>CM041529.1:28287743-29545243 GCA_023091065.1 Dianthus caryophyllus
ATTCCATGGGAATCAAATTCTATTGAATGAAAGAAACCCTTAAGTGCAAATTTTCTTTCTGCTCGTATTAGGAATGTAAATAATCTGAGCCGGTTCATCGAGCCCTCAACATTGGCTCGGTCAAAGCTCGGTTCAAATTTGTTTTGATCGAGCCGAGCTTGACTACATACGAGCCCGAGCTCAGTAAGGCTTGGCTCAAAAGCTCGTTTGGGGTAGTTTATAATTTTTAGTATAATTTTATTACTCCTTAATATAAATTTTATTTCAAATTAAATGTTATTTTAGACATTTATATGTATAATATAATAAAAATTCTAAAAATATGTTAGTCTTATTATTTTTCTTTACATATTTATATTTAGTTAGACTCAAAAGGTGAGTACGTAATACTCAAAAATAATATGGTGACAAGCGAGCTCGGTTCGAACTCGTGTCGAGCTCGAGTTTTTTCCGAGCTGAGCTCGCGCTTGAATTTTCTCGGCTCGACAAGCTTCGAGAGTGCCCGAGCTCTAAAATTCGAGCCGCGCCCGAGCTCACCCAAGTTCAGCGCAGATCGGCTCGTTTATCTCCCTACCTTGAATAGTTCTTGGTGGAACGTCCTAAAATTGTGTAGTATTGTAAATTTTGATGTTGTCAAACACATTATGCAATAAAGATAATCTTTTATGAGGTTTACTAGTAGATGAGAACTTCTTCAGTAATCGGCAACAAAACTAGCAGAAAGTGTATAATCACAATCTTTTACGGGAAATTTGTTGGATGATCTACCAAAGATAGGTTAATGAGAAGTCATGGCCTCGTGGTCAGTGGCGGACCGAAAAATATTTCAATATGGGGTCTTAATTTTAATTTTTTTTTAAATCTTTTTTATATAAATATAATAAAAATAAACTAAAATAAAATTGAGCAAAATAGACCGAAATAATTTAGAACATGGTGTCCCGGGACCCCTATACTCCTACATACATCCACCACTGCTCGTGGCAAGTCATTATATTTTATATAATCATCGCACTGAAGATAGAGTTCATTTGTTTTCATTGGCAAAATTTAAAGTGAAACCGTTGTGTGCGTATAAAAGTCGATAGGATGTTTTTTTGGTGCTATGAAGCGGGATCACCCCAAAGCGAAATACACTATAAAGTATAAAACGCAACTAAGTCGACCGGTAAAAGAATGAACAACTAATTGAGCATGTTGGTTTCATCCGCCAGATTCAACTGTTGCGTTTGAACCACCCCGAAATTCACCAACCCGTGCAAGGCCTTGGTGACTCGATCGAATTGACAACCAGTACGATGTTAATAATTGTATTAGTGATGCAATTCAACATCAAATGCAGTGTTGAATAATTCTATTAACAGTTCACAATTGTACACATACAACTGTTTTATACGGAGTAATATGTTACTTTTTAATTGTCCCTTCATTTTTTTAATTTGTCCCTTCACTTTTAAAGACTTCATCTCAATACAGAATCTATTAATATCGTTTTTGTTTGGTGGTAATAACATTCTTACTTTAACCACGAAGCTGAGGGTTTGATTTTCACCCACGACTCATTTAAAAAGGAAATATTGTTGCTATTATCAATTTATTTTCGCCTTTAAGTTTCTTTAGTATGAAGTTTTACTAAGTTTGGTAAATAGTCCTGAAGTGTTTGATAAGATAGTAAAAATTAAGTGAGGAGAATTGGCCCAAGTCCCCACAAGCTTCTATGATACCGACACGTACCCTTTTGAAAATTAATTGCGTCGGCTAACATAAATCTATCACCTGGAATTGTCCATACCCATTTTAATCCTTTAACGCTACTGATTTGTGTTGTCATTTTGTTTGGCTGATATTTGCACTTTTAAACCTCAAATTAGATAAGATTAGTGATTACTAATTATAGGCAAGGTGTCCAAAACTGGAACATTAGCTTAACTGATTAAAGTAAGTTACAAATTACATTTATGTGTCCGATGAGTTTAGCTTAACTGATTAAAGTAAGTTACAAATTACAAATTACAAATTACAAATTACTCAACTGTCACTGTCTTATGTTTTAAAGTCAACTCTCTCGTTATTATTATCAGGGGTTTGAAATTTCTCACCATTTAATCTCTGTAATCTTGTGAGTACTTGGATTATCTAATTTACGACGATCACAATAGTTTCCACAAGCTGTTATGGTACCGACACGTACACATATGAAATTTCATTGTAGTTGGCTAACATAAATCTGATGCAAAACGACAAAAAAACGCTATTAATTTGTTTTGTCATTATGCTTGGTAGATACTTGCACTTTTAAATTGATTACTTACTGGTTATAGCAAGCTGTCCACAACCGGAGCATTAGCTTAATTGATTAAAGTAAGCTTCAATAATGTTACCATACTGTTGCTGTTTAATGAGTTTCGTAGGTCAACGATTAGTGCTGATGTCGAGACCATCATGTTCATATATAATGTGACTCCGGAAATTATTATTGTATGACCTCAAGTCCTCAAGTCTTGAATGAAATAGTATTATAATGAATGATCTTTGTCCTTATGCTCATAGGTGTGGAGAATTGGACCGAGTTTACATGCTACAATTAATATTTTTTTTCTAAATTAAATATAATCTATTTTACCTATTTTTCAAAAAAAAAAAAAAAAAAAAAACGTAACACACTATTTACCCCAACTACTTTTCCCGTAAAAGGGTTTAGGGTTCGATTCTAAACCCTTTTCCGGTGTACTCCGGTGGCTTCGCCGCCGTAATCTAATGACAACCAAGAAGAATTGGTGAACCCTTCGGGGACTTGATGAACCCTTTTGGGACTTATCGTAACGAAGGTGATTGATATTGTAGAATACTCGATGACAAGGAAATCTAATAAAAATACGGTATTGATTGCAGTGGAGACTTAATTTACTCGGTAAATTAGGAATGATTAAAATTATAATTTTTTGGTTGGGAAGTTATTAATTAATTTATTATGTAAAGTGATTTTTTTATATACGGAGTATATAAGTAGAGATATTAATATTAATATTAAGGATAAAAAAAATAAAAATAAAAACAAAAAAATTACGTGAAGTTGGAGGTTGGAGTTTGGTAGATTAATTAGGGAGTAAAATAAGGGTGTTGAGAGGGAGATAAACATGCGATAATTATAAAATAATAATTAGTTAGTTAATATTTTATCCTTACATAGTTATTATCCTATGCCCATAGAAAAATCCATATATTAAATACGTAGTAGAACATTTTCATTCTTCTATACAAAATATTATTTCTATTTTGGAAAAATTCTACCTTGAGAAAAGTTCTATTTTGGAGGACAAGTCTTTTCGGAACCTTAGTCATGAGACTTTAGTTCTAGTATAGTTTAGTCGAGTAAATTTAGTGTGAAATCAAAACTCCCTCGTGAACCTTTGAATATAATTGAATGAAAGATACTCCCTTCATCTTTTCACTAAATTTTTTCTCAAAATAAGTGTCATATTTCTATTTATATTATTTGTATGTTTTAACAAAGAATTTTCAAAAAAATTTCATTTTTATTACCATCCCTTAAAATCTCCCAAAATAGAAAGGGGACACATATTTTGAGATGAATGAAGTACTTCTTTTAAGGTAAGGTTTAAACTTAAAAAAAGTAATAAAAAAATAATCTGAAAGGAAAGAGTAGCTCAATTGTTAAAGTAATTACGGAGTAAGGACCTGTTCTTTCGGACTTTTAAGAGCTGAATCGAATCAATCGAAATAATCAAAATGAAATGAATCGAATGAAATGAGCCGAATCGAATGGAATCGAATCAATCGAATGAATCGAATCGAATGAAGTTCAAATTTATAACATAGTCTTGAATCGAATCGAATCGAAGTAATGAATCGAATCGAATCGAATGGAATGGAATCGAATCGAATCGAATCGAACTCAAACTAAATCGAAATGGAAATGAAATGAAATAAGCTGAAAAGAACAGGTCCTAACTACCTACTTTGGAGAAACCTTGCTAACAACGCATCCCGAATCAAGAATGAGTAATTGTATACGTGAATGACCAATACCGATTCAAAATACGCTCCCGGAATCAAGAATTTTACCGCTAAACCCTAGAAATTCATTCTTCCAATTTTAAACAAACCTCCCCACCACCATTAATATTAGTGTTGGTCTCCCTTAAAACGGGTTACCCGTTTCTTGGGAGAAACGGGTCAAATAGGGGGGAAAAAGACAAAGAACTAGGGGGGGAGAACAACTTTCTCCCCCACTTGTCCTTTGTCTTTTGTGGGGTATTTGACCCGTTTCTTGGTTTAAGACGGGTTACCCGTCTTAAACAAGAATTTGTGTTAATATTAATATACCATGACAACCATCGCAAAAACGACGTCTACTAATAGGAAGCACAAATTCTTGTTTAAGACTGAATCTGCCTTAAACCAAAACGGTCAATATCTCCCACAAAAGACAAAGGACAAGTGGGGGAGAAAGTTGTTCTCCCCCCTAGTTCTTTGTCTTTTTCCCCCCTATTTGACCCGTTTCTCCCAAAAAACGGGTAACCCGTTTTAAGGGAGACCAACACGGAAGGAAGAAGTAAAAGACTAATTAAGAAGCTTTTGCGACAATGGAGTCACATAGGAAAAAGGTAATAATTACGGAGTACTCCGTATTAAATATTTTTAAGCTGAATTTCATCTCTTTCAACGAATTCAAAAGGGTGTTGTTGTAATTGCTGTGCACGATTGCTGTTGAAAATTCTCTTCTCTGTGTTTGATGATTTCATAACACTTGTTGTTGTTGTTGCTCATTAAATCAAATTAGGTTTACATAATCAAAATTGTTTTGTTTAATTACTCAACTGTGACTGTCTTATGTTTTAATTTAAAGTCAACTCTCTCATTATTATTATTATTATTATTATTATTATTATTATTATTATTATTATGATTGTTGCCATTATCAATTTATTAGGGTTTTGAAATTGTTTGATGATTGTCTTATGTTTTGATGATTGTCTTATGTTTTGTCTTATGATTGTTGCCATTGTCTTATCAAAATTGTTGCCTACTCATGTCCACAACTGGAATATTAGTTTAATTGATTAAAGTAAGCTTCAATAATGTTACCATACTGTTGATGTTTAATGAGTTTCGTAGGTCAACAATTAGTGTTGATGTCGAGACCATCATGTTCATATATAATATGACTCCGGAAATTATTATTGTATGACCTCAAGTCTTGAATGAAATAGTATTATAATGAATGATCTTTGTCCTTATGCTCATACTTGCACTTTAAAGCAAGCTGTCCACAACTAACTGAAGTATTAGCTTAAGTGATTAAAGTAAGCTTCAATAATGTTACCATAATGTTGCTGTTTAATGAGTCTTATAGGTCAACGATTAGTGCTAATGTCGAGACCACCATGTTGATATATAATATTACTCCGGATATTATTATTGTATGACCTCAAGTCTTGAATGTAATAGTTATATAATGAATGATCTTTGTCCTTATGCTCATAGGTGTGGAGAATTGGACCGAGTTTCCACAAGCTTCTGTGATACCGACACGTACCCTTTTGAAAATTAATTGTGGTCGGCTAACATAAATCTATCACTTAGAATTGTCCATCCCCATTTTAATCCTTTACCGTTGCAAAACGACAAAAAAACGCTACTGATTTGTGTTGTCATTTTGTTTGGCTGATACTTGCACTTTTAAATTGATTTAGATTAGATCAAATTAGTGATTATTAATAATAGCAAGCTGTCCTCAACTAGAGCGTTAGCTTAACTGATTAAAGTAAGTTACAATCACGTGTCCCACGAGTTTTAGGACATTGATTAGTGCTGAAGTCGATACCACCATGTTTACATTATAATATTACTCTCGGATATTATTATTTTATGACCTCAAGTCCTGAATATTATATTAATATAATGATCTATGTCTTTATGCTGTTACTATATCATTGCTGCGTTTGGGAACTTGTTTGCTTACAACAAAATCAATTGCTGAATTCAAAAAAAAAAAAAAAAAAGAAAAAAAACGATCGATAGCTCTGCTTCGCTTTTTCTGTTAAAGACGATCAACTTTTGTTCGGTACAGTACCATCTTCATTCTATTTCCATTGATCAATCTTTTTGTTTTACATATATTTATTTTTTGTTGAGTTTTCTCTGTTAACTTTAGTCTTGCTAAGAAGGAAAATAGAATTTTGGGTGTAGCTAAAAAAAGAAAAGAAAAAATGTTGGTGGAATGTGAAGTTGTTTTAAAAGTTGTGAAGCCTGTTAAGGCCCTTGTGTACGACAACATAAAAGACTACGTAGGTACGATTAAAAAGTACGATGAGAACTTTCGTGTTCTTCGAGAAAATCTTAGTGATTTATGTAACAAGAAGGATAACATCATTAACAAGGTTAATCAAGGGAAGGGCAATCAATATGAAATTACTAGAGAAGCTGATAGTTGGCTTAAACTTGTTCGTACATTGGCCGGGGATGAAAATTTGAAAAGCCTTATGTACGAGGATGTTGAGACAGCAGAACTTGTGATGAGGTTGATAGGGAAAAAGGATCTGAAGAAGCTAGTGAGGAAGGACGGTGAGATGCAGAAACTGGTGGTTAAAGTGATGAAAAAGCTTAAGGAAGAGATGGGGAATAATGAGGATGAGGATAGTTTGACAGCCACAGTGGATTATAAGTTGAAGGATTATACGATGGTGGCTGAAGTGGTGGTGGAAGTGATGAAGGATACTACTGAGGAGTTTAAGAAGCTTATGAAAACGGATAAAATGATGGCGGTCATAGCAACTAGAATGTTGATAGATGCTGACTTAGATAGGCTTACAAAAGACGATATGGAGATGAAGGATATTGTCAGGGAGGCTGAGAGGGTAAGTTATGGGAACTTACGAGAAGCTGGTGTGGAGGAATCCAGTGTTTCACCAGTACCCGGTGTGGATGATAATACTGTAAAAGAAGCTGCGTCCAAGTTGCTGCTACCTCTGGGGAATTTGTTTCCAATTGTTGGAGAGTTGATGAATGATTCTATCTTGAAACATGCTCTACCAAAGGTCGAGGATGTGACGTTTAGTTGGGATGTTATCAATGGTTTACTGCTGAAAAACAGGGCGTTTAAGAAGGCACTGGAGGAGAACATCAGGCAGCAGGAAAGTTGCTCATGCTTTTGTGCGTTTGCATTTAGTTATTATCGTAATCAACATAAAATGAGCATCAGAGCTAAAACTATGGCTGAAAGCATAAAGAATAAAATGATTGACACATGTCAAGGGTTTCCATTTACATTAGAAATTAGCTCCGCTGATTTGAAGCATGTTCCCACTCAGTTTTTTGAAAGCTTGGAATCCAGAAAAAGTCTTTTAAAGGAAATACTAAAGATTCTCAAAGATGATCAAGTTGGCGCTGTTGGTCTATTTGGCATGGGTGGATGTGGTAAATTCTCATGTTTTTTTGTTTTCTACTCCTCCGTTAAATGAATTGTTCTGATTTGAGCTTTTTGTGAGGAAAAAAAGTCAAATCAGAACAACGATCGGCAGATGAAAGACATTTTAGTTACACTCCCTCCTTTTTATAATAATCTTTTTCATTTGTTATTTCCGTTGGCATATTCACTATGATCTTCCTCTTTTTTGTTTGATACAAAATGTGTCCTTAATATTGCTCTCTTTCTTGCCCCACCTATTTCTTCCCTTTAAAATAAGGTTAAAGTCATGACTTATACCAACTTTATGATCATTCTAGTTTTAAAGCCCGCGCGATGCTTAGGTTTTACTAATGTCTATTTAATAATTTATGATTGATCGTTTTCAATGATTAAGTACTATTTGGGTTCGTACAAATATTAAAAAATAAAAAAAATTACTGTTATAATTATATTATTTTTAAATATAAGTCTTAAAATATGAAAATAGGGTTGCTAATACCATTTTTCATTATAATATATAGCAAAATAAATAGAAATGTAGAAATAGGTTAATTGAAACGGAGTAGAAATATTCTTTAAAGGAAAATAATGCTTATTGAGTGAAAACAATAGTGTACATACTGATTTCAAACAACGTAAAAAGATGATTATAATAACATAACCCAAAATGATTTATGTAATGTTCCCTTCATTTAAATATTTAATGATTTTTATCCCATTTTAAATTCTTTAAATTCAGATAAGATCTTATAAGTTCATCTCAACTTTTTTGAGTGTAACATTATCTTGAAAATGATAAATTTACAAACAAAAAAGTTCATTTTAAATCTTACAAAATCATGTTAAATCGTATAGATTAACTCAATTTCAACAAATTTAGCTCTTATGAATTCAACTTTAATAAGAACAAAAAAATGGGTTACCTATTAAGTACTCAAAATCGTCGTAACACAGCCAAATTATTCGTATAATAATTAAAAGATAAATGTACCAAATACAATTCTATGCAGGTTTAAGTCATCTCCTTCAAACTTGACATTTTATCTTCTGTGGTAAATTAATCAAAATAACACACATTTTACTTAATATACTCACTGATTTTTGTGAACAAAATTATATAAATGTAAGAATGTTTATATAAATTTGTATAGTTTTTAGTTTATTTATGATACTGTATTATCGTTATTATTTTTATAATATTTGTATCTCATTGCTAATTGTACCTAAATTTTTTTAGTAACCTTATGAGTGACTCTAGTTGATTAATTTTATATTTTTATACCCCTTTAACTATGATTTGTTCTTTTAGATGCACGATAAATTAGTTTGAGACCGTCTCAAAGGAGACTTAGCTTTGAATTAAACTTTTTTTTTTAGAGTTTAATTTATTTATTTTTTATTTTTTGTATCTTATAGAAAATTAATTGCTTTGAATTTTATTAGATTATCAAAATATTATTTTTATTAGATTATCACATAATTATGGTAAATGTTACCAATGAGCTCTTCAATCTATATGAAGAAGTAAATGTATCTTATTGAAAATAATATTAAAAACTTAATTTCCATAATATTAGTGTTAATATTTTTGGGTAAGTTTTTATTCAAAATTTATAAAAATTTAATTACTTTGAATAATATATGGAAAAAGACTAATGGGTAGTCGTATGAAATTAAGAAAAATGTTAGTCTTCATTTTTTTTTTTTTTAAGCTTTGCCTTCTTCCTTTACATTTTGTAGAAAGTTAATTGCTCTTAATAAAATTTATTTTCAAGGAGAGTTTTTCTTTTAATTTTTCAAAAAACTAATTACTTTGAAATGTATTAGATTATCAAATGATTATTTTTATTAGATTATCAAATAATTATGGTAAGTGTTGCTCACTTTAAATAATAAGTAATTTAAAAAATATTTTAAATTATTATCAATAATACTATAACGTAATTTAATAACTTATGATGATATTAATATTTGTTTCTTTTAATCTTATAAAATATTATTGCTTAGATTTTTATTAGATTTTAAAAATATTATATTTATTATATTATCAAATAATTATGGTAAAAATTGTTTATGAGTTTTCCAATTTATATGAAGATGTAAGTTTATCTTATGGAAAATAATATTAAATACTAAATTTCTATAATTTGAGTTTTAGTTTTTTTGTAGGTAAATTGTTATTAAAATCTTATAGTGACGGCGGTATCACGGCGGCCCCTTTTGGGGTGGTTTACATGGTCCAGGTGGTGACGCTGGAATGCCTGGGCCCCGGGGGGACTAAACCCCTCGTCACAAAAAAAAAAAATCTTATAGTGAATTATGTGCTTTGAATAATACTTGAAAAAATGCTAATAAGTAGTCGTATAAAAGTAGGAAGAAAGTTAGTTTTAATATTTTCTAGCTCAGTTTTTTTCTTTAAGGTTTGTAGAAAACGGGTTGCTCTTA
This sequence comes from Dianthus caryophyllus, assembly GCA_023091065.1. Classification (NCBI taxonomy): domain Eukaryota; kingdom Viridiplantae; phylum Streptophyta; class Magnoliopsida; order Caryophyllales; family Caryophyllaceae; genus Dianthus; species Dianthus caryophyllus. The sequence goes on from CM041529.1 coordinate 28,297,621, forward strand.
ACTGAATTTTGTTTAGGTGAGTGGTTATTCTTTTAATTTTATAGACAAATAATAACTTTGGATTTTATCAGATTATTAAATAATTATTTTTATTTGGATAAGAGTTTAAAGAAATATTTTTATTAGATTAACAAATAATTAATTTGAATTTTATAAAAAGCTAATTGCTCTTAATTTTTATTTTCTAAGAGAGTTTTTATTTAATTTAGAGAAAATTTAATTATTTAGTATATGTGGAATGTTTTAAGCACTAAATAACACGGATCGATACAAATATAATTCTTATTGAGGGAGAGATGTAATCGTATATGATTTTCCGTATACGGATTTTACTCACGTTGTATACTTTTTTCATTTAGTTTCCATTCCTTACCCTTTTTTACTCCCATAATATACAAAATTCTCTCTTTTATTTTTTCTAACTTTTCTAACATAAATTCATACAATTTTTCAATTTTTCAATTATTAATTCCGATAATCAATTCAACAATGTAGTAATTCAATTCAATTTCAATTTTTGTCATAAAATTATGTTAATTTTATTAATCTTCATGAATTTAGGTTGAAAATTGAATTAGGGTTTATGTTGAATTTTATTAATCTTCATGAATTTTTATGTTGACGTTATTAAGAGTACATATTATCATTGAAAGTACCTATAGACTTATTTTGAGATGTTTGCATATGAATGCAAATTCCAGTAAGTCAAAAGCTTCATTGTGGAATTAATTGTATTGAGTATTGCGCATGGCACTTCGATGTTTGGCACTCATCCCTTTCTTCTTCTTTTGTGTTTTTGCCCATTTCATCAATGTTTTTCAAGCAAATTTGACAATCAAAGAGTAATATGGAGATTGAAATCGGATTTTATGACTAATTAATTAAAAAATTGATTAAATTTGCTTGAAAAAAGTTGAAGAGAAAAGAAAGAATTTTGTATATTATGTAAGTAAAAAAGGGCAAATTTGGAAATAATAGCGAAAAAAGTATACAACGGGAGTAAACTCCGTATACGGAAAATCAATACCCTTTGTAATTTATTAAAGACTCTCTTATAAATTTATCCTAAAACTTATCCCAAATTCACGCAAAATATCTTAGTGGAAAAGAAGGGAGTAATTTATTTCATTCTTTTTATTTTGTTTTTAAATATCATTGCCCCATGACAATCCCATGTTCTATTACCCTAGGAATAATTGTATATCGGGGATCCTACTGTTGACAGATAGACCGAGTCTGTGTTAGGATGAAGATCCTTTTGAACAGCCTTGTCCCAATATGCATGCTAGAAGTTTCTTCCATTCAGAAGAGGGTAAATAATTTGTTGATCAGCAGCTCATTGCGGTAGAGTATTTGAGTATTTATATTGATATTGATTATTGCATAGCTTGGTCATTAATGTTTGTAGTTCTTCTTTACTCCGCTGCACTATACTTGGTCAATTTCTCATGGAAAAGTATTGGCATTTGACTGAATTGTGTCAGGTAAAACCACATTGGCAAAAGAACTTGCCTGTAGGTGCTATGGCACGGTCTGCATAGTGGTAGAGATTACAGAGTCTCCAGATATTAAACGGATTCAAGGAGCAATTGCTGAATCAATTGGTCTGGAGCTGCGTGACGTACAAAGTCTTATTCTAAGGGCTAAAAAATTGTATAACTACCTGACCACAGAAAAAGAGAAAAAGTTTCTGATAATATTGGATAATATCTGGAAAAAATTAAACTTAGAAGACGTGGGAATTCCTAAAAACTGCAAGTTGTTACTGACTACAAGAGAGGAAAAAGTATGTAGCTTAATGGGTGTAAAAGACGATTATAAACGAAAGGTGGAATTGCTGAATGGTATTGAAGCGAGAGATCTTTTCAGGAGGCAAGTAGGGGATAAAGGGGATAAAGGGGATAGCGAAGAATACAAAACTGTGACTAATAGATTGTTAAGCAAGTGCGAGGGATTACCTCTTACAATTGTAGTAACAGCCAATGCTCTAAAGGACAAGGATTTGTCATACTGGCGTAAATTTGCAGATGAGTTGGAGAAGTCTACTTCGAGTCAGCTTGCTAGTGGTGATCTTCGTGCGACCTACTCAATTCTAGGTACAAGTTATAGGTTTATAGAGAGTAAAGAAAAAAGGATGTTTCTTATACTTTGTTGTATGTGGTGCTTTGATACGGACATACCTATCAAAGTTGTTATGAGATATGGCATTGGGTTAGATCTATTTCAATATGTCAACAAATTGTCGGAAGCCATGGCCCAAGCCAATGGATGGGCTGACGAACTAGTGTCATCCTCGATGCTACTAAAATCTGATCGCCAAGGGTTTATAAAGATTCATGATGTTGTGCGAGCCTTTGGAATTTCATTTGCTGCAGGTATCATTACATACTCTCCACTAATATTTACGTCGTTTATATATGGGCATTCTATATGGCATGCCATACTTCTTTGTCACAATTTATAAGCAATATAAGATGCTTTACAATAATTTACTAGTTGAAATTGCTAACCCCTTCAGTCTTCAGATTGGACTAGATACATGGGGAGTAGTAGTGGAGTACGATAGTGGTGTCAACACAAATAGAAGTGAAGATGGGTTTTTCATCGTAATTTGTTTTGTAGGCCTTTAATTTCGTTCGTGTGAATTGAAATTCTTTCATTGATACCAATAGCAAGAATCATCTTATATTATGCTCTCCTTATCTAATCTAATCTAATAATAAATTGTGATAGATTAAAATGAATTAATTTAACAAAAAAATTTCATATGATCTTTAGGTATCTAATCTTTCCAATTTTATTAATTTAAACATGTTTTCACTATATGTACTTAAAAAGATTCACATATGGCTAATAACACCCAAAAAAAGTATGAAGTATTTTTGAATAGTAAAATTGTATTTACTTTACACAAATTCCATATATGTTTATTATGTATATTTTACTTTTGTAGGTACACAATCTAATTAAATACGTAATGCATGCAACTCATAAATCAACTAACTTATGTTTGATTTACTTTTATCTACATGATGCAAATTTTCTTACCGTGCTTACTTTTTATCCGCATGAGATTATAAGAATTTTCAAAGATAATGACTGTAGGTTAATTATGTATTTTTGAATAATAAAGGTGAACGTATTTTTTATTATTTATTTTTAACCTATTAAGTATCTGTTTGAATAATAACCAATTATAACTTGAAGATTTGAGTTATTTTCAAGATGTGTCTGAATATGATCTTATTTAAGAGCTAAGCAAAATTGAAAATTAAAAGTAACAGTCACAAGAATGTGGAAATATATTATTTGACAAATAATTTTTCATGGGCATCGACCTAATTGTTCGTAAGTTCTCGACAATATAAACTTTTATGATATTTTTAAACTAACAGTTAAAAAAAATGGTTTGAACTTCTGCGGAAAGTAGGTGACGGAGTTTTTTTTTTGTCACACATGAAGTCATTTAAACTTGCACCAATTTTATTTTTTAACCGAACTTACATTATTTTACAATATAGATTAATACTAATAAAAAAATGGTTGACAGTATAATAAAATATAACTATCGTTATCATGTTATGACATTTTTTTTTTTTTATGAAATTCATGATTTTTCCTCGAACAATTATATTTCGTATCAGACGGTTTAAAAGATGAAAATTTTTATTGAAAATTGCACAGTGTAACTCAAAGATTAGAGATGTTCCCATTCTATTTGATAGAGGACCAATATCCACAAATTAAAATTGATGACTAATGTTTCGTTTAAGTAAATGAAGAAAGAGTGAATATTCTTAATTTTTGGCAGATGAGCACAAGTTATTGGTGGATGCTATTCCTCGGTGGATGAACAAGGAGACCTTGATGGAATACACTGCCATATCTTTGCTCTCAGATAATGATTACTCTGCTCTTACTGGAATGGAGTCTGATAAGCTTCAAATTTTGCTATTAAAACGCACGAAGATACCGGATTCTTCCAGCTCTTTCTCTGGCAGAATGTTGAATCTAAAAGTTCTTTATCTGGGAAACATGAACTTCCACCAGAAATTGCCAGAATCTATAGGGAAACTAATGAAGCTTAGAACATTGTCTCTTGAGAAGTGCAAGTTGGGAGATATTAAAGTGATTGGTGAGTTGGTGAATCTTTGTGTTCTAAGTTTTATTGGTTCCCATCTGGAGGAGTTACCTAATGAAATTGGGAAGTTGATCAATCTTCGGTTGCTGGATTTGACTGATTGCATTTTTAAGTCTCCGCCAGACATGTCCAACATCTTAGGTGGACTCTTTGAACTGGAAGGGCTATTCATGTATGATACATTTAAAGATCATATGAAATACAACCAAGACAGTAGAAAACGTTATGCACCGCTTGCTATCGAGTTTAATAACCTGCGTTACTTGAATGCTCTTGAAATGCACATATGGTGTGCTCAACAATTGTCAGTTGATGCCCAATTTGTCAAAAATCTGGACAGTTTTAGACTATGCGTTTGTGATTGGCTGGGAAATTTGTCCGTGTCACCCCAAGTTGGTTCTTTGCGTCATATACTAGATGTCGAGGAAGTTGATATGAGTGAATATTTGGGAGATAACACTTTAAAGAGTTTGCTCAAGAAAGCTGATTGGTTAAAGTTAAGCAACACTAGTAATTTCGGGATTTTTTTTGACGAGTTACATAATGAGGGTTTACCAGAATTGAGGTACCTTTCAGTTGATAGTTGCAAAGACGTGGCGTTCATTTTCAACTTGAGAGAGAATTTATTAGTCTTTCCCAATTTGCATACTTTAAGTCTTGATGATGTACCCGAGCTGAAAGGGTTTTGTGATTGGGAAGATTCACCAGGACTCTTCACTAATCTGGAGGACCTCTCTCTTTCTAGATTGAGTGACTTACAGTATGTTCTGCCTTTTGGTCGTGCTCCATGTAAATTGACCACGCTTAAAGTTCTATTTTGTAAATCCCTGAAGTTCATTTTCACTGAGAATGCTTCTGCTGAGAAGGAAGAAACACATGCCATGAAGCTGCCTTTTTTAAAGTCATTGGACTTACTTTCCCTGGATAATCTGGTTAGCTTGTTGGGATCAGAAAACTTATCGGGCATTGATGATGGCGTGCAAGAACATCAAGTTTTATTCAATCCGAGGGTATGTTTTATGTCCTTTTATTCATGTTTTCTTGAGATGTCTTCGACATACGTAGCCTTAACTTCCAATAAACTTCCTCATAAGGTTCATGTTTAAGTATTTAACATCTCCTTTAAAGCTTATGTTTGACCAACCTCTTTCATCTTTGCACACTCACTAATAATAGAAAATACCTTAGATCCCGTGCATAAATGCACGGTTATTATAGATTTATACGGAGTATTATTTATAACTAAAATAAATATAAGTGATAAATAAAAGGATAATAACATAATAATCATTTTACTGTACATACATAGAGTAATAAATAAACAAAGATTTCATATAAAATAGCTAAAATATATAACCTGCATAAATTTTGTATTATCGACTTTATATGTAAAATAGCCCAACATTTATTTACGATTTAGAAAAAATTAAATACAATCAATTTTAAAATAAGCAAGTACTCCGTAATGAATTCAGCATAAATATATTGTTAAAAAAGTTAATTAGCTATTCCAAATACTTATTTGAAACTTTAATATGGAGTTACAAACAAAATATTAGAAAAAGCTACTAAGTTTTATTTTATTATAAATATATATATAATAAAAAGTGAAATATTAAAATAAAAAAAAATGTACTTAGCATTATAATTTAGAAGTGATAATCATAAATAACGAATCTAGACTTAAAAATGTACTGTATAATAAATGATGTCAGCATTACATTTTGGCGGGAAAAAAATGCACAAAATCGGGACATGTGGCATTGATGATGTCAGCGAGAACTGTCATTTAGTATAATAAAGATACCAGTGGAATACTCCTTTTAGCCATGTGTCACTCCTTTTAAACATAATTAGTAAGTTTATAATACTTAATATTATAGAGGTAATATAGTGAGTTTAATTAAGAGAAAATGAAGAACAATACTTGATTTTTTAAGCTTAAATCACACGGCCAAACCATAGTTTTTTGGCTGATTTTTCCAAGCTTGATTTTGTGAGTTTTTTTTAAGTAAAATTATATATATTAATGACTTGCATTTGATGGGTATATATATAGGCAAATGTGAGTGGAAGAATTAGGCAAGTATTTGACCAAAATTATTGACCAAATTAGCTCCTAAATGAGCAATAATGGTCCGGCCAAAAGGGCCCATTTGGTCAAATTTTGATCCATTTAATTTGTGCCATTTTACCAAATATATGGTCCCAAATTAATTTGGGTTCATTTAATATTAATTAGTCCATTTAACACTTAAATGAATTAATTAACAATAATGAAATATACTTAACAATTAAGTAGTATAAATGACAATTATATCAATATATAAATTATCACTTTGGACTCTTATATTCTCCACTCTATTAACCTATAAATCGTATTAGTCACTAATCTTTTATTAATGACAAATAACCATTTTTAGTAAATTAACATTTAATTACTAATTCAAAATATCACAAAATCTTTATTATTCAATTATCGTATAAAAGAATAATAATTCTCTAGCTCCGTATGTATTATACGTCTCATATATTATTACCTCTTGACTAAACTCTTTAATCTTAATATTAAGTGTCTAGTTATACTATATCAAATATAAATAACTAGTTAATGTTGGTCTTCCTCCCATTAGGTGTGACCGAAAATGATCAGTTGATTACCGCCGTTACACGACAGTAACATCAAACTCTAGCAAGCCGAGTGTTACTGATATACATTAATCAACTGACTTATAATAAGCCTTATACCCCATTTATTCCTTTAATGAGATTTATTAAATATTCGCAATATTGTGGAGGACACTCACTACAACACTTTGTTACCATTTTAAATACCCGTTTATTCCCGCTTTTTGACAAAAGTTTCCGAAAAAAATTTGGGTCTTGAAAAAAATAAATTGAAAAAACAGAAGAAAAATTATAACGAGTTAAACCCGACCCGTTTTAAAGCTTAAGACGGATCTTTGGTCTTAAATAAGAATTTGTGATTACCATAACCATACTCATTAATTAAGTTATTTATTCACCATTTTGTGCCTCCAATTAATCCATCCAATTACTACTTTATCTTCGTAAACCTTTATTTTTTTGACATCATACTTTAATTATCATTATTTACTACCATTTAACTTTTTTTTTTTTTTTTTTTTTTTTTTTTTTGCTAAATTCACCACCAAACCCCAATATAAATACTATCATTGTTTTCACTTACCATTATAAAAAATAGGTTAAAAAAGAAAGATTGTAGAATGGACATTTTAATGAGTTAGTGAGTGTAGTTGATAAAAAAAAAAGAAGTTAAATAAAGGTCATATTAGAGACAAAGTATAAAGTTTATAGGTATATAGTAAAATCTTTAAAAAGTAAGAAACTCGGAAAATTAAAGATACATTATGGAATTTCCCTATTTTTTTTATGAAGAAAAGAAACTATATTGATCGTGTAAATACGACCAACCTCTTTGTGAAGGCAATGTTTTTGAAATTACCTGGAAAGAAATGGACAACTATGTCTGACTCCATGTCCAACATTGGTCATAGAGTCACAATTTTATCTCGAGTGACGTTTTCTATTGATGTTTTTTTTTTTTTTTTTTTTTTTTTTTTTAAAATTTCGCATGTAACCTGTAAAGCGCCATGCACAATGACGTTTTGTGGTTTAGAAAATTCGACCCACATGGACCCTATAGCTCTAAATAATATTAAGTCCGACCTAAAACTCTATTTTTTATTTTTTATTTTTTATTTTTTAAAAACTCCGTTTTACCAAAGCGTTCCAAATTTATTTGGCTTGCAAGGATTGAACACCGTTTTGTGAAGAAAAGAAAAAAGATTTTAATTTTGTTGGAGTTTTCCTTGAGCAATATGTGGGATGAAGTCTTTCATCCCACATTGGTGAGGAAGGAGAAGTTGTACATTTTATAAGTAAACACTTAACAGTGGGTATTAAGTAAATGGGCCAAATTATGCTTGTGGGTTGGTGCTTTGAGATTGGGCTATTATATACGGGGTGTATTCATGATGAAAGACTTAGCACTTTACACGAGCAGAGCTTTAAATCACAGAACATCGTTAATGCAATCACTCTAGGCAGACTCTTAGTATCCTGAGACTTTTGATCCACCCTCGTGCCTCAAGTAAGGGGGCGGAATAGTCTTAAGGGCCGAGTCGGTTTTTAGTTTCTGTGAATTAGATTATTGATTCAACAAATTTTGATGCTTTACAACATAGTACTCCCTCCATCCCAAATTAGTTGTCCCATTTCTATTTTGGGATGATTTAAGATATGGTAATAAAAAGGAGAAAATTTTGAAAATCATTTATTAAAACATACTAAAAATAGAAATGGGACAAGTAATTTGGGAAAAAATTTAGTGGAAAAGGGGACAAGTAAATTGTGATGGAGGGAGTAGCTATTTCGGAAGGGACTTGACAAACATTGTGTACAACATTTAAAATGGAAATCATTTGCAGAAACTTTTTGTAACATGACTATAAATTTATGCGCTACAAACTCTTTTTTTCCCTAGGGCCTCTACGTGACAATACTAACAACTTCACAACTTTTGGTCACCTTGTCCATTAGGATCTCTAATGTAGTAACCAAAATGACACTTTTTTATTAATTGATCTTGCACCACGAAAATCCACTAGGGGGTTTAGTTCACGTAACATTAACGCCTTAACGGACATTCACAGAACTAGTATTAGGCGGCTTTTTAATTAAGTGGTTTAACCTTGTTGCTTTATCAGTTATCAATATTCTTATATTTTGAATTAAACATGAAAGAAATACAGTCGTTAAATGAAATAATACAATTTGCACGCTTCTTAAAACAAAGACAAGGTAACATTTTATTAGAATAAATCTAACTTACCAGACAGGTTAAATGCACTTGTAAGTTCGGAGATATTTGTATTTTTGGCTTCCAAAGGTAAGAAGTTAAATACAGTTACAATGATCAGTTAGTTAACTATGCATATGCATATACCTGGCCCATTCCACAGACAAGCATATAATTGCAAGCTTAACTGCATGCATCTTTCAAAATATTGCAGATAGTGTTTTCAGCCTTAGAAGAGTTTTCAATGATTAATTGTAAAAGAATCGTAAAGCTATGGGACAAAGAACTTGGTATCTCTAGCCTCCGGCGTTTGACGAAGATATATATCAGTGATTGTGAAGAATTGTCAAGCTTAGGATCTCTCTCGATGTTTTCTACCCTTGTGCAACTTGAACGATTGATCATTGATGAGTGTACATCAATGCATGAAGTCATAACCAGTGAAGGGGCAGAGGAGTTGGAAGAGCGTGATCAAGAGGTCATATTTCCACAGTTAATGGATCTTTTCATCAGCTTCTCAGGAAATCTCAGGAGTTTTTATGGGGGAAGATGCAAACTTAAATTCCCTAAATTGAAAACATTGTGGCTGTGCGATCTTAACTGCCTGAATAAATTTGCTGGTTCAGAAAACCAGTCATTCTTATTCCAAAAAGAGGTAATACTACTAAACATTATAGTATGAAAATACAAGTAGTTGACATCTAATTGGTTACCAAATGATAATACGGAGAAATTAAATGGTAAATTGTTGTAATTGTAGATGGATTTTCCTTGCCTTGAACAACTTAAAGTGTCCTCCGTCAGCGATGAAGTTATGGGGCTATGGGATTGGCATCTAGAAGGAGGAAATACTCTCTTATCAAACCCTGTTCCGATGTTAAAAACACTGAAGCTGGACATAAAAGGGTGTAGTCAGATCCCATCGATTATCTGCAAGAATTTATCTTCCCTTGCGTTCGAGATGTGTGATGATGAAGTGCTATTATCATTGGGCAACGAAAGATCTGTGTGGACGTATTCCCAGTTACCTAAGTTGAAAGATTTATGTGTTAACAATAGTAAATCGTTAAAAGAGTTGCTCAGAAAGGAGGATTTCAATGTTGCTGCTGCCTTGATGTTTTGTAAGCAGCTGGAAAAGTTAAAGCTGAATGATTTGCCAAGACTGAAAATGTTTCCTTTGCATTTGTTCAAAAGTCTTTGTTCCCTTGAGTTAGTAGGATTGAGTTGGGATTATGCATTTTCAGCTGGCACTTTTGTCAGGCTCCAGGATTCACTGCAGCAGCTCGAAACTCTCGCTATCAGAGAGTGTAAAAGCATGAGAGTGGTTGTCCATGTTGATGGGGAAGGAGATGATGCTGGCTTGGTATTTAAGTTTCCACGGCTCAAAAAAATAATAATATCCTTGTCCTCTATCATCGGCTTTTCCACAACCACAAATGCCACTTTATATATTCCCCTTCTTGGAGTAATTGATGTTTATTATTGTGAAAAGATTCAACACTTTTGGTCAGGCCCGATTATAGCTCCCAAACTAGAGGAAGTGACCATGAATGAATGCAAGACCATGAAATCAGTATTGGTAGGAAATCCAAATCATATGGTTGAACTCCCATCTCTTACAGATGTGTGGTTTTATGAGTGTCTTGATTTGCTATGTTTTTCATCTGGACCATTGAGAGCACCCAATCTGGATTCTGCTGGGTGGCAACTGCAGACGTATTTCATGGCTGATTTCGGAATGAACTTGAATCACTTACTCCGAAGTCGCCATGGTGATTACAGTGAGGAGCCATCGTCATCTTCGATATCACAAATATAGTGTTAGTTAGCGGGTTGCCGATTGTGTAATTTGTTACTCCACAGTCCTAATCAGGAGCTTTATTGCCCAGCACAACAACTGTTTCTGGAGAACAGGTACGGCAACTTTGATGAGTTAAGAACTTAAAGGCTATTAATATAAGTCTATCAGTTTATCTTTGGTTTTCCTTTTTCTTTTTCTTTTTCTTTTTCTTTTTTTTTTTTTTTTTTTTTTTCTAATTTTTTTGTTAGTCAAATGCTCATCAATAATCATCATAGAGTACTGTCACTCAGTAAACTTACCAAATAATCCAATAAAGTTGTTATACTCCGTAGCATAAATTGTAGTTGTAAAATAAAGTTAAGCAGTCTTTTAATTTGAAAATATACTACTCCGTATGTGAAAAGTATTTTTATATTTTTGGGCTTATTTATGTACCGTAAGATTACCACAACGATAATTATTCTCTTTTTGTTTGCGGCAATTCTTTGAGTTATAAAAAAGTATTAATTGTCAAACACAATCTTTACAAAAAACAATTTTGTCAAACACTACCTTTAAAAAAGAAAAATTGTCAATTACCACCTTTGAATTTTATTTTTTTTTGCCAAACACGAATTTTTTGTCTGAGTTTGACTTAAGTCAGCTAAATTCCGACATTTTGGTCATCGGAACAAGTTTTTTTAAGTTGGAAAAATGAATTTCTAGGTTTTTGTAGTGATTTCTTGGTTTGAGAGAGTGTATTTTGGGTTTTGAAGGATAACATTCGAATTTGAAGATGGTAAGAAGACAATGATAAAAAAAAAACCATGAATTTCGGTGTCGGAATTTGGTCAACTCAGTCCAAAAGGTCGTAGTCGACAAAATTTTTTTTTAAAGGTGATAAACTGATAATTGACAAAAAAAAATTTCTTTTAGAGGTGGTGTTTGACAAAACTCATTTTTTAAAGATTGTGTTTGATAATTAATCCTATGATAACGTTGATTTAGCTTTCCATTCAAATAGTCTAAGCCATGTAATCTGAGTTTGAAACTAATTAAATTATTGTATGTATTTATCGATTCAAGAGATTGGGAAGATGTGCTTTGGTGTGCTGTAAAATCTATTAGGAATTGGAAAGCAAGCTAGCTGGAGAGCTCAGTTGTTTTAGTCTGAAGATGTCGATCGTCTAACCAAACTATAGCGTAGATTCAAAAATGCTGAATTGTGAGGAAAAGTTCAGCTAGCAGTATTCTGAGTTGTCGGCCTGACATGGCCGAAGCGAGCGACCTAGACATAGATATCGTATCTTGCAAAGAAAAGGCCTTTCAAGTTTCAACAGAGTTCAATGTTCGTTTCAAAGATGGTACAGAGTATGATCTTTTGGATAGAAAAAGTGTGTTCAAATAACTTTTGGTAAGTACGGTGAGCACTCGTAACTAGAGCTGGCCAAACTTGCGGCCCGGCCCGGCCCGGGCCGCCTCAAGGGCCTATTTTTTTAGGCCCGGCCCGGCCCTTAAAAGCCCTATTAGGCCCTTCAAAAGTTAAGGGCCGGGCCCGGGCCCAAATTTTAGAGCCCGGCCCTTAAGGGCCCGCCCAAAAAAGTAAAAAAAATAAAATTGTAGAGGGCCTTTTAGGCCCGGCCTTGCGCCGCCTAAGAAGGCTCTAGCCTAAAATTCAGAGCCCGGCCCTTAAGGGCCCGGCCCTCCCCCACCCAAGGGCCGGGCCCGGGCTTCGATTTTGGAGCCCGGCCCTTGGAGGGCCGGCCCTGGGCCGGCCCGGCCCGGCCCTTGGCCACCTCTACTCGTAACTAATCTGCTCTTTTGGGTTTAATGGCCTTGCTGCCGAAAATTAGGACTATTTTTGGCATATTGTGTAGTATAATTCTTTTCGAGGAGCAACTTTATTATATGACAGTTGCACGAGTACGATGTCTAAAATGTGATCATTTTAATGCTTATCGTGACCATTTTTGTCTTAAAGTAGTCGCATTTTACCCAATAACAGTCACATCAAGCATTAAAGTGATCAGTTTCTAAACATAAATTTTACAACGATTTCATTCAAAAATTTGTATTCTTTTAGTCGCAACCTAGCTCAATAGTTAAACAACTTTGCTAGGAATAATGCCTATGAATATATTGTTAATAGTAGGGAGAAAATTGACAAATGCAAGAGTCATGATCAAATTGTCATATTTCCACAGATGATCTCGTAACTACAATTTCGAGCCACCTCAAGTGTTTCTTATAGTTGAAAAATTTGTTGCATTGAGTCGTTTTTGATGTGATTCTGGTAGTGATAATGGTGGTACGTTTCTCTTATGCTTTGCAGAATACAAGGATCGTTAGATTATCGACTGGTTACGCTCATTATCGATCGACGACCGCTCGTGTTAAAAATGTATCGTTGAGGAACGAATGGAAGCTTGTGTTCATAAGATATATACGGAGTATTAATTTCATATGCTGCTTGAGCTGTGGTTTGTTAAATTCCACGGGCCTGGGCCACACCCGAGAGTATGAGAGAGTCCGCTTATAAGGTCTAGGAGGTTCCATCCTAAAACCAATTGGCGATAGGAGGAGTAGCCCCTAGGCCTTATAAACAATATCAACTCTCATCTTATGACCGATGTGGGATCGCATGTGAGAATTATATTAGGCTGGGTTTATCTCCAACACGCCCCCTCACATGCGAGCCCACTTTCAAACCAGACTGGGGGGCAATTGGCCTCTCTTCCAGCTGTACAACGCAAACTGGGGGGAAATTTTGTCCTCTCTTCCAGCTGCACAAAGGCCCAGTTTAACGAGAGTCCCAGGTCACACAACCATGGGCTCTGATACCATGTTAAATTCCACGGGCCTGGGCCACACCCGAGAGTATGAGAGAGTCCGCTTATAAGGTCTAGGAGGTTCCATCCTAAAACCAATTGGCGATAGGAGGAGTAGCCCCTAGGCCTTATAAACAATATCAACTCTCATCTTATGACCGATGTGGGATCGCATGTGGTAATTATATTAGGCTGGGTTTATCTCCAACAAGATTTATCAACAAACATACATGATAATAACTGAAGGATGAAATGATAATGGAGGAGATTTCACCTTACCAAACTTTGTATTGATTGTAACAACCTGGTTTTTAGTCGACTTTAATTACTAAGGCGGAAATTAATTAAGTCTTAAACCAGCGTCATTAAATTTACATAAAACCCAAATATTACAAACATCGTTCAAGAGTTGAATAAAACAACTCTAAGTACGGAATTTAGAAGAGTAAAGTGTTATATATTACAAATCTCTCAAAAACAACTAGAAATAAAGCATAAACACGTCTCGTGGCCCCGTCCAAAATCCAGCTCTCGGTCCACGATCGTCCTGCACAATAAACTGATGGGGGGATGCGCATTGGGTGACAAAGGACTAGCTATGCTCATACTTACCCTCGATTTCAATTACTTTGATTTAATATTATCGCTTTATAAACATAACATTATGATAAAAACATAAACATGCTTAATACATATAGCATGTAAAGACATATAAGTCATAATAAGCATGCGGTTTAAAGCGATAAATCATATAAGCATGTTATTCAACTATGAAGGCAAATAACACATAATAGCATAGCAAAAGTATCACAATAATTCAATGGCATTACAAGGCGATATCGGATCGCAATCAAACATACATATCTTATCATTCTCCTCATGCAGACTCGATTCAATTCAGAAAGTTGTGGTCTTTAGTTTTCGAAGATGGTACACACTCGTTCTCAATTTAATCAAGCAACAAACAACACATACTGCTTACGAGCCTGACCACTGAGTAGGCCCTTGTACTCTGATCGATTGCATCTCACTTCCATAGTGCAGAGGCTTACTCGACTCGTAAACCACGCCGAATACTATAATACTTGCATCTCATCCTCTAGTGTTCGAAATGATTCGAACTTCAGATACAATCTCGTCAAGTAATCTTTACGCAGGGTAAGAGCGAATGCAAGTGTCGCGCCCACTAAGAACGAAACACGGCAAGGAGACAAAACCGCAAAGCGCATAAGCACATAATGTCACAGTGGCCCTGGTAACTTTAGCGAAATAGGGGAATAAAACCCTAGTCTAGTATGCATACACTAATATCCAATTTAAGAATAGGCTATGCTATTCATAGAGCACCTTAACTCGTGATAAAACGACTATTTCCTAAAGCCCCACCCACTAAGAGTTGAATTTTTCATTATCTTGTACTGGCATTGGCTATACGACTTAAGGCGTAATCTGGCACGGGCAGGATGCACTAAGCAATAAGGTCACTGGCTTAAACCACACTATTCGATATGACCCAAGCCAGAGACCGAGATAGTGGTATCCGCACAAGACTATCTTAACCCCACTTCACTCACGATTGACGTTTTCATATCTGAGGCCCAAGCTTGACCTTTTATTTAAACATACTTAGGGTTTATTATTTATTTGATATTTACATATCACATGTTACTAGACTCTCCTACCTCCCGTCAAACGTTTAAGTATTTGTAGGTTTCATATGATCACATAACACGTTCGTTTATTATTTGAAGTGTTGTTAATTATTAACGTTTTCAAGTTTCTAAATTGAAACGTTTATTAGTATGTCCAATTTTATTTATGTGTTTTTCAAACACTTTAGATTATTTACTTCTTTATTTTAAATTTTCTATACTTAGTAAAATTTTCAATTATTTTCAGTATTTTACTATTCACTTTTTACTATTCATAAATCACTATTCACTTGACACTATTCATTGGTCACTATTCATCGTATTTTATACGTATTTTTATACGTATTCGTATTTTTATACTTCGTATTTTATACGTATTTTTATACTTCGTATTCTATACGTACTTTTATACTTATACGTATTCCTATACTTGTACGTATTTTATATTTAAACGTATTTTTATACGTATTCATATATATTAATATATTTCCTAAGTATAAACTAAAATTTCATTTTATTTGCTAAGTACAAAAATTCTAGTTTCAAAGTCGTTAGGTTCGTTTTGTACTTAGTGATTTTTGAAAATATTTCAAAAGTCTAGTTTTAAAAACGTTAAGTTCGGTTTGTATTTAGTGATTTTTGAAAATATTTAAAAGTCTAGTTTCAAAAACGTTAAGTTCATTTTGTATAAAGTGATAATGATTTCCATTTTAAAATATTAGTTTTAAAAATGTTAAGTTCAATTTGTAAAAAGTGATAATGGTATTCTTTTTAAATTGAGACTTAGTTAAATTTAGTCGTCTATTAACTAAATTTAGCGATTTTCATTTTAAAAGATAATAGTATCGTGGATGATTCATTTATAGTCCGTAAGTCCAAGATCAACAAATTCAAATAAAGAAAGGCAAGAATAACACGATTTAGTTCATTTTTATAACGGTTACATATTTTTATCGGTTTATAATATTTTGTTTATAACTAAATCGATTTATACAAAAATTCAATTCTAACTACTATTTAACTTTAGTGACTTAGTGATAATTTCATTTTGGTCAAATTTAGTCATTAAAATATAGAAATGCCGTGTAAAACATAAATAATACAAAATTGATTCTATTTCTTTTAATTTCTTAATTCAACTTATTAACTACTAATTAAATTATTTTAACAATAAACTAAAAAGTGATAAAACAAATTTTAACCCTAAAAATTATAGGGATGCCGTGAGCTAGCAAGTAGTAGTTCTAAATTTTCATTTTTCGATTTTAGCGGTTTTTAGCTTAAAGTCTTTATATTTTAATTATTCTAATTATACTAAAATGATTTAAACTAAAATGAAATTTACTAAAACTTTTATTTATAATTATGAATAGTGTTTTTCAACACTTTAAATTTCTAACTCTTTAATCTAAATGATTTATAATGTTTAAGTTGATTTATAGTATAATACTAACAATATATATAAACAATAACTAAAAATAAACACAAATTATTAACAAACATAAATTAAAATGAAATCAAAATGAGTAACAAGGATGAACATCAACATGAACAAATCAAGAACACACATGAAGAACTTAAGAACAACTCAAGAACACTAATTTCGATTTTAATAATTTATAATTTGTTTTCCTAATTTAATTATTTTTGCATGGTAGCATCCATTTTAACTAACTTATTCTAACATATTATTTACAAAAATTAAAAGTGAAAATATATAAAATAAAATTGAAAATGCCGAGTATATTACATATGAACATATAATTTCCATTTTCGATTTTAACCACTTTAAACTCATTTCTAATATTTCACATAATTTTTATATATGATTACTACTCTAATAAAACATAACTAAACATAAAAATCATATGAACATAAATTAAAAATGCTTAAAATTAATTTAACTAAATATATGAACATGATACTACAATAATCTATTTAACATATTACTTAGTTATTATCATTTTATTATACAACACATAAACATACAAGTACATATAAGTGATGTTTAACATATTTAACATAATTTTCATACTCATAAAATTATAATAACAAAACAAATTAATTTACTAAAAAGATAATACAAGACATAGTTAGTCACCTTAATCGGTAAGTTTATTGGTTGTCCGGATCAACGATGTTATCTAGGTCTAAGTCTTCACCCAAGTACCCGTCTTCACCTTCAAAAATAAACCCGAGATAGTAAGCTTGAATACCCTCTAACTAGCTAAATAATACTAGTAAGTATTAGAGTAATATTTAGGGTTTTTATTTAGGAAGTTTTAAGTGGAAAATGAAAGAAAATAAAGGAAGTGAAGGGGAGGGAATTCTCGGCTGTTTTGGGTAGGATTTAGGGTGAGTTTTTCAATTGTGAAATATGGAAACAAGTGGTAGTAATTTAGGTTAAGTAATTTAGGTGTTAAAGTTGATTTTAATTAGAAAACTAATGTTTAATTAAATGATTTAAACCATCATCACCTCCATCATCAACACACTAAGTCCACATTACTATTCATGCATTAAAAATGTCCATTTTGTGTTTTAAAATGTTTTCCTCGAATTTGGTCAGTTTTAAAAAGTCGGGCGTCAAAAGCGATAAAAGTTAATGTGTGCGCGTTTGACGATTTTTCGAAATATTTCTACTTTTAAATTCTAAGACTAAAATATTTATTCCATTATTCAAAAATTTTAAAAAATATTAAAGAAGTCGAGAAATTTTACAAAACGAAAGTTTTGCAAAAAATGTGATTTTGAAAGGTTAAAGGATTAGGAAATGATTTAAGCTTTGAAAATAGAACTTGATGGCTAATTATTGTATTAAATTAACACGGGGTGTTACATTGATGAATGGTGGTTTCTTTACACCCCTCTCTCTCTCTTCTTTCTTTTTGTTCTGGGTTTCTTACAATCACAATAGACAATATATATATTGAGGATTACTACAAAACCCTAGATTGAAGCTTTGCAAAACGACAAAGGCGTTGGTGGTAATTCACAGCTGCTGAGCTGCTCCTTCCTTCTTCTATTTTGTCTTCTTTCTCCCTTCCATTTTGTTGTCTCACAACTGCCACATTGTATTTGTTGTGATGGGCTGAAATTGTTGTTGGGCCGTCATTTTGAGCTCGTTTCAGTAATTCATTTTGTTGTATTTTGTTGGGCTGAAATCTTCTTTTAACACTCTTCAAAACATGGGCCAAGTATTTTAAGTCCACCATCTTGGACACTTGCTCACACACTTGGCCCCTTTGCTTCTTCTTCCTTTGATCATCTGCTCCCCTGCTTTTACACTCCCCCTCAAGATGAGAGGGTGATGTCTTCATCACTCCCATCTTGCAAAGGTGACGATAATGAGTAGCCATCTGCAGAGGTTTCGTAAGCACATCTGCCAGTTGATTTTGCGCAGAGACATAAACAGGTTTGACATCTCCTTGAGCCACCTTCTCCCTTATATAATGACAATCAACCTCAATATGCTTCGTCCTCTCATGGTAGACGGGGTTAGCTGCAATAGCCAAGGCGGCTTGATTATCACAGTTGAGAATCGTTGGAGGAAGATGCTTGAGACCTAAGTCCTTTAGTAAGGACTTAATCCATGTGACTTCACAAACCGCCATTGCCATGGCTCTGTACTCTGCTTCTGCTGAGGAACGTGCTACCACAGATTGTTTCTTGCATTTCCATGAGATTGGTGATAAACCAAGGAGCACACAGAAACCAGTGGTTGATCTCCTGGTGTAAGGGCATGAGGCCCAGTCTGAGTCACAATAGCCTCTCAACCTAGCAACAGAGGACTTTGCTAGGAGGATGCCCTGTCCTGGTGCTGATCTCAAGTATCTAAGAACACGTTTTGCAGCCTGCATATGATCTGAAGTGGGTGATTGGACAAATTGGCTCAGAAGTTGGACAGAGAAAGAGATGTCAGGCCTGGTAATTGTGAGGTATATCAATTTGCCTACCAGTCTCTGATGAGTCGATATTTTACCTATATTTTATATATTATCTCCCCGTCATTTTGTATATATATTCGGCATTTTTTCTATATTTTATACTATTATTGCTCCTTGTACGGTTTACTACGAATATTTTATATTTTTTGCAGGACGGAGTATTTTATGTCGAAAATGCCGACGCGAAATAAAAACGAGCTCGAAGACAAGTCAAAGTGCATCACAAAGTCGGGAATTACTAAAGATTAAACAAGCGGACTCGTGCTCAAATAATTACAAGACCCGAGATTACTAAAAACCAAGCAATTGGGCTCATGTTCAAATATAATTATAGGCCCAACTTTGTAGATAGGATGTAAATAAAAATAAAACAGACAAAAGGGAGGATCATCTAGTTTGACGTTCTTTCTTTCGTTTAGTTTAGGTTTAGCAAAACTTCATACTTTTAGGTTTCAATTTTAGTTTCAAGGCGATGTTATCTCTTTTCAATTTCAATTAAACGTTAAGTTTCTTTCTCTTTGCTCTTTATTTATTTTATTATGTTTGTTATTTCAATTATCGTTGTTATCCCTAATTTTATGATTGAGTAGTGATATAATTCTAGGGTTTGGATGAACCTATTATGGATTAGTTGTTGAATTGACTCCGACTTATTGAGTTTTTTATTGGGTTAGTTGTGCGTTATTGTTGATTTTGTTGATTGTGGTTTTATGATTGATTATTTGTTTGAGATCGCGTACGAGAGTCGGGTCTTAACTTGTAAGTTTTCATGTGAACCCAAGTCGGAATTGTGTACGAGAGTCAAATTCTGTCTTAGAGAGTCCCAATAAACAATTTCATAAGTCGTTAACGGAGTTAGTGCGTCGACTAATTTATATGGGTTATGATACCTTCGCCCTAGTGTCGCTTATTTTTATCGTTTTATTCGTGTCTTTATTCAGTTTAAGTTTATGTTTATGTTTATTAGATTAGCTAAATATTTTTATGATGATTTGCGTAGATAACTTGTAATCCGAGACGACACTAGTACTTAATCCCTGACCTCCCTGAGACCGACTCGTAAGTGCTACAACTGACCCGTACGCTTGCGGTATTTTATAACTCATCAGTCTCCTATATTGATATGGAAACTCCATAGGTGTCCCTTTGTTGGGCTCAAGCTTAACATGACCATCAAGAGGAATCTTCAGTGCTCTCTCATTCTTCATTCCAAATTCCTTTATCAGATCCCTGTGTACTTTCTTTGAGAGATAAACAGGCCTTGCTCAGTGTCATCAATCTCCAAACCCAGGAAGTATGACAACCTTCCTAAGTCTTTCATGTGAAATTGACTTCTCAGAATATTTTTCAGATTAGCAATGTCTTCCATATTATTTCCTGTGATGACCATATCATCCACATACACCAGGATAACAGTAATGCACTCCCCCTGGTTCTTCACAAATAGAGAGTGATCAGCATTGGATTGAGAGTATCCAGACTTCATAAGAACAGTGGAGAGTTTGGCAAACCACTGCCTTGGCGCTTGCTTTAGCCCATACAATGCTTTCTTCAACTTGCAGACCAAGGAACCTGAGTATTTATCAGGTGCTTTATCACTAACTGCAACTCTATCTCCCATATTTTCATAACCTTGAGGAAGTTGCATATAGACTTCCTCCATTAATTCACCATGTAAGAAAGCATTACTTACATCCATCTGAAAAAGTTTCCACCCTTGCATAGCTGCTACAGCAAGGAGAGCTCTCACTGTAGTCATTTTTGCCACAGGTGCGAAAGTTTCTGAGTAATCCAACCCTTCCTGCTGTCTGCAACCTTGGATGACTAACCTGGCTTTGTGTCTTTCCAGGGAACCATCAGCTTGGTACTTCAACTTGTATAGCCATCTACAGCCAATTGCTTTCCTTCCTTGAGGAAGATGTGTAATATCCCATGTATGATTTTGTTCCAATGCTTCTAACTCAGCATTCATAGCATCCACCCATTTCTGATCCTTTACTGCATCTTTGAAGAAATATGGTTCTTCTTGCATAGTAATTGTTATAACGGAAGCGTGAAATAGATAGCAATAACAGTAAAGAACACACAAAATTTAATGAGGTTCACTATCAACGTGATAGCTACGTCCTCGGTTGCGAAGGGATTCTCTTACTATGGGAAGAATTACAGATTACAGATGATCAATGAATTTCCTCTCCTCTAATCAATCTCGGATTGATCTCTATGGAAGTAAATTCTCTAGTCTCTAAATTCTTCTTATGTATCAAGGAGGCTAATAACTTGGTGGGTTTATATATTAAACACCAAGTTAAAAGACCTAAACCTAATACAATAAGGAAACTTAATCCTAATACAATAAGGAAACTTAATCTTAGTCTATAATCGGTAAATCTAATTCTTGACTTGTACTAATGAAATACCGTGTTCAAGGCATTCCTCGTAACAAATCTCCACCTTGACTTGAACATTTGACACTCACAAACTTCAAGATCAAAATCTTCATCCCTTCACTCGTGTACTGTCGTACTCAGTCGGTTTATGCACGTCGGCTCAAAACCTCATCTTGACCTTCTCGGAAGATCTTGGAAGTCCCTACAAACCCAGGACATCGGGTCTGATCCTTATAATCCCAGAACCTCGGGTTGCCTCCTCGGGAGGCTCAGATTCAGCTCCACCGTGAGCTCAAATTAGCCCAAATGGGCTAAACATATCTGTCAATATTTAACAAGTCCATGCAATGTTTGAACTTGCTAAATGGAACCGTTTTCGTGAACATATATGCGGGATTATCAGCTGTCCCGACTTTCTTCACCTCAATGCGCTTCTCAGAACGCAGAAAATGATATCTCACATCAATGTGCTTTGTCCTATCATGATGTACTTGATCTCGAGCTAAGCATATAGCACTCAAGCTATCGCAAAATACAGTTGCAATATCATGACGCAAACCCAAGTTATTTACCAGCCCTTTCAACCATATTGCCTCCTTGGCTGCTTCTGTCAAAGCCATATATTCAGCCTCCGTAGTAGACAAAGTTACGGACGACTGTAACGTAGACTTCCAACTCACAACAGCACCCCCAAGAGTAAATACATAGCCAGTTACAGACCTTCTACTATCTACGTCAGTAGCATAGTCGGAGTCTGAATAACCTGTCACCAAACACTCATTATCACCTCCATAAATGAGGCCAACATCTGAGGTTCCTCTCAGATAACGGAAAATCCGTTTCACTGCTTGCCAGTGCTCTTTCCCAGGTTGAGTCATAAACCTGCTTACTACACTAACAGAATGCGCAATATCGGGTCTAGTGCAAACCATAGCATACATTAAGCTACCTACTGCACTTGTATATGGAACATGGGACATATAAGACTTCTCAGCTTCTGTTTGAGGTGCATGTGATATCGAAAGATGAATATTAGCCGCAGTTGGCGTATTTATAGGCTTAGCCGTACTCATCCCAAACCTGAATAGTATCTTCTCTAGATAACTTTTCTGAGATAAGAAAAGCTTCTTCTTTGTTCGATCCCTATAAATTTCAATACCCAAAATCTTGCGAGCTTCTCCTAGGTCTTTCATATCAAATTCTGAACTGAGTAGTGCCTTTAATCTGTCAATATCCGACTTCTCCCTAGCGGCTATGAGCATGTCATCGACATACAGAATCAAGTATACGTGAGATCCATCCCCAAGCTTTTGTAAGTAAACACAACAATCATAAGGATTTCTAGTATATCCATGCTCCACCATAAATGTGTCAAATCTCTTATACCACTGTCTAGGCGATTGTTTAAGTCCATATAAGGACTTCTTCAACTTACAAACATAGTTTTCCTTCCCCGGAATCTCGAACCCTTCAGGTTGTCTCATGAGTATATCTTCTTCTAGCTCCCCATGAAGGAAAGCAGTCTTCACATCTAGTTGCTGTAACTCCAAATCATAATGTGCCACTATTGACAGCAACACACGGATGGAAGTATGTCGAACCACAGGAGCAAAGATCTCCTTGTAGTCCACTCCCTCAATCTGCTTAAAGCCTTGTGCGACTAAACGTGCCTTATACCGAACTCTCTCACCTTCTACGGTTCCTTCTTTCCGCTTGAAAACCCACTTGCAACCTATCACCTTGCGATCTTGTGGCATCTTGACCAATTCCCATGTCTCATTTTTATGAAGAGATTCCATCTCCTCACTCATAGCAATGAACCATTGCGTCGATTCACTACTAGCTGCTGCTTCTCGATATGATGATGGTTCAGATGACTCAATCTCGTCGGCTACTGTGAATGCATAACCTATCATCTCTTCGGAATAGCAGTTCTGGCCACTCACTTTGCGACCCTCTATCTCTGTGATTAATCTGTTAGGAGGCTTGCTTACCCGCTTAGGTAAACCAACATTCTCAACAACATTATCATCACTTTCTTGTTGACTCACCTCCTCAGGAGGAGTATTTGGAGCTGCAGTCTCTTCTAACTCGATTATCTCTCGTGGCAAGTGCGACAAAGTGGCTGGATCCACCTTAAGCTCCACCTCTTTATCAGCACCATCATTCTTACCTACACCTGAATTAGCAACACGAGACATATACATGGAATTTTCGTCAAAGGTTACGTCTCTGCTCAAAATAACTCGACCCTCTGATGGGGACCAAATACGATACCCCTTAACTCCATCACCATATCCCATGAAGCATCCCTTTTTGGCTCTCGGATCAAGCTTACTCTCTCGAACATGATAGTAAGCCACACTGCCAAAAACCCGTAGCTTAGAATAACTAGGCTCATTGCCGGTCCACACCTCATATGGGATCTTACAGTCAATCCCTGTATGCGGTGCACGATTTATCAAGTAACAAGCTGTAGTCACAGCTTCACTCCAATATCGTCTAGTCAACCCTGCGTTTGAGAGCATGCATCTCACTCTCTCTAGCAGCGTCTTATTCATGCGTTCTGCTACACCATTCTGCTGTGGTGTAATACGAACAGTACGATGCCTAGCAATACCTTCATTCTTGCAGAACTCGGTGAATTCATCATGACAAAACTCTAAACCATTATCCGTCCGTAGCCTTTTGATCTTCTTGTCCCTTTGATTTTCCACCAAAGTCTTCCATTGCACAAAGACTTTGAAAGCTTCACTCTTGTTTTTCAACAGAAACAACCATGTGTACCTAGAGTAATCATCAATAAATGTCACAAAATAATGATAACCACCCATACCTTCAACTCGTGCAGGCCCCCAACAATCTGAATGGATGTAATCAAGGATTTCCTTGGTGTTATGAACCCCTTTGCCGAACTTGGATCTGTGCTTCTTCCCAAAAACACAATGTTCGCAGAAACTAAGATTCTTCACCCTGAAGCCATCAAGAAGACCTCTCTTGGACAATGTCTGCATCCCACGCTCACTCATATGACCAAGTCTCATATGCCATAGCTTGCTCAAATCCGCGTAACTCATAGATGCAATCTTAGCAGAACCAGTCAGCGTCACACCTTGTAGCATATACAAAGTATTTTTCTTGATACCTTTAAGTACCACTCTGGAATCTTTCTTAATAAGCAATTCCCCTTCTGAGCCAGACCACTTGAAACCTTGATCATCTAAGACACCAAGAGATATCAAGTTTTTACCCAAAGTCGGAACATGCCTAACATTCACCAAAGTACAGTTTTTTCCATCACATGTCCTAATTCTGATCGATCCTCTCCCAATTACCTTACAAATAGCATTATTGCCGACTACAACATTACCACCATCAAAGGTCTCGTATGAAGAAAACCAATCTCTGTTTGGACACATATGATAAGAACAACCCGAATCTAGAACCCAACTATCATTAGAAGTAGGAACATCTTGGACTGCAAGTACCATTTCTTCTTCTGAATCATTGTTCTTACTTTGGACGACACTGGCAGCAGCAAAAGTTCTATTTGGATTTTTAGGACAATTAGTCTTCCAAAGGCCGTTCCTTACACATTCGACAAACATCATTTGGACGTGGTCCTTTGGAATTAGAACTTTGTTTCTTTTTCTTAGAACCCTTTCCCTTAGCTGAGTTAACAATTAACCCTGCATTATTGTCTATCAAATTATCACTTGTCGCCTTCTGACGCAACTCCCTAGTATGAAGGGCTGACTTCACTTCTTCTAGGGTCACCGTATCCCTCCCAACCACAAAACTCTCAACAAAGTTTTCATAAGCAGATGGAAGCGAAACTAACAATATTAAAGCAGCATCTTCATCTTCTATCTTAACATCAATATTACGTAAATCTAGTAAAATAGTGTTAAGCTTGTCTAGATGATCTCTAAGGGACGTACCTCCTTGCATACGTAGAGCGAATAATCGTTGCTTTAAAAGTAACTTACTTGTGAGCGTCTTCGTCATGTAGAGACTCTCCAATTTCGACCATAAAGCTGCCGCGGTAGTCTCATCCGCAACTTCTGTGATAACCTCATCCGCCAAACATAGCAAAATCGTGGAGTGAGCCTTTTCTTCCATAGCCTCCAAATCGGCTGCAGAAATCTTGGCACCCTTATCCCCTTTTTCTTCTGCTCCGTCTTCTGTCAAAACAACCCCTTTGTTCTTAGCATTCTTGACAAGGGGTGTCCAGATTCCCTGCTGTTTAAGTAGGGCTCGCATCTTAATCTGCCATAGCCCAAATCCGTTCCTTCCATTAAATTTGTCTACTTTAATGTTCAGCGATGCCATCTCCCTAAATCTCAAACCTTCTGAGTTTAATCTTTAGCTCTGGTAACCAATTGTTATAACGGAAGCGTGAAATAGATAGCAATAACAGTAAAGAACACACAAAATTTAATGAGGTTCACTATCAACGTGATAGCTACGTCCTCGGTTGCGAAGGGATTCTCTTACTATGGGAAGAATTACAGATTACAGATGATCAATGAATTTCCTCTCCTCTAATCAATCTCGGATTGATCTCTATGGAAGTAAATTCTCTAGTCTCTAAATTCTTCTTATGTATCAAGGAGGCTAATAACTTGGTGGGTTTATATATTAAACACCAAGTTAAAAGACCTAAACCTAATACAATAAGGAAACTTAATCCTAATACAATAAGGAAACTTAATCTTAGTCTATAATCGGTAAATCTAATTCTTGACTTGTACTAATGAAATACCGTGTTCAAGGCATTCCTCGTAACAGTAATCTTAGTTACCATGTGTGCAAAAGATCTTTGCACTGGAGCTTGTGTCACTTGGTTGACCTCAGTAGGCTCATCATCAGGCTCATTTCCTCTGATAGTTCTTCTTCTTCTTCTTCTCATGTTGACCACATAGTCATTCATCCACTGTGGTGCTTTCTTCTCTCTTACAGGCCTTGAATGTGTCTCCTCTGAAGAATCTCCATCATTAGCTGGAACAAAATCTGATGTATACATATTCTCAGCAACATCAGGAATATTTTCTGGTATATATGTCTCAGACATAGCACCATGATCTTCTCCTGTGATATCTTCATCAGCTACATTATCATCTTGCTGTCTCACCACCTGAGCCTCTTCATGCCTTGCATTCTCATTGCTAATAGCACTGATCTCAGGTATGGGGCTTCCTTCTATCACAATTCCTTGTCTCAGCTGTGCAGGAATAGGTTTCAGAAAAGATTTCTGAACATTATCAGTCAAAGGAAAGATTGTCTCATAGAACTTCACATCTCTAGACACAAATCTTCGTTTCCTGATCAAATCTTGCACCTTGTATCCCTTCTGGGTCACAGGATACCCTAAGAAGACACATGGCAGTCCCCTAGGCTGGAATTTATCCTTGTTTCTTTCTGGATTGTAGGCCATCACTAAGCAACCAAAGGCTCTCAGATGATCATATTTTGGCTTCACTTTGTGCAGGATTTCATAGGGTGTCTGATTCTTGATTCTTGGGCTTGGAAGTCTATTGATTAAGTGTACTGCTGCAAGAACACAGTCACCCTAGAACCCTAGACTCAGACCAGCTTGAAATCTCAAAGCTCTACTCATTTCTAGCACATGTCTATGCTTTCTCTCTACCACACCATTTTGTTGAGGCCTGTCAACAATGCTAGTTTGATGAATCATCCCATTTTGAGTGAAGTAAGCAATGCATTGATCATCATCAAATTCTAGAGCATTGTCTGACCTAAGGACTTTCACTTTCAGACTGAATTGAGTCTTGACATACTCACAGAAATTCTGCACATTTTCATATGCCTCAGACTTCTTGCTAAGTAAATACACCCAAGTTCCCCTTGAGTAATCATCCACTATAGTAAGAAAGTACTTGTACTTTCCTCTATACAACACTCTATATGGCCTCCATATGTCTATGTGAATTAGATCAAATGGAGCACTTGTTTCAATCATCTTAGGTGTATAGGGCAACTTTGTGTGCTTGGCCATAGGACAAGTCACACATATGGTACCTGATTTCAGACATTTTTCATTCACATTGAATATTTGTTTCATGATGCTAGGAGGAATATGACCCAACCTGTTGTGCCACAAGTTGTAAGTCTCAAAATTATTCACATTCAGTTTGGTCACATCACAATTCATCACAGATAGAGATCCAACATTATCACAAAACTTCTTTGATTCATTATTCCAAACATTCTCAGTACATCCTGTCATATTGTTTCCACAAAAGCTAGACCAAAGTCTTACAGTGCTAGGTTGATTCAGGAGATATAAACCATTGTTTGCTCTTCCAATTCTCTTGACTTCTTTGCTCCTACAGTCCTGCACACAGCAGTATGTGTCACAGAAGAGCACATTACAATCATTGTCCTTACTCAACTTCTGAACAGACAATAGATTTTGCTTAAATTCTGGGACATATAGGACATTCTTTAGCCTCAGACCATTATAAAGGCTCACATCACCCTTGCAAGACACATAAACACCTTCCCCATTAGGAAGATTGATTTTTGGTTTTTCAGCAAACTTTTGAACATTTTTGAGAACAGATATATCAGTCACCATGTGATCTGATGCTCCTGAATCTATTACCCACACACTTTTTACATTATGATCATGGTGTTGAGCTGTTATACCTGCAAAATTGCACTCAATTTCATCATCAGTCTCTCCTCCACTCTTCATGCTTGCTTCTCCCCCTCCAGGAACCATCTTCAACAGATTTTCCAATTGTTGAGTTGCAGCCCCTATTGCTGAAGCAAGTTCATCTTGTCCACTGACTGTGTTTGCAGCCATCCTTCTTCCTTGTCCCTTGAATTGCTTGGTGTTATTGTATCCTGAGGTTCCTCCTTGAGCAAAGTTGGGTCTGGTAAAGTTACCTTGCCCACGAAAATTGGTCTGACCCCTTGGAACAAACTTGCCTCCACCTTGTAGCCTGTTCTTTGGGTGTCCAGATGGGTAACCCACAACTTCCCAGCATGCTTCTGACTTGTGATTCTTTCTCCCACAATGCTTACATGGTGTTCCCACAGACTCTCCTTTTCCCAGAAAGGCTGACACCTCATGACTTCTGGTGACATTCACATTCTTGTGTTGAGTTTCTTCTTGTAGGAGCATTGACACAGCAGTATCCACAGTTGGGAGTGGTGACATTAAGAGAATGTTGCTTCTCAGAGAAGTGTACTCCTTGTTCAGACCATTGAGAAGCTGAAACAGCCTCTTCTCCTCAGCTTGATCACTTGAAGCTTTGAGATAAGCAGTAACTTCTGTAGTCCTCTGAGTAATAGGTGGCATATTTGTCATATTCTCAAGTTCATCCCATATGGTCTGAAGTTGAGTATAGAATTCTTCAACAGACTTACTCCCTTGTTGTGCTTCATAACAATCCTTGTTTAGTTTGTACTTCCTGGCCCCATTGGCTACAGTGTAGCGTCTCTCTAGGGTATCCCATATATCCTTAGCCGTCTCACAGTACAAGATGACAGCCTTGATTCTCTCACTCACATTCTAAAAGATCCAAGAGATAACAAGATCATTTGAGGTGTCCCATGCTTCTTGTTTCACTGTGTCACTCCCATGTCTGGTTACTAACCCTGTCACATACCCTAGCTTACGTTTTGCTGAGAGAGCCAGACTCATTTGCCTCTTCCATGGTCCAAAATTCTCACTACCAGTCAAAACAGGGGTGACTTTTAGGGTTTGAGTACCCTCGGACGGATTGTAGTACAAGGGGTCAGTGGGTAACACTGTTGTAGCCGTAGAATTGTCTTGCTTAGCCATAGATGCAGACACTCACAGCAAACTACAACAATATAGATAACAAAGACGAAGAAACAACGCCAAAGATGAAAACTTTCAAAAAATAGAGTGAAAGATGGAAACTTTAACATAAGCAACAAAGGAACAGGATAAACACACACAAACACAAACAAATCCTTCAGTGGTTATCAAGAGCACGATGGCTCTGATACCATGAAGAATTTATCAACAAACATACATGATAATCACTGAAGGATGAAATGATAATGGAGGAGATTTCACCTTACCAAACTTTGTATTGATGAATGGTGGTTTCTTTACACCTCTCTCTCTCTCTCTCTCTCTCTTCTTTCTTTTTGTTCTGGGTTTCTTACAATCACAATAGACAATATATATATTGAGGATTACTACAAAACCCTAGATTGAAGCTTTGCAAAACGACAAAGGCGTTGGTGGTAATTCACAGCTGAGCTGCTCCTTCCTTCTTCTATTTTGTCTTCTTTCTCCCTTCCATTTTGTTGTCTCACAACTGCCACATTGTATTTGTTGTGATGGGCTGAAATTGTTGTTGGGCCGTCATTTTGAGCTCGTTTCAGTAATTCATTTTGTTGTATTTTGTTGGGCTGAAATCTTCTTTTAACACTCTTCAAAACATGGGCCAAGTATTTTAAGTCCACCATCTTGGACACTTGCTCACACACTTGGCCCCTTTGCTTCTTCTTCCTTTGATCATCTGCTCCCCTGCTTTTACATGGTTAAGGGCAACGTAGCAATTGAGCAATACTCCTATATAGCTATAGTTTTAAGGGCAATGTAGCAACACATGATTGAGAAGTCTATTAATTAATTTATGTTTTTCGTTTTCCATTGTTTTACTAAATTAATTGCTTGTGTGATTATCATCTTGTACTCTTAACATTTTGAACTACTCCCTCCGTCCCGTCATTTGTTTACACTTTCCATTTATGGGTGTACGGATCATTTGTTTACACTTTCCATAAATGTCTATGGTGACCCACTTGTGGAGGTGGACCCAACTTCCTTAACCAATCACATTGTTTTATTTTACCCACTTTATACTTATATTATTATTTCTATAGTTTTTTTTATTTACCTCTCTCCTCACATCGATAAATGTGTATAAAGTAAATGTAAACAAATCACCGAAACGGAGGGAGTAGTTGTTTCATTTCTCGATTTAACATAATAAAAATATGGAATAATTGTCAATAATAATCCGAACTTGTACTCTTATTTCATAAATAATCCGAACTCGAATTAATCCACGAATAATCCCTACTATTGAAGTGCCATTCCAATAATGTACTTTGGCCAATTTCAATCGACTTTAACACGTAAAAAAAATGGTGTTTGGTATTTAAGCTTCCTCGGCTCAAGGAAATAATGTTATCCTCGTCCTCTATCATCGGCTTTTCCACAACAACAAATGGCACTTTACGTGTTCCCTTTCTCGAAGGAATTGATGTTTATGAATGTGACATGATTCAACACTTTTGGTCAGGCCCGATTATAGCTCCTAAACTAAAGGAAGTGATCGTGAATAAATGCAAGACCATGAAATCAGTATTGGTAGGAAATCCAAATCATATGGTTGAACTGCCATCTCTAATGAGGGTGTGGTTGTTTGATTGTTTCGATATGCTATGTTTTTCATCTGGACTATTGAGAGCACCCAATCTAGATTATGCTCTGTGGGAAGGGAAGAAGTATTTCATGGCTGATTTCGGAATGAACTTGAATCACTTCCTCCGAAGTCGCCATGATATTGATTACAGTGAGGAGCTATTGTCATCTTCGATATCACAAATATAGTGGTCGTTAGCGGGTTGCCGATTGTGCAATTTGTTACTCCACAGTCCTAATCAGGAGCTTTATTGCCCACCACAACAACTGTTTCTGGAGAACTGTTGGAATAGGTTGAAAAAGGGGTAGTTATAAGTTGGTTATGTAAGGGAAAGTTAGTTAGGGTTGTTAAGTTGGTTAAGAGCAGTTTGTTAGGGTTTGCTAGCACTCTGTTTTTTCTGAGCACTTCTCCTATATATAGGGGTTATGTATGCTGTTGTAAATCACGAATTCAATTCATAAAGCTTCAATACAAATCAAATCAATATTTTCTCTCATTTACTAAGTCTTCATCTCTCTCAAAGATTTCATCTTTTATTTTTAGTTTCCTTCCTCTGTTTTCTGCAATCAATGGCGTACCATTTCAACAAGAACAGGTACGGCAACTTTGATGCGTTAAGAACTTAAAGGCTGTTAATATAACTCTATCAATTTATCTTTGGTTTTTCTTTTTCTTTTTTTTTTTTCTGATTTTTTTTTTAATCAAATGCTCATCATAAGTACTGTCACTCAGTAAACTTACCAAATAATCCAATAAAGTTGTTACTATCAAGCATAGATTGTAGTTGTGAAATAAAGTTAGGCAGACTTAATTTGAATATATACTATGTGATAATTATTTTTATATTTTTGGACATATTTATGTATCGTAAGATTATCACAACGTTAATTGTTCTCTTTTTCTTTGTGGCATTTCTTTGAGTTATAAATATGATACAGTTGATTTAGCTTTTGTTAAGAACAATATGAGAGAAAGGCTTGTCTTACTCATTAGTATAAGACTGATTATATAACATACAATAACTTAGTGAATTGGGCTAAACCCATTATTGGGCTAGAAGACTATAAGACCGGTCTAATACCCCCCCTCAAGCTGGAGCATGGAGGTTAAGAATGCCCAGCTTGCGAAGAACAGAAAAAAATTGAGGCCCTCCTAAGGACTTCGTAAAAATGTCTGCAAGCTGTGCATGGGTAGAAACATGAGACGGCACGATTAAGCCCTCTAAAATGGCGTCACGAACAAAGTGACAATCTATTTCAATATGCTTCGTTCGCTCGTGAAACACCGGATTACGAGCAAGATGTAGCGCGGACTGACTGTCACAAAACAGCTGCATAGGAAGAGAAATAGTAACATCCAAGCTTCGTAAAAGCCCCTGTAGCCATTTTAATTCACAAACAACAGAAGCCATCGACCTGTATTCTGCTTCAACAGAAGAGCGAGACACAGTGTGTTGTTTTTTGGTTTTCCATGACACGGGAGAACCGCCTAAAAACACTATCCACCCAGTAACCGATCGGCGGGTCAGAGGACAAGAAGCCCAGTCGGAATCGCACCAACCGAAAATGACCATCTCACTATCAGAACGCAGAAGAATGCCTTGTCCAGGGCTCCCTTTCAAATACCGAACAACCCGCAACGCTGCCGCCATGTGTTCTTGTCGTGGCTGATGAAGAAACTGGGAAAGAACATGTACCGCGTAGGATAAATCAGGGCGTGTCACTGCAAGATAAACAAGACGCCCAACAAGACGACGATACGACTCAACGTCAGATAAAATGGCCCCCTCAGCGTGACCAAGTCGGTGATGTTGTTCCATCGGAGTGTCCGCTGGTTTAGCACCAAGTAGTCCAGTCTCCGAAATAATGTCGAGCGCATATTTCCGCTGACTAAGATAGATGCCCTCGGCATTACGCGCGACCTCAATGCCGAGAAAATATTTAAGGCGACCAAGATCCTTCATATGAAAACAGCGTCCCAAATACGACTTAAAGGACGAGATGGCGAAATTGTCATTGCCTGCCACAACAAGATCATCAACATAGACAAGCACAAATAAGCGCATTCTCCCCAATGTAAGAAAACAGAGAATAATCGGAATAGGACTGTTGAAATCCATAATCGCGAAGCGCAGCAGTTAATTTGGCAAACCAACACCGGGGTGCCTGTCGTAATCCATATAACGATTTTTTAAGACGACAGACTTTGCCCTCTTTACCGCGACTAAAACCAGGTGGTAGCCGCATGTAAACCTCCTCATCCAAGTCGCCGTGTAAAAAGGCATTATGGACGTCCATTTGATGCAATTCCCAATTTTTGGCAGCAGCTACTGTTAACAATGCACGTATAGTCACCATTTTAACGACAGGGGAAAAAGTCTCGCCGTAATCCAACCCTTCAACTTGATGATTTCCAAACACGACAAGACGAGCTTTAAATCGTTCCACGGATCCATCGGATTTATATTTTATTTTATAGACCCAGCGACAACCCAGGGCTTTTTTATCGGGCGGAAGGGTAGTCAGCGCCCACGTCTCGTTGCGTTCGAGTGCGTCAATTTCAGCTCTCATAGCATCACACCACCTGTCGTCACGAAGAGCCTCTCGAAACGAGGGTGGTTCAACGCCGGTGGTAACGGCAGCAAGGAATTGGCGATGTCTTGCCGAAAAAGAATTACAGTTAACATAATTCGCAATGGAATAAGGCGTACCGGAAGGTGACGAAGGAGGACTCGGTGAGCTCGGTTGTGAGGTTGGATTACAGGTGGTGTCAAGAACGTAACCGCGCAAGCGAGAATTAGGAATTTTCGTACGATGACCACGACCAAGGGGTGCCTCCACCCCTACGGTAGGGGACTCGGCACCGACAACAACCCCGGCCGGGAAGCGGTCTGTCGGCTCATTTGCGGCCAGCGGCGATTCAGCGGCAGCGGTCGTGGCGATTCGGCGGCGGCGAGTTGCGGCAACTCTGTGATGGCAGGATCGTGGGTAGCAGGCACGGTAGAAGGCGCGCCATCAAACTCGTCGACACTACCGTTAAATGGAGTATCTGATGGAACAAAGACACCCACGGGATCCTTAACTGTGTCAACAGCCACAGAAGCAAATGGAAAAGAGGTTTCGTAAAATGTAACATCACGGGAGACAAAGAAAGTGTGCGTGTCAAGGTCATACAACTTCCAACCCTTTTTATTATGCGGATACCCAACAAAAATGCACTTACGGCCCCGCTTTGCAAATTTATCGCCTTTCGTGTTTTGATTATGAGCAAAACAGAGACACCCAAAAACTCGCAAATTCGCATAAGAAGGAGGTAAACCAAACAAGCACTCATACGGAGTTTTATGAGCAAGTAAAGAAGACGGAGTGCGATTAATCAAATGAGCAGCCGCAAGAACACACTCACCCCAAAAAGATGTCGGTAAATTAGCTTGAAACATGAGAGCTCGCGCAACATTCAAAATATGACGATGTTTACGTTCAACGCGACCATTTTGTTGAGGCGTACCAACACAAGATGTTTGAAAGTGAATCCCGTGACGAAAGAAATAACCCGCCATACAATTAAATTCATTGCCATTGTCGCTGCGCACAATTTTCACGGTTTTTGAAAATTGCGTGTTAACCATATGAAGGAAATGCATAAACATATCAGTGACTTCCGTTTTGTCAAGTAATAGATACACCCAAACAGAACGCGAATAATCATCAACAATTGTAAGAAAATACTTCGCCCCACATGACGAAACAATACGATAAGGCCCCGCAAATCACACAGTGTATGAGCTCAAAAATATCCGATGCACGCTTGTCATTTAACACAAAACTATTACGATGTTGCTTTGCAAAGTGGCAAACATCACACACTAAGTTTTTATTAAAACTGATTTGATTAACAGGAGGAATAAACTTGATAACCTTATCTGACGGATGGCCAAGTCGACGATGCCAAAGATGAAACGAGCCCGTATCAGAGACTTGATTTACCACTGACAACTTGACACCCGTAGAAATCCAATAGAGACCGTCCCGCAACTCACCGACTCCAACCATCGTCTTAGAAGAACGATCCTGAATAAGACAGGTACGTTTACGGAATTCAAAAATAAAATCGTTATCAGAAGCAAGTTGTGAAACAGATATCAAGTTGCAAGTTAAGCTCGGGACGAATAAAACATGACGCAAAGTGAGAGAATCATTAATGTAAACGCTTCCCATAATAGTCGACTCGACTTGTTGGCCATTAGGAAGACCAACAGGGCGAGCAGAGATCACACAACGATCCGTAAGACATGACAAGTCGCCGGTTACATGATTTGAGGCCCCGGTGTCAATAATCCAATTATACGTACCGCTCAAACGATCATTGGTAAGAACCGAGTTGGTGGTGACCCCAGAGGTCACGACATTTGCGTTAACCACGGATGCCCCACCACCAGAAGAAGAGACCAAAGCGACAGTTCGTTAGCCACAGAGAAGGCCAACAAAGCTGCCCAACACGATGTTGCAGGCCTCGTAAACAGTTTGCTCAAATATCCCCTTGTCACCCAAATAATTATCACTCTCGTTCAAACATTCATAAACCACGTGTGCCCCGCTACCATGGTTCCTCAAATACACCTTACAGTGATCCACCTTGGATTTCTCCACCACCATACAATCAATTATTATTTTTTTAACATATTCAAAAGTCAAAGCATGTTCTTGCAAAAGCTCCTGTGAGATCAAGCCCTCATCATCCACTTGACTTGCTGCACCACTATTTCTGGAATTTGATAGGTTGTTGATTGATAATTTGGCCATATTTGATTGAGCAAATAAAAGTGCGGCTGTGAATGACGAGTCTACCACATAATCATCTGAATCAAATTCTTCATCAGTTGAGTTATTCAAAGCACTACGATTTTTCAGGCAGAAACAATCGATCTGAGATTTGGCCATTTTTCAATGAAATTGGGGTTTTTTCTGGCTCGATACCATGTTAAGAACAATATGAGAGAAAGGCTTGTCTTACTCATTAGTATAAGACTGATTATATAACATACAATGACTTAGTGAATTGGGCTAAACCCATTATTGGGCTAGAAGACTATAAGACCGGTCTAATAGCTTTCCATTCAAATAGTACAATTTGAAATAACCAAGCCGAGTTTTCCGATCAAAGCTTTAGTGAGGTTGAGATTAGATTATATTGTGTGTAGCTTAGATCAAGCTCTTGATAAGCGTAATTTGACCGAGCTCGAGGCAAACATTGACCAATCTGATTCCAAAAGCGTATTGAGCAGGAATAGATCACTGACAGCCCTAAGCCTGATAAAACTTTCTGATTGATTAACTTTGAACTATCAAAGTTAACTCTTACAAATCCACTAGGTAAATACACCCACTCCGCCACCCACGCCTAATCCACCCACGCCGCCACCAGACAAAGGTAAATACAATTGCCTCAATATGAGATTATTGATATTTCTGGCTTTTCTAATTAATTTAGCTAAGTACAATGAGCACTTAACTACATACATACCTGGCTCATTCCTCAGCATATTGCTGCCAACATAACTACTGGCATTTTTGAAAATACTGCAGATAGTGTTTTCTTCCCTTGAGCAGTTCTCGCTGTCGGAATGCAAAAGGATTGTAAAACTATGGGATAAAGAACTTGGTATCTCAAGCTTCCACAATTTGAAAATGATAGCGATATATAATTGTGAAGAACTGTCAAGCGTAGGATCGCTCTCTATATTTTCTACCCTCGTGCGACTTGAAAGCTTGACCATTGGAGGGTGTAAATCAATGCATGAAGTCATCAATACTGAAGAGACAGAAGAATCGGAAAAGCATAATCAAGTGATCATATTTCCCCAGTTAAAGGATCTCGTCATTGGAAGCTCAAGCAATCTCAAGAGTTTTTATGGGGGAACATGCAAACTTAAGTTCCCTAATTTGAGAAATTTGCAGCTGTACGATCTTGACTGCCTGAATAAATTTGCGGGTTCAGAAAACCAGTCTGTCTTATTCCATGAAGAGGTAATACTACTCCACATCATAGTATGGCCATTTTCACCAGTGCTAAATACTGAGAAATTAACTTGTAAGTTCTTGTAATGATAGATGGAGTTTCCTTGTCTGGAAGAACTTAGAGTGTCCTCCATCAAAGATGAAGTTATGGGGCTATGGGATTGCCGTATAGAAGGAGCAAGTACTCCGTTATTGAACCCTACTCCCATGTTAAGAAGGCTGACGCTTTCTAAGACAAACTGGTGGAGGCACATCCCACCAATCCTCTGCAAGAATTTATCTGCCCTCCAGTTCGAGATGTTTAATGATGAAGTGCTATTATCATTGGGCAACGAAGTATCTGTGTGGACATGTTCCCAGTTACCTAAGTTAAAAGATTTATGTCTTAAGGATTGTAAATCGTTAAAAGATTTGCTAAGAAAGGAGGATTTTGACGCTGTTGCTGCCTTGACGTTTTGTAAGCAGTTGAAAAACTTGGAGCTGAATGATTTGCCAAGACTTAACATCATTCCTTTGCATTTGTTCAAAAGTCTTTGTTCCCTTTACTTAGGAGGATTGAGTTGGGATTATGTATTTTCAGCCGATGACCTTGTCAGGCTTCTGGAATCACTGCAACAGCTTGAGACTCTCGATATCCACTACTGTAAAAACATGAGAGTGGTTATTCAAGATGGGGGGTTAAGAGATGCTGGTTTGGTATTTAAGTTTCCTCGTCTCAAGGAAATAAGTTTCTCCTATTCTTCTATCATCAGCTTTTCCTCCACGGTAAATGACACCTTATGCCTTCCGTTGCTCGAAAGAATTGATATTTTTAGATGTGACATGATTCAACACTTTTGGTCAGGCCCGATTATAGCTCCCAAACTAAAAAAAGTGTCTGCCAAGAGATGCAGTACCATAAAATCGGTGTTGGTAGGAAACCCAAATCATAGGGTTGAACTGCCGTCTCTGATGGCAGCGGAGTTGATTAATTGTCCAGATGTACTCTGTTTCTCATCTGGACCCTTGACAGTACCCAATCTACGGGAAGTATGTCGTGATTACTGCCCCCAAATGCAATCATTCTCAGCCGGGTCTCTACAGACACCCAATCTAGAATATGCAATTTGTGAAGGGAAGGTGTGCTCCATGGCTGAATTCGGGATGAACTTGAATCACTTGTTCCGAAGTAGCCATGATATGGATCTAGGTGAGGAGCCAAACACCAACTTCGATGGGACAATATGAAGTTTGCTAGTGGGTTGCCGATTGTGCTATTTGTTACTCCACAGTCCTAAGCTGTCGCTTTATTGCTGCCCAACAAGTGTGACTGGAGAACAGGTACGGCAACTTTGATGATTTAAGGCTGTTTATTATTTGTTTGAAGCCTCTTTATTGATTTTGTTTAGATTAACTATGGGTCGTCAATGTTGTTGTCGTTGTGGTGGTGGTGGTGTATGTTCTTCTGTGATGTTGTACAGAATAGGACGATTAGCAAATTGTGGACTGTGATTGTAACAAGTAGAAAATTATTTCGTAACATATATGACCAATTAGCATCGTCTTTGGTTTAAACACCTTGTTGTTCATCTTAGTAGGCTTGGTGACATTAAACCTGGACAGCGATTCACGACAGACACGATGACTAATGGCGTTCTGCCGTGTTTTTTCTGATGCCAATTCGGTAAAACGCGCTGATTTCGTACATTTGTCTGCAGGTTATGTTTAGTAAAATATACTCCGTATTTCGCATGTATAGAACGCGATTCACTTCCGGTACAAGCCAAACATTTGTTTAGTCCCTGTCAGTGGTGACCATTACAAATTGTCCACAGATGCGGCCATTTTCAAACAGAACTCTACAGACACCCAATATATACTATGTAAGTCGTGACTGTGAATCGTATTTGATGATGGAGCTGGAAATGAACTTGAACCAAATACTTCAAAGTCGCGTTGATAGCGATTCTAGCGAGGAGTCTATTGCCAGCCCTATCAGCAGCGGTGATGCTTGTTAGCGACCTGCCGCTGGTGCTATGTATGTGATAGATGTTGGTGAGTTAATGCTGTTTATTTGTTTAAACTATCAACATTATTTATTATATTGTCGCGGTGATTGTGGTAGGTACATGATTTTCTCTAATGTTATGCCAAATATGAGCATCAAGTAGATTGTAATTGTATGTCCTTGTGTGAAAAGTTGAGGTTATAATTCCAGCGATTTTGTGCATTGTGACTTTGTGAGTTCTGCTTTGTATA
This sequence comes from Dianthus caryophyllus, assembly GCA_023091065.1. NCBI lineage: Eukaryota > Viridiplantae > Streptophyta > Magnoliopsida > Caryophyllales > Caryophyllaceae > Dianthus > Dianthus caryophyllus. The sequence continues at coordinate 28,336,897 of CM041529.1, forward strand.
TGTTTTGTCTCGATTTTGGCCATCAACTCTTGTTTCAAACGTCTTGCGATTCTTTTATTGTAACGCGATTTCACATTGGTCTCTTAGCGAGTTGGCGGGTTCCAAATTTTTTTGTAAATGTTTCGGTATCGGCAATGACCTTTTTTGAGCAACTACACATGAATTTTTATTTTTATTTTCATTGATTTGTGGGTGAATGTATGTATTACCGTATCTTATTTCTATTAACCCAAACCAACCGTTTCTAACAAATCCTAAACCCTCTTGTTCAAATACAGGCACAAGTCACTACGCGCTTCGTCTCGATCTTTCATCGTCTACTCATCAAGATTGGTCTTACCCTTCGGACGTCCATCTTGCGGGGGCGTATTAACCATATCAATGCTAAATAAGGAATATTCTCAGCCTCTCAATCAGAAGATTATACTCTCGTTATTATTGTATTCACACTGTAAATTAGGCAATTATATCTTTGTAATTAAGACTATATCTTAGCCAATACTTCATCCTACACTATATATATATCGTTGTATTATTGTCATAATGTAATGCAATTCTCAATTCTAAAACCATTCTATTGCTCTCCATAATTCTAATAATTTCAAATAATCTCCCATTTTCACTTAGGCAAGATAAATGTCAACAAAAGCTCCTGCAGACACGGAAGTGATACGAAACATGTGGATTAGGTAGAGTAGTATTTAATGGTGATTATACAATTTGTAAGTGTAGTTAAAGATTTGTTTTGAGTATACATTTATACAGGTTCTCCTTATCTTAAATTTTCAAGTGATTTGGAAAATTTTAGAACATTTCAGATAAGTTAATGAAAATTTCAGATAATTTCATATTAGTTCAGAAAACTTTAGACAAGGAGAACAAATGCTTTGTGGTGCTATTTGTGTGCTCTATTTTTCACAATCAAAATAAAATCCTTTGTTTCTTAAAACAGTAATTGTCTTGTAAGGCTGAACTTACACTAAGTTAATGTGAGACCAAGGTACAAATTGCAAATAAAGGGGTACAAAAACATGAAATAAATCTACTAAAGTTACTAACAGAGGTACTAAAAAGATTTAGTAACAATTAATCATAATCATCACTTAAATAGTATAAAAATTATATAATCGGGTACAAATGAGGCGGACTTACAATAATTCATTGTAAGAACCTGTTCTTTCGGACTTATTTTTAGCACATTTCAGCTCACTTGATTCGATTGATTCAGTTATTTCAACTCCATTCAGTTGATTGATTCGATTCATTCGACTCACATTAATTATTATTATTATTATTATTATTATTATTATTATTATTATTATTATTATTATTATTATTATTATTATTATTATTATTATTATTATTATTATTATTATTTTTATTTTATTTTTTTATAAAAATCAATATTATTATTATTATTATTATTATTATTATTATTATTATTATTATTTTTATTTTATTTTTTTATAAAAATCAATATTATTATTATTATTATTATTATTATTATTATTATTATTATTATTATTATTATTATTATTATTATTTTTTTTTTTTTTTTTATTTTTATAAAAATCAATATTATTATTATTATTATTATTATTATTATTATTATTATTATTATTATTATTATTAAATAATATTGTTGTTGTTGTTGTTATTAGTATTGTTGTTACTATTGTTGTTGTTATTGTTGTTGTTATTATTATTATTATTGTTGTTGTTGTTGTTGTTGTTGTTGTTGTTGTTGTTGTTGTTGTAAGTAGTAATAGTAGTACTACTACTACTATCACCACTACTACTACTACGATGACTTGTACTACTACTAGTAAAACATGTGAAAGTAGTGAAAAAAAAATGGTACGTAAGAAAAAAAAATTGGTAGCATTGAAATAATAATTGTTAATACAACTGAAAATCATAATCTTGAAAACAAAGATATCATAAACTCAAAAGATATCATCTATGTTTATTCATTATCGACTTCCACACCATCTTGATGTGTTTCATCATCATGGTCATTATAAATACCAATAGAACGCCCTATTTCTTGTGCAATTTTTATTCGAACTTTGTCCATCTTTTTCTTCCGTTTTGCATCATCCATGTTTAAATCTGTGCATCCTTGAACACTTGGATGTTGTACAATTGGTAAACCAAGTCGATGCATCTCAATGAAATTATGTAGTGTACAATTGGTAAACCAAGTCGATGCATCTCAATGAAATCATTTTTAAAAGCGGTAACATTCACCGATATTTTTATGTGGTATGACAAAGCTAAATTTATACAGGATGTATTATTGTATAAATTATAGGATGCATTATTTTATGGCTAAAGCTTTGTGATTAAAAAATTTTAATGTTTATTTTTTTACAGTCATATCTTAATTAAAAAAAAAAATTATGACTCATTGACCATATGACTCATTCACCATCTTAATTGAAATTATTTATGACTCATTCACCATATGCAAAAAATTATGTATATCTTAATTGAAATACTCAAAACATTAAGATGTAACATGGTGAATGCAAAAAATTATTTATTTATCGGTGAATGAAATTGTGTAACGTTCACCATGATCAGGGGCGTTTTTAGTATGGGTGTCATGACACCCAATGCATTTTAGGAGATTTGAACCCTAAACCAACAACTCTCTAATAAACAACACTACCATTAAACCACATACAAGTTGATGATACTAATTTTCAACATTTATTATACTATACTTCGCATTTATCTCTGGGTCTTGTTTAACCTAAGTCCAACATTTAATAATTAAATTTCATTCATAACTTTCTTTTTTCAAATTCTCACCCTTACTTTTCAAACTCTTATCAAAACAATTTTTTTTTTTATTAAATGTTTATCAAGACATTTTTTTTCATCTTATTTTAATATAACATTTTCTTACTTTTTTTTTTTTATTATATAATAATACGGAGTAATTTTTATTCTTTCACCGAGATTTGAACTTTATTTTAAACCAATGATACACATAGTCTTATAATTTAACTTAAATTCACAAAACGCTTTTCGCAATGACGTTTCATCTTTCTTTAATTTTTTTAGTTTACTTTTGTTCTTTTACTTAGTGTAAAACTGCTATCTTAAATGACCTTTGTTAGTTCATTAAAAACGCCACCTCAAATGACGTTTTGTTGTGCAATTCATTTCTTTTAATTCATTTAATCTACTCTGTAGTAAAATGCCTAGCGCGATAATGTTTTCTGGCTTAGAAAAATTCGAGTCTACATGCGCCTTATAAGTCTAGATAGTTTTATTTTCGACACAAAACTATAATATTTTCTTTTTTTTGAAAAAAAAAAAAAACACTATTTTACCAAATCATTCTAAAAAAAAGGCGTTAATAGCTTGTTTCGACCCAAATTTTAACTTTTATCTGACTCATAATATACAGTTGATATTTTTTTTCATGAGTCACACATATAATTTTACGGACCCATTTGTCAAGTTTTGTCGGCACCCACCGTCCAGAACTTCTAGAATCGCCCCTGACCATGATGTAACATTGTTTTGAGTATTAATATGATTCATTAAGATGTAACAAATAATTGAAATTTTATGTGGTAACATTCACCATGAAAAATTATTTGTTGCTCTAAAAAAAATACTCAAAACATCATAACAATCACCAAACTCATACAACAGTAAATACATGAAATTTTTTTTGAAAGATTTAGATAGAGAATATACCTTAAATAGTTATATCATAAATTAAGTAGATTTGAAAACTGAAATTAAATAAAAAATTTGACTGACATATGAATAATTTGGGGGTTTTGTTAGGATTTTCTTCTTTTATAATGAAAATATTTGGTAGGTTAGGGTGGAAAATTGGGAAGTCAGATTTCTTTTTCCTTCTTTTAAGATTTTGTAGGTATGCATGTCCTCCATGCATTAGACATTTGCACTGTAAAAAATTTCAAATGTTCCATGGTAGGTTTGGCTTGGAAATTGGGATGTCACCAACTATCATTTACAAATGTTTAAGAGTTTAAGGGTTTTGCCGCTGAAATTTTGAGATGTCACCAACTAATATTTACGCTCGGCAAACTCTACTTGTTTTTAAGTCGTATAATAATAATATCCTTCTTAAACAATAATAATAATAATAATAATAATAATAATAATAATAATAATAATAATAATAATAATAATAATAATAATAATGTTCAGTTTTTTGTTCATTTCACTGATTCTGGCCTGGGCCTCACCATTTCAGCCTCAGCCTGGGCCTGGGCCAGTCACAAATTTAAAAAGTCCGGGAAGAACAAGTTCTAAGTCCCGACTTACACAAGCACTAAGTATTCTCACTTGATTAATATTCCCTTTGCCTCATTCAATTGTGTACACTTCTCTCGTTTCTCCCTTACAAAATTGAAAAAGTGTGAACAATTTATTGGAATGAAGGAGTATAATATATCCTAAGGTGGTGTTTGATTCACCCAAAAAAGGCCTAATGTATGGATTTGAAGTGAATCAAACACATATTAAGTGTTTGTTTCGAAATTATAAGGATTTCATACTCATACTTAAAAGTTAAAACCCATGAAATATGGGCTTTCTAATTTCATAGCCACGGAAGAGGTGACTTGGATGCCTATGAGATTATTCCATGGGAATCAAATTCTATTGAATGAAAGGAACCTTTAAGTGCAAATTTTCTTTCTGCTCGTATTAGGAATGTAAATAATCTGAGCCGGTTCAACGAGCCCTCAACATTGGCTCGGTCAAAGCTCGGTTCAAATTTGTTTTGATCGAGCCGAGCTTGACTACATACGAGCCCGAGCTCAGTAAGGCTTGGCTCAAAAGCTCGTTTGGGGTAGTTTATAATTTTTAGTATAATTTTATTACTCCTCAATATAAATTTTATTTCAAATTAAATGTTATTTTAGACATTTATATGTATAATATAATAAAAAATCTAAAAATATGTTAAGTCTTATTATTTTTCTTTACATATTTATATTTAGTTAGACTCAAAAGGTGAGTACGTAATACTCAAAAATAATACGGTGACAAGCGAGCTCGGTTCGAACTCGAGTCGAGCTCGAGTTTTTTCCGAGCTGAGCTCGAGCTTGAATTTTCTTGGCTTGACAAGCTTCGAGAGAGCCCGAGCTCTAAAATTCGAGCTGCGCCCGAGCTCACCCAAGTTCAGCGCAGATCGGCTCGTTTATCTCCCTACCATGAATAGTTCTTGGTGGAACGTCCTAAAATTGTGTAGTATTGTAAATTTTGATGTTGTCAAACACATTATGCAATAAAGATAATCTTTTATGAGGTTTACTAGTAGATGAGAACTTCTTCACTAATCGGCAACAAAACTAGCAGAAAGTGTATAATCACAATCTTTTACGGGAAATTTGTTGGATGATCTACCAAAGATAGGTTAATGAGAAGTCATGGCCTCATGGTCAGTGGCGGCCCGAAAAATATTTCAATATGGGGTCTTAATTTTAATTTTTTTTAAATCTTTGTTATATAAATAAAATAATAATAAACTAAAATAAAATTGAGCAAAATAGACCGAAATAATTTACTTACATCGTCCCTGACCCCTATACTCCTACATACATCCACCACTGCTCGTGGCAAGTCATTATATTTTATATAATCATCGCACTGAAGATAGAGTTCATTTGTTTTCATTGGCAAAATTTAAAATGAAACTGTTGTGTGCGTATAAAAGCGATAGGATGTTTTTTTGGTGCTATGAAGCGGGATCACCCCAAAGCGAAATACACTATAAAGTATAAAACGCAACTAAGTCGACCGGTAAAAGAATGAACAACTAATTGAGCATGTTGGTTTCATCCGCCGATTCAATCGCTATGCGTTTGAACCACCCCGAAATTCACCAACCCGTGCAAGGCCTTGGTGACTCGATCGAATTGACAACCAGTAGGATGTTAATAATTGTATTAGTGATACAACATCAAATGCAGTGTTGAATAATTCTATTAACAGTTCACAATTGTACACATACAACTGTTTTATACGGAGTAATATGTTACTTTTTAATTGTCCCTTCATTTTTTTAATTTGTCCCTTCACTTTTAAAGACTTCATCTCAATACAGAATCTATTAATATCGTTTTTGTTTGGTGGTAATAACATTCTTACTTTAACCACGAAGCTGAGGGTTTGATTTTCACCCACGACTCATTTAAAAAGGAAATATTGTTGCTATTATCAATTTATTTTCGCCTTTGTTTCTTTAGTATGAAGTTTTATTAAGTTTGGTGTATTTTAAGTAAATAGTCCTGAAGTGTTTGATAAGATAGTAAAAATTAAGTGAGGAGAATTGGCCCAAGTCCGCACAAGCTTCTATGATACCGACACGTACCCTTTTGAAAATTAATTGCGTCGGCTAACATAAATATATCACCTGGAATCGTCCATACCCATTTTAATCCTTTACCGTTGCAAATCGACGAAAAAACGCTACTGATTTGTGTTGTCATCTTGTTTGGCTGATATTTGCACTTTTAAACCTCAAATTAGATAAGATTAGTGATTACTAATTATAGGCAAGGTGTCCACAACTGGAACATTAGCTTAACTGATTAAAGTAAGTTACAAATTACATTTATGTGTCCGATGAGTTTAGCTTAACTGATTAAAGTAATTTACAAATTACAAATTACAAATTACAAATTACAAATTACTCAACTGTCACTGTCTTATGTTTTAAAGTCAACTCTCTCGTTATTATTATTAGGGTTTTGAAATTTCTCACCATTTAATCTCTGTAATCTTGTGAGTACTTGGATTATCTAATTTACGATGATCACAATAGTTTCCACAAGCTGTTATGGTACCAACACGTACACATATGAAATTTCATTGTAGTTGGCTAACATAAATCTGATGCAAAACGACAAAAAAACGCTATTGATTTGTTTTGTCATTATGCTTGGTAGATACTTGCACTTTTAAATTGATTACTTAGTGGTTATAGCAAGCTGTCCACAACTAACTGAAGTATTAGCTTAATTGATTAAAGTAAACTTCAATAATGTTACCATACTGTTGATGTTTAATGAGTTTCGTAGGTCAACCATTAGTGCTGAACTGCTGATGTCGAGACCATCATGTTCATATATAATGTGACTCTGGAAATTATTATTGTATGACCTCAAGTCTTGAATGAAATAGTATTATAATGAATGATTTTTGTCCTTATGCTCATAGGTGTGGAGAATTGGACCGAGTTTACATGCTACAATTAATATTTTTTTTTTTCTAAATTAAATACTCCCTCCGATTCTCGGATTCTTAACATTTGCTTTTGGCACAATAATTAAGGTGGACCAAAAAAATGGGTGGACAAGTGGGAAAACAAGTGGGGTAGTATTTAATTGTGAGATAAAAAACTTTCCAAAAAGGGAAATGTTAAGAAATGGAAAATCACCCCAATAAGGAAAATGTTAAGAATCTGGTGAATCGGAGGGAGTATAATCTATTTTACTTATTTTTCAAAAAAAAAAAACACACTATATTTACCCCAACTACTTTTCCCGTAAAAGGGTTTAGGGTTCGATTCTAAACCCTTTTCCGGTGTACTCCGGTGGCTTCGCCGCCGTAATCTAATGACAACCAAGAAGAATTGGTGAACCCTTCGGGGACTTGGTGAACCCTTTTGGGACTTATCGTAACGAAGGTGATTGATATTGTAGAATACTCGATAACAAGGAAATCTAATAAAAATACGGTATTGAATGCAGTGGAGACTTAATTTACTCGGTAAATTAGGAATGATTAAAATTATAATTTTTTGGTTGGGAAGTTATTAATTAATTTATTATGTAAAGTGATTTTTTTATATATATAAGTAGAGATATTAATATTAATATTAAGGATAAAAAAAATAAAAATAAAAACAAAAAAATTACGTGAAGCTGGAGGTTGGAGTTTGGTAGATTAATTAGGGAGTAAAATAAGGGTGTTAAGAGGGAGATAAACATGCGATAATTATAAAATAATAATTAGTTAGTTAATATTTTATCCTTAAATAGTTATCCTATGCCCTTAGAGCATAGGATAGAAAAATCCATATATTAAATAGAACATTTTCATTCTTCTATACAAAATATTATTTCTATTTTGGAAAAATTCTATCTTGAGAAAAGTTCTATTTTGGAGGACAAGTCTTTTCGGAACCTTAGTCATGAGACTTTAGTTATAGTATAGTCTAGTCGAGTAAATTTAGTGTGAAATCAAAACTCCCTCGTGAACCTTTGAATATAATTGAATGAAAGATACTCCCTTCATCTTTTCATTAAATTTTTTATCAAAATAAGTGTCACATTTCTATTTATATTACTCGTATGTTTTAACAAAGAATTTTCAATTTTTTTATTTATTTTTATTACCATCCCTTAAATTCTCCCAAAATAAAAAGGGTACACGTATTTTGAGATGAAGAAAGTACTTCTTTTAAGGTAAGGTTTAAACTTAAAAAAGTAATCAAAAAATAATCCGAAAGGAAAGAGTAGCTCAATTGTTAAAGTAATTACGGAGTAACTACCTACTTTGGAGAAACTTTGCTAACAACGCATCCCAAATCAAGAATGACTAATTGTGTACGTGAATAATACCGATTCAAAATACACTCCTGGAATTAAGAATTTTACCGCTAAACCCTAGAAATTCATTCTTCCAATTTTAAACAAACCTCCCGAGTCCCCACCACCATTAATATAGCATGACAACCATCGCAAAAACGACGTCTACTAATAGGAAGAAGTAAAAGAGTAATTAAGAAGCTTTTGCGACAATGGAGTCACATAGGAAAAAGGTAATAATTACGGAGTATTAAATAGTTTTATGCTGAATTTCATCTCTTTCAACGAATTCAAAAGGGTGTTGTTGTAATTGCTGTGTACGATTGCTGTTGAAAATTCTCTTCTCTGTGTTTGATGATTTCATAACACTTGTTGTTGTTGTTGCTCATTAAATCAAATTAGGTTTACATAATCAAAATTGTTTTGTTTAATTACTCAACTGTGACTGTCTTATGTTTTAATTTAAAGTCAACTCTCTCATTATTATTATTATGATTGTTGCCATTACAATTTATTAGGGTTTTGAAATTGTTTGATGATTGTCTTATGTTTTGATGATTGTCTTATGTTTTGATGATTGTCTTATGTTTTGTCTTATGATTGTTGCCATTGTCTTATCAAAATTGTTGCCTACTCACTAGTTATAGCAATTAAGCTGTCCACAACTGGAGTATTAGCTTAATTGATTAAAGTAAGCTTCAATAATGTTACCATACTGTTGATGTTTAATGAGTTTCGTAGGTCAACGATTAGTGCTGATGTCGAGACCATCATGTTCATATATAATATGACTCCGGAAATTATTATTGTATGACCTCAAGTCTTGAATGAAATAGTATTATAATGAATGATCTTTGTCCTTATGCTCATACTTGCACTTTAAAATTGAATTAGATTAGATCAGATTAGTGATTATTTATTACAGCAAGCTGTCCACAACTAACTGAAGTATTAGCTTAACTGATTAAAGTAAGCTTCAATAATGTTACCATACTGTTGCTGTTTAATGAGTTTCGTAGGTCAACGATTAGTGCTGATGTCGAGACCATCATGTTCATATATAATATGACTCCGGAAATTATTATTGTATGACCTCAACTCCTCAAGTCTTGAATGAAATAGTATTATAATGAATGATCTTTGTCCTTATGCTCATACTTGCGCTTTAAAATTGATTTAGATTAGATCAGAGTAGTGATTATTTATTTGAGCAAGCTGTCCACAACTAATTGAAGTATTAGCTTAACTGATTAAAGTAAGCTTCAATAATGTTACCATACTGTTGCTGTTTAATGAGTTTTATAGGTCAACGATTAGTGCTAATGTCGAGACCACCATGTACTCCGGATATTATTATTGTATGACCTCAAGTCTTGAATGAAATAGTATTATAATGAATGATCTTTGTCCTTATGCTCATAGGTGTGGAAAATTGGACCGAGTTTCCACAAGCTTCTGTGATACTGACACCTACCCTTTTGAAAATTAATTGTGGTCGGCTAACATAAATCTATCACCTAGAATTATCCATACCCATTTTAATCCTTTACCATTACATAACGACAAAAAAAACGCAACTGATTTGTGTTGTCATTTTGTTTGGCTCATACGTGCACTTTTAAACTAAGTCAGATTAGATTGGTGATTACTAATTATAGGCAAGCTGTCCACAACTGGAACATTAGCTTAATTGATTAAAGTAAGTTACAAATTACAATCATGTGTCCGATGAGTTTTAGGTCAACGATTAGTGCTGAAGTCGATACCATGTTGACATATAATTAGAGCTGGCAAAAAGTGACACGACACAAAAACACGACACGAACCCGACACGAAAATAATGGGTTTGGGTCACGGTGTGGTGGCCCATTTAAGTAATTGGGTCAACACGAACACGACGCGAAATATAAATGGATTGGGTTCGGGTCAAGAGTTCGAGATACGAATATGACACGAAAGACCTATTTAACTAAATGGATTAAACAGGTAGATTAACTCAATAACCCATTTCACCCATTTTTTCCAAAATTCAAAATAGAAGATCACAAAATTTCTAAAAATATTGTTTATTACTACTTTTGTTCTGTTGGCTTTGCCGACATAACCTATTATTATTAGATAAATATTAATTTTTAGTTATCGTTTTTGGCGTAGATGTGTTTGTGTTGTTTTCAATTTGGCTATGCTTTAATTAGTTACATAGATTATATAGGTCTAATGGGTTAAACAAGTTTAACAGGTCAAATTTTAACCTATTAATTTAAATGAGTTAAACAGGTGGTCAGGTCATTTAAAATATAAACGGGTTGGGTTTGGGTCAAGCAGTAATGACCTGTTTATGTAAATGGGTCGGGTTTGGGTTGAAGGGTTAGTGACCCATTTATATGTGACACGAACACGAACACGACACGACCTGTTTGCCAGGTCTACATATAATATGACTCCGGATATTATTATTGTATGACCTCAAGTTCCGAATGTAATATTAATATAATGATCTATGTCCCTATGGTGATGCTATATCATTGCCGTGTTTGGGAACTGGTTTGCTTACAACAAAATCGATCGCTTTTGCTTTGCATTTAAACACGATAATCTTTCCTGGTACAATTCCATCTTCATTCAATTGCTGAATTCAAAAAAAAAAAAAAAAAAAAAAAAAAAAAAATCAATTGCTCTTGCTTCGTTTTGTTCTGTTAAGCACGACCATCTTTTGTTCTATATAGTACCATCTTCATTCTACTTCCATTGATCAATCTTTTTGTTTTACATAATTTACTTTTTCTATTGAGTTTTCTCCGTTAACTTTAATCTTTCTACGAAGAAAATAGAATTTTGGGTGTAGCCAAAAGAAAAGAAAAAATGTTGGTGGAATGTGAACTTGTCTTAAAAGTTGTAAAGCCTGTTAAGGTCCTTGTGTATGACAACATAAGAGATTACGTGGGTACTATTAAAAAGTACGATGAGAACCTTCGTGCTCTTCGAAATAATCTTAGTGAATTGTGTATCAAGAAGGATAACATCATTAACCTTGTTAATGAAGGGATGGGCAAGGAAGAAAAAATTACTAGAGAAGCTGATGATTGGCTTAAACTTGTTCGTACATTGGCCGGGGACAAAAAGTTGAAAAGCCTTATGTACGAGGATGTTGAGACAGCAGAAATTGTGATGAGGTTGATGGGGAAAAATGATCTGAAGAAGCTCGTGAGGCATGACGGTGAGATGCAGAATCTAGCGGTCAAAGTGATGAATAAGCTTAAGGAAAAGATGGTGAAAATTGAGGATGCAGATACATTGGTAGCCACAGTGGATTATACGATAGAGGATTATAAGATGGTGGCTGAAGTGGTGGTGGAAGTGATGAAGGATACTACAGACGAGTTTAAGAAGCTTATGAAGAAGGATAAGAAGATGGCGGTCATAGCAACCAGAATGTTGATAGATACCGATTTAGATAAGCTTACAAAAGATGATATTGAGATGGAGGAAATTGTCAGGGAGGCTAGGAGTGTAAGTGATGAGGGCTTGGGTCAACACGGTGCGGAGGGATCCAGTGTTTTGCTAGTACCTGTGGTGGATGCTAATACTGTACAGGAAGCTGTGTACAAGTTGCTTGTACCTCTAGGGAATCTGCTTCCAATTGTTGGAGAGTTGATGAATGATTCGGTCTTGAAAAATGCTCTACCTAAGGCCGAGGATGTAAATTTTAGTTGGGATGTTATTAATGGTTTACTGCTGAAAAACAGGGCGTTTAAGAAGGCACTGGAGGAGAACATCAGTCAGCACGAAAGTTGCTCATGCTTTTGTGCGTTTGCACTTAGTTATTATCATAATCAATACAAATTGAGCATCACAGCTGAAACTATAGCTGAACGCATAAAGAAGGATATGATTGACACATGGGAAGGGCTTTCAGCGACTGTCAAGATTAGTCCTTCTGCTAGAAAGCGTACTCCCACTCAGTTTTTGGAGGACTTGCAATCCAGAAACAATCTTTTACTGGAAATATTACAGATTCTCAAAGATGATCAAGTTCGCGCTGTTGGTGTATTTGGCATGGGTGGATGTGGTATTTTCTCACGCTTTCTGTTATCTATTTTATTTTATATTCGCTCCTTTTTATTATAATGTTTTTCATTTCCTTTTTTTTTTTTTTTTTTTTTTTTTCTTTTTTGCATGTTCACTATAGCTTCCTCTTTTCTTTTTGGTACAAAATGCGGGGTTAACTGCTTTATTTCTTCCCCACCTATTTTTTTCCCTTTTAATTAACCTCAAAATCACGAAGAAAATCTTGGTCGAATAGTGAAGTGTCTAGTTTTCGTTCTTTTTATTTTGTTTTTAGATATCATTGCTCCATTTTCTTTTAAGTTTTAACCGTAGGAGTAATTGCATATAAATACCGTTTGGGGATCAGATTGTTATCTGATAGTTCAAGTTTATGTCTCGACTCTCTATAAATGATGAAAAGGCTGAAGATTGTTTTGACACTATCCAGTATCCACTCTCATTAAACTAATTGTGCTAGAATGAAGATTTTTTTAACAGCCTTCTCCCAATGTAGCAGCAAGTTTATAAGGATTTGATTGTTTGGATATGGAGTAATGTGATGTTAATTGTGTGGGCAATTTGCGCTATATAACATAGCAATGCTTGTTAGAAGTTCTGTTGTTTCAGAAGGGGTAAATATTTTATTGATCAGCAGCTTATTGCTGAAGTGTAATTGAGCTTTTAGATTGATTATTGCGTAGCTTGGACATGAATGTCTTGTTGTTTTGCTTTACTCCCCTGCAGTGTACTTGGTCATTTTCTCATGAAAAATATTCGCATGTGACTGAATTGTGTTGAATCATTCCGTGATTCAGGAAAAACCACATTGGCAAAAGAAGTTGACCGCAAGTGTGTTGATATGTTCAGCATAATGGTAGAGGTTTCAAATTGTCCAGATATTAAACGGATTCAAGGAACCATTGCTGAATCAATTCGTCTGGATCTGGATAATGTACAAACCATTGCTCAAAGGGCTGACATGTTGCATAACAGTCTGATCTCAGAGAAAGAGAAAAAGATACTTATAATATTGGACAATATTTGGGAAGAACTAGACTTGAATAAAGTGGGAATTCCTCGTACCTGCAAGTTGTTACTGACAACAAGAGAGAAAGAAGTTTGTAGAATAATGGGCGTAAGAGACGCTAATACACGAGAGGTGAGTTCGCTGAAAGACATTGAAGCGAAAAGCCTTTTCAAGAGTCTAGTAGGTGATAATGGGGGTAGAGAAGAATACAAAACTGTGACTAATAGATTGTTAAGCAAGTGCGGGGGATTACCTCTTGCAATTGTAGTAACAGCTAATGCTCTAAAAGACAAAGATTTACCATATTGGCTCAAATTTGCAGATGATTTGGAAAAGCCTATTTCGAGTCAGCTAGCTAGTGGTGAACATCGTGCTACCTACTCAATTCTAGCGACAAGTTACAGTTTTATGGAGAGTAAAGAAAAAAGAATGTTTTTCTTACTTTGTTGTCTGTTGAGCCATGATACACGCATATATATCGAAGATGTTGTGAGATGTGGCATTGGGTTAGATCTATTTCAACATGTCAACAAATTGTCAGAAGCCATAGACCAAGCCGATAGATGGGCTGACGAACTTATGTCATCCTCGATGCTACTAAAATCTAATAACGCAGGGTATTCAAAGATTCATGATGTTGTGCGAGCCTTTGGAATTTCATTTGCGGCAAAAGGTATCGTAACACACTATCTACTCGAATCTGTGTCATTAATGTGTGGGAAATTCTATATCACATGTCATACTTCTTTTTCGTAATCCATAACCAATACTTATGTTGAAATATACGGTGTTTAACAATAATTTACTAGGTGAAATTGTTGGCTCCTTCTAAGTGGATTAGATGCGTGGGAAGTAGGGCAGATGTGTCAATATAAATAGAATTGAAGAGTTTTTTTTCTTTCTTTTTTTTTTTTTTTTTTTTAAAATAATGTTGAAAAAGAAAATAATTTACGAAATAGGGATACCATCAAAGTTATTACCAAAAATTGGTCCACGTAGATCGGATATTTGCGTGCAACATGTCATATACAAAGGCACTAAATTATTTAGCGACTAAATACATACTTACAAAATAAACGAAGTCGCTATATAAGATAGCGCCTATGCGGTGTTCAAAATAAAACAAGGGCGGTAGATAATGCAGCGACGCACTTGGATAACATAAACATTTTAGCCACATCCTCACCATTGAACCTTAACATGAAAACCAATGGAAGCGCCATTTCATCTAGCGCTTTGGTATGATAACTAAAACAAAGTGCCACATACTTCAGCCTCTAGGTATGGGTTTTTAAAATGATAACTAACATCATATAATACCCAAGTTTACTCCCACTAAACTAATTAATTTGACAAGAAAAACTTCAAATTTATGTTGATTTTCCCACTAGATCGGTGAATTTTTGTGGATTTGAGCAAATTTGTGTCAATTTTCCCATTAAAAGCTAGGTGATAGTTTGTTTGTTTGTTGTTGTTGTTGTTTTTTTTTTTTTTTTTTCAAAAATGAATGAAGGGGAAGGGAGGCTGTTGACAGGTTATTAGTAGGGCGTCGCTGCATAGGGTAGCGCTTTAGTGTTAATTTTTTCCAACCTCAGTCGCTATTCTACTAAGCGCCTCTTTTTTTTTTTTTTTTTTTTTTTTTTTTTTTTTTTTTTTTTTTTTTAAAGAAAAATTTAAATAAGAGCATGAGGTTTTGTTCGGTAGGTGGTCGCTAAGTGATTTAGCGCCTTTTTATATGATCAACTGCTTGTAAATATCCAATCCTACGTGGAACCATTATTTATAACAAGTTTCATGGTAGCCCTATTTTATTAATTACATTATATTTCAGCATTATTTTTAAGAAAAACTTTGGTTTTTTTCACCATGTTATCTGTTTTGTAGGCCTTTTATTCCATTCATGTTGAATAGTCTTTCGTTGATACTCCCTACATAAGTGTCTAGTTTTGATACCATAGCAATAAGCGTCTTGTATTATTCTCGCCTTATATTGTAGTATTGCATGACACTGAAAGCTCTTGGTAGCTGTAAGGAAGCTAAAACTTCTTGGATTTGTAAAAAGGATGACAAAAATGTTAAAAAGATTGCATACTGTTAATCAAAGGGTGCAGGTGTTCCCATTCTATTTGATAGTGGACTACTGTCCACAAAATAAATTTAATGAGTAAATGTTTCATTATAGTAAATGGAGAAAGAGTAAATCTTCTTAGCTCTCTTGCAGATGATGCGCAGAAGTTATTGGTGGATGGCATTCCTCGGTGGATGAACAAGAAGACATTGACGGAGTACACTGCCATATCTTTGCTTTCAAGCAACGATTACATTCCTCGGTGGATGAACAAGAAGACATTGACGGAGTACACTGCCATATCTTTGCTTTCAAGCAACGATTACCCTCGTCTTATTGGAATGGATTCTAATAAGCTTCAAATTTTGCTATTACGAAGCACGAGGATACCGGACTCTCCCATTTCTTTCTTCGGCAGAATGATGAATCTAGAAGTTTTAGATTTGGTAAAGATGAACTTCGAGCCGAAATTACCTGAGTCCTTAGGCAGATTAGAGAAGCTTAGAACGTTGTCTCTTGAGGGCTGCAATTTGGGAGATATCAAAGTGATTGGTGAGTTGGTGAATCTTTACGTTCTTAGTTTACGCACTTCCCGTCTGGAGGAGTTACCTAATGAAATTGGGAAGCTAATCAATCTTCGGTTGCTGGATTTGACTGATTGCACTTTTAAGTCTCAACCAAACATAGACTACATCTTAGATGAACTCTCTGAACTGGAAGGGTTGTTCATGTGTAGTAATGTTTATGCATTTGGTGATATATGGAGGTTCATGAGTTGTACTGGTTATGCATCACGTGCTATTGGATTTGATAACCTGCATCACTTGAATGCTCTTGAAATGAACATATGGTGTGCTGATCAGTTGTCAGGTGATGCCCAATTTCTCAAAAATCTGGACAGTTTCAGAATATGCGCTGGTCTTAGGGATGAAATTGTCTCACAAGTACCACAAGTTGGCTATTTCCGTCGTATACTAAATGTCAATAAAGTTGATATAAGTGAATGTTTGGGAGATATAACTTTCAGGGCTTTGGTGCAGAAAGCTGATTGGTTAGAGTTCAACAGCATCAGTAATTTGAGCATTCTTTTTGACAAGTTAGATGTCAGGGAGCTGCCTTTTTTGAAGACACTTAATCTACGTTTCCTGGATAATCTGGTTAGCTTGTTGGGATCAGACAACTTATCCGCCATTGGTGATGCCGTGCATGAACATCAAGTTTTCTTCAATCCGAAGGTATGGTCTAATGTCCTTTTACTCATGTTTTCTTGAGATGCCTCTTCTTTTCGCACATAGGGAAACTTTTAAGGCTTTCATTGCTATTACCAATAATTGAAATTTGAAAAATATCAGTGGACTATTCAATTTTAGCCTTGTGCCCCTGCCTATTCAGTTTTACTCTCGTTCTCGTTCTCGTGATTTACATTTTCATTTTGTTTTTCACAGTCACCCTTTTCTTACTATCATAATATACAAGTTTTTTTTTTTTTTTTTTTTTTTTTTATTTTTTATTTTTTTAACCGATTCAATCAAATAATAATCTATTTTCAATTTTGATCTTAAATTATCAATTATTTATAGATTTAATTGAAATTTAGGGTTAAGATTTAAATAGGTGATACTGTGGTAGGATTATTGTGCAAAATTAATTCGACCACAAGGATGGAATACTGAAGCATTAGAGATGACGATAGACGATTAGTATTTTTGAGTGCTCGACAATGGTGGACCTAGACTTTTCTTACTATCAGTCAAGGCGTATACTCCTTTGCGTAGTTTGGTGGTCATGTTGCACTTGCGCAACCAATTAATTTACTTTCGCAACACAATCTACTCCTTCCCCTATTTCTGGAATTGCAACATTTGGACCTTCTTTGGAATTGCAATATTTGGTTTTACACAAATATTAAGGAAAAAGTTAGGTGTGTGTGAGGAGAGAGAAAAAGTGGTTGAGTATATTGTGGTATGTACAAACAGTTTAGAAAAATGTTGCAATTCCATTGAATGAACAATTTTTAGGGAGTGTTTGGTTTACGTGGTGGTATGGGATTGGAATCAGGAATCATTTCAAGGTGGTATGGGATTGAAACTTCATTCCTAATACTCCTTGTTTGCTTCAACTTTAAATTATCTTTCATACTTATACATTGTGTTTGGTATCAATTTGGAATCTGGAATCAAATTAATTTTTTATTCTTTTTCCATTTTCAACACTGTTTACAAACAGTTTAGAATATGTTGCGATTCTAATGAATGAGAGGAGTACAAAATTGATAAGTGGTTGGGGAAACCATGGAAGAAGAATGTAAAACTTTAACCCTAACCCTAAGTTTCAATTGAATCTATTAAAAATTATCAAAAAGTTGATAATTTAAGCCAAAATTGAATTGAAATAGATTATTATTTGATTGAATTGGTTTTCGGAATTCATAATTAAATTTTAAAAAAATTCATTAGGAAAAATTGAAATAAAAAATAGAGAAACTTGTATATTATGGGTGTAAGAAAATTATAGCCTTGAAAAACTAAATGAAAAAATATATCACGAGTAAAATAACCATACTCATCAATTTAGTTATTTATTCACCATTTTGTGCATCCAATTAATCCACCCAATTATTGATTTATCGTCGCAAACCCTTATTTTTTATGACATCAAACTTTAATTACCATTATTTACAACCAATTATCTATAAATTTGTTTAATTTTTTTAAATTAACTTTTTTTTTCCCCTAAACTCAGCACCAAACCCCAATATAAATAAATGGTGTTGATCAACTGTACCCGGCTTTTTCTCAGTTGTACCCTTTTTTATCATTAATTTTCCATCACCTATCCCTGCTCTACCAATTTTTCTCTCTTCTCTTTCCACCCAAAAAAAACCCTAAAACAATTTAAATCAACCAATTTCTTCTTCAATTAATTCAATTACTTATACAATTAATTCAATTCTTAATATATGGATCCTTGTGACGATATATTTCAAGTAATTTTTGTTTTTTTTTTCCCATTAATTTAATTTTTTATCATTCATTTTGTTTATGTTTGTTTGTTTATGTTTTTTTATTTTTATTTTTTTATGATTATGAATTATTTGGGATGGCGGCGGCTGTGGCGGCGGGCGGGTGGCGGTGGCGGCGGCGGCCGTCGTGGGGGTGGGCTTGGCGGTGGTGGGGGTGGCAGTGGGTAGTGGCTCTTTTTTTATGTTTTTTTTTTATTATTGTTTTTATGAATTAGGGTCTAGGGTGGTTGATGGTGGGGAAGAGGACGGCGGCGGCTGTGGTGGGTGTGGGTGTGGTGTCTTGTGGGGGCCGTGGTGGGGGAGGCCTGGGCGACAGGCGGGGGTGGCAGGTTGCTTTGTTTTTTTTTTTTTTTTTTTTTTTTGAATTAGGGTTTAGGTTGGGTGGTTGATGGTGGGGCATAGGTCGGCCCTTGGCTGTGGTGGGGGTGGCCGAGGCGGCCGTGGTGGGGGAGGGATTGCCGGCAGGCGGTGGTGGGGGAGGGTCCCGCTTTACGTTGGTTTTTGGTTTTTTTGGTTTTTATTTTTATTTTTATTTTTATTTTTTATTTTTTTATTTTTTATTTTTTATTTTTTATTTTTTTGGGGGTGGGAGAAGCGGTGGTGGTGGGAGAGGTGGGCTGAGGGAGGGGCGGTGGTGGTGGGAGAGGTAGGGTGGTGGTGGGAGAGGCCTAAGTGGTGGTGGTTTGATAAAGGAGAGAGGGATAATGAGGGTGAAGAGAGGAGAGAGAAGAGAGAAAACTTTGGTTTACAAATTTGAGGGAAGGAAATGAAAAGGGCATTGATGTCTTTTTCGGGTACAACTGAGAAAAAGCCGGGTACAGTTGATCAATTACGTAAATAAAAATAGGTTAAAAAAGAAAGATTGTAAAATGGACATTTTAACGAGCTGTTAGTGAGTTTAGTTGATAAAAAGTTAAATAAGGGTCATATAGAGACAAATATAAAGTTTAGAGGTATATAAGTAAAATCTTTAAAAAGTAAGGGTAAATTTTCAGAAAGTTGAAAAATTAAAGATACATTATGGAATTTCCCTAATTCTTTTGTGAAGAAAATAAACTACATTGATCGTCTAAATACGACCAACCTCTTTGTGAAGGCAATGACTTTGAAATTACCTGGAGATAAATGGACAACTGTCTCACTCTATGTCCAACATTGGCCATAAAGTCACGATTTTACCACGAGGGGCGTTTCTACTAAAGATGTTTTTTTTTTTCTTTCTTTAATTTCGCCTGCACTTTCTACCTATAAAACGCCATGCGCAATGGCGTTTTGTGGTAATCAAATCCTACGTGGACCCTATAACTCTAAATAATTTTAAGTCTGACCTAAAACTTTTTTTTTTCCCAAAAAAACCCCGTTTTACCAAATCGTTCTGATTTTATTGGGCTCGCATAAGCAGGGATTGAACACCATTTTGTGAAGAAAAGAAAAAAGGATTTTAATTTTGTTGGAGTTTTCGTAGAGTAATATGTGGGATTTCATCCCACATTGGTGAGGAAAGGAAAAGTTGTTCACTTTATAAGTAAACACTTAACATTGGGTATTAAGTTAATAGGCCAAATTATGCTTGTGGGCTGGTGCTTTGCGATCGGGTTATTATACATATTTACGATCAAAGACTAAGCACTTATTATAGAACATCCTTTTGGTTCAGGCTCGAGAAATTCGATTTGTATATTATCGATTTTATAACCGACATATTTTGAGGAGTCGGTTTTAGTTTCTGTAAATTAGTTTATTGTTTCATCACAAGTAGATTGAACAAATTTTGATGTTCTATAAGATAGTAGCGATTTCTGAAGGGACTTGAAAAACATTGTGAACGACATTTTATAATGGAAAATTGTCGTTTGCAGAAACTTTTTCTTACATGCCTATAAATTTATGCGCTAAAAACTCCTGTTTTTTTTTTTTTTTTTTCCCTTTTCCCTAGGGCCTCTACGTGAGAATACTAACAACTCCGCAATTTTTGGTCATCGAAAGAATTACTTGTCCATTAGGATCTCTAATGCAGTAACCAAATGACGCTTTTTTATTGATTGATCTTGCACCACGAAAATCCACTAGGTGGTTTAGTTCACGTAAGATGAACAGACAGTCACAGAACTACTATTAGTCGGCTTTTTAATTAAGTGGTTTAACCTTGTTGCTTGTCATCGTACTTAACAGTTATCAATATTCCTATATTTTGAATTAAACCTGTAAGAAGTACAGTCGTTAAACGAAATAATACAATTTGCATGCTTCTTAAAACGAAGACAAGGTAACATTTTATTAGAATAAATCTAACTTACTAGACAAGTTAAATACAGTGGTAAGTTCAGAAATATTGGTATTTCTGGCTTCCAAAAGGTAAAAAGTTATATACAATGATCAGTTAGTTAACTACACACATACCTGGCCCATTCTACAGATCCCATTGATTATCTGCAAGAATCTATCTTCCCTTGAGTTCGAGATGTGTGATGATGAAGTGCTATTATCATTGGGCAACGAAAGATCTGTGTGGACATATTCCCAGTTTCCTAAGTTGAAAGATTTATGTGTTAAACATAGTAAATCGTTAAAAGATTTGCTCAGAAAGGAGGATTTCGATGATGCTGCTGCGTTGATGTTTTGTGAGCAGCTGGAAAACTTAAAGCTGAATGATTTGCCAAGTCTGAAAATATTTCCTTTGCATTTGTTCAAAAGTCTGTGTTCCCTTGTGTTAGAAGGATTGAGTTGGGATTATGCATTTTCAGCTGACATTTTTGTCAGGCTCCAGGATTCACTGCAGCATCTTGAAACTCTCACTATCACTGACTGTAAAAACATGAGAGTGGTAATCCAAGCTGATGGGGAAGGAGATGTTGATTTGGTATTTAAGTTTCCACGGCTCAAGGAAATAAGATTATCCTCGTCCTCTATCATCGGCTTTTCCAACACTGTAAATGCAACTTTACGTCTTCCCTTTCTTGAAGAAGTTAGAATTCATAGATGTGACATGATTCAACACTTTTGGTCAGGCCCGATTATAGCTCCCAAACTAGAGACAGTGCGCATGGATAGATGCAAGACCATGAAATCAGTATTGGTAGGAAATCCAAATCATATGGTTGAACTGCCATCTCTGACAGATGTGTGGTTGTATGATTGTCTTGATTTGCTATGTTTTTCATCTGGACCATTGAGAGCACCCAATCTAGATTATGCTCAGTGGGAATGGAAGAAGTATTTCATGGCTGATTTTGGAATGAACTTGAATCACTTCCTCCGAAGTCGCCATGGTGATTACAGTGAGGAGCCATCGTCATCTTCGATATCACAAATATAGTGTTGGTTAGCGGGTTGCCGATTGTGTAATTTGTTACTCCACAGTCCTAATCAGGAGCTTTATTGCCCACCACAACAACTGTTTCTGGAGAACAGGTACGGCAACTTTGTTGCGTTAAGAACTTAAAGGCTGTTAATATAACTCTATCAATTTATCTTTGGTTTTTTTTTTTTTTTTTTTTTTTTTTTTTTTTTTTTTCTTTGATCAAATGCTCATCATAAGTACTGTCACTCAGTAAACTTACCAAATAATCTAATAAAGTTGTTACTATTAAGCATAAATTGTAGTTGTGAAATAAAGTTAAGCAGACTTTTAATTTGAATATATACTATGTGATAAATATTTTTATATTTTTGGACATATTTATGTATCGTAAGATTATCACAACGTTAATTGTTCTCTTTTTCTTTGTGGCATTTCTTTGAGTTATAAATATGATACAGTTGATTTAGCTTTCCATTCAAATAGTTGAAGTTGTGTAATCTGAGTTTGAAACTAATTTAAATGGAAAAATTCACAAGAATAATCCCAACTATTGTAGTTATATCAATTCAAGATATTGAAAAGATGTGCTTTGGTCTGCTGTGAAATAATCTATAGGAGTTGGAAAGCAAGCTAGACAGCTGGAGGGCTCACTTGTATTAGTCTGGAGATGTCGATCTGCAAACCAAACTATAGCGTAGATTTCAAAAATGGTGAATTGTGAGGAAAAGTTCGGCTATCAGTATTCTGAGTTGTCGTCGTTACATGGCTGAAACAAGTGACCTAGACATAGATATCGTATCTTGCAAAGAAAAGGCCTTTCAAGTTTCTACAGAAGTTCAATGTTCGTTTCAAAGATGGTACAGAGTATGATCTTTTGCATAGAAAAGTGTGCTCAAATTGCTTTTGGTATGTACGGTGAGCAATCGTACCATGCTGTCCAAAATTACGACTATTTTGGCATATTGTGTAGTATAATTTTCTTCGACGAGTAATTTTGTTATAACATGTTTGTACGAGTAAGATGGATAGTTTGTGTCTAAAATGTGACCATTTTTGTCTTAAAATAGTCATATTTTACCTAGTCAAAATCACATCAAGCATTAAAGTAATCAGTTTTTAAACATAAATTTTACAACGGTTTCATTTAAGAATATGTATTCTTTACGTCGCAAGCTAGCTCAATAGTAAAACAACTTTGCTAAGAATGATGCCTATGAATATATTGTTAATCGTAGGGAGAAAATTGATAAATGCAAGAGTCAGGATCAAGTTGTCATATATCCACAGATGATCTCGTCATTTCAATTTCAAGCTACCTCGAGTGTTTCTTATAGTTGAAAAATTTGTTGCATTGAGTCGTTTTTGATGTGATTCTGGTAGTAATAATGGTGGTACGTGTTCTTCTCTTATGCTGTGCAGAATACAAGGATCGTTAGATTTATCGACTGGTGACGCTCATTATCGATTGACAACCGCTCGTGTTGAAAATATTGGAATTTGCTAACAATTATATTAACCAATTATATTAGGACAAATGTCGACCATAGAGACTATGATTTCGACTTTATATATATATATTAGATATATATATATATATATTAGATATTAGATATAGATATAGATTTCATATGATGCTTGAGCTTTGGCAACGTAGCAATTAAGCAACATATAGCTACAGTGTTAAGGGCAATGTAGCAATACATGATTGAGAAGTCTATTAATTTATGTTTTTCGTTTTTCATTGTTTTCCTAAATTAATTGCTTTTATGTGATTATTTTCCTGTACTCTTAACATTTTGAACTACTTGTTTCATTTCTCGACTAAACATAATAAAATATCGCCTTGTATTATATAATGGGTATTGATTTTTCGTATACGACTTTTACTCCCATGGTATACTTTTTTCATTTATTTTTCCTAACCTACCCTTTTTTATTCCATCAATATACAACTTTCTATCGATAGTATTACTCTCCATCAAATTTCCCTTTTTCATCCGATTCAATCAAAAATAATCTATTTTAATTTCAATTTTCGTCTTAAATTATTAATTTTTAATAAATTTAATTAAAACTTTAGAGTTTGAATAAGTAGTATGATTATTGTACGAAATTAATTCGACCAAAAAATAGAATACTGGATAGTTGGAGTCTTGAAGATGCGGATCAACGAAGACAAGTGCTCAACAATGGTGGAGATTGACTTTTCTTATCATCAATCAATGTGATTCCTTGGAATAGTTTGTTAGTTGTGTGCACTTGCACAATCAATTAAATTTAGTTTAACAACAAAATCAATGAAATTGAGAAGGATCGAACTATTGAAAAAGAATGTAAAACTTAGCCCTAACCCTAAGTTTCCAATTGAATCTATCCAATATTATTGAAAATTAATAATTTAAGACTAAAATTGAAACTGAAATAGATTATTAGTTGATTGAATCAATTTCATGATTAAACATTGAGAAATCGATTGAATTTTGACAAAAAAAAAAAAAAAATTGAAAAGAAAAGAGAGGATTTTGTATATTGTGTGAGCAAAAAGGGTAGGGGCGGAAAACTAATAGAAAAAAGTATACAACGTGAGTAAAATTCGTATACGAAAAATCAATTATGTATATAATACTCCGTAGTGGTTGTTTGGTTATTACTTAAAATCACGTGAATTAAAAGATGACTTGATTGTTTGGTTACTAATGAAATTAGTTACTATTCACTTGATAAGTCGAGAAAATAGTCGTGTCGTAAATATTTACTTTACATAAGCGTATTATCAACAATAAAATAACTATGAAAAATTTATGATAGGGTCATTAAAATTTGACATTATTTTTCAAATTTACCTATTTATTTGTTTTTTACCAGCATAATCCATTTTAAACGACTTTTACTTCAAAATCACCCCCTAAACTATTTTTCAAGGCAGCATGTTTGGTGCGTTTGGGAACATGAATTTCATTTGAAATGTCGGATTTGACCTAAGTTAGGTGTTCGAGAACTTGGATAATTTGGATTTGTATCTAGCCCTGTCATACGTGTAAAACCATCTTATTCTAAATTTTGTTAGATGAAAGTCAATTAGTGAAATTTGCCATAATTAGATAAAAAAATACATTTTCTTGTTAATTTATCGCATTCAAAAGTATTTTAATTAAATTTCACCAACCTCATCAAATTTTTAGTTTCATGGGATATAAATGCGAATTATCCATATTATATTCACGTCTCAAGTACGGAGTAATATTTTTCCGGTGTCGATTTTACGGGTCGGTTTTACTTTTACTGTGTCAATTGTCAAACTAGTGTCTCATTTTTTTTACCCCATAAGTAAAAAGAATAATACTAGTACTAGTGATAACCGGAAGTGAAACGAGACCAACCGTGGCATATAATTCACGACTTCGCCGGCACCTCGCTGGTGACGGCTTCCACCGCCGCAAGAACCACCGCGGGGACGCCGTCGCCGGCAGCTTCGACGCGACAATGGAGTCGTGGAGGAAAAAGTAAGCGTCGCAAGCAATTTATTCAATTTCAACAATTCAATTTGAGAATCGATAAACAATTGCTGCGTAATCATGTTAAATTCATGCAGTTGTTGAATGATTCTACGTCATGATTCTGCGATTTCTTCGGATTAATCAGATGTTTTAGGTTTTGTTTATAGTTCGTCAATTGATTTCGCTGTCTGATTAAACTGAGGATAATATAAAATATAGTGATGATTACTGGAATTAACTGCAGATAATCTAAATTAATGTAGATTACAGTATTTTTTAAACATAATTGTCGTTGTACTAAGATTTAAGGTCTAGGTTTACTGATATAAATTCTCTGAATACTTTGATTATTGAATTTCAGTGATGGTTTCATGAAATCAGGTGTTGATATTTGATTGGCGAATGGTGCAATCGTGTTAACATAATGTCGTTTTCGATCCTCGATTATAACTGCTTCTTGAATTATTAACCTTATTATGCGGTATTAGTTACGGAGGTATCATCTGAATTTTGGTATTAATTGAAGTAGGCTGTCAACAACCTGAATGTTGTTATTAATATAAGCTACGATCGTGATAAGGTTATGTTACTATCGAGTGAAATCGACTATAGTTTTGCATTATCAATTTTCGATGGCATATGGGTATATGTCAACGGATGGTGTATAGTCTGTATACAAAACTAGCATCGACAATTCATCGTACTCACATAGCATATCAAATTTTATATAATGTGATTTGATGGTGAAACAGTATGGATTCAATATTTAATTGTAGAATGGTGGTACCGAGTCTTAGCACCACCAAATGACGGAGTAGTACTCTATTTTTTCGGGAATGTAGACTTTCGAACTTTACTTGAGCAATTTAAAAAATAGTTGTGGTAGGGCTCACTCATGTTAATATAATGCCTAATTATCTTAGCTCAAGCCTATAAATTATGGACCCAACTCGACAATTTATGTTGCAAGATATTGGGTGACTGGTTTGGTTGAAAACAAAGCCAATTGCTTTTCATTTGCTGTGGTATGGCAACATGTTCCTTTCTTTTGGGCTGTTTTCAACGCCGTTCTTATACAGTTGTTCAACTTCTTCGTTGTACTGATATTCCATTTTCCGCCTAGTTTCTCCACTTAGCTTGTGTCTTTACTGGTTATTTATAACTTTATGCGTTAATTTATCTATCATCCATATCGTCTTTTATCGGAGTATCATAAATTACTTTGAGTATTGAGTGAAATCAGGTCAAGTTTTGGCATCGTCTCTCTTTAACGGAAGATATGTTTATTCCGCCTACTGGTGGTGTATAGTAAGTCTAGTGTCGACCATTCACCACTCACATAGTATTACTACTATTATTTGAGGATCATATTGTATTTTTTATTTAATTCCCACTTCTGAAATTGTGTGAGAGAGAATTTGAAAAGCGGAAGAAAACAGAAAAAGGAGAGAGTAATATATTGAACAAGTATGGTGATGGGGATGAATCAGTCTATTATTATTTGATATCACTTCGGATAATTCTCTAAAGCAGACCATTGAAACCTTATGCATCAATCAAGTAGTAACTGAGGTAGGTACTCATGGTATCATAACACATATCTAATTATTTTAGCTAAAGCATATAAATCATCACTGCGTTGAAACCAAAGTTAAGTTGCGAGATATATATATGGACTGGTTTGCTTAAAACAAACTAATTGCTGTGTTCTGTCAAACATGATCCTCTCTATGGTTTACTTTCATCGTTATTCTTATGCAATTGATCAATTTTCTTTCTTGTGGCTTTATGTTGCTTGTGTCTTGCTAAAATGACTGCAAATAGAATTCTTGGTGTTGGTTTTATGATCTATCTATTCGTAATCTTCTGTTCATTTGTTGGTTATATAGGAAGAGACACTTAAAGAGAAGATAAGATGGCGGGGGAATTAGGAGTTATTTTAAAGGTCGTGGAGCCTGTTAAGACCTTTTTGTTTGATTCCATTAGAGACTACGTGGGTTATATTGGAAGCTGTGAGGACAATCTTTGTACACTTCGGAAAACTCTTAGTGATGTGTGTGATAAGAAGGACGACATTAGTAAAAAAGTGAAGGAAGGGGAGGACAAGCTGGAAGAAATTACTAGAGAGGCTGCAAGTTGGCTGAAAGATGTCCGTTTATTGTCAGGGGATGAAGAGTTAAAAAGTCTTATGTACAAGGACGTTGAGACAGCAAAATTTGTGGTAAGGTTGATAGGGAAAAAAGACCTGAAGAAGCTTGTACAGAAGGACGGTGAGATGCAGAAACTAGTGGTTAATGTCATGAATGAGCTCAAGGAAGAAATGGAGCAGTGTGAGGAAGAGATGAGGGAGATAGCAAAAGCAGATTATAAGATGGTGGCTGAAGTGGTGGTTGAAGTGATGAAGGATACTACTGACGAGTTTAAAAAGCTTGTGAAAAAGGATAAGAAAATGGCTGTTATAGCAACAAAGATGCTGAAAGATAGGGATTTGGATAAGCTTACTAAAGACGATAAGGAGATGGAGGATATTGTTAGGGAAGTTGGGAACATTAGTGATGAGGATCTGGGTCAAAATGATGGGGCTGAAGTTAAGGAGGAATCCAGTGGTGTGTTAGTGAAAGTACCAGAGGTGGCTGTGGATCAGAATACTGTACGAGAAGCTGCTACCAAGTTGCTCACACCTCTTGGGAATTTGCTTACACCTCTTGGGAAATTGATGGATGATGCTAATTTCAAAAATGCTGTTCCTGAGGCAGAGGGTGTGAAGTTAGGGTTGGATGTTATCGAAGGTTTATTGCTGAAAAGCAGGGGGTTGAAAAGGATAGACGAGAACACTAGACAGCACAGTAGCTGCTTCTGCTGTGCATTTGATCTTAGTCATTTCCGTAATCGATTTAAAATGAGCGTAGCAGCTGAAACTATAGCCAAACATATAGAGGACGATTTGTTAAAAAAATGTCCGGGGCATCCAGTGACCGTTCGCATCAGATCAGTTGATATGAAGCATATTCCCACTCAGTTCCTGAAGGGCTTGGAATCCAGAGACAGACTTTTGCAGAAAATACTGAAGATTCTCAGAGAAGATCAAGTTGACGCTGTTGGTGTGTATGGCATGGGTGGATGTGGTATATTCTCATGCTTTTTTGGTATTTGTTAGTACTTGTTTTTTATGTTTTCATTCGTTTCAGTTCTTTTCTTTTCAATATTGTTGTTCCATGTTCTCCTTTCCCTAATAATCATAGCGTGTAGTCATTGTGTAGATCTTGTTTAGGAACCACTCTTTTCACAATTAGCTGGACTTTTTCTCAGCATAGGTGATTAGCTGGTTGAAATTTCCTTCGACACCATTCCCTTGTCTTTGTGTTGGGCACTTGGGCTGGGTATTTGTTGAAGTATGTCCAAAATTCACAACTCCCATGGTCTACTCTGCGGAGTAGTTCGTTTGCATATTGTTTGTGTAGAACTGTTTTTTATTGTTTTGTATTTACTTGAAACTATGGGTATAGTTGTAACTTTGTGTTATATGGTATTGGTGAGGACAAAATGAGGGAAAAAAATTCTATTTTGATTTTTGAGAATCTTGACGCACTGGGTAATGTTGTGTTTTTTTTATTCTATTTTCTATTTTAGTCGTTTTTTCTTCTCATTTCTTTACTATTGAACAATATTTTCTAATTGTATCCCTACATTAGTGACATGACGCATATTGTAACTACAGTTTCATTCAAATCACTAAAATTTATAAGTGTCGTTATGTTTCGGGGCATACTCAAAACTAATCTAAAGGTAGTGTTAAGCTGTCATTTTGTGTCATATACTGTGAAGTGTCGAAAGAACTTAGTAATCAGCTTTAACATCAGGGCTTAGGGCTTCAACATGAAAATCTTCCTTATTGTTTTCTTTGGCTTTAAGTCATTTAATTTTTCTTCATTCTTTTCTTTGTCTATATGGCTAAGTATTAATTTGTTCCCCACCTTTTTCGCTGTTTTTGTCATGTTAATTCTCTATGTTGCCATATGAGGATTCAAGGTAGTCGAGCCCAAAGCATGTTGTGTGGTTGTTAAATGATAATTCTATATAGACACTCATTTGCAATTTTGCATGCTTACATCGTTTGACAATTCCATGCCAACATTTAAGTCGTGATATTTATACAAGCCTGGGCAAGTAGATGTAAGAATTTTTAGGTTGACCGACTTCTAGGAGTCTGTGGCTACATGTTACATTGGACTGATTTATAATCATTCTGTGATTCAGGCAAAACCACATTGGCGAAGGAAGTCGCCAGTAAGTTTGTTGATGATACATTTGATATACAAGTAATGGTAGAAATCTCAGAGTCTCCAGATAGTGGACGAATTCAAGGCACAATCGCTGAATCAGTCGGTCTGCCTCTGCACGATGTGCAGAATATTGCTCAAAGGGCTACTATGTTGTATAACAGGCTTACCAAAGAGAAAAAGATACTTATAATATTGGATAATATCTGGGAGAAACTAAATTTAGATGACGTGGGGATTCCTCGTACCTGCAAGTTGTTACTGACAACAAGAGAGAAGGAAGTATGTAGATTAATGGGGGTAAAAGATGCTAATACACTTGAGTTGGGCTTGTTGGATGCCGTTGAAGCTAAAGGTCTCTTTAGGAGTCAAGCAGGTGATAAAGTTGATATAGAAGAATACAAAGCTGTGATTGACAGGTTGTTGATTAAGTGTGGGGGATTGCCACTTACAATTGTGGTGACAGCTACTGCTCTTAAGGACAAATATTTGCCATCCTGGCAAAAATTTGCAGATGATTTGGAGAAGCCTATTTCGAGTCAGCTAACTAGTAGCGATCATCGTGAGACCTATTCGATTCTGGTGACAAGTTACAGGTTCATAGAAAGTAAGGACAAAAGGACATTTTTCTTGCTTTGCTGTCTGTGTGCACTTGGTTCAAGCATAAAAATCAACGAGCTCATGAGATATGGTATAGGGTTAGATTTGTTTCAAAATGTGAACAAACTATCAGAAGCCATGGACCAAGCCAATAAATGGGCTGATGAACTTGTGTCATCTTCAATGCTATTAAAAACTGATTCACCTGGTGATTTCAAGATTCATGATGTTGTGCGAGCGTTTGTGATTTCATTTGCTGCACAAGGTAATGTAACATACTCCGTAATATTTTAAGATTGCTTCGTATATTTTAAATTTGTTTCACTAATTTGGAGAATCCTATATTTTACTACTACACTATTAATACAATTAGTACCATAGGTACTGATACTCCTCTGTAATGAATAAAGGATTAATTGTCAATTACGTCTCTTTAAAAACACGAATTTTCCAATTACAGCCTTGCGGTCTCTCTCAATGTCTTCAATAGGATTGCAACATTTCTATTTTACGGAAACAGTGTGGTCATGGGTAAGTTGGATTGGATAGTGAGTAAAACTTAGCGGGATATGTTTGGTTGTAACAATATTATTCGTGAAAATGTTTCAAATCCACTGAACGAGAAAAAATGAAAATTGTTGCAACTTGCAAGTCTGTTGAATGAAATAAACTCTTCCTTTTTTCTTTTAATCCGTACAATTTAAATTATAAATGATTTGTAGATGAAGAAGGTATTTCACATATTCACACTGAGAGTAAGATGCATTGTCTTTTGATATTCAATAAATCTAGATGGCCCCATTCTATTTGAAAGGAAAGGACAACTGTGCATGATCCAAAATACGGAGTAATGTTTTGGTGATTTAAATCAAGAAAGTAATGATTTTCTACTCTCTTGCAGATGATGGGCACAAGTTCATGGTGGATGCCATTCCTCGATGGATGAACAAGAAGACATTGGCAGAATACACTGTCATATCTTTGCTTGATCGGATTGAGTACCGTCGTCTTGATGGATTGGAGTCTGAAAAGCTTAAAATTTTGGTATTGAGAGGCAGGTTGATACCGAATATATCCAGTTCATTCTTCACAGGAATGAAAAATCTAGAAGTTTTAGATCTGTTGGACATGAACTTGCAGCCAAGATTACCAGAATCTTTGGGGAAACTGGAGAAGCTTAGAACGTTACATCTTAAGGCCTGTACATTGGGAGATATTAGAGTGATTGGTGATCTGGTGAATCTTTCTGTTCTTTGTTTAAATAATTCTTATATGGAGGAGTTCCCTGATGAAATTGGGAAGTTGCCTAATCTTCGATTGCTGGACTTAAGTGATTGCATCTGTAAGTTTCGACCTGTCCTAGCCAACATCATAGGCAGGCTTTCTGAACTGGAAGGGCTGTACATGTTTAAAAGCTTTGAGAATCATTTAAAATCCATAGAGGCTGGCGGAACGAGCAATGCTCCATGTGCTATCGAGTTTAATAAGCTGGAGTACTTGAATGCACTTGAAATGCATGTATGGTGTGCAGAACAGTTGTCAATCGATGCCCAGTTTGTCAAAAATTTGGACAGTTTTAGAATATGTGTCAAATATGGCGAGTTAAAATATTCAGAAACTCCAGAATGTCAGTCTTTTCATGGTATTCTACATATCCAAGAAATTGATATGTATGAAATTTTGGGAAGAAATACTTTCAAGGCTTTGCTAAGGAAAGCTGACTGGTTGGGGCTAAGCAAGAGCAGAAACATTAACAATCTTGTTACAGAGTTAGACAACGAGGGTTTACAAGACTTAAGGTACCTCGAAGTTGATGATTGCGAAGACGTTACATTCATTGTCAACTTAAAAGGGAAGGCTGATCTATTGGTGTTGCCTAGTTTGTACTCGTTACAGCTTAAGACGTTACATAAGCTAAAAGGGATTTGTGATGAGGAAGCTCCATCAGGAATATTCCCAAACTTACAGCAGCTCTCAATTTTTTATATGAAAAACTTACAGTATGTCCTGCCTTTTGCTTGTGTTCCACGTACATTGACCAAGATAGAAGTCTCTTTGTGCCACTCCATGAATTTCGTTTTCATTGAGAATGTCACTGACGATGGGAGGCCTGCCGTGAAGGAAGAAACAGATGTCATTGATCTGCCTTTTTTAAAGTCACTGGACCTACGTTATCTGGATCATTTGATTAGCTTGTTGGGATCACAGAACTTGTCCGGAATTGGTGATGGCACGCAAGATCATCAAGTTTTCTTCAATCCAAGGGTATGTTTAATGTCCTTCAGTTCATGTTTTCCTAAGATGCTTTGAACATGCAAAACTTTTCAAATTCAGACTAATATTGTCAACTTTAAATTCTGATCAAATTCCTTACGAGTTCAAGTTTTTAATTTCTTGTAAAGCCTAATTCGAACATGATAAAATTAAAAGCATAATATGGACGCAAGTGCTATTGATACAGGAAATGATGTTACCGTATGTTTTTAGCACACTTTTTAGGACAGCTAATATAATGGAGTAAGTAAAACAAAGACACGTGACCTGTTTAGCAAAACTAGTTCTCAAAAGATAAGTTCGGATGTTGGAGTTAGTGACAATCGTCATAAGAATTTCTAATTGTGTCAGTTAACCAATTTTGGCTAAATTTCCTTGAATTTCATGAGAATGCGAATGTCAAGTTCATGTATATTTTACCTTAGTAAATGGAAGATACCCTCAATGCTTTGTCCTGAGCTGTGAGTGGCACTAGTGGGACTGAAGGTAAAGCACATATGGTATAGATGAGCCCATTTTGCAGTGAAGTATATTATTGCTAGCATAAGTACGTGCATCTTGGAAAATGTTGCAGATAGTCTTTTTTGTCTCTGGAGCATTTTTCACTGGTGAGCTGCAAAAGAATTGCAAAGCTGTGGGATAAGGAACTTGGTACATCTTGCTTCCAGAGTTTGAAGACGATAAAAATTGATCGCTGTGAAAGTCTATCAACTGTTGGACCTCTCTTTGTATTTTCTACCCTCGTTCAACTTGAAAGCTTGACCATTGAAAATTGCAAGTCTATGCATGAAGTAATAACTACTGAAGGGGAAGAAGAGTTGGAAGTACGTGATCAAGTGTTCATATTTCCCCAGTTGAAGGATCTCGTCATCAAGGAATCTAGCAAACTTAAGAGTTTCTACAGGGGAAGATACAATCTTAAGTTCCCTAATTTAAAAAAATTGCAGCTGGACAATCTTGACGGCTTGAATAAATTTGCTGGTTCAGAAAACTCACCGGTCTTATTCCATGAAGAGGTAATAATAGTACACATTATAAATACGCTATATAACTGGCTGACATCTTGTTGCTTGTTAATGATACAGACAAGTAATTAACTAGTAAATTCTTGTAATGATAGATGGATTTTCCATGTCTGGAAGAACTTGAAGTGTCATGCGTCAATGATCAGGTTATGGGGCTATGGGATTGGCATTTGAATGGAGGAATTACACTCTTATCGAACCCTGTTCCAATGTTAAGAAAACTGACGCTTGGCAAGACAAAGGGGTTGAGGCTGATACCGTCAGTATCTGCAAGAATCTGTCCTCCCTGATGTTGACAAAGTTTAATGCGGAAGTGCTATTATCATCGGGTGAAGAAGGATCTGTGTGGACATATTCCCAGCTTCCTAAACTGAGAGATTTGTGTGTTGAGGGCAGTGATTCATTGAAAGATCTGCTCTTCAAGGAGGATTCCAATGCTCTTGATGCGTTGACGTTTTGTGGGCAGTTAAAAAACCTGGCGCTATGTAATTTGCCAAGACTGAAAATCTTCCCTTGGCATATGTTTAAAAGTCTTTGTTCCCTGCAATTATTAGGATTGAGTTGGGAATATGTATTTTCAGTTGATACCTTTGTCCGGCTTCAAAAATCACTGCAGCAGCTTGAAGCTCTTATGATCGGACGGAGTAAAAACATGAGAGTGGTAATTCAGGATGATGGGGAAGGAGATGCTGATTTGGTATTTGAGTTTCCTCGACTCAAGGCATTGTATTTATCCTATTCCTCTGTCATTGGCTTTTCCTCCACAGTGAATGCCACCTTAAGTCTTCCCTCACTCGAAGGAATTAAAATTGATGAATGTGAAGCGATTCGACACTTTTGGACAGGTCCAATTATAGCTCCCAAACTAAAAGACGTGGACCTGAGATGGTGCAGTAGCATGCAATCGTTTTTGTCTGGAAATCCAAATCATACGGTGGAACTGGTATCATTGACGGACGTGCAGTTGAATAATTGTTCTGCTATGCTCTCATTTTCATCTGTACCATTAAGGGCACCCTCTTTATGGCAAGTACGTCTAGATGACTGCCCCCAAATTCAGTGGTTTTTGCCAAACAACCCAAATCTTGATGATGCTCTAATTTTACTATCCCTGTCACTGGTGTTCATTGCCCGCTGTCCACGGATGCAGTCATTCTCAACCGGTTCTCTGCACACTCCCAATATATATTATGTAAGTTATGATGACGAGTCATATATGATGTTGGAGTTGGATATAAACTTGAACGATTTCCTGCGAAGTCACCTTGATACTTCTGTGAGTTAGTATCATATTTGTGTCCGGCCTGCTGGTTGTGCTATTTATTACCTACTGGAAGGTTTATTGGCAACCCAAAGAAAAAGAATACTGAGTAGAACAGAAAAAGCGACGTTTAGTGAGTTAAGGCTGTTTTTATCTTGAGATTCTTTACTAATTATGTTGAGATTGATATTCAGTGTTCTGTCATCATTGCTGTAGTGTCTTTATTTTGGATCATCCAAAAATAGCCTCTCAGTGTTAATACGGCCATATGGGCGGGGTATGGATGCATTTATCCGATCCCCTTACCCTAGTAGTTGTGGGAGTCCTTAAGATGCTAGAGTAAAATTGTTGTATTCTTGTTGTTTAGTTGTCAGTGTCGTCATGGTACATGTTCTTTTGTAGTGCTACGCAGAATACGAAGATAGGTAATTAATCAAGTGTGTAGCTCATGTATTTGCGTCTTCGGACTAACAAAAACTCGGATGATGGTGGCGCCAGAATCAAGGCTGTGTATGTTTCTGTCGAGTATATGGAATTTCGATACATGCTTGTCGATTCCTTGTGTACGGAGCTTAGGTTATAATTCCAGGATTTCTAGATTGGTTATATAGTTTGTCTCGTTTTGCCACTAACTCTTGTATGAAACGTCTTGCGATTATTCTATTGTCAGGCTATTTCATAACAGTTCCTTTTTCTTGGATTTGCTTGTCAAATGTCAGCTGCAGCAGTAGTATTTTTTTTTTCTCTCAAATAATTTCCCCTTCGGCTAGAGAAATGTCACCAAAAGCTCTAGCAAGCATTCAATTGATACGAAACCCTTATCTGAACTCTAATTACAGAATGCTGTGGACTAGGTAGCACTTTTACATGTGTTTTGATAAGTGGTGTATTAAAAGATTTGTGTGTGAGATTTTAAGTGTCAATTTATGTAGCAGTAGTTATAGTAAGGGAATGTGAAGTAGAAATCTACAACTAAATTATTCGCAAGATGTCGTGATTACTCCTTTTGCTTACAACTTTTATGTATGAAGGTCCGATTATTTGGACAAAATCTGTTTTACTGCCTGGTTCAAAGGCTATATGGAGATAGCAATACGAGGCTGTGCCGAATTGTCAAATTAGGGTTTGAGATTTTTCATTCTATAAGAGAAATTTGTACTTTGATTGTCGTTAGAATTGTTTTCGATTTTTCTTATCCTGTTGTAATTGTTATTTGATGTTTTGTCAATGAATTATTAGTTTCAAAAAAAAAGAAAACCAGTCAGTCGTATTCCAAGACTAGGTAATAGTTGCTGTCGTTTTATTGTTTACCAATGATGAATACAGAGTATTTAACTCGTAATTTCTTGTAATGATAGATTAATTTTCCTTGTCTGGAAGATCTTGGAGTGTTGCGCATTATGGGGCTATGGAATTGGCAGATGAAGTACGGCTATGGAATTGGCAGATGAAGTACTCGTTTTAAACCGTCTACACAACTGCCCCCAGATGCACCCTTAAGGGCATGGAATAGGCAGATGAAGTAAGTACTTTTTTTTTTCTTTTCTTTTTTGTATTTTGTTAAAGGTACCCCATTTATGGCAAATACATCCACATGACTGCCTTCAATTGAATTGGTGTTTGCCACACAACCCAAATCATGATGATGCTCTTGTTTTAGAGTCCCGGTGATGACCATTACAAACTGTCCACAGATGCGGCCGTTTTCAACCGGAACTCTACAAACACCCAATATATATTGTGTTAAGTCGTAACTATGAATCGAATTTGATGATGGATTTGGAAATAAACTTGAACCAAATACTTCAAAGTCGCGTTGATAGTGATTCTAGAGGCCTGCCTGTGCCGCTTGTGCTATGTATGCATGTCTGGATAACAGATGTAGTGTTAGGCGTAACGTATAATATTATACACTTAAATTAAGTAAAAAAAAAAAAAAAAATTCAAATATCGATTTTGCATTAATTTTAAATTTGTGTTAAATTAGGGTTTATCATTAGACTTGTGGTGGCACTGGTAGGGTGTAGGTAGACTTGGCAATTTGGGCCCGTGGCCTGGGTGCCCCGGCATGAGGCAGTATAACAAGTTAACATGACACGGTCCGAAATCCATCTCCGCGAGCCACAACCCGAAAATGCCAAAAAGTAACATAATTGGTCCGGCCCGGCACGTGGTCTGCCAGGTCATCCCCATGGGTGACCTGAGAGGCAAGGCCCTTGGGTGCCCAGAGTTATTTAATTAATATTTCTTTTTTTATCTAATCTTTTACTTTTACAAGTTAACTCACAAATTCACCTACAAATTGAAATAAAATACTACAAATGAATCTTACTTATTTCCTTACAAGTTAATTTAAAAAAATAAAATTAAATTCAGCTACAATTTACAGGTTACTTTAATAAAAAATAAAATAAAATATAACTTAAAAAAATTCTTTACAATTCAAAAAAGTTATTTTAATCTCACTGTAAGTTTTCGGTAAAACTGTAATTGCTGTGCACGATTGCTTTTGAAAATTGTTTGTTTAATGATTACATGCCTTCATTTTGATAGTTATTCATGTCATTTTCTTATTCTTTTGATGTCATAAGGTTTTTCCAAAGGATGTCAGTTGTTAATTGTGAAAGAGTTGTTGAGAATAAACCTAAGTGGATTACATAATTAAATTGATATTATCTTAAATGTTGAATGATTCCAGCTCATCTTTTGATTAGTCATATGTTTTAGGTTTGTTT
Organism: Dianthus caryophyllus; assembly: GCA_023091065.1. Classification (NCBI taxonomy): domain Eukaryota; kingdom Viridiplantae; phylum Streptophyta; class Magnoliopsida; order Caryophyllales; family Caryophyllaceae; genus Dianthus; species Dianthus caryophyllus. The sequence continues at coordinate 28,374,625 of CM041529.1, forward strand.
TTTAAGGTAGCAATATTATTAGTATACTGATTACTGGCACTCCTACATTGAATTAGATTAGTTTAGTGATTATTTATTGGAGCAGGCTGTCAGCAATCGGAGGATAAGCTTAATTGATTAAAGTAAGCCACAATCATGTTACCAAAATGTTGCTATCTGATGAAATCAGCTCTTATTTAAGGATTATCGTTCTTGTTGGCCAATGAGTTTTAAGCCAACGATTAGTGCTGATGTCGATACAACCATGTTGACATATAATATTACTCCGGATATTGTTATTTTATGACCTGAATACTATTAATATACTCCCTCCATCCTAAACTAAGTGTCCCCTTTCGATTTTGGGAGGATTTAAAGAATGAGAAAAAATTTAATAGGAAATGGACACTTATTTTGGGATGGAGGGAGTAATACTCATGTCCGTATGCTGATACTATATGGTAACATGATTATGCTGACACTTATTAATTTACTATATGGTAACATGATTATGGTAACATGATTTTGGGATGGAGGGAGTAATAAGTGCCGGTACATGGTTGATAAATTTATTAATTTATGTTTTTCAATTTCTATTGTTTTTGTAAATTATTTGATTACATGATTATCTTCGGCTGTAAAATTCTGAACTAGTCGTTTCATTTCTAAACTTATCTTAATAAAATAGTGTCCTACATTATAATAGTGTTTGTTTGGTTACTTATAAAATTGCTTATTTAGGCCTGTAGACCGAACTACTGTTGCACTAAGTTGGTAAGTCGACAAAATAGTGGTATTTGACCCGTTTTAAGCGTTAAGATGGATATGCTCCATCTTAAAATGAAAATTTGAATGTAGTGAAAAAACACTAGTAATCATTCATTGAGAGATTTGCTCAGAAAGGAAGATTTTGATGCTGCTGCCTTGACGTTTTGTGACCAGTTGAAAAACATAGCGTTGAACGATTTGCCAAGACTGAAAATCGTTCCTCTGCATCTGTTTAAAGATCTTTGTTTTCTTAGGTTAGCAGGATTGAGTTGAAATTACGTACTTTCAGCTGATACTTTTGCCCGCCTCCAGAAATCACTGCAACAGTTTGAAACTGTTGATATCAGACACTGCTAAAACATGAGGGTGGTTGTTACCCAGTACGATGGCGAAGGAGATGCTGATGTGGTATTAAGTTTCCTCAGCTGAAAGCAATATAAGTTTATATGATTCCTCTATCACCGGCCCATGATCGAAAAGATTGATATCGATTAATATGAAGCACATCAATAATTATTGCTCCGAAACTGGAAAAAACTAGACCAGAGACGTTGCAATACCATGCAATCGTTTTTGTCAGGAATCCCAAATCAATCGGTTGAACTGGAATCTTTGGAAGAGGTGTCTATAAGTGATTGTTCTGCTATGCCCTCGTTTTCATCTGCAGTTCTGCACCCTTAAGGGTACCCGATTTATGGCAAGTTCGTCTACACGACTATCCACAAAAGCAGTGGTTTTTGCCACTCAACCCAAATCATGATGATGCTCTTGTTTTGGAGTCCCTGTCAGTGGTGACTATTACAAACTGTCCACAGATGCGGTCATTTTCAACCGGAACTCTACAGACACCCATGACCATGAATCGTGTTTGATGATGGAGCTGGAAATAAACTTGAACCAAATACTTCAAAGTCGTGTTGATAGCGATTCTAGCGAGGAGTCTATTGCCAACCCTATCAGCGATGATGCCTGTTAGCGGCTGCCGCTTGTGGTATGTACGCGATGTTGGTGAGTTAATGCTGTTTTTTTTTTTTTTTTTTTTTGTTTCAATTATCAAAGCTATTTATTACTTTGAGTTAAAACTTGTTTCGTCATATCTTTGTCGTGGTGATTGTGGTGGTACGTGATTTTCTCAAATGTTGCGTCAAATATAAGCATCAAGTAGATTGTAATTGTATGTCCTTGTGTGAAAAGGTGAGGTTATAATTCCAGCGATTTTGTGCATTGTGACTTTGTGAGTTCTGCTTAGTATACCTGTTGCTTCAATTTTTTGGCCATGAACTCTTGTATGAAACGTCTTGCGATTCTTTTATTGTAACGTGATTTTACATTGGTCTCTTGGCGAGTTGGCGGGTTGTAAAATTTTAGTAAAAGTTTCGGTATCGACAATGACCTTTTATATATGGAGTAACTACACATGAATTTTCATTGATTTGTGGGTGAATATATGTATTACCGGATCTTATTTGAAATAATTTCCCATTTTCTCTTAGGCAAGATAAATGTCAACAAAAGCTCCTGCAAACATGGAAGTGATACGAAACATGTGGATTAGGTAGAGTAGTATTTAATGGTGATTATACATTTGTAAGTGTAGTTAAAGATTTGTGTGAGTATACATTTATACGTGTTCACCATAACTTAAATTTTCAACTGGCGCAGAAAATTTCGGAATATTTCAGATAAAGTAATGAAATTTTCAGATAATTTCAGATTAATTTAGAAAAATTTCAGACAAAGAGAACAAACGCTTAGTGGTACTTTTTGTGTGCTCTATTTTTCACAATCTAAATAAAATCCTTTGTTTCTTAAAACAGTAATTCCCCTGTAAGGCTGAACTTACACTAAGTTAATGTGAGACCAATGTACAAATTACAGTTAAAGGGGTACAAAGACATGAAACAAATCTACTAAAGTTACTAACAGAGGTACTAAAAAGATTTAGTAACAATTAATCATAATCATCACTCAAATAGTACAAAAACTATATAATCGGGTACAAATGAGGCGGAATTACAATAATTTATTGTAAGTCCTGACTTACACAAGAATTAGTGTTCTCCCTTAATTAATATTCCCTTTGCCTAATTCAATTGTGTACACTTCTCTCGTTTCTCCCTTACAAAATTGAAAAAGTGTGAATAATTTATTGGAATGAAGGAGTATAATATATCCATGAAATATGGGCTTTCTAATTTCATAGCCACGGAAGAGTTGACTTGGATGCCTATGAGATTATTCCATGGGAATCAAATTCTATTGAATGAAAGGAACCTTTAAGTGCAAATTTTCTTTCTGCTCGTATTAGGAATGTAAATAATCTGAGCCGGTTCATCGAGCCCTCAACATTGGCTCGGTCAAAGCTCGGTTCGAATTTGTTTTGATCGAGCTCGAGCCGAGCTTGACTAAATACGAGCCCGAGCTCAGTAAGGCTTGGCTCAAAAGCTCGTTTATAATTTTTAGTATAATTTTATTACTCCTTAATATTATTTCAAATTAAATGTTATTTTAGACATTTATATGTATAATATAATAAAAATTCTAAAAATATGTTAGTCTTATTATTTTTCTTTACATATTTATATTTAGTTAGACTCAAAAGGTGAGTACGTAATACTCAAAAATAATACGGTGACAAGCGAGCTCGGTTCGAACTCGAGTCGAGCTCGAGTTTTTTCCGAGCTGAGCTCGAGCTTGAATTTTCTTGGCTCGACAAGCTTCGAGAGAGCCCGAGCTCTAAAATTCGAGCCGCGCCCGAGCTCACCCAAGTTCAGCGCAGATCGGCTCGTTTATCTCCCTACCTTGAATAGTTCTTGGTGGAACGTCCTAAAATTGTGTAGTATTGTAAATTTTGATGTTGTCAAACACATTATGCAATAAAGATAATCTTTTATGAGGTTTACTAGTAGATGAGAACTTCTTCACTAATCGGCAACAAAACTAGCAGAAAGTGTATAATCACAATCTTTTACGGGAAATTTGTTGGATGATCTACCAAAGATAGGTTAATGAGAAGTCATGGCCTCGTGGTCAGTGGCGGACCGAAAAATAATTCAATATGGGGTCTTAATTTTAATTTTTTTTAAATCTTTGTTATATAAATATAATAAAAATAAACTAAAATAAAATTGAGCAAAATAGACCGAAATAATTTACGACATGGTGTCCCGGGACCCCCTATACTCCTACATACATCCACCACTGCTCGTGGCAAGTCATTATATTTTATATAATCATCGCACTGAAGATAGAGTTCATTTGTTTTCATTGGCAAAATTTAAAATGAAACCGTTGTGTGCGTATAAAAGTCGATAGGATGTTTTTTTGGTGCTATGAAGCGGGATCACCCCAAAGCGAAATACACTATAAAGTATAAAACGCAACTAAGTCGACCGGTAAAAGAATGAACAACTAATTGAGCATGTTGGTTTCATCCGTCAGATTCAACTGTTGCGTTTGAACCACCCCGAAATTCACCAACCCGTGCAAGGCCTTGGTGACTCGATCGAATTGACAACCAGTACGATGTTAATAATTGTATTAGTGATGCAACATCAAATGCAGTGTTGAATAATTCTATTAACAATTCACAATTGTACACATACAACTGTTTTATACGGAGTAAAATGTTACTTTTTAATTGTCCCTTCATTTTTTTAATTTGTCCCTTCACTTTTAAAGACTTCATCTCAATACAAAATCTATTAATATCGTTTTTGTTTGGTGGTAATAACATTCTTACTTTAACCACGAAGCTGAGGGTTTGATTTTCACCCACGACTCATTTAAAAAGGAAATATTGTTGCTATTATCAATTTATTTTCGCCTTTAAGTTTCTTTAGTATGAAGTTTTATTAAGTTTGGTGTATTTTAAGTAAATAGTCCTGAATTAAGTGTTTGATAAGATAGTAAAAATTAAGTGAGGAGAATTGGCCCAAGTCCGCACAAGCTTCTATGATACCAACACGTACCCTTTTGAAAATTAATTGTGTCGGCTAACATAAATCTATCACCTGGAATCGTCCATACCCATTTTACTCCTTTACCGTTGCAAATCGACGAAAAAACGCTACTGATTTGTGTTGTCATTTTGTTTGGCTGATATTTGCACTTTTAAACCTCAAATTAGATAAGATTAGTGATTACTAATTATAGGCAAGGTGTCCACAACTGGAACATTAGCTTAACTGATTAAATTAAAGTAAGTTACAAATTACAAATTACAAATTACTCAACTGTCACTGTCTTATGTTTTAAAGTCAACTCTCTCGTTATTATTATCAGGGTTTTGAAATTTCTCACCATTTAATCTCTGTAATCAATCATGTGAGTAGTTGGATTATCTAATTTACGACGATCACAATAGTTTCCACAAGCTGTTATGGTACCGACACGTACACATGAAATTTCATTGTAGTTGGCTAACATAAATCTGATGCAAAACGACAAAAAAACGCTATTGATTTGTTTTGTCATTATGCTTGGTAGATACTTGCACTTTTAAATTGATTGATTACTTACTGGTTATAGCAAGCTGTCCATAACCGAAGCATTAGCTTAATTGATTAAAGTAAGCTTCAATCATGTTACCATACTGTTGCTGTTTAATGAGTTTTATAGGTCAACGATTAGTGCTGATGTCGAAACCATCATGTTCATCTATAATGTGACTCCGGAAATTATTATTGTATGACCTCAAGTCTTGAATGAAATAGTAATATAATGAATGATCCTTGTCCTTATGCTCATAGGTGTGGAGAATTGGACCGAGTTTACATGCTACAATTAATATTTTTTTTCTAAATTAAATATAATCTATTTTACTTATTTTTCAAAAAAAAAAAAAAAAACACACTATTTACCCCAACTACTTTTCTCGTAAAAGGGTTTAGGGTTCGATTCTAAACCCTTTTCCGGTGTACTCCGGTGGCTTTGCCGCCGTAATCTAATGACAACCAAGAAGAATTGGTGAACCCTTCGGGGACTTGGTGAACCCTTTTGGGACTTATCGTAACGAAGGTGATTGATATTGTAGAATACTCGATGACAAGGAAATCTAATAAAAATACGGTATTGATTGCAGTGGAGACTTAATTTACTCGGTAAATTAGGAATGATTAAAATTATAATTTTTTGGTTGGGAAGTTATTAATTAATTTATTATGTAAAGTGATTTTTTATATATATAAGTAGAGATATTAATATTAATATTAATATTAAGGATAAAAAAAATAAAAATAAAAACAAAAAAATTACGTGAGGTTGGAGGTTGGAGTTTGGTAGATTAATTAGGGAGTAAAATAAGGGTGTTGAGAGGGAGATAAACATGCGATAATTATAAAATAATAATTAGTTAGTTAATATTTTATCCTTAAATAGTTATTATCCTATGCCCTAGAAAAATCCATATATTAAATAGAACATTTTCATTCTTCTATACAAAATATTATTTCTATTTTGGAAAAATTCTACCTTGAGAAAAGTTCTATTTTGGAGGACAAGTCTTTTCGAAACCTTAGTCATGAGACTTTAGTTCTAGTATAGTTTAGTCGAGTAAATTTAGTGTGAAATCAAAACTCCCTCGTGAACCTTTGAATATAATTGAATGAAAGATACTCCCTTCATCTTTTCACTAAAATTTTTTACAAAATAAGTGTTCCATTTCTATTTATATTATGTTTTAACAAAGAATTTTCAAAAAAATTTTATTTTTATTACCATCCCTTAAATTCTTCCAAAATAGAAAGGAGACACGTAGTTTGAGAGGAAGGGAGGACTTCTTTAAGTTAAGGTTTAAACTTAAAAAAAGTAATCAAAAAATAATCCGAAAGGAAAGAGTAGCTCAATTGTTAAAGTAATTACGGAGTAACTACCTACTTTGGAGAAACCTTGATAACAACGCATCCCGAATCAAAAATGAGTAATTGTGTATGTGAATGACCAATACCGATTCAAAATACACTCCCGTAATCAAGAATTTTACCGCTAAACCCTAGAAATTCATTCTTCCAATTTTAAACAAACCTCCCCACCACCATTAATATAGCATGACAACCATCGCAAAAACGACGTCTACTAATAGGAAGAAGTAAAAGACTAATTAAGAAGCTTTTGCGATAATGGAGTCACATAGGAAAAAGGTAATAATTACGGAGTACTCCGTATTAAATAGTTTTAAGATGAATTTCATCTCTTTCAACGATTCAAAAGGGTGTTGTTGTAATTGTTGTGCACGATTGCTGTTGAAAATTCTCTTTCTCTGTGTTTGATGATTTCATAACACTTGTTGTTGTTGCTCATTAAATCAAATTAGGTTTACATAATCAAAATTGTTTTGTTTAATTACTCAATTGTGACTGTCTTATGTTTTAATTTAAAGTCAACTCTCTCGTTATTATTATTAATTTATTATGATTGTTGCCATTATCAATTTATTAGGGTTTTGAAATTGTTTGATGATTGTCTTATGTTTTGATGATTGTCTTATGTTTTGTCTTATGATTGTTGCCATTGTCTTATCAAAATTGTTGCCTACTCACTAGTTATAGCAATTAAGCTGTCCACAACTGGAGTATTAGCTTAATTGATTAATAAAGTAAGCTTCAATAATGTTACCATACTGTTGATGTTTAATGAGTTTCGTAGGTCAACGATTAGTGCTGATGTCGAGACCATCATGTTCATATATAATATGACTCCGGAAATTATTATTGTATGACCTCAACTCCTCAAGTCTTGAATGAAATAGTATTATAAAGAATGATCTTTGTCCTTATGCTCATACTTGCGCTTTAAAATTGATTTAGATTAGATCAGATTAGTGATTATTTATTTGAGCAAGCTGTCCACAACTAATTGAAGTATTAGCTTAACTGATTAAAGTAAGCTTCAATAATGTTACCATACTGTTGCTGTTTAATGAGTTTTATAGGTCAACGATTAGTGCTAATGTCGAGACCACCATGTACTCCGGATATTATTATTGTATGACCTCAAGTCTTGAATGAAATAGTATTATAATGAATGATCTTTGTCCTTATGCTCATAGGTGTGGAGAATTGGACCGAGTTTCCACAAGCTTCTGTGATACCGACACGTACCCTTTTGAAAATTAATTGTGGTCGGCTAACATAAATCTAACACTTAGAATTGTCCATACCCATTTTAATCCTTTACCATTGCAAAACGACAAAAACACGCTACTGATTTGTGTTGTCATTTTGTTTGGCTGATACTTGCACTTTTAAATTGATTTAGATTAGATCAAATTAGTGATTATTAATTATAGCAAGCTGTCCTCAACTAGAGCGTTAGCTTAACTGATTAAAGTAAGTTACAATCACGTGTCCCACGAGTTTTAGGTCATCGATTAGTGCTGAAGTCGATACCACCATGTTTACATTATAATATTACTCCGGATATTATTATTGTATGATCTCAAGTCCTGAATATTATATTAATATAATGATCTATGTCCTTATGCTGTTACTATATCATTGCTGCGTTTGGGAACTGGTTTGCTTACAACAAAATCAATTGCTGAATTCAAAAAAAAAATAACAAAAAAAAAAAAAAAACGATCGGTAGCTCTGCTTTGCTTTTTCTGCTAAACACGATCAACTTTTGTTTGGTACAGTACCATCTTCATTCTATTTCCATTGATCAATCTTTTTGTTTTACATATATTTATTTTTTGTTGAGTTTTCTCTGTTAACTTTAGTCTTGCTAAGAAGGAAAATAGAATTTTGGGTGTAGCTAAAAGACAAGAAAAAATGTTGGTGGAATGTGAACTTGTCTTAAAAGTTGTGAAGCCTGTTAAGGCCGTTGTGTATGACAACATAAGAGACTACGTAGGTACGGTTAAAGGTTACGATAAGAACCTTCGTGATCTTCGAGAAATACTTAGTGATGTATGTAACAAGAAGGATAACATCGTTAACGAGGTTAATGACAAGAAGGGCAATCAACATGCAATTACTAGACAAGCTGATGATTGGCTTAAACTTGTTGGTACATTGGCCGGGGACGAAAATTTGAAAAGCCTTATGTACGAGGATGTTGAGATAGCAGAACTTGTGATGAGGTTGATAGGGAAAAAGGATCTGAAGAAGCTAGTGAGGAAGGACGGTGAGATGCAGAAACTGGTGGTTAAAGTGATGAAAAAGCTTAAGGAAGAGATGGGGAATAATGAGGATGAGGATAGTTTGACAACCACAGTGGATTATATGATGAAGGATTATACAATGGTGGCTGAAGTGGTGGTGGAAGTGATGAAGGATACTACTGAGGACTTTAAGAAGCTTATGAAAACGGATAAAACGATGGCGGTCATAGCAACTAGAATGTTGATAGATGCTGACTTAGATAAGCTTACAAAAGACGACAAGGAGATGAAGGATATTGTCAGGGAGGCTGAGAGGGTAAGTGATGGGAACTTACGAGAAGCTGGTGTGGAGGAATCCAGTGTTTCGCCAGTACCCGGTGTGGATGATAATACTGTACAAGAAGCTGTGTCCAAGTTGTTGCTACCTCTGGGGAATTTGTTTCCAATTGTTGGAGAGTTGACGAATGATTCTATCTTGAAACATGCTCTACCAAAGGCCGAGGATGTGAAGTTTAGTTGGGATGTTATCAATGGTTTACTGCTGAAAAACCGGGCGTTTAAGAAAGCACTGAAGGAGAACATCAGGCAGCAAGAAAGTTGCTCATGCTTTTGTGCGTTTGCACTTAGTTATTATCATAATCAATATAAATTGAGCATCAGAGCTAAAACTATGGCTGATTTCATAAAGAATAAAATGATTGACACATGTCAAGGGTTTCCATTTACATTCCACACTAAAACCGTTGATTTGAAGCATGCTCCCACTCAGTTTTTTGAAAGCTTGGAATCCAGAAAAAGACTTTTAAAGGAAATACTAAAGATTCTCAAAGATGATCAAGTTGGTGCTGTTGGTCTATTTGGCATGGGTGGATGTGGTAAATTCTCATGCCTTTTGTTTTCTATTTTTTAGTTACACTCCCTCCTTTTTATAATAATCTTTTTCATTTGTTATTTCCTTTGGCATATTCACTATGATCTTCCTCTTTTCTTTTTGATACAAAATGTGTGCTTAATATTGCTCTATTTCTTGCCCCATCTATTTTTTCCCTTTAAAATTACGGCTAAAGTCATAACTTATCTTTTTTTTTTTTTTTTTTTTTTTTTTTTAATCATATTTCAAATCTTATACCAACATAATTTTTTGGGAAATTCTACACGGTAAACCTGTGTTTTTTCAAATTCTACGTGGTAACCCTACTTTTAGGAAGGTATACATGGTAACCCTGTACTTTATTAATTCCCATCAGCATGACCCTTAACTTGTATTCTGTTAGTTTTTCCGTTAAATAGTTAATGGAAAGTGATGTGGCAGAATTACTTATGAGTTTTTCTATGTGGTAACCTCGTGTTTTACAAAATTTTACATGGTAACCTTAATTTTCTTTTTCTTATTTTTTTAGGAAAAAAAACATGCACGAAACACACTTATTAAGTTAATAAATTTTTCTCATTTTCATTTGATTACACCATAAATTTTCAAAATTTACTCATTGAGTCACATCTCCTTTTTTTTTTTTTTTTTTTGAATTGAAATTTTGACTAGAAGTTGTTAGGGAGGTGTTTTAATCTCGTTTATGTGAAAGACATTAATGAAATGTGTTTGATATAATTAATTTTCTTCAGACAACTCACTTTCACATCTTCTTTTGTCTATAATGTGATTAACTTAGTTTCCAACCTAGAAGCTCATTAATTTGCTGGTTCGGAGACTTTGACTGAATAAATACACCTCAATCAGGAGGAGGCGATCTATTGTTTGGGCTTTCAAAATAATTAATAAATTAATCTATAACATCGAGAGAGTGGATGTGGAAACAATTCGTTAATATGCCCTCAATCATAGGGATGTAAAAAATAAATACTACATATAGTACAATGACGAATGAGAGAAAATAATTAATTTAATGATTATTTTTTCAAGCGTGAGTGTTATGTACAAATATAAGGTTATCATGTAGAATTTTTTTTAAATCACAGGGTTACCATATAGAAAAAATACAAAATTAAATCCGCTACAACACTTTCCGTTAACAATTTAACGGAAAAATTGACGGAATACAAGTTCAGGGTCACGCTGATAGGTATTAATAAAGTACAGGGTTACCATGTATACCTTTGTAAAAGTAGGGTTACCACGTAGAATTTGAAAAAACACAAGGTTACCGTGTAGAATAACCCTAATTTTTTCTTCAGATCCTCTGCCTAATTGACTATTTTTTTTTTTTCATAATATATACCATTACTCATTGTCGAAAAAAAAATGGCCGATGTGGCTTGAAAATTTGTATTTCTTGGCTGAAAAAGAGGCAACCGGGTAAGGTTTGAGGCAAGAAAAAGGGGGATGACATGTGACATTCGGAAGATAAGTTTTAAGAATTTTTGGGAAACGTATATTTTTTTGGTCTGAAATGAGTAGAGGTATTGATTATGAGTAAAATTAGTCAATTAGGTATAAAATTTGAACAAAAAATTATGTTGGTATAAGATTTGAAATGTGGTAATAAAATAGGTAGGGTTATTCTATATGGTAACCCTGTGTTTTTTCATATTTTATGTGGTAACCCTACATTCTTAAAGATTCACTTGGTAACCCTCTACTTTATTAATACCTATCAGCGTGACCCTGAACTTGTATTCCGTCAATTTTTCCGTTAAGTGGTTAACGGAAAGTGTTGTGCGGATTTAATTTTGTGTTTTCTATATGGTAACCCCGTGATTTTAAAAAAAAACTAGATGATAACCTTATATTTGTACATAACACTCATGCTTCAAAGAATATTCATTAAATTAATTATTTTTCTCTCATTCTTCATTATATTATATGTAGTACTTATTTTTTACATCATTGTGATTGAGGGCATGTTAACGAATTATTTTCACGTCCACCCTCTCGATATTATTGATTACATTATTAATTATTTTCAACGCCCGAACAATATATATGCCTCTTTCTGATTGAGGTGTACTTATTCGGTCAAAGTCTCTTAACCAGCGAATGAAAGAGCTTCTAGGCTAGAAACTAAGTTAATCACATTATAGACAAATGAAGTTGTGAAAGTGAGTCATCCGAAAAAAAATTAATTCTATCAAACACATCCCATCGATACGATGTCTTTCTCATAAACAAGATTAAAATACCTCCCTAACAAACTTCTAATCAAAATTTCAATTCAAAATAAAAGTAGGAGAAAAAAAAAATGTGACTCAATTGGTGAAATTTAAAATTTTATAGTGTAATCAAGTGAAAACGAGGAAAATTGATTAACTTAATGAGTGTGTTCCGTGCATTTTTTTTTTTTTTTTTTTCAGAAAAAAGGAAAAATAAGGTTACCATGTAAAATTTTGTATAACACGAGGTTACCACATAGAAAAACTCATAATCAATTCCGCCAAATCACTATCCGTTAACTATTTAACGGAAAACTGACAGAATACAAGTTTAGGGTAATGCTGATGGGTATTAATAAAGTACAGGGTTACCATGTATATCTTCCTAAAATTAGGGTTATCTCATGGAATTTGGAAAAACACAGGGTTATCGTGTAGAAAAACCCAAATAGGTATAAGTAATGAATTTATCCTAACATTTACCCCAAGTTCACGCAAAATATCTTAGGTAGCGTTTGGGAATAATCATTTCATTTGAAAATTCTCATTTCAAATCTAGATTGTAAAATGTGGAATTTGCAAATGACATGGGGTGGAGGTGGAATTTGAAATCACCAAATTTAAACTTGAATTGGTGTAGGAATGAATTTTGTTCAAATCCAAATCCAAATCTTTGTATTTTGCCAAACAAGTTATTTGGATCAAATCAAATCCACGTATCCAAACACACTATTAGTGGAAAAGAAGGGAGTAATTTATTTCATTCTTTTTATTTTGTTTTTAGATATCATTGCTCCATGTTCTTTTACCCTAGGAATAATTGTATATAAATCCCGTTCGGGGATCCTATTGTTGACAGCTAGACCGAGTCTGTGTTAGGATGAAGATCCTTTTGAACAGCCTTGTCCCAATATGCATGCTAGAAGTTTCTTCCATTCAGAAGAGGGTAAATAATTTGTTGATCAGCAGCTTATTGCTGTAGAGTATTTGAATATTTATATTGATTATTGCATAGCTTGGTCATTAATGTCTTGTAGTTCTTCTTTACTCCCCTGCACTGTACTTGGTCAATTTGTCATGGAAAAGTATTGGCATTTGACTGAATTGTGTCAGGTAAAACGACATTGGCAAAAGAACTTGCCTGTAGGTGTGATGACATGGACTGCGTAGTGGTAGAGATTACGGAGTCTCCAGATATTAAACGGATTCAAGGAGCAATTGCTGAATCAATTGATCTGAAGCTGGATGATGTACAAAGTATTGTTATAAGGGCTAAAAAATTGCATAACAACCTGACCACAGTGAAAGAGAAAAAGATTCTGATAATATTGGACAATATCTGGGAAAAATTAAACTTAGAAGACGTGGGAATTCCTAAAAACTGCAAGTTGTTACTGACTACAAGAGAGAAAGAAGTATGTAGATTAATGGGTGTAAGTGACGCTTATACACGAGAGGTGAATTTGCTGAATGTTAGTGAAGCCAATGATCTTTACAGGAGGCAAGTAGGGGATAAAGGGGATAGAGAAGAATACAAAACTGTGACTCATAGGTTGTTACACAAGTGTAGAGGATTACCACTTACAATTACAGTAACAGCCAATGCTCTAAAGGACAAAGATTTGCCATACTGGCAAAAATTTGCAGATGAGTTGGAGAAGTCTAGTTCGAGTCAGCTAGCTAGTGGTGATCTTCGTGCGACCTACTCAATTCTAGCTACAAGTTATAGGTTTATGGAGAGTAAAGAAAAAAGGATGTTTTTTATACTTTGTTGTATGTGGTGCTTTGATACGGACATACCTATCAAAGCTGTTATGAGATCTGGCATTGGGTTAGATCTATTTCAACATGTCAACAAATTGTCAGAAGCCATGGAACAAGCTGATAGATGGGCTGACGAACTTATTGCATCCTCAATGCTACTAAAATCTGATTGCCAAGGTATTTTAAAGATTCATGATGTTGTGCGAGCCTTCGGAATTTCAGTTGCCGCAAAAGGTATCGTAACACACTATCTAGTCAAATCTCTGTCATTAATGTATGGGCAATTCTATGTCACATGACATAGTTCTTTTCCATAATTCATAACCATTATTTTTGTGTTCAAATATAAGATTTTTACAATAATTTACTAGACGAAATTATTGGTTCCTTCATAGTGGATTAGATACATAGGGAGTACGATGAGGTGTCAACATAGATAGAAGTGAAGATGTGTTTTCACCAAGTAATTTGTTTTGAAGTCCTTTTATCCCGTTCGTGTGAACTGAAATTCCTATGTTGATACTCCCTAAATAAAGAGTCTAGCTTTGTTACCACAGCAATAAGCATCTGATATTATTCTCGCCTTAATCCTTATATTGTAGTATTGCAAGACACTGAAGTCGGAATGCTTTGGTAACTGTTCGTAAGATGAAAAACTTCTCTGAATTAAAAAAAAAAAGAGAAAAAAAAAAAGATTTATCAGAGATTGTGCAATGTAAATCAAAGTTTGCAGATATTCCGTTTCTATTTCGTAGAGGACCACTGTCCACAACATAAAATTTATGACTAATGTTTCGATAAAGTAAATGAAGAAAGAGTAATTTTTCGTAACTTTCTTGCAGATGATGGGCACAAGTTACTGACGGATGCTATTCCTCGGTGGATGAAGAAGGAGACATTGAAGGAGTACACTGCCATATCTTTGCTCTCAGACAATGATTACTCTGGTCTTACTGGAATAGAGTCTGATAAGCTTCAAATTTTGCTATTAGAACACACGGAGATACCGGATTCTCCGAGTTCTTTCTCCGGCAGAATGATGAATCTAACAGTTCTTTATCTGCGAAAGATGAACTTCCACCCGAAATTGCCAGAATCAGTAGGGAAATTAGTGAAGCTTAGAACGTTGTCTCTTGAGTACTGCAAGTTGGGAGATATTAAAGTGATTGGTGAGTTGGTGAATATTTCTGTTCTAAGTTTACTTGGTTCCCATGTGGAGGAGTTACCTAATGAAATTAGGAAGTTGATCAATCTTCTGGTGCTGGATTTGAGTCAGTGCATTTTTGAGTTTCGGCCAGACCCGGCCAACATCTTAGGTGGACTCTCTCAACTAGAAGGGTTGTCCATGATTGATATCTTCAAATATCATGCAAAATTCAATTATATGGATGGTGCCATAAGGTATACACCACCTGCTATTGAGTTTAACAACATGCCTTACTTGAATGCTCTTGAAATGCGCATGTGGTCGGTTGAACAATTGTCAGTCGATGCCCAATTTGTCAAAAAGCTAGACACTTTTAGAATATACGTTAATTATAAGAATAATGATCGCATAGAAGCACCAGAAGTTGGTTCTTATCTTCGTATACTAGATGTCAATGAAGTTGACGTGGGTGAACATTTGGGAGATAACACTTTAAAGGCTTTGCTGAAGAAAGCTGATTGGTTACAATTAAGAAACACTAGTAAACTCAGCATTCTTTTTGACAAGTTAGGTAATAGTGAGGCTTTACCAGAGTTGAGGTACCTTAAAGTTAGTAACTGTAAAGACGTGGCCTTCATTTTTAAGTTGAGAGAGAATTTATTAGTATTTCCCAAATTGCATTTTTTAAGCATAAGCTATTTACAGCTAGAAAGGCTTTGTGATGAAGAAACTTTACCAGGAATCTACTCCAATGTGCGGGACCTTCTCATTTATGAGTTGAAGAACTTACAGTATGTTCTGCCTTTTGGTCGTGCTCCATGTAAATTGACAACACTATTTGTTGGCCATTGTGAATCCATGAAGTTCATTATCACTGAGAATGCTTCTGAGAAGGAAGAAAAAGATGTTATGGAGCTGCCTTTTTTAAAGTCATTGAGCTTAAGTTCCCTGAGTCATCTGGTTTGCTTATTGGGTTCAGAAAACACATCCAACATTGATGATGATGGCGTGCAAGAACATCAAGTTTTGTTCAGTCCAAGGGTATGTTTAATGTCCTTTTTTTTTTCTTGAGATGTTTTCATTTTTATTCTTTAGGGCCTCTGAGAATAACCTAACTTTTTTTTTTTTTCTTGTTAATCTTGCACCATTAAAATTAACTCCAACAAATTCACCAGGTGGGTTAGTTCACGTAACATTAACATTAATAGAACTAGTACCAGGCGGCTTTTTAATTGATACCCCCTCCATTCCAATTTAATTGTCCTTTTTTATTAAAATGCTAGATTTAAGAAATTTAGAAGAGTCACTAATATTCACAATAGTTACCTACAATTCCAATTTTACCCTTAAAATAATATGGGTTGGAGGGCTTGGTATCCCAACTTGAGCAAATACATATTTCTACAATAAGGATGACCTAAGGATAATTAAGTAATTTTTCCAAAGGGGACAAGTAAATTGGGACTTTTCAAAAATCAAAAGAGGACAAGTAAATTGGGATGGAGGGAGTAGTTTAATCTTTTTGCTTGTCATCGTACTTATCGTTATATTATTCTTATCTTTTGAATTGAACCTGTAAGAAATACAATTGTCAAACAAAGTAACAAAAGTTGCACACTTCTTAAAACGAACACAAGCTCACGTTTTATTAAAATAAATCTAAATTACTCCCTCCATCCCAAAATAAGTGTCCCCTTTTGGTTTTTCAAAAATTCCAAAGTGTTCCCTTTGAAAAAATTACTAAATTACCCTTATCTAATGTCATTCTTATTGTGTGAATGTGTATTGCTTAGTTCTCTCAATGAAAATATTAGTATATATAGAGTATTCTTCTACTAAGTTTTCTCTCTTAGTATTGGGGTAAATTTAGAATTATGAGAAATTATTGTAAAGATTAAGGAATGAGAGTTAAATACACTGGTAAGTTCGGAAATATTTGTAGTTCTTGCTTCTAAAGGTAACTTATATATAATGATCATTTAACTACACATATACCTAGCATCCTGACCCATTCCACAGACAAACATATTATCGCAAGCTTAACTGCATGCATCTTTCAAAATATTGCAGATAGTGTTTCCAGCCTTAGAACGGTTTTCACTTTTAAGTTGCAAAAGAATCCTAAAGCTATGGGACAAAGAACTTGGTATCTCTAGCATCCAGCGTTTGACGACAATAAAGATTGTACATTGTGAAGAATTGTCATGCTTAGGATCTCTCTCGCTATTTTCTACCTTCGTGCAACTTGAAAGCTTAAGGATTGAAATGTGTGATTCGATGCATGAAGTCATAAGTGCTGAAGGGACACAAGAGTTAGAAGAGCTTGATCAAGTGGTCATATTTCCCCGGTTAAAGGATCTCGTCATTAGCGATTCAAAGAATCTCAAGAGTTTTTATGGAGGAAGATGCAAACTTAAATTCCCTAATTTGAAAAGACTGCGGCTGTTTGATCTTGAATGCCTGAAAAACTTTACTGGTTCAGAAAACCAGTCAGTCTTATTCCATAAAGAGGTAATACTACTCCACATGCATCATAATACTAAATTATACGGAGTACTCCGTAACTAGTTGACATCTAAATGGTTACCAATGATAGATACGAAGAAATTAACTAGTAAATTTCTTGTAATTATAGATGGAGTTTCCTCGTTTGGAAGAACTTGAAGTGTCCTACGTCAACGATGAAGTAATGGGGCTATGGGATTGGCATCTAGAAGGAGGAAGTACTCCGTTATTGAACCCAGTTCCCATGTTAAATAAGTTGACTAGGGATGGCGAACCCACAAATCTAAAATTCAAATCCGATTCATTATGATTTTTTCAAATCCAAACCCATATCCGATCCATGATTCAAAACATAATCCGATCAAAATCCAACCCAAACCCATTCTAAATTCGAATTTTGGACATTTTACATCATCTTTTACGATATTTTCCATAGTTAAAAGCTGAGATTTAGAGCTTAAGTCACTCTAAAACACAATATTCTGGATTGGGTTGGGTTTGGATTTAAAGTGGATCAGTAATGATTATGGATGGGTTTTTTTTTATAATGGATCTGGATCGGATTATGTTTCGGTGGATATGGATTTGGATTTTAATGAAGTGGGTTTGGATCTGATTTTTATGCTTGGGTCAAGTCGGGTTCGGTTCGGTTCGGTTTTGGGCATAATTGCCATCGCTAAAGCTGACGCTGTGCTTGATAAAAGGGCGTAGACAGATCCCATCAGTTATCTTCAAGAATTTATCTTTCCTCGGGATGAAGTGCTGTTATCATTGGGCGACGAAGGATCTATGTGGACATATTCCCAATTACCTAAGTTGAAAGATTTATGTGTCATGGATAGTAAATCGTTTGAAGATTTTCTCAGAAAGCAGGATTTCGATGCTGCTGCTGCCTTGTCGTTTTTTGAGTTGTTAAAAAACTTGGAGCTGAATGATTTGCCAAGAATGAAAATATTGAGTTCGGATTCCGCATTTTCAGCTGATACCTTTATTAGGCTCCAGGAAGCTTGAAAATCTCGATATCCACAACTGTAAAAACATGAGAGTGGTGATCCAAGATGATGGGGAAGATGTTGGTATGAAAGTTTGCTCGATTCAAGGAAATAAATTTATCCTCGTCATCTATCATCAGGGTTTCCAACACCGTAAATGCCACTTTATGCCTTCCTTTGCTCCAAAGAATTGAAATTTTTGAATGTGACAAGATTCAACACTTTAGATCAGGCCCGATTATTGCTCCCAAACTAGAGGAAGTGAAAGTGATGAGTTGCAAGACCATAAAATCAGTATTGGTAGGAAAACCAAGTCATATGGTTCAACTGCCATCTCTGAAGGAAGTGGAGTTGACGGATTGTTCCGCTTTGCTCTGTTTTTCATCTGGACCCTTGGCAGCACCCAATCTAGGGGAACTTAAATGTGAAGACTGCTCCCAAATGGAATCATTCTCACCCGCATCTCTTCAGACGCCTAATCTAGATTATGTAACTTGGGAAGGGAAGGTGTACTCCATGACTGAGTTCGGAATGAACTTGAATCACTTCTTCCGAAGAGAAGGTGCTCTTCTCTTATGCTGTGCAGAATACAAGGATCATCAGATTTATCGATTGGTGATGCTCATTATCGATCGACGAGCGCTCGTGTTGAAAATGTTGGAATTTGCTAACAATTGGCTGAGCGATAATATGCCACACATTGGCAACGTAGCAATTAAGCAACATATAGCTACAGTGTTAAGGGCAATGTAGCAACTCATGATTGAGAAGTCTATTAATTTATGTTTTTCGTTTTTCATTGTTTTCCTAAATTAATTGCTTATGTGATGTGATTATCATCTTGTTTTATTTCTCGATTTAACATAATACTTCCTCCATTTCTTTCAATTCTATACATTTGCTTTTTGCACGTACGTCAATGCACGTTTTCTTTTGTTTATATCTTTAGTTACATAATTCTGAAAAATATGAAATTTGAATATTAATAATGCTCTCGAAAAGGCAATTAAAACAAGATCACACATGATTATTTTTTATTTCATATATTAGACGACATATCGAAGATTCTCCTCACTTTTAAATAATGTACAAAAAGTAAATGTATAGAATTGAATGAAATGGAGGAAGTAATATATTGCCTTATATTATAATAGTGGTTGTTGGGTTATTACTTAAAATCACGCGAATTGATATACGTGAATTAAAAGATGACTTGATTGTTTGGTTACTTTTGAAATTCTCATCCAGTAATAGGAGAATATGATTATTTAGAAGGCTGTTAGGCCTACTTCACATCAGAAGATTCATTTTACTGTTTGGATCGATCTCAAGTTCTCGGAGAATCAATTACAGCAGCTGGCATACTACCCTCAGTGTGGCTTTGGTTTGGCCAACTGCTGCAAATATCACAGCTAATTTTTCGTACCTCTTGTTCGAGCCCTGCCTTCACCTTTGTCGATGGCACAAAAAAATTAGTCGCTTTTTTATTTTATGACATGCGAATATGTGATGTACCCACTACTTTACAGTTAATCGCATTTCAGTTTATTCCGTTTTCTTAACTCTTATCTTTAACTACTGCAAGTTATTTAAAACCCTGTATGAAACTATTTAAATTATTGTTTTCATATCAATTCAGGGGATTGGTGGATTGCAATGTTGTGCTTTAGTCTGCTGTGAAGTCTATAGGAATTGGAAAGCAACCTAGACAGGTAGAGAGCTCGGTTGTGTAAGTCTGAAGATTGTCGATGTTCGAACCAAACTATTATAGCGCAGATTCAAAAAATGGCGAATCAAGAGGGAAAGTTTGTGTAGCATTATTCTCGATGGGAGATGGTACGGAGTATGATATTTTGGGGAAAAAAAATGTCTGTTCAGATAGCGTTTGGTAAGTACGGTAAGCAATGGTAACTAATCTGCTCTTTTGTAATGGCCATGCTACCCAAAATTAGGACTATTTTGGCATAGTCGAGCATATTATGTATATTTCTCTTCGAGGAGTGCCGTAAGACATTTGTACGAGTAAGATGTATTGTTTGTTTCTAAAATATCACTTTAATGCTTTTTGTGAATGTTCTTAGACATCTTGAAATAGTCAGATTTTACTTAATAGTGGTCACATCAAGCATTAAAATGGTCATTTTATAAACATAAATTATTTCGATGGTTTTTTCTAAAATTTTGTATTCTTCTAGTCGTAACCTCAATAGTTAAACAACTTTGCTAGGAATAATGCCTAAGAATGTATTGTTAATCGTCGTTACAAATTCAAGTCACCTCAAGTGTTTCTTAAAGCTGAGCAATGTGTTGTGCTGTGTCGTCTTTGATGTGGCTCTGGTACTGATAGCGATGGTATATGTTCTTCTCTTATGTTGTGCAGAATACAACGATTGTTAGATTATCGACTGGTAATGCTCATGTATCAACTGAGGACTCTGTATTGAGAATGCTGGAATTTCCTAGCAATTAGATGTGCCATAATATCCTACACATCGGTAAGGAATGAATGGAAGATTGTGTTTGTAAGATACTCTTATCAATTTCATATGATGCTTGAGTTAACTATGTGTTTTTGTGATCTTGATTGGATGTACGTTCGATTGACCTAATAGTTTTAAGGGCAACGTAGCAATACGTGGTTGAGATTTGAGACGTCTATCAATATCTTTTTTTTCTGTTCTTTCTTTCTTTCTTTCTTCTTTTTCATTGTTTTAGTAAAGGGTATTGCTCAATCACAATTTTGCTCAAACACATGCGCGGTTAACAATTTCACCCGTTACATTTCACCTACAATCTCGTGACACTGTCTAATTATCTCATTCCTTTCCAATATCAACCATTGACAAGGTTATCCTGCTAAACTTCTAACTAAAAGCTAGTGGTAACTGGTAAGTAGATATTGATTTACAGAGAAACGTATGCAAGTCACAAATTACTCGCAGCAATTCAGTGATTTTTTTAGTACCTAATATATCCAGTTCATTCTTCACAGGAACGAAAATTTAGAAGTTACAGAGCTGTCAGACATGAACTTGGAGCCAATATCACCATAATCTATGGCCTATGGGGATATTAGAAAAGCTCAGAACATTAAATCTCAATGGCTGTAGATTGGGAAATATTAAAGTGATTGGCGAGCTGGTGAATCTTTCTGTTATATGTTTATGTCATTCTTATACAGCGTACATGTTTAATACTCCGTAGGTGTAACGTTACTTGTCTTTGTATTTACTTCTCCGTATTAAAAATCGGCGATATAGCTAGTTGACATCTTATTTCAAATAACATCCCCTTTGGCAAGAGAAATGTGGTATGTGGATAAGGTAGCACTTCTAAGTGTATTTGATAAGTGGTTTATTTATAAGATGTGTGTGCGATTTAAATGTCGATTTCATGTAGCAAGAGTTATAGTAAGAACATGTGAATTAGCAATCTACAACTAATTATTCACAAAATGTCATTACTAATTACGAAGTACTTGTTTTGCGTGCAAATTTATGTACGAAAGAAGAGCTGACATTTTATTGTTTACCAATGATGATTACAGAGTATTAACAAGTAATATCTTGTAATGATAGATGGATTTTCCTTGTCCGGAAGAACTTGGAGTGTTGCGCGTCAACAACGAAGTTATGGGGCTATGGAATTGGCAGATGAAGCGATTACTACTTTTTGAAACCGTGTGTCGATGTTAAGAAAATTGACAGTTGGTAAGAAAAAGGGAGCGAGGCTGATCCAGTTGATGGTCTACAGATTCTGAGACTTTGTCGTCCATCTAGCTCATGAGGTTAATTGATGAAGTGCAATTATCATCGGGACAAGGAAGATCCGTATGGACGGACGTATTCTCAGCTGCCTAAAATGAAAATTTTGTGTGTTGACTGTAATACTTTGTTAGAGTAAATGATTTGCTCGGAAAGAAGGATTTCAATTCTGCTGCCACCTTGACATTCTGTGGGGAAGCCGAAAAACTTGGCGCTATATACTTTTGCGAAGACTGAAAATTTTCCCTTGTCATTTTTGCCTCCGGTTAGTTGGATTGAGTCGGGTCTTGGGATTATGTATTTTCAGCAGATACCTTATGTTTTCCCATGCCCGAAAAGATTGATATCGATAAATGTGAAGCACTTCAACACTTTTGGTCAGTCCCAATTGTAGCTTCGAAGCTGAGCTGAAAAAAGTGGACCTGAGACGTTGCAATACCATGCTATCGTTTTTGTCAGGAATCCTAAATCATCGGTTGAACTGGAATCTTTGGAAGAGGTGTCTATAAGTGATTGTTCTGATATGCTCTCGTTTTCATCTGCACCCTTAAGGGTACCCGATTTATGGCAAGTTCGTTTACATGACTGCCCACAAATGCAGTGGTTTTTGCCACACAACCCAAATCATGATGATGCTCTTGTGTTGGAGTCCCTGTCGCCCTGTCGGTGGTGACCATTACAAACTGTCCACAGATGCGGTCGTTTTCAACCAGAACGAGATAAATAATAAGAATAAGACAAAAATAAAAGTTATACTCCGTAGGAAAAAACAAAAGATTTGTCTTATATGTGCGAGTGATATGGTATTTGACCTGTTTTAAACTTGTGTATACGTTTTGATCTAAAATGGTTTTTGATTTTGGAGAACATTGATCGTGTCGATGTATCTTGACGATAATTGGATTGTATTTTAATTTCGCATATAACAAAGGATAAATTTACAAGATTTTCTTTTTCTTAAATAGATTTTAAACCCAAAATATTTATAAAAAAAATACTCATACAATTTTAAAAAACTAATTATGGTTGGTGCTTTTTCGTATACGAGTTTTAAAAGATATTTTACAATATCATTTTGGTGCTTTTTCGTATACGAGTTTTACTTTTATTGTATATTTTTTTTCATTTAATTTTCCACCCCTACCTTTTTTATTCACAAATTCTAATTTTTTTTTCTAATTTTTTCTTAATCAAAATTTATTCAAATTCTGACAATCAATTCGATGAACTAACTCGTCCCACGGATCATCACCACGTCCGCCACCATCATGTCAACCACCCACCCACACCGTGACACCGACCACGCCATTAAATTAGGGTGTTGATCAACTGTACCCGGCTTTTTCTCAGTTGCACCCTTTTTTGTCATTTGTTTTCCATCCCCTACCCTTGGTTGTACTTTTTTTTTTTTTTCCTCTCTTTTCCTTCAACCCAAAAAAAACACCTAAAACAATCTTAAATCAACCAATTTGTTCTTCAATTAATTCAATTACTCATACGATTAATTCAATTCTTAATATATGGATCCTTGTGACGATATATTTCAAGTTATTTACTTTTTTTTTTTCGTTAATTTAATTTGTTATCATGTAATTTGGTTTATGTTTGTTTGTTTGTTTTTTTTTTTTTATTATTTTATTTTATGGATTATAAGTGGTGGTAGAGGGGTCGACGGGTTGGTGGTGCGGCGGCGGCGGCCATGGTGGGTGTGGGCTTGGCGGCAGGCGGTGGTGGCAGGCAGCGGTTACTTGTTTTTTTTTTTTTTTTAATGAATTAGAGTTTATGGTGGTTGATGGTGGGGAAGAGGTCGGCGGGCGGCGGCTGTGGTGGGGGTGGATGTGGCGGCGGCCATGGTGGGTGTGGGCTTGGCGGCAGACGGTGGTGGCAGTGGTGGTGGCTGGCTGCTTGGCCTGCTTCACGTTTATTTTTATTTTTATTTTTTATTTTATTTTTTTATATATATATATTTTTTTTTGCTTGGCCGTGGTGGCTTGGGTCGGTAGGCAGGCGGTGGAGGGTGGTGGGAGAGGCGGTGGTGGGCAGGCGAGATAGGTGGTCGGTGGTGGTGGGAGAGGCGGTGGTGGGTGGTGGTGGTTTAATAGAGGAAAAGGTTTAATGAGGATGAAGAGAGGAGAGAGAAGAGAGAAAAGTAGGTTTACAAATATGTGGGGAAGGAAATGAGAAGGGCATTGATGTCTTTTTTTGGGTACAACTGAGAAAAAGCCGGGTACAGTTGATCAATTACGTTAAATTAAATAAAATCTACTAAAATTAAATAAAATCGATAATTGAATGACAAAATTTGAAATTAAATACAATTGTTACCTCATTAAATTGATTATTGAAATTAATGATTAAATAATTGAATATATTTTAACCGAGTATGTCTTACATAAAACTGTTTCATGCGTGCGACGAACTTCTTAGAAGTAAAATATGAAAATAAACACATTTAAGTTGTAAATATTTTATCAGACGCGGAGACGGTTGTATGTGAGCATCTTTAATTTTAACTAGATCGAGTTAAAAAAAGGGTAGGGTTAATCAAACCTGTCCCACCACTACCTGCCGGAAATCACCATGGCGGTCATCTTCCTCCCACCACAACCACCGTCGATCCTCTCCTTTCTCACCGGAAACCACCGCAAAAACGACATTATTAGAAGAAGTAAGAGACTAAGAAGCTTTGCGACGATGGAGTCACAGTTGAAAAGGTATTAATATATAACAATTCACAAATTGAATATCTCTTTCAACAATTCACAAGTTGTTGTTGTTGTTTTTGCTGTGCACGATTTCTGTTGAAAATTCTCTGTGTTTGATGATTTCAAAAAAGTTGTTGTTGCGCATAATCCAAATTAGGTTTACATAATCAAATTGTTGATTGATTCATCTTCATCTTTCAATTACTCCAGTGTTTAGGGTTTGTTTAATCATAATGTCATTGTCTTTAAAGTCTATGAGACCGTTGTATGCGTAGCACGAGTATTTGTGAATTAAAACGTGACCATTATAAATTTATCAGGGGGTTGAAATTTTTCGACATTTAATATGTGCAATCTCGTGGATACTTAAATTATCTAATTTATATTGATAGTTTGATTATGTTGAGCGTTTCGAATAAATTGGAGTAAGATACTTTTAATTCATTATCGAAACCAAGTCTGCACAAGCTGCTATGATAGTGATACGTACCCTTTTGAAATTTGATTATAGTCGGCTATCATCTAGAACTGAATATACCCATTTCAGTCCTTTCTGTTGCAAAACGACGGAAAAACACTACTGATTTCTGTCGTCATTTTGTTTGGTAGATACTAGCACTTTTCAATTGAATTAGATTCGATCAAATTAGTGATTATTAATTATAGCAAGCTGTCCACAACGGGAGCCTTAGCTAAATTGATTGCTGTCCAATGTGTTTTCGGTGAAGGATTAGTGCTGATGTCGATACCACCATGTTGACATAATATTACTCCGGAAATTATTATTATATGACCTGAAGTTATATTAATTTAATGATCTATGTCCTTATGCTGATACTATATCATCGCCCCGATTGAGAAATAGTTTGCTTCAAAACAAAATTGTCTTTTTTTTTTTTTTTTTTTTTTGGTAAAGTACCATTTTCATTCTGTTTCCGTTGATCAATCTTTTTGTTTTACATAACTTACTTTTTTAATTCTGTTGAGTTTTCTCTGTTAACTTTTGTCTTGCTAAAAAGAAAAATTGAATTTTGGGTGTAGCTAAAAGAAAACAGAAAATGTTGGTGGAATGTGAAATTGTCTTGAGAGTTGTGAAGCCTGTTAAGGCTATTGTGTACGACAACATAAGAGACTACGTGGGTCATATTCGAAGTTACGAGGGCAACCTTTGCAAACTTCGAAAAAATCTTAGTGATGTATGTTATATGTAACAAGAAAGATGACATCATTAAAAAGGTTAATGAAGGGAAGGGCATTCAACATGAAATTACTAGAGAAGCTGGTAGTTGGCTTAAAGTTGTTGGTACATTGGCCAGGGACAAAAAGTTGAAAAGTCTCATGTACGAGGATGTTGAAACAGCAAAATATGTGATGAGGTTGATTGGGAAAAAGGATCTAAAGAAGCTCGTGAGGACGGACGGCCGGATGCAGAAACTGGTGGTCGAAGTGATGAATAAGCTTAAGGAAGACATGGAGAATAGTGAGGATGATGATAGATTGATAGCCACAGTGGATTATAAGATGGTGGCTGAAGTGGTGGTGGAAGTGATGAAGGATACTACAGGGGAGTTTAAGAAGCTTATGAAAAAGGATAACAAGCTGGCGGTCGCATTAACTAGAATGTTGATAGATGCCGATTTAGATGACCTTACAAAAGACGATATGGATTTGGAGGATATTGTCAGGGAGGCTGAGAGTGTAAGTGATGGGGACTTGTGTCAACCTGATGTAGATGAAGATGTGGGGGAATCCATTGTTTTGCCAGTACCTGGTGTGGATGATAATACTGTGACAAGAAGCTGTGTCCAAGTTGCTTCTACCTCTGGGGAATTTGCTTCCAATTATTGGAGAGTTGATGAATGATTCTGTCTTCAAAAATGCTCTACCAAAGTCCGAGGATGTGAAGTTGGGTTGGGATGTTGTCAACGGTTTACTGCTGAAAAACAGGGAGTTTAAGAAGGCAATGGATGAGAACATCAAACAGCAGGAAAGTTGCTCATGCTTTTGTGCATTTGCGCTTAGTCATTACCGTAATCAATATAAAATGAGCATCACAGCTGAAACTATAGCTGAACGCATAAAGAAAGATATGATTGACACATGTCGAGGGTTTCCGCTAACTGTCCGCATCAGTCCTTTTGATATAAAGCGTACTCCCACTCAGTTTTTGAAGGGCTTGCAATCTAGAGACAGTCTTTTACTGGACATACTAAAGACTCTCAGTGATGATCAAGTTAATGCTGTTGGTGTTTTTGGCATGGGTGGAAGTGGTATTTTCTCATGCTTTTTGTTTTCTATTTTTAGTTATACTCTCTCCTTTTTATTATAATGTTTTTCATTTCCTTATTCTTTTTTGCATGTTCACTATAATCTCCCTCTTTCCTTTTTAGTACAAAATGCGTGGTTAATATTGCTCTATTTATTACCCCACCTAATTTTCCCCCTTAAAGTTAACCCCAAAATTACGAAGAAAATCTTAGTCGAAAAGTAAAGTGTCTAGTTTTCATCCTTTTTATTTCGTTTTTGGATATCATTGCTCCATTTTCTTTTCACGCTTGAAAAAGTTGCATATAAGTCCCGTTTGGGGATCGCATTGTTGACTGATAGGTCAAGTTTGTGTCTGTACTCTCTATAGATGATGAACAGGCCTTAGATTCGTTTGACACTATTCAGTACATTATCATTTAATAGATTCGTTTGACACTATTCAGTACATTATCATTTAACTGATTGTGTTAGGATGAAGAGCTTCTTTAATAGCGTTGCCCCCATTGTAGCAGCTTTTCTGACAGAATGCAGTCTTTATACGATGTAATAAGTTTATAAAGATTTGATTGTTTGGATATGGAGGAATGTGGTGTTATTTGTGTGGGCAATTTGCGCCAAATAGCATAGTAATGCATGTTAGAAGTTTTGTGGTTTTTGAAGGGGGTAACTATTGTGTTGATCAGCAGCTTATTGCTGTAGAGTAATTGTGCTTTTAGATTGATTATTGCATAGCTTGGACATGGAATGTCTTGTAGTTCTACTTTACTCTCCTGCAGTGTACTTGGTCATTTTCTCATGGAAAATATTGGCATGTGACTGAATTGTGTTCAATCATTCTGTGATTCAGGTAAAACCACATTGGCAAAAGAGGTTGCCTGTTCATGTGTTGATATGTTCAGCATAATGGTAGAGATTTCAGAGTGCCCAGATATTAAACTGATTTAAGGAACAATTGCTGAATCAATTGATCTGCATCTGGATAAAGTACAAAATATTGGTGTAAGGGCTAACAGACTGAATGACAGGCTGATCAAAGAGAAAGACAAAAAGATACTGATAATATTGGACAATATCTGGGGAAAACTAAACTTGCTAGACGTGGGAATTCCTAGTACCTGCAAGTTGTTACTGACAACAAGAGATAAAAAAGTATGTATATTAATGGGCGTAGAAGACTCTAATACACGAGAGGTGGGTTTGCTGAATGGCATTGAAGCTAAAGGTCTCTTCAAGAGTCAAGCAGGTGATAAAGGGGGTAGAGAAGAATACAAAACTGTGACCAATAGATTGTTAAGCAAGTCTGGGGGACTACCTCTTGCAATCGTGGTAACAGCTAATGCTCTAAAGAACAGAGATTTGCCATACTGGCGAAAATTTGCAGATGATTTGGAGAAGCCTATTTCGAGTCAGCTAGCTAGTAGTGATTTCCGTGCATCCTACTCAATTCTTTCAACAAGTTACAGGTTTATGGAGAGTAAAGAAAAAAGGATGTTTTTTATACTTTGTTGTCTGTGGTGCTTTGATACACACATATATATCCAAGATGTTGTGAGATATGGCATTGGGTTGGATCTATTTCAACATGTCAACAAATTGTCAGAAGCCATAGACCAAGCCGATAGATGGGCTGAAGAACTTATGTCATCCTCGATGCTACTAAAATCTAATTCCCCAGGGTCTTTAAAGATTCATGATGTTGTGAGAGCCTTTGGAATCTCATTTGCTGTAGAAGGTATCATATCACATTATCTACTCAATTGTGTATCATTAATATATGGACAATTCTGTATCACATGTCGTACTTCTTTTTCATAATTCATAACCGATACTTTTTGTGTTCAAACACTAGATGTTGTACAATAATTTACTAATTGAAACTGTTGGCCCCGTCAGAGTGAATTAGCCCCTTCAGAATGAATTAGATACACGGGGAGTATAACAGAGGTGTCAACACTGATAGAAGTGAAAATGGGGTTTTCACTTTTCACCAAGTAATTTGTTTTGTACGCCTTTAATTCCATTTTGTGAATTGAAATTCTTTCGTTGACTCTCTTCATTAAGTGTCTAGTTTGATACAACTGCAATCAATATGTTAGATTATTCTCTCCTTATGATGTAGTATTACATGACACAGAAAGCTTTTGGTAGCTGTTTGGAAGTTGAAAACTTCTCTGATCTGTTTAAACAAAAAAAAAAAAAAAAGCAAAAAAAAAAAAAAAAAGCATTATTAAAGATTGTGCACTATTAAATCAAAGATTGCAGATGTTCACATTCTATTCGATAGAGGACCACCGTCTACTTCAATGTTCCATTGAAGTAAATGAAGAAAGTGTAAATATTCTTAACTTTCTTACAGATGATGGGCACAAGTTATTGGTGGATGCTGTTCCTCGGTGGATGAACATGAAGACATTGACGGAGTACACTGCCATGTCTTTGCTTCCAGACAGTGATTACTCCCATGTTATTAAAATGGAGTCCGAAAAGCTTCAAATTTTGCTGTTAAAAAACACGAAGATACCGGATTCTACAAGTTCTTTCTCTGGCAGAATGATGAATCTAACAGTTCTTAATCTGGGAAAAATGAATTTTCGTCCCAAATTGCCAGAATCTATAGGGAAATTAGTGAAGCTTAGAACGTTGTCTCTTGAGAAGTGCAAGTTGGGAGATATTAAAGTGATTGGTGAGTTGGTGAATCTTTCTGTTCTAAGTTTACGCGGTTCCGATCTGGAGGAGCTACCTAATGAAATTGGGAAGTTGATCAATCTTCGGTTGCTGGATTTGACTTATTGCGTTTGTAAGTTTCTGCTAGACCCGGCCAACATCTTAGGTGGACTCTCTGAACTGGAAGGGCTGTTCATGTTTGATATCTATAAACATCATATAGAATTCAATGAGGATGGTGGAACAATTTATTCACCACCTGCTATTGAGTTTAATAACCTGCCTTACTTGAATGCTCTTGAAATGCACATATGGTGTGTAGAGCAGCTGTCAATTGATGCCCAATTTGTCAAAAATCTGGACATGTTTAGAATAGTCGTCAGTAATGGGGGGAGAATTTACTTTGATACACCAGAAGATGGTTCTTTCCTTCGTATACTAGATGCCGGAGAAATTGATATAGTTGAATGTTTGGGAAAAGGAACTTTCAAGGCTTTGATGAAGAAAGTTGATTGGTTACGACTAAGTAACATTAGTAATTTCAGCATTCTTTCTGACGAGTTTGATAATGAGGGTTTACCAGAGCTTAGGCACCTTGAAGTTAGTCACTGCAAGGATGTAAACTTTAACGTCAACTTGAGGGGGCATTTATTAGCCTTTTCCAAATTGCATTCTTTAATACTTTGTGATTTGGACGAGCTGAAAGGGTTATGTGATGGGGAAGCTTCACCAGGAATCTTCTCGAATCTGCAGGACCTCACACTTTCTTACGTGTATGAATTACAGTATGTTCTGCCTTTTGTTCGTGCTCCATGTAAATTGGTCAATCTACGAGTTGAAGCGTGTTATGACCTGAAGTCCATTTTCACGGAGAATCCTTCTACTAAGGAAGGAACGGATGTCATGGAGCTGTCTTTTTTAAAGACAATGGTCTTAATTTTCCTGCCTGATCTGGTTAGCTTGTTGGGATCAGAAAACTTATCTGGCATTGGTGATGGAGTGCAAGAGCAAGTTTTCTTCAATCCGAGGGTATGTTTCATGTCCTTTTATTCATGTTTTCTTGAGACGTTTTCGGCATACATAGCCTTAACTTCCAACAAACTTCCTAATTAGGTTCAAATTTAAGTATATAACATCTTCTTTATAGTTTAAAGCCTAAGTTTGACCACCCTCTTACATCTTTGCACACTCACCAATTAATGATTACAAATTTTATGGTGTACCCTTAACTTTCTTGTATTGTTTTTAATGCAATCCTCTTGCTATATTACAGTAACTATAATCATCAATTAATTTTTAGTTCACCTAATAGTGCATCCAATTAATCCAACCAATTACCAGTCTATCATCGTAAACCCTTATTTTTATGAGAGAACTCTTCAATTACCATTATTTACAGCCAATTATATCCATAAATTTGTTTAATTCTTAAAATTAATTTTCTGGCTATATTCGCCACCAAACTCATAGAGAATTGCAAAATGGATATTCTAATGACTTTAGTCAATAAATAGTTAAATAAGGGACATATTAGGGTCCAAGCATACAATTTAGGGGTATAGTATAATTTTGCTGAAAGTAAGGTTACATCATAGGAACTTGAAAAATTGAATAGTACATCATAGATTTTTTTTAATGAAGAAAATAAACTATATTAATCGTCTAAATAAGATGATACAGTATAGCACTGTGTGGAAATAATTAGGGAGTTTGTTAGAATAAATGATTGGTTGTTACAAAGTTGTTAGAAGTAGTTACAACTTTGGCTATAAATACTCATCTTTGTACATAATTCATTCTCAAGAAATATATCAATTCATTTTTACACATTTTACATCTCTCATCATTTTCTATCTCTAGAATTCTCTCTGATTTTGTTCTTCACTTCTCTGCGTTCTCTGCTTCTGTTCTTCCCTAAATTTCTAGGGTTTCGTTCTTGTTTCCAGAAATCAATCAATTGATTCATCAATTGCAGTAGTAATCTTCGTGCTGCATCATTGGTATCAACCAATTCGTAATCCTGGCGCCTAGAGGAAAGCAAAACCAAATGGATTCTCAAATTCAACAGATTCAATCTCAATTGGCGGATCAAATTCATCAGATTCAATCTCAATCGGTTCACGCGCAGAAATTGGAGCAAAAATTTGATACTCAATTTGCTCAGATAGTGGCTATGGTGCAGAATATTCAAGAGGTAGTGAACAAAAACTCTACTACTCCTAATTCTCCGCATAATTCTGTGCATCACAACAATACTGATATTCCTCAGAAAACTCTAGGATTTTTGCCGAAAGTCGAATTTCCTGTGTTTGATGGCTCAAATTCTTCGTTGTGGATTAAAAAGTGTGTTCGATATTTTAATTTGTGTCGAATTCAAGATGCACAACGTGTTGATTTAGCCTCTTTAAACATGATTGGAAAAGCTGAAGTTTGGGTAACTAGTTACCTAGCTGTTCATAGAGGTGTCCTTTGGGATGATTTTGTGATTGATTTGATGGCTCGTTTTCGAGATGATGCTGGTTATAATGTTGTTGATAAATTCAAAAGATTACAGCAAACTGGTTCTATTGATTCTTATGTTGATGATTTTGAATGTTTGCGTGGGTTGATGGTACAACGAAACCCTAATTTGTCTGATGAATTCTTTTTGGACAATTTTGTGGGGGGTTTAAAGTCTTCTTTGAAACCATTTGTTAGAGCATTTAAACCTACTTCTATGGCTGAAGCCATTGATTATGCTCGTTTACAAGAAGAGTCATTACATGTTTCTGGTAAACAATTCACTGCTTTCAAACCTTCTCCTGTTTCATCTGTTAAAATGAAGGATTCTCTGTCTTCTGTTTCTGAAAATCCAAAACCACCTCCTAGAACCTATATCCCTGCTCCTGTAAGAGCTGAGAAAATGGCCAAGGGTGAATGCTATTATTGTAATCAGCCTTGGGATAGAAATCATAAGTGTCCTTTCAAAAAGACACAGCTGTTTACTGTGGAGGTTTTGGGGGAAGATGAGGTTGAGGATGCTTGTACGGATGATTGTGAGGAGGGTGTGCAGATGTTGGATGTGGAGAATGGTGTACAGGTGGTTGAAGAGGTGGGTGTGGATGATGTTTTTGACCTACATGCACCTTGTATTTCTGTTAGTGCCTTGTCTGGGTGTCAGGGATTTCAGACAATGAGGGTGATTAGTGGCTATGGCAAGAAACCTCTTCACATTTTGGTTGATTCAGGCAGCACTCATAATTTCCTGGACCTTTCTTTGGCCCAGAAATGGGGTTGTCCTATGCAGCAGATCACACCTCAGGCTGTAGCTGTGGCTGATGGCAATCACTTGGCTTGTCAGTATACTTGTAAAAACTTCACTTGGGTGCTGCAAGGCCATTCATTTACAGCTGATGTGATGTTGATTCCTCTTGGAAGTTGTGATATGGTGTTGGGTGTGCAATGGCTGAGCACTCTTGGTTCTGTGCTTTGGAACTTTAGGAAGCTCATAATGGAGTTTCAATGGGGTGGAAAATCAGTAAAGTTACATGGAGTTCCTGCAAATCAGATTAAAGTACAGAAGGGGGAGGTTTCCTCCAAAACTTTCCAACATGCTTCTCAATTGTGCTTGCTACAAATGGTTCCCTCTGATTCTGAGGTGTGTGCTGACCTCTGTTCTTTGTCACTGCCTTCTTCTAATGGTCAATTCACTGCTTTGGATCACTTGTTACAGAAGTATGCCTCACTTTTTGAAGAACCTAAGAGCCTTCCACCTATGAGGGGAGTGTTTGACCACAAAATTCCTCTAGTGGCAGGCACTAATCCTGTGAGTATTAGACCTTACAGGTACCCTTTGAAACACAGGGATATAATTGAGAAGTTGATCTCTGAGATGCTTGCAAATGGAATTATTCAGCATAGTAACAGCCCATTTGCCTCACCTGTGGTGTTAGTAGGCAAAAAGGATGGCTCTTGGAGGATGTGTGTGGACTATAGGCAACTTAACAAAGCCACTGTCAAGGATAAATTTCCAATACCAGTGGTTGATGAGCTTATTGATGAACTCTCTGGTGCTCAGGTTTTCAGTAAACTGGATCTCAGATCTGGGTATCACCAGTTGCGAATGCATAAGGATGATGTCTTCAAAACTGCATTTAAGACACATGAGGGACATTATGAATTTCTTGTTATGCCTTTTGGCCTTACTAATGCCCCTGCTTCTTTTCAATCTTGGATGAATGCTGTGTTTAAGCACCTGTTAAGGAAATGTGTCTTGGTCTTCTTTGATGATATTCTGGTCTACAGTAAGACTCTTGAGGATCATTGGTTGCATCTTGAGGAAGTTTTTCAGATAATGCAGGCTAATCACATGGCTGCAAAAGCTTCCAAATGCAGTTTTGCTATGTATAAGGTTGAATATCTAGGACATTTCATCTCAGGTCTTGGAGTGGAAACTGATGCTAGGAAGGTTAAGGCTGTTCAAGAGTGGCCTGTTCCCAAGAATGTGAAAGAGCTCAGAAGTTTTTTGGGTCTAACAGGATACTACAGGAAATTTGTGAAATCTTATGCCACAATAAGTAAACCTCTGACAGATTTGTTGAAGAAAGGGGGTTTTCAGTGGACTGAGGCTGCAACATCAGCATTTGACAGTCTCAAAGTTGCCCTCACTACTGCACCTGTGTTGGCCTTGCCTGACTTCACCAAACCTTTTGAGGTTGAGACTGATGCTTCCAATGAAGGTATTGGAGCTGTTCTGATGCAGGAGGATCATCCTATTGCTTACATCAGCAGATCTTTAGGGCCTAAATGGCAAAAGCTATCTGTCTATGAGAAGGAGCTACTTGCTATTGTGTTTGCAGTCCAAAAATGGGAACAATACTTGACTGGATAGCACTTCAAAATAAAGACTGACCAAAAAAGTTTGAAGTGGTTACTTCAACAGCAGATTTCTACACCATTTCAGCAATTTTGGTTGTCAAAACTCATGGGGTTTGATTATGAGATACTCTATAGAAGTGGCAAGGAGAATGTAGCAGCTGATGCATTATCTAGGCTCCAAGGTTCTGAAATTTTTCTCATGGCTATTTCCATGGTTTCTTCAGACTTGAAGCAGCAGGTTGTTGACAGTTATATCTCAGATCCTTATCTTTCTTCTATCCTTCAAAAGTTGCAAAATCAAGTTAGGGTTCCTCATTATTCTTTACATGAGGAGTTTATCAGAAGGAAAGGGAAGATTGTGGTGGGGTCACAGCCTGGTTTGCGAGGCAAAATACTTCAGTGGTTGCATGCCTCAGGAGAGGGTGGTCATTCTGGACGAGACATTACAACTAGAAGGGTCAAAGCTATGTTTTATTGGAAGGGTATGACAAAAGATATTGCAAGATTTGTGAGGCACTGTTCTACTTGTCAAGCAGCCAAAGCTGATAATTCAGCCTATCCTGGTCTGCTACAGCCACTTCCTATTCCTGAAGAGGTTTGGGTGGACATTTCTATGGACTTCATCACTGGTTTACCTAAGTCTAATGGAAAGGAAGTCATTTTTGTGGTGGTGGATAGATTGAGTAAGGGAGCACATTTCATGGCCTTATCTCATCCTTACACTGCTATGGAGGTGGCCCAGGCTTATCTTGATAATGTTTTTAAGCTCCATGGTTGGCCTAGGAGTATAGTCAGTGATAGGGATGCAGTGTTTCTCAGTCAATTTTGGCAAGGGTTGTTCTCCTTGCATGGCACTGAGTTTGGATTGTCTTCTTCTTACCATCCACAAACAGATGGGCAAACTGAAGTTGTTAATAGATGTGTGGAGAGTTACTTGAGATGTATGTGTGGAGAGAAGCCTAAGGAGTGGTGTTTGTGGCTTCCTTTGGCGGAGTGGTGGTTTAATACCCATTACTGCACTTCCACTGGTTACACCCCTTATGAGGTGATGTATAATCAGCCTCCTCCTTTGCATTTACCCTATCTTCCAGGAGAATCACAAGTGGAAGCTGTTGACAGATCTCTGATGAGGAGGGAACAAATGATTTCCTTGCTTAAGCAATCTCTGGTGAGGTCTCAGTCTAGGATGAAGCATATGGCTGATAAACATCGGTCTGAGAGGGAGTTTGCTGTAGGTGACTGGGTTTGGCTAAAGTTGCAGCCCTACAGACAGACCTCTGTGCAGAGTAGAGTGAATCAGAAGCTTGCACACAAATACTCTGGACCTTTTCAAGTGAAAGCCAAGATTGGTTCTGTTGCATACAAGTTACAATTGCCTGATACAGCCCAAATACATGATGTGTTTCATGTTTCTTTGTTGAAAAGATTTGTGGGAACTCTTCCTTTGGCTGTCCATATTCCTCCGTGGTTGCAAGGGAAGTCTGCTGATTGTGTGCTGCAACCGAAGGCTATTCTGGGAAGAAGGACTGTGAAGTTTCAAAATGCTGCTCAAGTTCAATATTTGGTTCATTGGGATGGATTTGAGGAGTATGAAGCCACTTGGGAACCTGCTGTGGAGTTTGAAGCCAAGTTTCCTGACTTTGATGTTGATTTTTGATTGAATGACTTGAGGACAAGTCATTTGTGAAGGGGGAAAGTATGATACAGTATAGCACTGTGTGGAAATAATTAGGGAGTTTGTTAGAATAAATGATTGGTTGTTACAAAGTTGTTAGAAGTAGTTACAACTTTGGCTATAAATACTCATCTTTGTACAGAATTCATTCTCAAGAAATATATCAATTCATTTTTACACATTTTACATCTCTCATCATTTTCTATCTCTAGAATTCTCTCTGATTTTGTTCTTCACTTCTCTGCGTTCTCTGCTTCTGTTCTTCCCTAAATTTCTAGGGTTTCGTTCTTGTTTCCAGAAATCAATCAATTGATTCATCAATTGCAGTAGTAATCTTCGTGCTGCATCATAAGACCAACGACCTTAAAATCACATTGAAAGAAATGGACAATTATGTCCAAGATTGGCCATAAACTTATGATTTTGTTGGGCTCACAAAAGGAGGGAATGAGGGATTGAACACCATTTTGTAAAGAAAAGATAAAAAATAGTTTATAGGATTAATTGATTTGGTGTATATGACTTATGAGACCATATCTTTGATAACATGTGCACGAAACAAATGACCCTATGTGGTTTAGTTCAAGTAACATTAACATTAACTGAATTTGTACTAGAACAGAACTAGTACTAGGCTGCTTTTTTATTAAATGGTTTAACCTTGTTGCTCGTCATCGTACTTATCAATATTCTTATTTTTTTGAAATAGACCTGTAAGAAATATAGTCTTAAAATGAAATTACAAATTTAATGTGCTTCTTAAAACAAAGACAAATTAACATTTTACTAGATTAAATCTAACTGCATGCAAAAGGTAAAAAGTTAAATACAATTATCAGTTAACTACGCACAAACATATTATCGCTGGCTTACGTGCATGCATCTTTCAAAATATTGCAGATAGTGCTTTCAGCCTTAGAGAAATTTTCACTTTCGAGGTGCGACAGAATTGTAAAGCTATGGGACAAAGAACTTGGTATCTCTAGCTTCCGGCGTTTGAGGACGATAATGATTTATAACTGTGATGAATTGTTAAGCTTAGGATCTCTTTCGATATTTTCTACCCTCGTGCAACTTGAAAGCTTGACCATTAAATGGTGTGAATCGATGGTTGAAGTCATAACTACTGAAGGGACAGAAGAGTTGGAAGAGCGTGACCAAGTAGTTACATTTCCCCAGTTAAAGGATCTCGTCATTGAAAAGTCAAGAAACCTCAAAAGTTTTTATAGGGGAAGATGCAAACTTAAGTTCCCTAATTTGATAAGTTTGCAGCTGTTGTATCTTGACTGCCTAACTAAATTTGCAGGTCCAGAAAACCAGTCAGTCTTATTCCACGAAAAGGTATTACTACTACTCATCATAGTACAAAAATATACTCCGTAACTAATTGACATCTTATTGGTTATCAATGATAGATATGGAGAAATTAACTAGTAAATTCTTGTAATGATAGATGGATTTTGGTGAGGAGCTCAACGACATCTTTGATGAGACAATATAACATGATGT
This sequence comes from Dianthus caryophyllus, assembly GCA_023091065.1. Classification (NCBI taxonomy): domain Eukaryota; kingdom Viridiplantae; phylum Streptophyta; class Magnoliopsida; order Caryophyllales; family Caryophyllaceae; genus Dianthus; species Dianthus caryophyllus. The sequence continues at coordinate 28,412,434 of CM041529.1, forward strand.
TGGCTAGCTGGTTGACGATTGTGCTCGTCATGAGCTTTATTGCCAAGCCAACAAGTGTGTGTGGATAACAGGTATGGCAACGTTGATGAGTTAAGTTAAGGCTGTTTTTAATTTGTTTGAAGCATCTTTGTTGCTTAAGTGAATATCCAGATCATAAATATCAAATTATCTTTGATGTTTTTTTTTTCTTTCTTTTTGTGATTTTTGGAGAAAAGTTTTGTGTGTATCCACATTTTTTCGTTTTCTATAATATACTCGTAGTACTTTATACTTTATCTTGAATATGACCTATACTTATCTTTTGTTTTTTTTTTTTTTTTTTTTTTTTTAATTTCATGCAATAAGTAAATTATTAAACTTGATAATTTACCATTTTTCTTCGACTTACGTTGATATATTAAGGAAAAGAGTGGGTGCTGTTTATGTTGAAGTTGATGGTAAATATAGCTATAGAAATATTGATATTAAGAATAAATAGTTTTGAAATACGGTGTAATTATTTGTTATTAACAATAAATATAGTGGTGTCGTACAAATAATGGTATAAAATGATAAACTATTGATTGAGTTATTGAGTGAAAAAATTAGATTGCACTAATTGGTAAATTCATATTACAATTGATGGTTTATGTTTATGGAGTATTCAAAATATTTATATAAGAAACAAATTTTAAAACTTAAGGTTAAATCCTAGAAAAAGTAAGAATTTTAATACCGTAAGGTATTTAGAAAAAAGCAAATTGAGGGTTACAATATAGAATTTCAAGGTTATTGAATTAATTGGGTTAGTGTTTTAAGAAAAAACTATCGATATCAGGAGATTAAACATTATGCATTTTGGGTTAGTGTTTTAAGAAAAAACTATCGATATCAGGAGATTAAACATTATGCATTTGAGTACGGAGTATAATATAGTGTGATTTATGATTCAAACTGGTTATTTTTTGAAAATTTGGTAAGAGATTGCGAAAAAATGAGAAATTATCGCGTTGTAGGCATTATTAACATGTTGTGTGCTTTAGTGGTTTTGTTGGGAATATGGAATGTCATTAGATTAAGGTTCAGTTATTAGTATTAACCGTTTTCTTTGAAATATTTAGGTCTTGTCTTCTGATTCATATTGGGTATTTTTCTTGGTTGTGATTTGGTTTTCAAAACTTTGGCCGATAGAAGTTGATAAAATGAAGGTGAAGTGCGAAAATTCAGTTTTTGTGTTACAGAAGAAAGTCTCATTAAGTAATGGGAGAATATGATATTGTGATCATTCAGAAGGCTGTTAGGCCTACTTCGTTCCTTGAGAACTACGTCGTTAGATGTGAAACCGAATGTTATAACTTTCCTTTTTATATACCCCAAACAAAGAATTGGAAGATTCATTAACTGTTTGGATCTCAAGTTCTCGGAGAATTAATTACAGCCGTTTGCGTAATAATCTCAGCTGTGGGCTGTGGCTTTGGTTTGGCCATTTGCTGCAAATATTACAGCTAATTTTTCGTACCTCTTGCTTGAGCCCTGCCTTCGCCTTTGTCGATGGCACAAAAAATTTAGTCGCATTTTATTCTATTACGGAGTACATGTGAAATTGTGATGTGCCCACTACTACCAAATGAAATGCCTCTCTTTATAGGCAAAGCTTTTGGCATTTAGTCAACAATTGCACTTATTATGGAGCATACTAGTGGCCTAGTGGGAGACAATACACATGCTTTAGCCACAAAATTCTTCATGCCTACAGTGTGCATTTATTATGGAGCATACTGTAATATTGCGTGTGGATTTTTCCACTTACAAAAGTCTTGGGTGGGACCCAACTATGAAGTGATAGTGTGATACTGTATATATTGAAGTGACACTAATTGCTTTTGCTTCATTGTCATATCTTTTGCTTCAGTTTCATCATCATTCTTTTTTCATTCATCAATCTTGTGTTTTACAAAATTTGCTCCATTTTTTTCCTCTTAATCAGTGCTCTGCTAAAAGGAAAAAGAAAAGTTTCTGCTGCTGGTTTATCTATTTGTGACCACCTGTTCATTTTATTAACTGTTTAAAAAGATTTACTTTCTTAAAAGAATGTCGGGGGTATGTGGGGCTATCGGGTGTGCCTTGGCACCTGTTAAGACATTTTTGTACGATAACGCAAAAAACTATGTTGGTTATATTGGAAGTTGCGAGAACAATCTTTGTTCGCTTCGAAAAAGTCTTAGTGATGTGTGTAATAAGAAGGACGACATCAGTAAAAAAGTGAAGGAAGGGGAGGACAAGCTGGAAAGAATTACTAGAGAAGCCGCGAGGTGGCTTGAAGATGTCCGTTTGTTGACTGGAGAAGTAGATATAAAAAGTCTTATGCATACAGACATTGAGACCGCGAAATTTGTGGTGAAGTTGATGGGGAAAACAGATTTGAAGAATCTTTTGAAGGACGGTGACATGCAGAAACTGGTGGTCGAAGTGATGGACATGCTTAAGCAAGAGATGGACAAAAGTGAGGATAGGATGAGAGTGATAACAACAGTGGATTATAAGATGGTGGCGGAAGTGGTGGTGGAAGTGATGAAGGATACTACCGAGGAGTTTAAGAAGCTTATGAAAAAAGATAAGAAGATGGCTGTTATAGCAATTAAAATGTTGACAAATACCGATTTAGATAAGCTTACGAAAGATGATAAGGAGATGCAGGAAATTGTAAGTGAAGCTAGGAGCGAAATTGATGCAGATGAAGATGAAGAAGAATCTGATGTTTTGATAGTAACTGAGGAGGTGCCTGTGAATGAGAATGTTATACTAAAAGCTGCAAAAAAGTTGGTTGTACCTCTTGAGAATTTGCTTTCACTTGCTGGGAAATTGATGGATGATGCTGACTTCAAAAAAGCTGTACCTGAGGCCGTGGATGTGAAGTTGGGGTTGGATATTATAGATGGTTTATTGCTGAAAAATGGGGGGTTTAAGAAGGCGATGGATGAGAACACTAGACAGCACGAAAACTGCTGCTGTTTTTGTGCATTTGTGCCTAGTTATTACCATAGCCGATATAAAGTGAGCATTGCAGCTGAAACTCTAGCTAAACGTATAGACAATGATATAATTAAAAATTGTCCAGGGCATCCAGTGACTGTCAGCATCAGATTGATTGATATGAAGCAAAGTCCCACTCAGTTTTTGAAGGGCTTGCAATCCAGAGACAGACTTTTGCAGGAAATACTACAAATTCTAAGAGATGATCAAGATCACGTTGTTGGTTTATATGGCATGGGTGGATGCGGTATTTTCTCTATTCTTTTTTTTTTTATTCTTTTTTAATATCGCTATTTCATGTTCTCTTTTCCCTAAAAATAGTTGCATATAAATCTTGTTCAGTCAACACTTTGTCAACAAGTAGGTGGAGTTTGTCTCCATATAGCTAATAAATTGATTGGATATTCCCTTAACACTACCTCCACTCAATTAATAAACTGTTTTAGGTTGGTTATTCATCATATCATACTGGTTAGAAATGTTGGAACTAAAATATAAATAACACTAAAATACAAATTATAGAGATATAAAATATAAATAAAGTAAAGGCTCTAAGTCACGATATAAATCGCTCTCCTTTAGACGATAATCGCCCCATATACATAAGTGCCAATGGTCCAGCGAAAAGTCTGTAGGATAAAATAAAGCCTCATCAAATTATTTGCACTAACTATCTGATCATAAATACTCTTTTATTAATAGTCTTCATTTGTTTATGAATATGTATCTGCAGAATACATATTGAATTTTTTTTTTTAATTGTTAAACAATCAGAAAAGACCCTTATTTATAGGAGGAATGTGGTGGTTATCATACACATGACATAAGAATTAATCTGTAACTTATGTGCCTTTTCAAGAAAATAATAATAACTGATTACAGAAACTATTATTTGCAACCATTCACATATGTGTCCATTTATTATTAAATGTTAAATGATACTTCTATTAGAAAATACCTCCAACAAGAAATCACATTTTTAGTTCTTTTAAATGACTGTGTTTGTGTCATGTTTGATGTTTGTGAGTGAAACCCTTTATCTTTTACGTTGTGGCATCAAATTTTAATCATGTGTAATCGTTAAATCCATTTTCTCATGAAATAAATATTGGCATGTCATAGAATCATGTTTAATCATTCTGTAATTCAGGTAAAACCACATTGGCAGATGAAGTTGCCTATGTAGGTGTTGATATGTTCAGCATAATGGTAGAGATTACAGAGTGTCCAGATATTAGACGAATTCAAGGAACAATTGCTGCAGAAATCAATCTGCCTCTGCGTGAGGAGCACAATATTAGACAAAGGGCTAAAATATTGCATAACAGGCTCAACTCAGAGAAAGAGAAAAAGATACTGATAATCTTGGACAATATCTGGGACAAACTAGATTTACACGAGGTTGGAATTCCTAATACCTGCAAATTGTTATTGACAACAAGAGAGAAGGATGTGTGTAGAAAAATGGGCGTAAGAGATGCTAATACACGCCAGGTCCCTTTTTTGGATGCCATTGAAGGTAAAAGTCTCCTCTGCAGCCAAGTAGGTGATATAGCGGATAGCAAAGAATACAAAACTGTGATTGGCAGATTGTTAGCAAAGTGTGAGGGATTACCTCTTGCAATTGTAGTAACGGCAAATGCTTTAAAGGGCAAAGATCTGCCAAATTGGCGTAAATTTGCAGATGATTTGGAGAAGCCTGTTTCGTTTCAGCTACCTAGTGGTGGTCATCGTGTGACCTACATAATCCTTTTGACAAGTTATAGGTTTATAGAGAGTAAAGAAAAAAGGATGTTTTTCTTACTTTGTTGTCTATGGTGCTTGCATTCATACATACCATTCAAAGCTGTCATGAGATGTGGCATTGGGTTAGATCTATATCCACATGCCAACAAATTGTCGGAAATGGTGGACCAAGGCGATAGATGGGCTGACGAACTTATGTCATCCTCGATGCTACTAAAACCTGATCGCCAAGGGTTTCTAAAGATTCATGATGTTGTGAGAGACTTTGGAATTACATTTGCTGCTGAAGGTATTATTTTAAATTGCATGTCATGCTGCTTTGTCACAATTCATAAGCATTAGTTATTTGTTTAATATAGAATGTTTAACAATGATTTGCTAGTAGAAATTGTTCAGGGTGGAATAGAAGTTAAAGATGGATTCTCACCAAGTGATTTGTTTTGTTGGCCTTTATTTACATTCGTGTGAACAGAAGTTCTTTAGAAATTCTTTCGTTGATACTCCGTACATAGGAGTGACCAGTTTTGACATCATGGTGGCAATATGCTATGTCGATAATCATCTTTTGAGAAAAATATTTGTATTCTAAGTGCAAGCGTAATTTATAAAAGCTATAAATTGATTTGTTCTTATAATACATAGTCTCGACAATCATCTACCTATAAAGCTAGAGAGTACTAGCATTTAGAGACTAGTAGTAAAATCCGATGGAGTAGAATCGGAAGTAGTAAAAACAATACTAGTAACATCAACAATATTGAATGACAATAAACATTGTCAATATGTCTCTTGATTTTGTAGATTAATTTCATCGTAATGATAAAACATTATGAGATTTAACACAAAAATGTATCATACCTACTAATCAAGTTCAAAAGAATTCAATGAAACGGAGAAAGTATACAATATCAAATTTAAAAGACAAACATTAGTAACCATGGCAGGGCCAGGTTTCGTTAAAAGTAAATGAAAAAACAGTAAATATTCTTAACTCTCTTGCAGATGATAAGCACAAGTTTCTGGTGGATGCCATTCCTCGGGGATTGAACAAGAAAGCACTGACGGAGTGCACTGCCATATCTTTGCTCGGTAACAGTGATTACTCTCGTCTGAATGGAATAAATTCTAATAAACTTCAAATTTTGCTATTGGAAAGCACGAAGATATGGGATTCTCCTAGTTCTTTCTCTGGCACAATGATGAATCTAGAAGTTCTAAATCTGAACAATATGAACTTCCGGCCCAAATTACCAGAATTTATAGGTAAATTAGTCAAGCTTAGAACGTTGTCTCTTGAGGACTGCTGGTTGGGAGATATTAAAGTGATTGGTGAGTTGGTGAATCTTGTTGTTCTTAGTTTACGTGATTCCTATCTGAAGGAGTTACCTGATGAAATTGGAAAGTTGATCAATCTTTGGTTGCTAGATTTGACTAAGTGCTTATGTACGTATCGACCAGACCTAGCCAACATCTTAGGTGGACTCTCTGAACTGGAAGGATTGTTCATGTGTAATTATGGTGGAACAAGTTATGCACCACTTGCTTTTGAGTTTAGTAACATGCATCACTTGAATGCTCTTGAAATGCACATATGGTGTGCCGAACAGTTGTCAGTTGATGCCCAATTTGTTAAGAATCTGGACAGCTTTAGAATATTCATTAATTATAAGGGAAATAACTACCGTGCACCACAAGTTGGGTCTTTCCTTCGTATATTGGATGTTGAAGAAGTTAATATGGGTGAAATTATAGGAAAAAGAACTTTCAAGGCTTTGTTGAAGAAAGCTGATTGGATATGGTTACGCAACAGTAGTAACTTCAGCATTCTTTTTGACGAGTTAGATAACGAGGGTTTACCAGAATTGAGGCACCTTGAAGTAAAAGGCTGCAATGACGTAACCTTCATTGTCAACTTGAGAGGGAAGAATGATTTGTTAGTCTTTCATAATTTGCATTCTTTAAAGCTTGATAGTTTACCTGAGCTAAAAGGGATTTATGATGGGGAAGCCCCACCAGGAATCTTCTCTAATCTACAACACCTCTCAATTCTTGGCTTGAAAAATTTACACTATGTTTTGCCTTTTGATCGTGCTCCGTGTAAATTGACCGAGATAAAAGTTGGTGCGTGTGAATCCCTGAAATTCATTTTCATTGAGCAAGTTATTGGTGATGGGAGGCATGCCGGGATTGAAGAAACATATGTCATGGAGCTGCCTTCTTTAAAATTATTGGACCTAAGGAACCTGGATCATTTTAGTAGCTTGTTGGGATCAGCAAGCTTATCCGAGATTGGTGATGACATGCAAGAGCATCAAGTTTTCTTCAGTCCGAGGGTATGTATGTTAAACGTCTTTTTATTGTCCTTGTCATGGTTGTTATCAATGTTTTTATCTTTTGAATTAAACCTAATATAAATATACAAGTGCAACAAAATCACAAGATTTTCACACTTTAATTTTTTTGTCCCCAAAATTATTAGCACAACGATATAACTCATATAAGTCACCTTTTTATTGAAATAAATACAAATTACTAACTCCCACGCCGCAACCAGACAAGGTAAATACAATGCTCAATAAGGGAATGGAATTATTGGTATTTCTAGCTTCCATAGTTATATAGTTATGTACAATGATCAGTTAAACTGCCCATTCCACAGACAAGCATATTACTGCCACCATAACTATCTGCATTTGTGAAAATACTGCAGATGATGTTCTCATCCCTAGAGGAGTTGTTGCTGTCTGAATGCAAAAGAATCGTAAAGCTATGGTATAAAGACCTTGGTATCTCTAGCTTTCAGAGTTTGAGGACGATAAAGATAGTTGGCTGTGAAGATTTGTCAAGTTTAGGGCCGCTCTCGTTATTTTCTACCCTCTTGCAACTTGAAAGTTTGACCATTGAAAAATGTAAATCGATGATTGAAGTCATAACTAGTGAAGGGACAGAAGAGTTGGAAGAGTGTGATCAAGTGGTTATATTTCCTCATTTAAAGGATCTCGTCATTAGAAGCTCAAGCAATCTCAAGAGTTTTTATCGGGGAAAATGCATACTTAAGTTCCCTAATTTGAAAATTTTGCAGCTTTCCGATCTTGACTGCCTGGATAAATTTGCTGGTTCAGAAAACCAGTCAGTCTTATTCCATAAAGAGGTAATACTACTACTCATCATAGTATCAAAATATAACTAGTTGCCATAGTTGAGATGTCTTTGACATCGATACTAGATAGCCTTGACTTCCAACAAACTTCCCCACGAGGTTCAAGCTTAAATTTGGCCCATTCCACAGACAAGCATATTATCACCCGCTTAACTACTTGCATCTTTCCAAATATTGCAGATAGTGTTTTCATCCCTAGAGGAGTTTTCGCTGAAGAATTGCCAAAGAATCGTAAAGCTATGGGATAAAGACCTTGGTGTCTCCAGTTTCCAGAGTTTGAGGACAATAAAGATTAGTAACCTACAACTGTCAAGCATAGGATCGCTCTCAATATTTTCCACCCTCGTGCAACTTGAACGCTTGACCATTGAAGCGTGTAAATCAATGCATGAAATCATAAACACTGAAGGGACAGCAGAGTTGGAAGCGCTTGATCAAGTGGTCATTATTCCCCAGTTAAAGGTTCTCGTCATTAGTAACTCAAGCAATCTCAAGAGTTTTTATGGGGGAAAATGCAAACTTAAATTCCCTAATTTGAGAAGTTTGCACCTGTCCCGTCTTAAATGTCTGAATAAATTTGCTGGTTTAGAAGACCAGTCAGTCTTATTCCACAAAGAGGTAATACTACTACTCATCATAGTATGGAAACATAACTAGTTGACATTTATTTGTCTACCAGTGATAAATAGGAGAAATTAACTAATAAATTCTTGTCATGGTAGATGGATTTTCCTTTCCTGGAAGAACTTTCAGTGTCCTACATCAACGACAAAATTATGGGGCTGTGGGATTGGCGTTTAGAAGGAGGAAGTACTCCGTTATTGAATTATGTTCCCAGGTTAAGAAAGCTGACAGTTATTAAGACAAATCGGTGGATGCAGATCCCATCAGTTATCTACAAGAATTTATCTTTTCTCGAGTATGAGAAGTTTAATGATGAACTGCTATTATCAAAGAGTTATGAAGGATCTGTGTGGACATATTCCCAGTTACCTAAGTTGAAAGATTTATATGTTAAGAATAGTAAATCGTTAAAAGATCTGCTCAGTATTGAGGATTTCGAGACTGCTGCTGCCTTGACGTTTTGTGAGCAGCTGAAGAACTTGGAGCTGATTGATTTGCCAAGACTGAAAATAGTTCCTTTGCATTTGTTCAAAAGTCTTTGTTCCCTTCGCTTACAAATATTGAGTTGGGAGTATTTATTTTCAGCTGATACCTTTGTCAGGCTCCAGGATTCACTGCAGCAGCTTGAATCTCTCTATATCAGCGACTGTGAAAACATGAGAGTGGTAATCCAAGATGATGGGGAAGGAAATGCTGATGTGGTATATAAGTTTCCTCGGCTCAAGGAAATATCTTTGTTCTCTTGCTCTGTCGTAGGTTTTTCCACAACCGTAAATGCCACCTTATGCCTTCCCTCTGTCGAAAAAATTTATATTTATGGATGTCACAAGATACAACACTTTTGGTCAGGCCCGTTTATTGCTCCCAAGCTAAAAGAAGTGACCGTGATGTGGTGCAAGACCATAAAATGGGTGTTGGTAGAACATTCAAATTATATGGTTGAACTACCATCTCTGATGAAGGTGTTGTTGAGTCAATGTCCCGCTGTGTTCAGTTTTTCATGCGATCCCTTCGAAGCACCCAATCTAAGGCAAGTAGAACGTGTTAATTGCTCTCATACGCCATCACTGACAACCAATACAGATAATGTAACTGGTTATTCGATGGACGAGAACGTGGTGTTTGCAGATCATGTCAGCCTAAGCGACAAAAAAGGTGTGTTCAAATAGCTTTTGGTAAGTACGGTGAGGTTAATAATCGACTCTTTTGGGTATAATGGCCATGCTATATTGTGGACTATTTTGGGTCTAATGGTCATTTTGTACGGGTAAGATGGATAGTTTATAACATATTAAACATTAAAGTGGTTTCTTTTTAAACATAAACAACGGTTTCATGTATGAATTTTATTCTTCAAGTCGCAACCTCAATAGTTTTAAACAACTTTGCTAGGATTAATGCCGAGGAATATATTGTTAATCGTAGGTAGAAAATTAGCAAATATTGTTAATCAAGTTGTCGTATGTCAACAGTAAAGGATCTCCTCATTACAAATTCAGGTCACCCCAAGAGCCAAGTGTATCTTATTGTTGAAGAATATGTTGTGTTTTGCCGTCTTTGATTTGGTTCTGGTAGTGATAGTGGTGGCTCGTGTTCTTCTCATATTCTGCGCAGAATACAACAAGTATTGTTAGGTTATTGACAGGTGATGCTCATAGATCCCATCAATTAAATTGGGTAAATTGAAGTGAAATTGGAAAATCAATTGGATTGAAATTTGTATTTTGTCAAATGATTTCACTGTGTAATTAGACTAAAGTATACTGACCATGACTGGTTGATGTAAGGTGAATTTCTGAGCTTAGCAAGCGGTTTTTAGTGGAGTTTAAGCAAGTTTTGAGGCACTCTTGGCGGTAATTATGGATAATTCGACTTATCGGTCATTTGTTGCAAAATACGGCATTTAGTATGGGAAACCGAAGACTTGAAGAATCGGCGAAGAACTTATCTCATGCAAGCTTCGGAACGGGTTCGAAAGCGCGAATCAAAAGACGAGTTGAAATGTCATCCTAGCCACCACGCCTATACTTGAAGATCCACGACGGACCATGAAGACGGAGCGGAGTGCAAGCGACGAAAATCGGAGCAAAAACGAGAAAAAGGATGCAAATCAGCCAAGAAAATGGAGTCGCTCCTAGAGAGGAGCTACTCGCCCCAGAGAGCGGCCCGCTCTCTCTCCAGGGCGACTCGCTCCTGTAGAGCGACCCGCTCCCTCCGTGGAGCGGCCCGCTTCCCCTGTTACGCGTTTTATTTTCCGCATTTTGTATTTCGACTCTTTGTTTTATGGGAGTATATATACTTCCTTTCTTGAAAAACCCTACTTATCTTACTATTATGCAGCTTTAGAGAGAAAAATTAGGAGAGAGATTAAGTTTTCATATAATTACTCTTTAATTAGTTTTTAATTTCATATTTATGGATTTTCTCAAGAATTTGGTTTATGTTTGGATGATTATGGGTAACTAAACTCCCTAGCTTTTGGTGTAATTCTTGAGTGTTCTTCCCAACTCTCTTGATCAAAGTGAGGATCTTTAATGTGTTTGTTATTATTTAATCTTTGGTTTTGTATAAAGTGTTGATCTTTTGTGCAATTCCCTTGATTTTATACTTGAGGTTTTGTGGGTTGTGTTGGAATATTTCAAATCCTTCATGTTTGGCATTAATAGCATGTGGTATTGTTTTGAATGTTGATTCATCATGCTTTAATCATGTTTTAAGGAGTAAAGTATGAATCTTTGATGCAAAACCTTCATGTTGATTCTTGGATGTGTTTTCATTATACTTTTCATACATTTATCTTGTGTTCATTCTTGCATGGGGTGTATGAAACATGTTGGTTTGCCGATTCATCATATGTGGAATGTGTTGTATGCTTTAGTTTGCCGATTCAAGCTTAAGTATCATTTATGCATAGAATGTGTTTGATGAATTGCTCATTTAAGATAGTTTTCCTCCTCGCATTCACTTGATCATTTGGGAAGGGTTGACCCCTTGTTTTTACACCAAAAGCGTCTTCCTCATCTTGATTTCTTTCGTTTTTAATACTTGCAACCCAGTTTTGACTAAATCAATCAATTAAACCCCCTTTGTTTTTACATTTTTGCATTGTGACTTTAGCCTTGATTAGTCCTTCCCTTGGGTTCGACCCTATTCTTATCACTAAACTACTTGTGTGAATCGAATAGGTTAATTTGACCCCTTTTATTAGCGACGTAAAAGGCGCGTCACTGGTATTAGCTGCTGATAATCTAAATTAGGGATTTTGTTTTTCCTAATTCAAATGCTTTGTTGTAATTGTTGAGCAGATTGCTTTGATGATTAACTAACTATTGATGTCAATTTCTTCCTTTTCGTTCTGATTGAGTAGCTTTTTTAATTGGATGTTAGTTGTGAATTAACAAATATTAATGTCCTCGTCTTCTTCAATTTGATTTTAGTTTGCTATTTAATTGGATGTTAGTTGTAAATTGCGTGCGTAAGAGTTGTTGATAATTTATCAAAGTAGATTACATACCCTAGCTGATATCATCTCATTGTTTATTGATTCTTCCTCAATCCTCATCTTCCAATTAATTGAATGCTTTAATTTTTCGTTTCTTGATGAACAATTAGGGTATGATATAGTCTTGTTACCGTAATTATCGGCTTTATGGAGTATCTAATTATGTTTGTACAAGCTTCGCTGATATCATTTCCTCTGAATTATCAACCTTATACCATTGAACGAACGACCGGTCTCAAATAAGGCGAATTCAGCAATGTTTTGTGTTTTGTGTGATATAATTTCCTTTGAATTATCAACCTTTGACCGGGTGTTTGGTCAGTGCTTACATAAGGTTACTGTCTATGGAATCGACTCAAGCGACCAATGAGTTTCATGTCAAGTGGCTGTGCTGACATAATAACCGCCATGTCGATAAAAAATATTACTCTTGTATATTGTTATTTTACGACCCAAATATTGTACAAGTGGTAAACTTTGTAATACATTATGTCCATATAGTGATACTATATCATTGCGCTAATCGGGGAGCTTGAATGCTTAAAAAACTTTACGAATAATTGTACAAGTGGTAAACTACAGAGTAATTGCTTTTGTTTCACTTTGTTTAGTTGAAGACGATCATCCCTCTTTGTTCAGCTTAAAAATAATTCTTTTTCCATTAATCAATCTTGTGTTTTACATAATTTGCTTTTGCATTTATTTTTTTCTTCTGAATCTTTGATCTGCTAAAAGGGAAAAAAAGAGAGAAAATGTCGGTAGACTGTGGAGCTATCTCAAAAGTGGTAGCACCTGTTAAGACCTTTGTGTACGATAACATAAAAGATTATGTTGGTTATATAGGAAGTTACGAGGACAATCTTTGCTCACTTCGAAAAAATCTTAGTGATGTGTGTAATAAGAAGGAAGACATCAGTAAAAAGGTGAAGGAAGGGGAGGACAAGCTGGAAAGAATTACTAGAGAAGCTGCAAGTTGGCTTAAAGATGTCCGTTTGTTGACTGGGGAAACAGAACTAAAAAGTCTTATGTATAAAGATATTGAGACAGCGAAGTTTGTGATGAAGTTGATGGGGAAGAAAGATTTGAAGAAGCTTGTGAGGGAGGACAGTGACATGCAGCAACTGGTGGTCGAAGTGATGGACATGCTTAAGGAAGAGATGGACAAGAGTGAGGATTGGATGAGGTTGATAGCAAAAGAGGATTATAAGACGGTGGCTGAAGTGGTAGTGGAATTGATGAAGGATACTACCGAGGAGTTTAAGAAGCTTATGATAAAGGATAAGAAGGTGGCTATTATGTCAACTAAAATGTTGAAGGATAGTGATTTAGATAAGCTTACGAAAGACGATAAGGAGATGCAGGATATCGTAAGGGAAGCTAGGAGCGTAATTGATGAGGAGGAATCCGATGTTTCGATAGAACGTGAGGAGGTGGCAGTGAGTGAGAATGTTATACTAAAAGCTGCAAAAAAGTTGGCTGTACCTCTTGAGAATTTGCTTTCACTTGCTGGGAAATTGATGGATGATGCTAACTTCAAAAATGCTGTACCTGAGGCCGAAGATGTAAAGTTCGGGTTGGATGTTATCGATGGTTTATTGCTGAAAAACAGAGGGTTTAAGAAGGCGATGGTTGACAACACTAGACAGTATGAAAGCTGCTGCTGCTGCTTTTGTGCGTTTGTACCTAGTTATTACCATAATCGATATAAAGTGAGCATCGCAGCTGAAACTCTAGCTAAACGTATAGACAATGACATAATGAAAAAATGTCCAGGGCATCCATTTACCGTCAGCATCAGACTGATTGATATGAAGCAAAGTCCCACTCAGTTTTTGAAGGGCTTGCATTCCAGAGACAGAATTTTACGGGAAGTACTACAAATTCTCAGAGAAGATCAAGATGACCAAGTTGACGCTGTTGGTTTATATGGCATGGGTGGATGCGGTATTTTCTCACGCTTTCTGTTATCTGTTTTCATTTATAATTTTTTTCATCATTTTTGATTCTTTCTTACTTTCGTTGTTTCGTGTTCTCTTTTCCCTGAAGTTCCGTATAAATCTTGTTCAGTGAACGCGTTGTCGACAAATAGGTAGTGTTTGTATCCATATAGGTGATAGATTGGTTGAAGTTTCCTTTGAAATTATTCCCATTCCCCCTCAGTTGATCAACTGTTGTATGCTGCTTATTCATTAAATTATACTGTTGAGAAATCACATTTTTAGTATTTTTAAATTTACTATGTTTGTGTCATGTACTTTGATTCAGTTCAGACAATTCTTTCGAAAAGAATAGCACCTAGGGGATGAGTAATAAAATTGTTACGAAAAAATATCGTTTTACTCCGAGTCAGTCTAATTTTGCTCATTAAACAACATAATGCTGATGTCATGAGGCCTTGTCCCAACGTAGCAGTTTGCTCTTCTGACATAATGCAATCAGTACGTAGTGTGGCAAGGTTAGTGAGATCAGATTGTTTGGATCTATAGAAATAATCAGAAGTTTCTGCCGTTCAAAAGGGTCAAGGACATGGAGATCAGATTTTTTGGATCTGAAGAAATGTGATGTTAATTGTGTGAATAGTTTGCTTGATTTAGTATAGTACTCATTAGCAGCTTATTGACGTAGAGAAATAGGGCTTCATATTGATTATATTGCTTGGAAACGAGTGTCTTGTAGTTCTTGGTAGCTCTTCTTGTCTCCTGCTTAGTGTAATCGTCACAACCATTTTCTCATTGAAAAAACATTGTCATGTGACAGAATAATGTTTAATCATTCTGTGATTCAGGTAAAACCACATTGGCAAAAGAAGTTGCTTATGTAGGTGTTGATATGCTCACCATAATGGTAGAGATTTCAGAGTGCCCAGATATTGGACGGATTCAAGGAACGATTTCTGAATCAATCAATCTGCCTCTGCATGATGTGCACGATATTGCTCATAGGGCTACCAAATTGTATAATGGGCTCATCTTAGAAAAAGAGAAAAAGATACTAATAATCTTGGACAACATCTGGGAAAAACTAAACTTAGTTGACATTGGGATTCCTAGTACCTGCAAGTTGTTGCTGACTACAAGAGAGAAGGAAGTGTGCAGATTAATGGGTGTAAAAGATGCTAATACACGTCAGGTCGATTTGCTGGATGCCTCTGAAGGTAAAAGTCTCCTCTGCAGTCAAGCAGGTGATAAAGGGGATACTGAAGAATACAAAACTGTGATCGACAGATTGTTAAGCAAGTGTGGAGGATTACCTCTTGCAATTGTAGTAACGGCTAATGTTTTAAAGGGCAAAGATCTGCCAAGCTGGCGTAAATTTGCAGATGAGTTGGAGAAGCCTCTTTCATTTCAGCTGACTAGTGGTGATCATCGTGCGTCCTACTCAATTCTTTCGACAAGTTATAGGTTTATAGAGAGTAAAGAAAAAAGGATGTTTTTCTTACTATGTTGTCTGTGGTGCTTTGATTCGCACATATCAATCAAAGCTGTCACGAGATGTAGCATTGGGTTAGATTTATTTCCACATGCTAACAAATTGTCTGAAGCCGTGGACCAAGCTGATAGATGGGCTGATGAACTTATGTCATCCTCGTTGCTACTAAAACCTGATCTCCAAGGGTATTTAAAGATTCATGACGTTGTGCGAGCCTTTGGAATTTCATTTGCTGCAAAAGGTATCGTAATGCAGTATCTACTCAGATTTGTGTCATTAATACATGGACAACTGTATATCACATGCCATACAGTAATTTACTAATTGAATTTGTCGGGACCTTAGTGAAGAGGGGTTTTTTCACCAAGTACTCTGTTTTCTAGGCCTTTAATTCCATTTGTGTGAATAGAAATTATTTTGTTGATACTCCCTACATAAAGTGACAAGATCTGTTAATATGCATTTTATATTATTATATCTCCTTAGTCTATATAGTATTACATGACACATAAAGCTAAAGCTCTAAGTAGCTGTTAAGTTGAAAACGTCTCTGATTTGTGAAAAAGAAAATGGAACTCTATTCAACTGAATATAAGATGCATTGCCCATTGTAAATCAAAGATGACAAATGTTCCCATTCTAATTGATAGAGGATCACTGTCCACAATAAAATTAATGAGCAATGTTTCGGTGAAATAAATGAAGGAAGAGTAAATATTCTTGACTACTGTTGCAGATGATGGGCATAAGTTATTGGTGGATGCTATTCCTCGGTGGATGAACAAGAAGACATTGACGGAGTACAGTGCCATATCTTTACTCGCTAACAATGATTACACTCGTCTTATTGGAATGGAGTCTGATAAGCTTCAAATTTTGCTATTAAAGAGCATGAAGATACCAGAATCTCCCGGTTCTTTCTCTGGCACGATGACGAATCTAGAAGTTCTGTTTCTAAAAAACATGAACTTCCTGCCCCAATTACCAGAATCTATAGGGAAATTAATGAAGCTTAGAACGTTGTCTCTTGAGAGCTGCAGGTTGGGAGATATTAAAGTGATTGGTGAGTTGGTGAATCTTTCTGTTCTTAGTTTACGTGATTCCCATCTGGTGGAGTTACCTAATGAAATTGGGAAGTTGATCAATCTTCGATTGCTGGATTTGAGTGATTGCATTTGTAAGTTTCGACCTGTTCTGGCCAACATCTTAGGTGAACTCTCTGTACTGGAAGGGCTGTTCATGTTTAATATCGTTGAAAATCATTCAGTAGAATTCAATGAGGATGGTGGAACAAGTTATGCACCCCGTGTTATTGAGTTTAATAACCTGCATTACTTGAATGCTCTTGAAATGCACATACGGTGTGCTGAACAGTTACCAGTTGATGCCCAGTTTGTCAAAAATCTAGACAGCTTTAGAATATGCGTTAGTTATAGGAAGCAAAATTACTCATGTGCACTAGAAGTTGGTTCTTTCCTTCGTATACTATATGTGAGAGATGTTGATATGGGTGAAATGTTTGGAAAAAGAACTTTCAAGGCTTTGCTGAAGAAAGCTGATTGGTTACGGTTAAGCGGCACGAATAATTTCAGCATTCTTTTTGACGAGTTAGATGATGAGGGTTTACCAGAATTGAGGCACCTTGAAGTTAATAACTGCAGAGACGTGACCTTCATTGTCAACTTGAAAGGGAAGCATGATTTACTAATCTTTCCTAGTTTGCATTTTTTAAAGCTTTATTGTTTACCCGAGCTGAAAGGAATTTGGAATGGGGAAGCTCCACCAGAAATCTGCTCTAATCTGCAACACCTGTCATTTTATTTATTGGATAACTTACAGTATGTTTTGCCTTTCGCTCGTGCTTCATATAAATTGACCAAGATAGAAGTTACGCAGTGTGAATCCCTGAAATTCATTTTCTCTGAGAACGCTTCTGCTGAGAATGAAGAAACAGATGTCATGGAGCTGCCTTTTTTAAAGTCACTGGGCTTAAGTCGCCTGGATCATCTGGTTAGCTTGGTGGGTTCAGAAAACTTACCCAGCACTGTTGATGGCGTGCAAGAGCGTCAAGTTTTCTTCAGTCCGAGGGTATGTTTATCTCCTTTAGTTCATGTTTTCTTGAGCGGTCTTCGTCATACATAGCTTTAAGTTTTCAGACTACCATTGTTAGCCTTAAATACCTACAAACTTCCTCACAAGGTTCAGTTTAAGTAGTAGTATTTAACTTCTCCTTTCGTTGTGATCACTATTGATTGAAATTTGAATTACAAACCCAAATTTCTTGTTTGGCAAAATAATATTTTATAATAATAGTAGTGTTGAGAATGTGATGGTATGTAGAATAAAATTTATAATAAGAATGGGGTTGTCATTTGGAGTACTCATTAAAGGATTTCTATCAAAACTTTTTGGATTTTGTTTAAGTTTAAATCCAAATTCAAAGGACTTCCAAACACGATTTTTAGACCAACTCTAAATTTGATAATGAAATGCTCGTCCCAAACAGACCCGTTGAAAATTGACGTCTGCAGAAAATTTGACTGCTATAACTCCTTTTTTTTATTGCTAGGGCCTCAATTAACCATGAGAATACTAACGTCTCCACTACTTTTGGTCAGAAAAATAATTACTTGTTCATTATTATGATCTTTAATGCAGTAACCTAATAACACCAGGTGGTTTAGTTCATGTAAAATTAACATTAATCTAACACGAGGCGGCTTTGTAATTAAATGGTTTTACCTCGTTGCTTGTCAACGTACTTATCGATAATTTTATCTTTTCAATTAAACCTGCAAGAAATAGAGTTGTCAAGTTTACAAATATTGCTGTTTCTAGATTCTATAGTTAACTATTAACTACAAGTATCAGTTAACTACGCACATGCCTGGCCCATTCCACATACAAGCATATTATCGCAAGCTTAATTGTGTGCATCTTTCAAAACATTGCAGATAGTGTTTTCAGCCTTAGAGCAATTTTCACTGGTGGAGTGCAATAAAATCCTAAAGCTATGGGACAAAGAACTTGGTATCTCTAGCTTCCGGAGTTTGAAGACGATAAAGATAGCTGGTTGTGGAGAACTATCGAGCTTAGGGCCGCTCTCGATATTTTCTACCCTGTTGCAACTTGAAAGCCTGACCATTGAAAGGTGTAAATCAATGCGTGAGGTCATAACTACTGAAGGGGCAGAAGAGTTGGAAAAACGTGATCAAGTGGCCATATTTCCCAAGTTAAAGGATCTTGTCATTACAAGCTCAAGCAATCTCAAGAGTTTTTATGGGGGAAGAGGCAAACTTAAGTTCCCTAGTTTAAAAAATTTGCGGCTGTCCGATCTTAACTGTCTGAATAAATTTGTTGGTTCAGAACACCAGTCAGTCTTATTCCATGAAGAGGTAATACTACTACACACATAGTTTGGAAGTATAACTAGCTGATATCTAATTGGTTACCAATGATAGAAACGAAGAAATTAACTAGTAAATTCTTGTTATGATAGATGGATTTTCCTTGTTTGGAAGAACTTAAAGTGTCCTCCGTCAATGATGAAGTTACGGGGCTGTGGGATTGGCGTCTAGAAGGAGGAAGTAGTTCGTTATTGAACCCGGTTCCCATGTTAAGAAAGCTGACGCTTTCTAAGACAAACGGGTGGAAGCATATGTCACCAATCCTCTACAAGAACCTATCTGCCCTCCAATTCGAGATGTTTAATGATGAACTGCTATTATCATTGGGCAACAAAGTATCTGTGTGGACATATTCCCAGTTACCTAAGTTGAAAGATTTATGTCTTGATTATAGTCGATCGTTAAAACATTTGCTAAGAAAGGAGGATTTTGATGATGCTGCTGCCTTGACATTTTGTGAGCAGTTGAAAAGCTTAAAGCTGAATGATTTGCCAAGACTGAAAATATTTCCTTTGTATTTGTTCAAAAGTCTTTGTTCCCTTCTTCTAGGAGGATTGAGTTGGGAGTATGTATTTTCAGCTGATACCTTTGTCCACCTACTGCAACAGCTTGAAACTCTCGAAATCAGACACTGTGAAAGCATGAGAGTGGTTATCCAAGATGATGGGGAAGGAGATGATGGTTTGGTATTTAAATTTCCTCGGCTCAAGAAAATAAGATTAGACGGTTCCTCTATCGTAGGCTTTTCCGCAACCGTAAATGCCACTCTATGTCTTCCCTCACTCGAAAGAATTGAAATTTTTGGATGTGACGTGATTCAACACTTTTAGTCTGGAACGATTATTGCTCCCAAACTAAAGGAAGTGACTGTGATGAGATCCAAGACCATAAAATCGGTATTGGTAGGAAATCCAAACCATATGGTTGAACTGCCGTCTCTGATGTCAGTGGAGTTGAGGGATTCCCCCGCTGTGCTCAGTTTTTCATCAGGACCCTTGACAGCACCCAATCTAAAGAATGTACGCCATCGGTACTGCCCCCAAATTCAATCATTCTCACTCGGATCTCTACAGACACGCGATCTATATTATGCAACTTGTGAAGGGGTTGTGTGCTTCATGAATGAGTTTGGAATGAACTTGAATCACTTGTTTCGAAGTTCACATGATATTGATTTTGGTGAGATACTAAATACAATCTTCGATGAGACAACATAGTTTTCGCTAGCGGGTTGCCGATTGTAGACATAAAAAATGTCTTCAATAAATAAATTCGAGGTCAAAGTCAAACCTGACCCGTTTAATAAAATAAATGGGAAACCGTCTATAATGCGTCGGTCATTGTGCAAACAAAATAAAAGGCTCCTAAGCCCAAAACTCCCCAAAGCCCACATTTTCCTATAAATACACACTAACTCACTCATTTGAAGGGGTTGGAAAAAACAGAAACCAGAAACCTCTCTACAAAGAAATCAAGGCTTCTAAAAATTCCCTCAAAACCCTAAAAAACAAATTAAACTCTCTTTACAAAGAGAAAAACTCAAATTCATCTCCTAATTTCATATTAGAAGAAGAAGACAGAAGAAGGAGAACCAAGTCTTTCAAGACCCTCTTTCGAAGTCAAGTCAAATACAAGAATTAGTGTGGAAATCGAATCAGTGGATTTACGAAATTGTAACCCAAAATTTAAATTAATAAAATTATTTATTTTGTTCGCATTTATTTTGTGTTTGTTAATTTATTTTGCAGATTACAAAATTTGTGTTTACAAATTTGGCACGCCCGGTGGGACCAATTTCACCACTCATCTCTTTTTCCACATCAAGTTTTCGAAGAAATCAAGTCCATGGCGTCAAGGAAGGTTTTTACCACGTCCGATGGTGTCGCGAAGTCCGCATCCGATGGTGAAAGTTTCATCGCCCGTGGAGCCTCCTTTGGTGGTCGATCGACGGCAATTCTCTCGAAGAGACGCGCGAGATTCGCCCTCGTTGATGTTGTTGCGGATGTAAGACCTCAATATGCGTCGGCGTCCACGAAGACAAGTCCTCACAATCCCGAAGTTGTCGCCGCCGATGTGAACGAAGGCTTAAACGACACAACAAGACCACTTGATTGTCACGTTTTTGACGCTACGCCTCCGATCCGAGTCGAAGACATGGAGGAAACACTCGAGAAAATGATGATTTACACATGTCCGCTATTCGAGCCTTGTGTGACGGAAGATGATCAAGTGATACCGTCATCGCCTGACGAAAGCGAAGAATTGTTAAGTCAATCATCATACTCGATTATTGCTCCCGTTATGACGACGCACGCCCTAACTCTCGAGGAAGAATTTGCTCAAATGAAGGTAATCCTCGAGGAACTCAAGCGAGAAAACGAAGAAAAAAGTGAACAAATTTTGTCGTTGAAGAAGAAGTTAAAAGAGCGCCCAGAATCGTCGAAGCATAACGAGAAAAGCGACGACGACGCGTCCAACGATGGCGATAACGAAGCGAAGAAACGTGGTTCGGGTGGATCATTCACCGTGGAAGACGTACAAGAAATGATTTCCAACGCCATAAAAATGCAATTCGGCGAAACTCCTCGAGGTGGTCACCACTACGTAAAGCCGTACACGAAAAGAATTGATCGTCTCGAAATTCCTTCTGGATACAAGCCGCCAAAATTCCAACTGTTCGACGGACAAGGCAACCCAAAACAACACGTCGCTCACTTTGTCGAGACTTGCAACAATGCTGGCACCGAGGGTGATCTCTTAGTGAAACAGTTTGTTCGCAGTCTCAAAGGAGTCGCGTTCGACTGGTACACTGACTTGGCGCATCAATCAATCGACAGTTGGGGGCAAATGGAAGACGAATTCCTCAACCGCTTCTATAATACTCGTCGTGTGGTCAGCATTGTCGAGCTAACCAAAACGAAGCAAAGAACAAGCGAGTCGGTGATCGACTATATCGATCGTTGGCGTACACTAAGTTTGGAGTGCAAAGATCGTCTTTCCGAAATTTCCGCGGTGGAAATGTGCATCAGAGGGATGAATGTGGACTTGGTTTACATTCTCCAAGGAATTAAGCCGAGGACGTTTCAAGAATTGGCGACACGAGCTCATGACATGGAGATCACCATCACTCGTCATGGGGGGCAACTTTTTCGTCGTTCAAACTCGATCCAAGAGATAAAAAATTCCACAGAGGATATATACGAGACCCGTATCGCGCCCGTGAAAATCTCCGCAAGGCGCAATAAAGACTGTCGTTCGAAAGAGGAGGTGAAAATGTGGCCAACCGAAATTGAGCGCAAAGAAAAAGAATTGTCTTCCACCGATGACGATACTTCTGATGAAGAAAAATGCGAACCCCATCATTGATTTTTTTTTAAAGAAACAAGCTCCTAAGCACGAGCTTAAACTGTTGAAAAAAAAAAGGCTCCTAAGTACGAGTCTAAACTGCAAATTAAAGCTCCCAAGCACGAGGATAAAATGCTCGCAAGACGCTCCTAAGCAAGAGTTAAAAATGCAAAAAGACGCTCCTAAGCACGAGCTTAAACTGTCGAAGACGCTCCTAAGCACGAGCTTAAACTGTCGAAAAAAAAACGCTCTTAAGCACGAGCTTAAACTGTCGAAAAAAAAAACGCTCCTAAACACGAGCTTAAACTGTCGAAAAAAAAAAAAAAAAAAAAAAAAAAAACGCTCCTAAACACGAGCCTAAACTGTCGAAAAAAAAAGACGCTCCTAAACACGAGCTTAAACTGTCGAAAAAAAAAAAAACGCTCCTAAACACGAGCTTAAACTGTCGAAGACGCTCCTAAGCAAGAGCTTAAACTGTCGATCAAGACTCCTTAGTACGGGGATAAACTGCGAAAAAAAAAAAGACTTTCACGAACTATGTCGGCTTGATCTTGTAAAACGTCAAACTTGTTTTGCAAGTACGTAGGCAGCTTGAGTCTTACTTGAGTCCAGCCACACGAAAAAAAAACGAAACTCCTCTC
This sequence comes from Dianthus caryophyllus, assembly GCA_023091065.1. Lineage (NCBI taxonomy): Eukaryota > Viridiplantae > Streptophyta > Magnoliopsida > Caryophyllales > Caryophyllaceae > Dianthus > Dianthus caryophyllus. The sequence goes on from CM041529.1 coordinate 28,435,300, forward strand.
GTAGGGGGCATCAAATGTCAGTTGAAGAGTCGGAGAAAGCTTCCAAGCACTGAGACTTCATCGAAAAAATGTAGAAAACTTCGAAGCATCGAGACTTCGTCGGTCAAACCAAAAAAAAAAAATGGAAAAAGCTCTCAAGCACCAGTGTTTCGGCAAAATAAGCGAAGGCGATGTCCACGGAGAAAGCTTCCAAGCACCGAGACTTCGTCGTAAAAGTGAAAGAAAATTGGAAAAAGCTCACAAGCACCAATTTCTTATAAAAGGAAAAAAGGGATAATTTAGAAAAGAAAAAAAATTCAAACACCGAGATTTCATCGTACGGTAAAAAAAAAAAAATGCATTGTACGATCTAATAAAATAATATTAATACGGAGTATACATAAATGCAAAGTCGACATGCTAGGCAAAAGTCCAAAAAGACAAGAGTAAAGAAGCCACAGCAAACACCCCAGGAAACGTCAACCATTACTCCGTACTTGTCTTGTGAAAACGTCAGGACCGTCGTAAGGCGCGCGTGGATGTGGTGTCGCCATAAACCGACTTTCGTCGGTGGCGTCGTCATAGGATCGTGCACTTTTCACCAAGGTGTCGTAGAACCACTCTCAGGAGGTGCCTCGTAAAAACCGCTTGTCTTCTGTAGCTGGCTGTAAACATCGCGTCGTACACCATAGTAGGCTCAGTAGCATCGTCTTGACCTTCGTGGAAAGGGCTTGGCTCGACCTCCATTGAAACGACATCTCCTTCTTACTCCGTAGTTGGCACCAGGACCACCGCGGGCGAAAACATCGAACTCATTCTTGCTCTGTAGTTGGCGTCAGTACCTCCAAGGGCGAAACGTCGACTCATTCTTGCTCTGTAGTTGGCGTCAGTACCTCCAAGGGCGAAACGTCGACTCATTCATACTCCGTAATTGGCTTGCGAAAGCGTCTGGACCATCGTAGGGCGCGCATCGAGGCGACATCACCGTAAACCGACTTCCGTCAGGGGCGTGGGAGTCGTCTTGGAAATTCAGGCGTCGTCGCAAGATCAGGCACTTTCCGCAGGGCATCGTCATGAAATTTGGGTGCCGCCGTAAAACTACTTTCGGTCGGAGGGCCGGGTCTTTCGCCGCAGAAATTCACGCGCTTTCATCAAATGGGATGACCGTATTAAATTCGTCTGCTTTCGTCACAGTCATCGTCTCGACCTCCGTGAAAGCGAGCTTGAGTGCTTGACCTCCAAAATGGTTGTCGATGATCGCCTTTGCTCCTAACTCATTGGCGAGGGTCAAGGTACCGGGTCGATTTCACGAACATGATCTGCAAAACAGAAAAAAGGAAACTCAAAAACTCAGGTTAACCTCCGTAGAAAGGCCTCAAAAGATAGTCGGCTTCATCGTAATGGTGAGCGCGCTCTCCGTCTTTGGCTTCGCCTCCATTCTCGGGAAATATCCTTGTACTTCGTAGAAACGGCCCGTCTATTTGTAGTGGAGTTGTTTAGTTGGAGAATAAAACTTCAAGGCATATGTATTTATAAAGAAAGTTAGAGAAAGTCTAATAGTAATGGGACTCTTGGCAAGTAAGGAGTACACCAAACTTTGACTAGATGCATGCTACTCCGTAGATTGTATCTTAGCTGTAAAGATATGCTTTGAAAAGCAATATGAAGTCAACTCTATATTGTTTTCTATTTTGCATCAAGTTTAAACTCCGTGCATTGTGACTAAGATGTTGAGGAAATAATTCCTCCGTAAAGTCGAACAATGACAAAGAGACGAAATGTCTATCGGTGCTTCTATGACAAAGTGGCTACTCGTAAACTCATAAGTCGAACAAAAAAAAGGATTGAGACTCACAAGTCGAGGGGAAAACAAAAAAAACAAGACTTACAAGTCGAAGAAATTGAAGAGACTCACAAGTCGAGGAAAAAATTTGTCAAGACTCACAAGTCGAAGGAAAAATTGAAGACTCACAAGTCGAAGAAAATTCAAAATTCACAAGTCAAATATTTGGTCGAGACTTACAAGTCGACAAAAATTGACCGAGACTTACAAGTTATATTGATCGAGACCTCGCCACGCTGAAGCACATCGTGACAAGGTCCCGAGGGGGCAAATTTGTAGACATAAAAAATGTCTTCAATAAATAAATTCGAGGTCAAAGTCAAACCTGACCCGTTTAATAAAATAAATGGGAAACCGTCTATAATGCGTCGGTCATTGTGCAAACAAAATAAAAGGCTCCTAAGCCCAAAACTCCCCAAAGCCCACATTTTCCTATAAATACACACTAACTCACTCATTTGAAGGGGTTGGAAAAAACAGAAACCAGAAACCTCTCTACAAAGAAATCAAGGCTTCTAAAAATTCCCTCAAAACCCTAAAAAACAAATTAAACTCTCTTTACAAAGAGAAAAACTCAAATTCATCTCCTAATTTCATATTAGAAGAAGAAGAGAGAAGAAGGAGGCAAAGTCTTTCAAGACTTCTTTCAAGTCAAGTCAAATACAAGAATTAGTGTGGAAATCGAATCAGTGGATTTACGAAATTGTAACCCAAAATTTAAATTAATAAAATTATTTATTTTGTTCGCATTTATTTTGTGTTTGTTAATTTATTTTGCAGATTACAAAATTTGTGTTTACACCGATTGTGCTACATGTTACTCCTCAGTCCTCGTCATGAGATTAGTAAAGCAATCATGGCTGCTCTTGAGCTTGCATCATGATGGCGATGTTACGGGGGCATTTCGCTTGATCACGGGGCAATCCCAATTGTGATTTTGAATCTGATGACGACAACGATGACGACAAGGGCAACTATACATTGATGATGTAAGTTATCAAATTTGCTTTTTCAGAATGCTCTTGACGTACATATTCATTATCCTCCTTTGTTGATGACACAAGAAATTTGTCAATCTACGTGACCTGTGTGTGCCCACTTGGCCATTCTTTACATTTAGTTGCGTATTATTTTATGACTGGTCGATCTATATCGTAAGCCTTAACTCTGTTTTTAGATAGTTAAAGTTACGTAATCTGAGTTTGAAACTAATTTAACTATTGTATTTATATCAATTCAGGAGATAGGTGGATCCCGAGGGTGTGCTTTAGTGTACTGTGAAATCTACAACAGAGCTCGGTTCGTAGGTTGTTTTAGTTTGAACATTGTACGGAGTACGTCTTTAAACCGAAGTATAGCCCATATTCCAAAAACGTTGAATGGAGAGGAAAAGTTCGGTTATCATTTTTCTGAGTTGTCTTGCAACGAAAAAGCCTTTCAACAGGAACATCGCAGTTACTGGTGAGCAAGGGTAACTAATCTACAATGAGTAACTCTACTATAAGACGGTTATACGCCTAAGACTGACAGTTTTTGTCTAAACTTGAACCATTTTTTGCGAAGTTGGCTTGATTTTGATTTTAGCAAGGAGCTAAACGCCTTCTTTTGTGAGGCAGTCTGATGTTTGTCTTCGGCCTGCTGAATCTCGAGGTTTATGAAGTTAACAAGATAAGGCTTATTCTGCAGTTAAATCATGTTTATTGATTACGTTGAGATTGATGTGTGTCGTCTTTGTTGCGGTGCTGGTTCTGGTTGTTGTGGTCCTCGTGTATATGCGCCTTTGAACTGTAAATGCATGTATGATGGTTGAGCCACGATCACCGGATTCACCGCTTTGAGCATTTCATCCAGGGACGTGAGGTTTAAACTTAAAAATACACGTCTATATGTCAACGTACCGTATGCTACTGGTCAACATTGTTAAAAATTATATAAATTAACTATTTTGTTGTATCATTAAGAGTAATAAATCAGTTCTTGCGGAAGGTGGATATCATTAATGTAATTTTATATATAGTATATTACAATTAATTCCGAAAATTATTCATTAATAACATCAATTTTGTCTAAATTGAATGAAGTTGAATAGGAGTACTGTACTACTCTTTTGTCATAATATATGTTCGAACTATACAAGGGGTCAAGAGGAGTAACCCAAAAAATGCTACACCGTACCCAAACCAAGTAGGGATGTTATTGGGCTGAACATGGGCTCTAGTTAGGATGGATATGGAGCATGGTTTAGTGGTCGTGGAGCGTAGATAGGTACCAAATGATCTATTGTTATGGGTGATGGAGCGAAAGTGGATATTACTAAAATTTTGCGCTGCATCGCCCATTCGCCCCCGACGTGCACTACCCACCCCATTGTTATTTGTTTCACCTAAGTTACTTTTAAGATATTTTAATTTGATAATTACAATGTTATGAATTGATTATTGATATGTAATTTTTAACTTATTTCGTGTATATTATTGTTAAATAATATTTAATATTTGCTAGGTTAATGTGGGTTTGATGGGGTAGCCGGTAGGTGGGACTGAATAGTCAGTATAAGCCGAGTGATGGGGCGAGCCTAGGTTAGAAATTCCCCCCAACGTGCAGGCGATAAAGGGTAGGTGCCTGACATGAGTGATGAGGCAGATGTGGATGTGAGTTTTTTTGTTGTGGATGTGGCGTGGAGTCCTCCGCCTCCGCCTAGCTTATTGACATCCTTACAACCAAGGAAACAAGCTCAAATAAATCATAACGAAAAGAAATCTAATTTTCAAGATGACACTAGATTGTGATAGTAAAGAGTAGTCCTAAGGAGTAAGGACCTAAAATATGTGTGATGTATTGAAAGCATGAATTACCCCACTCATTTTTATCCGAAGTTATCTCTCAATGTCATCAGATCTTCCATACCTATTTTCCATGTTGGTTTTACGGAGTATATTTTAACAAAACTTATAATTTCAATCAAAATAGAAAATGTTGAAAGTTGTTGACTTAGGTTATTTCTGACATTATTAATTTTCTCATTTTACTTTCAATTTCATGAATAAATAATTATTTTTTAAGTTTTTAAGTTTTAAATATAGTCTAACGACAATCGAAAGGACGTTATTCACTCGTCTTCAAGTTTCATCTAATTATACCTAACAAAAATATCATTCACGCTTCTTATTTTAATAGTATATTTTTTTTTTTCCTATATATTTAGTCTTTCTCATCTTTTCTCTAATTAATCAAAAAAATTCTAAAGTATAAAGTTTGGAATAATCTTGCCCTCTAGTGAAGTCACCTCATTAAAGCATGAAGTTTGGAATAATCTCGTGGAATTTGTTTCCCTTGTAGTGTAGGGTTTTCTAGACTTGCAAATACTTTTATTCCTTAATAAAATGATAAGTTTTGTAAATGAGACAGATAATCCGCTCTCCTTTATCACTAGTGCATATTTCAAACCCAATGACTATATTATCGAGGTTAAACCTAACGATCACTCTCCTTTGATAATTAATGGGTAAAAATATAATCGATGGTTGTTAATTAAGAATTAATGGATAAAATACAATTAATAGGCTCTAATTAGATACATTTTCTTTTTAACGGCGTAACCAGATTTCAATTCCAATTTGATCAGAATCATAATCAATCAATTTGTGGTGACAAGAATTTATTATTTGACTAGAAAAATTTAAATTACTAATTTAGATCCATGATTAAATATTTTCAATTCCAAGTTTTGACAAATGATTTTCAAGAGAATTTATTTTCATTAACTTTTTAAATCCAGCGAAAATAGAATCGAGAAAACTTAATTTCGAGAAGGGAGTAACCTATTGTACTGTACCAACGAAATTAAATAATCCTTTTCATTTTCATTAGGGTAGTGATTTTCCGTATACGGATTTTACTCCCATTTATACTTTTTTTCACTTGATTTTCCAAATATACCCTTTTTAATCCCACAATATACAAAAAAAAAAAAAAAATACCACCATACTAGTCGCCCACCACGCCGGAGTTCACCGCCGGCTTCACATGGCGGTGCCACCCTCGCCGGTAACCGGTCTTACCTAGTTACCCACAAAACTCACAAATTAACACAATTTACTACACCACCATATTAACTCCCAAGCCCACCCACGTTGGCGCCGCCACCTCCGACCACCCTCTCTAGCCGCCGCTGCCGCCGCCCTAAGTTCTTCCTTATGCTAACGCTAATTTTAATTTTAAATTAAATCTATTAAAATTTCTAAAAATTGATAATTTAATGACAATAACTGAAATTGAAAGTGATTATTACTCCATTGAATTGTTTATCGAAATTGATAATTTAACAATTGATTGAATTTAGATTAAGAAAAATTTGGGAAAAATATATAATTTGTATACCATGAGAGTAAAAAATGGTAGGGTTTGGAAACTAAATGAAAAAAAAAAAATACAATAGGAGTAAAATCCGTATACAAAAAATCATTAACGTTTCATTATCATCTTAAATCCACCCAAAATAAAATTGAGGACATTTAATTTCGAGAAAAAAGAAAGTAACATATTGTGTCGAAACGAAAGAAATACACACTCATGTTATTTTAATATTAATTTAAGGCCTGTTTTATTTGAATACATGTACGGGGTATAAATCAACACAAAGCGAAATATAGGCCGAAGTAATTAAAGTTCAATTAGTCCCCCATAAAACGGGGCAATCCGTTTTAAGTTAAGACGGGTCAAATATGACCCGTTTTGGCTTCTTTTTTTTTTTTTTTTTTTTTAATTTTTTTTAAGACCTTTTTTAACTTAACTCAAATAACGAATAAAACACAAATTTTAAATGATAACAATATTGATAAAAATGGTAACATACTATATTATATTGGTGACATATTTTCAAAAAATTAAAATATAATTAACCTATTTTGGTAACATATTATACAATTATGGTAACATATTAAACAAATATTATGACAATTTTTTATTTTGTACTCCGTATGTTTTATAATATGTTATAAATATAATATACTCTGTTAACATTTTACATTATTTTGTTACCATTTTCAATTTCCCAATAAACACGATTTTCGACAAAAGTTTTTAAAAATAAATTTTGGATCTTTGACCCGACCCGTCTTAAACTTAAAACGGATTTAGTGGTCTTAAATGAGAATTTGTGATTAAAGTTAAAGTGCTAACCAAAACAAGTACGGAGTACTCCTTACAGTATTAATTTTTTTTTTATTTTTTTTTTTTAAAGTGAAATGCGAGAAGTTGCTATGAAATATTCGCCGGCGATCGTACGGAACGTCGGAAGTACGACATCGACGGGAGAAGCGCGTAACTCCGACGCGCGAGTGGTGTGGGGCTTCAAATCGTACGTCGGCGTAGTAAGCGAATTCTTGTCTTTCAACGATTCAATTTTTGTTACTTTAATCATATTATTTTCACGCCATTGTTGTGTGATTGAAGCTTATTTTCCCCGATTTCCTCGAATAATCATACGTTTTAGTGTTTAATTACATTTAATCACTGATTAAACTGGTGGAGTAGAGTGATAATTATAATCTTATGTAATTTTGGGGTACAATTATTTGATCATCTGATTTCATTGCGAAAAAATTGCTGTCTTTATGACGTAATTGATTTTTCATATATGAAGTTTAATCGCGTTGAAGTCACCAAACTATTTAAAGAATGCTACGTTGAACTCGAGTTTAGCGTTATCAATTTTGATGGCAAATGAGTTTAAATCATCCTGTCGCCACGACTCGCAGTTTCAACCAAAAAATTTTAAATTCGTGTGCCACCTGATTCGCAGTCCAAGTTAAGTCGATGCTTGAATTACGATACAAGCAAGCATTTTCATGTTTCGAATGAATTGTTAAGCAAGTTGAAGTTATATGAAGTCTTTTTCAACTTTATTGTATTTCGGGTACATTTTCGGCTGAAAATTTTTGAGATTCCTGAAATCATGTATTATTATCTGATTTCTTATTAAAGTTGTTTTAAGTTAGGAAGAAAAGGATAAAAAGAACATGTCCCAGATGTGTAAACTAGAAGATGTGTAATTATGCATCGTTGTATTGTCCTATCATTTCATTGGGGGGTTATTTTCGAAATTCCGACAACTTTATATATTCTCTTGTATAGTTTTGAAACCTTACTTGAGTTGTTGGCAAAGAATTACTTTCATAGTACTACAAATGGAGAGCTTTAAATTTGTAAGATATTGGTCAAAATTAATTACTTTTGCTTCACTGTCTTGTACAAAAATTTACATTTTTTTCATATTGTTGCTTCGCTTAGCCTGTACGGAGTACCTTGCTAAGAGACGTTGAGAGAGAAAAGAATGGAGGGGGAATGTAGTCTTATTTTAACAGTGCTGGAACCTGTCAAGATCTTTGTTTACGATGTCATAAGAGACTATGTTGGTTATATCGGCAGTTGTGAGGACAATCTTTCTGCACTCCGAAAAAGTTTGAGGGATGTGTGTGATAAGAGGGACGACATCAATAGAAAGGTGAAGGAAGGGGAGGACAAGCTGGAGGAGATTACCAGACAAGCTGCGAGTTGGCTTAAAGATGTCCGTATATTGGCTGCTGATGAAGAGCTAATAAGTCTTATGTATAAGGACGTTGAGACGGCCAAATTTGTGGTGAGACTGATGGGGAAAAAGGAATTGAAGAAGCTCATGAGGAAGGATGGTGAGATGCAGAAACTGGCTGTCAAAGTGATGAACAAACTTAAGGAAGAGATGGAGAAATGCGAGGAAGAGATGAGGGAGATTGCGAAAGTGGATTATAAGATGGTGGCTGAAGTGGTGGTTGAAGTGATGAAGGACACGACTGAGGAGTTTAAGAAGCTTATGAAAAAGGATAAGAAGATGGCGGTTATAGCAACAAAAATGTTGAAGGATAGGGATTTAGATAAGCTTACAAAAGACGATAAGGAGATGGAGGATATTGTTAAGGAAGCTGGGAGTGTAAGTGACGAAGATGATGAGAAATCCCACCCCCTTCTAGAGGAAGTACCTCAGGTGGCTGAGGATAAGAATATTGTGCGAGAAGCCGCTACCAAGTTGCTTACACCTCTCGAAAATTTGCTTACACGTCTTGGGAAATTGATGGATGACGCTAACTTCAAAGATACTGTACCTGAGGCCGACAGTGTGAAGTTAGTGTTGGATGTTATCGATGGTTTGTTGCTGAAAGATGGTGGGTTTATTAAAAAAGGGATGGATGAGGATACCAGACACCACAGGTGTTGTCGCTGCTGTGCCTCTGATCTTAGTTATTACCATAATCGATACAAACTGAGCATAGCAGCTGAAACTATGGCCAAACATATAGAAAATGACATAATTAAAAACTGTCCAGTGGATCCAGTGACCGTCTGCATCAGATCGATTGATATGAAGCATAGTCCCACTCACTTTTTGAAGGGGTTGCAATCCAGAGATAGACTTGTGCAGGAAATACTAAAGATTCTCAAAGATGATGACGTTGTTGCTATATATGGCATGGGTGGTTGTGGTATTTTCTCATGCTTTTGGCTTATCTTTTCTTAGCTAGTACAATTTTCTGCATTTTCTCATGCTTTTGGCTTATCTTTTCTTAGCTAGTAGTCTAGTACCCTTTATGTTCTTCACGATAGGTGGATTTGATTTGAAATTTTGGATTTCATCCAAAAGGAACAAGGATTTGATTTGAAATGTTGAATTTGACCAAAATTAGGTGTTTGGGAACTTGGAGAATTTGGATTTGTATCTGAGTCAAATCCAACCCAAATTCATCCCTTAAGAAAACTAGCTAATGTCAACTAGTAATTTGATTTTAAAATTCTCTATTTCAAATGTCTAATTCTAAATTTTAAATTTGAAATTAAATTTGACTTCCCAAACGCTACCGTAAATAATTGCAGAAATCTTGTTTTGCAATCGCGCATTGTTGACAAATAGGTCGAATTTGTGACCTTATAGTGTTATAGGTGATACACGGGTTGAAGATTCTTTTGATAAACAATTGCATATAATTCATTATCGCCACTATTAATATGCAGAACCTTTTCATATAAAACATAAAACAGTAGCCCACGAGCTTGCTAGATTTGAACCATTAGTGTAAGGTAGAAGATCATGGTTTTCTATGGTCCATTACTGAGATTGTTTTGCTTGATTGTTTGATAATGGAATGTTAGGTGTCATGTGAGAACTTTCAATATAATCTTACATTTTATAATCCAAAAGTAATCCCAAATTTTTTGTATATCCTCTCACAATGGATCTTGACTTAATAACGATCATTAATCAATCGCTCTATATATATATATATATATATATATATATATATATATATATATATAAGAGGGTTTTTTCGAGTGCTCTTCTTAATTCAAGGAGTTTTAGCCAATATAAAAATTACACCCTAAAAGATAGATTAAATAATTTAAATTAAGAACAATAGTAATTTGGAAATAAATAATTATATGGGACATAATTTCCTTATTTAATTATGATACATTAGATAACATTTAGTCAAATCTTTTGTTTTAATTTTTTATAAAATGTATTTTTCGCGATAATATAAAATTAACATCATTAGTTTCGTATTGAAAAATGCTATCAAATGAGTGTAAATATCAAGGTATTTCATCCAATCAATAAAATTTATTTGTAAAATAATTTAAATAATTAAATTGTGAACAAAAATAATATGGAAATAAATAATTATGTGACACATAATTAGTTTAATTTAAGGGAATTTTAGCCAATAAGAAAACAACACTTAGAAAATAGAGTAATTAATTTAAATTGAGAGAAAATAATAATTTGGAAATAACACATGAGAGATAATTTCCTTATTTAATTATGATACATTAGATAATTTTTAAGCAAGTCTTTGATTTTTATGTTTTATAAAATGTATTTGTCGAAATAATATAAAATTAACATCAATAGTTTTATATCAAAAAATGCTATTAAATGACTGTAAATATCAAGGTATTTCATCCAATAAAAAAACTCCATTTATAAACTAAATTAAATAATTTAAATTGAGAAATAAATAATAATTTGGAAATAAATAATATATTATACATAATTTTCTTATTTAATTATGACGCATTAGATAATTTTTAGGTAAGTCTTGAACCCTTTTTGTATATATAGGTCAAAAACTGTAGCTTGATTTTTCTAAGTACTACGTTAAATAGTTATAAGTTATTATGTTATAATTATGATTATGATTACAAATTGTGTTATTTCTATTTTTTAAGGTTGTTTCGTGCTACAAAACTTAAACAATTTTACAACTTGCAACTAATCGTGCGCTCAAGCCTTCGTAGGATACAACTTCTCGACTTGACTTTCTTCTTCTTGCTGTCCTACACAATGTAACAAACCTAGCCTCGGGGACGTCCGAGGATTGTCCCTCCGATGCTTAAGTAAGCTTTGGATCTGAATTTATGTTGAAAAGTAGTGTGAGAAAGCTTAATAATACCTTTTTTGTCTGTTTTTTGCTATCCTTTTAACCTTGCAAATGCTTCCCCTTTTATAGGGGATTTGATTTGTCAAGTGGGGGGACAAGTTCTGATTCCCTTGTCCCTCGGCCCAATTTCGTACTTGCTTGTGGCCAGTTGATGTATGGCCAGATGGTGTACGGCCGTGTCAAGACATCTCCCATGAGGGTCCAAACTCGGGACGAGGGTATGTCGGCCGGCTTGCCAGCCCTTATCCAGCTGCCGGCTTGCCATGCCCCATCAACTTGCCCCCGAACGGCTTCCTCAGAAGGTGGGAGCTGTTCGTGATCTAAGTGCATGGTGAGCTGCTACCTGGGGTGTTTGCTTCTCTGACAAGCTTCTTGGTCTTGAAAATACTTCGAAATTTCTAAGCTTTGGCGCCAACCCACTTGGGCCTTGTACACTGTGCAACCCACGGGCTTTTTGGCTTCCTTCCTCTACATGCATGACACGTGTGTGGAGGAGAATGAATGGCCACTGTTCACCCTTTCCCTATAAATACCCCCAATAACCCCTCATTTGCGCCCTACCTCTTTTATTTTCTTAAAAAACCCTCAACTTCTTGGCTTTTCTCCTCCCTTAGCTTCCTTCCCGTCTGCTTTGCCCTGCTGCGTTTGTTCTTCTTAGTCTTCCCTTTTTTAGGTAACTCATCCGCCCTTACTTTATTTTATCATGACCTCATTCTCGAGCGGACTCTCCCCCCATCCGTACCCTACAGGATTATTTAGATGTGACTGATTCAGAGGTTGATGACCCGACCGTCGGCCGCCCTCTCTCAGACGGTATTTCCTGTGGACGACACTCCTGAGGCTTCCACATCCCACGTCGAGCCGCGTAGGGTAAATAAATTAGATAGAGCGCTGTATAGGGCCCCCATGCTTCAGAAACCAGAGGGTCCATATAGAGACCTGATGTTAATAAAGTCTGGTCACTTGCTGGCCGCTGACCATTACAACCTGGGTGATGGGTGGAAGTTCGAGATCCCGGAGGAAGATGATACGGTTACCCAACCGCCAGACGGTTATACGGCCGTTTTTACGAAACACTTAGAATTTGGGCTTCGTTTTCCCCTCCACCCCTTCATCGAGCTGCTGATCAAAAGGGCGAACGTGGCATTATGCCAGCTCAATCCCTTCGCCATCCGTACGATGGTTGCGTTCACGTGGACGTGTCTATTCGTCGATCTTCCCCTGTCAGTGGACGCGTTCCGTATAATGCATTCGCTCACAATGTCAAAGGGGTCAAACAATGAGTACTCCGGCTACTGGGGAATTAAGTACGAGCCTGGGTATCAGACCGTTAATAAAAAACTGTCGTCCGTCCATAATTGGAAAGACCGATGGTTCAATATCTACAGCCCAAAGCCGTGGGTCATACCTCGCAGGTTCAGGAATAAAGTCCACCGCCGGAGACGGTACGAGGAGTTTAGTCCCATTTCGATGCTTGGGTTAAACAAGTCCTCGGTCACCGAAATCGAACAAGTCTTTGGACTATTTCAGACTCGACGAGGGGAACCAACCTAGGTATTGGCTGCCCCCGGCCGAGGTTATTTTTACAGACGAGTTCCCAGCAGGTCGGCCGATCCCTACCGATCCGTAATCCGGCCTACTTTATAATAATTTGCTATTGTATGCTTTATTTTCGTTTTCTAACGTATGTTGCTTTTGTGCAGGCTCGTTTCGAGAACTTACTGCCGCCGACTACGAGCGGATAGGCCTTGATTCAGAGAAGAATCCCATCCTTGCTCGCCCGACCGCCGAAACTAACGACCGAAAGGAAGTTTTAAGATCAGTTATGGAAAGTTTCGTGCCAAAACCTCCTTCCATGGCTGCTTCGTCAATCCCCAAGAGGAAAACGGTCAGCTCTTTAGCATCTCTTATCATTGTCGGCCAGTAGAAACCAGCGCGGAGGGCCTTATGGGCCAAATTTCTACCCCCCACATGGTGTCCGCAAATACCTGAGTGAATGCTCTTTAGCATGAAGGCGGCCTCGCTGGGACCTACACATCTTAAAATTGGATCTGTGAAAGACCTCCTATACAGCTCCTCGTGTCGAATGACGAAACGAGGGGCGATTCGTTTTATCCTTGCGGCCTCCGCTTTATCTGCTGGGAGCTCACCTGTCAGTTTGTATAGCCTTATAGGTTTCATCCAGCCGCTGTCCTCGATCAACGTATTAACTGTTAACACTCCTTTTTTCTTCCTGATATCCACAGTCACCGTTTTGGCTTTATTGTCGGCGGTTGCGCTAGCCAGTTTTGCCAATGCATCGGCTTTACTGTTCTCAGCTCTTGGTATATGGGTGACCTGGAAAAACCTTAAGGCTGACGTCAGGTGCGTCACTTTACACAGATATTGGCTCATGTTGTCGCCCTCGCTTCATACTCCGCTTAGTTGGTTTGCCACCACCGGTGAGTCCACTCAACGCCACCTTCTTCGCCCTATCATTGTGCGATTTCCACCGGCCAAGACACCAGATTTCGCCTCATTATTGGTGGCAGCGAAAGCGAACCTTAGAGCATGTTCAAATTCATGGCCGTCGGGGGTGATGATGAGGATTCCGGCGCCAGATCCGTGAATGGTGGCCGAGCCGTCAGTGTATATCTGCCACAGTCCGTCCGACTCAATGGTGTCAGTCGGATGGGTACACTCCGCTAGGAAGTCGGCCAGAGCTTGGGCTTTGATTGTCGTCCGGCCTGCATAACGTATTCCAAAGCCAGATAACTCTACTGCCCACTTGAGAAGCCGTCCAGATTTTTCGAATCTCTCCAAGGCTTTTTCCAATGGCCGATCACCCTCACTCGACAGATTTAGCGTCGGCACGGCCGGCCCGTGCGGCGATAACTACGGCAGATGTCGCTTTTCAATTATAGGGTAATTTTTCTACGATTGCCCTAATGCATGGCTAACGAAGTATATCGGCTGCTGTTGCTTCTCTTCTTCTCTTAAAATGACCGCTGAAACTGTGTTCGTTGTTACGGCGATATAGAGGATCGTGGAGCCTCAGAATCGCCGTGCTAACGCTGGCAACGCAGCTAGATGTGTTTTTAATTGATCAACGCCGCTTCGATCGCCTCCCACTCGAACTTTTGTTCCTTCAAGACTGAAAGAAGGGTCGACTTGTCGGTGACCTTGATATGAACCTGGATAGTGCGGCCCATTCGCCCGATTAGGGTCCGGGCGTCCCCTTATGTTTTTAAGGCGGGTAAATCTTGTATTGCTTGGATTTTTTCAGGGTTGACATCTATCCTCTTGAATCGACCCGTAAAACCAAGAAATTTTTCTCGATCGGACGCCGAAGGTGCACTTCGGGGTTCAACTTCATCCCATATTTCCGGCGACCCAAAGGTCTCTCTCCGAGGTCGCCTAAGTCTTTGTTTGTCCCGACTTGCTCTTCACTATAGCGTCCATCAACATACACCTCATGTTGCGTCCCTTGCCCCTGAGAATCTCAGATCCACCACCACGATACGTGGCCCCCGCGTTTTTCAACCCAAAGGGCATCATTCTATACATGAACACTCCGTGGGTGGTGATGAAGGCACAAATACGTTGGTCTTCTTGACTCGGATGTACTGATGGTAGCGAGTACGATCTAAAAGACTCAATGTTGTGTGGCGCTTGTTGAATCGACCGGTGGTCTATCCTCGGTAGAGTAGCGATCTTTAGGGCAAGCTTTGTTGAGTTGGTGAAGTCCACGCACATTCTCCACGCCCCTGAAGCTTTTCTTACCATAACAACATTTGCGACCCACTCCGGATAGTCACATCTCTCAATAAATTTGGCTTCTAATAATTTCTCCACTTCCTCCATAACAGCTTTGTCCTTTTCAGCACTCATCGGCCTCAGACGCTGCTTTATAGGTTTAAAACTTTGGTCGACTTTCAGGTGGTGCGATATAACGTTAGGATCGATCCCTGGCATCTCTGCGGCCGTGTAGGCGAAGACATCTTTGTGTTGTTCCAGGATGTGTATCAATTGTTCCTGAAATTCGTTGTCGAGGTCCGCTCCCACGATTACAGCCCGACCGGGGGCAAGTTCTACTTCCTTTGTTTGACTTTCTGGGCCAGGTTGAACATCCCATTCTCGCTTCTCTGGCCGTCGCCTAGGTTTATCTTGACGCGTCGCCATCGCCACATCTTTCGTTCCTTTACCGATAAGGAGTTGCGATGTCGGCCGCTTTTGGTCTCCAACCGCTTTTCCGCCTTTCCTTTATCCGTTACATGGCGATGACTAACGCCCGTCACGGAGACGACAATATGAAATTTCGTCTAGCGTTATCCGTCAATCGGTGCGTTGTAGCGGAAGGTGCATCCACCACAACGAAACGCAGATTGACATTTCTAATGCGGATCCCTTCCCTACCGCTACCGGCAGGTGGCAGCTCCCATGGGCCTTATTCCATTTCCAAATAATCCATATAGGGACCGATGTACGGTGTCGACCTCTTTCTCTCCAAATTTCAACTTGTCAAAAACCTCTTTGTACAAAAGGTTAGTACAGCTCTTGTGTCC
Organism: Dianthus caryophyllus; assembly: GCA_023091065.1. Classification (NCBI taxonomy): domain Eukaryota; kingdom Viridiplantae; phylum Streptophyta; class Magnoliopsida; order Caryophyllales; family Caryophyllaceae; genus Dianthus; species Dianthus caryophyllus. The sequence goes on from CM041529.1 coordinate 28,451,136, forward strand.
ACCATGCGGCGGTGGACAAGGTGGTGGTTGATGTCTCATGGCTACCACCAATGGTCGCCGCTGGGTATGTGACACGCTCATAATCTTCCTCAGTAATGGAGAGTATTGGCATCTTAGGTTCAGCGTGGTCGTCACAGATATCTCCCGGTAACCGCCTTTCTGCAGGCGCTTACGCTTTCTTCCCGAGGATGAGATTTCTTCGAACCTGAGATCATATGTATTTCCGACTCTACTTTCCTCTATGTTGACCACCTCTTCTCCATCCCTATCATCTTTGTCTCTTTTCTCGGTTGCAGTCGCTGAGATGCCCCTGTCAGATTAACCGCTCTATCTCATTTTTCAACAGATAACATTGCTCGTGTCATGTCCTTCTACCTGTGGTACTTGCAATACCGCTTTTGAATTGTCCGCCGTTAATCATTGGCTTAGGTCGCAAAGGCGCTTTGTCCTTTCATGAGCTCAAAGACCACGGCTCTTGACCTATTCAGTATGGTGAATTTTCCATAGTTAAGCTTGTCCCGCCTGTGTCTATTCTCGTTACTACCGGCAGCTTAGCTTGTGGTTTTGATGGCCACTTCTCCGACCGCTTCCTCTTCACGCTTTTTCTCGCTTTCCTCTTTTTGCCAAAGGTTCGATTGAATCGTTTCCTCCTTACAAATCCATCGGCCATCTCTCTGGCTTTCAACAAGTTTTGAGGGGGTTTCGATCATCGCCTCCTTAGCTCCCCCTTTCTAAGGCCGACGGTCAATGCATGGACGCCAATCTTGGAGTCGAGGCTCCGTATCTGCTGAGACTCGCGGTCGAACCGGGCCATGTAGTCTTTCAACCCTTCACTCTCCCCTTGGACTATGTTCAAAAGCTCATACTGCCTTCTCTTCTTCTTCGATTCCCAAACAGATCGTTGTTTAAATAGTCTTTTCATTTCCTCATAACCATCTATTGATCCTGTTGGGAGGTTTCTAAACCATGTCTGTGCGAGGCCGGCCAGAGTGGTTGGAAAAACTTTGCACCATACGTAATCTGACGTGTCGTACATCATCATGTGGCCCTCATATGCAGCCAGATGTTCGTCAGGGTCGACCTTTCCGTCATACTTTAAGGATGGTACCTTCATTTTTGGCAATGGGTACTTCAGCACGGAGGGAGCTAGGGGAGATTTTATCATCACCTGACCCCCCTTCGAGCTACGTCTCGGCCTCGCCTCTCTCGGGATTTCCTGTACCGAAGGTTCTGAGTCCCCATTTGACTCGGCTTCCCCCGTTGTTATGTGTATCGTCTGGCTTTCCACTGTTTGATGAGTATTTTCACTTTCAAGTAACCTCCTGGGAGTCACTTTCATTGAGGTCTCCGGCTCGGAAATCCGTGGGACTGTCTTCTGGGAAAGCCTGTCATCCCTAAGTTGATTCGTTGGAGTTTTTCTTATTTTCTTTAGAAATGCATCCACCATCCTCTTCTCCTCTCGCGCGAATGGCGGCATGGTGCCCTCTTCTTTCTCTGAGTCATCAGCGGACGTCCTTGGATGCTCTGGAGTTTCAGGTTGTTTTTCTGGATTTCTAGTAACTTCAGCCATGACTTTTATATTGGGCTCCCCACAGACGGCGCCAATTGTTTCGTGCTACAAAACTTAAACAATTTTACAACTTGCAACTAATCGTGCGCTCAAGCCTTCGTAGGATACAACTTCTCGACTTGACTTTCTTCTTCTTGCTGTCCTACACAATGTAACAAACCTAGCCTCGGGGACGTCCGAGGATTGTCCCTCCGATGCTTAAGTAAGCTTTGGATCTGAATTTATGTTGAAAAGTAGTGTGAGAAAGCTTAATAATACCTTTTTTATGCTTTTCTTTATCCTTTAACTCAGAATCTTCCCTTTATAGTGATTTGATTTGTCAGTGGGGGACAAGTTCTCGATTCCCTTGTCCCCTCCTGGTCGTACTTGCTTGGCCGGCCGTTGATGTATGGCCGATGGTGTACGGCCGTGTCAAGACATCTCCCATGATGGTCCAAAGTCTGGACGAGGGTATGTCGGCCGGCTTGCCATGCCTTATCCAGCTGCCGGCTTGCCATGCCCCATCAAAGGTATACGGAGTATTTGATAAGAGTGTTTAATAATGTCATAATAAACATTTTTTGTTCATGATTACTATCTTTGTATGATTCTTTTTTAATAATATGAGTCAATATAGTGTAGTGTTCTTATGTATGGGCTTCTCAAACTCTAATTTAAAAGTATAAAATAAACTTTATTTATAAAAGTTGATGATATAACAGAAACTTTAAATTTAAAAAAAGGTAGTAATAACGAAAGTATTTTTGTTTTACAAAACTTCAAGTTTAATAGATAATTTTGGAATTACTCAATTTATTGTAAAATATTACTCCCTCCATTTCACTCATTTAGCCCCATTTTTCTTTTCCAGTTTTCCGTCAATTTCACTCATTTGGCCACAATTCTATTTATGGTTAACTTAACAATGAAAATATCATTTTACCCTCACTTTATACACATCATCTTTGCACAATTAGAATTATTTTTTTCCTGTTTAAATCAAATTAGCATTACTTTTTTTTTTACTAAAGTCATCCTATACTTACAAATTCAACTATAAGACTATTAAGAAGGACGAAACATTCAATTATCAAGGTTTTTACTGTGTCATACTTGTGTCACGTTCATTGTTAATTTAATTTTGTGTCATACTCAAAGCTAATCATTTATTTATTTATTTATGCATGATCTTTATTGTTACACTTTTTTTAGACTTTTTCATTCATTTGTGAATTAAATTCCACTAAAAACGAGTGGAAGATCAAAGTTAGTGTATCAAGATTATGAGAAGTACCGAACTTTAGAAATAAAAATAGTTTAGTGTGTGAGGATGAGGTAAAAAAAAAATCAACATGGTGTAGTATAATGATAGGGAAAGTGTAGCTTAGCTAATAGCTAAACGTGCATCTATAAGTTAAGAGTCCATGTACATACTAATTAATATAAACATTACTCACGATTTTTTTATATCCTTTGTTTCGTTTCGAAGTTACATTTTTGCATATATTATCTTGAAGAGCCTATATATTATACATATGCTACATTATAACTATGAAAGTTATGCAAAGCAAATCACAGTTTAAAATTTTTAAGCGAAGCACATCACAGTTTAAAATTTTTATAATCTTATATTATTTTGCAATAATAGTACGATCGTGTTACAATGATAATTAATTATCAACTATATAAATTCTTTTTGTGGGTAACAAATTTATATTGCTCTAATATATTATACTACGATCGTGTCACAATGAAGGTTTGCCCTATTGAATCTTTGTCACATTGGCTTTTTATTTATTTATTATTTGTTTAAACTATTGAAAACATAGTTAATCCTACGTATATATATTCACTGTCACCTTTCTTTAAATCAAATGTCTTATTTTTTTTAATTATGATGGTTTTAGATTTATTATTTTTTTTTTTTTTATTTTTTTTTATTTTTTAATGCTATTCTCTTCTTATATATTGTGATATTCAATATATTTGTGTACATATATACGGTTTTATTTTGGTTGAATATGTGAATTCCCAATTTTTATAGTGTAATATACAGAGATATTTATGTTAGTTTAAATTGTAAATATTTTTGTTATTATTGGCGATATATACAAAGATCTAAAAAGTGTCATGTCGTTTGAAAAATTGTATAAAATGAAATGAAATGTTCACGTCATTGCAATAAAAGAGATTAATCCTTATGACTTAAAACTACAAGTGAAGTAACAATCAACAACATCTATATCGTATGGTTACAATTTGCAACGCGATCAAATCATCAAATATAAGATTATGCAAATATGTACCAAATCAATTATTTCTATGTATGAAAGTTCAATTGCTGTATTGATTGGTATTTAATAGTAAATTTTGATATTTTTACAAAAATCATTTCCACATATTTTTTTGTCCTTATATAGTTATTACAAGATGAAAATTTGTCATTAATATTTTTTATAATTTATTGAGAAGCATAATAATTATAGATGGTCCAAATATTGTGAAGTTTTTTAATTATTTTATTTTATTTGATAATAATTATAGATGGTCCAAATATTGAGAAGCATAATAATTATGGAAAATTTTGAGATAAAAAGATATTTCAAATTTTTGAGGAATTGTACATCATAAGTGTTAACTTTATGCATAATTTTATGATTGTTACGGGGTAATAATTTTGTGGTGTTGTTTGATTTTGAACATTGGCCTTAAATTTAAATGTGTTTTCAATGTGAATGTTTATTCTATATATTGTCAATGATGTAAAATTATGATATTTGATATACAAAATTAAATATAATCTATAATTAATTAGATTTTCAAATTTCAAAATAAGTACACACATATTTATATATGTTTTTAATAGACACGTCATTTTATTTTCACTCGATATTATTATTGAGTTTTTAGTTTTAGACTAATCGCACAAATAAATTTAACCTACTATTTATTGTTATTGTATGTGAATTAATAAAGTTACCCGTGCATCGCACGGGCATTTCACCAAGTATATCTATATAATTGATGGCTTTTTCGAGCGACGTGAAAGAATCCAACTTTTTCAAAACTCTTCATTTAAAATTTTAATATTTTTGATATTATATTATTTGGTTATATTTTATTATAAGTAAATTGATGATTATGCTATATATTATTTATATTATCTTATTATAGTTTAAATAATTTAAATCCTACTAGAGTTTAAAAAAATAAAATTTCTCTAAATAATCTTATTTATTATTTTAAAATAATTTAAGAAATTAAAATTTGATTAATACTTCAATTTTAATCTCTAAACAATTAGAAAAGTCCAACTCTAAACAATTAGAAGAGTCCAATCTCTAAACATAATCATAGCATTGAAACCGGATCTAATTAAATCTAAAATGTATGCACTCCATATTTATTACTAATTTTATTTTTCAGCATGCACTCATTTTATTCTACTTTTTTTTTTTTTTCTAGCTCCTTTTTTCACGATTAATTAACACATATTCATTGTTTAAACATAGCTTAATTTAATTATATGATGATAATTTTGTTCTCCTTTGTATATTGTAGATGTAATATGGATGAACTCCAAGGAAAGCTAAACTTAATGATTTGTTATATAGATAACAACATTATACTAATTTTTAGATACTTTTCTTTTTTCTTAGTCATAGATTTAATTTTAAATTTGAAAAATACAATTTATTAAATAAGAATTTTTGTTCATTTAAAGCTTTCATGATCCAATTAATTTTTAATTTACAAAATTTATGAGTAACAAATAGGTACACGTATAATACAAGAGTTATTTGATAAATAAAATTGATCCTTAACCTTACTAGATAATAATTAATCTCAGAAGAAGAATTGATACAAAATATGAATTTCGCATAATTATTTTTTGAGACCTTTTTCCAAAACTTACAAATCGTTCCAACTAAAACATTTTTATTACCATGTAGCATTGAGAATTTATTTTTCGAAAAAATGACAATTGTGTACTTGGGCACAAAATTAGTGATCTTATTATTGAAAAATATATAATTACATAATTTTTTTTATTTTTTATTTTAACTCCATGATGATTAATTAGTGAAAATATTATAACAAAAACTAAAACAAATTATTTGATTTAGTAGCAAAATAATCTTATTTATAAAAATGTGACGGGTATTTAATTTGGGTAAATGATAATAAATTATAGAATATCATTTAAAGATAACTTATTTATTGGTTGATTCTTTTTATAATGTCATATTCAAAACCCGTGCATCGCACGGGCTTTACTACTAGTACAAATTAAAACCAAGATTTTTAATTTTATTTTTATAAATTTACATTCTATTCATGGTTTTAACAAAGCTAGTATTATTAATAGATGACGAAAACATTGCTTTGGAACGTTTGGGCTTTAATTTGATTGTGCATTGCTAGGGGATGAGTTTCTTGTAGTTCTTTGAAGGTCTTCTTTTCTGCTGCTAAGTGTACTTTAGTAAAATTATTTTCTCACCGAAAAAGTATTGGCATATGAGTGACATGACTAAATTATGTTTGACCATTATGTTATTCAGGCAAAACCACATTGGCAAAAGAAGTTGCCTGTAAGTGTGTTGATATGTTGAGCATAATGGTAGAGATTACAGAGTCTCCAGATATTGGACGGATTCAAGGAACAATTGCTGAATCAATTGATCTACCTCTGCATGGAGTGCAAAATATTGCTCAAAGGGCTACCCATTTGTATAACAGGCTCATCTCAGAGAAAGAGAAGAAGATACTGATAATATTGGACAACATCTGGGAAAAACTAGACTTGGATGACGTGGGAATTCCTCGTACATGCAAGTTGTTACTAACAACAAGAGAAAAGGAAGTGTGCAGATTAATGGGTGTAAAAGATGCTAATACACGTCAGGTCGGTTTGCTGGATGCCATTGAAGGTAAATGTCTGTTCCAAAGTCAAGCAGGCGATAAAGGGGATAGCGAAGAATACAAAGCTGTGACTGACAGATTATTAAGCAAGTGCGGAGGATTACCTCTTGCAATTGTAGTAACATCTAATGCTCTAAAGGACAAAGATTTGCCATACTGGCAAAAATTTGCAGATGAGTTGGAGAAGCCTCTTTCATTTCAGCTAGCTAGTGGTGGTCATCGAGAGACCTACTCAATTCTTTCGGCAAGTTATAGGATTATGGAGAGTAAAGAAAAAAGGATGTTTTTCTTACTTTGTTGTCTGTGGTCCTTTGGTTCAAACATACCAATCAAAACTGTTATGAGATATGCCATTGGGTTAGGTCTATTTCAACACGTCAACAAATTGTCAGAAGCCATGGACCAAGCCGATAGATGGGCTGACGAACTTATGTCATCCTCGATGCTACTAAAATCTGATTCCCCAGGGCTTTTTTTTGATTCCCCAGGGCTTTTAAAGATTCATGATGTAGTGCGAGCCTTTGGAATTTCAATTGTTGCAGAAGGTATCATAACACACTATCTACTCAGATCTGTGTCATTCATAGATGGACAAATTCTATATCAAATGTCATACTTCTTTTTCATAATTCATAACCAATACTTATCTGTGCTCAAATATAAGATGTTTTACAATAATTTACCAGTCGGAATTGTTGGCCCCTTCAAAGTAGATTAGATAGATACAATAATTTATCTGACAAAGGTGTTAAGACAGGTAGAATTGAAGAGGGGTTTTTCACCAAGTAATTTGTTTTGTAGGCCTTTAATGATGTTCGTGTGAATTGAAAATCTTTCACTGATACTCCCTAGTCCCTACATAAAGTGTCTATTTTTCATACCATAGCAATAAGCAATACTGCATGAGTGCATGACACTGACGTCGGAAAGCTATTGGTAGCTGTTGGGAAGATGAAAAATTTCTCTAATTGTCAAATAAAAAAAAAATTATTAAAGACCATGCAGTGTAAATCAAAGATTGCAGATGTCCCTATTCTATTTGATAGAGGACCACTGACAAATTAATGACTAATGTTTCGTTAATGTAAATGAAGAAAGAGTAAATATATTTAACTTTTCTTGCAGATGATGGGCACAAGTTTTTGGTGGATGCTATTCCTCGGTGGATGAACAAGGAGTCATTGACGGAGTACACTGCCATATCTTTGCTCTCAGACAATGATTACTCTAGTCTTACTGGAATGGTGTCTAATAAGCTTCAAATTTTGCTATTAAAACGAACAAAGATGCCGTATTCTCCCAGTTCATTCTCTGGCAGAATGATGAATCTAACAGTTCTTTATTTGGGAAAGATGAACTTCCTCCCCAAATTGCCAGAATCGGTAGGGAAATTAGTGAAGCTTAGAACGTTGTCTCTTGAGTACTGCAGGTTGGGAGATATTAAAGTGATTGGTGAGTTGGTGAATCTTTCTGTTCTTAGTTTAGACAGTTCCGATATGGAGGAGTTACCTAATGAAATTGGGAAGTTGATCAATCTTCGGTTGTTGGATTTGACTGATTGCATTTGTAAGTTTCCGCCAGATGTGACCAACATCTTAGGTGGACTCTTTGAACTGGAAGGGTTGTTCATGTTTGATATCTTTAAAAATCATATGAAATCCAACGAAGATGGAGGAAAAAGTTGTGCACCGCCTGCGATTGAGTTTAATAACCTGCATTACTTGAATGCTCTTGAAATGCGCATATGGTGTGCTGAACAGTTATCCGCTGATGCCCAATTTGTCAAAAATCTGGACAGTTTTAGAATAAGCGTTAATTATATGAAGTACAATTTCTCATATGTACCAAAAGTTGGCTCTTTCCGTCGTATACTAGATGTGGAAGGAGTTGATATGGGTGAACATTTGGGAGATAAAACTTTAAAGGCTTTGATGAAGAAAGCTGATTGGTTACAGTTAATTAAAACGAGTAATTTCAGAATTCTTTATTCTGAGTTAGATGAGGGTTTACCAGAATTGAGGCACCTAGAAATTTATGACGCCAAAGACGTGGCCTTCATTTTAAACTTGAGGGAGAATTTATTAGTCTGTCCCAAATTGCATTCTTTAAAGCTTATTTGTATATCCGAGCTGAAAGGGTTCTGTGATGGGGAAGCTTCACCAGGAATCTTCTCTAATCTCCACGACCTCTCACTTATTAAGTTGGATAACTTACAGTATGTTATGCCTTTTGCTTCTGCTATATTGAAATTGACCAGGCTACAAGTTGTGCTGTGTAAGTTCCTGAAGTTTATTTTCACTGATAATGCTTCTGCTCAGAAGCAAGAAACAAATGTCATGAAGCTCCCCTTTTTAAAGTCATTGGACCTAGGTTCTTTGAATGATCTTGCTAGCTTGTTGGGTTCAGAAAACTTATCCGCCATTGGTGACAGCGTGCAAGAACATCAAATTTTCTTCAACCCGCGTGTATGTTGTTTAAATATCCTTTTATTCATACTTTCTTGAGACGTCTTCGACATACATAGCATTAACTTCCAACAAACTTTCTCAAACCATGCATATTTTATTTTAAACTTTGATTATTATAGAGTTTTTTTTTGTTCATAAAAAATAATACGGAGTATTATTTTGCAACCAATACAAGATGATAAAAACATCATCCAAATTATTTCATAACCAAAATTAATTAATTTAAATTTATTGAAAAAAATAAAACTTTTACATTATTAAAAACTCACACATGTTGCATAAATTATAAAGAACCAGAAGAAGTGCTAGAAAACTAATGTATAGTACAAAATTAATGTGATCGATTGACAAAGTATATAAATATCATTTTCAGCAAAAGCGTTTATAGTCTATGCTTATGTAATAGCTTTTTATAACTTATGTTACAACTAATTTAAAATTAGATATATTTGTGACAATATATTATGAAAAGAATGAAAAAAAAAAAAAAAAAAAAAAAAATTTTACTTTCGTAAATTTTTATGTAAAACGTACATATTTTAGGAAAAATTTACAAGAATAATCTCAACTAACACTCATTTTCCAAAAATAATCTCAACTCAAAATAATCACATAATAATCACAGAATAATCTCAAATAGGTATAAAAGTAAGTCAAACCGATTTTAATTTTATATAGAATAAGAGTGATGAAAATTTAAAACCAGTTTAAACTTTTTTTTGTATGGGTGTATGAAAATAATAAACAAATAAAAAAAAATATTATAATAATAATAATACTCCCACCTTTTATAATCGAATATGATTTTCCGTATACGGATTTTACTCCCGTTATATACTTTTTTTCATTTTTTTTCCCTTCCATACCCTTTTTTACTCACCTTCCATACAAAATTCTCTCTTTTATTTTTCCAATTTTTCTTAACCTAAATTCATACAATTTTCAATTATTTCAATTAATAATTTCAATAATCAATTCTACAAAGTAGTAATTCGATTCAATTTCAATTTTTTTTTTTTTTACAAAGTTATGTTAATTTTTAATCTTGATAATTTTAGGTTAAAATCAAATTAGGGTTTATAGAAAATTGAAGTTTTAAACCCTAATCCCCAAATCGTTCCCGGGCTAGGTCGGCATACAGTGATACGTCATCAGTTCGAGGTATTTCACTTGCGCGAGGTGTTTCTACAAGGAACAAGTCAAAACCCATTAAATTAAATGATTATGTTTTAGATTGAAGTCAATTATTATTATTTAATTGATTAATAGTTAGTGGGTTTATGTGGAGTAGTGCATTAGGCCACGTTGAATCGAATCGAATTGATTATCGAAATTATTAATTGAAATAATTGAAAATTGTATGAATTTAGGTTAAGAAAAGTTAGAAAAATAAAAGAGAGAATTTTGTATAGAAGGTGAGTAAAAAAGGGTATGGAAGGGAAAAAAAATGAAAAAAAGTATATAACGGGAGTAAAATCCGTATACGAAAAATCTCCCTTTATAATACACTTTTTTAAAACTCCCTCCTATAATGTATTTTTTTTTTGTTGCCAAAATAACCCTTTAAAAACACCATCAAATTATCATTCATCACCATAAAATAAAATGTGAAATAAAATGCGTTCAGTTATAGTGAACCTTAACTTTTGTTTATGTAATTCTTAAACTTCTGATTTATAGAGTTATGAAAAAATGGGAAATGAGATTGAAGGGGATGGGAGTGGAGTTGGAATCCATTAGGTATCCCGTATCCACCTCCATTCCAATACAATGATCTGTTCACTACACACATACCTGTCCCATTCCACAGACAAGCATATTATCGCAAGCTTAACTACATGCATCTTTCAAAATATTGCAGATTGAGTTTTCAGCCTTAGTGGTAGTTACACTTGTCGGTTGCAATAGAATCCTAAAGCTGTGGGGCAAAGAATTTGGTATCTCTAGCTTCCAGCGTTTGACGACGATAAAGATTGGTTATTGTGAAAGACTGTCAAGCGTAGGGCCGCTCTCGATATTTTCTACCTTCGTGCAACTTGAACGCTTGACCATTGAATATTGTGATTCAATACAAGAAGTCATAACCACTGAAGGTACACAAGAGTTGGAAAACCGTGATCAAATAGTCATATTTCCCCAGTTAAAGGATCTCGTCATCAAATGCTCAAGCAATCTCAGGAGTTTTTATGGGGGAAAATGCAAACTTAAGTTCCCTAATTTGAAATATTTGCAGCTGGACAGGCTTGACAGTCTAAATGAATTTGCTGGTTCAGAAAACCAGTCAATCTTATTCCATAAAGAGGTATTTTTTTAATTAATACTACTACCCATGCATCATATATATCATACTCCGTATATAGTATGAAAATATAACTAGTTGACATCTAGTTGTTATCCCAATGATAGATATGGAGAAATTAATTAACTTGGTAAATTTTTTTGTAATGATAGATGGATTTTCCTTGTCTGGAAGAACTTACAGTGTTCTGCATCAACGATGAAGTTATGGGGCTATGGGATTGGAGGAATCTAGAAGGAGGAAGTACTCCGTTATTGAACCCAGTTCCTATGTTAAGAACACTGACGCTGAGCAAGATAAAGGGGTGTAGGCACATCCCACCAACCATCTGCAAGAATCTATCGTCCCTCAAGTTTGAGATGTTTGATGAAGAACTGCTATTATCATTGGATAAAGAAGGATCTGTGTGGACATATTCCCAGTTACCTAACTTGAAAGATTTACGTGTTTACAAAAGTGACGTGTTACAAGATTTGGTCAGAAGTGAGGATTTCGAGGCTGCTGCTGCCTTAAAGTTTTTTGAGCAGTTGAAAACCTTGGAACTGGATGATTTGCCAAGACTGAAAATCTTTCCTTCGCATTTGTTCAAAAGTCTTTGTTCACTTCACTTAGAAGGATTGAGTTGGGATTACGTATTTTCAGCTGATGCCTTTGTCATGCTCCAGGAATCACTGCAGCATCTTGAAACTCTCAGAATTAGAGATTGTAAAAACATGAGAGTGGTAATCCAAGTCCAAGATGATAGGGAAGGAGACGCTGGTTTGGTATTTAAGTTTCCTCGGCTCAAGGAAATAGATTTAAAATATTCCTCTGTCATGGGGTTTTCCACAGCTGTAAATGCCACTTTATGTCTTCCCTCACTCGAAACAATTCATATTTATGAATGTGACGTGATCCAGCACTTTTGGTCAGGCCCGATTATTGCTCCGAAACTAAAACTAGTGACGGTGAAGGATTGCAAGACCATAAAAAGGGTATTGGTCGGAACTCCAAATCGTATGGTTCAACTGCCATCTCTGATGAAGGTGGACTTGAGTTGGTGTCGCGATTTGCTCTGTTTTTCATCGGGACCATTAACAGCACTCAATCTAACGGACGTACAAGTTACATACTGCTTCCGAATGCAATCATTCTCAGCTGGATCTCTACACACACCTAATCTAAGGGAAGTACGATTTCTATGGGAGAAGTATTCCATGGCTGATTTTGGAATGAACTTGAATCACTTCATCCGAAGTCGCTATGATATCGCCAACCCAACAACAAGCGTGTCTGCGCAACAAGTACCGCAACTTTGATGAGAGATTGACTTTCTCAAGATCCACATCATAACACTACTGGCCTCACGTCTGTTAAGTTATGAAAAATCTTTAGAAACTGCTTCGGAGCATATGAAACCGGTTCAATGCCTTGCTACGTAAGGAAAAATAAAACTCATGGCATATTTGCATTATATGCTACTGTAACAATTAAAATTTAGAAAATTAAATAATTCTCAATCCTAATAATATTGAGAGCAGATATAATTATTAATCTTCGACGAGCTGTGTCAAAACTCGAGTCTGGTAAACTCCTGACATCGAGCATTAAAGCTTCACTTGACTCAATTTCCGACTCGATTTTACTTCTCCTTATGCTTGTGTTTGTTGACTTTAGGTCTTTTGGTTTTGATGGATGTCAATTATTTATTTCTATCATTTTGGTATTACTCGGGTGTTCTCGTTTGTGTTTGTGTCTCTAGGGATCATTGCTCGAAAAGAAGAAGGAATGCTTTCGTTCAAGACAAGATCACTAGGGTATATAACTTGTAAAGAGTCTTAACGAAACTATGCACTTTAAATTGTTTAATAGTAATGTTACCATACCATAAATTTGTGTTATGATAACAATAGTACTAAACGTCTCTTATTTCTTCATTTACTTATTTCCAACTTATTTATTTATTTCTATCATTTTCTCTTTAGATTAACCCTAGGAACGCTTTAAAAGAAAAATATTGGAGGGTTTCTCAATTAGTATATATAAAATTTTGATAAGGTTAATTTACCATTTCGCTGTTAATGTTCCACATAATAAAATGATAAGTTAAGCAAAATGAAATTGTATAGAAATAGTAGCACAATTGTACAAGGTGATGGACATTATTAATTAGATAGAACCAATGTTTTTGAGGCCAAGAACAACACCAACACCAATAATGTGACCAACAACTCCACATGCTAAGGTGTCCGCTAGGGTGAAACCGGCCGGGTCACCCGTCTGTAGACCCGAGTCCCTCACTTCCAATTTGAGCCCAGCGGTCGCCTTCCTGTTTGCTGACGGTGCCAACCCGAACCTCCCCGCAAACAACATCAAGCTTGTTGATGTCACCATTATCTGTTCATTTGATCAAATCAACACGACGACATTATCACACGGTTCTAAGGGAATTTTTAGTGCATAAATCGTGAGTATTTTAGGGCTTATAGTAACTTACAACGTACTGTTGAATTAAATGTAATCACTTTTCACAGTTAAGCATTAAAATAGTCATGTTTTATACTTTTATACAGTTCTATACGCGAAATGCATGTGATGTGATATTAATTAAACCCTGTATGTTGTGTTGTAATTATGAGAAACCCGACTCGAAATTGGACTAATCAAATGCCATAGTAAGAAGGCTAACCAAGTTAGTTGGTGAGCCAATGAAATCACATCGAGCACCCAATGCACCCTTTCCTTTTCCTTTGACTGGCAAAGTTGCTGCCTACAAATCACACCACCAAATTCACACCCCAATACTACTCTTTTTAATTAGAAAAAATAACTAAAAATAATTCTTCGACAAAATTACATGTGAGAGGGTGACGTGACCACTGAAGTTTCATGCAAAGTCTATGACAATGCATGTTTAGAGGTCACGTAAATGTAATTGAACGAATACATTATCGATGTCACAATTACAATTATAGTTCAAAAGTTACTCCGTATAAAATATACTCCGTAACTCATATCAACGGTATGGATCACAGTATAATCATAAACTTATCTGATTAATATGCTATTGATTCCTCCATAACATAATCAACAAACTTTATTTATAAGTAAACCGTCTTAACTATAAATTTTAACTAATGCGAATAATAGTGACACGTAAATTAAACTACGTAGCGAAAATAAAAATGTTAGTCATAAGAAAGCAAACAAACCAATGACTTGGCATTGAAGGAAGATTGTTGAGGTCTAAGACCAGTGAAACTTGGGAGTGAAGTCATCACAACTGATGATGCCATTGATGTGTTTTACAATTATGTAATTCAAATTCCTCCAAAAAGAAAAAAAAAATATGTTTATATTATTTTTAGTAGAAGAAAATGTTATGAAGATCTTAAGAAGTGAAGAATATTTAGAGCATTTGATGAGAACCACATAGGTTATTGTATGGCTGATTTTTGTGTGTGAAATATTCTATAAATATATGTTGCTTACATGGCATTATATTATTGGATAATTTAACTAGGATAAGATCTTATGTGGATAAATTAAACTTGTTATTTGTCCATTTTTGTTACAATTTATCGATGTAATTTACTCATTAAAGAGGGAAGTTATCGGCAGTCATTTTTGAACAGTTTCCTTTATAATCTCTCAAATCCTCAATTAAAATATTATTATCTTGGGTGGCACAAAAGTCAAACAAAAAAACAGTCACTTTGGGACAGTCTCTTTTGTAGTCTCTCAAATCCTCTAAACATCGGATTAAAATATTGTTATTTTGGATGGCACAAAAGTCAAACAAAAAAGAAGATTATATTATATATTTAAATAAGTTGTGAGAGGAGAAGGTAAATAGCAAAACTCTCTATTAAATGTATGTAATGGAGTAAATTTAGTGTTTGTTTTTGTCACAGTTAGGTCACGTTCTTTTCGGATTAATTCAGCTTCTATAAGTTTAGCTTAATTCTTATAAATTCGAGTCTTACACAACAAACACAAGTTCACATACTAAAAAAAAAAAAATTACTTTAATCATCTCCTATAATTTTAGCTTATGTAGGATTCACAAAATTGCAAATTATGATTTATTATTTATATGCATACTACGGAGTAAAATTTACAATGTTGCATGCTTTAAATAATTTTAACCCAACTAGAGTTTATCTTAAAGCGATACGATTTCATGGATTCATGGAGTTAGATTTGTTTATTTTCTCGCTAGTAATTTATTTTGCTTCTTTCGCTAAATTCGCTACCACTTTTTATAAACGCGTAAAAAAATTGGTAGGGGTGTAAATAAACATAACCATTTGATAGAGTCAACATAGTAAAAATGAACATCGTAGTATCCAAATACATATTTTTGCTTCGAATAGTTCTCATATAAATGATGTATATTGTGAGTACAATATAAGTTATATAACCAAGGGAAACTAGGACACATTTCATACAAAAATGAAACGACAACGCTGTGTCAACCACTAAAGACACCACCAAGGACCTAAGGCCACACTCGAACACAAAAACTCCCGATAAACCTCAAGATGAGACGGGCAAGATGTAACGAAAAGCTACCGGGACTCTACAAAAGAAACTGTGAGCCCCGTATGTGGGACGTAGATAAAAGCAAGCACCTTCTATTGGGGTCGATATCTTGTTAAATTACATGTCTACCCCCTTGAGTAGAGCCCTCAACAAAATTCACATCACTCGACTACGAAGCTAAACTCATCAACTTAGTCGTCCTTTGAAGAGATGGAATACTCGGTGCCATTCTCATTGGTCGTTACTCGGGAAGAACCACTTGACGAAACACTATCAGAGGCCATACCACCTCGGAAGCTGTTTTCGGCCAAGTGAGGAGGATTCGTCTGACCACCACCAGCTGTAGCTGGTATGTTTCCCTGAGCAGCTAATCTGCTGAGCATGTTCATAATAGTCGGCACAAATCTGGCTGATAACGATAGAAGTCCAGGTAACTGTACACAGAAGATCAAAATAAGTCGACCAAAACAATTACAGTGGAGAAAATTCGGAAGGAAATATAAACAAAATTGTAGATTTATAGGGTGATAAAAGCAAAGTGACAGTGTCCATATATCAGTGAAATTTTGTTGCAGCGTAATGGTCAGTGTTCTGACTTTGTGATGTCAAATTTCTAGTACACGCCTCGACAATACATCCAAAGAGCGTGGGGATAACATGAAGAAATTTAGTAAAGCTTGGAACGGTACTCACAATGCCATGATTGAATTCGTTAGAAACATCCATTTGCACCCATAATGCTTTGCTTACGAGATACCCGACAAAGAGAACGCAGAGGTAAAGAGGGTTCCTAAAAGGTGATATAGTAGTATTAATAACAGCATCAACACAAAGTAAAAGAAGCGTAGTAATGACGAAAGGTAAAACAGACAGGAAAAAAATGTACCTCAAAAGCGTCATAAACTCGTTAAAACCCAATATAATCATGGCAGCGATTGCCCATGGAGGTGGCAACCAATTGTTGTTACGCCTACTGGCTTCCTGCGAAATCAAAGATCGCACCATGTAAGAAATTTGAAAAACGGAACTAACTGGCCGACATAAAGGGAGTAGTATGATACAGAAATATCTTTCGAAAATGGTCTATCACTCAGTTGAAACGGTCACCTCATAGATTAATCTAGACCAACAAATATGGTGGAAGTATAGAACTCAAGGGGACAAAAAAAAAAAAAAAAAAAAAAACTCGACCTGAGCAGCTATGGCTTGACTAACTGTGTATTCTGTCTCCATTTGGAATTGCCTCCACAATGATTTGCACTGAACTGGTGTTATCAATGTCTTCGATGATGGAACCTGCACACAGATAAAGCAACGTAACTTTTACAGATTGTTCGACGAAACTAAGTGCTTGTAATTCAAAAGAAAAGAGCAATCCTAAGTGCTTATAAAAATAGTTCGTACAATCGATTCTTGAAGACAGCTCTTATAAAATTAGTTCGCACAAAGAAGAATTTATTTCTTAAGCTATTTTCATGGTATTTCCATTTACGGAGCAGTTTGATTTAACAAAAAACACACATTTGTGAAACGAATTTATGTGCTACTAGAGAATAAAACATACTCCGTAATAGATAAAGGTAAGGAAACACACCTTCTCCCAGGAACTTGATGCCAAGGGATCAGCTAAAGTCAAACTCCTATCACTAGTGCTGCTTTTGTTTTCCACCAATGCAAGAGTCAACGTTTTGTCAATATCATCCGGTTCGTCATCCAACCGAATGGCGGCCAGGACTGCGAGCAATTTGAGGGACTGCAAACGCAACAAATATTAATTTACAAAGAAAAGAAACTCAAACCAATCTATAATTAATTTAGCCTTGTCATCCTACCGCCGAACGAGCAAACTTCGTAATGGCTTTAAGATCTTCCTTTCCCGTCCAAACCCTTGGCATTGAGTCAGAATCATGGCTGAACAACGTTGTAAATCTACAGAAAAGCGAAAAGTCATGCTCTAAGGGTTATTTGGATAAGGGTTTTTTTTCACAAAAATGCAAAGTCCTAACCTTTCTTTCATACGGAGCAAGACCTTTCCTGCTTCTTCTCTTGCTTTTGCCTCGACCACGCCTCTAGCGTAAAATTCTAGCTTTGCTAGCATTTTGTCTCTGGTTTGTTCATCCAAATCAAAACCCGACAAATCACTAGCAAGTCCAGAGACTGCTGACTGACTTTCACGTTGAAGAAGTTTCCGTATTGATGGCCATGTTTCATCATTTGCACTGTCCAGTAGAGCCTCTATAGGTCCTGCAAGAGCCTCCTTTAATTTTGCCTGCAACGGTTTCACGTCATCAATTAAACAGTAGGGTTTCGTATCACTCAAACAAAATTGTACTCCCTCAATCTTATATATGTTGCTCCCATACCAATACGTTTTCAAAGTACGCTACAGGGGTGGTACAAGCCTAAAATTTTCAGAACGGTTAACATAGGATCCCATTTTATATGTTATGGCTGTATGTATTCTCAACACAAACTAGTAACCATTTTCTCCAGCAACATAATGCCCATTTTATTCAATACACAACTACCTGAGTCTTGGCGTTTCTACCAAACAAAATTCATTATTTAGACAGAATAACAGGACAAATTAGTTCGTTATATAGATCAGGCATATGTACCTCGTAACTGGACATAAGTTCACCCAACTTGGCTTCACGAACAGAGGTGATATGCTCATCTAAATCACGGACAATCTTGGATCTCGCTTTAGAAGTATCCCAATTTGCTTGCTCCACCACAGAATCTGTGTAAAGCAAGATAAGCATTGCCGATTGATAGATTTGTGAGTCCATTTGACGAGTACTTCAGTTTACAAGGGATAATCTGAACTTAATGAAGGTATTTATGAGCCCTTTTATGCAGAGCTTGATCATGTTCGCAAACAAATGGAGAAAAGTGCATGCTTGATTAATCATAACAGAAGTTCCTACCGTAACTAGGCTTCGAAAAAATAATAAAAAAATATGATCTTGATTAGTTGGTACAGAGAGATATATACCTGCACATCCCTTATCAAAGAAACCCAAAGCCGACTGTTTGCATCTAGAGGCAGCATCAGAAAATCTTTCACCAGCATTCAAAGATTTCTCAAATGCTTGTTTGAACTTTTCCAATGTTTCAGAACGTAGATGTCCCAGTATTGAATGAAAGGCGGGATGAATGAGCTGTAGACGTAAAAAAAAAAGGATAATACCGCAACAATATATTGATAGTGTAAGAAAAAAGTCTATAATACAAAGGCAATCTTTATTCTGCTACTGCTTAATTAATTTAAATGTGAAAAAGCATAAAGACGAGCTGGCACAGATAGTAAGAGACATAGTCATACATACTGTACACAATAAAATGCCGTACCTGAAGTAATCTATCTTCGAGATGCTTCCTCTTAGCAGTTCTCACACCCTCGTCAAAATATACAGCCTCTGAATCATATCTGTACAGAGACAACGATTACATGTCACAGACAGCATATGAATGAATAAAGAACTTTAAAAAAGTATATAAGAAACTACAGAGCTATGTGTACCTACATTTGTGCGCTAAACATTTAACAAATGGAAAAAGGAAAAGGGGAGTAAAAAAGTATATGACGTATATGACGTACAAAGAAGTTCAACAAAAGCTTTAATATTTTCGAAAATAAAATAAAATTATTGTTCGTCAACACTCAGTTTGTATTGTATACTTCAGAACAATACAGAGTATTGTACAGGCATAAGTATGAAAGATAACGCAACAATTAAAGCTGTTACTCACTCAGAGAAACAGTTTTCGAGAATTGAGGTAATTTTTCTCCCAAACCCCGGGACAAGGCCAGATTGAGATGCTTCTTCCAAATGAACCCACTCCTGCAAATATGGCACATCATCCAGTTGAGAAACGGGGAGGAAGAGCGTAAAGCTCGGTAAAGAAAGGGTCAAGCACAAGAGAGACCGATGTTACCTGGTTTTGGGTAAAGTCATTAAATCTTTCATTGGCGATTTCTTCACAGCGAACAGTAGCAACCATGACCTGGAACAATTTTCTAGCATAATTGCATGAACAACAATTCCACAATTCAATCACCTGAGAAATAAATTAAAGCACTGACCTTGTGTGCAGGAAGATCAAGATCCTTGTTCTCCTTTATAACTCTCCAAATCTGCTGCGCACTAAAGGCAAAACCTGATGCAGGAACAACACCCCGACGATCTCCAGCAAGCCCTCCAGGAGCTATAGAGTGGAAGAATCGCTGCCTCAAATTAGCAACCTTCATTCATTCACAGAAAAATAAGCAAAGTTATTATGCTAAGTCCCAAATTCATGATATTAACTTTAAGAGCAACATTCTTCAGGCTTTGCAGGCCTCACGAACGCAAGGTCTCCAGGAGTCGACATACAATAATACTGCCAGATGGAAACTTCCGTGAAGAAAATGGTAATTGCTATCATAATATATAAGTCGGAAACACTTAAGTAACAAATAAAAATCCAAAGCACGTGCATACCTGCTCTTTGAATAGCTCTTCTTTCTCTTCGTAACTCGAAAGGGCAACTACCTCGACCTACGAAAGTTGACAGGAAAAAAGATACATCAACAAACCAATCAAACAGGTCTAGCTGAACATTACAAGATTAACATGATATAAAATCTCACATTGAAAAATTCGCTTAAAGGTGTGTCCTTGTGTGCTTGTGGCTTTGGAACTGCATCCCATATCTGAAGGACAAAAACAAAACAACAGTCAAATGTAGCTATTTAACGATTGACATGATATGCTAAAGCACCAATCTCTTACCTTCTGAATATCTTCCCGCAGAACAGGTTCTAAGTTTTCCAGAGGTGTCTGTGCAAGCAAAGCAAAAGTTAGAGCAACAAAGTTCCAAAATTACCCTAGCATTGCATGTTAAGATACAGTATATCAAGATAATAACTCAAGGGAAGGAGGGGAGGGAGAGGGATTTTGAACCTCACCCGTGTCTTATCTCGTATCACAAACATCAAAGTGGTCTTACGAGGGCTAAACAATCGCATCATGACCTATTCAAAAGAAACAGCACAAATCACCATGATTTCAACAACTGAACAATCGTTGCAGTAACAAAATCAGACACCCATCCAAATCCAACTCACTTGAAATACAGTCTTTAGAAGAGGTTTATTGGCTGCCTGTTCACGTCCGATATCGTGACACCACCTACAAGCAAAATTTAAAATCAGTTAATAGAGATAGAGAAATGTACTAATAAATAAAATTAAAAAAAATTAAAAAAAATTAAAAAAAAATAATAATTAAAAAAAAAAAAAAAAAAAAAAACACCAAATAAATAATTGTAAAGATGGTGCATGCACTAACATGTTTATAAGCACGATATCAGAAACCGCAAGAGCAAAGAGAGCACTTTGCTTTTCGAAAGCAGTATCATCCTGAAACGTAAGATAACCACAAAATAAGGGATCAGACAACTATGATCAAAGTAACAGTTAAAACTGACCAGCACACACACACACACACACACACACACAAGCGGAAAAAAAAAAAAAAAAAGAAAAAAAAAAAAAAAAAAAAAAAAAAAATCATGATGGACTGCAATACGGTTGACACCAAATCTGACAGCCTCCTCCGAGTGGGGGCCAAGTAAGATGATTAATTGTAGAGATTAAATCGTTATTCCTCTCAATTGCCAAAAACCAAAACTGAAGCTTTGAATGACCTTCATACCAACATACTGCACTTTATTAAAGCCATGAACTGGAACTCGCGCAATAGCCTAAAAGTATGCGGATTGCGGAGTACAATGTTTAACTGGGGAATATCACTACAATCCAGATTGCGACAATTGCTAACCATTAATGTGCACTCGCTTAGTCAATTGTATTTTGGAAGCGCTACACTATCCCAAATGACAATCCCTCTATTTTGAGAAATATAGACTCGAGATGAAAACAACTAAATGATGACATAAACAGCCACAAGGACCATAAATAGCACTATAGTTGTGATCAAAGGCTCATCATTTACTGATGAAACTGTCCCGAAAGAGATTTCTATGGCTGACCAGCATAGAGGGAGAAACACAAAATCACTGACATTGTCAACCCAAAAGAGACAACTGAATATAATCTCCAAGACCATCAGAACACATACTAAGCCTTGTTAATGACGATATAAGACGAAGGTTCAAGACACCTTGATTGTAAGTGCTAACACAAGATAATGCATGTGCGTTTCTAGGCAAATGAAAGTTGGAAATTACCTCTCCTCTTTCTCTACCATCGGTACCCTCCAAATCCATAACAAGCGTACAGGGCTCAATCCCAACACATCTTGCCAGCCAAATGCCCTTGGTTGTTTGAGACCTGGAAAGAGCACCACTCAGTCAAACTCTTTCTTATTTTAAACATCATACTTGACAAGAAGCAATTGAAAGAACGAATTCACTGAGAACGTAATTAATTACCTTCCTCTGAATGCATCCATTTCCCTGAAGTTTGTTTTAAATAAATGATTCAAAAGCGTACTCTTTCCTGCAACAAATTAGAAATCAACATAAAAAAAGAGCCTTGACTGAAATGGCTCACATATTCAGCAGCCCACACTATTTTGCAGCTAGCAATTCCATATTCAGCACGATTAACAGCATAATTCACAGCTGAGGTGACTAGCTGGATACTCGATAATTTGTCAAGCCATGATTATCAACTCCAAAAGAAAACTAGTTCTTGATTGGTTAGGACAAAATTATAGTTCTTATGATGGTTCTTATCACTGAGTCACTGACACTGGTAGTGGATAATTCAGTACAAACAACCATCCACAGTCACAAAATAACAGAGTAAGAATCAGTACATACCACTACTCTGTGGACCCATGATGGAAACTACGGCGTACGAAAGCCCACATTCTGCCAATTTTACTCCTTTCAAAAATTTGTCGAGTCCCGTAACATTGAAATTGCCATCTCCGTCAATCAGCTGAGTAGAACAGCATACATCGTCGTTCTCTGAAAAAATATTAAGCCAATAATGAGCTAAGTTACAGACTTAACCTCACCATAACCACATGATTTTCAGCTTCAAACTCAGCTAAATCGATATAATATTATTCATCCTCAAAACAAGTTTTATGCACGTAAAGGGATCCAAACAAGTAAATAACTCTTATCCTCAACAAATATGAGCCAAGCTTCCATAATTCTGAGATTACACAAGAAACAAAGTTAATCAAGCAGTGCAAGTGTTCTACGATTACACTGGACATCCCACTTCTTGAACCTGATCTACCAAAGTAGGTTTCTTCAGTTGGTTTCAACTGCCTCAGCACCCCTAAACTCAGCTACAGACAATTACCGACACCGCCCATAAACCATTGAAGACAGAAGCAATCATGTTATCAAACCACTACAAAGGTTCATTTCAAGTGAAACCCAAATTCTTTAATCCGTTTCATTAATGTTTTCATATAGCCTCCTCAACACCAGTCAAGCAAACTTTATGACGACATCAGACTTCGTAATTCTATGTCTCTTCTTATTGTTATGACACTTCAATTGAAAGCCAAAAACTTGAAACTTTCCAAAAAACAGCCAAGTCCGACACATGAATACGTACCCATGTCTGATACATCTAGTCGAATCCGAGTATCATCTCACCTCAACTTATGGCACTAATCTAAAAAAGCTCCAAACTAAGCTATGCACACTAATTATCGACAATTACGACAAACCCTAATAATCCGAAGTAAAATCTTACAAACTTAAGACAAAATCACTTCTTTGCCTACATAATTGATCAAAACTCTCCATCATTACATCTTACTAAAATCAAAAAATTAATCACCACATCATCACAAAGTTTGAAACTTCCACAAGCCAAAACCAAAATAAACAATAATCCAACATTTTTTTTCCACCCAAATTCACAAAAAATATGCTAAAAATAACAAAACTGTGAACTGCCGACAATTCCGGCAATTAAATTAATCAAAGTAGAATTAAATTAAACCTAAAACTAGAGCAACAACTGAAGTAAACAACAATAAAACACAGTAAAATAAATAAAATAAAAAAGTTGACTTGAATAAGATCAAACTAAAATTGAAAAACCCCAATAAAAAAGATGAAATTTTAGAGAGTACCCATAATTGAATTAGGGGTGATCGAAATAACCCTGATTGAATTGAGCTAATTGAAGAAGAATCAACTTGAATTTGTGGAGAGAGAAAGAGTAAATTGAAATGGGGAAGAACACAGTGAAGGGGGAAATGATGATGATGAAGAAATTGAAGATCTCTGTGAATAGAAGAAGAAATTGGGGAATTTTGATTGTGTATAGTATGAGTATGTGTGTAAGATAAAGTTGTTGTTGAATTGGAAATTGAAATTGAAATTGAAATTGAAATTGTTTAGTAATTTGAGGAATCAAAATTAGGTGTTCCCCCTCCTAGAAGATGTAGTGTCAATGTGTCATTCCTAATATATTATCGATTTAGGTCAGTTCTCCTCAGTCCTCGTCTTAAGTTTGTTCTGATTCACAAAATTTCAAATAAGTTGAGACAAATTCAAATTACTTAAAAAAAAAAAAAAAAAAAAAAATTTCAGATTTCTATACCTAAGTTATGTATAAATGTTACTCCCTTCATTCATATTCATTAGTATCTCTTCTTTTTTGACACTATTCACATAGGTGAAGAATCTTCGGTATAACTCGTAATGTTTAAATAAAAATATAGTCACGTGAGTTATTGTTTTATTCGTTTTCATAAGTACAATATTAATATCAAATTTTTACATTTTTATACAATTTAGAACTATAGATATTGTCGTTACAAAATGCGTCTCGACAAATGTGATAAGGGAAAGGATGACAATGGATTTGAATAGAGGGAGTATTAATAATAGGGATAATAATATTATTAACAATAATAATTGTAATAATAATCATAATAATTTGAATAAAAAAGACCAATTCAAAACCAGTTTATTGCAAATCATAAATAAAAAAATTATTTCAAATTAAATATATAGACTTTTAATAAAATTATCATAAATATTTATCAAATATTAAAGAAAATAAATGCTAAAATCTATTATTATTATTATTATTATTATTATTATTATTATTATTATTATTATTATTATTATTATTTTCTTGGATGATGGTACCATAGTGGGGGACACTTTGGAGGTTGGGAGGGTCCTGGATTTGATCATGGCAGATGGCCCGGGTTTTGGTCTTCGTCTTAATGTCGATAAAACGGAGGTCTTTTGGCCTATTGAGGATCCCCGGAGTCGGTTTCCTGGTGTTTTTCCCCCTTCTATTGCTCGACCTTTGCATGGTGTCTCTGTTTTGGGAGGCCCGGTTAGCACTTGCCCAGCTTTTTGCAGTGCACTTGTGGAGAAGCGAGTGACTAAGACCATCGAGCTTATGGGTTTGGTTGCGAGGATCGAGGACCCACAGTGTGAGTTGCTTCTGCTGAGAGCTTGTACTGGTGTGTCTAAGCTTTATTTTACTCTTCGTACTTGTTCTCCGCGGGTCTTCGGGGAAGCTCACCTTATGTTTGATGCCGCGTTACGCTCTAGCTTGGAGCGTATTGTCACCGCGGGCGGGCCGGGTTTTGGGGACTGGCAGTGGCGCCTTGCCACGCTCCCTTTTCGGCTAGGTGGGCTAGGAGTTTATGCTGCGGGGGACGTTATCCATTACGCTTTTTCAAGGCGTCCGTTTGCGATCTGCGAGTTGCGAGCTCGGCCTGCGCCCGTCCGGGATCATCGCCTCTGGTCCTGCTTTTGATGTTGCCTTGCAGGGGTTTACAGAGAGCACTGGTTCTGTATTTCCACGTGACCCTAGTGAGATCGCTGCCACTAAACTTATGAAAAAATTGACAGATATATATTTCGCGAAGGTTGCTGGTTCTGCGGAATCTATCTTCTCGCTTTCCCCGAGGCAGATCGCTTTGTGGAGGTCTCAGCAGGGGGCTCATTCTTCGGACTGGTTGCGGGCGGTGCCCATCACGGGGCTTGATCAGACTATGAATGGGAGAACTTACCGGTGTGTGCTCGGTTACCGGTTGGGTATTCCGTTATTCTCGGTGTCTAGGCCTTGTTACGCTCGCCTCGGGTGTTCGCTGAGGACGTTTATGGGGACCATGCGGTCTCGTGTACTGGTACTGTGGGCGTTAAGCATCGGCATAACCTTGTTCGTGACACATTCTTTGGACATCCTATTCTGGTCCGCATCTCTACCGGAAGGAGGTTGACATTGGTCTTGTTGATGATCACGGCGGATCTCTTCGTCCTGCGGATTTGCTGCTTTACTCCTGGGACAGGGGACGGGACGTCTGTGTGGACCTGACGGGATCTTCGCCTTTGACTCAGACTGGGTTAGCTGAGTTTGTGTCCGGGCGGGTTGTTGCTGATGCGGCTCGGCGTAAGTGTGCTAAGTAGGGACTCATGTGTAGCAGCTGGGTATGGTTTTCTACCGTTCTCCTTCTCTACGTTGGGGGAGCTGGATTCGGAGGCCGTAGCTTTGCTCAAGCGGATTCAGAACTTCTCTGCCTCCCATGAAGCAGGGGCTCGGATGTCCGCTTACATTTTTGTTAGACTTGGCTTCGCTGTAGCGAAGGGGGTGAGGGCCCAGATTGTATCTCGGCTCCCCACCAATTTCATGTAAACTGTGTTTATATATCAATAATAATAATAATAATAATAATAATAATAATAATAATAAAAAATAATAATAATAATAATAATAATAATAATAATAATAATAATAATAATAATAATAATAATAATAATAATAATAATAATAATAATAATAATAATAATAGTAATAATAATAATAATAATAATAATAATAATAATAATAATAATAATAATAATAATAATAATAATAATAATAATAATAATAATAATAATAATAATAATAATAATAATAATAATAATAATAATAATTCATATTATTTACAAAAACTTCAAAAAAGCTTAAGATAACTTTAGATAACTTTAGACAACTTCAGAAAAATTCAGATTACTTGAGAAAATTTCAGAAAATTTAAGATTGGTTCAGAAAACTTCAAACGAGAGAACATGCCCTTAATTGAGTATTATACTTTGTACGAGTACTTTGTAAATATTTTATTTTCTTTCAAAAAAACTTTTTAAAAAAAAAAGGAAAAACATTTTAAAATAGTTTAAATTTTACGAATGGTAAAATTTCTTGAATGTAAATACGGAGTAATTGAATAGATATATATCGACACTTAAGTTGATATTTTAATGTAAAATGAAATCTATACGATCAAATTATCAATAAATACAAAATGCCGGTGTTTTAAGTTAGAAGTTGATACTCGTCAACATATATATACTTCATGTGTTTTGAAATGTGGTCTTTGAGATAATAATTTTTTTTTTTTTTTTTTTTACGAGGTGTTTAAATTTTGCTAATTTTTCTTTTGGGTATTAATTTTTCATATACGGATTCTACTCAAGTAATATACTTTTTGTCATTATTTTTCCCACACTACCCTTTTTTACTCCAAGAATATACAAAATTCTCTTTTTTTAATTTTCTACCAAATCTTAAATCAATTTTCACTCAAATTTCTAAATTTTCAATCATGAACTCCAATAATAAATTCAATGAAGTAATATTTGGCTTTTAATTTCAATTTTGTATTTAAATTATTGAATTTCATTAGTTTTAAATATATTTAGTTATAACTTTTAATTAGGGTTTGTTGGGGTAGAAGGTGGAGGGGGGGTGGGTGGGTGGGAAGAGGTGGTCCGGCGGTGGCTGGTGAAAGGCGGTGGCCGGTGGCCGGTGGAAGGCTAGCAACGTAACAAGCTACAACTAAGAAAAAAAAATTAAAAATTAAAAAAAGGGTAGCAAGCTACGTAGCAGCAAGTCTTCAAAGACAAAAAAAATAAAAATTTTTGTGGTAGGCTGGTAGCCACCCTTGCCACCGGCCACCGCTTTTTACCGCCGGACCACCTCTTACCACCGCCGCCTGCACCACCTCTTTACCCACCCACCCTCCACCTTCTATCCAACAAACCCTAAATAAAAATTATAATTAAATTTATTTAAAACTAATAAAATTCAATAATTTAAACACAAAATTGAAATTAAAAGACAAATATTATTTCATTGAATTCATTATTGGAGTTCATGATTGAAAATTTAGAAATTTAAGTGAAATTTATTAAGATTTGGTAGAAAATTAAAAAGAGAGAATTTTGTATATTCTTGGAGTAAAAAAGGGTAGGGTGGGAAAAATAATGACAATAAGTATATAACTTGAGTAAAATCCGTATATAAAAAATCAATTACGTTTTCATCTAAATCTAATTTTCAACTCGTGAATGAGATCATGATACATATAATCTAAATCTAATTTTCAACTCGTGAATGAGATCATGATACATATAATACCAAGTCTCCACTATATTATTCAACCGTTCATATTAAAAAAAAAAAAAAAAAAAAAAAAAAAAAAAAAAATTAATCTAGCGGGAAAACGAATGTATCTTAGACGGTGGTTATCTTATTAAAACGTGAAGACGTAATTCGTAAACCACAAACTTTGTTCACTTCAAAGAAATGAGCACCAAATTATTAAAAGCCATCTCTATCTTTTCTTTTCCAATGCTTTCATGCTTCTGACTTTTGAAACGAATGTTTCGCAATTTCTGGACCAATCATTCTTAACTTGGACCTTAGGCCACCAAAAAAAGTACTCTATATCGGTTTACGCCGAATATTATAGCCCATGGACAGGCAGAAAAGCGGATCTAAAACGGACAAACAGAACGAACATGTTCGTAATACGTGCCACGTTGAGGCGGGTTTCACGCTTTCTCATAGAGATCAGATAACATAAAACGGCATAATGCACCCTACATCAGTACAGTATGTTTAATGTATTAACTTCATCTAAAAGCACAGCACAGCACAGCCTAAACACCCTCATTAAGATTCTCAACACTTTACATCGTTGCATCTTTTTCCCTGTCATTTACGGGAAAAGAAAGGTCCCTCTCAAAATTAGTTTTCGGTGAAGAAAGGGTTGAGAACAGAGTGACTTAATTTGTAAGAAGGAGAGTTAGGGCAAACGTTGTCAGGCGGAAGGCGGTGGTGCGTCTTTGGCTGGCTGAGGACAGGTGGTGACATGGGATCTGAACTTGTCTAACTCTGCTAGGACTTCGTCTTCTGGTCTGTACAGCAGATCTATTACGCGCCATATCTGCATTTTCCACAGACAAATGCCCCCGGTTAATGCTTGCAGCTAACAGCACAAGGATGGTAGAAATTGCGATAATGTGAGTCGTGATTTTTTACAATACATGTGATTTCAGCCCGAGCTATATGCTGCGGCAACACTTGGGTACAGCCATTCATTTCATAATCATTTCCGGTTTAGGGGGTTGTAGGTCGGACAATCAGTTTTTTTTTTTTTTTTTTTTTTTTTTTTTTTTTTTTTTTTTTGAAAATCCCAGAACGGGATTACATTCCATTATCAAGATCATTGTGAACCAAAGACAACACACTGTCGGGCAAAAGTTCCCCCCAAAACAGCTTGCGCCCATAAAGCGAACCTAGTTGAGCAAGTTCATGAGCTACCTTATTAAATAAACGACTCACAAAAGACCAAACTACCGACTCGAAACAAGAACAAAACGACAGAATATCTTCAACAATTAAATGAAAATCACTCCGACCCGACGATCTTTTTTAATGACAATCAGTTTTTTTTACGTAGGGATTTTTCACAGGTTGTGGGCCTGTGGCTATAACGGTATTGTCGGTATTTGATCTATATCTATGTAGTTGATTTGAAACAGTCATATCAATTGGGCTGATGACGTTTAGACATGTCAGCAAGTAAGATCACTGTGGCTATTTGTGACATAGTAGTATGTTATGTCAGCACGTTAGAGTAAAGTACGCGACAACATAAAATTTTATCAGCCACTCCACGATCAATAGTTTATGGACGATATATTGGAATAAACTACTCGTATACATTACCTGTAGAGTTCCTCCTCCAGCAGAGCTTGAACAATCGTCTGAAACACTAACAAGTGTCCACGGATCAATTGAATTCCAGTGGAAGTCCACCACTTTGTCCCTGTCAATTGCAACAGATAATGTAAACAAGTAATACACTGTCACAAAGAGTAAAAGGATAAAGGTATCACAATCGGTAACAGCATACCTATGTCCAGCATGTCTGAAGAACAAGCCTGCAGGATGATTTGACTTTTTATCTGCGCTCCCGGTTTCCATCTTACTAACCTGAGGATCGACACAAAACCACCACACTATCAGAAAACGTAAAAAAGGGGGGGAATAATCTCATCTACTGAAGATAAGAAAACTTTTGCACCTTTTCGTAATCCCATATGTTTAGCAAGCCGTCTTCAGCAGCGCTTCCAAATATAGATCTATTATGTGGTGACCACTGCATTAAATATCGTCATCAATCCTCACAGACATTAGACATCTTTCAGAATATAAAGAGATCAACATACTTTCGAAAGTTTCAGACATAGTCAAGTACAAACCTGAACACAAAGGACAGGAGCATCGTGACCCTGAAATTTATGAACAGGTGATCCAACTCCATTAGCAGTAAGATTACGGCGGTCAAACAAATTAATTGAGTTATCAGCTGACCTGAAAGTTTTACGACACAATCATTATCAATCTACATATGATCACAAACTAACGACATTATCACAATGGAGCGAGAGAAAATTACCCAGTTAGAATGAGGTTTTCATCGTGAGGATTCCAGTCAACACAGTGAAGATCAGCATTGTGGGCTTTCTCCACCTGATGAATGTAAGGTTTACTATTGCCATTGCTTTAGCAGGGAAAAAAAAAACTACCAGATATATGAAGTGACAGCATAAATTGTTCAGTGAACGGGAAACAGAAGTGCAACCTTTAAAAAATATTACCTTAATCACCGGCGCCAATCCAACTCTTGCATCCCACAATATGAGACAAGAGTCGTCACCAACGCTGCAGAATTGCTGTGCACTTTCATACACAAAGAGAGTATATCAAAATCATGATGATAAAGGGAACGAAAAACGCTTTCGTAAAACAAATCGTCAGATGAAAAAATTAGTAGAAGATTGCACATTGCAAGATTTCTTGTTTACATGGTACCTTGAGGGGCAAAATTGAACATCTTCGACAGTATCCTCGTGTCCCTGGTAGATTCCTCGAGGCCCGATAGAAGGATTATCAGAATTCCCATTATCAGCTTTCTTTATGTTGCTGCCGCTGTTAGTAGATTTAGCTGACCCAGGAACCGTAGCCAACGTTGACACATGATCATGGATGCTCCACAATACTACCGACTTATCCTTCCCTGTGTGAAAATATTTATCGGGATTAACAGACACAGCATAAAGCTTAAAAGGTTGTGATGTTTAAATTATTTTGGGATGAGATTTTATAAGACATGCAACCGACAGCATAAAATAAAATTACGACAGAAAAATCATAAACTGCCATGGTAATATTAACCTCCAGAAAGCACCAGCGGTTCAGATGAGCACATTGCAAGGGCGAATTCAGCATTGTCCTGATGGCCAGTCAATGTCTGTAAGACACGTAAATTACAGATTAAAGATAATATATCGAAATAAGCACCTAAGGACCACGAGCCCAAAAGTTAAAGGTCGTACGCTACTTTACAATTATGTACTATAACATATTCACCATAAGAGTCTCCGACTCTCAGACAACATGCAAGCATTTACGAAGACACATACAAAAGAGTTCTTGAAATACAGAATTACAAGTGATAAGACTGATAAGAAGAAGAAAAGGTTGTGTTAGAGGCAAACCAGGTCTGGACGTGAGGCAGGAGTTCCCATATTAGCAGGACGATTAGGTTGACTTTCCACATCCCAAATATAAACCTGATCACGAGTTTATTCTTGTTATGTATTCATCAGTTTCACAAATTGCAACAACTTCATGCTTAAACTAAAAAAAATTTACACAGTAAATAATTTGCATACTACTTACATCGGGGCTGTCGGTATGTGTAGCCACTATGTTACTGTTCTGCGGAAGTTCCCTAATCCTATTCACCTGTATAAACACATTGGTCAGTTCGACAAATATTTATCCAAACTTTTCGATGCAGCAGTAGTTACTAGAAAATGATGAATCACGGGGCCAAAAAAAAGGCACCAAAGGAACTAACAAAATGTAAGTCCAAACTTTAGGACGCTATACCTAAAAAAAATTGGACTACTGAAACTAAAGAGTGTTTTGAGTAAGACCCTAAGAGCAACTTGAATATTTTCCACAATTAAAAAATTAAAGAAACTGACAAATACTGTCACTAATTAAGGGTAGCGACTAATTTCACCAAATGTGAAGTATGCCATTTTAACTAAGGATCGACAGGTTTCAGTCAAAAATAAGAAGGCGCTTTTTTAGTTTACTCACTTTTTCTTATGGCCCAAGAGTTCATTTCAAATAGTTACAAGGATGAATATTGGGGAAAAAAAAAACGACAAGAGATTGCAGAATAAGTGCCAAGTATCATTTACTCCGTATTTGCTAAAATATTCCGAAATGCTATACAACTTTATCTGTGAACTATGTTCACTCACAATCACAATAGCTCCTAAATAAAAGTACAACTAAGATAAAAGAAGCTCAGTAAGTATAAGCACCAACGGAAATGTAACAGTAAATGTCGAGCACTCGACAACCTGTTGCAGAAAAGAAAATGCCAGTACAGCCAGCCTTGCTAAGAAATAATTAGATGTACCTCACCGGGATGTATGATAGTTTTGAACTTTCTCACAAAGGGAGAACGGGCCTCTTCATTGAACTGGAAAAACGAGATCAAATAGGCACATAAAGGAGCTGAAACAATAAAGCTAGAGATACTGATGACAAACGAAATTTGACTTGAGATGATGAGTATACCTGTGATATATGTTCGGCAGCAGCAACCCTGGGTTTAACAACTTCGACATTGGCAATTACAAGAGTGTTAGGAACACTTCCGTCAGTCTGCAAACAAAGTTAAAAGAAGCATCTTAAAGTATGGTCCAGACAAAGGAAACATACTCCCTCCAATTCAAAATAATCGACGTTTCAGACAGCTTCACACAATTTAAGAAATTATATTAGTATTAATGACAAATAATATATTCATCAAAACTCAATTCAAAGAAAAATTCATTTTTCAATTCCATCACATAAATATTCTTAACTAATTATTGGTAAGTTACTCCCCAGGAAATAAAAAGTAAGAACTTAATTGCTTTCAAAAGTGTAAAAGTATAATTATAATGAGGAAAATCATCTAAAACGACAGTTTACTTTGAAGCGGAAGCAGTATCTATTTTAAAACCATTTCAGCACATAAGTTGTTCAGATACCATGCTATAATGATACAGTGCCCCATCAACCCATCATACTGTAATGGTCAAGTGGCCCTATCAAATCGCTCAGAAAGGCAAGAAACGTGTTGACCCTTGTAAAAGGGTTGAGAACAATTCCATCACTACAGACCCCTTTTAATTAAGATGGCAAACCGTAGTATACCTGTTCTGAGAGATAAAGACGTTGTCGGTTCTTATAAGTTGCCTCCTCAATCAATGGACCCCATCTAAAACATCACCAAAGTATCATAAAGGATTAGCTAGAGATTAACAAAATAACAAGACGCTAGATGTAATCCCCACATTCAGTTCATTGTCTAAGTATCACGGAAAGGCAAATTTTCGGGGTTTTCTAAACATTGAACAATAGTACACACTCTATGAGCCGGTGACTCCTCCAACATTAGAACCCATACAACTTAACCAAAGCTACACATAGTAGGACCATTCATTCAAGTTCGACATATACATTTCATAATAATAATACATGCAAGCAGTCTTCAAGAGTTCAAGGTTTCTACGAATCAGTTAGATATACAAATATACGTCATCAGCAATTGTTGGTGTACAAAAAAGACAAGACAATTTAAATGCAAACTCCTGCACACAATCACTCGTGACTCAACTACCTTAAAATCACATGAAAAGACAGTTCTTGCTACAGTAACAAGGAAACACATTCCTCCATTTCATCAACAGGATTGAGAAAAAAGGCACATGAAAACAAATCATCACAACCAAAGACAAAACCTTTGCACATTTCACCCCAGAATTCATCATTTTCAGCACGATGACTACCAAAACCAACAGAAACATGGTTCAAAACCCTACGAAATCGAAAACTCAGAAAAATCTACCAACAAAATCCAACATTTTTACATAAAACACTAAACATCATTAACTAGGCAACTCAAAAGCAAACAGAAACATGATTCAAACCCCGCGAAACAAAATCCACCAACAAAATCTCATATTTTCCAACAAAACACCGAAAATCATTCCGAAGCAACACTGAAACACGTACCATTCCCAAAAAACCCCTAAAGTCCTCATTTTTCAGACACAAATCCACCCCAGAACTACAGAAACACAATTCAAATCCCCACAAAACCAAAAACCCGCCAACAAAATCCCACATTTTCGATCAAAACACTAAAAAATAATTTCCTAACCAACTCAAAAACATAAACAATACCCAAAAACCGCCAAAATTCCTCATTTTCAAACGCTAATTGACCATAAAACTACAGAAACACGATTCAAAACCCCATTAAACCAAAAACCCAGAAAAACCCTCCAACAAAAACCTACAATAGTGAGAAAGCTACACTTAACTTAATTCTTCAAACAAAATCCCACATTTTAAACATAAACTACAAAAACATGAATCAAACACAGAAAAACCCTCCAAAAAAAAACCACAAAAGAAGAGACCTGCAAGAGAGAGAAGGCCAAACGAGGTTGTGATTAGCAAGCCAATCATATAAAATAGGAACTAGGGTTTTCCACTGACTGTATTTCTCGTCAACTGTTGTTCCTTCCTTCTTTCCTCCCTTCATCTTTCTCTCTCTCTTTTTCCCGCTTTTTTTCTCTGCAATTTCCTCTCTTTTTTTTCTGTTGTTGTTTTGAGTCAATTTGTACCCTAATTTTTAGTACAGGGACTACACTACGGACTACGATCGTATTATCGGTTTTTCTATCGTGTATCTCGAGTCTCTGAAAATTGAAAATGTTAAAGAAATGATTTTTAAAATCACGTATGATAATGTGAAAGTAATTTTAATATTTAAAGTAAACATCTTGGGTAATATGGAGATTACTTTTTTGGGGAAAACAAACAAGACGGTAAATTACGTCTGTATAGCAATAAGTGGTAAATAATATTTTATAATTTGAAATAAAATTAATATTATTGAGCTTTTGAGCCGAGCCTCACTGAGCTCGGATTCAGCTCATATTTCGCCGAGCTCTGACCAAGCCGATTCCGAGGGCTAGACGAGCCAACTCAGATTATTGACAGCCTTAATCCAAGCAAATGAGCCCAATAAGTTGTAGTTTGAATTTCGCTCTCTTGTTCTAAACCGGCATTGTACACATTTCACACGCGAAAATTAGTGTGCAAATAATAAATCAGTACGAAGATATTCGGAAATTGAGATTGATACATGTAATAAATAGTTTTACAGAAAGTACAACAAAATTAAGGCAATGAAGAATTGCCTGGGAACTAAATTGCATATCTTAGGACAAAGTACAAAAAACACATGGACTCCTTAGTGTCGTCTCGATGTGCTACACTCCGACAACGCAGCTTCGACAGTGCATGGAGCTGCTGCACAACACATAGTCTGTATGTACAGAAAGCCGTGACCCTGAGTGTGTTGCAGTATATGTACAACTTCACTAGGGCAACGGCCAGAAATGAGATGATAATGATTGAATTACGAAAAATGTGGAAAAATCGAGATTTTAATGATCGCAAGTTGAGCTTGCGTAAGTGAAGCAGGGATGCGTTAAGTACAAATTGCCTCGACTGCGAGTTTCTTCATGATGTTTGGACATGGATCTCCTCCAAATAACTCAGGTTCAACTGTTATAGCACAACCTGCCTGCCCAATACAATTCTGCAACAGAAAACGAGGAACAAGTATAAGTTTACGAAAATTTCAGACTTTATACTTTAGACATCTTAAGAATAAAAGAACACAAAATGTCCTTAAAACATAGTCCATAGCAATACCTTTTCAAATATGTCGTACGACTTAAGGGCATGACAGCTTCCTTGTCGGTAGTTCCCACACGAGCCTTCAGGTGTCCCGAAACTGGCAAACTTAATGGACGAAATTTTTTGACCAGGAGCACACCAGAGGTGAGCCTTAGGACGTAATGGCTTGTTAATCATTCCAGACGACTGCAAGTGATAGTTCACAAGTGTCGGCTGCCACTCATTCATGGTCGAGCATATGCTGTTAATTTCTTTCTTCATCAATGAAATCCAGTTTGGGTCTCCCCCCAGTTCTTCGAGAACAACCATCAGATTTCCTGTCGGCTTCAGCCAAGAACGTGGCACGTGATACCTGAAAATAGCATTTTCTCGTTAAACCTTGGAATCGACAGAGCTAAAGGCCTGTTCTCCTCATCTAATTTTTTCTTAACTCGTCAAGTACTTCAAGAAATTTAAGCAAATTTTAGGAATTTTCAAGAAACTTCAAAGTTCAGACTTAGGACTTTATAAGACGGAGAGAACATGTCCTAACTCGGCTAAAATAAACAAATCACCAGAAAGAAACTAACCATCGTTGGGAAGGATCGCCACAATAAGTTAAGCATTTCTTCTCGGAAAAGTACCCAGCGTAGTTGCAGTCACCACAGTTGCCTTTTGCTGTGTAAGCAGGCCAGTATCGTCCAATGTTCTGTCCATTTATCCAAACTTGGCCTTTACCCATGTCACCCATGTCTAAAGCGAGTGGTTCGTTTCCTGGTGGAGCGTTGAACATAGTCTGCGCACATGAATTAGATCGTCAGGTCAAGCTTCTTTTATATAGAACAAAACTTTTCACGAACAGAAATAAAGGTATGAGTTTGAAATACTCACTTTGTACCAAGTCAATGGTTGTTTCTGAGCAACGAACTTTCCCTCCATCCACTCGACATTTGACACTCCGCTAAGTGAGTGAAGTCCCAAAGATTCACCTTTAAGACCGACCTGAAATGAAACCAATGAGTATTAGTATACCTCAAACTCGAACTAATTGTCCCCACCGTTGACCATTGATTTCTTGAAATATATGCAGAATACAACGTAAAATCGTAAATTGTTGGAGGAATAACCTTGTATGACCATTTTTGCCACGTCAAGTCTCTCTTTCCCTCATTCAAACCACTCAGCGTGACAGGACCGAGAACACCAGCATTCCACATCTCAAAATGCGGGCCAACATTCTGAACCACGAAAAATAATATCATAAATAAATAAACCACAGTTTAAAAAAAAAAAAAAAAAAAAAAAAAAAAAAAAAAAACAGATCACGGTGATTGATCGTGAGTAATTATCAGGATGCAGGAAAGCATACCGGGAGACCGACAGCAATGCTTAGCAGTGAAATCTTATTAACACCGGGCTGTAACTTCACGCCTTCCTTGAAAGAAATCTTTGGGCTTTCCAGACTTCCGTAAACGGTATCTGTGATAAGAAAGTAACCATTTTACTGTCATGTGGTGCTCAGACATTCAAAGTAACTCAACTGTTCACTATGAAAGCCGTGACTCACCAACTAATTGACCGTTGACGTAAACTTGCAAAGCATGACCAGCAGACATTACGCTGAGCATTGGCAAGTT
This sequence comes from Dianthus caryophyllus, assembly GCA_023091065.1. NCBI lineage: Eukaryota > Viridiplantae > Streptophyta > Magnoliopsida > Caryophyllales > Caryophyllaceae > Dianthus > Dianthus caryophyllus. The sequence goes on from CM041529.1 coordinate 28,488,646, forward strand.
TCCACCTTTCAAGAATCCTTCATTGTGATTAATCACGACTCTATCATGAGAACAAAAACAGCAGATTAATGATCAGAACTGACACCTGCCTACATTAGCTAACAGAAGAAACACGAGGGTGCTACAAACTCACTCAGTCATATACCACAGATAGTCAGTCATATCTCTAGTGGTGTTTACTTGTTCCACTAATCCTGTCATTGAGAATGCACTGTCATCAACTGAAGCTGTCTGTTCGTTGTATGATTCCCAGGCAAAGTTCCGATGAAGAGGAGTGTATCTCATTTGTGCACTCTGCGCACCGACCTGCAACAAGAATATAGTGGTTAACAATGACCACATCCAACGTCTTAAAACTCTACGAGACGTTTTTGTCCCATAACTATGTAACTTTTATAAAGATGAACCGCCAAGTGTCGAATTTCTCACCCTTGCAGTATTATAAACGGTGTGCTTGCAATCAGGAAGAATGCTGATCGACCATGGTGGGAGGTTGTAGTTATTATTTCCATATGTCACCTTTGCGTAAGAGCTCGGATTGTAATTTGCTAGGAATGCAGCACAAGAACCCGATTCCGATTTGAAAACATGAGCCTGAACAATATAAAAACTAGTCATATGACGATACTAAAAGACGATTAATAGTATGACACTGAATGGATTACGAAAACAAAGCTAACCTCTTGACTGCTCCCTAGTCGAATGACTGTTGGGTCACTGGAAACCAAAGCAGGCTCACACAATTTTATCGCTCTGTGCAAATCTTTTAGATGACCCCATTTCGGTTGATTTAGAAGGCCTAAAAAGTTCAAAGACGCCAATAATATCAGGAAATCACACGGAAGTTATTTTTCACGTCATAGTTAAATCACGGAGAATTGTATAATTTGAAAGTACGTGACATACCATATTCATCTAGAGGAGCATCGTAATCATAGCTAGTGGCAATGAACGGACCGCCTGCAGTTCTGCCAAAGTTTGTACCGCCGTGATACTGAAGACACACGACAACTCTGATGTAAGAACCATAAATACGACACACGTGGAAGTTTAGGCTAGTAAACATTGCATCCAATTTCACTGACCATGTAATAGTTGACAAAAGACCCTCCTTTCTGTATGAACCTAGCAACACCAAATGCCAAGTCTTGGGCCGGTCTAGTAGGTACTGGACCCCCGAATTCTGTATACCTGAAAATACGACATATAAGTTTCAACTTCACGTTACACTGATATACACTCCTCATAAATTAACATGTTAGATATCTCACCATCCAGTCCAGGCCTCTGTCCACATCTTCGGTTTATAAGCCTTATTCGGAGAAAAGTAATCGCAGTAGAAACCATTGCAAGTATTAATCTGCAAGAAACATGCATCTTTCACTAAACAGTAAACACAGACTTTCCTAGAGTCAAAACTAACATACTTAGCCATAATATATTGTCATTTGTCAACCTCGGCAAGTCATAAAGCAAAACAAAATAATGACATTGATTTTTTTATTCATGAATTTGGCCAGTCGCTTCTCGTTAATACAAAGAAACAGAAATCATATTTTACTCATTTGCACACTTTCCAAGATCAAACATAATAAGTAATATACATTACTCCGTACAAAACACCATATGTGGCAAGGTCGTCTTCACGAGGGAGTATTTAGTGCACTACGACAATAATTATTAATTAAATTAATCGAGCTGAACAAACTGTTAATACAACACAGGCAGCTAGTTGGAACCATGTGAAAATATCAATAAACTATCACAGCACATAGTAGTCTAGTATTAAGAACGACAAGTTGATAAAACAAAGAAGCCTTACGAGATACTCCCATGTTTAAAAAAAATAAAAATAATAATAACAGTTACTAAGTATATATTATGATACGAGATAAATAAATAATAACAATTTTAGAATGGATCTTACAACAGGGTCAGGGGCGTCATCCTGCTTGCACATAACCCATGGAACTCCGGTGTTTAACCCTACGGCCATTTTAGCTGCCCAATTTGCGTATGCTTTACCAGGTGCACCAATTTCGTTCTCTAGCGGCCCGTATTCGTTTTCAATCTGCCAACAACAACGATAAGGCCTTAAGTCACCTAATGATATGGGGTCGGCTAAGATGAACCGTCAAAAGGATCTGTCATTGAGTTATGAAAATACCTGGGATAAAATGATCGGACCGCCTTGTGATTCAAATAGTCTTTCGGCTTTCATCATGTTAACGATTTTCATGGTAAACTTTTGCATTTCATTCTAGAAAAAGAAAACAAAATATGGACTTTATTAAATATAAAACTCACATTAAAAAAAATAAATAAAAAAATCAAGTCATGAGTGACAAAACTAGAGCTAACATCAAACCTTGAAAGGCTCATTATCTGTTCTGAAGTTGACGCCGGGAACATACTTCAGCCACACAGGAAATCCCCTAAAAATTGCACCATTAAACCCCAAAAATCAAAATCATTTCATGTTTAAAAGATATAATAAAACATCATTATTACTCTCTATATTTTTGTCATTGAGATAAAAAGTGATTCAATTATCATCCAAAATCATTCAACCACAATTGAATTCATTCCCTTTAATTTATTTTTTCAGACCAAATTACACTTTCATACAACAAGGCAATCAATTCACGTTCATTTCCAGAATAAAAAGGTAAACAAATGAACGAGACAGAAGTCCAAGACACCAAAACGTCAAAAAGAAAAAAGTTAGCAAATTACCCGAAGTTCCACTCAGCACAAACATAAGGTCCAATCCTCAAATGAGCATACAAACCAGCTTGTTGAACCAACTTAATGAACTTCACAAGATCATACCTATCCTCGAAATAATACTGCAAATACAAAAACAAAGCAAAACGTCTCGTATTAAGTAGGTAGTTAGAGTGTAAAATAAAATGGCCTTACGCGATTAAGACCGTCTTTTTTGTTTAAGGTAGAATTAGAAGCTAAAATGTGAAGAAATTATTACTTGACCAGGTTGAGGTTCATGACCATTCCAGAAAACATAGGTTTGAATTACATCGACACCGCCTTCTTTGGCCTTTTGAATAAGATCTGGCCACATCTGTATCAATCAAAATTCACCAAAATTACACAATACCCATGTCACATTTTCATCTAAAATTTTAGAGGATAATAATAATACACAAAGATGAGATTTTTTTCATAAAAAAGTGAAGAAAAATGCAATACTAATGCAGCATTGCCCAGTTCATCTAAAGTGATTGTGAACATTAATAACACTAAAAAGACTGAAATATAAGATTTTTTGAGAGAAAAAAAGGCAATAAATTCACCAAAAATACACAATACCATGTCAAATTCTCATCTAAGTTACTTTTAATGGAGTATACTTTAATAAACAATACACTAAAAGTTAGCAAATATGAGATTTTTCCAAATAAAATTAGCTATAAACATTAATAACAAACTTAAAAAGACAAGAAGTAAGATTTTTTTTTTAAAGAAAAATGTGAAATAAAATCCAACTACCAACATTACAAACTACCCATGTCACAATTTCATCTAAATTAACTATAAACATCAACAACACACTAAAATAAGTCTAAAAAATGAATAAAAAATGCAATGAAATGCAGCATTTCTAACATCTGCATCAACTAAATTACCAAATTACATGATACCCAACTCACATTTTCATCTAAATTCACCAGAAAACACCAAAAGATGTAATCTTTCACCAAAAAAATGAATCAAAAACTGCAATAAAATATTAAAAATGCAGCAAATTTAATTGATTCAAACCTCAGGAGTACTTCTGGGGTAGTGAATAGACCCAGAAATAAGAATTCTTCTTTGTCCATTAATTGTAATTGCTTTGCTATCATATGCAACACTTGCATTGCATAACAACACCCAAAAATTCACCAACAAAATGGTCAAAAATGTACACTTATTTTTCACCATTTTTCACCCAAACAAAAAAAAATGAAAAAAAATATCTAATGTAAAATGAAGAACCCTTTAATATTAATAAAAAATAAATAAAAATGATTCTGCCGTGTCTTTCGGCTGAAACACTTTATTCCATGCTTGTGTTTATAGAGTGTGTGAGTGTTAGTGTGTGTGACCTAGTGTACCAAAAAACAGCTGTGAAATGTGTCCTTTTGAAAAATTATTTATTTAATTTAAATTAAATTATTATTATTATTTATTAAATTATTAATTTCGGTGGAAAATGAGATTGTTTTCTTGTGAAAAATGATTGTCAGTAAACTGTGTTTTTGACTGATGATTTTTTTTTTTTGGGGGAGTAAAACAGAGAACAAAGTATTGAAATATTGAGTAGTGTTTGGAAATTTGTGTGCAGAAATGTGAAGACTTTGGTGTTGCTTTTATACACACTCATTTGGTTACTACAAAACGGGTTTTTCTTCTTGTGGAGGGTGGGTCCCTTGGGTTCTTTATTAGCCCTACTTTTATATTGCCTATCTTTCGACACGGTTTTTAATTGAGACGGTTTTATTATACGGAGTAATTATTTTGTTAGATTCTTTTAAAATGTTGTGTTTATTTATTTTTTATGTAGTCTCTCAATTCAAATTTAAACTTCGCATGATGTTATGGTTATTCGTCAATGTGCATTTTGTAACGGTAAAATCTATATTTATACAATAATACAATATGAAAAAAAAAAAAAACAAATTGATGTTAATATTGTATTTAAGGAAACGAATCAAATAAGATTACACATGACTATATTTCATTTATATATTTGACGGAAATTTCAAAGATTCTCTAAGCCCGTAATTAGTGTCAGATAATAAAATGCTAAGTTTGAATTTGAATTTGAATGGAGGGAAATGAAATACTTTAGTCCCTTCAGCCAAGATCGTTAGTCATATTTCACTTTCAAATTTTGTTCATTTATCTCGATAATTCAAACATTCTTTTGTCATACATAAGAGAAACTATATTTAAGAATGTTTTTTGTTTAATTTGACTCTATTAACACTAAAAGAATATAAACTTTTACTCCGTATAATTTTTTAGGGAGTATAATGTAAAATTATGAATATTATTGTTAAAAAATGCACATCGACAAGCGTGTAAAAGGAATATATGAAAAATAGATTTGAGTGGAATGGATTAGTAGTTTGGTTCAAATGATATTGATTGAATTTGGTTTAAATCATTTTAAGTTTAGTTTCTGTTTAGTCTAAATCAACTTCAAATTAGAAATAAATAGTACGTTATAAATTTTTCGTGTTTGTTATATTATTATAGAGTAGGTATTAGTGATTACTATATGAAATGAATACAAGTAATCTTACTTTAAATTTATTTACGATGCTCTAATATGTACGGAGTATTTAATTACTTATATTTAAACTTTTCTTTTTTTTAGGCAGGGTTTATTTTTATCTCATCAATAAGATAAGACAGACAATTAAACAAAATAGACATTCGAACCTAACATAATGTCTAGTACACCGTATCATTTGTTCCTTAATCACCATCAAATTTATATATTGTACGATATATTAAAAGTAGTGTCACACCTTAATTAAAAAAAATAAATTGCATAATATACTGTATTTAGAAAACTTAATTGTCAAGGTTTGTAAAATGTAATGACGATAGCTTTATGTAACTTAACCACAAACTCACCTTTCGAATTCTTTGCATGGTTTTGGACACTTACGTGTTCCATGCACTAACCTCACCCTTTCATCTATATATATACTTCCTTTAATTTTTTGCCTTCTCTTTTTTGTTTTATCACCATGTAAAATAATACTTTGTACATAAATTATGATACGATATTACAATAAATACGGAGTAATACTTTGTACTGGTATGTATATGAACCCTATTAATTTTATATTAAGACAAAATAATTAATATTTCGTGTTAGGTAAGTCTTTTTTTTCGTTTAGACTTAATTTTGTTGAAATGAACTAATTAAACTTATCTGAACTAATTAAGTAAAGTTTAATTTAATGTGAATTTGTTAATTAAGGAAGTATCTGAATGAAATTGTTTCGAATTGAATGAACTAAATGAACGTGAAAATAAGTAAAAATAAGTACTCCGTAATAAATAAAGGCCTAAGAGTTAAACTAGTATTTCTATGATATTTGTGAGTAGCCACACTTTTTCAATGAAAAAACAACCAACCTAAGCCATACAATTTTCATTCTAATTTTTGTTAGACTTTCAATCTCATTATATTATACTATTAGTTCAACGTTCATATATACTCCGTATATATATAGAGTACATTATTTTAGTACGAGTAAGTGATAAGGTAAATCGAAATTTAAAAATAATTCATTACTTTGTGTTCCCATATAAATGCAACAACATAAAATAAAATTACTCCGTACTTATTAAAAAAGGGAAAAGTAGCGTATAATAAACAAATTACTTTATTAGAAAGTAGGCAAATATCACACATCAAAAAAAAAAAAAAATCACAATCATTATTATTATTCATGGTGTTGATAAAATTAAAAATAAATGCTTGTACGCAACAACTTGTATAAATATATGCATGCATTTTATAATTGTAGTAGTTGTGCTTTTCTATTTCTTTCTCGTGCAAATGTTGTCTTCTTACCAAACTAAAGTCACACGCACTCGACTTATCACACGAGTAACTGAGTAAGTCAATATTGTTGGTTGTGTATGAAATGGTTGTACAATAAAATCAAATTCGAATATAATATACGGATTACAGTAATTCTTCTGTGAGATAAAATTTATATTATACTTAATGTGAGATTAATGTACAAATTGTAGTTAAATGGGTACAAAAATATAAAATAAATCTACTAAAGTCATTACTTGCAGGGGTATTAAAAAATTTCAGTAACATTTAATCATAATTATCACTTAAATTACAAAAGCTATATAATTGAGTACAAATGAAACGGACTTACAATAATTTATTCTAAGTCCTGACTCACACAAAAATTTGTGTACAGAGTAATACAATACGGTGTAAATGATATTTGTAGCATGTTTCAAATTTCAAAGAGCATGTATTAAAATGCTAAATATATGGCGTACAATTTTCTAAAAACTTTTCATTAAAAAATAGTAATATAATAATAACTTAATGTTATGGAGTTTATTACGATTATTATAAAAATATTTTCAAACGTAATTTCTTAATATAATAAAATGTGCCCTAAGAACACATATTAGAAAAATGGATATAATTATATTTATATAATTATATCATACACGTTTTAATTAATGAGTTGAATATATTTTTTGTTTCAAACAATATCATATGATTAAAATATATATTTTATATTTTATAAATATATAAAATTAATTGGAATGAAAGAGGAACATCATTTCATATAATATGATAAAATATCAATTTCTTTTAATTTGTTTACACTTTCCACAACGTCATTTTTAACTTTCTAATTCTATACCTCTTTTTAATCAGTATGTATAGCTAAATACTCCGTAGCACTTTGCAGAATGAATACATAATGTTATATTGTTAATTGTTATTCTATACATACTAGTTTTAGTGCCCGGCTCCGCCCGGGCTAACTATATTTACATTAAAAATTTAATTTTATATAAATTTGCATTATATTAAATATTTGTCCAGTTTATACATTTACTATTTATGACATATTAATATTATATTAAATACTTGTCCAGTTTATACATTTACTATTCATGAAATCATAATTAAGTATAATTGTTAATCATACTTCAATTAATATAAAATTATTATAAATGCATACATTATCAATGTATATATACTCTCATGAAAAATATTATTTTGATATAAGATTAATGATATTAAACCTATGATTTCTTCTTGGTGTTTTAGGTAAATTTTTGTTTAAATATGATAGAGAATTAGTTGTTTTAAATAACACTAAGAATTAAATACTAAATCTTTCTAATGTAACCTAACTAATTTAATTTCATTAAAAAATAAATTAATTCCAAAAATTTATTTATTTATTTTTATTTTTCACACCTTCCAAATATAATGTATCTATTTTTTCCAATTTTAATCTGAAAATATAGAGTGTTTGTTACAATATTTTATTTGATATTTTTAAGGATATTTGATTTTGTTTAAGGTAATTTTTATTTTAATGCTTTACTAAAAAAATCTTGTTTTATTTTAAAATCCTCATAATATTAAAATATCCAATTATATTAAGATTAATAAGTTTTATTATATATTAATATAATAACTTAAATTATATATATTAAAATAATAATTTTTTTATCAACCAATCATATTAGGACAAATGCCGTATGTAGACTATGGTTTCCATTTTTTTTTTGGGTAAGTGTAGTTGTAATCGGGTTTAAATTTAACTTTTTGGTATGTGTTATAATATTATTGTTAGTGGGACATATAATATTAAATAATCTTTTAGTAACTGTAATATTCTTGTTATTGGGACATGTATCCCATAATAATCAGCAAAATGACCATAGAGGCTAATGTATAACCATAGACGCTGATGTAATATATGGTACGTAATATATTCATATTTTTTACTCCCTCTATTCAATTCCATTGGCATCCTTCACTTTTTCACGTTTGCCAACACGAATGTTAGGACGCTTATATCTATAATTCTACTTGATTAAAAATTATGAAAATTTGATATAATATTGTACTCATTAAAACGGATCAAATAAGATCACACATGACTATATTTTCTCGGTTGCATTGAAAGAAAATTGAAAAACCATCGACTTTGATGAATAGGGGTCAAAATGGTGTTGGATGCCAATGGAAATGAACGGAGGGAGTAATAATAGAATTTTCTATTATTTTCTAGTGGAGTTGTTATCTTAGTTTAATACGGAGTATTTTTTTTTTTTTTTTTTTTTTTGAATAAGTGATTTAAAAGAATAGTTATGGTAAGGAATAATTTAATTTTCCAATTATAATATATTTGCTTTTAAGAGATAATTTTTTTAAATAAAATATATATGACCAATGAGAAGATGCCAATTGTCGACCATAGAGGCTATGGTTTCTGCTTTATATATATATATTAGATATGAGATATATCATACTCCGTATATACATATATAAATGAACAAAACTTGTTACCTGCATAGTTTTTTCTTAAATTGAAAAATAATGATGTGTAAAATAGACATACAAATTTATTTTTAATTAAAGTAAAATTTGAAAAACAACAGATGAGATTGGTCGTGCCCTAAAGTTTTAGTCAACTTTTGTGAAATGCTTGTAACTCGTATTGGGGAAAGATAGTGGCTCGTAACACGGACCATCGAAATTAACGTCTCACTTAAAACATGGCTTTACATCTTAAAAGCACTATTTGTCTAACCAACAGGTTTGCCTAGTCTTGATACAAGGCTAGATTTAAGAGGAGAATCATGCTCGATCTCGCAATGGCCGATTGGGAGGAGTTTAAAACCTTAACCCCGAGACACGCTCCGAAACCGAATTAATCGGCCCAAATGGGTTCGGATATCGGTTGGGAAACCAAAAAAAAAAGCACTATTTATCTTTATTATTCTAACTTCTTTAATTCTTCCTCAATCCTCGTTCATTTATAAATTTTTCCATATTACTACTCTGTACATCGTATTATTATTTCATAAAAAATGTTTTGTTTTGGAATAAATTTAACTTATGAAAAATTAACTTTGTCATCAGTTAGAAATTTAGTTTTGTTGCAGTACCGTCTCATATTAAATTTTATATGGACCTAATTAATTTTCTTACGTGACAACCTAAATCGATACATTCAAGATAAAGTTATCAAAAAATCTCTTACACTTTTTTCTATCGTGATTAAATATATAAAATTTATTGTGATTACACTTTTTTCTTAAAGAAATTATAATTCTACTCAACAATATTTCCTATACTTATCCATCCAACATCAAATATTCACACGCAACATGTATTTTTAATGTGTAATAATTTATTAATATAAATGTTTCAATTTGATTAGGATATTATTTTAGTTTTCTTTGTACATCGATGAGAATATATCCATAAAAATTCTACGATAATTAGTTAAGGTGGGAATCCAAAATTGCATACATATCCATAATTTGTGGTAGGGTTATATCCACACATTATCCAATTTGTGAGAACTTAAATCAATTGTTCACAAAAAAAAAAAAAAAAAAAAAAAAAAAGCATCTTATATTTGCCTTATCCATATAAAAAATAAAACAAGTGTTGTAATGTGGCAAACATTTGTTAAGGATGTTTGCGAATAGTGAACATCTTAATTTTCAAGCTACTTAATTACATTTTACTTTCGTTATAAAGATTGATTACTGAAAAAATAATATCAACTGATCTGTATATAATAACAATATTCAATCAATATTTCATAGCAAAAATTGTAATAAAGAATAAAAGAATTACTCTGTAAAATTCGAGAATATAAAATTTTAATTACACTTTATTTAAACGAGAAATTATTATTTATATATCTCTATATTCTTCTTATCATAACCAATGTATTTTTTTTTTTTTTTTTGAAATATATCATAACCAATGTATTGGATAATATTGATGACTAAATGAAAGTTCACATACCCTACCCAAAAAAAAAAGGCTACTCCGTATATCTTAACTACTAGTGTGAGGTTGACCGTAACATCAAAGTCTATATCAATTTGTTATTAGCCAGCTCAATGAAATAAAATTAGGTTTACTTAGATAATTTTGATTGGGTATATCTTAACTACTAGTGTAATGGGCCCAAACACGTACAAGTGTGTGACAATTGATGGGCCTAAATAGGTCACTTTACGGAAAACTAACACGATATACTCTTTCTGTTCCGATCAGTTGTTATCTACAAAGTGTTTTTCGTTCTTAAGTAGGTGCTAGTTATTGGAGCATTGATGAGAACAAAATATCGATAAGTTATCATAAGGCCATGTATTGATCAAGATAATATGAATGGGATAAGTGTCGAATTGAGTCTGAATTGTACTTTGTCGCACCCACTAATCGACATATTTTTGGTTATTCCAGGAGTGTTTCCCTGATAATTTCAACTGTTAACTGATTATTTAGGCAAGGAAGCACGTGTTGCTTAACGAGCGTAAGCGAGATTTACAAAACCCTATATAGTGACAACTACGTTTACAGAGTAATTAATATCCAATCCAGATTCGACTAGACCCGTTTCCTAAAATTGTTAACCAAGAATAGACCCATAGTACTCTAATTGTAGGGTAGGGGTTGTGTCTAGTGGGCTTAGATGTGCTTCTTATCCTTAATAATATGAAGATAAGATGCAAAATCACTACTACTACTCATATGCAATTACACTTCACTCTCATTACATTCATTACATTATCTAGTCCTTGTAATTATCCACTAATTATATACTTGTTCTATCCTTCAACAACTTGTTCCATCAAATAAAAAGTATTCTAGGATTTTTTAAAACTTCTTTATCAATGAAATTATTAAAAATTTGTATAAATATATGACGATATGCTTATCATGAGACCGCATTTTACGAGTCTTTACACTCCTACTACATGCAAGAGAGTAAATACGATGCATGGTGATAGTATTTTGTATTTACAGATAACGGAAGAATTACAAATTGAAAGCACACTCGAAATTTACTTAATTTCTTTATAACATATCGAAATATTAACAAAATTAACTTACACCCATTAGAGTTTCAAAATTGGTAAAGTGTATAAGTCCTAGGTCGATTTCAATATAAGTAGTATTGCAAATAATATTTCCGAACAATCTAATCTCGCCGCTAAACCATGAAGTATTGTTTGGCCACTGATCATTTTACCCGTCATTTCCGAGCACAACTGTTAACGTCTCTGCGTAGTCGTCATTGTTCTCAACAGTTTTCGTCCTCAAAATTCAAGCTCCTTCGTTTAGGCTGGCTGAGGCACCTTCTCTTTTACTCTCCTTTGCTTCGCCTTCTGCAATTCTACTGTCGAAGTATGTCGGTGTCAGTTAAGAGTAGTTTGATATTAAGATGTAAGTTCGTAGCATTTAATGTTTTCAAGGTCCAAACTTACACTCGACATCCTGCAGAATCGTATTGTTTGAGACATTGACGGAGAATCCAATATACGACATCACCTCCTCCAAGCGTGTAGGACTGGTGAGGTACAGGTAACCGATCTGTTGGTCGGGAACAAGGGGGCGTCAGTACGGTAGTAACTGATACGACTACATGCTCAGAATTCAGACGGTTATTACAGCGCAAAACCAAAGAGAATTACGATTAGCAACTAACCAATGTTTCGAGAGACGACGCTCTGTTGTACGCTGCTATGCCAGCACGTTTGGTAGTTCGTGTTTTAGCTGCGCCAGTGTTTTTTCCCCACCTTAGGACATCCCTATCAAGTCAGAAAACAGTCGTTTTTTAAAGTAACCGCGAAACCGAAAAATCTCAAACATAGGATCAGTTGCTAGCTAATACTTCGTAGTTGAGCTCCTATGCAAGCGCTTGCTTAGTTTAGGGTTCAAAGGGCAAAACGGCAAATCTATATCATACGAAATACTTCATACCTTTCTTCATCTGACAAGAATTTCTCACTAAGCAGCTTTTGAAGCAAAGCATCCTGTTACGTGACAAAAAATCATCAATTATAACAAGACGATCTACTTGTCTCTTTATTTCTATTTTGGGCGAATTTTACCCCTAACCGTCTGTCATTAGAATGTCATCCCACAGACCCACACATCCCAATTTTGACTCCGCCAACATGGGAAGCATACTCAAAACGAGAAAAATGGGACGCGGTGACAGTATTATTGATCATGACAAGTCAACACCAGCAACATTGAAAGCTGGTATAATTAGAACTTAGAGCTTAGAAGTTAGAAGTGCATACCTGTGCCTCACACCGAACTACTGCCATTACACGATCGTTGTATTCCTCGATGTTTAGTGCAGGTGCTAAGAAGTGCCTCCGTGCATACAACTGTGTATATTAGTAGAACATTAGTGACAGCACATGTAGAGAAAACTCTCTTGTACTATGATCACTTAATATGCAGGGTAAGGTTGCGTACATCTGACCCAAATCTCCTTTACCTCACCATTCATGGATCCCTAGAGACATCGGATAAAATCTGTTGCCTGCTTTTTCATCATAGAAGTGCTGGCATATAAGCTAAATTAATTTACTTTGGCGTGCGTAGAAGCAATGAGAAATTAGTACCTTTCTCAACCATCGAGACTAAACCTTTCGAATTATACCTCGTAATTTTCTACTCCTACCAATGATAAGCTCTCCAGAACCCCAAGATGATACATTGATACGGCATGAAAGAGTGAGTTTCTTTCTTATCCACAAATGCATTGAAAAGAATCTGAATTTTATTGAAGATGTTGGTTCAATTTTCAAAAGATTGAAAAAGCACCTTTCTCCGAGACGAGGGTACTATGATCAGGCTAATCAAGTGATGTTCCAAGGTTCGGTTACCCCCCGTATTCTAAATCATTGGCATAAAAAAAAACATAATCTTTTCCTTGGTGATGTGCCAAATGTATAAATTGCTCTGAATTCCTCCGAAACATGTACGTTCTCTTGTGTTGATATAACGTTTACTAACAACCAATCATCTGTGGGAGATCCAGGACGATGAGTGTGCATAACATTCAACCACAAATAGGGAGTTGGGACCAACGCAAATGATGAATCATAGGGCACATATGACATGACATACTAATCGAGTATAATCAGATGAAAGCAGTGACAGCAAGAAAAAGAGTAGAGAAAAAACAATGCATACTTCGAATATACAATCACCAATGTATGCCAAAGCAGCCGCATTGTGTGACGACCGTGGTTTCTCCAACTTCGGAGGAGTTGGCAACCATCTATCGTAACCCAAGTACGTCTGCTCCTCCTCCAAATTCACTGTACCTATTAAATTTCAGGTATGCCAAACAATCGCTTAGCGTTATAGCTTTCAATAAGCGTGACGAAATCTAACAAACATGGGATACTACTATCACGGCCGTGTCCTTTTGGACTTAATTCAGCTTAAACTCAGGTCAGCACAATTTTGTTCTTCAGCACACGAAAGTTAAAATGTCAGCGTCTCTTTTTTTATAAAATACGGAGTAGATTACTAAACTCGTCTCACATGTGAGAACTAGTACTAGAACTGGCTACCTGCTAACAACGAGAAATGCTATCTACCTTCTCTTTTCTACTTTCTCGTTTACCTTCTCCTCTCACAAACGATTAAAATATTATTTCTTTTGCCTCATCTACTTGTCCGACCCCACACGATATATAATCTAGATACCACCACTCGCTAATAGTAGTGGAGCAAATCAAAATTGCTCACTAAGGCCGAGTTCTTTCAGACTTAATTTCTGCTTAGCTCAACTCAGCTCTTCAAAATACAATTTCGTTCTGCGGTTCACATTCAGTTCAGATAAGTTCACCTCTAAAAAGTCGAAAAGAACGAGCCCTAAGACATCCATTGTTAAAATACAAAAGCAGGATAATGCATACAAATAATCTCTTAAAGCAACAAACTTCACACTAATTCACCATAAGAAATTCTCAACACATTATAATTAAGTAAATTTACAACCAACTAAACCCTAATTCCCTAAAAGCAACATACTTTCTTCATCACCATTATCACTACAAATCACTGACAACATAAAATGAGGAAATAACTTCAACCCAGATAACCAAATTGCTCAAATTTAAAAACCCATAAATTGAATTTACCTTGAGATGGAGCAACAGCACTGAATTTGAGTAGCTCATCAACATTAATCAGCAAATTAGGGTTTTTAGGTGTTGTTGAAATTGAAGTTGAAGGGGTAGTTTTGAGAAAAAGGGTTTCTTTTTTAGGGGTTTTACGAGGAGAATTTCGATTGTAAGACAACCTTTGTTGAGTGTCCCATGATGCTCTTATTGGTGTCACTATGTTTGTTGCTAACACCATTTTTGTTTTGCTCACCAAAAAAAAAAAAAAAAATAGTTTTCTTTGTTATCTATCACTTCACTGGCAATGATATTATATTTTTGGAGATACTATAAAAATACGAGAAATTTAAGTCGGAAGGGGTGTCTTAATTTAAGAATACGTAAATAATTACTCCGTAGTGCTTGTATAAGTTGAATGTGAATTTGTTGGGTATGTCATTAAGAAATTTTTTAAATGGCATTTGAAATAATAAGGGCGTGACCTGATTTAAAGATACGTTAATAGATGGCGTGACTTGTGTATAAAGAAACGTCACATGTCCGCATTTGTTATTTTGTATTCACGGTATTGCGCCTCACGGCCTACGATCGTATTTTTAAGCGTTAGGGGACGAACATATCGACACTAGGCTGTGACAGTTGAACTTCCCAGTGACCGATTCCGGGATTTAAAACTATGCTTCAAATTAAAAATCAAGCTCTCCTAATAATGAGTTATGACATTGTCTTAATTATTGTCTTATAGAAATCTGTCAATATCCCCTTGTGTAGAAACAAATTTCACAAGAAAAATATGTATTCGTTGTTTTTTTTTTTTGTTACTTTATGTGGTAAATATAGGTGGTAAAAACTTTGATCTTTTGCCCTTAATTGGAGCTTGTGTGTCAGGAAAACTACTGCATCCTTCTAGATCTTCTAGGCAACCATCTTGTCCCACATTCACAGGATACGTCACCAGATGAACGTCGTTCATGTCTACGATCTCATTTCCGCTGTAAACCTTCCACATTTGTTCCCCTATGGAGCGTACTTTGGCAACGCAGTCTAGACTGTGCGGTTCCTCGAACTCTTTCTCTGCTCTTCCTGTGTGCTCGTACCAGAGCGACATCCTGTATGCGTAAATTCCTTGGTTGTTTTGTTGGTTATCGTCGGTTTGTTCAGTTTGGTAGCACCCTATTGCAATCTCGGTGTCTCTTGCTCCGTCCATTGATCGCTGGTTAATGTTTGCGGACCCTATCAGCATGTATCTGTCGTCGACTGGCAAATGTATCGAGGCACACCAGCACACAAAACGTTAGAAAACTTCAGAAAAAGTTCAGACAATTTAAGACGAAAAGAACATGTTCTAAGTATGCATACCTATCATAAGCTTGGAGTGTACATACACCATGAACCGTCGATTTGCCTGAGCGCTCCAGTATAACGTCGAGGGGTGAGGAGAAAACGGGGGGATAAACTCTCCCGGTTGCTTTTCTTCTCTATTAGCAAGGCAGAAAAAGTTCAGATAATCCCTAGGATGCGCCTGATATCCCGTACCTTTTATCGCGTCTCCAATCAATCTGTACATCATCTGCATGGTTTCCCTAGTCCAATGCAGTATATCCTGCACAGTTTCGCTTTCTGGTGATCCTTCGGGCCACATGGGTATCACCACGTAGACGGAAAACCTCTCTCGTGCCCTGATTTTATTTGCGACCTTAAGTGCAATCTCGACTGGAATTAAATTTTTGCATCCGCTGCTCTGATCAGCGTCCCACAGACTGCACCCTCCGATAAAATACTGGTTCTCGATGTATATGAAGTTTTCCGCTTTCCTAATTGCCTCAACGTAGGCCTCGTGGATGCTTTTTTCGGTTCTGATCTTCTGAGACAGTGGAGTTGCAGAGAAATGATCAATGGACCGAAAAACCTGCACGCTCCAGTTTCTGTCACCACTGTCGAAACTTTTTGAAAGAGATTGTCTGCGTATGTTCTCTATGGTGTTAACTGGGATCAGCAACGAAGGGTCACATTGCTTGGTCCACCGTTGCTCAAAGTTAGTAAGCACGTCCCACGCTGCCTCGCCTGTGATGCAAGCGTGCGCATCATGCCAGGGTTCCCTCGGTCCACCCCTGTGCAGATTAGCTCCAGAAATGCTCGTCTGATAAAAATCATGCACGTGCGAATCTGAGTTCAGCGTCTTGAACAGCGAGTGCTGCTCAGTGTCATAGCGACCATCACAGAGGTCTACGCCCCCAATGAAGCTCAGTATTTCTCGTTTGTTGGGAGCGTCTTCTGCTCTGATGTCTGCAGTGATAGTCTTCTGGTGATGACTGAAGAATGTCGGGAACTTGCTGTGTAATCTCGGGCACAACCTGCAGATCACTTTCGTGTTTTTGAAATACACCGAGGCGTCTTCATCGTGAGTCTTCATAAGGCCTTTGTTCTTGATAAGCGGTATGGATGATTCGTCGTTCCACAGCATTATCCTCACGGCAACACCTTCCTCCGCTTTCTGCTTCAGCAGTTCCCCTAGCATCACGCCTCTTGCACGTGGAATCTCCGTGTTGGCATCTCGAACCTAAAAAAACAGTCGCTTATAATAACACTCAACATGCAAATCAAACACTGCTAATATAATCGACTGAACTGACGTGAGCACGTAATTACCAGCACCATCTTGGGGTTGAAAGACCAACCCGCGATGTAAATCAAATGTTTCGCTCCCTCTAGAGCTCTGTACACATCCTCCCATAGCTTCCTAGGAGGCTCATGTAACAACAATGGTGGCTGAAATGACGGTGTATGGTGCGCGTCATGGTACAACGTCACACCACAGTTGGACCGCTGTGGAAATGTCGCGTTTCTTAGGCCTTTGAAGTTGTCGCTGGTGATCAACTTCTCCCATGTCGGCTCCAAATCCGCTGGTTTGAACCATAGAATGAACTGTAACCCTAGTTTCGGCTTTGTCTTCCCTTCTTCCGATAGCAAAGGAAAGAAACCATTGATCAAACTCGCTTGGCTCACAAGCTGGTGTGCCTGAAACTGGATTTTCCCGAGGACAGCGCATTTCGTTTTCATGGTGATGGTTATGGTCGAATCAATAGGATGTGCGCAGAGGATTTGAAACGTTTGATTCCAGACACGGTCTCTTTCATATGTTGTTCTTGCAACTTTATGGTCATCTATTTTAATAGTCACGTATGCTGCCCTAGCTCCTGCTGATATACACTGCACAGAAGAACAAAAACAAGAACTTTATCGTAGTACATTAAGAACATGTTATCTTCGTCGTAAGTTGTCTGAAGTTTTCCGAAGTATTTGATAAGTTATTGTAATATTGTTTCGTTAGATAATCTCTAGGAGGTTACTACGACTTTTAAACGCAATAATACTTACGCTGAATGAAAAGGAAGGCGCAAATGGTGTTGCGTGGAAGATGGTCGCTTCCAACGTCCCATGGATGAATTTGTTACCAGCCATCTACCTTAAAAGCGGCCTCGTTACTGTTTTTTTTTTTTTTGCGACAAAGCGACCACGACAGCGACAAAGACCGAATGTAAACTGTAGTGTATGTGATTGTCATTGCAGAATGTATGTATATATAAAGGAAGGTAAAAAGTTAGATAAATGTTGAAGTGTAAGGCAAAGAATAGATAAGATAATGAAAACTTTTGATGCAAATTATGACATAAAAATTGGTAGTTGGTGAAACTTGTACAACTTTGTAATTCAATCTTTGAATCAACCTTTTTTTTTTTTTTTTTTTTTTCATTTGTTTTTGTTTTGCCTAATCACATGAGTTCCCTTTAAGGTCAAGTTACGTCGGTTTTCAACGTACAAGTCGAAACATTTTACATTCGCAACTGTAGACGAGTTTGAGCAACACATTTCAGAACGAAACTAAGATATGGGTGGCCAAAGTTTTGATCGAAAACGACTGCAAATAACTGACATTTTGTTATGTTGTCAGCTGAATGTCATTTGACAAGAAGAACAGCAACATATAACTTGTAAGATATGTGCCAAGTTTGCTGAATTTAGGGTTAGTTTTTCCTATGAAACCGAAATTAGGCTTATAATATGTGTTCTTGTTTAGGATAGTGTCCTACGAGTACATTCTAAGGGATATATATGACCAAATTTGTTGGAATTTTCCTAGTTTATTCAAGGATTGTTACTCTTCTGTTGAACTTTTTTAGTTAAAAGAAGTTGCTAATGTTGTGTACTTCACAAAATCTTTGTATATGTTGTCATGCACCACATCAGTTGTTAAGGTTTACAATGCGTCACGCAGCCTCAACCCGTTTTCCGGGGGAAACGTTATTTTTTCAGATAGATTCGACAAAGTTTGGGCTCGATGATCTCTTTAAGACAAAAGTCGAGACAGACTTTATTTCGAACAATCGGTTGTTAACATGTTTTATGAAGTTAATGAAAATAGGTGAGCATTGCTGTGTAGGGTCCACTTTAATATATAGTTGTTTATTCGATTGTTAGAGAAGGGAGAAAGATTGTCAAAGAGACTGTCAGAAAGAGACTGCACGTAACAATACTCAAAATAGGTTCTAAGAAGTAGAAACCAAAATGTTTTGTACTTCATTAGGGCCTGTGCCTAGACATTCTGAACGAGCCCATCAACTCCATTGAGTTCATGGGCTTTGAGCTTAGAGGTACAATGTCCCCTGAGCTTTCGAGTTCGATGGACGGCTCGATAACGGTCGATTCTTTGTCACTTTTCGACTGTTGATGTAAATTATATACAGAAACAATGAAAACGAAAATAATATTACTTATAAATAATATCTATTTAACAAACTCCTCAAGCACGTAATTATACGTTGCTCTTAAGACTATTTCGCCCCCTTATTGAGTGCCCGACTGCCCGGGGTGGATCGAATGTCTCAGGGATATTAAGAGTTTACACTAATATGAAAGCACTATATCATTATTAGTAATTACTGTATTAAGAATATTTGTGGGGAATGATTTCTGTGTGTTTTTGTTGAACACAAACACCCTGTATTTATAATAATATGGTGTCTCTTCAAAATTCAATCTTAGCCATATATTAAATTAATGGCCAAAAAGTGATGTTGGAAGGATGTATGATAACAGCCAATTTATTCATCTGATAATTATTTATTAGAATTCCGACTTAGGCCCAAAAAATAAATTCTGATTTGCTAGGAAATTCCAACATCAACTGTGAACATTGTTATCGATTTTAATCATTTTTTTACCATTTTGTTTTTTGTGGAAGGGTCGGGTTAGCTTAGACTTTTACGTGGACCCGTTGGTCATATCTACATACGGTTCCAGACAAGTGGTTGTCGGATAATCATTTCATGAACACGAACCGACCCAACTTAAGTAATGGGAATGGGCCACGTTGGTCCTAGGCCCAAGTACGGTTGCCCTGGTTTAGGCCAACTCGGGCCGGTACGTAGTCAATCGACAAACACAAATGATTCATGAAAGAAACACTAAGAAAACAACACTTAGAAAAAGTTTGATTGTTATGACTTGAGAACCCAAAATCCACTACTAAAATTTTCCTACCGAAAAGACACGCAACGTGTTGCTAAATTTCTTAACTTGTTGCAACATTCCAATCGCCACAAGCCAATTACTATGCCCCAATTTCTAATAATTAAAACAGTGAGTCTTTTGTAAGTATGTCTCATAGAAAATTAATGTAGGATCAAAGTATAAATTGCAGTTAATATAGTACAAAAATAAGAAATAAATCTACCAAAATCACTTATAAGGGTACTAAAAAAAATAGTTACAATTAATTCTAATTATCACTCAAATGATACAAAAACTATATAAACGAATATAAATGAGGCGGACTAGATCTGGACCTGACTCACACAAGAATTTGTATAATTGAAAAAATACATTGATAATACTCCGTATATAATAACCTGTTGTTGAGCTTCAACTATCGCCTTAAAGTTTTTTAAGTTGAGTTGATCTTCTAATACGTTATCAGATACTTAAATTTTATCCCTAGTTTCTAAATGGTTGGTATATATCGCGTAAGGTAAGTAAGCCTATAATTAATTACGTGATCGACACTTCAACCCTAAAGTGCATTTGTGTGAGAGGATTGAAGCGTAGACGCAACTATAATATAATACCGTCTCGTATAAAAACTATTAACGTGGATGTAAAAATGATTATACACTAACACTATGATGGGCCGACCAATGGGGAAGTTGAAACATGTGGTATCGTAAAATACCGCAACTCATGCATCCGGTTTAATGTCATTTTGTCCATACACTCCTTGACTTCTTGTTTATACGGAGTATTATTTTCTTACATTTTTTTTTGTTTTAGTATCTATATATGCTCCATCAATGTCAATCTTCACATCAACGTCTAAAAACAAATGGAGTATTAAGATTTAAAATAATTAACTTTTATTAATAATGTAAAATACGAGTTTTTTTTAAAGTCCTTATTATAAACTTTCGTAATAATAAGTGATTTCTTTTGTTTCTCTCGACAAGAGTTACTCTTGTACATTATATACTACTCCGTAATAGCTAATGAGCTCTACTAAAATGTTGTCATATTATATGAATCAGGAAGCTCGTTTTTTAGTTTCTTTGTGTGATCAAGATGATCTACTCGTATTTTAAAACTTATCCCAAACAAATCACTACTCAATCCTAGATAATTAGTTAAAATTATTACTTAAGAGATTAAAACAGTAATATACAAGTCGTAAACGTTATTTGTATTATTCTATAATACTCCGTTACAGTGTTTTATACGAAATAATAATCATGCAATAATTAATATTTTTTCGACCTTATTGTACTCAAAGTTGTAAACTGGACTCCAAGATAATACATTAATACAAAAACGTAGTGTATTTTTTGTGTGATGAAAGCTATCACCACATTCTAATAAGTTGAGCTAATTATTAAATTACCAAAAAAAAAAAAAAAATTATTATTACGGAATTAAAAAATTAAAATAAAATGAAAAATAGAATAAAAAAATAATGGCTTGACTTAAGAAGCCACGCGGCAATCAGTTTGCTAAATCCTTGCATAAGTAACGTCATAGTCAATTAGTTGGCATAGCCAAACTAATTAATCAGTTAGTTAATTACAAAAATATTTGGCCTGCTTATTTGTACATGTCGGCTCCTATTTTATATTTTCCTACTCAATTGTATTTCGTATTTTCTAGTAATTTCAATACGAGTGTAATACGTGGTACATTGCTATCATTCAACTTGAGGTGATTGAAATTTGAAAATAATTGAATTTTTTACGAGTTTGGAATTAAATTTGAATTGTTAATAAAAACTAAAGAGGATTGAAATTGACGAGATTTACACCACGTGAGGTAGTTGTAAATTTGTAATATTCATTTTGTTTTAATTGTTTGTATACCATTCTCTGTATTACTCAATTATTTACCATTCTATTTTGGGAGATTATTATGCAATATATAACTCTGATAGATAATTTTACCCATTTTCCTTTTCCACACAAGTATGCAAATATGATCTCATTGTGAAATAATATATATACTAGTTAAGCCCCCGCGCGATGCGCGGTTAATTTAGATGTCTGTATTGACTAAAACGTATCCTTAAGATTGTGTACTAAAATCACATATGGCACAAAAAAAAAAAATAGACATCTAAAAACAGAAAATAAGCAAAACTCTATATTAATTAGTCCGCATGCACATTAATACTTTAGTGAATCCTCAAATAAAATATGCCTATACAATATTTATGAAATAAATGTGAATATAATTTACATGCATAATAAGTGCTATATAGAGTCAACATAATCACATAGTCATAATATCATTACAATAAGTAGATCAAAATGAGTTTTACTAAATAATTTATTGATTTATTCGTAAATTAATTGTAGGAACTGAAAGAAATAATTAAGTTTGTAATAAATTATTTCCAAAATTATTGTAGACATAAATTAGTAGCAATAGTTGCCTTATAATATATTTTTTTTACTAAAATAATGTGTGAATGCAATAGATGTTATTTTATTTTTAATCTATTTTATATTTTTGTTTTTTATAATTAAGTCATCATGATGTAAGCATGTGCATTTGGCGGGAAAAAATTGCACAGAAATGTGACATGTGGCATGTATGACATCAACGAAAACTGCCTTTTAGTATATTAAAAGATGGACAAAGGGTAAAAATGTCTTTTAATAAGTTTCTTTGGTATTTATACTAAAATAAAAGATAAACAAGTGATCAAGATGAAGGAATTAATCCATCTGTCCTGATCATTTGTTTACCTATTCTATTTTTGGGTGTTTCACTCATTTATTTAACTTCCGGTTTTTGGAGTCTTTTGTGACTCTAGTGAACAATCTTAACTCTTCTCTTTTTTTCACACATGTTTACAAATGTGATTTCATTAGGAAATAATATACTCATAGGCCAAATGGAGAAAGTGTCTTTTGATAAAAAAAATTTTATCTTTGTGTCAAAATGAAAAGTAAACAAATGATCAGAATTAAGGTTTTTCACAAAAAAAAACAATTGCTTAGTTATTTTGAATGATTTTTTGAACAATAATCAAGTTCAATTTATTTTTTTCTCTGATATGAGTCACAGATACAATACAATGGAAAGATGATTCAAACTAGTCATCTATCATCATTAACTAGGAATGTCATTGGGGAGGGGCAGGGGCGGAGGAAGGGTCCCTTGTCACTGCATTCACGAACTAAAATGGCAAACCTGCACCCTTCCCACGACCTGTGGCGGGGAATATTTTTGAAAACCACACCCGCCCCACCACCTTGGGGGTATCCATGCGAGTATCCACTTACCCATTCTCCATAAACTTAAATTAATCTATTTACATTTTTCATAACTGAAAAATACTCATTTATGATCCATTTCATCGTCTTTAAATAGTAAATCATACAACAATGAAATGATTTAATAATATACTGAGTATATGATTTGATTTGATTGAATTTTTTTCCCAAATAAAATCACTTCTTTTTTACCATGGAATGTCTAAACCAAAAGTATCATGCATAAATTATGCTGGTGAAGCGGGGCGGAGGCGGGGCGAAGGACATCCACATGTCATACCCACCTCTGCTCCACCCCGCTTAAAGGGGAAACTTTTAACATCCACCTCTGCTCCACCACTCACGTAATTACCCTCCATACCCGCCCTAACTAGAGCAGATGCAATGCAAAATCCACTTTCACCCGCCCCACTGACATCCCTATAATATTAACACCTTAACTCTAATCACTAGATTTAATCACCTTTAATCGATTAAAATTTCACAATATGAAACGGTCTCACCAAACCCGCCATTCAAGAAAATCATGAATGATCCCTCCCGATGTCCTCAATAGGTGGAAAATTCACACAAACCCAAACTCCCCCTCACATGTCTTCGCTCCTTAAATAAAACCTCAACAACCTCTCAACTTTCCCTCCCTCTCTCTAACCAAAACCTCAACCACTTTCCCCAATCACCACCATGGCTTCCAAAACCCCATACACACCAATCACCACCACATCAACCACCGCACCAACCACCACACTACCACCATCAACCTCCCCACTAACAGCCAACCTAGACTACATCTCCCGCGCAAAACGCACTCTCTACTCCACCCTCTCCACCCGGCGTCCATGGCGTCAGATCTTCAACCACCGCGTGATCTCAATCCCTTCTTCATTCTCCGCCGCCTTCTCTCGCCTCAAAACTAACCTCTCTTACTTCCGCATGAACTTCTCCCTCTTCGTTCTCGTCATACTTTTCTTATCTCTTCTATGGCACCCTCTTTCGCTTGTCGTCTTCCTCCTTATGCTCCTCGCTTGGATCTTCCTCTTCTTTCTTCGCGACGAACCTCTCGTCATTTTCCGCCGTACTATTGATGATCGCATCATCATTGCTATCTTGTCCTTCTTCACTATCTTCTTCTTGTTGTTCACCGGTGCCACGTTGAATATCATTGTTTCGGTTTCGGTTGGTGTTGCGGTGGTTTTGATTTACTCGGTTTTCCGCTCGACCGACGATTTGTACCTTGATGAAGAGGAGGCCGTCGGTTCGGGTCTGATTTCCGGTCGGTCCGGTGATGGACCGGGTCATTATTCTTCTCCTCGTTGAAACAATTAGGGTTTTTGATTTGGGCGTGATTTTGATTTTGATTTTGAATTTGTATGTGTGAAGTTGTTGTATAACTTTGTGTAATTTGATCTTCAATTTGTTGTTTTTTTGTAATTGGCAATTGTTGTTGTTGACTTTTGTAAATTATAAATTTATTACCACTCAATTTTTACTTATTTTACCCTAATTCTGTGATGTTCGATATGTTCTTCCCATTTTCCTTTTGATCGATATCTATTTCTTCGTATATGTTAAAAAACAAGTCCAACCGTGAAGACGATCACACGACTCTTTAGTTGATGATCGCGGGAAAATCTATGGAGTAACATGTTATTGAACTATCGAGCCAAACATTGTAGCAAGCTAAGGGTGGTGCTACCTCGATTGTGCCATGCTTCGTGCACGGTCTATTGATGCTACCTAACAGTGCTCGACTCGTTTGGGTGTGCTCAACTCGATCGGGTGTGGGTTGTGCCTTGGAAGAATTTCTATTTTTTTTTCTTATCAATCGACGTGGCACGACCATAACCAAATGAGTTTACACATGAGTTAGGTCGTGTTATTTGTTCATTGTCCTTTTCGACTATTCTGTTAATAATTATATTGTTTGCTGTTTGTTATCGTACCTAGCTAGGTGGTATTATTTGATGCGCGCTATCTAAATTTGGAGTTGTGTCATGGGTATTTAGTGATAATGATCCGTCAACCGTTTAAACTACACTCTCAATGACAAGAATTTGACGTTTAGCAATTCATGAACTCATGATGGGAGCGTAAATATTAAAAAAAAAAAAAAAAAATGTTTCAATCTCCCAACTTTAATGGAGACGAACTATATTCATTTATGATAGCTCTATTATAAAATCGTTTCATAGAAAACTTGTATCTACAATACAAAATATAACTAAAATTAAATCATTTCAATTAATAAGAAGTTGATAAATAATTGGTCTAAAAAATATCACAATGAGTATGACCTTTCTTATAATGGACCTGCCCCATTTCATGTGATTTGGTCACATATGTTGAGATTATGCCAGCAACATAATGTAGACATGTAAAGCTGACTTTGTCTATCGACTCCATTATTATTTATTTTAGGTTATTGTTCAATATTTATTTACTCCGTATTTATTTACTCCCAAACAATATATTTAAAATATTAGATACGTTATTTGTCGATTGAGACTTATAAATTAAATTATTGCATATTCACATTCTGCAATTTCTGGCTAAACTTGTTGTGAGTTATATTTATCCACTCTAAACACAAACAAGTAGTTAACATAAGTAAATGTCGAACCCCAAAGGAAGGCGTTTAAGTCAAACAAATGCGTGATGTAACTATTTCTCAAGTTACCAAATTGAGCGGTTTAGGTTTGGGATTCTAATTCTAACAAACGACGCGCAATAATTGATAAGTAAAACGACAATAAAACGAATCTCGGAATAGACGATTTCCACCAACAAACTGAAAATGATGGGCGAATCAAAATAATTCATTTTGTCAAGAATACTCTACCACGGAAATACACAATTCTCAATTCTCAGTAAGAGTAGCTAATTACTGCAGAAGCGCACGCAATTAACTCTTACGAAAATGACAACCTAGGCCAAACGTCTAAGTTCAATCGCAACGCAGAATAAATCAATGAAAATTGACATAGATGAAAGATTGCATACACATATGGCATACAATTTGTTTCATAGTGCAACTGTGCAAGGCATTGTTATAAGGTGGGGTGAAATCTCTTATGACCACGAGAGCGGATTCTCTGTCCCATTTTTATGTCCCACTTGGTGTCCCATTACTATATAAGGTAATAAATCTCATTGATTATAAAATATTAATGAATAAATAATTATATAAACTAGGGATTTATTACCTTATCGAGTAATGGGACACCAAATGGGACAGATAATCTGCTCTGGCTCACCACACGGTGGCAGAGTTGTTCCAATACCATTTATAATACCCCGACCTACCACCTTGTTGTCCTCACTTAAGCCCAAAAGTGCAAGACCTTATTACTAAAATAGTGGATGTAATCCCTTTATAAACATATCATTCCTTTTTCCCCCTCCCTGATATGGGATATCCAAACCCTCGGGTGTTACAATTTAGGTCTTTTCACTGGGGGGAATAGGACCGGAAAATAGCAACTCTCTTTAAATAACTTCTGTTATTTAAGTAAGAACTAGAGATGTCAATTTCACCCGAATCCGCTCAAATTTAATCCGCCTGATCCTAAAAAACGGATAAAAATCCAACTTAAATGGATGACGATTGGAGGATGGGTGGTGGGTTGGATGTTAGATGAAACGGGTAATGGACGGTGAAAGTTGTGAAATAATCCTTAATTTTTTCTAATTCTTACGCATCAGTTTTTTATACGAAGTAAATTGTACGTTAGCATGATCTTAGTAATTTTATAGTTCTTCTTTTAGAAAAACTAATTTTATACGAACTACAGTACTTATATAAGCTGTTATTAGGAGTGTGTAAAATAAACCGCATCGTTAATTGAACGAAAAAACTGAAAATCGCACATTTTAATGGTTCAGTTTACCGAATTGATAAGAATTACGTTAAAGCAAACGGTTATCGATTCAGTTTAGGTTCGAGAAATTTATTTAACAGTTAACCGTGAACCAAGCCGTTAAACAATTTTATCATATCTTTGAATATTCTACAATTTAAATTTATTACATTTTGTTGTCATAAAAAAAAAAATCCCGATTAACCGTGAACCAAGCCGTTAAACTGAACCCTTTCTTCAAAATTAAAAAATCCCGATTAACCGCGAAATAAACAGTTAGTTAGTCGGACCGAACCGAACCGAACTGTAGCTAACCTTTACTTAATGGTTCAGTTTAACTTCGATCTAAGGCCGAACCAAACAGTTTATTAACCGCAACATTTAAAGGTTCGGTTTAACAATCAAAGTCTTAAAAATACGGAGTAAGAAAAATGGAGCACCCATCATACGACCCGTACTATCCCCACCATCACCACGGTCCCCACCACCGTCAACCACCGCCGGAATACCTAAACCACCGCCAAACCTCCGTCACCACCACCGTCAACCACGCTTACATCTATAACGACCCACCTATTTCCGCGACAAAATTACTTCCACATATTAATATCCCTAAAAAACAGCGACATATCAACACACTTTTTGTTTCCGGTTTACCTGACGATGTTTTGCCGCGCGAAATTCATAATATTTTTCGCCGGCGGACCGGGTTTGATTCTTGTCAGCTTGAATTCACTGGTCGCGGCAATCAAGTTCGTATCTTTTTTGTTTTTAATGCTTGTGATTTTTATTTATTTTTTTGATGATTGTTTATAATGTTTTTGAAGTGTTTTTTTGATTGATTTTGATGATGTTGTGTATGTTTTTTAGTGAATTTTGATTACAGAAAGTTGGATGATGAGTTGTTTTGATGTAATTAGTGGGTTTGATTGTTGGGGTGATAATTGTGAGTGTTGTTAGATTTTTCTTAAATTGTTGTTATGATATAATGTGAGCAAAGTTTTGAACTTTGGTTATGAAATGTGAGTTTTAATTTTTAGGGTGAGAATTGTGGTTGCCCAAATGGTCAAAAATGATGCTGATAATGGTAGAGCTATGTTACTCAAATTCAGCCGTAAGTGTCGGATACGACATGGTGTTGGAGTGTTAGACGCGGCTATTTTGTGAAAAAGTTCCGTGTTTTTGTGGTTTAACATGAAGCGTCAAGGTGAAAGATTATAGAGGTTTTGAGTCTTTAGACACAGAGACAAGCCATGAAAGTGAAGTGTCGAAGTAGCATAGACTGTGTGTATGGTTTACGATGTACTGTGTACAGTGTGGGTAGTCAAAATTTGACCTTTGGTTATACGAAGCGGGTTATATTGTTACGGTGTTGATCTAGGTTAGTCAAGCTCTTTGTATAACCTCATGTACCCTTGTCTTATAGTCGACTCATGCAGACTTCACGGCTGTGTCTGAGTAACATAGGTGATAATTATATTCCCCGTATGTGTTTGTTCTCATATCATCGTTAGAGTACTTATTCTTGGTTGTATCAGGCCTATATTTAAATAGTGTATGAGTAACATATACTCCGTAAGTAATATTTAAATTTGATAATAGGTTGAATTGATTTTTAGGTTGAGTCATTCTTGTTCTGGGATTTTCACCTTATTTGGTAGTGTGTCGATTGTTTGGCTGAAGATTATATGGAAAATTAGTGATGCAATGTTAATTTGTCATGTTTATTTATTTTTTATTTTTTTAAGTGCTTGATTTTTGGACGATCCACACCTTCTTTCTCAGATGCGATACTTAGACTCGCTTTATGCAGCAATCACAACCAAGCTTTCAGTATTTAAACATGAATGGCTAGTATTGCTTTGCCAATGAAGCGGGTTTCTCAGTTCCGTTATATTGGCTAGTATAGTGAACAGGCTAACAAAACACCACTGATGCATGTATTTTCTTTTTAATGTTCTAAATGGAGAACTGACGTCATCGTTCCTTTTCCGAAGTTTGTAGTTCCTTGTCATTCATTATGGTAATGAATTAAATTAGGCTGTAACAATTTAGTAGTTCCTTGCATATGCAGGTTGTTGCTTTTGTGACGTTTTTCAACCACCAGTCAGCGGTGCTAGCATTACAAGCATTAGATGTAAGCATTCCATTTTACGACTGACGGATGATAATCTATTACATTTACAATTTGTGAAACATCTACTGCTGCATGCAAGCTTGTTTAAATAGCATGTGGTATGTTGGTCCAGGGTATTCCATTTGATCCACATGACGGATCAACACTACACATAGAATTGGCTAGGTCAAACTCGAGACGTAAACGTAAATCAGGTATCAAAGGGCACTCACTCTAGACCTCAATATCGTTTATTCTCCATCAAGGTTGACTCACTTCATTGCCCATGAATTTTGATGTCTAGGAAGTGGCCCGTATGTTGTGATAGATAAACGTAGGAAAGCTGCCAATGATGCTGATGAAGTGTCAAGTGAAGACGGTATGTTGCATCATCTAGTCTAATTTGAGGGGTACTAATGGTTCTCATAATGTTGTGATAGCAAGCTGAGATTTCTCACGAGACGCCTGACATGCTATCAACTGTTTTGTATCAGATGCAGGTGATAATGCTTCTAACAAGTCGTATCAGAGTGGGGATCTTTCTGATGACGATGCAGATTCGAATGAAGAAAGGCAAGGAACTTATTATCATTTATTAGTTTCCCAAAGATATGATGATCATATTTTATATATTTGTTTGTATCACTATCAATCTGTTGCCTACTGATTTCACTGGTATATTCATATTTTACAATTTTCTGTCATGTTACGATTGATATGGTAACACAAATTATGGCGTTTTGCAGTGACGTGAAGAAGTCAGATCTCAATGATACTGAAGTCGAAGTAAATGTTGGTGATTGTTTGCGCTTACTCGATTCTTTGTTAAACCCTTATCTGTATGTTGGGGTTCCCGTAGACTGAATTAATACGGGAGCCTATTACTATCCCTGTCATGAGTTTTTTTTTTTTTCTTTTTTTTTTTTGTCACAAATCGAGAGTCCAAATTTTCTCTGTTAATAAGGGCTATTCTTTGGAATAGTCTTACTTTCGAAAATACTCGAGAAAATACCTTTTTATGTTCACGAACTACAAACTTACTACCTCTTGTAGATGTTTTTCGTAGACTTTACCTGTTACCTTTTACGTATTTGGGTACCTAGACCCGAGTATATGTAGGGTTGTCTTGTTAGTCTATGTGGTACATTGGTAAATCTGTTCACATGAAGAGCTTATTATTATACTCCCTCCGATTCATTAGATTGGTAACATTTCAATATGGCACGATAATTAAGAAAGGCAAAAAGAGTGGGTGAACAAGTGGGAAAACAAGTGGGGTAGTATTTAATTGTGAGATAAAAAACTTTCCAAAAAGGGAAATGTTAACAAATGAAAAATCACCCCAAAAAGGAAAATGTTACCAATCTAATGAATCGGAGGAAGTACTATTTATCCAATTACTTTATGTCTCTGCAGAAGCAAAAAGAAAAGACCGCTGAATGTGAATTGCAGCCATGTTCCACTTTGTTCATTGCTAATTTGGGTCCCAAATGTAGCGAGGACGAACTGCGACAGGCTCTTTCTCAGTATGTAATCCCTTCGACCTTTTTTCCTTTTAACTGATATATCATGTTTCATGTATCCCTTGTAGAATTGAGCACATGCGCGATATCTCCATAATGTTTTGCTTTTTCGTTGATGCTAGATATCCTGGATTTAATGGCCTAAAAATGCGCTCTAGACGTGGCATGCCAATTGCGTTTGCTGATTACGAGGTAAAAAATTCTTTTTTTTATACACAGACATCTACATACCGCATGTAGATGATGGAAATAATTTGCTGAATCGTATTCAATTGGGGTTATATTAAATCGTCATATTTATTACCATTTCAACCGGGGTTAACCCAATTCTCGGTATCTCTTAAGCAGGATATAGAACAGGCGACAAATGCAATGGAAGCTCTCCAAGACAGTACTTTGCCCTCGTCAGACAGGGGTGGCATGAGCATCGAGTAAACGTTTCATCTGTATTCTCACTTGCTATATCCAAACCTCAAATCTCTCTGCATCTCACTTATGTACATATTAATTATTGTTTCAGATATGCTCGGTCGAAAATGAGGAAGCCATAAACTTTCAGAAACGAACGCCTTCTTATGGTTATGGAGCCTTCACCAGGGAGTTTTCGTCTCCAAATGTGTACTGTAGAGGCGTGGATTATTCACCCATGAGGATGGATAACTCGCTTTGTTTGACATGAAGCGTTGGTGACCGACTCAGGTTGTGTTATTCACTTGATGTGCCCGATACTCAGCTTGTTTGATCTGGTTTTAGCTTTGAGATCTTAGTGATTTAAAAGTAGGATCGTGTTTCACCTGATTGTACCTGGATCGAATCTAAACTGAATTTTGAAGGTTTTGGAAAGAATCGCAAACTTCTTCGATTGCTGTTAGTATTAAACTCCCGGACTTCCACACGGTCTTCATGCCATGCTCCATAAAACGCCATGGCTTCATACTATGACTGTATATAACGTGTTCTTCCTAATAAATATATTACGATATATAATGATCATCCTAATTATTATAGCGTAACAATTGTCCCGATAGATTTCACAAAAATCATGGACAATTATCATTGGAATTTTGAAAAAAAAAAAAAAAAAAAAAAAGAAACTACACAATTGATCAACTTCCTTCCATAACCCCCAAAACGAACACAAATGCTCATGTGAGACGGTTTCAATCTTCACCCATATACTGTACAATAACAAGAAACATATATAGCCACACAGGCCACTATAATGTTGAATCGCAAAAATTTTAATGCAAAGTTAAATATCGTCTATATTAAGCTTAATGGTGTCTCTTCATATGGTCCATGTCCAAAAACTTGGCTCATTTACAGGCCATACTCAGAGGACGCCCTACCCTTCTCGCGTTGCCACAGAGCTGCCCTTAGCGACTCGACTGAGAAGTTTCCTCTGTAAACGTCTGATTCCTCGTGACGCCCTGAGCCACCGTACGACTGATGCTGTCTTTGTATCATTCTTCCACTACGATTCCCTACGTCGTGTTGGGGAGTCGACATGACACTCGAGTCCATGAACATGTCGCCTTCTAGTACTCGGAGTACCTGTGCCAAGACATAAGTTCATAAGTCGATGAATCATGGGTTGGAAATGAGGATTAATTTGATTTGATTATTTTCGTACCTGTGACATTCGAGGTCTGGAATGAGGGTCCCGCCTGATGCACAGGGAAGCAGCTTGCATCAGGTAACAGGCCTCTTGTTCCGAGTACTGGTCGCCAAGACGGGGGTCGATCAGCTCCTCGATAGCGCCTTCTTCCAACAGCGGTCGTGCCTGTTCAACGATGTACAACCACACAGGCTTAGGAAAACCGCATTTGATCATACACTCAATCCTATGAGAAGAGTTTTCAATTTCTGAAGTCTAAAAATTTGAAATTTTTCTAAAATTTAGTGGTGTTCGAAGTACTTTGTATCGAGTATTTTGAAATATTCTGAAGTACAACGTATTTGATAAAAACAAACAAAAAAAAATGAATAGAAGAGGTCAAAAGTATTTTGAAATTTAGTGGTGTTCGAAGAGGTCATTTTCCGGACAAATTCTTACCCATTCAGTTAGGCATTGCTGGCCCTTTGGCCGAGCAAGGTCCACCGCTTTTCGTCCTGTCAGCAACTCTACCAGTACAACACCGAAGGAGTATACGTCAGCTTTTTCCGTGATCTGACCACTTTGGGCGTACTCTGGAGCCAGGTACCTTTGACAAATAAGAAAGACTTAGAAATTCTGTCACCCCTGAAAACCGTCATGCAAAAAAAAGCGGAGTATTAAGAGTATACCCGAATGTGCCAAGAACTCGTGTTTCGACTCCAGTGTCACCATCAGGTTGCCACCTCGCAAGCCCAAAATCACCGACCTGAAATGGCAAAACATGAGTTCACTAATTGCAATGATAAAGCCACTCAGTCAGCATGAGCAACCAAAACAAAACTTATATCTTTAGCGTCTTTCTAGGTGACAAAAAATCAATTGCGGCGTACCAGTGGCTCATAATCGTGAGTGAGCAAAATGTTGTTAGGGCGCATGTCACGGTGAACAATGCATCCAACTCTACACTCTTCATGAAGATATCTCAAACCCCGTGCAGCTCCGACAGCGATCTTCTGCCGAGCATACCATTCAAGTGGAGCTCGATTTCTCCCTGAAATCACCCGAGAAGCTCAGCATGTTTTAATGAATTATTTAATGACACAAAAACTTTAGTTAATGAACAGAGAATGTTTTATTACCATACAAATGGGTGTCAAGAGATCTGTTGCAAATGTACTCATAAACCAGCAACCGTCTTTTGTCCTCGATACAATACCCGATTAGCATGACGACATTCCTGTGCTGAGCACAGCTCAAAACCTCAACTTCCGAGCAGAACTCAACGTCACCCTGTGAGCTAGCCAGCTTGTGCTGTTTCACAGCAATCGCTTGGCCGTCAGGTAGAACTCCTCGGTGAACCGACCCATACCCGCCCTCTGCCAAGAAATTAGATGGAGAAAACCCATTTGTAGCGATTTCCAGCTCTGCGTAGCTAAACCACCTTGGCGGTTTCCCGAAAACCGGACCCTTATGCTGACAGATCGAGCATAGTGGTGGAGGTCCAAGAGGAGCGCTTCTCGACAGCGACATGGCTTCTCGAACACTTCCGTTGAATTCTACGTCAGGACGGAATCTCCTCGACCCAATTCCAGGATCCCTGTCAACTCGGGAGAACTTCTCGTCACCAGTTTTATAGCACTGCTTCTCGTGTTTCTGCGACGACCTTAGATGTGAAACTATGTATTCACCCATCCATGGCCGTATACTCGAGCTCGTCGAACACGGTGACAACCCCTCGTCCTCATCATCAGTCTCAGTATCCGACACCATAAAAGCCCGACTACTGTCCTTCCTAACGACTAATTCCTCCTTCTTCAAGTCTCTGCTCAATTCCGAGGCAACAAAGGGCGACATTCCTTGGTCAGAGCTCGACACCGATGAAGTTCCAGCTTCGGTTGCAGTGAATAACTCGGGGCTACTGCTTGGAGTTACGACAAGTCCTCGTATCGGAGTTTCATCTGTACGAGAGCCTGATGGACCAGCTAACTGAAGCTCGTTTGAAGTCGATCCATTAAGGTTCAGTCGAAGGACTTTTGCTTGGGACCGTTTCATGACAACAATGTTGCAATGCAGCTCATCCATGCAACGCTTTTCCTCATGCCTGAGCTGTCTGCAAGTAGCAAACAATGAAATTAGAGAACTATCGTCTGTGCATAATTTCCAAATGAAGTCAAATTAAAGACGAAAATTACTTGTCTATGACAACCCAATTAGCCTGACATTTTTTCGCTTCTGCTGCAACAGCTCCAGGAGGAGAAGCGGGGACGACTTTAATCTTCACATTAATCTGCAAGTTAAGGTACGAGAAATATCAGAAGTCGAAACCCAAAAGTCATATTACTATGAGATATAGAATGTTGTGCAGCTAGTTGAAAACGAAACTAACCTTGTTTGGATCATAAACGTCGTGCAACTGAAGAATCATCTGAGAACAAGAGTCGGTCAACTCGATCTTCTGTTCCGAACTTGTTGCAGCAAAGGCCTTCTTGTGACCGCTTGCACAGTCTCCAGCAAATCTAGGGAAGCCCCATAGTTTCCTTCCTGCACACGACATTTCGAATCAAAATTCATAATCAAGGAAACCAGAAACATTTTCAAACTCACAAAAACTAGAGGAAATGTCAACTTTACAAAAAGCAGTCTAACATATCAACTTTATATTCAAAAATTCAAACAGACAACATTCTACAATTCCTCCAAACATCATAAAAAGTTGAGACATTTCATCATTTAGAATCAAAAGGGAAGTAATGAGTGAAAAATCAACCAAGCCATTATCATTATCATTATCATTATCATTAACTATCAATTCATCATCATTACAAGTGAAAACAAAAAACAATCAAACTATTACAGTAATTCAAATCATCACTAGACAAAAAACAAAAATATAACACCAACAAACATCATTAACACAAAAAAGAACAATCATCAACCAAACAACAATACATCATTAATCATTAAAACAACAACAACAACATAACTAAACAAAAAATGACTAAAATTGAAATGATGAATAAAATTGTACCTGAAGAAGGAGGAGGAACAACAACAAGCAAAGTAATACAATCACCAGGTTGAACAATGTGAGTCAAAGCCCAAACAAGTGCTGTTTTTGGTACATCTTTTGATGCTTTTACAGCCACCATTACCTTCTCAACACCATTTTGACTATTTTTACTACTATTTTTATTATTTTTACTAATATTTTCATCATCTAAACTTCCACCTTTTTCCTTCACTCTTTTTTGCTCAACCACACTCATTTTTATTTTTATTTTGCTCACTATTTCAAAAATCCAACAAAAACCCACTTCCTTTCTCAAAAAACCCAACAAAACCCTTCAACCATTCACCCAAATAACCCCATTTCACAAGCGAAAACCCGAAAAACTGACAATTTATACAACGGTCTTACAGTAGAATTCCGCACCTAGCACAAAAGAAAGAAAAAACATTTTATTTCATAGAAATTGCAAAAAAAAACAAACAAACAAACATCAATTGAATGTAGTAAATAATGTTTTGCTTGTATTGATGGAAATGAATTGATGAAGTTTGTATGTAATAAGAACAAAACAAAACAAAACAAAACAAAACAAAAATCAGACCATCATAGAAGTCTGTAAAACATTAAAAAGGGGAAACAGTTTCATAGAAAATGACATATGCTTTGAGCCCAACGCATATAAAAATTTTATCTTTTTTATTTTTTTTTAATATTTTTGTTACACTATTTATTGAATATATCAAATCATATGATATATTTGATGTGATTATATGATTTGAAATGATGTGTTTGTTATGATAATGTGATGAAAATGTGAATATTTTTATAAAGCAATGTAGCAGTCAAATTGAACACACGATTTCTGAGCTAACTTCCAACAATTGGTAAATAATAAATGTTGAGTATATATCTAATCAAATCAATTGATATGACCAAACATGCATAAATATTAAATTAATTAGTTACAAATTGGTTTCGCTATTTCACTCAATTAGTTTCATTTCTATTCAGATTAAACGGAGTAAAAAAGAATAAAAATACGAGTTGAAATGACCAAATTACCCTTGTTACGAATCCCTAAATGCAGTTCAACTACTCAAAAACACTCATCAATGTGTGTAATGTTTTGATGACCTGCAAAAAAAAAAAAAAGCAGAAAAGTGTATTATTATAGTTTTGTACTTGCAAATTAAAACACGTAAAATATCGTCAAAAAGGGGTTCAGATGTACGCAATCTTAAAATTACTCGAGACGATTTTCGAGTTAGTGAAACTTGGGAAATTAGAGAAATGGGTGAGGGCAAAAAAGTGGGGGAAAAAAGTGAGGATTTTGGAGATAAATTAATGAGAAAAGGTGAGAACTTTAATTAGGAAAATTTGAAATTCAAAAAAAAATAAAAAAAATGGGGATTTATTTATTTGTTTAATTGGTGGGTTTTGTGGAATTTTATGGGAAAATTGTTGGATCTTAAAAAGACAAAAAAAGGGATGGAAATCGAAATGAGAAAAACAAGAAATAAAATAATTATTAATATTTTAATTTTGTATTTATACAGAAATTGTAGAAGAAGATCAATGGAAGAAGGTGACAGATTAAAAATATTATTAATAAATGCATTGAAGTGATATTACTCCATATATTAAATTTATTAACATATGGAGTGATTCATAATTTTTTGACTTAAGAAAAATTAAAATGAATGAAAGAAAAAACAAAATCGAATTTTTTTTTTTACTCGTAGTGAACCGCGAGGTCGTTGAGTTCGAGTGAAGACGATGTTCGCATCACGTAAAATTAGTGAGAGTTCAGATTATGTATAATGTATAAACGTTTTAGCAATTTTATTAGTGTCATTCGATATATTATCTACAAACGTTCTAGCAATTCTATTAGTCAAATTATTTACAATTTTATCAATATCTACGATTTTGACAATAAACGTTGCGACTATTGATAGCTTTTTAAATTAACAATCTGTCACAAATTTTATCGCATTGTATTATCACTTTGTTAGTTTCCTTTTCAATTTTTAGCTAAAAACCGTTTTCAGTACAAATGATGAATACATTTACCATAGAAAATTATTTTTCATACATTTGCACAAATTTGTGAGTTATGCATGAATTGTTACAATGTACTTGTGCTAGATAAAATTTAGAAAAAATTTCGTACATCAGGCAAATAAATTACTCCACAGAAGATTTTTTTTTTTTTCTAGAGAAAAAAAAAGGAAGAGATTTTATTTTTAATTGTTAGACTTGTTATGCCAAAAAATTTCATACTCCCTTTTTTTTGGAATAATTGTCAGAAATAATCCGAGTTGACACTCATCTTTTATGAATAATCTCAACTCAAAATAATCCACGAATAATTCAAACTATCAAACAATCATTCCAATAACAAATGTTCGCCATTTTTACTAAAATAATTTTATCCACTATAGTAAATAAAAGGTTCGTACAAATAAAAGGTCTGTACAAATTGTTTTGAATAATAAACTTTCGCAATAGTAAACTTCTAAACAATCGTTCCAATAATAATCACTCCAATAGTAAATTGTTTATTATTCCAACTATCAAACAATCATTCCAATAATAAACTTTCGCAATAGTAAATAAAAGGCCTGTACAAATTGTTTACTATTGTGACTGTATGAAGTATTCATACATTGTTTAAGCCATATTTTTCTCAATTTGTACAAATCTTTTATATCCGAAATAACAATATTGTCAAGCTTATTTTATTTACCAGCATAAATATCTCATTATCATATTACATCGGCGTACTTCAAAAACATTAATACATATATAAGTTACAGTAGTTCTTCTGTAAGACCGTACTAACGATAATTAACGTAAGACACAACACACAAAAGTTATTAAAAAAAAAAAGTAACCACCCCATGTGTGAGAGGTCTTACAATAAGTTTATTGTAAGACTTGTCTCACACAAGTATTTGTCTATAAGTTAAGCATAAGATAAACTTCAATGGATAAAATTAATGAATTATACTAATGTTGGTTGATAGGGTAGAGAAATAAGTTCGACGTACGTTATGGTTAGCAATTACGAGTAAATAAGTGGGGGGGTTACGTGAGATTTGGACATTGTCTTCATTTATGTCTCCTAAATAATACATTTACGAGTATTTAATAAAGATTATATTTGTAGTAGTTCTTAAATTTTCTGTTACATGTTGAGTACAATTTAATCTACGATGGCGTAAATGAGTAGACAATTATTATTATTTAATTTAATTTATTACAATGCATAAATAATGAGTGTAAATGTGTAATTAATGGTGGAGTAGTGAGAAATTATATGTTCACTAATTGTATTTGGCTATTGAGTTTGTTGTTGTTGAAAAATATGGTTTATGTTTCGTGGAATATTATTGAACGGTTTATGTTTCAAAATAAATAATTATAATTATTTTTTTAAGGATCGAAACTATTTACGTAAGGAATATATTTTAATTTTGTAGGGTACAAGTATGAAACTTTTATTAGAAATTGGGTATACTCATAGAGTTTTTAAATTTAAATTATTGAATACGGTCTTATTCATAGAATTATAGTTATTTACGATTATTAATATTTGATATTTCATAGCTATGATGAATAGAATAATTCCGTAAACAAAATATATAAAAGAATTTGGTTTGTTCAGTTCATTTTTATTAATTATTTGGGTATTTCTCCACATATATGTTTTCACTATTCTCAAAAAAAATACTCCCTAACTCCCTAACAACTTCATAATTATGTGCGCGTAAATATCGGTCTTATTTCAAGTGATATTATCAAACAACTCTCTAATGCCACTTGTTTAATTTACAATTTCCATTTAAGATATTTTCTAAAACAAACACTTATGATCTTCTCATATTACTACGGAGTACAACAAATTAAATATCTCAAATTTTAAGAAAAATATTCAGGAAAACGGTTGACTACATGTACAACCTTAAATTATTTCAATTTAGTTAAATCTTACTCGTATAATTTTGTTTATAATTTTAGGTGAGTATCATTCATCGATGCATTCTAAAAGGTAAAACACTAAAACATATACCGTACCATCATTTGACGTTATAACAATCTAATTATTAATATATATTTTTCATTATCACTTATCTTTATCACCTTTAGTTTACGACAATTTAGTACTCCCTTCATTTCAGTGAATTGTTTACACTTTGACTTTTTTGTAAGAGAAATTTAAGAGAAGTGTAAATAAATAACTGAGACAGATGGAATATCATCCTTTCACATAAATTGTGTGGTCTTCGCATAATCACATCACATATAATACTAAAAAAAAAAAAAAAAAGTACACTTCACAAGAACCTAATTACTCGGTATATAATATAATAATTCGATTCGATTACACTATTTTCGATTGATGAAACCAACG
Source organism: Dianthus caryophyllus (assembly GCA_023091065.1). Classification (NCBI taxonomy): domain Eukaryota; kingdom Viridiplantae; phylum Streptophyta; class Magnoliopsida; order Caryophyllales; family Caryophyllaceae; genus Dianthus; species Dianthus caryophyllus. The sequence continues at coordinate 28,528,691 of CM041529.1, forward strand.
TGGTCATATAAAATCTAAAACAAAAGTGAAATGGCCAACATACTTCGTAATACTTAATTAATTAAATAGAAGCGTAAAACTCTATGTTTCTTCTTCGTAATTAAGAGAATCTTGCATGGGAAATGGCACTTCTACGAGTATCACTTCTACACAACTTTTTCCCATGTAAATGTAATTAAAGTGTAAGTCTTGTGTGAAGCAGAATTGCTTGTTTAGCGCAACAGTCAAATATTTTTAAAGATAGAAAGACAAGTGGGAAGGCATCTTTCTTGTCTTTGTCTTTAATGAAATATTTTGCTTCTCATGTAAAACAAGCATCTGTTTCATATAAGAAATTTAATGTAATTAAATTACTCATGTAGTTGAAGAAGTACTACGATAAAAACACCCTACAACTTTTCATAGCTCTTCTTTCAAATTTAAAGCTTTACTTTAATTTCAACGGCAACTACGACACACTTACTTCAATTCACGGCTTTTTATTGCCCACCTCTTTCAAATCTCATGCTACCAATAACTATACATCAATGGACTACTTTGAATTATTTCATGTGTATTTAGTGTATTTTTGGGTTTATCGATTTTTCTATCGTGTCATAATGACACATTAATATATCAATTATAAAAAAATTTATATAAATATATCATGAAAATTTTAAAATCAAACTCACAATCAAATATCGTACTTAGAAAAGTATCCACATATTTATTTTGTTCTTAATTAACACCTTAACGTAATAACGTGTGCAATGATATGAAGTACGTTAGAAAAATCCTTATTTAATTAGTAATTTAGTACTTTTTTCAAAAGTTTAATATTTATACGGAGTACATTTTTTACGCAATCGTGCGTTAAAGATATAATAAGAATTATTACGGTAATAATTTCTAGACCTCTATCACTATTTTATGGTTTCAATTCACTGATGTTATGTTCAAATAATAGGCAAGACAATAGTGTCTGCTTGAAAAACCACTAATCGATCGAATATGGATGAATATAAAATATTGTCAACTGTATGGATAATTGTGTCTTAAGACTCAAACTTAAGATCTCGTGATTGAAAAACTTTCAAGATATTTAAATAACTTAAAATAACTAATTCACGCTAGCATTTTAAAATATTAAAAGACACGGTACATACTATCAACATTAAAATTTATGCGAAAGTGATTAATTTTCACCTTGTTAATTTGTTACTCTACTTAGATTTATTGGTAGACCTTATTTACGCACAAATCATTAGTTTATAAAAACAAGTTAGGTATAGTACTTAAGTTAGTACGAGTAAGTTATTTTGTTATAGCTAGCAATTCTAATACTATTTTTTAATCAATAGATTGATAGGATGGTCACCTGAGAATAGGAGATAATTCAACTGATAAAGATATTTTCCCCTGGTTATTAAGTTGGGGATTCAATTTTCACTCACTGTGGCATTCATCTGAGGGGAAAAATAGAAAAAAAAAATTGTTTAATTTGGTCATGTGAATTAAGGATACCGATCGACCATGAAATCTCATGCAATACATGTCTGAAATTCAAAAGTACAATTTTAATTACGAGTAATACTTTCCTCTTACAAAATTGTATAAATATATACTCCTTTTTATTTTCTTTGTTCTTTCAACCTAAACCACTACAATTTGTTTCTGTATAATACTTAAGTTTAATTTTTAACCTTTTACATATTATCAGTTTGAACAAATTGAAGCCCTTATTTTTTTTGGGTCCCTATTCTGAGAACTGAATAGCACGACTAATGGGTCGGGCCTGCATATTATAAACAGATGGAAGAAAATTGTGAAACCAGAGACGGGCCCGGGCCACACCCACAAATTGAATGAGAGAGCCCGCTTTATGAGGCCTAGAGGGTTTCATCTCAAAACCAATTGGTAATAGGAGGAGTAGCCCTTAGACTTTATAAGGTGCACATTTTCCATCTCCACAACTAATGTGAGACTTATATGTGAGAATCATATTAAGGGATTCTTCAGAAATACATGCTTACGTGATTATGTTATTATTTTGAAAACTTGTACTCACTCTCTCTGTTTCAGTGATTTGTTTACAGTTTGACTTTTTTATGAAAGGGTTTTGAGAGAAGTGTAAACAAATGACTGAGACAGAGGGAGTACTAATGAATTATCGTAGGTCAACATAGACCCAATAGATGGATACACATCAAAAAGACTAAAAATTATAAGTATACGACGTAGAACACAACTCGTAATTTATCACTAAATAATGATAATGATGGTGTCTTAGTGTGACAACATAATTAAGCACGTAATACCACTTGTGTTTTTTTTTTTCACTCCTAAATAGCTATCGTTGAACAACAAAACACCCAATCATCTTTTGTTTATTAGCGTTGTTGTCGCGTTTTAGGCTGTAAACATTTTTTTTAACATATCATGTACATTTGCCTAGATTATACAAAATTTAATTTGTTTTAATCATTTTGGACGTTTGTGTTATGTACGTGTGATTGTGTGAATCATAATTAGTTAAATGTCCAAAGTAAAATATATGGCACGACTATTAAAATAAATTAGTGAAATGTTTGATTAGCATTCGACTTCTTAGCTTACATAATGGTGGTTTTTCTCAGGATATATTGTCAATAGCGCGCCTTAATACTTAGGTGATCACACTTTTGTAAGAATTTTGTTCTTTTTCTTTCTTCCTTGTTGATATACAAAACATGCTACGGAGTAATTTATTGCAAAAAGAAAAAAAAAATAAAAAACATGTTGATCCACTCACCCAATAAAAAAAACATTATAATAAGTTGATCCTAGTCGAGTTTGTGTTGAGTTGGTTACAAAATTACTGTACAAGTTATATATTGGTAGTTGGTACATTATATTATCTCACAAGTTATATATTGGTACATTATATTATTTGACAAGAACAGTAATCTGTAAATGTCACAACTCACAAGTAACAACATATACCCGTACCCGTGTTATTTATCTAGATACAGTTATTAGCTGATTGTCTGATTATTATTTAGAATTAGTATGAAAATAGATACTCTGTATTTTAATCTTATTTAATTTGAATGTTTATGTTTAATTTTGGAGCATATATAGATTTTAACAAAGTGGCAATATATAAAACATTAGTACACAAAACATAACTTAAGTCACATGCATGGAGGAAAAGGAGTACGTTTAGTAATTTGTCATTTGTGAATGTATTTGTCTATGACACTTAACTCATATTATTGCTGACATTGTACGTACGTTATCTCCCTCACATGATCAATTGCAACAACTTAACTATTCTCAATATTACTATACGAGTGTACTTCATTCAACCCTCACCTATTTGTCATGCATCAACCTCACCAATACTTTTATCATTACTTCTTTCCCTACAATAATCATGAGTTACCTGCCGTTCGTATAAATAATATAGGGGTGTGTGTGGGTCACCGTCGACTTCTTGTGTCGGAGTTAAAATTGCGGATATATATAATTTGCTAGGGAATAAATTTTTTAAGAACGAACGAAGTCCTAAGTGAATATAGTTAAGTGAAATTGAAAAACTCAAAAGATTCAATTCTACTTAAAGATCAAGATTTTTATCTGCTAATAAGGCGGTGCGTGCGAGTAGTTCTAAACTAACATTGCATGCCTCTCTGTCAGTTTTCCAAATTTCGTATGTATCCAGTAGAGCTAGCCATCTTCACGGTCCGGCCCGGGTCACGTCTAGGGCCGTGTTTTTGGAGCCTTGACCGACCCTCCAAAGCCGGTTGGGCCCGCCAAAATTCAAGGGCCATGCCTGGTCTAAATTTTGGAGCCCCACCCGCCAAAAAAAAACAAAAAAAATAATAATTAAATTGTAAAGGGCCTTCTCAGGCCCGCCTAAGGGCTGGGCTAGGGCCTCAAATACTGAGCCCGACCCTTGCCTCCAAAGGGCCGGGCCCGGGTTTCATTTTCGGTTCCCGGCCCTTGGAAGGCCGGCCCGACCCAGCCCTTGGCCACCTTTAGTATCCAGTGACTTTATATTGAATATATATTGATGTATTGATTAATATTCATCAATAAGTCTCTCTTAAGACGGATTATCCGTCTTAAACTTAAAACAGGTTAAGTACTCATCCACTTGCACACATAAGACAAAACACTCTACTTTTTCCTACATTTTTTACTTTTGTGTTATCCTAACTATTTGATCCGTCTTAAACTTCAGACGGATTACCCGTTTTATATGAGAATTTGTGAATATTCATAGGTGTATGGTGGAATAATTATGTGAGAAAAACTCTCAAAATTCTAACGTAGAAGGTTTAAAATTCTTTACAATTTTCCTAAATAGTGGCAAAGAACTCCGTATAAATTAAAACGTTATTGATTTTTGTATACGGATTTTGCTCCAGGCCAACTGTGTACTTTTTTCATTTAGGTTCCAATCCTGCCCTTTTTTACTCCTGCGACATACAAAATTCTCTCTTTTTCTCCATAAATTCTTATTTTAATCTAAATTCAACCAATTATTCAATTATTAATTTCGATAAACAATTCAATAGAGTAATAATCGTTTTCAATTTCAAAATTTATCATTATATTATCGATTTTTATTAATTTTTAATGGATTTAATCTAAAATTAAAAATAGTGTTTGCATAAGAAAGGGCATGAGGCGGCGGAAGGCGACGGCTGAAGATGGAGGCTGGAGGTAGCGATGGCCGAAGATGGTGGCCGGAGGCGGCGTGGGGTGAGGTTGGTGGTCAACATGGTGGTGTAGTAAGTTGTGGTAGTTTGTGAGTTGAGTGGGTACCTAGGTAAGACCGGCCACCGCCGATGGTGGGACCCCCATGGATGGCCAGCGGTGAACTCCGTCGTGGTGGGGCGACCAGTATGGTGGTGGCCGGAGTCGGTGGTGGCCGAAGGTAGTGGTGGCCGGAGTGGTTAGTTGATTCATTTTTTTAATTTTTTTTCATGTTTTTGTATATTGTGGATGTAAAAAGGATAGGTTGGAAAGCAACAAGAAAAATTATATAAAAAGAGTAAAATCCGTATACGGAAAATCAATATCCAATTACATGGTCCAGGTGGTGACGCAGGAATGCCTGGGCCCGGGGGACTAAACCCCTCGTCACCAAAAAAAAAAAAAAAAAAAAAAAAAAAAAATCAATATCCAATTAAAATTAGTTAGATGACTTGAACGAGTAGTTTGAACTTTTTGTTAAATTGGTTTATTGACAAATTGTGTAGGAATAATGTTATTACTCCGTATTTCATATGTAGAATGTTATTTAGAGTACCTTAATAAAGATGTTAAAAGTTTTAATACACAAATAGGTTACATTTTTGTTCAATATAAAGTCATGTTCATGTGTGAATCCAATACTATAGTGAATTCTATTCTATGATATTTTCGAGTACTCCACCATATGATTTTGGAAGGAAAGTATATCTTCTTAACCCAATTTTAAATGTGTACAAATGTACATGTAAAGTTTTTAATCTTATGAGTTGAAATTTAAAAATATGAAAATAATAGCATAATCGGTTTTATTTCTATTATACAATCTACTCCGTAACAATCATCTAAAACACATACATTTTAGTTGTCCCACATTTTCGATCATTATTGCAATCTATTTTTGTATGTCCTACATACACAACGCTTATCATGCATCCTAATCTTATCCATTAGATTCAAAATGTTCGCTTAAAAATTATACTCCTTCTATTTCATTTATTTAAATTTACAAATTTCACTTTCTCCTCACAAAAGTGGCCCACGACTTTCCTATCAAATAGTGAGTATATCATTTCGATCGTACTGTTCAGAATCGTGTTTGGGGATATAAATCTTTTGTCATCTAAAAAAATAGAAGTATCAAGAGCAAGTAGGAGGTGAAGACATAGTTTTTGCATTCAAGAGTCATTTTCCAATGTACGTATATATATTTCATGCAATATATTTTTGCTTCAATCATAAACAATTGAATCATTGTATATAAAGTGATAGGACCACTTGACCAAAGCGACTAGTCTTGTGAACCTCAACATCATTTTCTTTGCTAGGGCATTCATGAACGATCATGCATTGGTCGGGTAACCCCCCTTCTATCTACATCTCCTTTTATGGTATGTACCCTTACTCTCCAATTTAGCTATTACTATCGACTCGTGAATTTGAACTGAATTTCTGTATTACCCCCCTCGTAAAATGTTTAGTTATATTGGGGGTATATAAATCGATTATTGAACTTTAATCAATATGTTAAGGTTTTGGATGAGAGAATCATCTAATATGGTATCAGGATCTTATGATCGATTACTCGTCTTAGGATTTTCCTCTTCCCACACAGCCGACAATTTCAATTCCCATGTTTATCCATGTTTGACATATGTATCGAGCCTCCGTGTGGTGCATTAATCCACTCATTAACACTTGCAAAGTTGCAAGTTAGTTTCCGCGTGAGGAAACATGTTAAGGTGTTTGAAAAATTATCGAACCCTCATGTTAATTAAGGTTTGGATTGAGATGATATCTCAAAAATATGAATTTTCCATAGAGAAAATACTACTACTATAACTGATAGTAAACTACTTAACACGATTTCTCGATGATGTTGTATGTAATGTACCATTCTTTATTGAAAATCGATGAATAGAACATAGAGATCACTTTTGTATAATACTTGTATAACTTATACTCCGTACTATTTACATTTTAAACTACCTATAGAAGATGAGGTTACATAATCAACATTAATTTTTTGCTCCTATGTAAACAAAACGACTTTTTTTTTTTTTGTTAGAACTTGGTGACCTAATTACATTATTAAGCTTTGGAATATGGTGATCTAATTACATTTATTATGCACACTTGTTAAGTTGTTATCAACTACCCTTTTGTTAATTTGCCTCTCAATAGTGCTACGGAGTATTTCATTTTCTAAACTCATCAAGTGGTTCGTTCACCCAAGCATTATACAGCTAAAAAACACTCTACACATGTATGTTTCAACCTAAATTGTTGTACGAAATTATCTTATGTAAAAAAATTGACCCAAAAAATAATACCGTAATAACTCAAATTTTGACTTATAGGGTAAAACGGTACTCCGTATTAAAGAATTACTCATATTTCAATCAACTATAATATCGAAAACTAAAAATTTTACTTGACCTAAGTGAAAGTGAAATGATGGAGTTCAACATAAATGTTAAAACATAAGATTAAACCGTATTGTTCAAGTACGATTAATCTCTTCCATTACTTTAACAATTACATCAAAGTTCAATCCTAACCTCCTAGATCGTCACTGCTTAGCCAACTTAGTTGTATTTAAAGAGTTGTTATATGCAATGTCTTCCTGAACTGTCTCTCTAACCGTCATTTCTACGAAACACTTGAAGGTTGAGACAACTGTTCGAAAGAAACTGGAGATGACGATGCTGTTGGAGACTGTTGAGGTCTCTTCCCATATGTGTGTGAGGAGCATTGTCCCACATCGGTAGAATTAAAGTGAAAGGACTAATTTATAACTAAGTGGGCTACTCCTCCCATCACCAATTGGTTTTGGGATGGAACCTCACTTGTTTGTGAGTCGGTCTCGTGCACCTAATTCTATTAGCCCGCTGCGGAGGACTCTACAGAGACCAACTCAACCAAAAACTTAAACTATTAGTTTAAGACCTAAGATCTGTTGTTATATACACACACCTGGTACTTAATATGCCATTTAAAATAGAGGGGTGGTGAAATTTAACCCGTGATTTTTTGTCACAATGCTCTGATATCATGTCACTCAAACAAAAGAAGTTCAATATCGTCGATTTTATACACTTTAACATATGTTCTTACTACCTCTGTTTCAGTCATTTGTTTACATTTTTCTCAAATTCTCGTCACAAAAATAATCAAATTGTAAATAATTCATTAAAAGGAGTATCATATTTATGACATCTAAACCCACAACATATAAAAACAAATTGCCAATTCAAAAACAAATGGGGCCATTAAAGATTTATGAAAATCAAAAACCCTGCAGAAGATGGAACCCAAATATTTATTCAAAGTAAATTACTAAAATACCCTCAAAAAAAATGAATTATACGGAGTACCGAGTAAAAATGTGGGGACAATAGGGTGTACATTGTACAATATAGGTCATGATAGCATATCTGTTAGATAAAAAAGATGGCCAATTTCATTTGTTATGTTGTTAACAAGTACAGATGTAGTTTCAGATTTTAGTGTTAATTTGTGTTGTTTTTTTGTTGGAACTTTTTTAATTTTTATCATTTTTTTGCTGCAAGATTTAAAGTTTGTCCCTTGTTCACACACCACATTTATGTGAGGTAAGTAGGTAACTACCACCAATTTTTTTACTTATTTACTATTGCATGCATTTGTTTTGACTTTTTGTCAGAATTTTTTTTTAGAGATTTATGAGTGTCTTCTTTTAGTAAATTAGTTAATGTTGAGTACTTTGAGTTAATGTTAATACCCTTATGTGTTTTTGATTAATACACTGTTATATCGGCAATCTGTTATTTTTGTCTTAAATTGCCCGAACTTTGAAGTTTTGCAAAGTTTTTGTAAGTCGTGCGGAGTTTAATGACTTTAAGCTATACAAAGTTTTCATAAGTTATGTGAAATATGCTGAAATCGTCTGAATTTTACAGTATTTGAAAAGTGATGAAAAATTGAGACAAGAAGAATTCAATGAATGTTCTATCGACATTCTTAAAACTGAAACGCGTGTGTTGCACTAATACGAAGACTTTATTGTTTCAGCAGATCTTCTAGTGCTCAAGAACCCAAATATCTAACAATAAAGACTTTATATTGCATTTTTTTTAACTAGCTGCTCTAAGGTTAGATATGAAATCTCGAAACTAATTGTTGTTAAATCAAAAATAGATCAAAAATCAGGTTACCTAACCAAAATTAGCCCAAATTAGAAGAGTAGTTATCAAGAAAAATATTTTTCCCATTGGACAAATGCTTAGATTTGTTGGTTTTATAACACCGTCTCAAGATAGTCTTATACAACAATTTGTGATAATGTGTATTTAAAAACAAAAAACCAAAAGAAGCCCTTTAAATGTGAGCATTAACGGCCCATTTAAGTAGCTTCACAGTAATGGGCTCTAGCTTCGTTTGTTGTTTTATTGTTGGGAAATTACCCTTATGCACCGAAGGATTTGATTTTTACCAGCATGCACTGCTTTTTAAATCTCACTTGCACTAATCTTTATTACTTATTCTCAAGCGTGGCCGTCTTTCATTTTTCTTCAATTTTGTTCAATTTTATGGAGAAATAAATGAAGTAATGGGGATATTTAATGAAGAAAATGAAGGGAAAATTTGGAGCAAAATGGAAGGAAAATTGAAGAAAAATGAAAGAGGAAAATTGAACAAAAATTGAAGAAAAATGAAAGATTAGCGCCACACTTGAGAATAAGTAATAAAGATTAGTGTACTAGTGAGATTTCGTGGCGAGTGCATGTGGTGAAAACCAAATCCTTCGAGGGTACAAGTGAGAATTTCCCTTTATTGTTTTATGGTATTGTTTTATGGTATTGTTTTATGGTATTTTGATACCCATAAAAATCCCAATTTTATAATGACAACGTATATAAATTTGAGATTGATTATTTAGTTAAATGAACTTGTAATTACATCAAAGATATATGTTATTAAGATGATATTAAAATATCAGAGAAAAAGTCTCATGTTAAGATTAAACGTAGTTAAGTGAAATGCTTGGTTACTGTTATTATGGGCCGTCTTATGTTATACTCGTATTACAGTTTCATGTAACTGTTTTTTAAAAGAATATATTGATTCAACATCTTTTGTTTTATGTTCCAACAAAAAAACTATACTCCGTACTTTTTTTCCCCTCTACATTACATATAATCATATACTTATATGTTCTTTACTTATTCTATAAAATTATTCGTATCAATAATATTTGCACTACTGTACCTCCAAAAATTTATCTGAACAATTTTTCGAAATATTGGAAAATTCTGATGATCCCTATGGCTGCAAAACTGTGAACATTTTATTTTTCCGTGTCTAACTTTACGTTGAGTCGAGTCACCACAACTTTAAGTCCGTGTAAGAATCTTGCTCACTATCATCAATTTCATCCCAATGAACACCTTTCTTCAAGGCCGGTGGTGTAAGGAGCATACCCTCGGCCATACTATTGATCAACATCGGCATATTAAACAATGCCTCTTCGTCTAAAAACACATCTTCATGGTGATATGATGAATTAGCCCTCTGTTCAGTCACACCGTCTGAAGAAGATGGTGGATGAAGATCAAGGTTAGCAACATTGTGCTGTGGTGACAGTAACTCTAGTTCAGGAACTAGTTGAGTTGAATTATAAGAAGTTCGAACAATTTGCTCTTCTCCAAGAGCTAGGGCAGTTGGATCAGATGCCCTAACTGATAATTTCGCGCTAGTGTACGTCCTACTCTTTTCCGACTCTCTAATTTCAGAAACAAACTTTCCACGGTGATGAATTTTATTAGACTTTTTTCGACCTGCCTTCCTTTTTTTAGGATGACAGTTCGATACACCATACATAGAAGTCAAAACAGATGATGTTGTGACTGTGTTTGATGATGTACTATCCTCAAATTTACCGTTATTAAATAATGAAGAGGATTTAGAGGAATATGGTGATTGCAATGAAGCATCATCCATGCTCATTGTACAAAGTATAGAATGGGGTGAGAAGAGGGACATTATTACATCGACTTATAAGGCTGACTATTATGCACGTGATGGTATTATGAAACGTGCATGAATTGAGTTAAAACACCACGTGGGAAATTGAAGTACGGAGCAAAAAAAAGGAGAAAACGTGCAAATGAAAATATGTAATAATAACGGCGTCAACAAATAAGGACGGTACGTAAAATAGCGACGTTAAATGTCATTATTACGTGTTGTCGATTTAACGGCTTTTCAACGACGTTTTCAGCATTAGTTTTTGTTACTGCGACTTTTATGTCCCCCAATGTGGAAACAAACAAAAATTGTTTTTTTTTTTCTTTATCATCATAATCCAATGTTGTTATGTTAATTTTACACAAATTCTCGTATAAAACGGATAACTTGTCTTAAGTTTAAGACGGGTTAAATAGTTAGAATAAGACAAAAGTAAAAAGTGTAGGAAAAAGTAGAGTGTTTTGTCTTATGTGTACAAGTGGATGAGTACTCGACCCATTTTCAGCTTAAGACGGATAACCCAAACATACTTATTTATCGGACAGTCTCACACGTGATGACGACTTTAGCGCTTCAAGGTGACCATTTTAAGAGGGTTTCAAATGAGTACTTTAATCGCTGAAATAGTCCAAAGTGTTATAAATGAGCACTAAAAATCATCACACGTGTAAGACAATCTCGCAAAGTTACTTCACGCAGTTGATTTATCGACATTTTGAGGGTTATTGCAGTCGTATTTTGAGGTTGTACCACCCGATACTAGACCTAAGCTACAGATTTCACGCTACTCCATAGGAACAACCGATTTTAAGATCAAGTATTAAACCGAGATCAGTTCGATGCATGTGGTACCCAATATATAGGTGTTGAATTTGAATTCAAAAACTATATTCAAATACATGAGAACATTTAGATTATAGATTGAAAGAACGGCAAAATATGAGTGACAAAAATTGCAATGACTACTAATAACAAACAAAACCGGCCAAAAACAAAACATGGGATAAAACTAATTGATCCTTTACAAATTTATAAGATCCTCTAGAACTCCACATTTTGAAACATACATTTTGAAACATACGTATTACGGTAACTTTATACGGCAAAAAAATAATATGAAAAATGTTACGTCGTATAATTTTCACAAAAGAAGCCACGTTTGACGCATTAGAACTTAGAAGTGAACATACCCTCGTGTCAGATACTTGAAGTCGAGTCTGAGTAAGACGACAGGTTTGAAATTTGGCGCTTCTTTAAACTAGCAACTCTTTTGCGATGGGCACGTCCTTGTTTATGTTGGTCCCACTCATGCGCTCCACGAAGAACCCTGTTTCCGCATGCCTGTGTAGACAAATATGAAAAACAAAACGCGTTGGATGAAGACAAGTGTTTTTATTACTGCTTAATTGAAAAAAGAAAAAAAAGTTCGATGAAGATTTAGAATTTTACCTCACATATGTGCTGAGTCCACAAATCTCTGTCAGCGAGTTTTCCGAGGACGGAATTGTTTGTGTCAACTGAACTCGAAACTGAGATCTCGTCCGACGTGAGGAACGAGGTTATTACTTTTGCTGCTGGTTCCACCACTTGTCGGATCCATGTATCTTCTGAATAACCTGATAAAATGACGGGATTTAAATATTTAATTGAGTGTTTCTGAGAGAAATGAATTTGCAAATGACGTCGAGAGATAGAAACGATTACCTTGCAAAGATTCTGTTGAATCAACGTAATGGATGTTCCATCCGAAAATTGTCTGCAAACGGTTTATCCTCCTCTTCTACAGCAGCATTACCAAATAGACAGAATATCGAAACATTTAGCACTTTTACAATTATGACACTGTGTACTACATTAACATGTTTAACGAGGAAGCAAAACTGCGATGTTAATTCAAGAGCAACAAAGAATGCAAGGCAAAAAAGCGTACTTGTCGACGTACGAGTCTTCGTGTGTTTAACTTCATTTTGAGAACGGCTTCTTCTAGTAGCGGTGTGTATCCCAAGGAATCAAATACGTCAATAATATTTTGTTTCTGAGTAGGGGTACGTGAAGTTGATTCCTGTAACAGACTATCTGCTGTTTTGCTTCTATTCGAGATGAATGCACGAAAAAAATCCTCGAACTCTCTGACACCAATAGCCTGCCTCAGTCCTCGTGTATAATCAGCATTCATGGTGTAGATGTCGTAAGCTTCATCAAGCAAACCTGCCTCAATCATTCGATCTACCCTTTGATCCACGAATTTGTCCAGTATAGGAAGAGACGCATCGACACAGATTAAGCAGCAGTCGTATCGTGAATTATCCCCAAGACAACCCCATTTCTGTCTGCCACATAACATGCGGAATTAAGTTCAGTGAAAAGGTCTCAAACGGCTTGATTGAAATTCAATCTCACGATTTAAAAACATAATTGACGCGAGTGTTAGTGATTCAAGTGAGAATGCTTACGATCAGATCTCCTGATTGTGAGACATCTTACAGGTACGGTACATAAGTTGTTTCGGTCATTTGTTTAACTTCCTATTTTGGTTGAGAATAAATGGACCGTTCTCTTTGTACGAAGCTAAAATTTTGCGTTCATTTCAGAATAGAAAGGTATACAAATGACGGAGACTTAGGGAGTAGTTTTTTACTCAAAATTCATTTGTCTTTTGTCTTGTACTACTAATTATGTGAGGCGTCTCACTTATTAGTTCATGAACAAAGACTTTGCTAAGGATTCTAACTGAAAAATGCAGAGTCGAGCACAAACCTCGTTGATTTTACCCTGAAAGAGTTTGCTCGGGAGGATTCCAGATTGAGAAAACAACTCTAGATATTGCCTAATCTGCAGACGTTTCAATAAGATTCATCAACAGAATGATACTACAAGAAAAAGGAACATCGATTTTAGCAACAAAATTTAATTTCGTAGTACTCTATTAGACTTTGATATAAGAAGGGCAACAAACAAACAATGGATATTGCAAAACATGAACACGACTACGAGTCCGAGACATTTACCTTTCTATTGTCATTCGGATGTATTCTGTTAGCTGCCACAGGATCAACAGCCCTAAGACGGTCAAAGCTGTAATTGGTATCGTCTTCCACAACTTCATGTCCAACGTCTTCTTCATGGGCTATGCACCGAAGAGAAAAGCTCGAGTTACACTCATACTTTCAAACTAAAAGTTACACAGCCTTCTTTATCCTGAAAATTACTCTTATGTTTTACCTAAAAATTCCCTTGAATGTCTATGATCCATGTCTCCCAACGCATCATCAAGTAGAAAAGGACTGACAAGAGCCTGAATGCAACATAAGACGTGACTTAAATACTAAAACTAACGAGCTTATGGCACATAATTATTGCCATGCATCAATAATTAAATGTAACACGCTTATCATGTAAACTTGTATAGGCGTTATGGTAAAATGGCTTGGCAATCAACAAAAAGGGAAAATGGCACACGAAAGCCAGAAAATACCTGGATGTAGAAATTAGTTCCGCCAACTATAACTGGCAGATGATTCTGAGATGATATCTCCTCAATGAGCTGAAATCCAAAAAGAAATATGCTTTATCGAAAAGAATACCGTTGTTCATTCCCTCGTAACTAGAACTACAGCAATGACTATCAAAAGTACATATGCATCAACAATTCTATTTTAGTAGCGATTTTGTCTCAGATGGCCGTTTTTCAACAACCGGCAATGGCATATCACACCTTTATAAGCTCAAATATCCCTCTATTGACAGTGAAATTGAAACTCGGACCTTAAAAATTAAAAACCTACACGATGGTAAATTCATATCGAATTTCACTTTACATCACTACCCGACCTCTCAATGCACTATTTAAGATCAGCAGTCAGCACACTACATAACCAATTCCAAATAATAACAATCACGGATAATCACAAACACCCTACAATTTTTACGATCAATTATCCAATCAATTCTAAACTCAAACCTTACGATACCACAATGTATCGAAATTAATGTCGACCTCCCTTTAATATTCACTATCCCAGCTCTCACTACACTAGTTCAGTTCACCACACGAAATTTCGTATCCCAAATTTCGAAAATCGAGAGCTTAAACCACACAATTTTACATTGTTAAGCTCAAATTAAGTTGTTCCCATGTCTCAATTACATACATTGATACACATATGCAACAATCCAACTAAAACTACTTAAAAATTAAGGGAAATTCCTCACAGGAACAGCAGCATCTCTGAAATCCTTAGAATTAAACTCCACATTTGGGCCAACTGTTCCAAGTAAATGATGTGGAACTCCTGCAACATAACAAGTAAGTCTCGTAAAACACCGTCGTAAACAACAAATTATGAAAAACCTGTTTTCCACTCAACTTTCCACAACAAAAATAAAAACCCAATTCAAAAACAACAAAAACAAGAACAATTAACACAACTAGAAGAAAAAAGTGATAAAAAGTTGCTACCTTTTTGTTCAAAGGAGGTGACTTTATTGGTGAGAACATCTAAACCATGGTAAACTTGCATAGAATCAGCATTGATAACTTCAATTGGAAAATGGGTTGCTAAATCAATTGCTAATTTTGATTTTCCTGAACCAGTTGGCCCCATTATTACGATAATTTTGGGTTTTTGAGTTCTTCCGCCATTGTTAGGGTTTTGAAGCTCCATTATTCTGGAAATTTAATCAGGGTTAACTGTTCAGTCTTTGATTTTAATAATTTGAGAGTATTTTGGTCCGAATGACAAACGGGTTAAAGTCGTTCGATTGGATCGGATTGGATTGGATCGGATTGGGTGGGATTGGATTTATTTGATTGTTTTGAGTCCCAAATTTATTTTTAATCATTTTAATTAGAAGTTAGTATGAGTCGGATCAAGTTGATTAAATTATTTTCAAATCCAATTATATTTAGTTGATTGGATCACTTGGGTCAAGTTCTGCTATTGAGGACCTCGAGGTCGATTGTGTTAGATCGGATCAGGTTTTGAGTCGGACTTTATTAAGTCATGTCGGGTTATGGTTGGGTTGAGTTTGTTTCTTGTGGCATAGATTAGATCGGATTTGAACGAGTTTTGTACTCCGTATAATTTATTAAATGACAATGAACTTGGTTCTTTTATACTCCTATTATTGAAATATTTCTAACATTAAATGGAAAACACAAAAAATTACTCCATAATTTGGTTATATGGAGATGTCGAAAACACCAAAGATGCAAATTTTGTTCAACTTCGAAAAATATCAAATTTAAAATTGTACATTTGTCCATGAATTTTTGTATTGCTTCATACCTACAAACTCCTCTCCAATTTAAAATAAGCCATTGTGATTTTAATTTGTCTTCTAAATTACAATTAGAAAAAAAACAAACACAATATAAAGTCGAATGTCTTAGATTAAACAATTTATAACCCACAATTAAAACTTTCACAAAACCCGAAAAGAAAATAAAATAAATGAAATGAAACACTATTTTTGTTATACAACGAAGTTAGACCAATGAAATCTATTGTAATGATTTTGAAATCATCGTCAATTTAAAGATTCAACATGCTTGTTGAGCTCCTCCAATTTCTCTAATCTCAATTTCTCACTTGCAGCAATCATCTGTCAAAATAAAAAATTACTCGCACAATTTCATTATCACGAGAAGTAAATATTATAAGTTGTTGATGTATGAGTACTATTAAATTAAATAAACTGTAAAATTTTTATAAGCCAATAATTTAGTAGAATTTTACGCATGTTGAACGCGTACAATTTTAAAGACGGACTATTTTATTTTTATTTTTCACAATTTACCTCCATTAATTTGGCAACTAGTTGAGTTTTTTCCGTGGTCTTGTTATTGAAAACGTCTAGGAGCTCTTTGTATTCCCTCTCCTGGCTCAATGTCAAATGAATAAATGATCAATTACGGCTATTTTTTTTTTCTTTTTACAGATTAGGATTACATACCTCGAAATAAAAAAGTATAAATTATTGTGAGATACGCTAATATGAGTATATGTATTGAACCAAGTAAAGTTCAAATTATCTAAAAATTGAATTTCGTTAAAATATATTATCACTAAAAAGATGCATATCAATATATCATAATATATTATCCCTAGATGAGGCTCTTTCTGATGCGTTGGCTGGACACGGTGAGGAAAATTATCTTCAAACTCATGAGAAATTAGTCGAGTTTTCGAAAGCGGCAGCGGTGTATTGGAAGCAACGAGCAAAAATTAAATGGATTAAAGATGGGGATGCATGTACGAAATACTTCTTTAATTGGGTAAAAGGACGGCAGAGTAAAAATTATGTACATGGATTAAAAAAGGCAGATGGTGCATGGTGTTTTGAAGAGGAAGAAATTGGGTCTATGTTTAGGCAACATTTTTGGGAAATATACAACCCTAATGGATATATATTGGAGGAACAGGAGTATGAAGACAAATTTAGGAGTTTCTTTGATATTGATTGCTCAATACTGACAGATGAGGAGATTTCTTTTTTAGGTAGAGATTTTAGTGCTCAAGATGTTCGTACTGCGGTTTTTCAGTTAGGTGCTATGAAATCTCCGGGTCCGGATGGAATACCAGCAGGTTTTTATCACAAATATTGGGCGGTTATAAAGAACGACGTTACAAAGGCAGTCTTATATACTCTTAATACGGGATGTGTATTAAAAGAAATGAATAGGACTTTTATTGTTCTTATTCCTAAGACGGAGAATCCTGAATTGGTTGAAAATTATAGACCCATTAGTTTATGCAACGTCTGCATGAAGATTATTACAAAGTGTATTACTAATAGACTCAAGGGTGTTATGAATTCATTAATTGGTGATTTTCAAAATGCTTTTGTTCCGGGAAGACATATAGCAGATAATATCCTTATTGCTCATGAGATGTTACATCATATATCGTCGCACAAACAAGGAATGAAAGGAAGAATGGCCTTCAAAGCCGATATGAGCAAAGCTTATGACAGAGTGAATTGGCAGTTTGTTAAACATACACTACAAAAAATGGGGTTTCCTCCGCATTTGATAAAGCTTATTATGAACTGCATTTCAACTGTCTCATATGAGGTACTTGTAAATGGACGTCCGAGGGAAAAGTTTACCCCTATATGTGGGTTACGTCAAGGAGATCCGTTATCCCCGTATATTTTTGTGCTCTGTACTGAAATCTTATCCAGACATATCAAAAAGGCACAAGAGGTAGGTACAATAAGGGGTATTCAAGTTGCCCGGAAAGCTATGCCTATTTCTCATCTTCTCTTTGCGGATGACTCTTTATTCTTTTTGCATGGGAACTCTGAGTCGATAAAATGCCTAAATACTATTTTAAAGACATATTGTCAGGCTTCTGGTCAAAAAATTAATAACAGCAAATCAGCCCTTCTTTGTAGTCCAAGTACAACTTTAGGTGATGCTAGAAGAGCATTAAAGGCTTTTAGTATACCAACAGGGAATAAATTTGGACGATATTTGGGTATTGCTACAGATTTCACATCTTCAAAGAAATATATATTCAACGACTTAGTTGAAAAAGTTAAAAAGAGACTTACATCTTGGAATGAGATTTTTTTATCGCCACCTGGAAGGCTTACTCTTATTAATTCGGTTTTGTCCACCATTTCTTCTTTCTTTCTATCGGCATTTAAGATACCGGTAAGTGTGGCTCGTAGAATTAATTCTCTACTAGTTCATTTTTGGTGGGCAGGATTGAAAAAAGGGAATACGATTCATTGGTGCAGTAAAAAAATTCTATGGTTACCAAAAATGAGTGGAGGGCTTGGTATTAGAAATATAAGTTCCCTAAATCAAGCGTTACTGGCTAAAACAGCATGGAGAGTCATTTTGGAGCCGGACAATCTAATTAGTAAGGTTCTTTGTGGGAAATATATAAAGGGAGGGGATATTGAGCGTTTTTTAAATTCTGACACAATTAATATAACCACTACAAATGTGTCTTGGGGTTGGAAAGGAATTAGATGGGGCTGGGAGCTTATACGTTTAGGTACTGCATGGAAAATTGGAAAGTCCTCTAATATGTCTATTTGGAGTAAAAGATGGGTGGATGCTTCTATACCTGTTCCTATGAGTGGTATTCAATCATCAGACCATTTGAATTGGCAATCAAATCTTCTATATGTTAAGGATTTACAATTTAATGGATGCCGATGGAATGAAGATCTTATTAGGAGGATTTTTGATGATATATGGAGCAATAGAATCTTAGCAACGCCAATCTCTCAACAATATGGTTCGTCTGATATTTTTTGGACTGGAAATGAGACGGGAATTTATTCTGTTAAGAGTGGATATTATTTGGCATTAAAAACAGATGTAATTCATAAGCTCTCAAAGAAAGACGAGTCAAGAATAAAGTTTTTTAAGGATTCAAGTTTTTTGAGGAACAGGTTGTGGCATCTAGTAGGACCTAGTAAGTGGAAGGTGTTCCTTTGGAAAATAATGACGAATACTTTACCGGTGCAAAGTGAATTTAGTAAGCGTAAGATTTCGTCAGATTGGGGGTGTGTTCTTTGTAATAGAAATATGGAGGTTGAATCCTTAACTCACTTGTTTAGGGATTGTGAAGTCGTTAGTCATGTATGGAAGGGAGGTTTATTAGGAATAAATACCTTTACTAATAGACAAATTTCAATACAAGAATGGATTGCTAATTGGCTTAATTATTTTTATAAACGAGATAAGGAAATTTTAGTGGACGAGGAAAATAAGTGGTTGATGACTACGTATTTTATAGCAACATTATGGATTATTTGGGTTTCCAGGAATGATTCGGTGTTTAATTTTGTAAAACCAAACCCTACTGCAATGTTGCACATGATTCGAAATTATACAAATTCGGTCATGACAGCAACTGAGGAACTGAGGATGCAAAGTATGGTAAACACAGTTGTTACGACGATGGATAATCACGAGGATGGTGCTGTATCATCAGATAAACACAGAAGTTACACATTAACTGGTAATGAAGGGACTTGTACTTTGAAGGCTATTTACGTGGATGCAGCATGGAATGATAGTAAGAAAGCTGCAGTGGGCTGGTTTAGTCATAATACTGAAGGCACGGATGATGAGGGTCTGAAAGTTTTTTGGGCGGAAAATGCATTACAAGCGGAAGCGATGGGATTACTGCAAGTTTTGGATTGGGCAAGAGCTAAAAGGTTGCTACATATTGAAGTTTATACGGACTGTCTTGCTCTGGTTAATCAGTTTTCGAATCGGGCTCCACTGCATCATAGTATTTGGAGTTTATACGATGAGATTTCTTCTTTTTCTAGTTTTTTTCATTGTTTAGTTATTTCTTTTATCCCTCGTTCTGGTAATAGACGTGCTCATAACCTTGCTAAGAAGGCTATGGGACGTTCTGTGTAATTACTGGAATGTTTTATGCAGGCAAAAAAAAAAAAAAAAAAAAATATATCATAATATAATAAAATGCTTGATTTTCATGTCCGTAATGGAAAAATTATACTTTCTCTATCTCAGTCATTTATTTACACTTCTTTCAAATCCCCTCACAGAAAAATCAAACTGTAAACAAATCATTGCAACGGAGGGAGTACATACAAATATGACTTAATTTGAATGTTACTCCCTCTGTTCAACAATATAAGTCGTTCTCACTTTTCGAGGCGGCAACTTCTCTCTTCGATATCTCCCAAAATATAAAAGATAACATGATGAAAATGGTACTCATATGAAAGCATTCTTCGTGAGGGATTTAATGGTATAATTTTTATAATTTTTCAACCAGTAACTTTTTGTAAAAACAAAAAACAAAGGTTTACATTGAAAAACGAAAACGACTTATATTTCTGAACAGATGGAGTACCTTTTTTTGACAAGCTATTCCAAGAGGCTTGAGCTCTTTGCTTATAATATCGATCCTCTTTCTTAGAAATGCAACCTCTTTCTTCATTGGAACTTGTAGAGCTTCAACTTCCTAACAACATTTCACATTATATTCCTCACAATTACCGTTTTTTAAAAGATAATACGGAGTATTAAATAAGTCTTTCAAGGATTAAGTTTTATAGTTATTCTCTCTTAAGACGGGTCATACCTGTTTTATACATAAAATTTATTATAATTATTAACGGAGTAGTATAAATTAAATGAAATATATTCAACTTCAAACCTCTAAGTGGGTCCAAATAAGAACTAAAGAAAAAGTTCATGCATTGTAAAAAAAAAAAAAGTTCTAGCATTACTTTTGCTTTAAGTTGCTGTCATTTAACTTAGTTGATTTTGGTAAATTATGTTTTATATATGCATAAAACTTCATTTTATGTACTCCGTAGTACACAAGTTTTGGTTAAAACATACTCCCTCCATTCACATCCAAAGGCATCATTTGCCTTTTTGACACTATTCATATGTGTCGGTAATCTTTGAAATTCCCGACAATCTATAAGTGAAAATATAATCGTGTGTGATCTTGTTTTATTCGTCTTTATGCGTACTATATCATATCCAATTTTTAGATTTTTTTATCGTGTGAAATTATAGATATTTCCGTTCCGACATTCGCCTCGACAAATGTGATAAAGCAACCGATGCCTTTGGATGTGAATGGAGGGAGTACTCCGTACTTCGTAATCTCTAGCTAGCTTCACAAGATGATAAATAAAATACTAAAATACTAAGTACAAATTAGTATACAAAGGAACCGACAAATTACTAATTTTAGAACAATGTGTTATATAAAACTGATGAAGTTACTTTTATACTCTAATAAAAACTATGTTAATATGTACAACTGTACGAGTCTTTTGATTAATACCTTACGTATTTCAGCAAGACGCTTAGACTCTTCCTCGACACGACCAAGTTGAGCCTGAACACGACCTCTTATCGCCATCTTCATCTTCTCAATTTCTTCCTCTTTGGCTCGAAAAGACGATAACACCGACGACCGAGACATCCCTTCATTATCCTTATCATCCATTGTCGGGCTTCCAATGTAACTCACTAATGTACTTGAAATTTCCATCAAATTCACTAGTGTTTGTTGCTTTAAATAATCCTTTTTGAATATATTTATTTAATCTTTGTATTTTTCTTTGTAAAAACAACAACAGTTTGCTTCTAAATTGTTATCAAAGTTTAGCTTGTAAGGCAATGTTGCATTGTGTTATTTATATATGCACATAAAGTATACTCCTATGATGTACAATGAGAATGACCTTTGCAAATAAAAAGTGAAAAAGAAGTTATCAATTCTTTTGCTTTTACTAAAGAAAAATTATTTTGTTTTTATTATTTGTTTGCCTTAATTTTTGTATAAATAATAGACTATTGAATGTGCTTTCTAATTAATTTTAAGTGATTAATTAATCAATCATATTTTTCTTTTCTAAAATAACAAATCACTTACGTTACTTGTAAATTGAAAATGTTTTAATTTAATGACTAGAATCAAAGATATTATGTGACCTAGGTCATATGTAGCCAAAAAAAAATAATTATATAAAAGAAAATATTTATAAAATAATGAATTTATAAGACTAATAAATTGGTGTCACTATAGAAGACTTATGTACTCCGTATAATCTTTCAAGGGACCTTCTTTGGTAAGTTGGTCTTTTTCTACAGTAGGTGTACCAACATATTCATCTAACTGTTTATACAAACTTATGAACGATGTTCATTTAGTTTAGAGTTTTTTTATTTATAAGAAAAGAAAATTAGGTTAATCGAAATCAACCTATAACATCTTTACAGATGAAAACGGTAAAAGAAAAACAATGAACTTAAAATTACAATAGTAAAAATCCAAGAGCAAGATGAAACCTTTCAAAACAAAGTGAGAATCCTAACAAGCTCCAAATAAAAAATAACAAAAAATTAAACTGTAAAATGTAAATGACCAGAAACAACCGGCTTATCAAGCACCACAAGCTCTTCTCATATATAGTAAAAGTATTGGCAATCACATATCTCGACAAAAAAAAAAAAATGTAAGTCATCCAACTTATCTAAGATACATATCACACATTAGAGGTGACCACTTGACTAAGCCGTGTGATTCAATGTCTGACAATCCAAGGTTTGACTGGTAATACTCACCTAGGACAGTCCAACCAACAGGTCGTGCATGGGTGACAAGAGTCACGATGTTGAGACTCAGACTTTGATTTGGTAAGCCCAGCCCGGCCCACTGCCCAAAGAGCCTTCGGAGTCTGAAAAAACAAAGCTTGACTTATAATGGGTTGGCCTAGGTCTGCCGTCTGCCCCACTCCGTCCTTGATCACTTTTACCCACATTTTATACATCTCCTAAGAAAATTGAAAATTAACAATTATTTATTAGATAATACTCTGTGTATTTTTTTTTTCGAATTAATTATTATTCACATTAGTAAAACAATATTTAAATCTCAATTTAATTTACAATAATTTCCTCCATATAAATTAAATTTAAATTTATCTCAAAATGAATCATTTATGTCAATTTTATACTCCAATATTTGCTTGCTTTAATTAATTAATCTAATCCAATTTAAAAGTGAAACTGTAAATCACCTTTCAATATCTCTCTCTTCTTCGTTTATTCTCCTCATAAATAAATACAACTGCCCCCAAAAAAACCTAATTAATTCGACACTAATTCTGATGTGAGACGGGACTTACGCATATCAATGACGAAATCATTCTTTCAAAAAAAGTGAATTTCAATCGTCATGCACTTTGATTGATTTTATTTTTTACTGCGTTACTTTTAATCTCAATCTCTGATTTTACTCTCCTTTTTCTCGGTAATTTCTTCGAGCAGTAATTTCTCCGTTCTTCGTTTTCCCGCCCAAAATCGTTCGTCTAGGGTTTGTATTTCAGCATGAATTCAATCTCATTTTCGCAGCGAAATTACAGTTATTTCGGTCTTCGTTCATCGCTTTTGATTCGCGTTTTAAATTTGCCGTCGTTTTTTTGAATTTTTTTTACTAGGTTTTCGTTTTTTTTTTTTTTTTTTTCGATTTTTCGTTTCGTTTATTGCGTAGTAATTTTTGAAAATTTCGTAATTTGATTTCGTTTGAGTTTGCGTTTCGTGTTTTCGTGTCGTTTTTTCTGAAATTTAGGGTTTGATTAGGGTTTGATTTGGTTGATTAGGGATAGTTTTCTGTCTGATTTTACGTAGTCTCTGTTTTTTCGCTGCGAAGAACGAGGTGAAAACAACTGTGTTTGTGCTTTGAATTCTGGAAAAAAAAAAACGAGTTCATATCGGAATCGTTGGGTTATATAAGTTGAACCGTTTGATTTGCTGAGTGTAAATGATGATTGAAAGACGAGAAATGGCGGAAATTTACGGTAGGAGTGAAATGGGATTTATGGAACGAGAACGTGTCGTTAACCCTCGTCTGTGTGAAGAACATAGGAGTTCCGACGATTTTTACGAGATTCGAGGGAATGCTGAGGGATTTCGGACTCTTTCTCACAGTCATGATCATGATTTGTCGATTAGGGATTCTGTTGCTTCTAGATTTCAAAGGAATTCCTTGGGGGATTCCGAGTGTAGTGGGTTTGTTAGTCGTGAACGTAACTATGATGTTCCCGTTGAAACACTGTTGCCTATCGTAAGTGAGAGGGCAAGGAACGTGCGCACTTATGATCATGACAGTAGTGGTTCCGAGTATTTTGGACAGTCGATTGAAGTTGGTAGGTTTAATACGATTAGGGAAAGGGAGTACCCTCTACATCTGGAGAGCGAATCGTTGAGGCAACGTTATGATGACATCAATGGTCATGGATTAAGGTCTTCTCACGAGGGCGGGTCTCATAGTTCGACCCCTCGTTCTCAATGTGGTGGTCAGCGTACACCGTTTCGTGGCGCTGCTACTGAAGGCTTGCCTCTGGAAGTCCAGTATTCTTCTGTTGATGGGATACCGTCTTCTAGGTCTAGTAGTTACCACTGTATACCACCGTACTCTGACGCTGGTAGAACTTCTCATTGTTTCTCAGTTGACGGTGTTAGTTCACGAGGGGAGCATACGCATGCCCCAAATGTGTCTAGACTTGATGATTACATACATCCTGAGAGTGAAAGATCTCGTAATTTTCCTCGAAACATAACATCTTTAGATGTTTATGATGATCTAGGAGGTGGTTTCGGAATTGATGCTGTGAATGGTACATTGCCCAGGCATTATAATGTTGGATATCCTCGTAAAGACATTGCGATAAAGGATGAGTATTCTTCACCGCAAAATATTAGTCACCCATCTCAAGAAGCCCCCAGGCACCGTAATGTTGGATATTCTCGTAGAGACGTTGCGATAAAGGATGAATATTCTCCACCGCAAAATATTAGTCACCGATCTCAAGAGGCCCCCATTTTGGATAACTATGGTGGAAACAAGATTGATTATGAGACGGGGTATGGTGCTGGTGAGGTAAATCTGGGCTTGAGGAACTCCTATCTCGATCACAGTATAGCGGACATTCATGGGACTTCACCTCGTGAGCAACGGTTTTCTTACGAGAGAAATGACCGAGGTGTGATATATGAAAGAGAATACATCAATAGTCCTAGAAGGATTGAGAGAGTGTCTTTGATAGATCCAAACACACGGCAGATACTCGAGACCAGAGATTTTGTTTTGCCTGAACAATCAAATACCGCACGTAAAAGAAGGCTTGAGTTTGTTGATCAGTTGAGTGATGCAAAGCTTAGTGATGCAAAGCGTAGAACCATTGGCATTGCTGATGGTTCGAGCTATGGTAACAGGCTTCTTACTGTAGGTGGTGAGGAAGAATTAGGATTTTCCAACAAATCCCGTCACCTTCATTCTGAATCTCATCTAGCGGGTCATACCATCATGTTTGATGGTGAAGCGAGACAGTCTTCTTCTGAATTTTACAAGTCGCTTCACGAACCTGTAGGGGAACGTCAGGAATCTGGTAGAGGTGATGTAAAGAAGCGATTGACGTTTCCGCACGCTGTTTCACGTACAAAATCTTGTCTGCTACCTTGGAAACAAGAGGCTCGGTCGAAGAATAAGCACTTTCTAGATGGTAATCATCCTGCATCTTTAAAAGCCTACGGTAAAGCTAAAGGTGCTGACGTTACAAAGAAGCTAAAGTCGGTGCCTAAATCAGTTGTTTGCCCGTCTGTTGCACCTGATCATAGCATTCATTCTTGTCATGACAAAAATCAGCAGCAAAAGCTGCCCAATAAGGACCTGGGAAGTACGAACGATCCACTTCGTCGGGTTAATGTTGATCCAGATCAGTCAGTACTTAAGGTGAAACCGTTACCGGATTTGCGTGAAGACTCTGAAAAATTCAATCAATCGGTGGATGAATGGTTTTTGAAATGCATGGCGCATTTAAATGGTAATATTGATTGTCAAAAACGGTTCTGCAGGAATGAAATCGGTGGCAAATTGAAATGCATAATATGCTCCAGGTCCGTCTTTGTCTTTTTGTCATTCTATTCGTTTATGCCGTAATTGTTCTTTGCCCATAAATTCCTCCGTATTTGCTTTGCTGAGGATGTTTTGTAGTTTGCAGGATTGATATTTTCTGTTTTTTACATGCTTTGTCCATGATAATTCGTATTAGTTTTATTGTAGGAAGAGTTAACCAACATGTCGATCTCAGAGCAATGTGTGAGGTGGCTAACCATTTCAAAAATTATCCTTATTGTTCCTTGGTTGCTTACTCGTGTGGTACAACAATTTTAATGTTGCGACCCCATAAAATATACTCCAGGATCATACCTTGTTATGATATATGTCATCTCGCCGTACTCGGTCAATCCACTTCAAAATGTAGTAAACAGAGGGCATCGATGTTTAAAACTTTGTCATACATTTGTGTTTTCGTCACGTGGTCTTGTTTTTTAACCATGTTATCTTAGTTTTAAAAAGTGCGGCCTTCCGAAGGAAATAGCGCAAATGCCTTGCGGCAGGTTAAGGTGTGCTTTTTTATGAGGCACCTCTTGTGAGGCACACTTCCATATGTTTAATTCCACCCTTTACAAGTTAAGGTGTGCTTTTTTATGAGGCACCTCTTGTGAGGCACACTTCCATATGTTTAATTCCACCCTTTACCTTGGTCACTATGCTCAATTTTCGTCGTTTGGACATTATAAGAAGGGCATTGTTGCCAAAAATATTACTTGAAGAATATCCAAAGTTATAGTGCCTTGAGGTGCGTGCTTTTGCTTTGTGCCCGCGGCCCTTGAGCCTTTTTGCAACAGGCTCTCGTTGCCTCAGTCACTTTGCGCCTTTTAAACCTAAGCATGACGTAGAACCCTTTCTTGTTACGTACTCTCTTTCTTGTGATAAGATTCCTAAATGCATCGGTTTATTTTGTTCAATTATAATTGGATCAGTTTAAAATTTGATTGCTTCAGGATAGTGTTGGACATGTCGCATCCTTCATTTACTATTCAAAGTATTAAGTTTATATCCCCTAATGTCTTATGTGTCAGATATAAATTAGTTGTTTCTTCTAACCTTTCTTTTTTACAGCTACAAGGAATTCATCGAAACTAAAGACGTCGCAATGCATGCCTTCACATCTACCAAGGTTGGGTATAGAGCACAACATTTAGGGTTCCACCGTGCTTTATGTGTCTTAATGGGTTGGGATATAGCGGTCGCCTCCAATGGTCGATGGGTGTGCAAACCTTTACCTGAGCTCGATGCTTGGACTCTTAAGGAGGATGTAATCATCTGGCCACCTGTAGTGATTATTCACCACTATCCTGCCAGAAATTGTCAACTCAATGAGCCCGAGAATGTTTCTACGAAACTCGAGAAGATTTTGAGTGGTGAGTTGCCAACTTATTAAGCTTGATATACACTTTTATTGTTTTTTTCGGGTGTGTTTTGCTGATGTGAGGTTACTTTATTTCATTTTGTATGTTGCAGACGAGGGATTTACTAGTGAGATTAGAGGATGCTATGAAAATCCTGGAAACCCTAATATCATGGTGGTGAAGTTCAACGGTACTCAGCCTGGTATGAAAGAAGCTGAAAGACTTCATAATTTTTTCGCTGAGAATAAACGTGGAAGGACCGAGCTTGGGCAGATTGATCCTGAAGTTGTCTGTTGCAACGTAGTTGACAAAAAGCCAGAAAATGAGAGGAATTTAGTGAATTTGAGAGAACATGATCGAGAGCCTGTAGAAAAAACGAACAATGAACAGCTTACATCCAAATTTGACGAGGTGGGTATTGAAGATGATAACGAGCCACTAAACAAGACTAAAGTTGATCAACAGCTGTTAGACATGACCGTAAATAATCAAGGGTTGGTTGTCGAGGTACATAACGATCAAAAGCCAGTAGATGATCCTCAAAATTATCAAGAGCCACTAAACAAGGCTCAATATGATCAAAACCCAGCTGGCAAGGCTCGTGTTGATCAAAAGCCCGTCGACAGCATTAATGTTGATCAAGAGCTAGTAATCAAAGGAAATGATGAACAAGCTCTAGTTACCGAGGCAGGTGATGACTCAGTGCTTTTAGTCAGGTCAAGTGATGATTTAGTGCTGACAAACAAAACAAAAGGTGATCAAGTGCCATCAAACAAGGTCGAATATGCTCAGTGGTTTGCCGGAATAATAGAAAACAATCTAGAGCCATCGAACACGGTGGAATATGCTCAAGAGCGTGATGGCAAATCAGAGAACGATGAAAAGCCAGTCGAGAAGACTGAAGGAACACTGTATGGTTACCTCGGAATCATACAAGACTTGAGCAGACTTCATAACGGTTTGAAGCGTCATCATGTTGCAAGGAGTAGAAAGGAGATCCATGCCTCCTCTAATGCTCTTATGTAGGGGTTTAACAAGAAGTCGCCACTCAGTCTGACGAACCTCGTGGTTCTGTTTTCTTTTTTCTTTTTTGACAGGCCTAGCTCTTGGCTTACAGACAAGTCTCGTTTCTTCGGAAACATGCTTTTGGCAAAGCTGGTCTCTTGAACACTTTTGTGCCCTCGTCGATTTTTTTGCTGACGAAACATTGCTAAGTTTCGGGAACCTCTCCTGCAACCGCTCGACCACTTCCCTCACTGCCTCCCCCATTCCCCTTTCCTGAATCCAGTCGAATTTCCGTGCAGTATTTTGGATCATGATCTCTTGGTGTGTCAGTCACAATTCAAGTATTGACTGAACTACTGAAGTGGTTGGTATGATTTGTAATGGAATTTGTTTAGACTGAAGAGGGTCATTGACAATTATTTCCACATAAGTTTGTTTTGTAAGTAATTTTAGTTATCATTGCCTTGTTTTCAACATCCTTCTGGAAAAATGGTACTCCTTTCTTTCGATAGGAGAGTTTCGCTTTTGTCAGAATTTTGGCAGATTTTCACTTTGAGTTTAGATAGCGTTTGAGAATTTTGATTTGCAAAGTTAAAATGTCAAATTATGTCAAATTGTTAACATGTGGAAAAATGCATGCTCTCTCAACTCTTAATATTTATAATATTGAGATGCTCATCTATTATTTTTTTACGTTTACGGAGTAGTATATTTTAGCTACAAGTGCTTTATACAAAAAAAAAAAAAAAAAAAAAAAAAAAAAAAAAAAAAAAAAATTAATGTCCTTATCTTTCTCAGGTCACATAAAATTATCAAACATAAAAATGGCGTTTACGTAAACTTTATAACGATATTATGTATCTTACTGACTTATCAAACACGATTCAAATGACAACATTAGATTGGCCCTTTTTTCCAACTTATGACCTTATTGATTACAAATACATACTACCAATAAACGTCTACACAAATACTTGCACAAAACCGTCTCACGCGTGCGACGAGATATTTGTAATTAAAATGTACCTACTTTAAGGTTTAAAGTGACTATTTTAACGTTTCAAGTGACCATTTTATGGAGTTTTAAAATGGTCACATTTAGCATTAAAATGGTCATTTTAAATATTAAAATACTCATATTTTACTCATAAAAACTCCATCGCACGCGTGAAACGGTTTTATGCAAGACTTACTCTCTCACGCATGCGACGGGATATTTGTAATTAAAATGTACAATATTCCGTATAATTTTCAAAACTATAATTAACCACCAACTTAAAACAGTAAAAATTAAAATTAACTACCAAGTACCAACTTAAGTAATTTGATTAAGATAAGTAATAATAAAATATTTGAGTAAAGCCTTCAACCCCCCCGTATATATAAAGGTGAAGACATATTTTGGGTCGGACTTGGTCAAAGCTAATTTCACAAATCACACACCTTCTTCGCAAAATGCGCTCCAAAGACAAAATTTCCTACTTCTACGACGGTACGTATTTCTTTCTTCCACAAACCCTAATTTCACCATTTTCCCCCAATTTCATCTCAATTTTACTGCATAATCGACCTAAATCACTTCAAAAACCTTGTTTAATTTGTCGCAGGAGATGTCGGAAATGTGTATTTCGGCCAAAATCATCCCATGAAACCTCACCGTCTTTGTATGACTCATCACCTTGTTCTTTCTTATGATCTTCACAAGAAAATGGAAGTTTATGTACGTTTTTTTCTTCGATTTTTTTTTTTTTGTTGATTATTATGTGCGTATGAAATGATTTTTTTTTTTTTTTTTTTTTTTTTTTTTGAGTGTGTTGTTTAACTTTGAGTTTGTGTGTTTTGTGTGAAATCTGTGTTGTGTAGAGACCGCATAAAGCGTATCCGACGGAGTTAGCGCAGTTTCATTCGGCGGATTATGTGGAGTTCTTGCATCGTGTTACGCCTGATAAGCAAGATGAATTCATGGCTGAGATGGTTAAATGTATGCTGCGTTATTTAATTTTGCGACTATAGTTTCGTATTTTGTATGTATGCCGTTATTTGAGTGTGAATTGTCGTTCGCTCGCATTGAATGAGTATCAGAAAATATCTAATTGTTAGAATATTTACTATTATTGCGGAGTATTTGATTTGGTGTGCTGCTGTTCAGAAGGCGCGGTTGTTTATTTTGTCGATTTGAGTGTGATTTGGTCGTATGCGCTTGAATTATCGTTTGCTATCATTGAATGAGTATCAGAAAATTTAATTGTTGGAATAAATGCTATGTATTGTGGAGTATTTGATTTGGTGTGCTGCTGTTGAGAAGGTGTGGTCGTACGAGGTGGTTGTTAAAAGTCGAGGGCATAGATTTTGTTGCAGAGCTTTAGCTAGCAGCTTGATTGTCAATACCCGGTAGTTTGTATGTTTGTAACTTGTTAAAAAACAGATGAAACTATGATGTTTGTCTCCCGAGAAGTTGATTGATATAATGTCGTGCAATCGCATCAAAGGATGTAAATGTTGGATTATTAGATTTTTTTGAGCTTGAACGACATACGATTAGTAAGATGGAATATGGAAGCCGAGAGAGTGAAACTGGCTATAGGTTGAAGAAAGAGAATGTAAAAGATATAGGAAGAGGAAAGTACACACTACGCCATATTCATATCTTTTCAAGAATCATATATTGTTCACTTCCATATTCGCTGTTTGTAATTACCGAACTTCTAAAGTGGAATTCTGAATCAGAGCATCGTACAAAAAATTTAGGGATTAGTGTTGTTAGGATTTGGTACAATGGTTGTGACTTTAATAGGTGGAAGAAAGATCTGCATGCGCTTGAGAAAGTTGGTTTTGCATGATTGAGAAATTTGCCGACGAAAGATTAGCGTGCATGTGAAGGCCTATCGCCTTCCAGAGACTGCAGATGTGGCGTAAATTGCTTTTTAGGGTGCTGGATTATAGATGCAAGGAATAATTGTTTGGGTTTGAGTTTAAGTGTTAAAGAATAACTTATGCTGGACATGAATATAAATAGTGATTAGTTTCACTATGTTTGTGAACCTGAAATTTATTTTACTTGCGAATGACCAGTGATGTTCAACGTCGTTTAAGTAAAGTTGTTCATCTTCTGTATCACTGAAGTAAGTAGTTGCAAACTTCACGATAATCTATGTTTTTTCTATTTCACGAGTGCACTGCTGGGTACTCTGTGGCCTTGAATCGTATGACTTAATATTTATATCTTTGAGAAATATGGGTTGATTGACTTCTTAACAAGTGTAGCTGATCAATTGTTCATACTTATTTCAGATAATCTTGGAGAAGATTGCCCAATCTTCGACAACTTGTTTGAATTTTGCCAAATATATGCTGGTGGAACCATAGGTAAAGATAGAATTCTGCATGCTATTTATGATTATTTAATATACACGCGCAACATTGAATGTAATGATTGCATTGATTTCTCACAGATGCTGCTCGTAGGTTGAACAATAAACTTTGTGACATTGCTATAAATTGGGCTGGTGGATTACATCATGCCAAAAAATGTGAGGCATCTGGATTTTGCTACATAAATGACCTAGTTTTGGGCATTTTGGAGCTTTTGAAGTACCATGCGCGTGTTCTTTACATCGATATTGATGTGCATCATGGTGACGGTGTTGAAGAGGCCTTCTACGTCACTGATAGGTAAGGCTAGTTTGTGGCTTGGACCAACTTCACGAGAAATTTAGTCTTTAAAACAAACTTCAATACTTCATGAATGCATGTACCATCCACTGCATCTTGCCGTTGAATTTTAACATCTGGCTACTTTTGGTGATATTTAAAACATTTTCTGGATGTGCACAATTTTTGGTCTTTGTTTGACTTCATAACAAACGTTTTCACATGTTTTGCTCGTGGTCTAAGTTCTACCCTATGTTTTTGCTATGTCAGAGTGATGACTGTCAGTTTTCATAAGTATGGAGATAAGTTTTTTCCCGGGACAGGAGATGTCAAGGTAGAACCTTACCTTCACTTTCCTTCTTATTTTAAGATTCGTAATTGATTCCTTTGTTGTTTACCATTTCTTCTTGTTAAATGATGTGAGATGGTATGTACGAGTATCAATTATGTCTTCGTCTATCTCAAATTGCTCAAAAGCAGCACGCTGATATGAGCTAAAGGTTGTGCCTTTTTTTCTTGCCTTTTATGTAGATATGTTATGTGTGCTTATTCTTGTCATTTATGCTTGAAGGAAATCGGAGAGAGGGAAGGAAAATACTATGCTATAAATATTCCTCTGAAGGATGGGATTGATGACATCAGTTTTACTAGACTGTTTAAGACGGTAGGTCCCAACATCAGAGGTCGCCAAGCTCCGATTATACCATGCCTGAAAATAATTATACGTATGGAGATGTGACAAAAATTGCTTACTTTCTCGCAGATTATTTCGAAGGTTGTCGAGTTTTATCAGCCCGGAGTTATTGTTCTGCAGTGTGGAGCTGACTCACTCGCTGGCGACAGATTAGGCTGCTTCAACCTCTCCATTGATGGTGCCAGTTTTTAGTAATTCAACCACATTTTATCTTATTATTGGCTGGTAATTCTGTTGGAACGCCAAGTTGCAGTGATACTATCTGGAAAGCAGATAATAATCTTGATTGTGTTACGACTATTCGCAGGCCATGCAGATTGTGTGAGATTTGTGAAGAAATTTAATCTGCCTTTGCTGGTATGTTTGTGGGAATGATATCCATCGTCGGTATTTTTTTTTTTTTTTTTGTTCAAATATATGTCGTCTAACTTGAGAGAACTTTTAATTAGGTTACCGGAGGAGGAGGATACACAAAGGAGAATGTTGCGAGATGTTGGGCGGTGGAAACGGGAGTTCTTTTAGATACTGATCTGCCAAATGGTGTGCCTCATCTCGTGGTTAACCTTTTTTCTCTTTTGAATACTTTTGCTTCTTCTGCAGTCCTGATATCGTATTCATTTTTCTCTTCGTGCAGAAATTCCAGATAACGATTATATTGACTATTTTGGACCGGATTATTCCTTGAGGATACCCAGCGGATATATTGTATGTGCAATGTCTTTTCTCCTTGACGGTCTTTGACTTTGGATTCTTCGATGTTTTTGGTAGCATTGCCAGAGTAAATTATTATTCCAATCCACTTTGTATTAATCTACTGAATTTTGTTTGGTTTCCGTGAGCAGGAGAATCTGAACAGTAAATCGTACCTGTCATCAATCAAAATGCAGGTTATGGAAAATCTTCGACGTATCCAACATGCTCCTAGCGTACAATTGCAAGAGGTCCATTCTTCCGTGTTCTTTTTCATCGTGTTACACTATCCATTTCAATCTTCTCATCCGACATGTTTATAATAATCCGTAAAAGTATTTGCTTGAAACAATAACAATGCTGGTTGACATATGTTTCCCTCGTACAATTTCGTTAACTTCCTCTTTTGTTGTCATTCACGCTTTTTTTGGTATCACACGGAATAGTAATCTGATTATGTTTAAGTCGGGACATACATTGTGCTACTCTGCTAGTTGTGCAGCAGTAACATTTATGTCGGCAACTGTGTTAAGGAAAAAAGCTAGTATACGAACTTTCAGTATGTCCGGAAATTTCTGTACCAATAAGTCTCAGTCCAATTGCAGGTCCCTCCTGATTGTCATATCCCCGACTATGATGACGATGATGACAATCCAGATGTGCGCATTAACCGTGAGTCCCCTTACTACTCATGCCATATTTATAAGTTGTAAATGTGACGAATTTATCCTTCGTTTTGTTACACTAACGAGGGAAATTTTTGCCTCAGGGAATACTCGTGACAAGCTTATTCAGCGTGATGATGAATATTATGATGGTGACCATGACAACGACCGTACGGATAAATGAAGTTCAAGCGTCGTCTTAACTGGAATTCTAACTCCATTTATCTTTTGCATCAAATCGCTGATGCTCTTCGCAAACATGTTGAATGTAAATACTCAGGTCCTATGCCTTCATAGTACAGTACCTTGGATTGTAACCGTCTTTAGTTCTCATGGCTAAGTCACCGCTCTAGCTGTAGAGGTAGGTTACCAACTTAGACTGATTGTTACCGTGTACAATGTTGGTTAGAACACAGAAGAGTCATGCTCGACAATCTCTTTGGTTTAATTTCTCAAAATTTGCCCGTTGAACTGAAATTTTCATGCTGTTTAATTGTGAACCGTTAGAAAAGAACCAACTGCAGCCTTATGCAAAAAAACTGGTCAGATACATGGTAAAATACGCGTGCGCAGAAACTGGTGGGTCTTTTACGAAAGTTTAATTGAGAAGAACAATATGATCACCGTACTAATACAGAGGTACCACATGGTGAAACCACGAGTTGCGCTATCTCAGATACAATTGCTTCTTTTCTCTGATCCTGTGGCACATTAAATATTCAAATTGACCGGAAAATTATCAGCTGGAGATGGAGAGCTGTAAATACAACTAAAGCCTTCACGCCTTACAACCTACTGTTGCAGTTATCCCTTGTTTCGAGTCACGTTTGCTTCCACACGGCAAGCAGATCTCAATTTTGACTTGTCTCGGTCAGTATACTGTCTAACAGTGACTCGCAAGCATCTTCCAGGATATCCAAAACCTGAAAAAAAAGGTGCAAAAACTCGTCATTGAAAATCTTCTCAGTCACGGCGCATCAGAGGCAAAATATAAGTTGTAAGTGTACAAGTATACTGCAGCGACAAGTGACACAAGTACACAGATTGATGAGGTATAGACTAACGTGCAAAGTTCAGCACAATAAGTAGGTACTCCGTACTTAATAATTGCGACAGTGTTAGCATAGTGGAAGTCTCGCAACTTACGATGGACAAGGGATCATATTTACCCAACATTACTTAACATTCAAAACAAACATAGCCACTACACCGAGTGATTCAGGATGAAAATTGCTCGGAAAAGTTTATGTATGCTAACAAGCGCAAACAGTCAGTTTAGGTGTACCATCGACTCATCGAGCCTCATCCCATTGATCTCATCGTGTTCTAAAGCCAAATAATAGCTTCCGCCTCCACTATAAATGGAATTTATGGTAGTAACTCTTGCCGTCACACAAATTCAAAAAAAAAAATCCACTCGTCGCACGTTAGAAATGATGCTTTATTACACTAAACAAATAGGGAGTACTTTGAGGTAATTAAAATTTGCATTATCACAACCTTATTATTCAGCAAGAAAAAGCGGCCAATATGATCAAGCATTACCTTCTCGAACCCTTGTTGTCCTCCATAATAAGGATCGGGAACTTCCGTCTCTTCGTGTCTCTTACAATATGAGCACATCAGTTTAACCTGAATGATCAAGCAACTCAAATCACACCAGTCACCACACATTCAAATACAAAGCAATCAACTCTCGACTTTCGAGTTTAACGCAAACACAAAAGAAAGAAAAGAAAATCAACCTTCTTATCCGCATCAATGGGTAAATTCCCTCGTTTTTTCCAACCTTCATACGCCTCCAATATGTCAGCTGAAATCAAACATCAATCAAGTGCATATATTAGTTTCGGCCAATTATTCTCCTGTGAAACCATTTACATCGTATCACTTTACAAAAACCTCTGCTGATGATACCGATAAGTAAGACACATAGTGTTATAAGGTTGTGGTATAGAGTACAATGGTTTTATTAGACAATTTGCGAAGAAAAGTAAAATAAACACCTCTGTTAGACTTATCCATGGCAAGAATAAGATCAAATTCAGTGAAATCAGAAGGGCGAATCGGTCTTGAAATTGAAGTAATTTCGATCCCACGACGTTTTGCAGTAGACCTCATTCTTGAATCTGCTGGGTTACCCTTCAATAATCATTTTTACAGCACAATTAAGTAAATGAAGATTCAATCTTTTTAAATGACCAACAAAAATTCAAACAAGATTAACAAAAAAAATCATGATCAATGGTACTAGCAAAATTCAATCTCAATCTAAAATACTTAGCATAAAAGTTGCAAAATTTATGCAAAAAACTCACTGATAATCAATAATAGCAACAACATTCAAACAAAATAAACAATAATTGGCACAAAAATTGCAAACTTTAGAGCAAAATCCTCATGATAATCAATGGTACCAGCAAATTTCAACAATATTTTGCATACAACTGGCAAATTTTATGCAAAATACCTCATGATAATCAACAATTGCAGCAAAATTCAAACAAAATTAACAATGTAAAGCATAAAAGTTAGAAACTTTAGGCAAAAAAAACTCATGATAATCAACCATAGCAGCAAAATTCAGACTAATTTAACAATATACTCCGTATAACATAAAAGTTAGAAACTTTAGGGAAAAAAAACCTCATGATAATTGATTGTACCAGCAGAATCAATGGTGAAATTAGAGTTTAGTCCTCTTTTTTTCACCAAATCTCTGAAAACACCTTCTGCAGCAGGGCTTCTGCAGATGTTTCCTAAGCACACAAATAATACAGAAAATGGCTTCTTTTCTGTTGAAGAATTTGTTGTTGATGAAGCCATTGTTGTTGATGATGATGATGATGTTATGGGATGAATTTTAATTGGGAAATTATTAAAGTTGAATTCTTTTGAAGAATATAAAAATGGGTATGAAATTTTAGGAAAAGGGTAGTTTTGTGGAAGAAGAAATTTGGTGGAAGAAGGGTAAAATGGTAAATTCACAGTTGATGCATTTATGCTGCTGCAACTGTGTAAGGTCTTCATTTTTTTTCTTCTGATGATAGATGAAAAGATGGAGTTTTTTTTTTTTTTTTTTTAATTTTTAATTGTGGTCTTCTTTAATCATCTTGATTACTAACTAGGTTGGTCTATCATAAAATTTGTTCTGTTTTTTCTGTTGGTTTCTTTGTTTGTTTTCCTGGTGTGGCCTTCATTTTTTCGATTCTGACTATCGGTGCTGACTTGGCACGTTAAACTCGATTTGACACTTACAGTCGAGTTTGAGTAATATTAATTCTTTGGACAGTGAATTGTAGAGGAAGTTGATATGCCCATTCTAAGCTCATCCGTTCCCATGCTGTGAACACTAAAATTGGACTGCAGTCGACGGGAATTCTAACATCAGAGAATGCACCACATGAAATGGTATACATAGAAAGAAAAAAGACTTGCTGAAGTACAACTTGTTACAAATGACCTGAGCTCTAGTCAAGACTGTCTGAGTCTCGAAACAGTTTCTTACAGTTACATCACGGCGCATATTCATATGTCACAATTACAAGGTACCTTACCGAGGAAACTAACATGTAGTGGTTGGGCTGTTTTCTGAGACTGTTGGATGGTGTAACATACGGTGTTTATCAAAGTAGCTAAAACATCGTAAACTCGATACACTCGTTACTGTCAATCCCCAGAGAGTTGCCATTTTGTGTTTTGCTTGAGGGTTCACGGCTTCCCGTATCGCAGAAGTTTGGCCGTTCAGGTGGTACAGCGCAGCGTATAAGAGCCCAGTTTAGGCCATCGAAAAACGGATGTTGCTTCAATTCTGCAGCGCCTCGTACAAACCCCAAGCGGGTCTCTGGTTGTTTCATCAACAATCCTCGAATCAAGTCCTTGGCGTGGAAGCTTACTAACGGTGTTTCAGGAAATCGGAGAGGCTGTGATACCACATTAGCCAGCGTCTCCTCGTTAGTTGATCCTTTGAAAGGCGTCTTACCGTATAACAGTTCAAACAGAAATATACCATACGTCCACCAATCAACAGCGCTACCATGACCGTCTCCTTTCACAATCTCAGGGGCTAAGTACTCGTGGGTCCCTACAAAGGAATTGGAGCGAGCATCAGTAGGCTCCGCTACAAGTTGCGGAAAATTTGTAGTTGCTGCTTGCTCAGATTTGAGTTTTCGGGTTTTGGAGGGTGTAACTAAAAGCCTCGGGGTGAAGCACGAGGCTTGCCAAGTTGGTTGGAGACAGAATGGATCGATGCAGCTTGACTGAGAACAAGTGGGCGATACGTTTTTAGCGGAGTTTCTGATCGGTGAGGACGATCTGAGTAATGTCGGGTTGACGATGCATCTAAGCGACAAGTCAAAATCAGATAGCATGATGTGACCATCTTCTCTAACCAGGATATTCTCGGGTTTTAAATCTCGATATATTATTCCAAGCATATGAAGGTATTCCAGCGCTAAGAGGACTTCGGCAACATAAAATCTGTTACATGGCAGGGAAACGAAGTTAAGAATTCAGACACGTTGCAAAAGGGTATAAAGCCACGCCACTCATTTACGAGATAAACTGCGATGCAAATGTACTGTACAATCAATTTAAGAGTGAACAGAGAATATATAATTCAGGTGTGGTATGGGCGTCGTATGATACAATTAATGACATCTAAATTGTTTTTGAAGTAAGTAAAGTTAGTGTTTTTGAAGTCTGAAAGATCATACTGAAGCCATCTAAATTGTTTAATTAAAGCTAAGAAAAATTAAAATGGAAGTCAAAGCTATGCAAAACTTAATAATATTAACATAACCTTAAGCACCATGCATTTGTCGAACTTATACGCCAAAAAAAGCGAGAGATAAGAACGCATACCTAGAAGCTTGCTCTGAAAAGCACCGACTTGACTGTTTCTGTCGGATAACATGCAAATCCCCACCAGGACAATACTCCATAACCAAACACGAGAGCTTATCAGTTGTAAAATGAGCGTAAAGTGTTGGAAGAAAAGGGTGATCTAACATTTGAAGCGTCTCTCTTTCAGTTTGTGCCCGTGTCAATTTTTTCCTGCGTGCCAAAAACTCATTATCCATGACTTTCAAAGCAAAAAGGAAGTTTGTCCCCACAAGCTCTGCAAGATAAACAGTTCCAATATCCCCGGACCCAAGTCGCCGAAGCAGCTTAAAATGTCGCAAACTCAACAACCCTTGCTGCTTTTGAATGCAGTGGACGGCTTCCCATTTCATGTCCTTCGACATGTGCGGCCTGTTACCACATCGGCTAGATCCACTTCCACTGCTTTCCTCACTCGTGCTAGTGCTGTACTCCCCGACACTACTTTTTGAGCTCTGCGAAAACTCTCCTTTCTCCCTCGATCTCGATATTCCACCTGCCTTACATATCGTCTTACTTTCGATTTCTTTTGAATGTGGCTCGCTAATTACCCCGTCCTTCACATGGAGGGAAGACAAATTAACGCTACTAATGCCTAACGCTGTAGGAGAGTTGCAAACACTGGAATTTGACTCTACTGTCGCTTTTCTCTTAACAAAACCCTTTTTTTGAAAGACGGGCATCATTAGACACGTACTGCTGCCCTTACTACCATTGGATGGGGACGACCCTAAATTGAACGTATCCGATTGATCCTTATCTTCCTTGGACCTACCCATGTCATCTGTCTCTAGAATATGTTTTATTGTACGAGTACCACGTAACGACTCTTTCAATTTCAAATTCCTTTTCTGAGCCTGCTCTACCTTCGATATTTCACTAATACATTCAGATTCCAAAGGCAAAACCTTCTCTTGTGAAGGCACGATCCCAATCTTCGTCTTTGCTGAACTCGACGCAGAAGGTTCAATAGAGTCCGATGTAGTCTCCGAGAGCTGTGCAACAACCTTACCAGGAAACGAGATCTCTATTGGTGATTTCAATCGATTCATTTTTTCCACCTCAGATAACCTAGATGAACCAGCAGATTTCATTGACCGCTTCTTAATCGCAGCCATCTCTGATGCTTGCGAGATGCACAAACCCCTAAGCGCCTGTTTCAGACTAACCGTCTCTGATACCTCAATACCAAATGGTTGTGGAGATCTCGGCTTAATGGGTTGCTTCATCGGATTCTTCTGCACAGCTTTTCCCTTCATCGACGTCTTGAGGTTCACAGCGTTGAATAGCTCGTTGATATCGTCCTCGACGGCATAAACACGACCTTGTCTCGACATGGGATGCTTTCTCGCTCTCTCACTTGTACCTAACTCTTCCTCAGCCTCGACAATTTCACAAGTACCCGACATAGTCCCCATTATAGATGGCACTCAAAGAGTCAAAGGAGACAGAGACGACAAAACTCAAAGTTCCAAC
Organism: Dianthus caryophyllus; assembly: GCA_023091065.1. NCBI lineage: Eukaryota > Viridiplantae > Streptophyta > Magnoliopsida > Caryophyllales > Caryophyllaceae > Dianthus > Dianthus caryophyllus. The sequence goes on from CM041529.1 coordinate 28,569,264, forward strand.
ACTAAACCATTTTTCGTCAAACAGCCTAGGAAATAACCTCGAATTGTATCAACAATCATATCAAACTCAAAATCACCAGATTAAACCGTTCCACTTCAGCAGACGCTTCCTCGATTCCAAATTTACGCAACCACAAACAACCATCTCAGATTCTCAGCAACATTCATTCCAACATGTATGACAACAGCTAATTCAACCTGCAATTTCGAACCCAAGAAACTTTTTCATTTACTCCACAAAATTTCAAAATTTCAATTACATCATCACATGACAAACAACTTTATTATCAATGCCCAAAAACAAGTTGAGCCAACAACCACATTAAATTGGCCAAATTCAAAACTTTCAGAGGATTATTCTGCTTTACTACTTAACTTGGAAATATTTCCTTAATTTGCACATAATTAAATATTATCATCAATCATTTCATAGGAACTATTAGTCAAAAATGAACAGCATACTTTTTTTTTTCAGCATCAAAAGTTGGGACCAAATATAAGATATACTTTAAATTTAAGCAAAAATGGTGACTTTTTCACTTTATTCAACATATGAGTAATAAATTAGCTCAATTTTGTAATGAAAAATCTGAAAAATGACCCAAACAAAATTACTTAATTTATATTTATGATACAATTAACAAAGACTACATCTCATCAAAAAATTATTAAAATGACAGAAATAGTAATATAAAATAAAATAAAATGCAGAAATTAAAAATAAATGATTAAATTAAGACTTACCCAATATCAAATACTCTGTACCCAGTAACCTAAACAACAAAAATTCAGAAAAAGTTTGGATCTTTTTTACTAAAATTTAAAATCAAAAGGAGGGGTATGCATGAAATTAGGGTTTAAGAAGAAAGGTGACATATTTCATTAAAATTAGTGAAGGGTGTAAAAGAAAAAAAGAGAAAATAAATAGAAGAAAAAATGTGTGGTTTTGGAGGTGAAATTTAATAAAGAAGGTAGAGAAATCACGAGAAATGACGGAAAAATTGTTGCTTTTTTTTGAGCTGAGAAATTTGGATTTAAGCTTTAAAAATGGGGGGTAGTAATAGAGTAGACTTGAGGAGGCGTTTGTTTCGTACATGGGTATGGGGTTGGAATCAGGAATCATACCAGGGTGGTATGGGGTTAGAACTCGATTCCTTATACTTAGTGTTTGTTTCAATTGTGAGCGGTATGGGTTTCAAACTCAATTAAAGTTAAAATTCGTAAAATAAAATATTTATATAATAACTTTTAATATTATAAAATCATGAAAATGCTTTTTACCACTTATGTATATATAAAAAGATCATTTTACAATATATAATTATTTGTTTTAACCACATTTTATTAAAATAAATTTGATACCCATGGAATCAATTTCATACCCACCCCCCTCCTTGGGTATGAGAAACCCATACCTCATGGGTTTGAGGTATGGGTATGAAGCCCTCAAATTTTACAAACAAACACTAAGTATGGGTTTGGCTCATTCCAAACCCATACCTTATACTTTTTGTGTGTGAACCAAACACACCCTCAGTAGAGTGGAATATTAAAGAGAGAGAGGAGTGACCAAGGCAACTTCTAAAAATTATCAGATTTACGGGTGAAACGATCAGTAGAATTTGTCAATGTTTGAAAATTTTATAATGTAGACCGAGGATCGGACCAAAAACTTCTTGGTCCGGACCAAACCTGGACCAAATAGATTTGGTCCAGTTCAAAACCCGGACCAAATGGACCAAAGACCAAATCGAAGGGAAAAAGTGGACCGAGGACCGGACCGAAAATTCCTCGGTCCGGGTTCGGTCTGGACCAAATACACCGGTCCGGTCCAATTTTTCGGTCTGGACCAAATTTTGCTCTCCCCTACGTTAAATGGTCTTATACTCCGTAATAAAGTTATTTGAGTGACAAAAGGAAAATTTAAATATTCTTACTCGTCCGTCTCAAAGATTTATTTACCTTTTATTTTGACGCAGAGACTAAGACACCCCATAAAAAAAAACTTATATCATGTGCCTTTTGATATACTTCATACTATTTTCCAATGAGAATCTAATTTGTAACCATGTGTTTAAAAGAAAATTGGCAGTATTATCCAAAAATTGAATGATAAACTAATGAAGGATACACTTCAAAATAGAATAGGTAAGTATATTATTATGAGACAATCTTATTACATGCTGTTACTTTTGAATTAAAAATTTAATTGTAATTATAAAAGAAAACTAAATTTTAATCTTATGAAATTTTTATTGATTTTATGAGCATAATAATGTTGGGAACTTACTTTACAAATTCTACTAAATGTTTAAGACTATAACTACTTCATACAATTAAAAGAAAAAAATACTCCTTAAGTAAGTTTACTTTATAATTTACCCATTTTGGTGGGGTGATGGAAATCATCATAGTTTCTTTAAAAGTTTTCTAATTTTAATACTCCGTAGCTTGAATATAAGTGATGATTAATAGTACTTTATATCGTTTTAATTATGGATTTATATAAATTATGATATATAAAAATTTTAGGAAGACTAATGATGATAGAGTGAAATGTGAATTCTACGCTGTGTAAGTCATACTAATACGAAGTATATGTTTTGTGTTATACTCGTTCAAATGTCCAATGAATAGATAAACTATGAACTAATCTTTTTTACCACTATTCCCTGAAATCATTATTTATACAATATACTCCGTATAAAACCCAAATAATAAAAAAATCAAATCAAAGAGAATAAAATGCACTTCATCAAACATGTTATGTCAATATGTTCTGACTTGTGAATAAAACAATAACAATGTCAATCATAGTTTCGAGTAATACTTCGTAATATAAATTTATGTAGATTATAAAAGAATCACGATGTTGGTTAGTACTTCCTCCATTTCATTCAATTCTATACATTTACTTTTTGTACATTATTTAAAAGTGAAGAGAATCTTCGATATATCATCTAATATATGAAATAAAAAATAGCCATGTGAGATCTTGTTTTAATTGTCTTTTTGAGAGCATTATTAATATTCAAATTTCATATTTTTCAGAATTATGTAACTAAAGATATAAACAAAAGAAAACGTGCATCGACGTACGTGCGAAAAACAAATGTATAGAATTGAATGAAATGGAGGAAGTATACTTTAAGAGCACTTATTATTAACATAAACAATAAACAATAAAGTCTTGAAAGTATAGGGTTGTCCACAAGCTAAAGCCCAACTTTATAGCTGAGTCTATTGTACTAATCCAACTTACCAACTACCCGTCTAACAAAGGTGTTTGAGTGTGTGACCTCTTCAATTGAAAACTTTATTGAAAGTTTGTAACAAATACCCTCTTCGAATTTATCAGGTTGTTATCATGGTTGGAAAAATAATAGAAATAGGGATAGGAATTATGCCCAAAATCGAACCGAATACGATACGAACCAAGTATAAAACCCGACCCAAACTCACTTCTTTAAAATTCATATTCACTCAAAAATAATCCGATCCACCATTATAAAAAAAAAAAAAAAACTGATCCATATTCATTACCGATCCGCTTCAGATCCAAACACAACCTGATCCAAAATATCGCGTTCTAGAGTGAGTTAAGCTCTAAATTATAGCTTTATATGTGAAAAATATCATAAAAAATGATGTAGGATGTTGAAATTTTGAATTTAGACCAGGTTTGGGTTGAAAATTGGACTGGATTATGGGTTGGATTATGAATTAGATATGGGTTTGAATATGAAAATTTCATAATGGATCGGATTTGGAGTTTAGGGTTGTGGGTTTGGATGGTGTATGGATTTGGATCGATGATCCATTAGGAAAGTGGATCGGTTTTGAATCATACTACCTGATCCGAACCTAATCTATTGTCACCTTTTATTTGATTTTACAATGTAAAAAAGTTAGAGAAAAAAATGAAATGATAAGGATTAAAAAATCATTCAAATAAAAAATATGAAAAGAAATTGATGAATTAGATGAACTGAACTGAAATTATTATAACAACAAATTAAAACGTACTATCATTGTAATACCTGACTTTCACAGTCGGGGACAATTATTCTAATGCAAATACTTTACTCTTGCCAAAAAAAAAAAAAAAAAAAAACAACTAAGATGTGTTCAATAATGCTTCGTAAGTATAAGCCAAATACATACGATTAATACTTTATGACGACGTCTAAAATATACAGAGTATAACCATAAAATACACTTGTTAAGGACCTGTTCTTTTCGACTTATAAGAGCTGAACTTATAAAAGCTGAACTTATAGGAGCTGAACTTATAGGAGCTGAACTGAATTATAAGAGTTGAACTTATTTTTCTTGTGTATAAATTTGTGCTTGTAATGTCAGAGCTGAACTTATAAGGGTTGAACTGAACTTATAAAAGCTGAACTGAACTAAGATAACGGTTTTAGTTGCTACCCAAACCATATACGGAGTAACAATTGAAAAACAACTACGAGTACGAGTTTATTACGGAGTATTTTATTTTCTTTCTTAATTTTTTCTATACATCATAACTTTATTTCATTACTAAAACATCAATTAATTCAATTCAATTCAATTGTAACAATGGTGGACACAGAAAACCCTAATAATCACAATTCCGACGACGTACCGCAGCAGATCAACGGCGGTGATGAATCCGCCGCCGTGGCCGCCCCCGCCGCCGTCGACGACGAAGAAGCTGCCGTCGTTGGCCCACTTCCGCCACCGCAGCGCCGCCAGAAACGTCCTCTTCAGTTCGAGCAAGCTTACCTCGATGCTCTTCCTTCCGCCAACATGTAACACTTCTCTTTCGTCTTTTTTCGACTTTTTCTAGGGTTTAGGGTTTTTATCCTATGTATTTCGAGCTGATTTGAGCTTTGTTTAATGGTTTTTTACGATGTCGTTGATGATTTTGTGTAAATTACTTTGATTTTGCTAGGTAAATTTGTGTGTGCTAGTGTAATTGATTTGCTGCTTGCTTAGTCTCCATAGTTTAGAGTTTTTGTCCTTCCGATTTCGTTGTATCTCGTGTTTTTTCGATGCTTTTTTACTATTTCGGTGGCGAATTAGTGTAACTGATATATGGTCTAGGGTTCTTCAGTGATGTTCAATTTCATCCTGTTTTGAGTTTGATAGGATAATTTCGTATATGTTATTGGTGAATCAAATGTTAATCGATTTTACTTAGCAAAATTTGGTGTTTAAGGGTTACTTATACAGTGTTTGCTAATTTTCTAGCTGTTTTTTTTTTTTCGTCGTAATGTTGATTGTGCTTATCAAGATTGGTTGGATGATTTCATATACGTTCTTAAACAGGTACGAGAAGAGCTATATGCATCGCGATGTGGTGACTCACGTTGCCGTCTCGTGTGCTGACTTCTTCATCACTGGCAGTTGTGATGGTTAGTGTTCCTGCTCTTCGTGTGTATAAAGAGTAATCTGAAATATATCGTTGGTTTCTTAGCTGAAAACATCAATTTGATTTGATTTATAATCATTTTCAGCCAGTGAGCTGATTATTTTGTATGGAACGAATGACCTATCATTGCTTATTGAGTTATTGGCAAAGCAATTTTGAGCTTTTCTCAATACGTTTTCCCAGGATATTGCCATGGTTGCTCACTTTTATGAGTATGAGAGTTAAATTTATCTATGTATTTATTTTTCTTCCTGACCAATCTATCTATTCGATCTTAGAACTACAATACTGGTACTGTGACTATATGCCAGAAAACTTAACACCAATTACAACAATGGTTACAACCCTTTTGGATTTCTTTGACTGACCGTAAAGAATGTAATGTGTATTCCCTTCGATTCATTCATTGTTTGTCAACTGCTTTTGGCACAATTTTTAGAACATGTTATGTTGGTGGGTGGGGCATGCCTTTTATTTAAATTGTATAGTTAAAAAGTTTACTAAAAGCGGAAATGATAAGAAATATATTGACTGGAATAAGAGGGAGTAACAATCAATATGGGTGTTGTCTATGTAGACCTCACTTGCAAGCTTTGAATCAATATTATGGGAATTTCTTTGTTTTTATCATTTGAGTTACGGCAAATAGCCTAATTTTGCGGGTTGGTTGTGGAGGTATGTATACTTCCGATCACATATCCCCTGTTTTGTTATTAAACTAGCACCTGGTGCGTTTCTTTCAGGACATCTGAAGTTTTGGAAGAAAAAACCAATGGGAATTGAGTTTGCAAAGCATTTTAGATCCCATCTTGGACCGATTGAAGGATTGGCCGTGAGTTACTTTTGTTCCCTTTTGCTGGCTTACATGTATCTGGCAGTGTTTGCTCGCATTAAACGTCAAAGTAGAATGTTTACACCCTTTTTCGAAAAGACCGAAGAATTGCATAGCACAGATGTTGACATCAGAATGAATTGTAGTGAACCGTAACATGTCATGCTTTCATTCATGTCTCATGCGGTGGCTTAGTCATTTTTTGTTCCTGTTTTTTTTTTTTTTTTATTATTCTTGTACTTTGTTCAACATTAATTTTACCTAGCTGTGCAGGTCAGTATCGATGGGTTGCTTTGCTGTACAATTTCCAATGAGGACACTCTGAAAGTATACGATGTGGTGAACTTTGACATGATGGTCATGATACGGTTAAAATTTATTCCTGGTGCTGTGGAGTGGGTTTACAAGTATGGAGATCTTAAGGCCAAGCTTGCTGTCAGTGAGCGCGATTCTCAGTTTGTTCATATCTTTGACGTGCGAGCTGGTACAAACGAGCCAATCATATCCAAAAAGGTAAGCTATTTATCGCCACTTACCTTTGAGCCATTGATTAGGGAAGAGAGTTGATTATTCTGCTGTGAAATAGGTGCGTACGAGAATCTACTAATATCAAGCTTTTATTTCTCTGCTTTGCTAGATACATGGTGGACCTGTGAAAGTAATGAAGTACAACCCTGTATGTGATTCTGTTGTCTCTGCGGATGCAAGGGGGATAATCGAGTACTGGGATGCGACAACACTTGGATTTCCAGAAAGTAGGTATGTTTTATAAGCATGATCTCCGTAGTCCTTATCACCTTATTGTTTTTGTTGTTATCAATGATGTGCATCAGATGAATGGTCGGTCAATCTCATTTTGATTTCAAGCCAGAACTATGATCTATGGATGCTGCGTTTAAGTTTTTTCTTTCTTTTTTTGTTGGTGTTGGTCTGACCCTTCTATAGTGCTATATCTCTTAGAATTGAAGGGTTTCAATTTTATGAGTGAAGCTTGATTAAAAAGCACGTTAGTTCCTGTTACTTTTGCTTGAAGGTTAAAACCTGTTAGTAGTGTGTACATTTGGAGGTTTTCTTGCTGTCTCGTGTTTCTATTTCGGTAATCATTGAATGTTGCCTCTTGTTTCAAGTTTTTTTCCCTTAAATTGTACTTCCTCCATTCCGTTTGATTCTATACGTTTGACCAAAACACGGTAATTAAGGTAGAAGAAAATCAAGTGGGGTAGATAAGGGAATTACTTAAATACCCCTACTTTATTGTTTGCAAGTGGGTTGAGTGGGTATTAGTGAAGGGTATATTGGTCTTTTAGTTTAATAAAGTAGAGACTAAAATAGAAATGTATAGAATTGATTGGAATTTCCGAAAAAGGAATATGTATAGAATCAAATGGAATGGAGGAAGTATTAGTTTTGGCTAACCGCTAACGTGATAATGTATTTGTCTTATATATGTCATTGTAGAATTCATTATTGCTCATATACAAAAAGCTGTGCATAATCTGTTGTTTTTCTGTGCAGTGTTACTTTTAAGCTAAAATCTGACACAGATCTTTTTGAAATCGTGAAGTGTAAAACAGCTGTGTCAGCGTTAGAGGTACTATCTCTTTTGCGCAGAGTTACATTCGCAGTTATCTCCTTCTGTTATCGTTGTCTTGTAGGACATGCTTTTAATAGGTAGAATACTGACCGAAAGACATTTGTGCCTGACAGTATCTTTCATTTGTTTTGTCACTTACAACTAATTAGGTGAGCCCTGATGGTAAACAGTTTTCGGTTACATCACCTGATCGCAGAATACGTGTGTTTTGGTATAAGACGGGTAAACTTAGGCGAGTTTATGACGAATCTCTTGAGGTAAGGTTTGAAAACCTAGAATGCTTTTCTAATTCGTTATTTTTAATCCTTCTTTAGTTTGCGTATCTACTTTATACACTCAGGATATCTCTTTTTTAATTCATTAGGTTGCTCAAGATCTACAAAGAAGTGATGCTCCAATGTATCGGCTCGATGCTATTGACTTTGGTCGACGAATGGCTGTTGAAAAGCAGATAGAACAGACAGAGGGCGTACCCCAGCCAAATGCTGTTTTTGATGAAAGCTCGAACTTCCTTATATACTCTACACTCCTTGGGATTAAAGTATGTTACAACTATTTTTCATACATACATCTTACCTAGATGTGTTAGGCTATTAGAACAGTAAACATATAGAATTTTTTGTAAGGTTATTCAACATTCTCAAGATGTTCCCATCTATGTTTCAGGTAGTAAACTTACATACCAACAAAGTATCACGTATTCTTGGTAAGGTGGAAAGTAATGACCGATTCTTAAGGATTGCCCTTTATCAGGGTGACCGAAGTAGTAAAAGAGTGAGAAAGATGCCTGCTGCTGCTGCTAATGCTAATGAAAACAAAGAACCTTTGGTAGATCCAACTGTGCTTTGTTGTGCATTCAAAAAACATAGAATATACATGTTCAGGTAATGTTTCACAATATACCTTCGACTTTTAAGATTAAGGGACAACCAGGTATAATAGATGATTAGTCTGTTTCCTAATATGTAATGTTTCTAATATCAGTCGTAGAGAGCCAGAAGAGCCCGAAGATGTGACGAAAGGAAGAGATGTATTTAATGAGAAACCTCCGGCAGATGAACTTTTGGCTGTCTCAGAATTGGGGAAATCAGCGACAACCTCTTTGCCTGATAATGTGGTAAGTTATCTTAGCCTAGCTGAGAGTGAAGACATGTTTGTGAGTAAGTGCAGTGTAGTCGCCTCTAGATATTGTAGCTAAGTTCCAATTTCATTCTCTTAAAAAAAGAGTCATATAATAGTCTTCCCCATTGTTCCTTTTGGGGGTGTTTGGTTTGAGGAAGGGAAAGGGAAGGGAAACTACATAGGGAAAGGGAAGGAATGACCTCAAAAATACTCAAGTGTTTGGTTTAAAATTATATGGGAAGGGAATCATACTCATTCCCCATCATTAAATCCAACATTCACCACTTTCACCACCTTCACCACCTTCACCACCTATACTCACCGCCGCCGTCACACCCACACGGGTATAACCACCAATAGTGCTCCCGAATTGTATCCGACAGCCCACGTCCTCCTCTGACCGGCGAGCGCACTCCATTGTTAACCCAAACCCCAATAAGTAATACCCAAAAAATACTATTCAAATACCAACAATAAATCATCCATTAGACATGAGATTCCAGTAACTACATGCGTGCATGGAGCTCTGGCAAAGAGGTCGCCGGCAGTGGTAACAGCCACCAGAGAAGGAAAGTGCTGGCAGGACGTGGGGTACCGACGCCGGTGTTAGTGGTGATGTTGGAGAAGGCGGCGGCAGTCTGTGGTGTTATCAGTTGGTATGTGGGTGGTAGATGAGTAGGTGACTTTTGTGAGTGTTGATATCAGGGAAAGGGTATTGAATATCCTTGGGGGTGGGGGGGAATCATTTTAGAAGGATTTTGGGTATTTCTAATCTTGAAAGTGGTGAAAGGGTAAGAAACGCCTCCTTAAATTTTTGTTTTGAGATGGATTGTGGATGACTATAACTGGGGTCAGAAAACCCTTAACTTGCTCTTGTAAAAACGTGCTCCCATTCATGCTATTGTTGGTATGCAAATTTGAAAAGCCTTGACTTTGCTGTATTGTTTTTCCCCGACTCATTTATTGTGACCATGCAGATTTTACACACTACTATGGGAGACATTCACATGAAGCTCTATCCAGAAGAATGCCCAAAAACCGTGGAGAACTTCACCACACATTGCCGAAATGGATATTATGATAATTTAATTTTTCATCGTGTCATCAAAGGTTTCATGATACAGACAGGAGATCCACTTGGTGATGGAACTGGTGGTCAGTCAATTTGGGGAATGGAATTTGAAGATGAATTTCACAAAAGGTAACCGTTTGTTCTGTGGTGATTGCGACTTTGTTATGTTGTCGCATCAGTAGTTATTTAATCTCAAAGGTTAGGGGAATCTCTTTATTGGGGGAATTGGGGTAGTCAATTTATATATGTAGAATTCAGCAGTTATACTCCGTACCATTTTTAACTTTATTATTACGAGTACAAATATTTTATTTTTTTTCCGAGTTAAGTTGCTTTCTTTCACATGTAGCCTTGTAAATAAGACGTCTGTTTGAGGGTACAGACTGGAAACATGAGGCACCATTTCTTGTGATGAGTCATTGGGGATAAGAGTTACCACTAAACGGCTGATCAGGAATTTAATCGACATGAAGTACAATACTTTTATGTAGCGAGAATGGCATCCCATTTACTTTGTTCCACCAATCACATGACATGTATTGTTTGTGTTGTGTTGCTCTGCAGTTTACGGCATGATAGACCCTTCACAGTTTCTATGGCAAATGCTGGGCCATGTACTAACGGTTCACAGTTTTTCATTACAACGGTAGCGACCCCATGGCTTGACAACAAGCATACAGTCTTTGGTAGGGTTATCAAAGGGATGGATGTTGTACAGGTGAGATTTGACTCTTTCGTTATGTGGGGAGATTTGCCTTCCGTGGTATCAATTTTGTTAGTCTAACTATGTATTGTTCTCAACTGTGTACAGGCGATTGATAAAGTGAAGACCGACAGGAATGATAAACCATATCAAGATGTGAAGATTCTTAATGTAACAGTACCCAAATAATAATGGGGCATGCATATTTGATACCTGTGGTGGCTATGGTTTTCTGCCTATTATTGATCGAGATATGACAGAATCTGCTTTACCTTGCGAAATACCGTCATGTTGTCGTCGAAATGCACTTTAGAAATATTTTCTGCGCAGAAAGCAGTTTTACTCTGAGACCATCATGTCTGTGTCTTCTTGACCTGGCTTCCCATGTTTTTTTGAGTGTTTTGATTATGCGGTTCTTTATGCTTTTGAATGATGGTTTCATTTATACTGTGGGTCTTTAAATTAATATCGTTTGGGTTGCTAAATCAAAATATTATTTTGTCTCAAATCAGACGCGTAGAGACTTGGAGGGTAGTACTTTACCATTGCAGCCCCATAGTGGGATCGGGTATTCTAAGTGCCTAGATATTTATGGGAGGGTAGATGCGATGCAGTGAAGTGAAGTGAAGTGAAGAGTGAAGGTATTAAAACCTTTTCCCAAAGTCAGCGTTAGCATGATTTCCGAACTGTTTTTTGAACTAGCGACATCTGACTGTGAAGTCGTAAACTGCTTAATCATACACTTCTGTAACCTAGCTGTCTGGTGGCATGATTCTATGATGTAATACTACTAGTCTCGGAATTCGTACTTCCTTTTTGTACTAGAATACGTTGAACCCTAGAAAATTATTGATTCTAATGGTATTGAGCTGCATACTTTGCTGAAACCAGTGTTTCTTTCACTTTTGCACTTTATTTCTCAAAATTTATTCTTTCATTTTCTTTTCGCTACGTCATATTTTTCCATTAATTTCCGTCTTTATCTGGAATTCGACTCGTCATCTAGAATGGAAATCAAGCATCCAATTACGATTTTGCTATTTTGGTTGGTGCACGAACCTAGAATATTACAAGGTATTGTTGCCCTAAAAAATATATAGGGGAACAAAGACAAAGACAAAAGACAAGGTTTAAAAGGAGTTCTAGTTTCCAAGCAATGTGTGATTGCATTATTTTTGCTGATTTTAGTAAAGTATGCAATTATCTAGGTGAATAATCCATAATACTGCAGTAAAAAAAAAAAACTGGCAGTATAATTTGTCTGCAAGCTCTCTTGTGCCTTGTGCTGCTGATTGCACCAAAAACTTTGTACCGAACCGTCTAAATTGTGGAACAGTTTTTTAGTGCATAAAATATGACCACTTTAATACTCAGTGTGACCATTACCGAGTATAATTTGACCAACTTATGAAGGTCTAAAACTAGGTTATATTGTACTTATCCATGGTCGGCATAAGTCGCAATTTTATGTTCTAAAACGCGTTGGACCGTCTTTACGGCTAACCTGCTGCATGCTCTAGTACCCTCGTGAGAGAGTTGAGTCGACCCTAGTGTAGGTCTGTGTTTCCGACTCAGGTACGAGTCCCACAGACTGAGTGCAGAAGTGGCAATCATTGTCAACTTGTTGTATGTTATCAAATCAAGGTATCAATGTTTTGGGGGCGAGAACGATTTGTCAAAGTGTTTGTTGAAAGTTGACGGTTGGTTTCAACTGCGTATATCGCGGAGCTAAGTTGAAGTGTCGATGTAACATGTTGTGTCGCTTGACGGTCTGTTGAAAAAATGAGAAGTATAAAAAGCGGGAGTATCGGTCGATTTTTTGCACGTGAAGAATGAGCGCTTTTTACTGCGTACTACTTACATGTGGTGTATGAAAACTTTGCAGCATGAAGAATTAGTCTTTTAAGTGCAAAATTTGAGGGTCACGTAGATTTAATGGGTGTAAGTCTCATATGAAACGGGTAACCCGTTTCATATGAGAAACGGGTCAAATATGTGGGAAAAAGACAAAGGACAAATGGGGGAGACATCGTTTATAGTGTTTGTTTATTCAAAAGTCTGAAACATTCTTTTTTTGCTTTCATAGAAAGACTGAATTTTAATCCTCCTTCTTGTACAAGTTAATTCTAATCAGAGGACACTCATGCTATTTTAAGAGTAACTTAGGTGCGATCGTGATTTGAGGGCTATTATTTAACATTTACGATGTTTATGTTCGAGCTTACTATGATCATTTTAAAATTTCTTAATGTAGTCAAGTTTTGCTTAACAGATGGTAAAAACAAGCGCTAAAATATTCATCGTTTTATCTTTAGATATATGCACCCGTTTTTCATATGGTGATTAGTTTCGGAACTAAATCAAGCTGTATTGCTTGATGATTTGATCTTTCGTAGTAACTTCTGTGGCAATATGCATTTTACTTCTAACAAAATTATATCAAAGTTGTGTCCTACACTGGAAACTAAGAGCGACTTACATCGTTAGATTTGTTCATAGTTTTGGCAATACAGAAGGAAATTAGTCGTTCAACCTTAGATAGGTAAAAACCGTCGAGCATTTCACAACTACACCTACAGTCTACGTCGAGATTTCAAAACCATTTACCCTAAAAACTGACTACAATTACTACTGTTAATAACCACTACTTAATCCGTATTCTTTAGTGTGTAAAATCTGATGATTTCATCGACTAACGTCCATCAATCAAGGGCATGAGTGGTTTGTGAGGACTCGGTGGCAAACTGGACTTTGGTGATGCATTAACTAGGCGTTGCACGAAGCTCTCGATTCGATCTGCGTTTGTTTCCGACAGTAGACGCTTGCCCCCGAATGCTTCCGATTCAATGCTTCTTTCCTTCAACACTTCATTGAGTTCATTCCGAGTCACTGTCAATCCTGAATCGCCTAATCCGTTTGCCTAAAGATTTACGGTAACATTAGCGCCACGTTCAAACATAGTATGATAATCAAAGCAAAATGCTACTCCTTATTTAACAGTATATTGAGTCGAACATAAATATAGATAGATAAATAAATAAATAAATTACTTGGGCAGACAATACCCTATATTGCTATGGAGTAAGAATTTGTGCCCCTCACAACAATTAATTGATCACCGAAAAAATTAACTTTTGGACCGTCTCTTATTGTGTACTCCGTATTTTTTATGGTCGTTTTTCAAGTAAAATTGCTACGGAGTAGATCGAATTTAATATGGAGTACGGAGTATATAATATTACATCCATCAACATGTTTATTTTTCTATTATCGTCCATAATTTCATTGTCATACACGAAACTTTCAAAATAGTAGGAACTAGTTTTTAAAGTACTCGTATGGTACACATCATAACAGTTTGGTGTAAAATCTTAATCAAAACATGATATTTCCAAAATAAATAAATTTAGTACTCGTAATTCTTAACGTGTACTATGATGACATTAATACTTAGGCAACAAATTTTAATTCTTCAAAATAATTACATTTTAGTAATCGCTTACATAAAACCGTCTCACGCGTGCGACGGGGTATTTGTAAGTAAAATGTGTCTACTTTAAGATTTAAAGTGACTATTTTAACGTTTAAAGTGACCAATTTATGGAGTTTTAAATTGGTCACATTTAGCGTTAAATTGGTCACTTTAAGCATTAAAATAGTCACATTTTACTCATAAGAACTCCGTCGCATGCGTGAAACAATTTTATGCAAAACTTACTCTTTAGTAATTACTACGAGTAATAGTCTAGGCATATATTAAGTTGATCTTCTTCCGGTTACAAAGAAATCGTCATATACACCCAAGTGTACAACGATCTCTTTTAAACATTTTGTAATCGGAAAGATGTACGGATTATATTGATATGAACATCTCAAATCTTTATACTGAAGCATCAAAGCAAAGAATTAAGTGTCAATTATTCTTAAGTCCCAACCAACTTGCCTTTATTCATTACTCCGTTCAATTCAACAGGTTCTTAACATTTGATCATTTTTTGTGAGGAAAATTTTAGTCAAACATGAAGAACCTGATAAATCAGACGAAAGACATTATACTCCGTATATTGTAGGTTTATAATACTTTGAAATCATCATGAATTATTTATTTATGTATTACAAATTTACACTTCAAATTTAGCTAAGACGAATTTATCACTCGACAGTAATAAAATCGTATTGAAATGATGTTTTCATGGAAGAATAATTAGTTACAAACAGTTGTACCTGGATTCGAACATAGTCGTTTCGATTTCCGGCGAAAGCATTCGCCAACATCTGATCAATCGTCTCGGAAACACCGTCAACGGCGGCATCAACGACAAACTCGGCCATACTTTTACTACCTCCACTCCACTTATCACTACTTCCACGGCACTTCATCGTTCCATTGCCTAACGAAATCAGCATCACATCTTCCACGCCAATCACTTCCGGAAAGTCAACCTTATTATGCAACACGTGCGTCACCGCGGCCGCCGCCGGATTATTCATTACTAATCCGCCGTCGATCGCCGTGAACGACGTTTGACCGTCGACGGAGACGACTCGAAACGGCTCAAAAATCGACGGCGTCGCAATCGCTGCGCAACAAACCTTCCACAGCTCGAAATCGAGAGGTGCTTTCGACGGCAAAGTTGCGGCGGCGCGTGAGAACACGAACGGCGATGACGTCACCGTGTCGTAGCACGGAACGAGGAGAGGCTTACACGTGTCCTTCATCGTCTTCTCACCGAACACCGCACGGAGAACCTTCGCTGTACTCGCGGCGGAGCAACGGCGGCGACTTCGGCGGCGTAGTAAACCGTATTTCACCTGCTTAAACATATCACCGCGATTTTCGATCAGAAATCGAACGGCTTCTCCGGCGGAAAAAATCGGACGTCCAACGGAATCAGCAACGGTTAGTAAAACCGCGAGGACGCCTCCAATGCCGGCGCCGGCGATGATGTCGAAGTAATCGATGATTCGAGCGGAAGTGTCGGAGGTTTTGGTTTGGAGTGTTTGTTCTAAGTGAACTAAAAATGCGCCGGCGATGAAAGCGGAGGTTCCACCGCCGTCGACGGTGAGGATTTTAGTCTTCTTAGTGTCGGAGACGGTGCCGGTGGTGGTTAGGTTAGACAGCCATTGTTGCTCGAGCTTGGAGAATATTTCCATGGTTATGTAGTTGTTAAGCTCCATGAGGTTATAGTGTTTGAGAAGTGAGTGTGTAGAGAGTATGAAGGTGAAGTTTGTGTGACACAATATTTTGTCAACTAGGAGTACTCTTTATGTATACACTATTTTGGGACTTAAATCAAGGGGCCCCGGGCCCATATATAGGGATCAACACGGTAGAATGTTATCAGTTGATATCAAGTTTCAGTAATCTGATGGAGAATATAAAATGTGTGAAAGTTCGGTAGGCGTCAATTCGTTTACTCCCATATAGAGTATGGCATAAGGTTTAGTAGTTTCGGAATTCGGATCATTTTCTCTAATAATTGTTACATACGTATAATAAGTTAGTACAAAGTATTATTCTAAGGTCATGGGTATTGCATAGTATAATTTTCATTATTTAACGCACACATAAAATGGTAGCAAACTTATCTACTCGTAAGACTTTATATTGTGGATTTGTATTCAAATTCGAAAATAAGTTAAAAATGGTTAGAAATCGACAGTAAGTTCAGGAATATAAACGGTTATTAAAGAATTGTGGTACAAATGGAAAAATGAGAAATAAATATATTTATGTACGGAGTAGTAGATAATTTTAAAATAAAAATACAATTAATTATGTAGTATATTTATTCCACTAAAGCATAGTAGTAAGAAAAGCTTGTCCTTTAAAACAAAAAAAATTACTATCGTGTAAATGTAATGAAGAATGTGTGCCATTAAGCATCCTTTACGACAAGATTGTTTCCTAACCAACTTATTAAGATGCCAAAACCCCATGCCAAATTATTACTATTACTTACTCCGTATTATTTTCCCTTCACAAACAATATTTTCCTAACCAACAATGACGGTTTTTTACTAATGGTTTAGGATTAATGAAATACGGACAATGACTAGATTCAATAATGCCCGGGAATTTTCAATGTTTATTTTGTGGTGGGTTGAAAAATGAGAGAAAATTCACTTTAAAAAAAAAAAGAAAAAGTACATCAGAGAAATTAATTAAATAAGGAGATTTATGAAATACTCGTAATTATTAGGCTGAAAAAATTTGCAAATGCTCATATAAAACCGTCTCATACGTGTGACAAAGAATTTGCAACTAAAATATGTCGACTTTTTAAGGTTTATAAAGTGACTATTTTAACGTGTAACAAAACCATTTTATTTTATGGAACTTTTAAAAGTAATCACATTTAACGTTAAAGTGGTACAAGGTAACATTTTAATCATATGAATTTCATCGCACATGTGAGACAATTTTACGTGAGACTTGCTCAAAAATAAAAGGGAGACATTTCCATTAGCATAAATTGACGGCTAATCGTCTTAGATGTATCAATAGTTCCACGTAAAAGCGGTAACAATAAATTGTTTTGTTATGTAAGCAAGCGTTCAATTTAGAGGTCGAATAAATCAAGTCAATCATGTGGTGAATCAGGCTCACAATGTCGAGGTCGAATAAATCCAGTCAATAAATCATGTGGTGAATCATGCTCAAAATGTCGAGTAGTTCCTGAGGGAAGTGAGTCACATTAATTGCGAGAATGTAAAAACAATTCACCATAGCCAACATGTAACAGAATCCAAAATCCAAACTATTTGTCTGCAAAATACTCCGTAACAATTCTAGCATGTCTCGTAACGCAAACAAAACTTGAACTACCGAAAAGAAAAAAGGGTAAAAACCACGTCAACTTCTACCAGCTTAATCGAAGAGGCTGAAACCCATGTCCTGCACAGCACAACGTACCCAAAAAACGAGTCAAATAATGAAATCTCCATTGTTTAAAATTTCATCAAAATCTAAAAAAGTAAATGATAACGAGAACTTACATCGTCTGATTCTTCCTTCTCTTCAACCTTCTTCTCCTCCTTTGCAGGCTCGGCTGCTGCTGCACCGCCACCAGCAGCTGGAGCGGAAGAAACAGCGACTGCACCACCGCCAGATGGGACCGAGGCAAGCTTTTGTCGTCCAGAAGCAATGACTTCTTCGATCGACTTTCCGGCAACTTGGCTCATGAACAGCTCCAATCTGTCCTCATCTGCCTCAATACCAACTGCACCACATTCACAAAATAATTTAGGCCAATGGGTTACAAGTTGTACGTGACTGTAAAGTCGTAGCGTAACCTCAGCATGTAACACAAGTTCACAATAACCAGTTCATAAAATACGGAGTAATTAGAGGTCATCGTGAAAACAGATTCTAGACAAACAACCACGGCCAGAGAATTACAGTATTACACAGTGGAGAGCACAATTAACAACACGAAAACAACAAACAAAAAAACAAAAGAGTTTAGCTAAATACCGGAACTCAAGAAGGACATGAAGTCTTACGCGAGCACCAAAATCACAACACCATACATCTACGAATTACAAAGTCTCACAATCCCACAGTAATGGTCAATTAAGAAATACGAGAACAATATAAAAACTTAGCATATAGCGCAAATATGCATGTGTTCATGTCTGGTAAGCAAACCCATTTATAACTAGAATAAACGAAGCATTACATGAACAGAGATGAATGTACACACAAATGCTCGCCGTATTACACACCACAGTACACAGCATCATACAGTAGACATCTAACCTTGCAATTTATATAACTAGCTACTCTAGGCTGAGGTAACTGAAATTAGCGTTTCGACAAATGAAAACTGATGTTCATTCAAATAATTTACATACAACTTTGGTATATATCTGGTTTAAGTGCACCGATTTTCACAATTAAATATTCAGATAATTAAAAAACAAAGTCGATGGTACGATTGTAGGCGGTGAAACTAATTCAAATCTAGTAATACTCAGCTAGATTGATGATGTTCACATAAATCATAACTATAACTAAGGTACATTTCACAACATAAACAATAAAATGCACTAAATAATCTAACAAAAAACATAAAAAAAAAAAATCAACAATATTAATACGATATCAAAACACACTAACACAAATCAATAAAATTCTTCATCGAAACATCAAAAGTAGAACAAAATTACGAAATCATCAATCAAAATCAACAACGCATCAACATTCAATCATAGCAACAAATCAAAAATCAAAACAAAAAATTAGAATAAAGCAGATTAATACCAGAAGAAAGGATCTTCTTCAAGTCATTTGCAGAAGGACTAGTGTTTCCGCCCAAACAAGCCAACAAATATGCAGCAATAACCTTCATTTTCACTGGCAACAACCAAAACAAATACATCAAAAAATCAACACAGAAATCATCAGCAAAAATGCACAGAAATGAGCATTGATGATGAAGAAATTGAAGTAGAAATTAAAGAGTACCTGCGGTTGAAAAATCGGCGAGAAGATTGAAATGCAGAAAAAGTTCGGCGTGTGAGAAAATTAGGGTTTGTAGGAGAAGAGAAGAAGAATGTAAGCGATATAAAGAGGGGTTTTATATAATTGTAGGTTTTAATGGGGCTTTTGGTTGTTGGGTTACATTTTATGGGCTTTTTTTTTTCTCTTTTGTGGGGGGTTATGTGATTGACTGATCGGTTTCTCTAGGGTTTGTGTGGTCATTGCTCCCTTGCCTATTTTTTCCCAAATGGTCCGACTCTTTTCAGTTTTTTTTGAACTGAATTTATAGAAACTGAATTTATAATAGCTGAATTACTTATAAAAACTGAACTTATAAGAAATTTAACTTATAGGAATCAAGTCAATAAATTAAAGTTTAGTAGAGACTTATGCTAACCTAACTTATTGTAGCCTAAATTTATATGAAATTGAAATAAACTTATGAGTTGAATCAAATTGTTCTAAAAACAAGGCCTATCCATACCATTGCTAAAATGGAAAGTGATCATGGTCATAGCATGAACACTAGTCACAATTATGTTCACTTTATTTATTTCCATTCTTTCCGTTGTATTTTTTTTTTTTTTTTTTACAACTTACATTTAACTTTTCTTAAAGGTAGTGGTTATAATGATTACTAATGAGAGAAAAAGTTAATCAAAGTAAATCACAAATATCAATTTGAATTAAAGTACGTTATTTTAATAGGTGATCACTTTTGGTAGTGATCTATCTAATGTAGATTGTCTAACAATTTTTTTTCCTAACAACTTGTTAAATAATTAAATAATTGGAATTAAAAGTGTTGAATAATTAATGATGAATAGTACACAAATGTTTTAAATAGTTATTAAACTTTTATAGAATCATCATATTGTTATAATGGAGCCATTTTATCAACCTTTATTGTTGGCTTTTTATTAATAGACCAACATTTAAAATATTTTACAATAAACCAATCTATTTATCACATTTATCTCTATTACACTTAGCTAGCGGTTGCCTGCTAATAGAGTTGTTCATGAATTGGTCTGGACTGGCAAATCGGATTGATCCGAATCACTAGGTCTGCTCCGGGTTGGATCGAACGATTTAATCTTCGAGTCTTCCAAATTTAGGCAACCGGTCTTCGGTCTGATTCGAATTCAAATAAACTTTAAAAACCCTTAGTTAATTGGTCTGGTCTAATGCAAATGCGAATTTAAAGAGTTTAGGTCTGAGTTTCGATTTCAAGGTGGACACGGTAAATCGTTAAAATTGTAATCTAAACTTACCAATTCTCCAATTACCAAGAGAAATCTAACAGAATACTACCTTCCCCATTAATAAAAATTTAAAATACTTCATTTTTTAATGGCTACGACACTTGCCCTTTTTCTTCCTCTCCCCTAACATCATGCATTCATGCTGTTTTATTTTCCACCACCACTAAATCACATCAATGGCGCCAAAAACTCAACACTACCTCCGTTCGTGTCTGCAACAACCTTTACTGTTGAGTCCTCTGCATCGGGCTTACAGAACAAATGAGATGGCCAAGCCCACAAGCAAGTGAGGTTTCATCCTAAAACCAATTGGTGATAGGAGAAGTAGCCCACTTACTTATAAACCTGTCACCTCACTATTAATCCGCCGATGTGGGACTTTGTTTTGCTCTTAACACACATGAGAACCAAGGTCAACAATCTCTCCCTTTCGCATGTGTGTCGACTGGCTTCTTGCTCCCCTTCACTCGGTGCTTACTCTTATACCCCGACGCTACTCCGCATCAAGTTAGCCAGGCTACTCCGCGTGATGGTGCTACTCCGCTCCATCTCTAGTTGACTAGTAGGGAACAGGTGGCAGTTAGTATAATAGTCCGACCTACCACCGTCATAATACGCCCCTACAGGTGAGATGCACACTTTTGGGCTCCTTGTCCTCACTTAAGGCCGTGTTACTAAGATGGTGGGTAGAATCCCTTATAAACATATCAAATCCTCTTAAATCCCTCGATATGGGATATCCAACCTCATGGGGTGTTACAGTTAGTCAGTAGCGGCAATTAGTCCATGACGGCGGTTAGTCCGTCCCATATCGAGCGTCACCACATCGTCACCTTACAAAAGTTCGGTCCAAACCGAACCTTCGGCTTTGATACGTACCACTTGTTGAGTCCTCCGCAACGGGCTTACAGAACAAGTATCATGCCCACAATCAAGTGAGGTTCCATCCTAAAACTAATTGGTGGTAGGAGGAGTACCCCACTTACTTATAAACATGTCACCTCACTATTAATTCGCTGATATAGGACTTTGTTTTGCTCTTAACACACATGGGAACCAAGCTCAACATTTACCATCCTTCACTATCGGAGACACCCAATGGCCATGTCACCCGTTGTCAAAGTCCTCACATCTTTGTGAACCATGCGCCTCACCATCGACCACCACCACCAATGTGTTCCTCTGCACGCTCTGATGACTACAGTCATTAATATAATTATGGAGAGTAAGAAAGTGGTTTTATTAAGTTTAAGAATTGCATTGTAAGGTTTTATTCAATATCTGTGCAATGATTTACAAGAGTATTTATAATCCAAGCCTAAGAGATTAATCCTATGATTACAATATATTCCGAAATATAAATTTCCTAGAATAACAATGTGAATGCGATTATGTAGCCGTAATTACAATTGATTTGATTGAGCTAAATATGTACATAATTATTTTTGATTTAATAGAATATTGCTAATAATCCATCTCGCATTATTCTCCTATTGTGCTTCGTTTTTTAACCATTTGTTGAGCTCCCTCATCCCACCCTTCTTTTACTTTCCTCCAATGTGGTCCATTTTTTTTACCGCACTCGCCTTTTATTTTTCAATGTGCTTTTCAAACTTTAGGTTTGATTTTTTTAGTAATCAAATTGTTTTTTTTTTTGTTGCGAAAGATTATTTTTTTCTTTTTGTGGGTGGTGACCAATTTTGAGTAGAAATGAGTGGATATGTGTTAAGTATTTGAGAATTGAAGTGTGGAATGTAATTTTTTTTGTATTAGAAGAGGCGTTAGGCCATTACAATGGGGTAGAGAGCTAAGGGAATGGACAAGAGACTTACTGTTCAGGGTATCTCAGTACCAAAATTTTGGTTGACTAGTTTGATTAATTTTTTAAGGGTTTGAGATTGAGTCAAGATCCTCCGTCCAACTTCGTGTTTCACTAATTTTTTCCTTTTGACACATAATATAATTGAAGATCCAAGAATTGATAAAATATAATAAATTGACAAGGTGTCAGGAGGATAATGAGTTGGGATATACTATAATGGGACAAAAATTCTTAACTTTTGGGAGTTAAGATCAATATAATTAATCGTTCATGACTTTCTTTAATATATTATATTTTGGGTAAAAAATACGGAGTATTAACTTTAGCTTGTTAGGAAAAACTATTATCATGGGTATGAAAGTTTCTACAAAAGGTTACATGGCAAATTTCACTATCACCATTTCTTCTCGTCTCTCCACTTTACGTACTTTACCTCAAATCATTTTCTGAGTTTTAAAATGGTCACAACTAGCGTTAAAGCAATAACTTCAAACATTAAAATAATCACATTATAATTATAATTACTCCATAACAATCTTACCCAAAAACTTACATGTTAGAATAAACCAAACACAAGCAAAATAAAAAGACCACAACTAGGGGTGGGCATTATTCCCGGTGGACCGGATTTTGGACCTAAACCGGTTAATCCGGTCCGGTCTCGGACTAGACCTGATCAAAACAGGGCCGGTCTTCGGTCCCTATTTTTTCTGCATTCCGGATTTCCGGGTCGGTTTGGTTAAAATCCGGAAACTAACCGGACAACCCGGTATGGACCGTTAACAATCAACAATTCAAATTTCAAACAATTAAACAATGTACGCCGTATGCGCACTGAACTCAAGTGCTAAATTTGGGTGCATTGATTTTAAATAGATCATAATTTCCAAATTTGCTACTTCCTAGTGACCAAGTGTTGCTCATTATCTTATCAATTCAAGCAAATGAGAACTGTAATTGTTGGTGCCAATGATTTAGAGGCCCAAAATTCATTACCATTTAATGATTTACACTCAAATATTTAGCATTAAATAGATATTAGGTCCAAACACACCCTAAATCAAAGTATCAAACTCTTATAGGTACTCATAAGTGATTCAATCCGGTCTCGACCATACAAAAACCGGACCGACCTGGTATTAACAGGTCCGATCCAGCCATCCAGGGTTAGAACTGTATTAACAGGTCCGATTTTAGGGTCATGAAATTTCCATGTTTCCGGTTCCGGTCTTTTCCGGTTTTAAGCCGGTCCGGTCCGGTTTAGGACCGGTGATTTATTGTCCACAACAACTAAAAAAAAAAAAAAAAAAGGCGCGGGAAAATCCCCAAAAAGCCACATAAAAACCCTTTTCATTTCCCGCCAATTTCACCATCCACCACACTACTCGACACACTCCGCCTCCCCCAAAACATTTCATCACTTTTCTTTCTCTCTCCTCACCACCGCCGGAAACTCCACCATTCTCCGACGATAATGAACGGCGATTTCCGCCGTCGACGCGACGATCGCCGGCGAAATCAGCGACATCAGTCAATTCGAACCGCCGAAGACGAGCTCGAAGCTAAATTAGGGTTTGATAATTTCACCGAAGGGGATAAACGTCTCGGATGGCTGCTCACTCTGTCAACTGTATTATACTCAGTTCATTGTTTTTTGATTTGATTGAGTTGAATTTGAAGGTTTTGTTGGAGTTCATGAATTAGGGTTTTGATCGGGTGTCATTTGATGAATTGGTTGATTTTTTTTTGGTTTCTCGTGGAGTGATAAACGATTAGTTGTAGATGAGAATGGAAGTTTGGTCGGTTGATTTGAGCGGAAACGTTGTAGTTGAGTTTGGAAGTTAGCTCGAATTGGTGAATTAGGGTTTGAATTTGTATTTCTTGATGAATTGATTGATTCGTTTGTTGCCTTTTCTGTTCATTTGAGTGAGCGAATTGGGGTTTTAATTGTGTGTTTCTGGATGAATTGATTGATTTTTTTTTTTTTTTTTTTTTTTTTTCGTGTTTTCGTCCTTTGGAGGGATAAATGATTAATTATAGCTGAGATTGAAAGTTTGTTATATTGATTTATTGATGAGTTTCAAAGTTGATTAGGATTATCGAATTAGGTTTTATACTTTTATTTGCGTATTACTTGAGGAATTTGTTATTTTTTTTGACTCGTGGAATGATAAATGATTCATTGTAGCTGTGATTGGAAGTTTTTAATATTGATTTGCGTGAAACTGATTCGTTCGAAATGAGCTTTGAAGCTGTCAGAAATCAGAACGAGTAAATTAGGTTTTCAGTTCTAATCATCTGATGAATTGTCTAATTAGTCTACTTTTTGGCTCGTTGAGTGATAAATAGTTAGTAATGGCTGAGACTGGAGAAATCGGCTGATTTGTTTGATATGAGTTCAGAGGCTCATTAGGATAAGTGATATTAGGGTTTAGGAGCATGCTACTCGAGAAATCGGCTGATTTGTCTATGTTTTATCGTGTCACATGTTAAATGATTAGTTTGAGCTTGATTTGTTCAAGGGACTTTAAGAACTAAGATCAAACTGTCCGATGAATTGGCTAATTTATTTAATCCTTATGGCGTTAAAAATGATCACCTCTGGATTTCTGTCTGAGTTTTGAAGCTTACTAGAGCTGGTGAATTGGGCTCTTAAGTTCACTATTTATTGATATGGTTGAATTTTATTTTTTCAGTCGTCGGTGCAAGATCAGGAGACAAGAAATGTGTACAGTTGTGTAGATTTGTATTTTGTTACTCAGGTGAGTGAAGATGGCGTACTCTGATTTCTACCTTAACATTTCTTCAGTAGTCATTTTTTTAGTTAATGGGCGTTTCGTCACTGGATTTTGTAGGAAGGTGGTTACTTTAAGGTGAAATACAAGTTTCGGCCATATTTTTACGCGGCCACAAAAGTAAGTAATTGTTTTTTCTTGATTGGATTGGTTTGGTATCTAGCTAATTATTGGCAACCTTATGATATTTTTAATGATTGATTGGGGAATTGTGCAGCATAAGATGGAAACAGACGTAGAAGTGTATTTACGAAGACGGTATGAGAATGACATAGCCAACATTGAAATACTAGATAAGGAAGACCTTGATCTTGTAAGCCTTTGACGTTTTTCTTTGTTCTTTTTTTTTTTTTTTTTTTTCTTTTTGAGCTACTGTTATTGTTGATTTGATATGAAGCTTAAATATTACCACAATTTGGAGATGGTGGCATGGTTCCTTAGTTCTTTCCATATTGCAAAATCGTGCCATCTTTTTGAACTTACATGGCAAGTTTCTAACATTTCCCACAATGGCATGGAGTTAATAGTGTGAAGTGGTAAATTTTGAAGAGATGTTTGACGTTGTGATTGAATTTCTCGTCTCTATCATATCACAAAGACTGTTTCGTTATCACTAAGGAGATAACTGTATATAAATGGATACTGCTGGTTTTAGTGGCACCAGTATTTGAAAATACAGTTGTCGTTGTATAGGTTTCCAACATTTTCAGGCCTTGTTAATTTGCCAAAAACTTTATGCTCGCATGCCTCTCAACGTCCTAATTCTCTGACTGACTTTATTTGAGCCCGTAAAGATGTCCAAGTCAAATGGATGGCTTACAGCATTTCATTATCCAGCTCAATAACAGCTGATTGCCCGAGTTTTAATTATTGAATCGTCTAGCTCGTATCGTGTCTACACATTTTAGCTCTGTACCGATTTAAATTTTTATTTATTTATTTTGTCTTATGATTCTATCACTGAACATTTTCTTGTGTTTTGGACTTTTGGTGACAGAAAAACCACTTATCTGGGCTCCAGAAGTCGTACTTGAAGATTTCTTTTGACACTGTGCAACAGTTGATGAATGTGAGGAATGACTTGTTGCGAGTTGTTGAAAGAAACCAGACCAAGTTTGCAGCAGCTCAAGCATATGAGTCTATCATCACAGGGAAAAGGTAATTGGTGGACTTAATATGGTAAAAATGCTGCATCACTATCTATGAAGTGTGTTCACTTTCAGTACCTGAAACAATATTGTATGATTTCTGCAGCGAGCAAAGAGTGCAAGATTTTGTAGATTGCATAACAGATCTCCGCGAATATGATGTTCCATATCATGTGCGATTTAGTATTGACAATGGTGATCTCATGTCTCAAACTTATCTGCCATTTGCAGTTTCATACTTTCATGCATCTGTCTTCTCATATATCCTTACAAGTTACAACCTTCTTTCTTTGTATGACACAGATGTAAGGTGTGGACAATGGTATGACGTTAGTATTTCTACCACTGGTGTTGTCCTTGATAGGCGACTCGATCTGCTGCAACGTGCTGAAGTTCACGTCTGCGCGTTTGATATAGAGACATCAAAACTTCATTTGAGATTTCCTGATGCCGAGTATGACTCAATCATGATGATTTCATACATGGTTGATGGACAAGGTTATCTAATTATTAATCGAGAGGTACTTCTATAAAATTTAGCCCTTCCACTCATGTACTTTGCTCAAAATGCATTGCTTATGCTCCTTAATCTTTGTTTTGGTATATCATATTCTCTTGAACTGTTTTTACCTTTATTCACCTTCCATGAAATTCTTTAATTTGGCATCACTTGGATTATTCAGGAAACATCTGACGATCACAAAAATCTGAAACTTTTTAACTCTTTTGGATGTTGTTAGAGTTGTCAATAGCCCGGAAGAATTTTTTTAACAGTGATGAATGATTTGAATCGACCTTGTTGGTTATGTGTTATTGGTTGAACACCTCGCTCTGGTACATTGTCACTAGTTTTACGTCATTTGATGATTTTACCATTGCTCTTCTCCTATACCTTAAGAAAATGTTTCTTTAACTCAATCTTTGGTCAGACACTTAGCATGTTTACTCTGTTGATTAGAATTATTGTAATTTGCATGATGGGGTCAAATAAATTTAATGAAGTTGTCCTCGATCTTACTTGGATTGTTTTTTTTTTTTTTTTTTTTCGTGATTGAATTCGAGACTATCAGTAAATAATCAATCTTTCTTTTGCTGATGTGAAACGAAGGGGGGATGCGTAGTGTAACTTAATCTTGCTTGCTGTTTCTCTTTTAAGTTGACAGCATTGTTATAGCTTCATGTCTTCTGTGTTTTCCTGATCTTATTGTATTGGAGCTATGTACTCATTTTTCTCTATTCAATTTGATGTCTGTGGCCGGCAAATGGTCAGTAGAGTCTTCCTGTACAGGTGCGAATAACTTATTCTAAAAGGATGTCATTTTATGATGACTATACATTTTCTTGTTTTCAGTTCGTTGGGGAGGATATAGAGGATTTGGAGTACACCCCAAAACCGGAGTTCGAAGGATGTTTCAGAGTTACAAATGTAAAAAATGAGGTGATCTTTGCTATCTTTCAGTTCGGCTATATTAAGCTTGCTCTGCTGCTCTTGCTTCGTTGCTAATAAGTGGTCTACTTTTGTCACAGAAAGAGCTTATCAGATGTTGGTTTTCTCATATGCAAGAAGTAAAGCCTGGAATATATGTGACTTATAACGGAGATTTCTTTGACTGGCCGTTTTTGGAACGCAGAGCAGCTGAGCATGGTTATAAAATGAGTGATGTAAGTAGTTTGTTGGTAGACATTTTATGACGTATTTATCGTTTTATATGTAGTTCTAGTCTTAATCACAATTGCGGAATAGTTCATTATTGGTTGATATTCAATATGCCTTATTTGTGAATGTGAACTACTTCAAAATATAGTAGTGTTGGCATTCAAAACCTTTTGAGCAATCACAGGGAATAGTTGTGACCGTGGATTGCAATAATGATACTCTTAAAAGATGTGAGCGGTGAGCAAACCTAATATAGTTCTTTATGCAAGAATTAAGAAGTGCTTCAGCTCACGAGATGTTACATATGCTGAAATTGCAAGCTTTATTACTACTCTAGTTAAGCAAACTTTACCCTTTCTAGTTAATTGAAGCAATTTTGTCATCTTTTTCTCTTGATATTGTAGGAGATAGGATTTCAGTGCGACAAAGTCCAAGGCGAATGTCGAGCCAGATTTTCTTGCCACTTGGATTGCTTTGCTTGGGTAAAGCGTGACAGTTATCTCCCTCAGGGTAGTCAGGGCTTGAAGGTGATTCATTTCTAACTGTTTAACTCTCACTTTTGCACAACAATTCTTGGCACTGTAGTTGAATACTTTATTTTATTGGAGTTTTTTGATAGGTAGATCGAGGATTGTAATATTGATTCTTTTTTGGACTTCTAACGAATGAGATTATTGGTTAATTCTATATTCATATTCAACAACAAATAATAAGCATTTTAACTTAGCTGTTTCTTACTCGTGTTTCATGGGCAATTTTACTTGTATATAATTACTCATGGTTATTGTCTTGTCGCTCTTTATAACTGATGTCTGTTTTTTAGTGAGTAATAATGCTCACATATCTGACTTCGCTGTGATTTCTTTAGGCTGTTACAAAAGCCAAATTAGGCTATGACCCTGTTGAGGTGAATCCTGAAGACATGGTTGATTTTGCAAAACATAAACCTCAGGTATGATCACTACTTTCTGGCACATGTTTCTCATATCCCATGGAATTTAATGATAGGCCTATAGCAAATTACATGAAATTGGATTTTGGACATTGTCAGTTTCAGTGGACCAGTAAATTGAGCCTGATTCCACTAAACTTACTTTCTTATTCAACGAGTCACAACTTCAAAACTAGTACTTACCTTGCAGGAGTTTTAGCATGAATTATTTTATTTAGTGATATGTTTTACCAATATATTTTGCTGTTTATGACTCGAACCTTATTGATTCATCTGCTCTGTGGTTCTGATTATTGAATTCCAAAGCAATTACTCCTATATTTCCTGAACCAAGAAACGTAAGAAAAGTGCTAAGAACTGCAATGGCACTTGGCCTGCAAACCAATATAACCAGAATAACTTGAATGAAAAGAATACAACATTGATAAATGCTTGATTGGTATCATTGCATTGCTTTCATATGAGTAGAACTGTAGAATGCTGTCAAGTAAATGGATCTGTAGTGTACTTGTGTAGTACGAAAATATGAACTTCACGATGAACTCTTAAAGTATCTAATCTAGGTTCAAGTTCTTATGTGTTTGGCTTGGCATGGATTTTTATGTAAAATATCTCACTGATCTAAAATCCGTCCATATCCTTAAAATATTGTGCAGATGATGGCCTCTTATTCTGTCTCTGATGCTGTTGCAACTTATTATTTGTACATGACATATGTTCATCCTTTCATATTCTCTCTTGCCACTATAATTCCGATGCCTCCGGATGAGGTTTTGCGTAAAGGAAGTGGTACTCTATGTGAGATGCTTTTGATGGTCCAGGTTAGTATCATAGCTCTTTGATTCATATGTTTTAGATTGTGCTTCCACTTAAACTCTTTAATGACAATCACAGGCATTTAATGCAAATGTTATCTGCCCTAACAAACACCAATCCGAGCCAGAAAAGTTTTACAACAGTAGACTCTTAGAGAGTGAGACTTACATTGGTGGCCACGTGGAATGCCTTGAAAGTGGTGTTTTTAGATCTGATCTTCCTACTAGTTTCAAACTTGAGTCGTCTGCGTATCAGGTATGTCACTACCTTGGTTTCTGGGTGTAACGTGAACCATATTGCTCTTCTTTGCTGTCTCTATTTATGAGGTGGAATGAAGATACATATCTTTTCTTGATTTCACTTATATAAGTTACCCTTATGGACTATGGAAACCTAATTTTTGGTTAAGGAATACATACGATTTGACTTCCTGAGTTCCTGCTAATCTTGACCACAAATAGAATGCTGTCTACTACATGAGAAAGAAGTGTAAAGTGTTGCTAGCCATTTTATTTTGTCTATATTGTCTATTAAAAAAAATAACAATGTACGGAGTATCTTTCAGGTGATGGTTGTACATTTAGACTTTTTATGGTGGTTCTTGATATCGCTTTTTTTTTTTTTTTTTTTTCCTTTTGTTTGTTTTGCTTTTGTTTCTTTTTTTTATTTTATTGTCGCATGGACCTTCTTGAATTAGTCAAACGTTGGTCTGTATGATTAACTGACACCATTCCTATGTTTTCAGCAACTAATTGATAATCTTGATCGTGATCTGCAATATGCTATTAAAGTTGAGGGTAAGATGGACCTGGATTCAGTTTCTAATTATGATGAAGTCAAGAGTGCAATCAAAGAGAAGGTTCGTGTTGTTTCTGTAATAAGATTAGTGTTGATATCAGGGGTTATCATCTGCTCGGCTGTCTATATATTATTATTATTATTATCCTAGTTTTCCTGATTTTTTTCAGCTATTAAGTCCTCTCGTACTGTAAACTATATTTAGTAGCTGATTTGGTTTACGATTAACATCTACACTTACTTTTCATCACTTTTGGCAGCTTGCTTGCCTACGAGATGGACCCATACGGGAAGAAGGCCCGCTTATATATCACTTGGATGTGGCCGCTATGTACCCAAACATAATCTTGACTAACAGGCTTCAGGTATATTGACAAGTTTTCCTTGCTAATTATGATACTAGTCCTTTGTCTTAATGGATGAATTTTGAGAGAAAGGAGGGGAGGAAAAGGCTGGGAGATAATTTACCTCGTTTTGGATTAGTAAGTTAGGTTATCGTCTTGAGGGGAAACAATGGGCCTGGATAAAGAGCTACCCTTTTCCTCCCTCCAAACTAAATTAAATATTTTAAACTCAGGAAAGATTTGAAAGTAAGCATTAAAGTGTCATTTTTCCTGTCCTCACCTCCATCCTCTATGCCATCCAGGATTTTTCTATTGTTTGTTAGCTTAAAGACTCTTGAACTAACTTCAAGGTGAAGAATATGTCTATGATGACAAAAATCAGAGTAGATTCTTGACTATGTGAGTGTTGTGGTTTGAAGATTCAGGTCAAATATCATTTTTTTAATCTGTTGCAATAATTACTTACTCCTCTTAAGTACCTTACTAAATTTTATAAAGGCATTGCAAGTTTTTGCCGCCTCTCTACTTCATGGAGTATCTAAGATGGAAATTTTACTTAAAATTTCTTACTGCAGCATAAGAAGAGAAAAATAAATTGTTAGATGCAATCCTTAATATTCAAAGGAGAGTTCAATTATTAAGGCTTCTTTTAGGTAGTAGCGGATTGGTCGAGGGTGGGGAGATTGGAGGTTCTCACAGGAAAATAGTTCTTAAGCTAATAGTATACTCCAAAAAGGGACCTCAAGTGTTAATTTTGTCTTACAGTTGTATCTTTTGTAATGTTGGTCTGTTGTTAGTTGATGCTTTTTTATTTAGTTGATTGAGCTACTCCTTGTCCTTCCATAATCCCATTCCAACCTTCTTCAGTAACTTGTACAATTAATGCATAGTCCCCTACATTTTGCACTCCTTTGTCTTCTCATTATCCACCCTGTCCACGTATTATCCTTATTTCTACTATTGGCTTTCTTTGAGTTAGCTTGAAGTGAAGTTTTGTTTCTCATATCAACCAAGCTTTACATGAGTTGTATTGTATGGGAATTACTAGGAAGTGGATTGGCTGTTGCTTAGATTTCTAGGAGACGATCTTTAATGTCGCTCGTGGATTATGGACTATGTACCCTGAAGAGAATGCTTTAAACATCTAATGGTTAATTCTTATTATGTCCAAGTGATGTTTTGATGAACAGTCTCTGTATCTGCTGCATATAGTGTTTCTTTCATCTTGTTTTGTGCTTTCATGAATTTTTTTATCTGTTTAAAAAGTATTAATGATCAAAAATTTTATCGAGTAATTATTTTGTTGCATCTATTTTACCGTAAATTCCCGCATGTTTTGCACATTCTTATTTTAGCTGTCATTTCTAGCCCCCGTCTATAGTTACAGATGAGGATTGCACTGCATGCAATTTCAATCGCCCTGGAAAAGTTTGTCTTCGGAAACTTGAATGGGTTTGGCGTGGAGAAACCTACATGGCTAAGAAAAGGTATTTCTTCTTTACTTTAGCATTTCATTGGATAGTCTCATCTTTCTGAAACAACTGCTGCTTTCTGGTGTACAACACAGTGACTATTACCATTTGAAGAGGCAACTCGAGTCTGAGTCAGTGGAAAGCGTAGATGGGCAGTCCTCCAAGTCATTCCTTGACCTACCAAAGGCAGAGCAACAAGTAAAGCTTAAAGAACGTCTACGGAAATATTGTCAAAAGGTACTTTTCAGCTTTGTTTTTGCTGTTAATATTTGATGCGTTTGAAATGTGGGTCACACTAGTCTAATGATTACTTCTCTTTGCAGGCATATAAGCGTGTTCTTGACAAGCCAACGACTGAGCTTCGGGAAGCAGGGATTTGCATGAGGGAAAACTCATTTTACGTTGATACTGTCCGCAGGTAAATGTCATTGCCTTAGAACATCTTTGCCCTTTTTCTCCGCATATGTTTGCTGCTAGGAATCTTTTTCTCCCATTTGCTCTTATTGAGCAGTTGTGTTTATGACATCTTGTTCAAGCACGTCTCATTCCAACTCCCTACCCTGTTTGGTGTGGGAGACTTTTTAGGTGCCCTCTAGGCAGTGTAGTTAACAGATGAATGAATCCTGCAAGTAAGATTTATACTAGTCAGGATAGGCTGTCTAGTTTAGTTGTTATTTAGCGTAGCTTGTAGTGAACTTTTATGGTTAACTTCTGAGAGTCTTGGCCTTAATTATTAATGGTTTTCTTCCTTTTGTCGAATTAGTTTTCGAGATAGAAGGTATGAGTATAAAGGACTCAACAAGTTGTGGAAGGGGAAATTGTCTGAAGCAAAATCTAGTGGAAATCCAATAAAGATCCAGGAAGCTCAGGTAAAAGCATTTCAGATTTGAGTTTATCTCTTCTTTGCGGCCATTAGCTAAATGATTTAATTTGGCTTATGCTTTGTTTGCAGGACATGGTTATTCTGTATGATTCTCTGCAGCTTGCTCATAAGTGTATCCTCAATTCCTTTTATGGATATGTCATGCGCAAGTAAGTTGGTGTCAGAGATGTGGATGCCCCTTGTAATAATATAGTTCTGATTCTTGTTCTAATTCCAGTGGCCTAATTCTGTAGAGGTGCGAGGTGGTATTCCATGGAAATGGCTGGGGTGGTCACTTACACTGGAGCAAAAATTATACAGAATGCTCGCGTATTGGTTGAAAAGATTGGTAGGCCACTTGAGTTAGATACAGATGGAATTTGGTGTGCCTTACCTGGATCTTTCCCAGAGAATTTTACCTTCAAAACAACGTATGTTTTCATTGATTGGATTTTGCTGACATTTGCTTATGCAACTCCAAAGCTGCTTTGGTTACTACCTTCAGCAGTTAATGACACTGAAATTGAATTTGTTGCAGAGACTCAAAGAGGAAGCTGACAATCTCTTATCCCTGCGTTATGTTGAATGTTGATGTAGCTATAAATAATACGAATGATCAATATCAGGTCAGTCTGGTTAAATTTCCTTCTCACAATATCTAATCTTCCTCTGACCTTGAATGTCATTAAGTTGCTTTTGTACCAAATACTCTGGTAAGTGAGCAAGTATAGCTGTTTATGTTATTAAGTGGTTTGAGGTGTGTTATTCTAGTGTTATAAAGTTTTCTGGGTTCCTTGTCTTTAAACGCAGGTCTTGTAGTTTCAATGATATCACTTTTGACGACAATGTGTTGTTGTTTTCTTTAGTGTTAAGTTGTTAGGCGTGCAGTGTTTGATGTCTGTAATCTTTTGTTCTTTTGATTGGAAATGATTTGTATTATTCTATTCGGTGAATAGACAATCTTTAAATTAGTACGGAGTAGTATTTTGGTATTTTGGGATATTTTTACTTGTAGCTTTATTCTGAGCTAAAACTTCGGTGGCTTTTAAGCATATTTTTAGATTGTGCATTCAATTTTATTTATCTTTGTAACTGCATGGAATTAGGAACCCTTTTCCCCTGTTTCTTATTCTCAGCCTTTTCATTTTTTCCCTATCTCAACAAAATGATACATTGAACATTAGTTTGTAGCATGACTATTCATTGAGGGATCTTGTAATGAAAATATGCCATTTGTTTGGATGTAGGATCATCTTCTGTGCTGCCTTCCGCTGCACTGCTTTCAGAGAATTGCAATTGTTTTGTGCCTTCTCTATCCATATTACTCCAAAATTAATAGAGTTCTCTGATTTATTTTGTACAGACGCTGAAAGATCCTATCAATAGAACATATGCAACTCATAGTGAATGCTCAATCGAGTTTGAAGTTGACGGGCCCTACAAGGTAGCTTGCAGTCTAGCTTTTTCAATCTGTTGACCCGCAGGTCTGTTAAACTTGGGCACTAGGCTTCATACTATTTTATTTTCTATATTGGACGTAGGCAATGATTCTTCCAGCATCCAAGGAAGAAGGAATATTGATCAAGAAGAGGTATGCAGTTTTCAATGATGATGGAACCTTGGCGGAGCTAAAGGGTTTTGAGATCAAGCGCAGAGGCGAGCTTAAGCTCATCAAGGTGTTCCAGGTAGATATTTTCTAATACCTTTTTCGACAGTAACACTTCCGTGGTTACTGTTGCTCTATAAATCATCTTCCACCTGCCTTTTTAGTTTATGTTTGAGATAAATCTGAGCTATGTGCCGCATATTCTATATCGTATCAAACTCCGAGTTATAAACCTTTTGGTTGTCAAAACTTGATACTAACTGAAATTCAACTCTGAATATAGTAGAGCGCAACACACAATCTGACATTCGTCTCTTCCTTTTCTGTGTGACTATTTGATAGATTTGTGGGTAGACCTATGTATTTGGTCTGTTTCTTTTCTTGGTATTCTATCATTTGTCACTCATATGCAAGGCTTTTTTTTTGTAGGCTGAGATGTTTGGAAAATTTCTCGATGGGTCAACCTTAGAAGAATGCTATGGTGCTGTTGCTAATGTTGCTAATCGCTGGCTGGATCTTCTTGATGTATGTAAGAATGAAACAAATTAAAGAATTAAATTATGTGGAATTGCTCTTAATTTACAGCAAGGCCTTAGATTCCCTCTCTCCAGTGTTGGTTCTCTAATATGTGTCGTGTAATGTCGTCTCTAGAGTAAGCATACTTGTCTCAAGGCCAAGAATGAAAATACTGATCCGTTGAGTATTGTTTCAGAATCAAGGTAAAGATGTAGCAGATAGTGAGCTGCTAGATTATATTTCTGAATCCAGCACCATGAGCAAGTCCTTGGCAGACTATGGTGAACAAAAATCTTGTGCAGTAACCACTGCTAAGCGGCTAGCTGACTTCCTAGGAGATACAATGGTCAAAGATAAGGGGCTTCGCTGTCAGTATATTGTTGCATGTGAGCCAAAGGTACCTATGTGCATCTTAATAAATTTCACACAACTTGTTCGTCTGCTAGAGTGTCCTTGCATCGTAGTCTTTCTCTGATGAAATCATCTTCCCAGGGCTGTGAACCTGTGATGTATTTTTTTAACATTTTCTTTTTGTTGCTTAATTGTTTGTGAGTGATAAATTGATGATGCCTTCTCTTGCAAGTGTAATAATAACCTCTTTGTCAACCATGATAAGGCTAGGGGTATAACTTTTCTTGTATTGCCCTTTTGAATGTTGTTCTCAAATGCTGTCTTGTTAATTGTCAGGGAACACCAGTAAGTGAGAGAGCAATACCTGTTGCGATATTTGAAACGGAAACAGGTACTATCATCATCATCATTACATTCTGGTTTTGTAATGGTTGAATGAAAATTGACTAATTCTTCTTATCATAGAAATTATGAAATCCTATGTTCGGAAGTGGTGCAAGATTTCGTCAGATGTTGACATTAGGTCCATCATTGATTGGACTTATTACAAGCAACGTCTGAGTTCAGCCATTCAGAAAATCATCACCATTCCCGCTGCAATGCAAAAGGTGATTATAAGTACTTTTGTAATAGCGTATATCTGTATGACAATGATATTCATAGTGTTGCACTGTTACCGATTTTGAAACTAAGTTCTATTTTACAGGTTGCAAATCCTGTCCCAAGAGTGGTTCATCCTGACTGGCTACACAAAAAAGTTCGAGAAAAAGAGGACAAATTTCGGCAAAAGAAGATTAAGGATTTGTTCTCATCTAAGTGGGATTCATTAGAAAAAACTGCCGCTGGGTCTGGCTCTATAAATGGTGGAACCGACCAACACAAAATTAAGGATTTGGAGGACTTCGGGAACATAGAGGGAGCTGGTCTTGGCGGTAGACCTGTTGTGCGCAGTTATGAAGTTAATGGACGAGATTCATTTCAAACTCCAATCTCACATGACCGAGTTGATGAAGAAATTATAGAGCCTCAGAATGTTGTCCCCGTTGAGGAAATAGATAGGACTGTGGATTATGCAGGATGGCTTGAGCAGAAGAAGCGGAAATGGAAAGATAATCGGGAGAAAAAGAAGAGACAAAAGTATGATTATTAATTTTTTGAGAACCTGTTTAAATGCCTAATTATTTCTTGCTTTTGCTATTTTATAAAAGGATATAGATAAAATCAGGTCAACTCAAAGTAAAGTGAATCTGTTTTATGAATTATTGGTTTTCTTACATTGCAAAAAGAAGATTCCAGATACATAGCTTCTGTGACCAGCAATATTTTTACAAAAGCTTGATTGATGCAGCCTGGAATGATATTTTGAGTTTTAACTTAGCATTGATGATTTGGTCACTGGAATCTACTTTTTGTTATAGTTTGTTGTTTTGTGTAGAGTAATTGTTATACTCACCTCGGAATTACAAATTGTTCTCATTTGTCTTTTTGAGGTTTCTGAACATTGATCGTAAAAATATCAAATATGAATCTTTATAAAGTGATATGAAAATTTAATTTTGTTAGAAAAAACCTTTTATGATGTCAAAAGTTATTAGGAATATCTTACAAAGTAGCATTGGTTTGGCAGGTTGAGTGATCCAAAGACATTAAAACAAGCTGCTGGTATTTCTGAACTGCGTGAGTGTATAAATAAAAAGAAAGGGAGTGTCAAGAGATCTGGTGTTAGTTCATATTTTAAGAGGCAGGAATTGTCTCTCACGGGCAGTTATTGGCAGGTACTACTTTTCTCCAAATATTCAAGGCGTAGTGTTGGATATGGCAAAGCATTTATATCTGATTCCTCTATTCGACATCTAGGTTTTGCAGCTGGTGCCAAGTGATCAACCTGGTCAATTTTTTGCTTGGGTTGTTGTGGAAGATAGTATGCTCAAGATTCCCATCAATGTTCCCAGAGTCTTTTACCTTAACTCCAGAGCTAATGAAGAATTTCCTGGAAGACGTGTAAACAAGATACTCCCTCATGGGCACCGCAGCTATAACCTGATTGAGGTGGTGCATTACAAATTTACAACCTTCTTCTGCTCCTTTTTTGTTTTTATTTAATCATCTGCTTTGGTGATAGTCAATTTGTTTTTTTTTGTTTTTGGCACAGATCATCATAGACGAGAAGAACTTTAGAGAAGAACGAAAGAGAATAATGGCTCATCTTGCTGATCCAGAAGTGGAGGTCTGTTCTTTGAACACCTTAATTGTCTCTATAATTTTGAACACCAGCTTTGGTTTTGCAATGGATTGCGCTTTTCCTGAATGGTTGACTCGGACAAATAGGAAATATCACATAGTAGTTTCTACCTATATGATGCGGTCAACCAGCAAGTTGTGTTAGAGTTCTTTATTTCCTTTGTTGCGTGATAGGAAATGGCTGCTCTTTTCCCCTTTCCCCTATATGTTAATTAATATGCTGTTGATAGACATCTTCACGTGTGTCCGGGAAAAATATAGGAGTGACTCTAGACGTTTGCCTGAAAATGAGCATGACCCTTCTTATTTGCAAGTAATCTGGAAGGCCAGATTCCAGCACCTTCCAATGTAAAGCATCAAATGAACCTATTTGCTCTAAACGTTCTCTTTTGTGCTTATTATCATATCTGTATCGGTTAGTTTCGTTTCCGTTAGTTGAATTAAACTTGGACCGTGCCAATTTCACTTAAATGCATAATGGTAAAATACTTGACATCAAGCGTTTATGCTGACATCATTGCAGACTGTAGGGAATGTCTAGCTACCTATGATAAATTAAGTGTTGCTTATGCCTAAAAGTTTCTGAAACTAGTAAAGTAATTTATGATGACATATCTATGAGTGGCACAGTTGTGGGTCATAGTGAACAAACAATGTCTTTGTACTAGCTATAGGGGTTACTGTTAAATGATCATTATCTATGTTAGGATTGAATTGCATAGCTATTGTCAATACAAACCTTGACAAACTTGTTATGTCATGTAGAAAAGGAGCCTATTTGTGATCTAAATTATTGCTTCCTGGTCCAAAAGTAAGATGGAAATGTCTGCTGTATTCCTTATTTTGATGTTGCTATTTTTTTTATTAGGGCATATATGAAACCAAGATGCCACCAGAATATAATGCTGTGCTCCAGATAGGCTGCGTCTGTAAAGCCGATAAAACTGCTAAAAAAAGAAATGCCCAAGCTGAGTGGAGCCTAGATGAATTGCGGATGAAAACAACAGCTGAATGTCATTACCTTGATGCCTCTCTCCCTTTCTTTTACCTGTACCACAGGTAAATAAATTTTGATTGTAATATGTTCGTAGAACTTTTTTGGGGAGGCAGAGCACCTCTTGGATATGCGTTAGGGATATTAATATGCTGTGCTGGTAGACTTGCTTCTATAATGGATTCTATTGGCGCAATCACCGTGAAGAGCTTTTTGGATGATATCCTGGTTCATTGACTTTCAATCAGATTTCCTCACATTGATATGGATGAACTTTGATAAAAAGCTTAAATAGTACTCCGTACTTGTATTTTTCTACTAATTTCGTTTTTGTTTCAGACTTCTTTATTCAAATTCTGACTATGTCTCTTTCCTTAGTTAATACTCCCTCAATTTTTTAGGATCCCTACTTATTTCTCCAGACATTCAAATAAGTCAGCTGCATTTTGGTTTTGGTGACAAATACAGAGTAATCCACAAAAACACATTCATGTGAAGCTGAGTTCGAATGTCTTCCTGCCTAATTTTCTTCTCCTAAAATTTTTGGTTGAAAGCATTAGAAAAATGTAGGGAAATGAGGTGAATGGAGGGAGTATAATAGTACATAGATCTAATTAGTAAAGGTCTCATCTTTTATCAGATGACCTCAGTCACCTTACACATGATCAGTTGATCACTTGAGAGTTCAGAATACAATTTTTGGCTTTTCTCTCTTACCTTGCTTTATTTTATGAATATAACTCTTGCATGGAGCTCTCTTTCATCTGACAATTTGTGTTTCTCTTAGTAATTACTGTTGTGAATGAACTAATTGCCTTTTCATTATTTTCTCTTAGCTGGTGCGAAGGGCGGGGACTATATGGAGGATACTTCCCTGCTTCTAACATGATTTCTGTTGTTGTGGTCGATCCTCATCACGTCAAAGGGTTAAATCCTACTAACATCAAGAGATTTTATCATGAGGCTTGCCGAGCGTTGTCTTTAGACTCTTCTATCTCTCAAGATGTCATCTCTTACAAGGCAAGTCTGGGAACTTGTTAGAGAATTTGGATATTACTGCACCTTGATGTGGGACTAATGCTCATAATGGGCCATGATATATCACAGGTGGACTATGTTGCTCAAAATCATGAAGCTGAGAAGATTATGCTGAGAACTATTAACGAACACAGGTTTGACTCTTATGTTTTTCCATTGTACTAGTTTGAAATATCAGGATGGTTTATGCAACGCTTACTCTACCACCTTCTTAAAAAGAAAAAACCCAAGGACACGTTATACCTTATCTATCGTATTTATTTGTGGAAATGTCTGCAGAAGCAAATATTTCGATTATCAAATAAGTACTAAACAGTTAAATAGTATTCTTTCTAGTTTCGTGCTTGTGATCTCTAACTGTTTAAAGTGTGCCATTAGCATTAATATCAAGCTATGTATATTTGCCGTCAAACTATCTAAAACCTTGCCACGTACATTTTTGTCATTGAATTTACTGCAAAGATGTATTTCCTTGTTACGGTTAATGTACTTGTAACTTTGAGTAATTATGAATTAGAAGTATCTTGTTACTACGACTGAGAAAAGAAATTTGGATGTTCTTCTTTACCTTGATATGAAAGATCTAGCTGCATTGATTAAATAGTTGTTTTGGAAAAAAATTGTGTCTCACTATGCATTGCGTTATGTCTAGACAAAGCTTTCTTTTATGTGACCAAAAGTCCGAAACAGTTTATTACCTGCATCTGCTTTGGATTTTCAGACCACACAATAATCGACCTAGCATTGCTGTCATTGAGTGCCCAAGTGTTCATCTATTGAAGTCAGGGATTCAAGTTCTGAATGATCTACCTTGTGTCAGCATCCCAGCTAATGCCCGTGATAGTCAATATCAGGTACTGCCTACCACTTTCCTGTATATGTTATATGATGCACCCCCTTCTTGCGTTTTCTCATTCTTTTATGCTCTTGACTCTTGAGGACTGATTTTTGAGACATCATATGCAGGCTGTTGGCTGGCAAACAGTTGCTGCAAGAATTGCGTTGCAAAGATGTGCAGCATCAACCCAGTGGTTGCATGAGAGAATTTCTCTTTCAAGATATGCACATGTAAGTTCGCTTAAGGGAAAATATTTTATCTTTCATTCTTTTCGTTATAATTAAACAGCTTTAGATGCAAAGTATCTTGTTTTTTTTTCTTGTCATCCAGGTACCTCTTGGAAACCTCGACCTCGATTGGATTATATATACTGTAGATATTTTTTTCTCTAGAGCATTACGGGATAATCAGCAGGTACCTTCTAGTTCTGGTTTATATTTTAATTGTTACTGACTGTGTTGGCATAAAAATATAGATTTTTAAAGCTGGAGACTTTCTTATGCCGGAGAATCTTTCTGTAATGTGATGTGTGGTTGGCTTATCACAGATTAATGCATTTTCATTTGTTCTTCCCCAGTGTGCTGTGTTTGTAATTTTCGTCTGATGTCTTCTGAGTTCTGCAGGTACTTTGGATTTCAGACGACGGTGCTCCTGATTTAGGAGGCTTTCATGAACATGACTCATTGTTTGTTGACGAGGTTTGCATTACTGGTTAAATTTT
Organism: Dianthus caryophyllus; assembly: GCA_023091065.1. Classification (NCBI taxonomy): domain Eukaryota; kingdom Viridiplantae; phylum Streptophyta; class Magnoliopsida; order Caryophyllales; family Caryophyllaceae; genus Dianthus; species Dianthus caryophyllus. The sequence continues at coordinate 28,610,726 of CM041529.1, forward strand.
ACCATGCTTATCTTTGAGGTTTCATTAAACTTTAGGCCCTGTATATGTTTTCGTGAGATTCACGATTTATCTTCATATAGCATGAGCAGCCTAGATTAGTCAGTTCTTGTATAAGCCTTTCATATTCAGGTAATCACAGAGATTGACGCCGATTCTGCTAATCTCCCATTTCTGGCCTCAAAAGTGGCTACTCACTATCACTACACTCCAAATGATGACCAGCATCCACCCTTTTTTCTCCAAAATAATTTGTCTTTGTATCTTTGTTTGATTAATACATCTTATTTTTAACCTCAAATCAAGGTAGCAAATCAGAAGGGTCAAATTGGCGAAGAATATTATTTAATATGGGAAGCATTTAGATATTTCCCCTCACATTCTTAAATATCGAGCAAAGTGACAACTTTTGTTTAACAATGGACTAAGTACTTTAAACAGCCACAGTTCTATCAACCTCTCAACCTTCTTTTGTGATTCACAGGTCAATCAACCTGTTCTTGTCTACCCTGGGGCATACAGAAAGGTCACGGTGGAGCTAAAGGTTAAGAACCATGGCACCTATATATCTGTACTCGAGCATCCTTCTCATCGTGCTTGTCATATTAAGAAATTTCTGGATTTTCATTACAGATCCATCACTTGGCTGTTAATGCTCTTCTGAAGAGCAGTCAAATCTACGAAATTGAGGGTAGTGGCTTGTATGGATTCGAACAAGAAACAGATTCTGAGCTACCCATGTCCAGCGATCAATATGGCTTTGATGAGACGACTTCTTGTGGACCTGCATTCCGAGTTTTGAAACAGTTAGTCCAAAGATGCCTGCAGGATGCAGTCACATCAGGAAATGTTTTTGCTGATGCAATACTACAGCATCTTTATCGATGGCTTTGTAGGTTGGTATATTATCATATTTATACAGTGTTCTTATGCTGCCTAATTTCTGTTTTCGCTGCTGCAACTTTCCTTCTAATCTGTTACGTTTCTTCCTCATTTCAGCCCACAATCGAAACTTCATGACCCTGCCCTTCATACAATGCTTTGCAAGGTACATGCTTCTTCCTTCATTAAATAAAGCCCCAGGATTACTAGATTTACATCTTGAAGAAAAGCTTCCTTCATACTTTTGCATCATGTCTCGTTAATATTGTTTTCTTAAACTGGGGAATGCCACTCTTATTTAGTTTCTTGATATCTTAAGACGTTATGAGAGCCTGAGAGGCACATTAAATCAAGTCTGTATGGGCTCTGTTGATTGACTTGTATTGATTCTACTTTTCGAAGATTTTTTTTTATAACTGATCCAATTGATGTTTTGATGACAGGTGATGCAAAAGGTGTTTGCTTTGTTATTGGCAGAGTTCCGTAAATTGGGTGCGATCATTGTTTTTGCGAATTTCTCAAAAATAATTCTAGACACTGGGAAACCAGACTTACCTGCAGCAAGAGCATATTGCGACAGTTTGCTTAAAGCATTACAGGCCAGGTAAAGGCTCAAAGCATCTGCAAAGAGTTATCTCCTCACGCACCAAATTTTCTGTTTATTAAATAATGGCTCGGTACAGGGACATGTTTGAATGGATTGAGATGGAACCACAACACTTTTGGCACTCCTTACTTTTCATGGATCAGGTTTACTGCTAATTCTGCATAAACAATTTTCTTTCCGATGGTATTGCTTTACACTTTTTTCTGGTATCGAATCACTTTATGATCATTAAGTTTGCCAAACAATGAAGATGAGAAAGATGTCGGTTTTAGTACTGCTACTTAAGAGTAAAGATTACCAACTGAGACAGGAAAGCTCCTCACGGCTTCTACTTGTATAAGTCATACCCCCTTTTATTCTTAGGCATTACCCCATGTGTTTAGGCATAAATTTTATGGAATGCGAGTGATCAATAATTATAGGGCAATCATTATTCCACGGTGACTTTGAACTGGTACACGGGATTTCTTCTTTAATGGGCCCTCTATTTTGTGAATGATACCCACAATCTCGGTGGAAGAGTATATCCACACCGTAATCCTAATTAAAGGGTGGGGTAGATGGATTAAGGTCGTCAGAGCCACAATCTAGCAAGCTCCTCTTCCTCCACTCCTTCCTCATCCCTGCCCTCAAAACTATCCTCGTCATCAGCCTCGCATCAACATTGCTCATTTCACTCCATTATCATTCTTCTCCTCTTGCGCGGAACATTTCTCTCACAAGAGGGTTTCTTTTTCTCGTTCTGTCTCTCTTCACAAAACTTGCATCAAAATCATAGATCCATTATCGCTGTTGATGAAACGTACCCCTTCACTGCCCTTGCCCATCCTTCTTGCATAGTTCCCTATCCATAGACTTCAATTTCATGGATTTTGTTTCATATTGCAGTACAATTATGGAGGCATTCAAGCCAAAGACCAAGATGAAGCATCCACCAGCTCATCAACATATTCTACGGGTGACCTTCAAGTGGATATTGTCTCCAGTTGGAATATAGCTGAACACTTACCCAAAGATACTCAAGTAAGTTACTCCGTATTACATTACAAACTCTTGGTAGTTTTGGCAAAACTAAACAATACTCAACTATCTGTAACGTTTCTTTCTAGATCATATGAATCGATTATGCAAACTTGTTTTACTTTTTAATTCATGAAAAGGATCAGGAATTTGTGTATGCTTTACCTATTCAGTTTCCCTTTTTTATCCCTCTCGCAGGACCATTTTGTTGTAACAGTCTCCGAATTTATGTATAAACCGTGGAAGTTTACTATAGATCACACTGGAAATGAATCAGTATTAGAGGATGGTGATTTATGTACGCCTTCGATCACAGCTCCACTTGCTGAGAAGTTTGAGGCCCGTCTGATTGAATATATCAGAAGCCAGGTATTCATTGAAAGCTAATATCGACTGTGTTCATGCTGAGTTCATCGTTTCTGAATTGAACTGAAGGAACTCTATTATGCTGCAGATCAGCGGTTACTTCTCAGTTAATCTGTTTAAAATGGTGAACGAGATAGTTCGTCATTCAAACTCTGTAAAAAAGCATCAAAATGATGAGTTATCAAGTGTTGATCCCCAGCCTTCTGGAAATGCTCACACAGGGGGCACTGCGTTGGAATTTATCAAACATGTCTGCGCTGTTTTGGCATTGGACCAAACTGTTCAGCATGATGTCCTGGTAACAGTCGTTTAACCGACTCTGAACTAAATTAAGGATAATGAAGTTGCATTGACATTGTTTTGATGTTGGATCGTCTTACCTTGCCATTGACGGGAGCCTTCGAGGCACTCGTGTAACATGTTGCTGTGCTCTTAGTGGCCTAAATATTCAAAACACAACCTATAAACCCATAATGCTCGTAATGGTTATACTTTTAAAATGTAATTTCGACTATAATTTTAGAAAAATTCATATAAAACTTACAAGTAATAGATATAGTACGACCCGGAAATTGAACTATGTTAACGAGACTTGTATCATATTCTCGAATTATTCATTTTATTTTGTGCATTCTGACAGGTAATGAGAAGGAATTTACTGCGATACATACGTGTCAAAGAGTTCTCTCCAGAAGCCGAATTTACCGTATCACCACCATCCTTCCTCTTACCAAACCTGATTTGCAGGTAATTACTGTAAAACCGTCCCTTCTTCCTTCTTAATATCCTTTTCCTCTCACAAATGCCTAACTCATTGACTGTATCAAATAGCTACTGCAACGACGTTCGAGACCTCGACTTGGGACGAGACCCGGCATTGCTGACACAGGAGTGGCGGTGCTCAGTGCCACAATGTGGGCATCCTTACGACCGAGAGAAGCTAGAAAACTCGCTTCTGCAAATAGTAAGACAGCGTGAGAGACTGTACCACCTGCAGGACTTGGTATGCGTAAAGTGCCACATGGTCAAAGACCGTCACCTGACCGAGCAATGTAAATGCGCCGGTACATTCAAGTGTGTTGAAGATCCGGCCGAGTTTCGCAGGAAAATGCAGGTATTTTACAAAATTGCTGTGCAACAAAATTTTGAACTTTTGAGAGATTGTGTAGCTTGGATTCTAGAAATTAAGTAACACTAACTATTTATTGTTTAATTTTAGAGGATGTATATGTATATGTTACAGGTAATTTGTGTACGTAGATTTTTGCTTGTAAATAGATGTACTATAATTTAGGTTTTGTTCATCTTAAACCCTAATTAAATATGATATCGTTAACTAGTTTCGTTCACACTGTTACATTTTGCTGCAAGTATGAAACATTTCACTAAACACATGCTCGTAAACAATTGTCGTATTTATCTTTTGTCGATAAAAAGTGACTATATTAATGATTAAGCTGACTATTTTTATTTTTCGACGGTTTAGGTGACCATTTATAGATAGGTTTTAATTTTTAAATGGTCATCTTAAAATTTAAAATGAACTACTCTATAACAATAAGTGGTTATGTTGTAATTATTCACCGTGTGGGTACGATCGTTATTCTCAGTTTCCTATTTTGGGATACGATTGTCATACACAAAGCTTGGTTTTCTATTTTGAAATAGTAGGAAACGGGTATTGTTTTGTATCACGAACGTTTGCCTTTCGTCGCCTTTCATTTATTTTTTGTTAATAACTTGGTGCTACTTAGTACGGTAGTACCTTGTGGTTTTGATCGTCTGAATAAATCAAAATGTTTTTTAGTTCCTCTCTTACATATGTAAAACATACCCTTTTAATGCAAATAAAATCTCATTTGTGAATGATTTTGGATGAATTTCCATGATTTATTTATCATTGTTGTAATATTTTATTTGATTTGTATTTATAAGATTAAAACTTCTAATTTTTTTACAAGTGATTAGGAATATTAAATATACGGAGTAGATGAATATTGTAATCCTATATTAAATTTTTAGTTAAGTCCAGTTCAATCCAATAATTTGAAAAGATTACTCCATAAGGCCTAAGTCATTTGGTATGATCAAACATAAAATAAAATAAAAACAACCTAAAAATACGTACTCCGTAGTCATCTTACATGTAAGAGAGCTTATTATAAAGCATATTATTAAGATGATAAAAAATACGGAGTACTTAGTCATCTTATATGTGATATGTGGTCTCAATAGTGTTGTCATTAAGAATAATATTAATATTAATATTAATGAGAATGATGCCTCAAAATAGTAGACATCGCCTTGATTAACGATATCAAATTGCACTAATTAATTACTCCGTATCAATTAGTCGGCCCACTTATATATCAACTTAAATCAATTTTTGTAGAATTGTAGGGTTTTAATTCCAAAAGAGGGACCATTTATAGAATGAAATGGCCAACTTAGCAAATTAATTAGTAGAAGTTGGATGCATGTAACTACAATATAAAAGAGTACTACATAATTTTTAACTAGGCAATTGTCGATCTTTAATTCAGCATATGAATATACTATTCTGGTCTCTATCGATAAATATCTATATTTTTAACTTAAATATAGAGTAAATACGCAATTTTTATTGGTTGGAAAAGAAGCGAACATTTTAAGTGTTCACATTTTACAACTGGTAATCCAGTGGCTGAAACGTAACTTAGATGACTATTTCACGAATAAATTAATCTCGAACATAATTCAAAGTAAAAGGAAAAGGAAAAGGAAAGGAATAATATGAACGGAACAAGATATAGTCATGATACATTTAAGCACAATGCTAAAAGAATTTGTTCTTATAATAAATCAAATGTTATGTACTCCGTATATATATTCATAGTCTCACCGCTCATGTTGTTTAGCGTTTATCATCAGAAATTCATAATACGGAGTATATAATAAATGACTACTCTGCTCGAGTACTTTTTATATGGGTTAATTATAAAAACAAAATATCTATTAGTTAAATTAAATTTATTGAATGCAAGTAATAGATTGAGTTAGTTAGTTATCATACCATAAATGATAAGACCATGTTGATAATCTACTAGTATTTATCTAATCTAATAGAAGTATAATTTTCCACTTTGTATAAAATATATATAATTTTTGAATTAAATTTTACTTTATTATATGGGATATCCCTTGCCCAATTCGTTGAGAAAATGGGCGGCCCACGGGATGCGGGAAAATTGGGCCCAACATGTGGAAAGGCAGATTAAATATGTATTTTAAGCACATGGTTGTTCACTAATTGGTTATTATTTTAATTTTAATAATATAAAAATATATTTAGTCAATCACTAGAGAGACTTGGTTGTAGATTGTAGATGACAAATATCAACGACTTCATTTTTTTTTAATATTTAAAACCGGTAATGCCCTGATTGTTTGTTGTTGACTTGTGTGCTTGTCTCTATTGATTTTGGCTAATTAAAATTTAATAGAAATAGTCTTTTAATACTCCCTCCGTTCCAGTAAATTGTTTATAGTTTGACTTTTTTGTGAGGGAGATTTGAGAGAAGTGTAAACAAATGATTGAGAAGGGGAAGTATCAAAATTAGTGACGTTGGAGTGTATTAAATCGGTATTGGGCCCTCAATTATCAGTTTAAGACTTTGGTTGAGTTGGTTCATGACAAGTGACTCGATAGTCGTAAGAGTAACTCTCTTGTAGCACCGTTTTATAACATAAGACGAGTTCAATCCAACTTAAAGAAGAAAGTTACTGACAAAATAAGGGGAGTTATCAAATCCATTGTTTTCTTTTTGGGCTAATTGTTTAGACAGATTGGTCTTATACTCTTTTAGATTGTCCTAGCGAACAATTTGTCAACATTTAATGTTTTAAGTTTGAGTTCCGTAAAACTTTCTACAATCTCATGTTTTGATCAACATTTGACGATTAAGGGAATCTGTATGAAACATTCATCTATACGTTAATTAAATACATTAAAAAGAAAAAAAAACGAAAAAAAAAACTTGTAGTAGACATCCACTTGACGTTTCAAGCAATTCTTATGGTGCATTAACAGATTAACATGAGCAGTTGAACATTTATGGTGATCATTATTGAGTAAATATGATATTTTTAACAATTCAAATATTAAAATTTATCTAGTACATTAAACTGTCTAACACGATACCTGGTTGATAAATTGATGTAGTGCTTAACTCGTACCCCAAGTCTCCAAACACAGCCCATGGTTTTAGAGTTTTGACTACTTTACAATGACATGCATTATTCAGTGATTAATTTCTGTTGGCATAAATTAATCTCTTAAATTAAAATTAGCAAGTGTACAACTGTACATTTAATCATGTATGCCCGTATTTAGTATTCCATTATTAATCACTATTATTTGTTAATGATAACCACAGTCATAACATTAATCATTGGTTAGATAATTAGTGGAAAATTAAACATCTCCATTAAAGTCATTATTGAACCAAAGATGCTTCATTAAATATTTTAAGTTTATATGCACTATAATTACAATATCATGTTCGATTCTGACACTATATTAAAAACAAGACAATGTATGATGAAATAGAACGACCTGACTTTTCATTATAATTACGAACGTATTTATATATATGGTGAAGGTGCCCTAAGTTTCTAACCTAGCTAGGCCCAATACGACACAAGCACATGATACAACAATAGACCAATACGACAACATAATGATATAGCTCGTTAACTAGTTACGTTTTAACTTTAGAATTTTAAAAATTTATACGATGTTGATTATGTGAAATCAGAGGCCAGATCGGGCCACACCTATGAGCGGATGAGAGAAATGCCACTTTATGGGCTTGAAGGTTCAACCCTAAAATCTATTGGCAATATCGCAATAGGAGGAATATGCTCTACGCTTCACGTATAAAGTAAGTAACTCTCAAATAGATGATTAATGTGGACTATACATGTAGTCAAGGATGTTTTCACAAATTATCTCAGGAAATTTCAAAATTAAATTCGATATATTTTTATTTAGTTAGGAGTATTATTATCGAAGACAACTTTATACGAGTACAATTTCACACTTATTCTACAAAGTAGTACCTCATTCAATTTAAAGATTTATTAACTTGTTTGATATGGATAAATTTAGTATTCTCTCCGTTCCAATGATTTGTTTATAATTTGATTTTTTTTTTTGTGAGGGGATTTGAGGGAAGTGTAAACAAATAACTGAGAGAGGGGGAGTACGTGAAAGGTAAAATGTTGTGAAACGTTGGATAAAATAGAAAATCGACGAGAAACTACTCCCTCCATTCCAGTGAATTGTTTACGGTTTGATTTTTTTGTGAGAGAGATTTGAGTGAAGTGTAAACAAATGATTGAGATAGAGGGGTATTATTAGGATATATGAATAGACTTATAATTAAGTCTAGGAATTATTAGTATTAAGTACTTCCTCCATTCCGTTTGATTCTATACGTTTGACCAAAACACGGTAATTAAGGTAGAAAAAAATCAAGTGGGGTAGATAATGAAATTACTTAAATACCCCTACTTTATTGTTTGCAAGTGGGTTGAGTGAGTATTAGTAAAGGGTATATTGGTCTTTTAGTTTAATAAAGTAGAGATTAAAATAGAAATGTATAGAATTGATTGGAATTTCCGAAAAAGGAATATGTATAGAATCAAATGGAATGGAGGAAGTATTATGTTATTTATGAACGACTTTTGAGTTGCCATTTATCTACTATAAATTGTAACTATGACATTGTTTAAGGAGGACATCAACTCAATAATAATACAATATCATTTCTATGATTCTATACTCTCTAAATCTTAACAGGTATTAAAGTAGAAACTAGATGTGGTGCAACATAGGAGTTATTGGTGATGTTTAACGTGTGTAGGGTACTTAGCCAACAAACCTACATTGTTAGTTCATGGCTATAGAATTGTATTAATTCTCATCATTAAACTCTCACGTGGTCTAACACACTTATTTAATTAAAGTTTATTTAGCTTAATCGAAAAATGGAAGCTTTGTCATGTTATGACTTGGTTTGGTATGTAGTGGAACATGTTTAGTGATTTTTAATTACTCCCTCCGTTTCATAATGTTTTTCCCATTTCTGTTTGGATCAAAAATTAAGGAAGGTAGATTGTGTGGATGAGATTAAAGTAGAAAAATAATAAAGTAGATTGTGTGAATGAGATTAGTTAAAAATTAACAAGAATAGAAATGGGAAGAAGATTATGGAATTTTCTTTTTGGGAAAGTGGGATGAAGATTGTGGAATGGAGGGAGTACTATTGATTACTTTTAATTCTATTTTTAACATACATTGAAATATATCGGATCAGATAGAAGAATAAAGTCAAAAAGACACAATATAGGTATTTAAATAACAACACTATAGAATAAGATAATTAAAACACTAATTTCAATATTTATATTTTAATACTGCAGTAAACATAACGTAATCTAAAGATAAATTTTTATAATCCTGCTATCATACTTCCTCCATTCAATTCCATTTGCATCAAATAGAAAAAAACACTATTCATTCAAGTGGAAAGTTTTTGAAATTTCTCACAACGTATTGAATAAAATATAGTCATGCGGAATCTTGTTTGATAGATTTTAATGAGTACAATAAGAATACCCAAATTTTATAATTTTTAGAAACGTAAAACTCTACATATTTGCGTCCCAACATTCGCGTTGGCAAACTGAAAAAACAAAGGATATAAATGGAGTTGAAGAGTGGGAGTATATATTATCATGGAAACTTTATCTCAAAGCCTCTTTCAATAAATATTCAATTCGCAATGATAATAATTTTTATTCGAAAATACTGGTAGTACTCCATAATAATTTAATTTGTTCAATATTCAATTACTTTTAGATTCATTTGAAACCTAAATGGTGTAAAAAAATTCATCAATTTTGTACTCCGTTTTTTATTTGATCAATGTTAGTACTCCGTATATTTTATGACAAGTTTTTTCTCGGTGCATAAAATATACGTTGTATAACTTGTTCGATCTATACATATTACTGATTAATTTTATATTATTATATAACTTAATATTGAGTTTTTTGATGATTAACTCTTAATTAATTAATTCACTAAACAAAACACTACGGCCATTATCATTTACACAATTACTTTAATTAATCTAACCGTTGATTCATCATACGGAGTATATAGTAACTAATCATAATTTATCATTAACATCATTAATTCACAAGTAATTAATTATAAATAATTATCTCTCTAAACATCGGTCTAAAACAACAACGGGTAAACCACCTTTAAAAGTGGCACTAAGACCCGGAACAAAACGGGGCACCCAACCCGGATCCGCTAACCGAATCTTAAACCGTTTAACAAGCGATAATGCGACCGTCTTCATTAGCAATAATGCCATATCTTTTCCTAGGCAAACCCGAATACCCGCTTGGAAAACCGGGTATTTATACGGGTTCATGGGCTTAAACACACCCTCACTACTCAACCACCTTTCGGGCCGAAACTCGAGACAATCCGGGCCCCATATGTCCTCCATTCGGCCCATTGCGTATGGGTGGTACGCAACCCGTGTACCTGTTTCAACCCGGGTCCCGTCGGGTAAAACGTCGGGACCACTTGCGAATTTCGAGTCCATTTGTACTGGCGGGTATAGCCTCATGGTCTCGTATACTACCGCGTGTAAGTAGTGCATTTCTTTTAGTTGTTCTAATGTTGGTATGGTCATGGGCCGGGCCTCTGGCCCAGACTTATCTGGGCCCATGACCCTGTTACTCTCCTCAATTATCCGGGCTTCAACCTCCGGGTTTTGGGCTAGGAGGTAGAATAGCACGGTTAGGCCCGAGGCATTCGTGTCTCGGCCCGCTAATAGGAAACTTACGACAATGTCCCTAAGGTATTTGTCATTTGTTACACTTCCCATGAACCTCGATAATAAGTTCCCTTTATTGACTAGTTTACTATTTTCTCTATTAACTTTTATAATTCTCTCAGCCAGAATGTTGACTTTTTTGATAGCGGCCTTGAGCCGTCTCTCGGACCCAAGGTTTAGGGCTCGCTTTGCCCGCCATACCACCGAGGACGGGTGTAAGGCCCGCTCAGCCGATAGGTTTGATGCCACATCAAACGCCACGTCAAACCCCGGTAGGCCTGCAGGGTCAACCCCGAAGGAAAACTTACAAATGTTGTCAAAGGAAAACTTCCTAAAAATAGCTTGTAAGTCCAACACTGGCAAGTTTGACCGTTCAGGCCCATCTAACACAGAACGAAAATTCTGCTGATCACTTTTAAAGTTTTCCAGGATAGGAACGAGTCTGTCAGCAATCTCATGAGCTAGAACCTCATGAGCATAAGCTCGAATCGAGTTAGACCCTAGCTCAAGACTAGCCATCTTTCTTTGGAACCTCCAATGATCACCATCAACATTAAAAATACCTTGACCAAGTAAGTCCCCTAAGATGGTCAAAGTGGGCTTACCCTTAGGGTAATTGTCAAACTTGGTTTTAAGAATGTGTTCCACATTACTAGGATTTGATGTGATTATATTGTTTAGGACATGAATATGGACCGTTCTCGTAGGAGAATTACTCAATAAAAACGTAATCCAGTCCGGTAAGTTATTAAATTTTTGTCTCCAACTAGAAGTTATGAAAGTGTCACATATTTCACACTTACAAAACCTTGGATTTATTATCTTCATAAATTTGTAGGTGAATAAATAGTATGAAAATGTTGAAAATGTAATAATAAAGGAGAAAAAGAAGAAAATTTGGCAAATGTTTATGTTGTGCTCCATTTTTTTGAATATTAGAAATTTTTTGATGTTGTGGATATTATTATGTGAAATTGTGAAGTAGTTATGATTGTGTTTGAGATGAAGGGGCTTATATAATGTCGGTTTTATTATTAAAATATTAGTATATTATTTTGGCCACTATTATTATTTTATAATTTAAAAATAAAAGTTTGGGCTTTTCAAACTTGTGGGGGTTTTTTGTGATATTCAACTAGATTACAAGTGGGCCATTTTGGTACTAAGTTGAAATTAAATGTGACACACTCACACACTTGCAATACGTATAGCACACGATGAATTATTAGTCGAGACGATCTTATAAAAGCGTTATTTTGAACCTATTGTATAAAAAGTGGTTACTGAGTTAACTTTGGGTAATTTCTTTAATGACTATTATGTCTCACGTGTACATGTAAGAATGTAAGACGGTATCACAGAAGACTTACTGCACTTAAATATCTTTTATTACAAAATATAAACACAATGTTCTTAAAGTAAAATTAGAAATGGAAATGAAGTGTGAATGCATGCGGGGCTTATTTTTTATTGATCTCATCTCATGTTATAGGTACTCAGTATTGTACGGAGTAAAATAGTTACATACATTATACTTTGTAATAAAACAATATTTTTATAATAATCAATTTTCTCAAAAAAAAAAGAAGAGAATTATAATTTTATTAATTAGTAAGACAGTAAGGTAATAATTAAAACGGATACAGGGTACAATAATAATATTCATAGTATTATAGAGACTATTTTTACCGAAAACTGATATACTTTGCTTTCAATAACTCACAGACAAAAAATTTACACACAATATCGTTAAAGCACATCACTTGGCCACCGCAGCCCCCGTCGGGGGTGGCTTACATGGTACATGTGGTGGTGTGGGAATGCATGTACCCGGGGGGAGTCAACCCCTCGTCATCAAAAAAAAAAAAAAAAAAAAAAACTCACAGACAATTTACACACAATATCGTTAAAAGGTTACTTATGAGTACTAAATTAATTGACGACCTCACTATATATACACTATAATTCTATAAAACGGCTTCATATTTAAAAAGTTATTACTCCGTACAATAATAAGTATAAACTACACTCTTTAACCTCAAATAATTTTTATATTCATACTTGAATTTTCCCCTTTATCACATAAAAAGCTAATGTAATAGTACTACTCCGTATGATTGAATGAATAATTTATTTTTTTAGTAAAATTTCGGCACGTAATTGAAAAAGTGATACAACTCATATTGTTTTTTATGCTAATAGTGTTAAAACACGTCGACTTAAGTGTGTATAAATTTGTTACGTGCTTAATATAGTTAAGACACAACACATAAGACATTTTTCATTTTATATACTATATACTATACTACGGAATATTTTAATTTTATCGTGCGTTAGTTTACCTAATGCTTTACAACTTTATTTATATATGTTGTATGTAGCATCAAATTTTCACACGCTATTCAAAACAAAAGACAAATATATTATTAAAATAGTACGTCAAAATCTTTAAAAAAATTAAAGATTATTCTAGCTTTTTCAACTAATTAACCTATCCTTATTGTTATTGTCCACTAATTTTTATTATTAATAAAATTCTATTTGCGTTTAATGAACTACGTCGTATTCTATGCATGTATTGATTTAACGTAATTTTTTTATAGCTATTTTATAGTTTAATTGTTTATTTAGGTGAAAATTATCCGCTTAAACAACAAGATATTTTCAACTGTATGTCATATCTCTTTTTGAATTGGTTTTATATTTTATAATTCATCAGAGTTTTGTTATTTATCAATAAAATTATTCAGTTTTTATTTTAAACTATTTTTCACTTGCGCTCACCCATTTTTGAAGTTATTGTGCCACAAATAAATAAGCAGTTTCAATTTGAAACGTGCTTACATTGAAGAAATAATCCTCCATAGTTTCTTCGTAAATCTCATTTTCAAAAAACTAAAATTCAATTAAGGCTTTATGTTTCTTTTAAGCGTAATCTTGCTAAATAATTAATCTGGATTGAACTTATCTAAACTACTCCCTCCATCCCGGTCATTTGTTTACTCTTTCTATTTTGGGGTACGGGTCATTTGTTTACACTTTTCAAAAATGGTCATGGGTGACCCATGTGGGGGGTGGACCCCTACTCCCTTAACCAATTACATTTCATAATTTTAAGCAAGCGGGACCCCCTTTGTACTTCTATTATTATTTTATTAGTTTTTTCTCACCTCTTTCCTCACATCGATAAATGTATAAAGTAAACGTAAACGTAAACAAATCATCGAGACGGAGGGAGTAACTAAAATCTAATTTAACATTATTTTTTGAAGCAAAAATCGGAATGAATTATTTATCTAAATCTAACTAAAGTAAATGGAGTAAATCACAATTTAGTTTAATTTACGAGTAGTATTTTAGAAAATATTTATATTTATATTTCAACTAGCATAATACCCGTGCATAAATGCACGGGATGTATAAAAATAAGTTAATAGTTAATTGAAAATTTTGGTAATTGAATTAAATATTAAATTGAAATAAGAATACTTCGTAGTAATAATATAAACACAATCTAAATAAACATGCATGAATGTATTCTTAGACCCAAAATACAACAAACCGTATTTTACCCGACCGCATATTTATTTAACATGTAACCCGCTTACTCGATCCGTAATTGTCTTCTAATTAACCCGTTTAATAGCTTTAAAAGTGTCAATTTTGATTTTTCTTAATTAACTATCAAAATTTAGATGATAGAATCGTTGAAAATTGTAATAAATAATTAGAATAATGGAACATCTAAATTTATTTTTATACAAATATAGTAATAAATTTATTTTAAAATATAGCATAATGTGGGAAAAGCCTATCAAAGTATCGCAATACATTGTCTTAAAATTCATCATATAGTATAATAATATGGTAAAACGTGCTTAAAATGCTATATTGAGAACACATTAAATAAAAATGAATAGTCTAAGAGATAAAAATAAAAAGATATTCTGTTGTACATAGAAGATATTGACATAGTGACATAATTTCAAAAAGGAAATAAACTAAAAGGGGAAAAAAAATAAAAGGTTAAAAAAAGTTGGAGGGAAACTGGAGAGAAAATTTGTGTAGGATGGTTTTTGTTATATATAATTAATATAGATATAATTATTAAAATAATCATTAAAAAAAAAAAAAACAAATTCTTATTTAATCCGTCTTAAATTAAGAAGGGTCAAATATTATGAATAAGACAAGTAGATAGAAAAGATGTAACAGATTTGTCTTTTATATGCAAGTGAAAGATTACTTTACCCATTTTAAGCTTAAGATAAATAACTCGTTTTAAGTAAGACTTATCGAAAAAAATGAGGTCGATATCAAATTAGGCAAATTGAGCCAAACAACATGTCAAAAGAATGCGACAGTCCGATTCAGAGCTTAGAAGTACCAGCTAAGCGACAGATATACAAAGTTGAAAGTGATTATATTGCTGCCCGTATACTGTCTGTCATTTATGCTCTCATTTTTTAAATCACGAATAACACGTGTGTTTGTTTAATATTTTTTTTCAAGCATGTGCCCTTTAGTCGCCAACTTGGGTCGTCATGAATCATGAAATCTACAAATAGGTTGTCTAATTTTAGGTTTATACAGTTAAACGTCTAAGATCGATTTTAAATTTTAAAGAGGATCGGTGAGATTTTGACCCATGGTCACTGGTCAGAATACTGTAATATCATATTATGAATCAATACAAGGTGAAAGAAAGTTTTATTAATTGGTAATGAGAAGAGTAACCTGTCTTATAAAGTACTCAAGTCTCTTCAGTTTGGTTGAGGTGAGACTTTACACGTGGAGTTATATTTCAGTTTTTACGCCATCATTGCAATTTTTGACACTATTTATTAGCTTGCTGAATTTTTAAATTGCGGCGACTAATATATAAATGAGAAGGTATTAATGTGTAATCTTGTTTGATTCGTTCTCTTAAATAAAATATTAATATTAAAATTTGATAATTTTATATAATAGGTAACAATTAAACAGGTCCCGGTCAACATCTAAATATAGATGCAAATAAAAATAATACCGTATTGTTCAAGAAGAAGTTTGGTTAGTTAATGTGGCATCAAAACGACAAAAGATACTTCCTCCATTCCATTTGATTCTATACGTTTGCTTTTTTGACACTATTCACGAGTGAGGATAATGGTCGATATAATTTTTAACATATAAAATAAAACATAATCATGTGGGATCTTGTTTTAATTGTCTTTTCGAATACATTATTAATATCAAATTTTTATAATTTTTTGAAATACGTAACTAAAGATATGAACAAAAGAAAACGTGTATCGACGTACGTGCAGAAAGCAAACGTATAGAATCAAATGGAATGGAGAATGTATAAATTAAAGATCACTAATTCACTATGATAACAGTTTTGTCATACTCCCTCCGTTCATATCCACGCTACCACTTTACTTTTTCACACTTGTCAACGCGCATTTTGCCTATTAAATATTATTAGAATCATGTAACGGGTCTGACCAAACCCGAGTGAAAGAGAGTGAGCCCGCTTTACAAGTCCAAAGATATCCACATTTCTCAAAACCAATTGGCAATGAGAGGAGTTCCCTTAAACTTTATAAACCACACCAAACTCATGTGGGCAATAACACTCCAACACTCCCCCTCACATGTGAGATCCCTCGGAAACTCAGGGCGAAACCATGGGAGCACACCGGAGTTGTATAAACAACCCGAACACACGAGGGCGGCAATAACCCGAACCCAATCGGAGCGGCAAACCCTCAAATTAAAGAGGACCTCCTTCGGTGGCATAATTTTTCAAGGGTCAGTTTTAAACTTATCGAACCCAAGGCGAACCCGGGCTCTGATACCATGTTAGAATCATGTAACCGGCCTGACCAAACCCGAGTGGAGGAGAGCGAGTCCGCTTTATAAGTCCAAGGGTATTCACATTTCTCAAAACCAATTGGCAATGAAAGGAGTTCCCTTAGACTTTATAAACCACACCAAACTCTCTTCCACAATCAATGTGAGACTTCTCACATGTGGGCAATAACACTCCAATAATTATCGTTAGCTATGTCGTTTATTCAAAAAATTATAAAAATAAGATTTTAATTTTGTACTCATAATGACAATTCAAACAAAATCACATATGAATGTTAAAATATAAAGAGTGTCAAAAAGAGAAGCATATTATGTGAATTTGAATGGAGAAAATATTTAATTTCACCGCGATATTATTATCTGATTTTTTCGACCACTGTATAATAGACGTAGATATTTTAGATAGGAATCATAACATGTGGATAAAATTAATGAGAAGCAAAGTACGTAGTACGTACCATATCATGTCGTAAAGTAAGTAGTAGGATAATATATAAATACGTGTGAAAAACATAGTAGACTACACAGTTGCAATACTTATTATGTCGACAGCCGAAATAAATGAAAGTTTTAAATTATTATCGTGACACTTTATAGTTTGTAATTTTGTACGTACATATGTTGCATGAGATATAAATTAAGATCATGCGTATATAATTCCTATGCATGTATGCTTTACCTACAGTCTAAAGACTACAAACCTACAGTATTTATAATTATTTACTGCATATATTGTGCGTTTGTACTTTTGATTATTATCGTCATCACATACGAACTAGTGATCTAAATTTGATTATTATAATACTAATAATAATTTTAATTAGTCTAATGAATATCATTATTCGAGGCTCATAGTGCTCAATTTCTACTTAAACTCATGTTTAATGACATTGTTAATACTCCGTAATAATAATGTTAAAAGATTTTTTTTTTAAATTATGTGAGTAAAATTATATTAATAATGTACTACGGAGTAGTATAATTTCATTTAATTATTTTCGTAAATATAATAAGAAGATAAGTTATATGAAGAATAATTTCTTTTGTAAGTGCGACTAAACTATCGATGTTGTAAGATATAAAATGACATTTGTATAAGAGTATTATGAAAACTTTGGAGTTGAATAAAGGGATTATCGGATGTGTACTAAAATAAAGTATCTAGAGTATTAGAAAACGCAAACTAAATTTTAGAAAGATGTAAATTATGTGTGTAATACTCCTATTATTTTAAGACATAATCGAAATTGTGATATATTCACTTTTTACTGAATTCGATAATTTCATGTAACAAGAAAAATATAAACTTCGTACAAACTTACAATTATTGTATCAGTGTATCACAATATCCACCAACTGAATAAGTTAATTAATCCATTGATGATTATACCCTAAACATAATATCGATATTTGATCATATAGAGTATTAAAGTTTTTTATTTATTGAGATCTTTACACATGGTACAAATCTGTAGTATTATCTTGACAAAAATGGCATAAACTTGACTAAATGATTAATTACCCCTTGTGACAATTTTTTTTTTTTGGGGGGGGATAACGTGATACTTGCAGCCGCTATCTTTGGTGCGCACTGGGTAAACCCCCCGAGCGTACATGATAGCCTGCAAACTATACACGCTAGGTCAGTCACCTTTTTTATCAGGACGACAGACTCGTGATCTATTAGGCATAGCCTCAATATTCTAACATTCCTCACTAGATTGTTTTTGGAGAGAATTGAACCTAAGACCCATGTGAATTTCATCCATATTTTAATCACTAGACCACACCCTTATGGGTATGACAATCCACTATTGAATCACATTTTCATGTATTTATTCCAGTAAAACATAAAACCGATAACAATTATATGTGGATTTTTATATCTTCAATCTTTCATCCAATTGTCTGTATAATTTATAATAACTCACTCATTTATTAAGACAAATCGATAATCTTACTCGAAAACTGAGTATATGTACGTATCCAATTCTAGGGACTAGGGTAGTAATTACTTTAATAAAAAAAAAATAATAATAACTCATGTCTCACGTTTGTAGGAATATCACAGCTAAAGTGTACCAATACATTGGATGTACAAGTGAATAAAATCAGGATTTTGTTGTTGTAAATTCGACATTGATTTGGCATGCATCTTTTCACGTTCAACGTAACTTTCCGTTTCATCTTGCTTTTCAAACCACACATTTATTTATAAATAATATGGAGTACATATTTGGAGGATACATAATTTTATTTCAAATTATTGATTTAAAGTTAGAGGAATTATGTTAGAATCATGTAACGGGTCTAGCCAAATTCAAGTGGAAGAGCGCGAATTCGCTTTACAAGTCAAAGGCAATCCACATTTCTCAAAACCAATTGGCAATGAGAGGAGGACCCTTGTACTTTACAAACCACTCTACACTCACTTCCACAATCAATGTGGGACTCTCACATGTGGGCACTAAACTCCACTCTCACATGTGGGCACTAAACTCCAACACTCCCCCTCAAATGTGAGGTCCCTTGGAAACCCAGGGCGAAACCATGGGAGCACACCGGAGTGGTATAAACAACCCGAACTCACGAGGACGGCAATAACCCGAACCAAATCGGAGCGGCAAACCCTCAAAGAGGACCTCCTCCGGTGGGCATAATTTTCAAGGGCCAGTTTTAACTTTATCGAACCCAGGGCGAACCCGGGCTCTGGTACCATGTTAAATTCCACGGGCCTGGGCCACACCCGAGAGTATGAGAGAGTCCGCTATAAGGTCTAGGAGGTTCCATTCTAAAACCAATTGGCAATAGGAGGAGTAGCCCCTAAGCCTTATAAACAAGACCAACTCTCATCTCATAACCGATGTGGGACGCAATGTGGGAATTTATATTAGGCTGGATCCATCTCCAACAAATTAAAATACAAATTTAAGAAAAAGAGGAACAAAAATTACACAACATATTTGAAACTGACGTATTGTTAGCTGACATTTGATTATATATAGACTAAAATTTCGCTTATATTCATTTTAATTTATCGCTCAATTTCATATGGAAAATAAATTTTTAGTTCTCAAATGGATGATTATCAACAATTGAAATACAAATGATTTCTGTTACAAGAAAATACACTAAATAATAAGGATTAGATTTGGAAAAAGTATTTACATAGATAGTTACTCCCTCTATTCAAATCCATTGGCATCTCAACACTTTTTGACATTACTAATGTAGGCGAAATTTTTTCGAAATAACTCGTAATGTACAAATAAAAATATAGTTATGTGAGATTTTGTTTTATTCGTCTTGATAAGTACAACATTAATATCAAATTTTTATATTTCTATACAATTTAAAACTATTGATAAGTCGTTACAAAACGCGCCTCGACAAATGTGAAAAAAATGAAGGAATGCCTTTGAATTTGAATTGAGGGAATACATATTAGGCTCGATAGTTAATTTGAGTACACATAGAAGTGGATTTAAAACAATTAATAGGCCCATGCAAAATGGAGTGCAAGTGTACATACGATGGATCTCGCATTAAATGAACAAGTTCGACCACGACAACGAGCCAAGGATTAGAGCTGATAAGGGGCCTACCGCCCATTTTGCCCGGCCTGTCCGGCCTGCTTAAAAGTTGGTACGGATTACTCATTTTCAAGAATTTACAAAGGCCCGATCCACAAACTTATCCAAAACCCGCTAACCCGCTTGTCCAAAGGACGAAAAATCATGCTAGGCCCCGCCCACGTCCGACCCGAACCCAAAGTTGATCACCTCTAACAAGGATCGAACTCTTGATTGCAGACCTTTTGACCTGATAAACGAGATAATTGTGTCAATTTCGTTTAGATCGAATCATTATGACTTTATGAGTACGATAAATATATTGTATGGAGTATTTTTTACCGGTTTGGGTCAATTTAGGTCTTATCAGGTTATTTTTGAGTCGGTTTGCTTTCGAGACAAGTTACATGAATTTGGTTAATTTTAGGTACTCTTTTGTATAAATAATGTCAGTCTAGTTACTTGGAGTAAAGTTGCAGCAAATTGATTTTGGGTCAATAAGTTTTGGGCCGAGTCTGGGTCCAGACATGTCAATTCGTATTTGGGTCAATTTGGGATTACATATGTCCCATGTCCAATTTCGAATATCTCATAAGCCGTATTAAATTATCTGATCGAGTCGGATCTGTTTTATCAAATTTTTATGATCTATGCTTGTTAATTACTCCCTCCATCCCAAATAATTATTCCTTTTTCTATTAAAATTAATTAGAAATGGGGACACTTATTTTGAAATGAAGGGAGTACCAAAAACTATAGCCATAGACGGGCTTCGCACTTGGAAGCAACATTGTAAGACTTCTTATACAAATTGGTAGTTATTAACTTATTTGGTTGATTTTTTTAACTAAATAGTATGAGTAAGTGTCACATAGTGAGACGATCTCGAATGAGATCTATCGTAAGATATTGTCCGCTTTAGTCTAAACCCGCATGTTTTTGCTTTTTGGGTACTCCTAAAAGGCCTCTCACAAGTAAGGTTGGTACTTGGTAGTATCATATAAAGTACGGAGTAGGTAAAATTTTTCTACCTCACCGATATAAATTTTGAATTGTTACACTCAACCGTCCTCCCTTAATCCAACAACTATTGAGTCGTGAGGACCACCGATTTCTCAATCGTCCGTCTATTTTATTGACGGTGTTCCACATATCATGGTAAACTTAATGACAATCCATTTCATAAGGCCTCCAATACATAAGGCCCAACCGAACCGTCGGCTTTAATACATATGGCCCGATAATATTGGAGCACTTGAGGGCTTGACCCATAGACGACTAGAGAAGATTGAAAAGTAAACAAGTCAAAAAGAAAGGTACTCGGTAATTCTCAAATGGTAGGCATGCATATAAACCCTTCCCCATATACACACAATATTATGTGTAACTTTCCAAAGAAATTATACTTGTAGTTTGGTCCATAGTATATGTCCCTTTCATTTTGAGGGTATCTCATAAAATTTTAATATACTGATTAGTTAGTTTATTATAAAACAATTTAACACGTATGATAAATTATTCGGGATTAAAATGTGTGTATTTTAACACTTAATGTAGAAATGTACAATCACTTTTTAGAGTTTTAAAGTGGTTACATTTAACAACTTAGTAAAAAGTGGTCATATTTTAGTCAAAATCCATCAGATACATTAAACTGTCGTAATTTAGACTTTACCATTATTGATTAGATCATACGGAGTACAAGTCATTTCGAACAATCTTAGGCTTGAAAGTGATTTTGGATAAATGAATTTAAGTTTTGAGCCATCATAGACTTATCCACGACGGAGTCACGTATATAAGAATAATATATGACGACAAATTTAGTTTAACATGACTTTAGTTATATTTACAAATTTTCGATATAATAACATAAAGTAGTTTCATGTAACTTATACTCTTAAATAATCTTGAAGAAATATGATAAATGGTATTATAATAATAATTATTATTATTTATTTATTTATTTTCATTATTATTATTTACTCCGTATTTATTTATTTTTATTATTATTTTTATTAATTAGAAAGGGAGTCTTAACAAAAAATTAAAGTAATGAAAAAACAAAGTAGAAGTATATGACAATGGTGGCTACTTTTGTTGATCAAAGCTGAAAATATTGGAAATAGATAATCTACTTCTTCCACTTGAATGACTGCATGAGACAGACATGATTAGTCAATATAATCATTAACACACTTTAATCATTCTCCTTCTGCTCATTGCTCAATTCACATACTTACGAATTTAGAAAATCTATCGTAAATTATTTCACGCATGAAACAATCAATATATATATATAACTTTTCAGCATCTCATATATAATAACTTTAGAAGTATTTAATGAGATAATAATAAATTATATTGTTTGTTTCACGCATGAAATGACTCATTTTTGAATTTGCTAGTGAAATTGATATTCATGGAGAACATGGCTTGTGAAAATCGTCTTTCACTAATAAAGTGAAAGATGAGTATTCTAATATGTCAAATATGACAATTATTATTGACTAAAACGTAAACACTTCTACCATTTAATAGTGATCACAATATAATTAATAGTGGTCACCATTAACTTTAATATGATTACGTTTTATGTGTCAAAAAACTCGTTTTCATAAAATGCTTAGGGAACAAAGTCACAAATTTAATGGTCACCCTATCAAAAATAAATGTAATAGTGACATTATAGTCAAGTGGAATATATTAATCAATTAATTAATGGATATCCACAAAAAAAAAAAAAAAGATTAATTAAGTGTAAGTCTTGTGTGAAGCAGATGCTTTCTTTGTGAACGGCGAATATTAGCGAAAGAAAGACAGTGGGAAGAAAGTCTTTCTTCCCACTCGTCTTTATTCGCTAATATTTAATTCGTTCCGTAACAAGTTCTGCTTCTTATATAATTGTGATTAATTAATGAATTATTTTAATGATCAATTTAATGAACCCCATTTATTTGGAAAATATAGATTCTAGAAAGTATTTATCTTCTCCATTAATCAATTTGATTGATTTAGAAACTCAATTATTGTAAATTATTGTAATTATTTATTTACATTATATAAATCACTCGTACATCTGTATTTTTTCCAATTAATTATACTCATTTTTACTGTACATCTTAGCTCTCACTAAAAATTTTACATTTTTACCCCCCCAAAACACCCATTTTCTCTATCAAATCTTGTAAAATTCCCCAAAATTTCAATGCCACAATCTCTGTATGTATATAGAATTTTTCTGTTTTTTTTTTTTTTTATTTGAATTAGTTTTCTGAAAAAAGTTTGAAACTTTATGTAGTTTTGCTTCATTTTGATGCATTTTAATCTCTAAATCTACACTTTTAACTGTAGTTTTTCTTTTCTTTTTGCTAATTGAGAAGACTTAGATGTAATTATGACCTAAAGTTTCAATCTTTTGATCATTTAATGGCATATGGAGTATTGTTTACCTTTGGTAATTTTACTGCAGTAAAACTAGCTTAGTTTAATTACATTGAATGTTATTACAAAGTAAAGATGAAGAGTTTAATAATAATAATCCAAGACAAATTTACAAGATGTATGAAAATGAATCTTCTAAAATTGTAGCATATGTTATTCAACAGAGGTCAACTGTTTTTTCACCTTCAATGAAAAAATCAGTTAGACCACTGTTTAGTCTGCTGTTGTTGGTTGTTGTGGCTGCAACTTTCGGGTCTCGGGTCGCCATTAGAACCGGGTTTGGATCCATTTACGGGGACGGGGACGGTTCGACTCGGGTTTGGGGAAATGGGTTTGATTCGGGTTTGGGTTCATCAGTTGATTTCCCAATTTTTAACTCCACATTGTTAAAATTGGCTGAAACTGAGGTGGGTGAGGTGAAATTGAGGGCTGAAGTTGATCAATTGTTGGAGGGTAATTTCGGAAATCCATCCCGTCTTAGGACGTTTGCCACGTGGCGTAGGTTTTTCAATAGTGGAGACGCTAGGGTTAGGACGTCGAGGGGGTTCCCGTTGAAGAGTATCCGGTCTCCGGAATTTTCTAGGGTTTGGAGGGAGTTTCGGAGGTGTTTGAGGGAATGGTCGAGAAAAACGATGTTCCAACCGAGTGTCGTTGAGGAATTAGTGGACCGTGTGAAGGTCCCGATTGATAGGCATAACGGGGTTTTGGATGGTGAAACGAGAAAGTACTCGTCGTGTGCTGTGGTGGGGAATAGTGGGATTTTATTGAGCAAGGAGTACGGGGGGTTGATTG
Organism: Dianthus caryophyllus; assembly: GCA_023091065.1. NCBI lineage: Eukaryota > Viridiplantae > Streptophyta > Magnoliopsida > Caryophyllales > Caryophyllaceae > Dianthus > Dianthus caryophyllus. The sequence goes on from CM041529.1 coordinate 28,635,166, forward strand.
ATAGCCACGAGGCCGTGATTAGGTTGAATAATGCTCGTGTCGAGTCGTACCAAAAGAATGTCGGGTCAAAGACAAGTATTTCGTTCGTGAATAGCAACATTTTGCATCTTTGTGCACGACGAGGGGATTGTTTTTGCCACCCGTATGGAGCCAACGTCCCGATCGTTATGTACATGTGCCAACCCGCTCAGTTTCTTGATTACGTGGTTTGCACCCCGTCTCATAAATCGCCCTTGATTGTCACTGACCGTAACTTTGACATGTTATGCACTCGTATAGTGAAGTACTACTCTTTGAAACGGTTTGCCGTAGATGGGCCGAGAAACAAGACTCTCGAGATGTGGAACTCGGTCCACGAAGGTTCCATGTTCCATTACTCGTCCGGTATGCAAGCTGTGACAATGGCTTTGGGTATCTGCGATCAAGTTAGTTTGTTTGGGTTCGGTAAATCGACTTCAACTAAGCATCATTACCATACGAATCAGAAGAAGGAGCTTAGCTTGCATGACTACGAGGCCGAGTATGACTTCTATCGTGATCTCGTCGAGCGACCGCACTCGATTCCATTCTTCCCGGAAAAGTTTAAGTTTCCTCCGGTGGTAATTCACCGTTGACCTCAATCTGCTGTTCAAAATTCGTGTTTACGTTGTTATACCGATTTTGCATAGGAATAGAAAGCATATTGAAATTGAAATTCCGGAAGAAGTGTTCCGGGATATACGTCTGTTATTCATGTACTTTTGATCTAGGAGATGAATTCTACGCTTCCACAGTTGTTGTAATTTGTGAAACCGCTTGTGGGAAACGATTCACTGTTTTGTCAATGGAAATTCGATTTGTAACTATTGGAGACTTTTTATGATCTGTCATACTCCTACTTAAAATTGATCGGTAAACAGTCAATATGTGAGACTCTCTACCTTCGATGGTTCATCGGTCATATTACAATTAGTGAGGGCGTGAGGCAATAAAAAGCAATGCCTGACTTTCGACTAAAACTGTCGACTCAATAACATGCGTGCAAAAGTTCTTCTTTCGTTAGGTACTTACGTGACGTTAAACTCCTTGTTTCAACCATTCATTAAGTACGAAGTTGACCGTCTTTGTGATGTTCTAACTATAGGTATTATTAAACTTGAAAACTAAGTTTCGATACACATCATTGTAAGCGAGGCTCTAACTAACGCAACCCGAAGAACAATATAAGTGAACGCAGTCAAAAATTAAAATTAACCAGAAATAGATGTCAATTTTATGGAAATTTTCTAAAATTGAAACCCAATAATTATGACATTTTTTTTTTGGAAATTAATACTTGTGACATTATTATACGTTATCTAAAGAAGTATATAAATTATATTTTATCAAGTTATACACAACAGGGATCCGTGGCGCAATGGTAGCGCGTCTGACTCCAGATCAGAAGGTTGCGTGTTCGATTCACGTCGGGTTCAATCTCCCGAACAAAACCCTGTCTTTTTTTTTTTTTTTAAAAAAGAAGAAAATTCGTTTTTTTTTTTTAATTTATTTTATAATTGTTTTTTTTTTTTTTTTTTTTATTTATTTTTTTTTTTTATTAATAACTACTCCCTCCATTCACTTCCATTTGCATCCTTTGCTTTTTCACGTTTGCCAACGCGAAAACCCTGTCTTTTTTTTTTTTTTAAAAAAAGAAGAAAATCTTTTTTTTTTTTTAATTTATTTTATAATTGTTTTTTTTTTTTTTTTTTTTTTTTTTTTTAATTTTTTTTATTTTATTTTTATTAATAACTACTCCCTCCATTCACTTCCATTTGCATCCTTTGCTTTTTCACGTTTGCCAACGCGAATGTTGGGACACAAATATGTTGAGTTTTACGTTTTTAAAAATTATAAAATTTAGATATTCTTGTTGTGAGAAAATCCGAAAAATAAAACCTATCAAACAAGATCCCACATGACTATATTTTATTTGATACGTTGTGAGAAAATCCGAAAATTATCCACTTGAATGAATAGTGGCTTTTTTCTCTTTGATGCAAATGGAAGTGAATAGAGGGAGTAGATAATAAATGACTAAAAAGCAAAAAAAAACAAAAAAAAAAGTGTAAATAAATGGATTGTTAGATTCAGTCAATTAATCAATTTACAAACTTACATACTTACATTCAATGAATCAATGAAAATTACACACGTTTTTTATTATTAAAAAAATAGGGTTTTTCTACGGTGTACCCTCCAACTTTTTAATTTTCTCTCGTGTATCTCTTTTTTTTTTTTTCACTTACACCGTGTATCCCTAAATTTCATTACTCATTCTATACCGTGACCTAAAGTCACTAAACTGTTAATTAAACATTAACTTGGCAATTCTGATAATAGTTCTTATTTCCCCATATTTTTATACTATCTCTTCAAAATTGTGAAATATCCCTCTCTTTTTTCCATTTTTAGTGTTAGTCTAAAAGAAGAAAAAAAATGAAGAAAAGTGACGAAGTCACAAAAAATATAAAATAGAAGAAAAAACGGGAGGGAATATTTATAAATTTAGAAGGAAATATTAAAAAGTGGGAGAAATAAAAGATTAATGTAACGGTGTTAGTGTTTAATTAACGGTTAAGTAACTTTAGGTCACGGTTGAGAATGAGTAATGAAGTTTAAGGGTATACCGTGTAAGCGAAAAAAAATAGAGATACACGATAGAAAACAAAAAAATTAGAGGGTACACACCGTAGAAAAACCCAAAAAAAAAGTAAGTAGCTTTTCAACTCTATGTACTCATGTTGTACAAAATTAGCCTAACTTACCAAAAAATATCTTGTAAGTTGTAACTCAGAATACTTCATTAAAAATACTTCATTTTAATAGAACCATTTTTCATGTCACATTTCTTGGTTTCACTTCAATTTAGGTAAACGTTTTTCAATAAATTTGAAATAACTTTTAAGTTAATTAATCTCATTTGACTTTTGGTTCTGGCGGCCTGTTTGACTTTTTTAGTCTCGCTGTCTTTGATGCAGATGATTGGACGGGTGATCATAGCAGCGAGCGTAGTCGCAGGGTGTTACATTTACAAGGCACTACGACCGCCCCCATCAAAGGTATGCGGTACCCTCGACGGTCCTCCAGTGACTTCACCAAGGATCAAACTCAAAGACGGGAGATATTTAGCGTATAAAGAACGCGGAGTTAGCAAAGATGAGGCTGCTTACAAAATCATCGTTGTCCACGGTTTTGATAGCTCCAAAGATCAGCAATTACCCGTCTCCCAAGTACAGACTAAAACACGATATTTGTTGCGCAGGCGCGCTGCCTAAAGGAATTTAGATCAGATTTTCACTTGACTTTGTGGTTGTATGTGTTCAGGAACTTGTGGAAGAGCTCAAGTTATACTTCCTGTACTTTGATAGAGCTGGTTACGGAGAAAGTGACCCGTACCCAAAACGATCCGTGAAAAGCGAAGCGTTTGATATTCAAGAACTTGCAGACGCGTTGCAGCTTGGATCCAAGTTTTACTTGATTGGAATTTCCATGGGGGGTTACCCTGTTTGGAGTTGCCTCAATTACATCCCTCATAGGCATGGTCTTACCGTGCAGTTTCCGTCATTTGTTTACATTTTATTTCAGACACTAGGGTAATGTTATTGTCGTGATTTATCGATAACGTTTTTTTTAACCTAATGTACAGATTGGCAGGAGTGTCCTTGGTAGTTCCATTTGTGCATTATTGGTGGCCAAAATTTCCAAGAGATATAGCAAGAAAGTCCATAAACAAACTTCCAGGGGTGTCCTTCAAATGGACATTTAGGGTTGCACATTATGCACCTTGGTTGTTCTACTTGTGGATGACTCAAACATGGTTTCCTTCTCTTAATACCAAGTGTGCTGACCCCGCTTCTATTTTCAGCCCCAGCGACTTTGAAATCGCAAGCAAATTGTCGCAAGTCGATGATGCTCAGGTAATTTAGCCCTTTGTTCGGATACACATTGTTCAGAAGGGTGTAGTCGTTAAATCGATATAAAAAGGTTGAGACTTGTATTTCAAAACATCTAACATTCAATTTATTTTCAATATCAGCAAACTACGATGAGAACAACCCAACAAGGTGAGTACGAGTCACTTCACCGCGACCTGATGGTAGGTTACGGAAATTGGGACTTCAGTCCCTTGGATCTGAACAACCCTTTCGAAGGCGATAACAAGGGTTCGGTACATATTTGGCAAGGTTGCAAGGACAAATTAATTCCTATTGAAATGAATAGGTATATCTCAAAACAACTTCCATGGATCAAATATCATGAAGTTAGTGAAGGAGGGCATTTATTGTTGTTTGAGCAAACAATGTGTGATCAAGTCATTAGGTCCCTTGTGCTTGGATGTGAATAGTACTAGTCCTATTTCTAATCGTAGTATTCCTTCCGTTTTAGTGAATTGCTTACAGTTTGACTTTTTTTAAGCGAGATTTGAGGGAAGTGTAAACAAATGATTGAGACGGAGGGAGTATTTTACGGAGTACTAGAATTATATGACACATGATGCTCGACAAGTTGTGGAATTGTAGGTTGCATTATTGGTAATAATTGAGAAAATGTTCTCATGGTGTTAGGTTGTCCACAAAAATATGATGAGGTTCATCATTTCATTTTAGATCAATGGTTAACCATTGTATCATACTATCATGTAATAGGGTATTTATTCGTTTGTATAATAGTGCACTCGTAGTTGCTGTAATGGGCGTGGTTTAAACTTTCTCGTTGAATAGAAAGAGTAATAATGAAACAACTCATGTTTCATATTCATCAGATTTTATAATGTGTACGTTTTATTTCCATTCGAATAATTCTTTACTTTTTCCCTATAAAATGTGACATCCTTAAATAAGATCTAAAAGTAAAAGTCGTCCCCTTAAGTGACGAATGAATGAATGTTTCTTTTATAACAATCTCCATCACCTCCAACAAGTCGCTATATCAATTTTGTCACTCCACTGTGACCCTCCTAGTCAGCTATGTTGACCCTCGAAATTTAGGGGGTTTCGGATTGGTTCTAGAGTTGAAGTTCAATGTGTCATGTGTGTAGGAGTCGGTTGTTGGCCATTTCAATATTCCAATCCCTTCTTGTCACATCCTCGGTTCGTATTTATACCACAAACAACCAAAAACACAAATTACGTCGACGACTTATAAATTTAACGAGTTGAACCCAAACAATATACACTCAAATAATCAATCAAAGATTCTACTCAATTGATTCACAAATATATTATTGCTTTAACATGAGCAAATATTAAGTGATTTGACTAAAAGATCGCTATTTTGTTTTTCATCTCAGATAATTAAATATAATACTCTATGAAATAGAGCAATAGATAAGACATTGGCCTCCAACGCTCACAAAATATTTGAGTGATTTTAGTAAAGAAAATACTCCTTATAATTCTGAGAATGGAGAATAAAAGAAAATTACGAGCGTCAAATTTATTTTCACCTAATCGTTAACCAAAACTATTAATTAAGAATACATCTTTTGTAAGATCGTCTCACATGTGAGACAGACACATCACAAGAGTAAAAGAAGTTATTTTTAAGTTACCTTGTAACTGTCCACTCATGTAAATGTTTTCACGATAAAATTACGTAATTGCTCAACCGTACCCGACTTTTTCTCAGTTGTACCCGAAAAAGACATAGATACCCTCCTCATTTCCTTCCCCCACATTTTTGATAACCTAATTTTCTCTCTTCTCTCTCCTCTCTTCATCCTCCTTTAATCCTCCCTCCTCAATTAAACCACCACCACCAACCACCCACCACCGCCTGTCCCACCACCATGGACCACCTCTCTCGCCTGGCCACCCTCCACCGCCGGCCTACACACCCTCCACCGCTTGAAACACTAAACCGACCAGGCCCACTTAACCGGCCACCAGCAGCCACCAGCCTGCTCCACCACCACCGCCTGCTCCACCACCCACAAAAAAAACAAAAAGATACCCAACTAAACTAACGTAACTCAGCCTACCACCACCACCACCTCCTGCCGGCAACACCCTACCCCACCACGCCTCGCCCATCAAGCCACCGCCACCACAAAGCTACCACCACCGCCGCCACCAACAACAACCCTAACCTAAACCCTAATTCAATTAAAAAAAAAAAATTAACAACCTTGCAAACGGCGGTCACCACCGCCTGCCAATCCACTGCAAACGGCGGCCACCAAAGACACCACCACCTGCCACCCCCACCACCGCCATCGCCAATCCCACCCCACCGCCAATCCTTAAACCCTATTTCATAAAAGAAAAAAAAAGAAAAAAGGAGCCACCACCACCGCCACCCCCACCACCGCCAATCCCACCCCCACCACAGTAGTCGCCACAACCACCCCCACCACAGCCGCCGCCGACCACTTCCCAACCATCCCAAGGATCCATATATTAAATAAAAATAAATAAACAATATAAACAAACATACATAAACAAAATAAATCAGAAAAATTAAATTAATGGAAAAAAAAAGAGTAAATTACATGATATATATAAATCATGAGGATCCATATATTAGAAATTGAATTAATTGTATGAGTAATTAAATTAATTGAAGAAGAAATTGGTGGTTTTAGGGGTTTTTTTGGGTGGAAAGAGAACAGAGAAAAAAAGGAAGAGCAGGGGTAGAGGATGGAAACTTAATGACAAAAAATGGTACAACTGAGAAAAAGTCGGGTACAGTTGAGCAACACCCTAAAATTATCGCTAAACCGTTTCATCGACGAGCGATAATACTTGTATTAAGCTTCAAATAAGTGACCCGGCCCAAGTAGAACCCAAGTATATTCCATTTAACCACGTACGCGTTTTCTTCAGGTAAATAATTAGCCAAACAAAACGTCGTCGTTTTACACAATAATAGGCGCCCAATTTCTCTGCTTTCCCTCTTTTGTTCATCCCCGACGAATTCCCCTAATTCTGGACAATTTTGGTACGAAATCATCTAAACCCTAATTTCTTCATTTCATTCTAATTTCACTTGTTGATTTCCCCCTTTTGCTTTCGATTATCCAATGTCGTTGATTAGTAGCTCAATTTTGAAACCCTAGGGTTTCGATTTTGATTTACGATGTTTTTGTTTGTTTCGTTGTCGTCAATTGTGCTTATTTAAGCATGATTTATGTCGAATTAGATGGATTTTGATTGATTTCTGAGTTTAATTACGGAAATTTGATGTGGTGATTGTTGCATTCTGTATTTCGTGCTGTTCTTCAGACGCTTCTAATTTTTTCTATTTAATTTGGGGAAACTGAGAAAAATGTGGAACGATTAGTGATTGAGGACGTAGAAAATAAGGTAAAATCATTGTTTGTTCAGCAGCTGTTGCTCTTTTTTTTTTGGTTTTGTTTATCGAAGCTACAATGTAGTTTGTGTATCGCTTTTGAAACAAAATGTGTTGTCGTTGTGATCGTAAACTTTCTGGTGCTTTTGCTGTGTACTTCGTATTAGTTTCGCTGCGTAATGTGTTGAAGATACATTGTGCATTATCTGGCACAAAGACTTTGCACATTTATGAGCTAAATGAACGAAATAGGCCAGTGATCTCCTTACGCTTTTGCCAGCGTATGAGATTTACGGGAATTCGGAGTATAGAATATTCTCTTATCTTGTCAAATGGGTAGCTAAAAGGGTTTGGGGCATAGCTTTTAAGTTCTGAGGTGGATCTCCTTGTTATTTCGTGGGACTATATTTCCGTTTTGCTGTCTGGTCTTTTATGTAGTTTCTTATGTAAGATGTAGGAACTTGGTTTTCCCACAATTTCACATATAGTGGTATTTTTCGAGTTTCCTCTTTTTAACGGTCTGCATTGTGTCTCTTCCTGCTTTGAGATGTTAGCAATTGACTCTTTGTCCTGCATGCTGCCCAGTGACCATTTTCGTTTTCGTAGATTTGGTACTTACTTTCGATTGTAGACGTAGCAAGGGGTTTCTAGGCTAGTTTTTACTGGAAACTACTGGTTTTTTTTACGTTTAATTGGTAGCGAAGCTAGTTTGTCTGTTTGACAGGCAACATTTATGCAATCTATGAGTGCCATGGGAGTTAGGTTGAATATTTATTTTAGCTGGCCATGGTCCCATTTTGGAAAGTTGAACATTTATGTACTCTTTTCTTCTTTCTGACAGGATACTTACAGTTCTGCGTTTTAGGGGTTGTTTGAGTCGCATAATAAAAAACTACTCGGTGCCTTTCTTCGGTTGGCAGGCAGTTTATTCATATTGACATTTCGAGATTATAAAATGGGCGCTGATGGTGGAATACCCGGACATGCTACTCGCAGCAATGCTCTATCATCAGCAGATGTACCCTCGTTGCCACAATATTTGTCCTTGGATCCAATTTCATGGGGTACTCAAAAGTATATGCGTTCGGTAGAGTTAAGGAGAGCTCTGGGTTTTTCTTTGGCAAATGCATCTGAAGATCATATGTTCAGAGTTTCCAATTTTAAGCCCTGTGCACCTATCTCAACTGAAGACCTAAAGCTATATAAGGAAAATGTCTTCAATGCTTCTGTTAAGGCCAGGTAAGCGGTTTAGACATTTATCATTGCAGATATCATGCAGAAAATTCATTGCTGTCATGAATGTGCCTGCTAATTTAGTCATTTCATGGCTAATGTTTTCACTATTTTGTACCTTTTGGTTATCTCTTATTACGCAGTTCTGGCATATATTATTTTTAGTTTGCTTGCTATAGCTTGTTAGTGAAATACTTTCGATAAGTTTTGGGTTTTAAGTAGATATATAAGGATCGATGATGCAGTGCTTGTTGTGTCGTTTTACTACGCCACATAAATAGGAATCTATTTCCTGGGTTGCATTGACGTTGATGCAATCATAACAGGGAAAGGTCAAAGTTCTTCCGCAATTCAATCTATAGACTAGATAAATATACAGAAGCCATTGGCTCAAAGAAGAGACAAAGGTCTGAACCCATGTTGAATGAAAAACCTGGCGGATCAAATTTGTTGAAGACGGCTGGTCAAGCTTCTCGTAATCTTCTTGACCAATCAGCTCAAAGATTGGAAGATGGTGCCAATTCTACCGGGATAAAGCGTTTTCGCTCATCTGCTGCTGCAGAATTAAAGGTGGGCAGCTACAAATTTACGTTAAGTTCCTTATTTCTGTGTTTATGTTTTGGAACTTCTTTTGGACAGAAGCTTGAAAGTTGGGAATTGAGAGGTTTGATATTATTTTTCTTTTCCTCAAGGTTGATGGTAGATATGGCTCTTTGTCAAGGGACCAGATAAGTAATGCAAAGGAGAGTAACATATCTAAGTCTGCTGTGGGAGCTTCTGTTCAGCCTGAAGAAAAAATGCTCAGGCTTTCGGCTGTTGGCGAAGGCTGGGATAAAAAGCGGAAACGTTCTAATGGCACTGTAGCCAATAGATCAACAGACAATGACACGAAAAAAACAATGCAGACAAAGTTGAATACGAGCACAAAGTTGGCTTCTTCTGAAGTCTCTGCTGTAAGGTAATTCAAGAATATGTTTGTTTATCATTGGGAATATCAATGGTTCTTAACTTGCATTGGTTTAGTAACTTCGCATGCAATCCCTAGATCATAGGACTGACATATGCCATTATCTAGCAAAGTTGAACACTTTCTTTATCCTAGTCACTTTCTGTTCAGACGGATAACCTTTTTTTATGGGATAATCTTTATTCTTTCGTTGCTATATCATAGCAGACGCAATAGTTCTGAGTTTTCATTTTCAAGTTATATATATATATTTTTTAATATCATTGCCACTCGCTAACAAACTTCTTTGGATGGCTGATTCTATTTCTTCCAACTTCAGTAAATTGAGCAGCAGATCAAATGCTAAACAGGAGTCCTCAACTGGTAATCCTGGTACAATTACAAAAGGGAGAATTTCCAGGGCGCCACGAACATGCTCCCGTGTGACTGTGAACTCTTCTGATGGCCAAGCTTCCTCAGAATCTTGTGAAGGGTTGGATCAACCTTCAAGTGCTAATAAGGTGATTTCGCTAGGTCTGATACAGAACAATCACCAGGCTGCCAATTCATCTCATATGCCTCGTCAATGGGGTGGTCAGAGACAACAAAAAGGTTGGCGTAGCAGAAGAACTAATATGGCATCACCTGTCACTACTCATGATGAAGGTCAAATTTTATCACGAAAGTCAAAATCTCCTGTAATTGCTACCAGAAGCCCTCTAAATGGAAGCTCTACATCTTTTGACATTGCTGATGTGCATAATGTTAACAATAGTCCATTTAGTAAAATCAAAGTTGAGAACACCCCATCCCCTGGCCGATTATCAGAAATTGAAGAAATATTAGGCTCCGAACATGGGATTGAAGAGAAAGGAAAGGATATTAGTGACGTGGCATTAAAAGGAAAGGGTAAAGTAGGTGCTTTTGTTATTCCTACCAAGAGAAACAAACTCCTGAACGAAAATGATGTTGATGGTATGCGAAAGCAGGGGAGGACTGTCAGGGGGTTGTTTGTGCCTGGTCTGTCACAATCTGATGCAAAGTTGGAGAATGTGCCAACAATCAAGCGTATTCAAAATACAAGGCATGGTTCAGAGAAGATTAGAGGGTCTGTGTTATATGTTTTTGTAACGACTCGTTTTCTGTTGGGATTTTATGTAGCCAGTGAACATTTTGTGTTATTTGTGCAGTAAATCCGGACGCCCGCCATCAAAAAAGATGTCAGATGGGAGAGTTACTCGCAATTGTAAGATTTTAATTTTGTTTCTGGCTCGCTAGGTTTCAGTTATGTGACATACATTATATGAGGTTTGTTATAGAGGATTGCTTGCATAGTTATGAATTATGATGGATGTAGGACACAAGGCAATACTAAATATAAGCTACAATACATACCTACAATATCTATAGAGGTTATATCTGTACTGTGGTTTTGTATTGTTCTATTGCTGCATCAGTCTTACATTTCTTTGATATTGGGTTTATGTAATCTTTAGACTATTCTCAATGGATTTTATTTTATATTTGAACCACTTATACTCAAAAGACGACAGTGCCTTGTGTATGTTTACTATGATTGCTCAACTATTATGTGCTATCTTCGTGGGATGCTCATGGCTTCGTTGTGTTGTATTCTCTTGATCTACCCTATTCACTTATTGTTATATGACTGGAAGGCACTTGACAGTTTGATAGTCTGATATCGTAAGCTTATGGTGAAGCACTTGGTTGGGCTTTTAGCTGGAGTCTAGTTGTGATCTTGTATTTCGTATAACTGCTATCTTTCAGATTCTGTCAATCTGTCTACTATGAGAACGCTTGCGATGATTTTTTTTTTTTCTTGATCTTGCTTCCTTTTCACCCATAATTTACAAATTCAATTTGTTTCTTTAACAGTGGAATCTGATGATGACCATGAAGAACTTTTGGCGGCTGCCACATCTGCTCGGAAGGCCAGCTGTATAATCTCTTTTCTTTAAACTTTAAATTGCTCAGTTGTCAGCATCAAAAACCTTCTTTTCCACAAATTTCTCAGTAAGCGGTTGGTTTGGCTCTAATGTTATTGCTTGATCTCTCAGCTGTTAATTGTTCGAGTCGTTTTTGGAAGAAAATAGAACCTGTTTTTTGCTCTGTTAGTTCCCAAGACATAAACCATTTGAAGAATCAGGTACTACAGTTGGACACCAATTTTGGCTTCTTTGATATTTGAAACTGGTTGCTATGGATGTCTCAATTTTGTTTTCTCACGGTTAGCCATTGCAATGCTATGTAGTTGAGCTTCGCACAGGAGTTAGAGGACAGTCAAATTTTGGCAGCTTGTGTTGAGAACAACTTGGTATGTTAGCTTTTAATACTTGTAAGGCTGTACTTCATCTAATTTCATTGGCCTCATTCATCTCTCTTCTATTACAAGGGTTTTGATTTCGTTAGAGATTTCTTATGCAGAAGGAAACGGCTGATGCACCTTTAGGAAGGAAGGGAAGTGTTGCAGTGGTTGATAAGAATGATTCATTGCACGTAGCGATGACTGGGGAAAGGAACATGGACAATTTGACCTCTTTGTACCAAAGAGTTCTGTGTGCTTTAATCGAAGAAGATGAAAATGAGGGGTTCTACAATGGATATGAAGGAGCTAATGTGTCTTTTCAGTGGGCCAGTGATGAGTCTCATTGTGGCTCATGTAATTATGCTGATACTGAATCTAGAGACAGGGATAGATTTGAGTCTGAGGCTGAGTCAATAGTTGATTTTCAGATTCCAAAACGTTATCCAGGAGACAGATTTTCTTGCAATAGGAGTGTCACATCTAACACAACCTTGAACACAAGCATGTCCGATTCGTTGCATAGCAGTGGAAGGTGGGTGGGAGATGATGGCTTGTCTTACTCCGATGCAGAGTTTATTGGTGGAAGTTATCAGAATGATCTAGTTGGATCACAAGGCGTATCTTCTGCCGGAGCATGTTTTGATGACCAATATGAGCTAATGTGTGTTGACGACAAGCTAATGATGGAGTTGCAGAGCATTGGATTGTACCCTGATGCAATGGTAGCTTACTAGAATTCTTGGTCATATTTTTACACTTTTAAAATTTGGTGTATCTTGTACGGAGTATTAACTTCTTTTTTTCTTTGCTGTAGCCTGATCTGGCCGAAGAAGTGATTAATCAAGATATTTCAGAGCTTGTGGATGGGCTTTATGATCAGGTCTTATTTTATTGATTTTGCCTGTGGTCTTTAGTAGTTATTAGTTTTTCAATGATGTCAATCTCAATAAATACTCGGTATTGGTCAAATTAGTCATTATTCATCTTTCTATTGCCATCTTTTGGTTCCATTTATGTTATAGTCAACTATTCTGGATTCTTCTCTTGAGTACAAGTGCAATTGTAAGAGTTCTTTGTAACTTTGTTTGCTTGCTTAAGAATGCATTTATCATATTCTTGTTTTGTTTATATGGAAAGTTGAAAAGAGACAGCCTTTCATGAGTCGGTTCCCTTAAGCGTGTTTGCCTAACGTCTCCCATTGTTGCGCTTACTTCTCTCTTGTTCACTGTAGATCGGAAAGAAGAAGGTCAAGTTGACAGAGATTGACAGTGCTGTTCATGATGATAACCAGAGGGATAAAAGGTACCAACATTCAAAGACGAATATTAGGCTGCAGTTCTTTAATATTGGTTTTATCCTTGTACTTTGTCCTATCACACAATTGTTTATTTGATTTGCAGGTTTATGGAGGAGGTTGCAATGGAACAACTGGTTCAGATGGCTTACAAAAGACGAATGGTACTATAATCTCTCTTTTATTTGTTCTCTTCCCTACCTTTCTCGCGAAGGTGAATGAGATGCTATGGTATTTGGACTTGGTGTATTTAACATGATCTTGTTCTTTTCCCTAATTCACTACTCTCGCTATAAGTGTTGTTTATTTATGCCTTTTACATGGAGCATATGTGTATAGGAATTGTGTCTTGACATAGTCTGATTAAATAAACACATCAACTGCTATAATTATTGTTCTGATTTGTTTTCGTTTGATTTTACGTGACCTCCATTTCAAATATTTAAGGCTTACCGAAGAAACAGCGTTTCAAAAACTATAATACGCAAGGTTTCAAAGCAAGTAGCAACCGGATTCATTGAAAGAACATTAGCAAGGTGCAATGCCTTTGAGGTCACTGGACGGAGCTGCTTTAGTGAGCCTGCTTTCCAGAATGTTCTTTTTGCTGCACCTCGGAGCACTGATGCTGGTATCATAACTAATGCCTATACTGGCAATGAAGCTACTAAACATCATAATACGTCCAAAGCTGGTACCGTACTGCACTATAAAAATCTTCTTAATAATATGTCTTAGATATTGATGTCGTAGCGATACGTATGAAATATTTAACCTTCTCTTGTGAACTGGAATTCTATGAACATCGCATTTGTTGATGTGCTCTTGATATGTTTCTGACTAACTGATTCAATTAGGCAGCTCACAACTCGTTGTACCTGCTTATACTGTCCATCATTTTATATAAGCTTTGTTTTTGGATCGTTGATTCATTGGTTGTGGTTTGTGTCATTGTCATAGAGCTCAATAGGGCATCTTTGATTATAACTTGGTAGCTGTCTAATTGAATCTGCCTGTAAGAAACATACCATACCTGCTTTTACTGTCCCATGAATGTATTTGAGATTTATCTCGGGTCAATCCTCAGTTTAGTGAATGTGGTGTGGTTTGAGTCATTGTCATTGAGGGCAATAGGTTATCTTTTATTGTAGGTTTGACCTAGTGTCAACATTATTCATCTTTTTTTTTTTTTTTTTTTTTTTTTTTTTTTTTTTTTTTTGACTCTTAAGTTATACTTATGATACTATGTTATAAATGGCATGACTTTCGCATTACTAAGATTCGTACGGTACATATAATTGTGAGATAGGAGTGAATTTTTTAGGGAAGGCTATCGTGAAGTTAGAAACTTCTGTGACTCAGAAAAAAAAAAAAAAAAAAAAAAAAAACACGAGTACAAAAATAGTGTTCTACACTTCTGTCTCATGGCATTTAGAAAAAGCGGATGAAGTTGGTGATAATACTTCATATTATTTCGTTACAAAGTGGAATGTCCAGGTTCATTATCTTGACTTTATTTGAGGGGAGTGAATTTTTTAGGATAGGATATAGTAAAGTTGGAGACTTCTGTGACTCAGAAAAAACGAGTTAAAGTCTCTTTTTCTGATCACAAAGTGGAAATGATGTCCAAATTCATTATCTTGACTTTGTTTGGGGGAGGGTTATTCATATCTCTTTTTGTGCTAAGCCCAAACGATTCGTGTACTCTGGGATGGGATCCCTCCGTAATTCACCTGCTTACTTTTCTGACCAAAGAAAATAAAGTCGATGTATGGTATGGCTCTGAAAACAGTGTGATTTGAGTTTTTGCACGATCTCTGACATCTGTTCATTTGTTGTGCAGAATCTATCCCTCTTAGCATGCCAGATTCTTGTGTCGAAGATTTCACTGGTTCTGATAATTGTTTCTCCAAACCCGAATCAACACTGAACAAGATCAAGAAGAGGGATTTACCACTTGAGGATGTCGGTGGTGTTTCCTTTAATGTTGCAACAAGTTATGGCACGTCTCTTACCAGGGGACCAAAAGGAAAGGCGAGCGAGAGAAATAGAGATAACAAGGGTTTTATGATGACTGGTACTGTGCTTGAAAGCATGTCGGTAGGTGCTTCGAAGAGCGAGGGGAAGGTTAAAGCTAAAGCTAAGCAGAAAGCTTCTGCTGCTCCTTCATTATCTTGTGCAATGCAGCAGCAAGTTCCTGGGGACAAGAGGGGCTCGGAAATGTTGCTGCCATCTTCTGAGAACTGCGAGGAGCCTATTGATTTCGATTCCATCGCACAAAATGATACCACTGCTCCAGTTGATTTAAATGATTGGTTTAAGGATTTACCCGATGGTGACTTTGCGGGTTGTCTAGATATTCCAATGGACGACCTTAGTATGGTGCTTTGATCAGCATATTTAAGTTGTAAATATTGGTGTAGATTTTGTTTATTATTTTTGATTATTGATCAGTCTGGCGTAATGAAGGAAGATGTAATTGTGTAAATGTACTGATCAAATTGAATACTCCGTATTATGCTATCGTAAATGAGTTCTCCTATTTGTCTCATCGACTGCTGTTTCACTGTTCCAACTTTTTTCATTTAGTTTAATGTCGATATCAGCTATCTGCAGTCTAATTCAGCAATAATGACATTTGGAATGGAAAACGCATTTGTCAGCTGTGGATAATCAGACTTATGTATCGTTCACGTTGCTGCTACTTGAAATGTGCAGTTTTTGTACCTCACCATGTTATGTGTGACGCCATGACGGTACTTGACCTGACAATCTGTATATGGACAGGTATACACCAGATTGAAGGAACAGACAGGACTTTTCGTTTTGGTCTGCAACAAAGTGTCAGTTTGTAGTTTGATGCTGGGTTGGAGTGGCAGTCTTAGACATGCAACACGGTGACAAATTGAAGTAAGGAGTAGCGTCATCACGCTGACCGCTTGAAGTAGTATCAGTAGTGTGGATCATTCATTTGGTGTCACTTTCTGTGACTGCATATAGATGTGCTGCTCTAAAAAGTACGGTGTACCATTTTCAGTTTTCTACTGATCTGTTGTTGTTTCAACAGGTTCTGTGAATGGTGTTCCTTGAGGAATAGCGTTGAATATCTTCAGTTTTTGACGTAATGTTTCGGCTAGTATACTGCAGAGTCTGCAATGGAGCTTTGTCTGCGTTTACTCGGCTCCAAGAACTCATACGCAAGTTTTTATCTGCTTTTCGGTAAGTTATTGTTAATTACATGTTCATTTCACATGTTCTTTTCTGAAGCTTTTTTAGCACGCTAGCTCAAGCTGAGCTCTAATGGCCGCTATCCTTTCGTCTGTCTCGTACAACTGTATGTGAGCTATCAATAATACCGTCATATCTATATTTCCCCGTCCTTGTTTAACCTTCATGGTCACTTCATATCACATCAGCAATATTCACTCACAATATACACTCCATAATAGCTAGAACTTTCTTGAAAACCGTAATGTGAAAGTAATTTTGTTTTGATGAATCAAACATGAAAATGTTCTTCGTTCATCATATTATAACGTATGTTGAGAAGGGACAAGATTTGTTCTTCACCAGACGAACAAGTCAAGTAGGTCGGAGTCAGATTTGGTTCTCATTAATATGGTTTAGGGTTGCTAACCTATGATTTTTACAGGTAACAAGTTGTCTGCCATAATTGCATGAGAAAAACGAAATCTGTCAAGGTACGGAGTTTGTGATAATACAGTTAAGTAGATAACTAAGATAAGAGTTATAAATGATCATTAATTTCGATAACTAGTAGGAGTACATTTTAAGTAAATGAAATGTTTTTTAGGCACTAATACACTTTTAGGTTGCCAACTTCGCTAGTAGTAGCGTCACCCCACCTATACTCGATGGGGTTCTAAATTCAACTTATTATTACATCAGAGGCTTGTCAGACTGTGGTGGAAGTGGGCTGTTTGCCGGAGCTGTGTTTGCTGGCGGTGATGGAGGCGGAGGATTAGCCGGAGAATCGACTTCAGATGGAGGAGATTGAAGCGGAGTGTTTTGTTCCGGCTGTCCAAAAACTGGTGTAGTTGGAGTTGGAGTATAACCAGGGTTATTAAACGGTGGAATTACACCCACAGGTTTTTTGTACACGGGTCTTGGATTATGTTCAGGTTTCTTGGGTACTACTGGTGTCGGAAAAGGATGTGGCATTCTATACCTTGGTTTTGGTCCTAAAACTGGCTTCTTAGGCGCTGGTGGTGGCCCACGAATCGGGTTACGACGATGCAGTGGAGTCCTCTGCACCGGTGCCCTACCAATCGGGAACTGCTTAGGCGTCGAGATATCTGGCTCACCAGATGCTTCCCGAGGTGGGTTCAAGTTTTGTCTAGGCTGGTGTTCGGGCGCGTCATACTTCGGGTCAGAAGTATAACCATAGTATTCCTTCCCCGAAGAAACAACCGCCGTGGAAAAGAGTAGCAAAGACACGAAACAATAATACGCAAGAGCCATTTCTGTGATTCAAGTCGAAGTAATGTTTGATGGTTTTTGATGGAAATGTAAAGCTCTGCCTCATGAGTTTTAATAGTGGCGTTTTTCCGATAATATCGGGTCCACAATGCCAAAGGGTGTGGAAACACAAGCCTACAATGATGGGAGACAATATTGTTGTTGGATTTTTGATGTCATGGCAAAGAGCATTTCACCTACATATCATGGCTAGAAATTTGGAAGGCTGAAATTCAGGTGTTGGGAACATCTTAATGTTGTCTAATATATTTTGCTCTAATTCTTTATCAACTTTTGTGCTAAGTTTGAGGAAATTCCTATATTAGTCTTATACGGAGTATTATTTAAATATTAGGTATGGAATCGACTTTCGGGATAAGACTACATATAACAACGTTGATAATTCCTCTATTCGTACTATTGTATTTTCTTCTTATTTCATCACCGGTCGTCGGTCTCTTTAACAGTTGGCTTTTTTCAAAACAAGATTTTGGTTGATTTTTGTGTTTGAATAAAACTACATACTTCGTATTAAAGTGCCTACATATATTAGTGTACACTGTATAATGTATATATACTACATGTATAATGTATATATACTACATGTATATACTACATATAGTAGTACTACTAGTGTTTATTGAACTTTTGAATACGTTTCAGTCGTATGTTATCAGTCCCAAATGTACTTATTATGACGAATTTCACCTATCACCGAGCACAATAGCATATCATGGAAATAACAATAAATCCATAAACAAATGAGAAGAAAAGAATGTTATGGAGGGACCTATAATTAGTCCTCACTTTTCCAAAGTTTTTAATTATTTTCTCATTGTATTTTAGAATTTCTATTTGCTCGATTATAATTTCCTGAATCCTGAACAAATTAATTATTAAACTTGCTCAAACTTGACATCCACAAATTCTCAGGTAAGTCGAATCTTATAATAAATTATTATAAGTCTGACTCATTTGTACTTGATTATATAGTTTTTGTACCACTCTAGTGATAATTATGATTGATTGTCGATAAATTTTTTAGTACCCCTATAAGTGACTTTAGTATATTAGTTTCACGTTTTTTTTTTTATCCTTTTAACTGCAATTTGCACTCTGATCTCACATTATTTTAACGTGAAACCTATTTCACACAATCACAGGAGACTCACGAGTCACGGCTCAAAATCAAATCGACTCGATTACACTCCAATAATCGATAATCGAATCCAAAGATATAAAAAGGGCTAATTTAAGGCCCAAAATATTACTAAAATAGCCCATTAGGGTTTAGCACATCACATAAAACCACTTCTCCGATTTCATTTTACAATTTCTTTCTTCGAAGCAGCAGCAGCAGCCACACACTCTACTTTCTCTTGGTACATTTCTTCATCCTTTTTTATTTTCTCCCTTTTGTTAACCACATAAACCCTAATTTTCTCCTGATTAATTTTTTCGTCGTATGAATGGTTTTTTTTTAGGTTTTTGGAGCTTCAGATTTCGTCATGAGGTATATTTCATTTCGCGCTTTTAATTATTATTCTACGATTTATGACATTGTTGGATTTAATTTCTTCGTTGATCTGGTATTTCGATACTTTGAATTGAATTAAGTTCATTTGATTCGTATTTTTTGATTGTAAAATGATGAATCTTCTCTTGACATTGCTTTATAAATTGCATTTATCAATAATTCTGTGGATGAATATGCAATGATGAAATTAAACTGCATTATATATGAGGAGTATGTTGTGTTGTACTCGTTATCTTTAAATCTCTGAAAACTCGATTTACCGATTTTTTTTAATGTAAGTTTAGTTTTGTTGTATGAATGTTGTTTTTGCTATTTGTTAATCGATATAACTAGTCACATGGAAGATAATGGTAGTGTTGTCGATATAGTGCGGGTTTTCTTAGCTCTCTCGCTAATCATAAATTTAATTGTGACAGTTCATGTGTAGAGTAATCGATGGTATCTCTCGTTTTTTTTTTGCGCTGAAGTTTACCGACATCTTTTACTGACTTATATTGTTGATACTCCCACTTATGTGAATAATGGTGCTAATCATCCAAATGTTATTAGACTATATAGTAATATAGAATTGACGAAGTACTGTTTTTGGGTTGCGGATTTGTTAATAATCGAACATGGGTGTTACAGTAAGTTGCAAAGTGAAGCGGTGAGAGAAGCCATCTCTAGCATTTGCAGTGATGTTAAGGAGAAGAATAGGAAGTTTGTTGAGACGGTCGAGCTCCAAATTGGTCTAAAGAACTATGATCCCCAAAAGGACAAGCGTTTCAGTGGTTCCGTGAAGTTGCCCCACATTCCCCGACCCAAAATGAAAGTATGCATGCTTGGGGATGCTCAGCACGTGGAAGAGGTATATCGACTGTTTTCTGTTATTGAGTGTGCATAGGCTCGTCAAATTCCTTTTCTAGTGTACAGAAATCATTTGGAATTGATGATGTTGCTCGCTCTCTTCCCCCATCTTTCTCGCTGAAAATGTTTGTGTTGCTTTTATAATTGAACTATTGAAGTATGTTGATGTGTTTTATCTTGGATTCAGAATACTAATTTGTCCCGTATTATTTGTCATTGTTTTATTTCTGCTTTCTGGTACCCTCTGTTCTCTACCTTGGAATAAGGAAATAAGGATATGGTTAAACGGGCCCGTCTTTAGTACAAATTGTTAAAATGAAATAAAGAAATGCCTGAAGTAATTTGAGTGATGTGTTGATAAAATTGAAATACGTTTTAAAATTGTCAAAACACAAAAGTTGTACAAGCTTCATAGAAAGTGTTTGTTGCGGACTTTTAAGTTGCATTTTGTTGTCACGAGTGAAGTGTCCAACTAATTAGTGTTGTTACTGGATTGATATTCTTGTCTTGTCGTGTTGCAAGGGCGTAACCCCAAATGCGAAGTGTCGAAGTATCATAAGTGGTATCGAGGATTTTTTAACATCTTTGATTCCCTTCTAATTTCTTGCCGTAAATTGTTCTTCAATGTTTTTTTTTTCCCAATATGTAAATT
Organism: Dianthus caryophyllus; assembly: GCA_023091065.1. Taxonomy (NCBI): domain Eukaryota; kingdom Viridiplantae; phylum Streptophyta; class Magnoliopsida; order Caryophyllales; family Caryophyllaceae; genus Dianthus; species Dianthus caryophyllus. The sequence goes on from CM041529.1 coordinate 28,655,787, forward strand.
GCTTTGTTCATAATGCATATCAATTATTCCTGTGATTGCAGGCTGAGAGAATTGGCTTGGAATGGATGGACGTTGAAGCGTTGAAGAAGCTTAACAAGAACAAAAAGATGGTGAAGAAGCTTGCAAAGAAATACCATGCTTTCCTTGCCTCTGAATCCGTTATTAAGCAGATTCCCCGTTTACTTGGTCCTGGTCTCAACAAGGCAGGCATGTCAACTAAAATATTCCCCCGTTTAATATGACATCATCTTATTTTGCTGAACCATGTTTTGATAGATTCCATCTTCTTCTCTGACTTTTAATGCTAACGTAACGTTAAATCGTTAATGTGTCTTTATCAGGTAAGTTTCCAACCTTGGTTACTCACCAAGAACCCCTTGAGAACAAGGTAAACGAGACCAAAGCCACCATCAAGTTTCAGCTGAAGAAGGTGCTTTGCATGGGTGTCGCTGTCGGTAACTGCAGCATGGAAGAGAAGCAGATTTTCCAAAATGTTCAAATGAGCGTCAACTTCCTCGTCTCACTGCTCAAGAAGAATTGGCAGAATGTGAGTTGCTCTTTCAATTTCCGTCCCAGAAATTGTTTACGAATTTCCGTCCTATTCTTGAAAATGACTGCTCTTGTATCATCATTTTTCGTAAGTTATGATGTTTGGAAGTTGATGCATGACTAGCCACAATAAATCGATTTAAAGCTAGTAGAATTCTCGACTTCTTTTCGATTTCATATATAGGTTCCTTATCGATTTCCTAATTACGAAATATGCTGGTAATTTATGTTGCAGGTGAGGTGCCTGTACCTGAAGAGCACGATGGGCAGACCATACCGCATCTTCTAGGATCATTTTCCTTTGCGTAGAGTTTTCGATTTCATTTCTAGTCATCTCGAGTTGAGTATACTAAGGTTGTTTTTTGTATTGCTCAATCTTTTGTACGAAATATCATGGATGTGCACGTTTTGTCCTTTCGAAGCAACTTTCTTTTACATCCCATTTTCGGGTGCTGTTTCAGCCGTTTTGCAACCTCCATGTTTTCACTATCGATCTTTTACCGTTTCACTGTCGTCTTGATTTTCAATCGAACTTGTTTTGCTGTCCCAAATGTTTCAAGAACAGAAAGAACATATTCAATGTATGATCAGATACGATTCTTGATGTTACATTTGTGATTTGCCTACTAAGTCAAAGTTGTGTTTGATTTGGTTTAACGAGTAACCAATTTTGTGCGTAATTAATAATTTGTTTACTTTTTTATTCTATAAATTGAGCACAATTTGTGGGCTTTTATGCCTAAAAGTAATTGAACAAATTACCATCCGATAGTCCGATAGTATCTACATAAAGCCATTCTTGTAACCTTGTTACCATTTTTTGGGCATCTGAGCGAGATTTTTCACAAATCGTAACAATCTGATGAATTAGAAAGAGTAAGACTTAGAATCAAAAATCTTAATTCTACCCTTTATTTCAATCGTTTGATAAATATCCGACAGAAAAAGTAGTAAATTATTGTGTTATTTTAAAATTTAACCGAGGTAAAAAAAAATTAATTCGCTTTTAGTATAAGTCAATTTCATCAGATTCACCCTTAAAATATCAAGTAATCATTGGGGTTGATGTAATAGTACGTATAATACTGTAATACAATTGAAAAACACAATAAAAAGAGTGGAATCAAGTACTTCCTCCATTCCGTTTGATTCTATACGTTTGACCAAAACACGGTAATTAAGGTAGAAGAAAATCAAGTGGGGTAGATAATGGAATTACTTAAATACCCCTACTTTATTGTTTGCAAGTGGGTTGAGTGGGTATTAGTGAAGGGTATATTGGTCTTTTAGTTTAATAAAGTAGAGACTAAAATAGAAATGTATAGAATTGATTGGAATTTCCGAAAAAGGAATATGTATAGAATCAAATGGAATGGAGGAAGTAGTATTATGCACTGACCGTACATGTTATTAATGTTAAGGACAACAAGCCAAAATGGCTTTGATTAAGCATGAAGAGACGTCCAATTCTCCTACGTAAATTCCACACCACTTGCTCAAGCCTGCTTAACCTCCTTTTTAATAAATTGGACTAAATTAATAGAAGTAATAATAATAATAATAATAATAATAATAATAATAAATAATGTTAAATATTTTAGCAACCAACATATATGAACTCAAAAGCCAAAATTTCACCAACTTTTTTTTTGTTTTTTTATTTTCATTGTTTAATTGTTTAATTGGGCTCCTATTATGAAAACGCATGATTTCTTAGCTTATACTGTGATAGATTTACGGAGTATTTGATTTGATTTGAGGTTGTTATGCATGGTGGTGATCCATAATTAATAATGGTAATGTATTATTATCTTTTTTGGAAGAAAATTAAAATAACAAATAAAGAAATAAATGACATAGTATAAATCATCAAATCAAATATAATTTATAAATTAAAAAGGCTTATGGTCAGATATTCACTGTAAAAATGGTCTAAAAGTATCATTTTGGGAAGGAATCAATTATTTGATTCGGTTTGTTCTAGTTTTCTCTTGAAATAGTACTCATTCGAAATTAGTTTGACTTTGTAAATAATCTCCTTTCTGTTTCGATCAATTGTTTAAATTTACTTCTTTGCACAAGAAAAAAAAATGTAAACAATTCACTGAGATAACATAATACGGAGTACATTATGACAACGTTTGTATATTTATTTACCTTTAAATTTGAAGATACTAACTCTAATTTGATGTTAGTCCGTCTTTCAAAAAACTTATTCCGTATACCAGTACAATAAAAAAATACTCCGTCTAAAATAAATAACACTAAAAATTTCAAATTATTTGTGGTCTAATAATCTTATGGAATACAAACGTGGCATGTAACAATTTGTGGTCTACTAATTTATTTGTGGTCTACTAATTTATTTGTGGACTACTAATCATAGTAATTAGGCAAGATAACCTTCCCCAAAAGACCAAAAGACACCTAAAATTAACCCTTTTTTATTATTATTATTATTTTTTGATAACGTGGGGATCCCGTTGTCGCTATCTTTGGTGCGCACTGGATAAACCCCCGAGCATGCATGATAGCCTGCAAATTATACACGCCAAATCAACCACTCTTTTTACCCAGCAACAAGCTCGTGATCAACTAGACATAACTTCAAATTTCTAGTATTCCGTGCAAAAACTCATTTTAATTCTAGGATTTCCAAGCAACAAAAAATACTTTCATTATAATAATTCCTGTGTGCGGCTAAAGTGTATATCTACTCTTTCCCTCTATAAAAATAAACCCCAAAGTTCTCAACTTTACATTAATTTTCAACACTTAAAAATTTTTGCAAAACAAATTCTCCTTGTTTTCTCCGTTATTTTTTATACCTCACCACAGTGGCGGACCCAGGATTTTGGGTTAGGGGGGGCACGATACAAATATGAAAAATACAAAAAAATTGCCTTCGGTTTTTTAAAATTGTAGTCCTTCAAAACATCAAAATTATCACACTCACTCTAAGTTGTAAATCTACGTGTGTATAATTTATGAGTTATACCAAGATGTAGAAAATTTAATAAAAAAATTGGAAAAACATAAAGTAACTAACCTATTACGAGATAAAATATAACGAAAACTTTGGTTTAAACATAATTTTGGTTTAGATGAGCCCTGATTTTCATAAATTAAGGTTAAAAGCTTAGAAATAACAAATTTAAAGATAAATTCTAGGTCTTAGATATAATTCTTTATCGTGTGTATTGATCTCTGCATTTCTAAAGCGTTAGGTAATGTCAACGTATAAAGAAAAATACACAAAAATAAAAATAAATGTCTAGTTTAAACATATTTAAGGTTCAATCGTTTTATAAAATTATTTATAAATTTATTAAATGAACTCAAATTTTATACACCAATAACCTTAATAGCCTACCAAAATAAAAGACAAAATTTTATCCATTCATTTAAAAGAATTATTTATAAGGTAATTAAATAAATTATGTATTTCATAAATCAACATTAAGAGCTTAGGTATAACAAAAAAAAAAACTGAAAATAAATTGTATATAAACTCTAAATTTCATAAACATAATAAATAGCCTATAGAAAACAAAAACAAAAAAAAAGCAGAAAAATGGAGCTAATGGGAATTGAACCCCAGTCCTCCCGCAGCCGAATTTAGATCCCATGCCAACTCTGCTACATTCATTTGCTTGTCACTGAATGTCTCTTTTAATACTTATTTAAATTTTTATTTTTATTTTTTTTTTTTTTTTTTTTTTTCTCACGTGAGGGCACGTGCCCTCACTTTCCCCCCCCCAAATCCGCCCCTGCCTCACCAAATACTCTCTTCTATTTTCCCTCATTAAAAAACTTTTGGTAAATTTCTTCTCTCTCTTTTTAATTATGCTTGATTATTTATTCTATTACTTTGTATAAGTTGTTTGAATTTATTGTTTTGATTAATGTTTTGTGTGATTTAATTGACTTATTTTTGGTTTGATTCTTTGGTGTTATTTAGTAGAAGCATCTATTTTCTCAGGGTTTTAAAGGGTTTAATGTTTTTCTGTTTTTTTTTTTAAATTTTTTGATAAAGACCCTTTTGTTTTTTGTTTTGATCTGTGGAAAAAAACACAAATTTTTATGTGCCCACCAAATTTCATTCTTGTACTTTGATTGTTGATTTGATACCAATGATTAAAGTTTTGATCTTTTTTTGATATAGATGGTTAATTTTTTTTGTATGAAAATTCAAATGAAAAAATGATTCATATGTTAGTAAAATAAATTGAAGATAAATAATCAATTGATTGAATTTTATTTGATTCATGGGCAATAATAATTATCTGCTAAATATATGATTGTTGACTTTTCTTGGAAGATTTTGATTGAATTTCATCTTTCAAATTTCATGTTTGTTTAGTTTATTCTTGCTTGATTAGTGGTAATTTACTTGATTTAATTGTTCTTACTTATTTGCTTAATTTTTTTTTTTGTTAATTATGTTTTTTTGCATGAAGCCCTCAATTTGACCTCACCAATTTTAAAACCGTTCCGATTCGCCAAATGATGTAAATTTACTGAATGAGACGAAAATGTCAAATGTTGCAATTTCATTGAATGACGTAAATTGTGACTGAATGATATGAAAATGTGAAATTTTGCAATTTCATTGAATGACGGAAATTGTGACTGAATGATATGAAAATGTGAAATGTTGCAATTTCATTGAATGACGGAAATTGTGACTGAATGATATGAAAATGTGAAATGTTGCAATTTCATTGAATGACGGAAATTGTGACTGAATGATATGAAAATGTGAAATGTTGCAATTTCATTGAATGACGGAAATTGTGACTGAATGATATGAAAATGTGAAATGTTGCAATTGCACTGAATGAGATGATGCATAATCGAACTCGAATTTGGTGGATGAGAGGGGGGTATGAATATATAATCAGTTTTTTGGAATCATTTAATACCAGAAAATTAGGTTTCTATCTTAGTAATTCGGGCGAATTTTTAGGTTTCAGCAACAAAATAGAGTTGTGGGTTGGTTGATGTGATACATTTGTTTTCTTTAAAAGTCTATTGATTGTGAAACTTGTTGTCGACATTCGATCATAATTGTGAAATATATGTATGCTGGTTGGTGTTGTTCTCTGCGTTTTAGCCCGCCTATGTTGCTTCAACACTTCACACCGACGCACATTGATGTTGTGTCTTTGTGTCGTACACTTGACACGACTCGCTGAGTTTTAAATTCAGATTGATTATATGTCACTTTCTTACAAAATGGTTGTGTCAAACACACACTTCTAGCGAGTCTGAGTAACGTAGGCTTTCCGATTGCAAACCATGTTGTACTTTTGCGAGTTGATTACACCAAGTAATTCAAATTCGCCCTCATGTTTCTTACTTTTGCGAGTTGATTACACCAAGTAATTCAAATTCGCCCTCATGTTTCTTTTATATGTAGTGGATTTTAAGCGCTTGCATACGTTGGTTACTTAGGGGGTCGACTTTATGAATGTTGGCATGACGTTTGTGTTTCAATCAAATTGTAGGCTGTGAACATGTCGACAATGAACCTCGCAACTGCACAATGCACCCTCATGACCGTCCCAAAGGCGACAGTCATGAGCCCCATGTTCAAGTGCCCGACATCAGTAGCCTCGGTGAAGACCGTGTCCAAGTCATTTGGGTTGAAAACCTCGTCCAGCTACAGAACCACCGCCATGGCAACGTACAAGATCAAGCTAGTCACCCCCGAAGGTGAACACGAATTCGAAGCACCAGACGACGCTTACATTCTCGACTCAGCGGAGGATGCCGGGATCGAGCTTCCCTACTCGTGCAGAGCTGGCGCCTGCTCCACTTGCGCCGGGAAGATTCAGGAAGGAGAAGTTGATCAGTCTGACGGATCTTTCCTCGACGAAGACCAAATGAAAGAAGGGTATTTGCTCACGTGTATCTCGTACCCTCGTGACAACCTAGTGATCCATACCCACAAGGAAGGTGATCTCTACTGAGCTTGCAAGTATCTCGGAAATTTACGTTAGGAGATCAAAAGTGGTGAGTGTTGGTGATGGTTAGGTGTCATGGACCTTTGTTGTGTGACTTAATAATTACCGCATTTCGTTTGCTTTTTTGTTACCTTCAGTCGTTTTAGACTTCGCTTAAATGTGTTTCATTTGCAAATTGCAATGTGTCTTGTTAATGTCGGTTTGCGTGTTCAACTCATAGGGTTCGGAAATCATATGAAGAACCTCTATGTTGTACTCCGTATGACCTTTACAAATATGAATTGTAAGATTTTTGTGTTAATTGCATTTATGCGCGCTCACTTCATGACGAATCAATACTACGGAACTCTTAGCATACTAGCAAGGGAATCAATACTACGGAATTCTTAGCATACTGGCGAGGGAAACGGAAATGTATCTGTTCACATGTACTCCCTTAAGACGGTTCAAACAGCTGGTATAATCATATATTCATATCATTGATTAAGTAATTCATAACCGTCTCCACACAATGAATTTGGATGTGGCGAGCAGTGCAGGGCTACGTTTTCTCGTGTTCATTTAACTAATAGTCGGTCATCCATAGTCCCGAAACTTGGAACTTCAACAGTATATAGTCTTTCTTACAGGCTTACAGCTTATACAACACAAATTACAAAGACAACCATAGTTGATCCATTTATTCGAACATATTTAACATGGACATACTTTAGAAACGCTGCCAACGGAAAACCATGCTGCACTTACATGGAGTAATAATCATGGTTCCGTGTCATTGACTCCACATCCGCCGACACACAATTTGGAGACGATGAGAGGCGTGAGTAAAGAGTAGGTTTTCTTATCTGCACGCGCCAAAACGATCTCCGATACCATGTTTTGCTTTTTGGCATATAGTTGGCTTGAGCCGCCTACTAGTTTGGCTAAGCATTTTGGCGAAGTTGAAAGGCTCGATGGGAGACTGGTCTCAAAATCACCGTTTTTGTCGGTGATCGCCTCAGATAGCTTCTTCACTCCATCACACTTCACTAGTACTCTGATTCCTGCAAAATATAAGTTCCGTTACAAAAGACGCTAGCGTATACTTTTTAAGTTATAACCCTAGCCATTATAAGAAATTACATTATATGAACTTGGACGTACACACCAGTAAAGTCATAGTCGTGGCCGCAGTCGGAGCACGACACGGAGCCCTTGACTTGAGTACAGAGAGTAAGTTGTATTCTTGAAAAGGTAAGTGCTACGACAAACACGATAATGAGCTGCGGAAATGCCATAGATTAGAAAGGAGTTTATGTTGTAGAGAGACAAGGGCATATAAACATGGCATATATAGTGTGGAGAGCAACTCCGTTCTGATTCACTGAATGTTGTAAATTCGATGCAAATGTCAAATGTTGCATATTCAGTAAATTACGTAAATTGATTGAACGATATGAAAATGTCAAAATGTTGCAAATGCACTGAATGAGACTCTTAGAATATTATTCATAGAATATATGAGTACTATCTTTGATACCATTCGATTATTCTAATATTAGTAATTAGGTACGTAGATTATCTTGTTACCATGTTAATAGTAGCTAATTTAGGAATAGCAAAGATTGTATCTTTTGCCTTGTACTATATAACATACGTTGTAATTTCTTTGATCACATAATGAGAATGAATTATTCCCAAAGTTCTCTTGTTCAATAGAATTTCACATGGTATCAGAGCAGGTTAGATCCAATCACATAAAATAAAAAAAAAAAAAAAAAAAAAGGGTAAAAGTTTCGAATTGAAAGAGTCAGGGAGCGGTCCAAAGACTATTCCCATGACTTACAACCGTGGAAATAGCAGCCATGGCATAGGAAGGGGTCGTGACCAGAGTCACCACCAAATCAATACTGTGAATGCTACATCAAGGACGAAGAATGCAGAATCCTCGGGTCAGAACGTTTTATTTACGGAAGCAGAGATTAAGAGGCTCCGTATTTTATTGAATGCAAACCCGAATGGTGGTAACAAATTACAAGGCATGAAATTAACCGTAGATATTGAATGGTTGATTGACAGTGGTGCGTCTCATCACATGACAGGAAAGCGTGAATTGTTGATGAACTCGTGGGTTGATACTCCATCATCAGTGAGTCTGCCGGATGGGAGACAAGTCGAGGCCAGCGTTCATGGAGAAGTGCAATTGAGTTCCAAATTTATTTTGAAAGATGTTTTATTCGTGCCCACGCTCACTTGCAATTTAATTTCCATCCAACAACTGATTCTCGAAAACAATTGTATAATAACATTTCATTCTGACTATTGTGAAATGCAGGACCGGACTACGAGGATGGAGATTGGACGGGGTGAGCATCGAAACGGGGTTTACTATTTCAAATCAAAAGAGATAGAGGTTGCAAATAGGGCCACGACATCAAAGGCTAGTCGTCTATGGCACATGCGACTAGGACATCCGTCTACGAGTATTTTTTCCCGCTTTTCTTCTTTAGTTGGACACGATTTACATTGGTTACCAAATGATGTTTGTGACTCGTGTTGTAGAGCTAAACAGTCTCGTACTCCATTCAAGTTAAACGATAAAAGGTGTGATAAATTGTTTGGTCTCATTCATTGTGATATATGGGGGAAATACAGTGTAGCTAGCATTCTCTTCATAAACAAGATACCATTCTCTTCATAATGCAAAATGAACTCGAATTTGGTGGAAGAGAAGGGGTAATAATTGTTTTTTCGGAATCATTGAATGCCTGGAAATTAGGTTTTTTTTATCTTGGCGATTTAGGTCAATTTTTAGGTTTCAACATCAAAAATAGAGTTTTGGGTTGGTAGATGTGATACATTTGTTTTGTTTAAAAGTCTATTGATTGTGAACTTGTCGTCGACATTCAATCATAATTGCGAAACGTATGCTGGTTTGTGTTGTCGTATGAGTTTTAGCCCGCCTATGTTGCTTCAAACCTTCACATCGACGCAGATTGATGTCGTGTCTTGTGTCGTACACTTGACATGATACCCTGACTATTAAATTCAGATTAATAATATGACACTTTCTTACAACATGGTAGTGTCAAACAAATACTTGTAGCCGAGTCTGCGTAACTTACGCTTTTGTTTGCTATTGTCGTTCTCAGTGAGATTCTATTGATCTAGAACGTTCAACCTACTTCTCATTGATTCAAATTCATTGAGAACAAATTAATTTGTATATATGCAAAACCATGTTGTTCTTCTGTGAGTCGATTACACCAAGTAATTTATATTCGCCCTCATGTTTCTTTCATATGGAGTGAATTTCGAGCACTTACATACCTAAGTTACGTAGAAGGATATGCTCACGTGTGTCTCGTACCCTCGTGACAACCTAGTGATCCATACCCACAACGAAGGTGATCTCTACTGAGCTTGCAAGTATCTCGGAAATTTACGTTAGGAGATCGAAGTTGGTGAGTGTTGGTGATGGTTAGATGTCATGGACCTTAGTTTGTTATGTGACTATTACCGCATTTCGTTTGCTTTTTGTTACCTTCAGTCGTTTTAGACTTCGCTTAAATTTGTTTAATTTGCAAATTGTAATGTGTCTTGATAATGTCGGTTTGCTATCGGTGTTCAACTCATAGTGTTCGGAAATCATATGAAGAGCATCTATGTTGTACTCCGTACGACCTTTACAACATGAAATTGCAAGATTTTTGTGTTCTTTGCCTCGATGCATGCATGCTCGCGTCTTAATGAATCATTGAAGAACCAATGCATAACTATCTCACACGACTCTTTTTGTTGTCCGTCCGCTGTCTCCAAATAAATTGTATTCTGATGTGGCGAGTAGCACAGGTCGATGTATCTCGTGTTCGATTAATTAATAGGCGGTCATCGATAATCCTGAAACTTGGGACTTCAAGAGTAGTTTAGTCATTTCTTACAAGCTTATACAACACAAAATTACAAAGACAAAACCATAGTTGGTCATTTATTCAAACATTATATATGATCGTACACACTATTATTATAGTCTACATCTCTAACACAAGACAGATCAACTTTGACCTATTAAAATGCTAAAGACTACATACATTAACGTACTGCATCTTACACAATATTTAACATGGGGACATACTTTAGAAAAGCTGCCTACGAAAACCATGCTACAACTTAAACGGCGAAATAATCATGGTATACCGATAATAGGAATGAACGGAAGGAAAGGGCTGGTTGGTGGTAGGCCGAAATCCGAGGGACTTGGAAAATTAATGGTCTTCGATGAACCGAAGTCTGTGTCACGGGATCCACATTTGCCGTGACACGATTTGGAGACGATGAGAGGTGTGAGCAAAGAGTAGGTTTTCTTATTTGCGTGTGCCAAAACGATCTCAGATACCATGTTTCGCTTCTTGGCATATAGTTGGCTTGACCCACCTACTAGTTTGGCTAAGCATTTTGGCGAAGTTGAAGCTCGCAACATTGGAGCGTTCGATGGGAGATTGGTCTCAAAATCACCATTTTTGTCGATGACCGCCTCGGAAAGCTTCTTCACTCCATCACACTTCACAAGTATTTTGATGCCTGCAAACATGAGTTTAAAAAAGAGAGAGCTTATACCTCTAACCTTAGTATCAACGATAGGTGTAGACCTTTTTGGCGTTTTGGTAAATTACTACACGAAATTGGACGAGGGGGAAAACATGTGGAAATTGACATTAAACGTGGTGACAACTGATACGAAAACACTAGGACTCTCTATACAAGAGTCCGACACATAAATATACAACGGTGTTGAATACTTATAACGAATCTAAGTAAGACAGCATGAAGTGGTTTTACTATCGGTCACAACTGACAACACCACATACTTGACTGAGTGATAATGTGCTTGAAGTTATTTGTCTTATGACGGTTGTAGTTCAAAAGTATCGGCATGTATAATAACGCAGTGACCACGACCAAACCAAAACATATAATTTAGTCATGTCTCAAACCACGATTTAATATTGTAGGGGTAAACATAAAATTTACGTAAACCATTACGTAAAGTAAGCATGCTTTCCCCATCAATAGCGAAGTGAAAGGATGACATGAATAGATGAATGGAATAAAAATACAACATAGCGTAAATGTAAAACGACATTCAGCAGCTGCTAAAGAATCTAAAGAGCACAGTGCGACTGTAGAGTATCTAACGACCAAAAATTTCTTTAGCACAGAACTATCTGAATTCTGAAGTCAACTACGGAGTGTAACTATGACCTTACAATAAAATTTTGCAAGTGTAATTCTCTGACACGAAGTACATATGACCTTAAAATGCAAATGTGCGTAACAATAAAACAGAGAGAGATAGAGAGGATGTACACACCAGTGAAATCATAGTCGTGGCCACAGTCAGAGCACGACACTGAACCCTTAACTTCAGCGCACAGAGTAAGTTCGATCCTTGAAAAGGTCAGTGCTATAACGAGCACGGTGATGAGCTGCGGAAATGCCATAGTTAAAGACTGATAAAGAAGAATTAACAAGGAAATTATGTTGCTGAGAAACAAGGGTATAACACGACATATATAGGGGAGCAAATATACAAGTACTGAAGTACATGTACATGAAAAGATTTAAGACGACATTCAATGAGACGACCCCATAGCAAGATAAGTAGTTGGGCAGCAGTTGATTAAAGATAGTCCCCTGGAACTTATGAAGTTCAGTAAAACTTTTTTGCGTTCCCATGTGAAAGTGCGTACTTGTACTGTTAAAGAGCAAGTACTGAAAATCTGTCGCTCTTGTGAAGTTGAACTACCAAAGAAGGTATGCAATTGAATGCATTGTCGATACTGTACATAGCAACAGCAACAACCTACTACAACAACAACAATAACAACATCAAAGATATGATTGTATTAAACATCACATCCTATGTTGCTTCGACACTTCACTTAGATGTCGTGTCCTGTGTACGACACTCGACGATGATTTGGCGCCTGTTTCACATTAGAACAAACACATGAAAAATATTCAGAAAATGGCCATGTTACACTTATAAGTTATAACCATGTATAAAAGCAGCATAGATAGCATCACGAGACTTTTACTATTTCACGAGTCCACGATAAGATAAAAAGTATAAAACGGTAATTAAACAATTTAGCGAAACGTTTTACTCCATACTTAATTCCCATCGTAACACTAGCTAGACAGTAGTCACCTACATTAAATGCAGTAGAAGTAACAGGACCTACCGTTGTAACAGGCAAATTTTCATTTTTTTTTTTTTTTTTTTTGCTGTGAGCTTGAATGGAAAATCTCTACAATCACATGCAACTTATCTGCACAAATGCAATAATTGAACATCAAAATTCAGTGTCCCACATTGTAAATGACAGACTTCAAATGTTCCAACATAATATCTATGCACTGGTCCTTAGTAACTAAAATACTACTGGAAATTAGACTTTCCCATGGAAATACTTTCCTACTTAGGACCTGTTCTTTCCAGCTTATTTTCAAAGACATTTGATTCGATTCACTCATTTCATTCCATTCGATTCGATTCACCACTTCACTTGATTCGATTCACAATGTTATTTAATTGAACTTCATTCAGTTCAGTTCAACTCAGGTCATTTCAGACTTTCAGTTCGATTCAGTTCAGTTCAGCTCTAAAAAGTCCGAAAGAACAGGTCCTTAAGCCAAGACAATTTAGCAGTTGCCACCGAAGTAGAGAACACCAAGAGCTCACAGACGACGAAAAACTAGAACACCAAGAGCAACAAATGCTTCTTAAATAATAACACTATATAACTTCACACACCCCACGTCACCCAACCTCCGAGATTAGAAAGACGTAAAACTCTAGTAGAAAACACATTTTGTTTTGCATTAAAAAATTTAACGGGTAAAAATTAACGTCCATGCAAATAACAAAAATTGTAGTCACACAAGTCATCTTTCATTGAATGCCATTCAATCTAACTATTACGACATTAAAATTGAGTCTGTATAATTAAACAGACCCACACAGTGAGAAATATTTGTAGGGACATTGCTACAATGCCCTCTGAAGATCACGGATTGAGACTTGGGGAAGAATAACAAAGCAAAAAAAACATTAGTGAACATTAAATTTTTGGCAAACTGGCGGAATGATATGTGAGGATCAATTCCTTTCACACATCGGAAGTCAATGAAGGCGCAACATTACACAATAGTGCAACGATTATCATCATACAAGAATCCTTATCCGATATTTTCAGTGTTTTTTTTTCATCCTAAATTTTCGGTGCTCAAGGACGTCATTACTTTATAGTACCCACAAGGCCACAACACCTAACCTTTCCCGGAGGCTTATAAAAAAAAAAAAAAAAAATTCTTGTGAAAACCGTCATACAGTGAATTAAGGCTTCTCTAAATATTACTCAACTTAAAGCAGTCACAATGTCTGGTTAACCATATTGGGCTACTGGCATAAATCATCCGACATCCGGTAGTAATAGAAGTCGTCAAAAGTCGTCAAAGACTGAACATAAGGCTTCTCTTAATCAAACATGGATACTCTAAAAGAAAAAATAATGCTTCATCAACATCGTGTTTGATTTAACCATACATTGACACAACCCCTACAATCGAGAAAGTCAAAAACAGACTAATAAAAAATTTACTATAACCCTGAACCTCTCCAACAGTTTTCAATTGGATGAATTGGTTCTGCCATGGTAACCCAAAAATCAATATCGAATGTCAATCATAACTTTCTAAGCCACCCTGGTAAATATGTTCATAGACCATACTCACCATAGTAACTGAGGCTTTCACCAAAAACGCACAAGACATCATCAGACTAATTGTCATGACATGGGTGCTCATATGGCACACTGATCCAACCACAAGGAACGTTGAGATTGACTTAATCTCCTACGTGGTTTGAAAATGAGTCAGTTGTTGGTCACTTGGTCAACTCACCACAACAAATGCTCATCACAAGAAAACGGCAACTTCTGACGTGCTTCTGTCAAGGTGACCTTAAAGCCGAACCGGGAATGAATTATATCTCCTAACTCTGATATTCTAGGACCACGATTACCAACTCTTGCACACCCTAAGGCTAATTTATGCCGCATCAGTTGCTGGTAAAACTATTCATCTGCATTTTGACCCATATTGCCCCTACCACTAGGAATGTTGGAATGGTTTGCCTGCTTAATTATTAATTACTCCGTACATGGTTTGGAAACGGATTAATTGCTTCAAAAAATGTACTACCCTCGGACGATCACAGGATGCTTTCAGACACTTTTCTTACTTTTTTTTGCCTCCGTGGCCCGAGAAGCCATCTGAGACACGAAGTGTGAAACCTTCAATTAATTAGACATCGTATCCTAATTTTAGGCTATGCCAGTCCATATAGCCCTACCATAGGCAATATCAAAAATGCCTAAACAAACCAATAAACCATATTATGGCTTCAAAATGTGCACCCTAAAAAATGTCTTGATACATTTAAAGGATTTCGCTATATAGAGTAAAGCATTTCTTTAAAATGTACATCATCTCTACTTGCGATATTTTGCCTTAGAGACGCCCTTACATCTTTTACCTAGACCACCCAAAAGGCCAAAACATACAAGACGGCCCTCCCTCAAGTCCTAACAAAGGAAGTCTAAGCGCCCATATGAGTACGGTAAATAACAAAAGGACAAATTAGCATTGTACACTTTGTATGGTCATTTCTAGTTTCTTCTTGCACGATTACCCTACTCTAATGAATTACGAGTCCTTACACTGCAAGGCACATGACGCTAATTTGAACAAAAAATAACACTTCGTCTGCTAAAGCAAACATACTAACAAAGACAAGAACAAGAACAACTAATCTTGTGAAAATTCTGATTAAAAAGGAACAATATAAAGTTACCTGGAAAGCTCCAAAGCCAACGAGTCATCAATTGACGTCGAAATTAACATTTCAAAATCTGCAAGCAATGACTTGCAAACAAAGAAGTGAGGATTAAGGAAGACAGAATAAGATGCTGGCATAGGGCCACAAGTGACATTAGCATTTAGTGAAAATAATTGGGCGAAATTGCGAATTTTTTTGCAAGAAAATGATATCCTTAACTAGCTCACCGTTATTCTGATCATCCACAATACCTTCTTCTATTCATAATTAACTCTCACAAGTCATCAGACGTCTTAACTACTAACGCATGTCGTTCCACAAAGACGCAACGATAATCCCCTAGGAAAATGATTTCTAAGGAATTGGAGCTTATTGATCCAACTGCCATGAAATACTGAAACTCCCCATTCTTATAATCAAGCAGATCGTCATTATCGATTCATTAGTCAAAAATCAATGGCCAACACCTCTTTTCATTTTTATTCTCAGCTTATTTCATCTAGCAACTGCCTAGTAGCTGTATGCCAAACTGCCAAGGTTAAATTTTCACAATCTGCACGTCGATCCCGTAGATTTTGCTCAGCACCAGTATCAAGGAACCCGACTACACATCAACAATTCCACATTATACAAAGTCACTTTAATCTTAACACCAATGCTCTGAACTAAAGGACCACAATTAACATGTACATCAAATGACGAGTCGAGAAGAGCATGTCCCCGACACCCTACTTCACTTCACACGATTCCAACAACATATTCGCAGCTTTTGCCTCAGCAATGTTGAGCTAGCATTTAGCAAGAACAGCAGGCAGATATATAGTCGACATGCAAAGCAACAAACCACCTTCAATGCGGTTCAACAGCAACTCAAAATTCATCCGAATTTACACACTGACTGAGCAAAACTATCTTCAGATGCATGCATGGCATAAAAATCTCGGTTTGAGAATCTATCTCATAAATCACTCTTGGTTGCGATTTAAACATAATATAGCACCAACGTAAATTTCAATTGTAAACTCAAAACGATTTGAGTCGTCCTAAAATTATAGATCTACAAACAAATTTAGGGATCACTAAAACTGCAAATACGAGAATGAAAAGATGCAGAAACGAAATCAAGATTGTTAATCAATTAATCAATGAAGGAATGAATCGAATCACTTATGAAATTAACAATGTTCACAATTCCACCGTACAACAACAAGAAAAACAAAGATCAAATCGACAACACCTCAATCAAAAATAGAAAAGAAAAATAAAATTCCTCCGACATATGAACCCTAACCCTAACAACATTCCGAGAATTGAATTGAGCTGATCAATCGATGAAACCTGTGTGACGAAACACGGCGTTTCGAACCTGACGAAGATCTCTCCCTTTAAGAGTTCGTCCAGCACCTTCAAGAACCGAAGACGACAACACCGGAGTCTCCGCCAACCGCCGCGCAACCATCTCATGCGGCGGAAGCATCTCATCATCATCATCACCGCCGTCGGCCGCTTCACCGTCGTCGATACTCTCAAAACCGAAAGCGCTTCCTTGCATACGCCGCTGCCGTCGCCCGCCGCGCAACGCCGGCATAGTAGGCACGTGCATGGGAGCAGAGCCAGACTGGTGGTACTTCGCCGGCAAAGAGAACGGCGCTTGACGGTGGTGGTGATCCGACGTGGCGGGGGAGGATACCTGCGGGATTATCGAGATCGTTCTCGCTGGAGATGCGGCGACGACGGCGGGGGTGGGGTCGGGTAAGGCGGCGAGGATGCCGGAAGGTTCGAGTTTGAAGGAGCGTTGAGGACGAAGTGGCGGTGGTTTAGACGGCGGAGGAAGGTTGTTGTTGACGGTGGTTGTTGTGGTGGCGGGTGTGGTGGCGGTGAAGAGGATGTCGTCTTCGGAGAAGTCGTCTGCGGCGGCGGCGGTGGTGGTGGTTAAGGGGGTGGAGGAGGAGGTGGGAGGAGAGAAGGTGGTGAGGAAGCGGTCGGAGGAAGGACGGCGGCGGTGGTGGTGGTTGAGGCGGTGGTGTGGGTCCATTTGAGGAAGGAGGAGGAGAAAGGCCCTGTTCTTTTCACCCAATTTAATTTCTTATAAGTTCATTTCAGAATTTCATATAAGTTCAATTTCAATTTCATATAAGTTCAATTTCAATTTCATATAAATTTCAATTCCACTTTTTAATTTCACTATAAGTTCAATTTCACTTTTATAAGTTAATTTCAATTTCATATAAGTTCAAATTTCAATTTCATATAAGTTCAAATTTCCTATAAGTTAATTTCTTATAAGTTAGAATTTCATATAAATTCTATTATGTTTTATTTTTATATAACTATTATTATTGCATAATAATAATAATAATAATAATAATAATAATAATAATAATAATAATAATAATAACACAATTTCTTGTGTGAGACGGGCCTAACGATAAATTTATCGTAAGTCCTCTCACACAAGGTAGTTACGAGTTAGTTTTTTTTTTCTTTTCTTGCTTGTGTCTTACGTTAATTATCGTTAGGCCCGTCTTTCAGGAGAACTACTGTAATAATAATAATAATAATAATAATAATAAATATAGTATATTAAAATATTTAACCGAGCCAACTTATTTATAATCAACTATATATTGAGATATTTAACTATACTAGACCGCAAAATCGATTTTGAACACTATTATTTATTATTAGTAAAATTAATCATTTTGAATAAATTAAAAGATTTTAATTATTGTAATCATCATCATCATTACTATAAATATCATTGTTATTATTGTTATTAATTTAATAAAAATTTTCATATTATATTAATATTAATATTAATATTTAAATTATTATTATTATTTTTCAATAAGTTTTAAATTCTAATAAATTTAACTCCAATAAGTTTAATTTCATATAAGTTAGAATTTCATATAAGTTAATTTCATATAAATTAATTTCACATAAGTTAAATTTCAATTTCTTATAAGTTAATTTCAATTTCATATAAGTTAATTTCAAATTTCTTATAAGTTCAATTTCAATTTCATATAAGTTAATTTCATCATATAAGTTAATTTCAAATTTCACTATAAGTTCAATTTCCTATAAGTTAGAATTTCATATAAGAAAGAGCAGTAAAGAGAGAAAATGTTGGAAGAGTTGTGGTGGGTATGAAAGACTAAAGAGGGGATCTCTCAGGTGAGGTGAGGTGAGGTGAGGTGAGGTGGGGTCTCTCTACCTGACTTTTAATTTCACCTCCAAGTTCGTTCATGTAATATTTACGTGCACAATATGCCATTTTTTCTAACCAAATAATTTAACTGATTGAACATAATATTAACGAACTTACTCACACCCGACGGGTTAAGACGGTTTCTCGACTCTTAGTTAAAAAAAGGGTACATTGGCGTAATGCTCTCAAGTTTTTGGTTAGAAAAAAAACAACGCATAAACAACAAGTTTAAGAGTATTATATGAAAAAAACGTCAGACATGGGAAACTTTATTATAAAAAGAAAATATATATCAGAAATAAAATTTAAAAAAATAAAAGGGAAATTTCCAATGGTATCCCGAGGTTTGACACTTTTTCCAGTGGTATCCAACTTTTTAACTTTGTGTTTATGGTAACCCTAAAGTTTGAGTTTAATGCACAACATAACCAAAATGATGACACTGTTAAAAATTGATGACATATCGTTAACTATTTTCTAATTAATATTGGAGTATAAAGAGTTAATTTTTTTTTTTTTTTTTTTTTTTTGCACATGGTACCCTCAAACTTTTTAAGTTGTGTACACGGTAACCTTGAATTTATAAGATTTGTCCACGATACCCTTCAAAAATATTTATAAAATTAATAATATTGGAGGGAAAACCAATATTTTAAATAAATACAATTCAAATCATTTATATTTAACGCCGTATAACAGAAGGGCAAAATTGGGAACATAAAACAAACCTCAAGGGTACCATGGACACAAAATTAAAAAGTTGGATACCATTAGAAAAATGTCAAATCTCAAGCACAAATACTTACATAAAACCGTCTCACGCGTGCGACGGGGTATTTGTAAATAAAATGTGTCCACTTTAAGGCTTAAAGTGACTATTTTAACGTTTAAAGTGACCATTTTACGGAGTTTTAAAGTGGTCACATTTAGCGTTAAAGTGGTCACTTTAGGCATTAAAATAGTCACATTTTAATCATAAGGACCCTGTCGCACGCGTGAAACGGTTTTATGCAAGACTTAGTGAATCTCAAGGGTACCGTGAGAAATTTCCCTAAATAAAATGAATAATCATATCAATACACCATATTATGAATCACAAATGTTCAATTGAAACTATCTAGAGCGGGTGATGGTATGTTTATACGGGGAGTAATTAAAATGTACGGAGTAGCTATCTTAATATGAAGTACTCAAAATGATCAGTGTTTAAATTGACCAACTTAATAGGCAAATTGGTCACGACAATCACATTTTAGTCACAAGGAGGCCGTCACATGCGTGTGACAACTAACTTACTCATGAAAATTGATGGTATGAGTGTTAACGGTAGATTTTAACCCAAATAAGTAAAGAATACTATTCCTTTCATTCTACTCCATCCCCATCAATAAGAAAAATTGCATTAATTTGAATTTTTTTTCAAGATTTCTTATGATGTACGGAGTAGAATGAAAGGAATAGTATTCCTCGCATTTGAATAAAAGTGGAAACATCATAGTGAAACGGAGAGAATAATAAAAGTGGAAACATCATAGTGAAACTGAGAGAATAATAAAATTTTGCGGAGTTTGTTTGACACATTTTTACGATAACAATAAGAATATCAATTTTTTATAATTTTTAATAACATCAAATTACATATATCAGCATCTCAATATTTACGTTGACAAACGTAAAATAACAAATAATCTAAATGAAGTTGAATGGAGGGAGCCTTTTCACTTTGACCATTTAGGTTCTTGCTCCTTTAAAAGTTACACTTATAAACACCATTGCTAAAAAAAATTTATGTCATAGAAGATTTTCGTTAAATCACTTAAATGTAAAAATATACTCCGTACTTCATTTTATTGACATTACGATTATTTGAATATAGTTAAGGATTGTTACATACTTCGTACTTACATATGAATATGTGATGACAATAGTCAAAACAAAAATTACTTATTGCAAAATGACTTCACAAGTCGAATTATGTTTCGGCCATCCACTGACCGCCAATAACCACCTCGACCCACCCAAGTAACTAGCCGCGCTCGAGACTAGACTGTCTAGATCTTTGCAGTTTGCAGACTTTAGCGAGGTCGGCCCGTGTCGAGCTAACACATGTGACATGCCCGACCGTCTGCGGGCCACCCCACCCCAGCCCCACCGGACTCCGACACGACCCGTCGAGTAATTTGACGGACAAAGCGATGCCTCCCAAAGCCCATCAATGTTTGGGCCATTACAACCAAAGCCCAATAAAGTAGTAATACATGGCCCGACGGCCCAATAAAGAACTACCCAGTAAAATTGAACGAATTTTGGTTCTAAAAACAAAACCCTAATTTCATCACTTCAAATAACACTGCAGACACCATTTTTTCTCCTGCTTAAATTATACCTCAATCTTCTCTTACATTTGCACACTTTGGAGAGAGAGATCAATTTTTTTTATTTTTTTAGCTTCGATCATCTTCCGAGAAAATGGTAAATGATATTTTTCACCACCTTATTTTTTTAATTTTTTTTTTTTCAAATTTAGTTTATTGATCTGGATTAAACGAATTAAAATTGTTTAGTGTTGATTTGGTGGCAAAACAATGTATGAATTTGCTGAAGAAATTGATTATTTATTTGGGTTTTTTTTTTTTTTTTTTTTTGTATTGACAAGAAATTCTGTTAATTTAGTGTAAAGTCTGTTGTTTTTTTGTGGATGAACATATAATTTTAGCCATGTATTGAACTGTTTTATAAAAGGGTTCATTTTGCAATTGTTTATGGTTGTTTTTCCCAATTTTGTATCGATTTATCGGTCATTTGGTTGATAAAGTGTCAAATTGTTTGTTTGTTTGATTGCACACAATTCACTTGAATTTCGATTTCTCGGAAATGTAGTTAGTTGCTTACCTAGTGCGCCCTTATTCACGCGAGTTTAGAAATCGCGGGAATTCTTACTTCAGTATGTCTAATGTGATCAAATGATTGATATAATGTAGTCTAAGAGAAAGACCCGAGAACCGAAGGAGGAAACCGTCACCCTCGGCCCTGCTGTGCGGGAAGGCGAGCATGTGTTTGGTGTTGCTCACATTTTCGCCTCTTTCAATGATACCTTCATTGTAAGCCATACTTTTCCGGTTTTTTTAGGGTTTGCTTTGCGGTATCAGTGTGAACATGGAGAATTTGTGTTAACTAAGGGATTCTGTTTTCTGTCGATGTTATGCAGCACGTGACTGATTTGTCTGGCAGAGAAACCTTGGTTCGTATTACTGGTAATGACTGAAACTTGTCTCTGCTTGTTGAAAAGTTTTCGAGTATGAATTTAATCTCAAGTATGCTGAAACATCTGTACTGTGTGGTATAAACAGGTGGGATGAAGGTAAAAGCCGACAGAGATGAATCGTCACCGTATGCAGCTATGCTTGCAGCACAAGACGTATCTCAAAGATGCAAGGTTTATATATTTGTACATGAACTGTTTTTAAAGCGAAGTGATTTCTTTTCTACGGCTGTTTCTTTGATGGCTAACATTGTTGGTGACTTTTGCCAGGAATTAGGCATCACTGCTCTGCACATCAAGCTTCGCGCTACAGGCGGAAACAAGACAAAGACTCCTGGCCCTGGTGCTCAGTCTGCCCTTCGAGCCCTTGCTCGTTCTGGAATGAAAATTGGTCGTATCGGTAATTTGCTTTCCTTAATAACGTAAATTTTACAGTCTATCGCTTGCATGAATTATGCTTGAGTATAAGTTCTATGGAAGATAAATGAAAATTGGAAATGTTTTTTTCGAGTATTGGCTAGAATTTGAATGAAAATATGTGAATGAATGTTTGAAGGGTAGATTAATCTTGTTGATGTTTTCGATAATTTCAATATACAGCAAAATGGTTTGGTTGTTAGCAGTTGACCAATTTAGTCCCAATATTTATAGGAAGATATCGAGAAAAACTGTTGAGAAACTTAAATGACTAGTGGAGGGGGGAAGGTAATAGTTTGAGGTCATGATTCTATGGAGGGTTTTGCATCAACAACATCGCCAAATATCCTTAATATTTTAACTGTCACATGACTGAAATGCTTGCTACTGTTTTTGACGTGTTCCTTATTGAAGATTGTTTGATTTAAATCCTTGTTTTTCCGAAATGTCATGGAACTTTATTCACTTGTTCTTAGTCGCTCTCTGTACACGAATTCACATTGCTCCAATTTGCAGAGGATGTCACACCAATCCCTACTGACAGCACCAGACGAAAGGGTGGGCGTAGAGGAAGAAGGCTATAGAGATTCTCTCGGAATCCCCGCCTTTTGCACAGCATCAGCGGTTGTTATACAATTCAATGCTGGCTTTTCTATTTTATCTGAGACGTTTATGGAGTACTCCAATAGTTAGCAGCAGCTGCAGCTCATTTGTTCGTCTTAAATTTTGAAGTCTTAAGTACTGTGTTTTCGGTGCTAGTACACTTTTTGTAACAATGTTCTGGATTTTGTGGTCTTTTATGTTTAATACTCTCTAGTAATCAAGAAATCATTTTTCGCCAAGCCATTCTATTTACATTGTCAGGCGATGATCGACAATTTGTTAATGAATTGAATTATCTGTGCATTATACAATGTCAGATGATGATCTATTTATACAATGTCAAAAACTCGTCCAAGCAGAAAAGAATAATCGTCTTCAATTTGCTGTCCGACAAACTTTTCTTACTTCGCCTTGATTGCCTGTGAGGATGTTGAGTGCTTGCATCTTCACCATGGCGTTTGCGAGTTCAATATTGAATAGCGTAGCGTTTGCAGACAAACGTTGAACAAAACCTTGGGTTTTAGGGCTGCGTGCCAACTCTTGGTCGATTGTAAGGACTCCTTTTTGCTTGACAAGTTGAGTGAAGAAAGAGTTGTCGACTTTGTTCGAGCTTTGAGGACCTTGATCGAGAAACGTGAAGTTGTTTGATAAGGTATTCTCGGGACATGTCGGGATTAGCTTGTTCCGAAGCTCGGGATCCATTAGTGGGTCAAATTGGGTAGTACCTGGGTATAGTCGATCTCTTACGAATCCGCAATGTGCAACTCCGACTGTATGACACCCTGTGATACAAAAGTCATAAGTTAGCGACATTTTACATACACTGACGAATAAGACTCGCTAACTTTATATATAGATTCAACATTTTACGTCATAGCGACATTTTAGCTAAATTTACTCTTTGTTCGTCTTACGTTGTTTTCGTTGTAAATTGAAAAGTAGGCATCGACAGATCACTATCATTGATTTGAAATTTGATACAGAAAGTAGAGTCAAGATACCTAATAGAGCAACCATTTCTTCTGTACTCAAATTTTTGGCAGCAAAGGCTTCAATAGCTTCATCGACCGTCGAGAAAGGACTTGGAAGTTCCTCTGCATCGTCGGCTACAGACACTAATCCGTCCCTTCGACCCGTTTGTACCGGATAGTCTGGTCCTCCCCCCTATTTAGAACGACACGTCACGTTAGTGACGTACTGATTCGACTTAAAAACGAGTCTTAAGCAAAATAATACTTACGAGTTTGATTAGCTCTTTAGTAGCAATCGCGATAACATCAGCACATGATACTACCCCAGGACATTTGGCTTCTACGACACGCTTTATATCTTCTATGAAATTGTATCCTCTTACGCTACGATTAGGGCTTGCAGTTTTCTCAGTCGAGTTCCCGTCTAACAGAATTGATGCATCACACCCCTGTCCACAACAACATAATAAATATATTTTCAATTTGGCACAAACACCTTCCAATTTCAAGGGGAACATTCACATAAGTGTTTGAATGACGACATACAGTGACAAAGCAGTCGTGGAATTGCATGCGCAACATAGCAGGAAGCAACGAAGGATCACTGTCGAAACGTGCCTTGACTTCACTCGAAACAATTTCCTCAACATCAACATCTTCAACAAAACACTTCCCTACATAAAACCCGACTTTCAAATCAGTACTAGTAGACCCTCCTGCAGGCGACCCCTGAGGAGGGTCTACCGACACATCCATCGGTCGACTTTCAACACGGTCTCGAGTTCGAACCCTGGTATAGGGTGGTGAATCATAGGAATCATAGCTACTACACCCACATACTAGTATGCTCAATTTAGAAACAAGCAACAAAATAATTGAGATTATTATTGGAAGTAATGTGAAAGATGGTAGGTAGAGTAGTTTCATTATTGTTGTTCTCTGACTTCTCTAAAATGAAAATTTTTAGTCGTAGTTTTTCCTATGAATTTTGAATTTAATATGAATATAGTCATAATTAAGGTGAGAAAAGGATCATTAGTTCATATGTCAATGTCTCACTTTTACTTTTATATATAATATAATTGAGTGTTTACTTCTTTACGCGTATGATGTAACATGGGATTCAAAGTTTTTTTTTTTAAATTTTTCCCCTTTTGTTGGTGGTTTAGATAATAGATATAACTAGGAATAGCATATATCAAAGTTAGTAGGATTACCCTATAATTTAATACAAATGTTAATATGAGTTACGATCTCGTCTCGTTGCTAGTAAAAAATTTACTCCCTCCATCCCAAATTAATTGTCCCCTTTCTATTTTGGGATGATTTAAGGGATGGTAATGAAAATGAGAAAATTTTGAAAATCATTTGTTAAAACATACTAAAAATAGAAATGGCACAAGTAATTTGGGAAAAATTTTAGTGAAAAGGGGACAAGTAATTTGGGATGGAGGGAGTATCACTTTAGCATTTGTTAGGACTATTTATTGATTAAAATTTGACTATTTCAGAGATTTAATAATAGTCACAATAAACGTTAAACTGAGAAGAATGAAGCTAGAGGTAGCTCAAGTAAGAGCACTCTTACTTTAACCATGAAGTTGAGTGTTCGATTCTCACCCGCGACATAGCTTAGTGCGCTCAATTGAACCAAAAAAAAGCAATAACATTAAATTGGTCGCAACATATGTTAAACTGATCATAATTTAATCTTCTGTTAATTACTCCGTAAGAAGTAGCATGATGAACATTAACTTGGGAGTGTAATAGAAACGTAATTTTCGCAAGTTTTATACTCTATAATGTGTAGAAAGTATCGTAAAGTCGAATAAATAGTTTTATTTGATTTTTGTGACTTTTAATGGTGGTTGTATAAGATGTTTGATCAAGAAATTCAATGGAAAGTGGCACGATCATTCTATTCTAGTTGAATCCATTTGTATAAATAGCTTGGTGTTTTGGACATATTGATGAACATTGGACCATATAAATACATGCACAAATTTAGCAGTCATTTAATGAAATTAGTCGTTTATACATTTACCTTTGCATCGATTTTTCAAATGTGTGATCGCAAAAATTAGATGTACACATGGGTAAATTGTTTGAATCAACGCAATAACTTGCATACCACGCAGATAAAAATTCAAATAATCGTTTTGTATTAAGTGTTATACCCCAAAATTAGGGGCTATGGAAACAAATACTCCCTCTGTCTCAGTCATTTGTTTACAGTTTGACTTTTTCCCCCTCACAAAAAAGTCAAACTGTAAACAATTCACTGAAACGGAGGGGGTAGATTGACAAACCATAGTGTAGTTCATCAATAATCATAGAATCACACAAGTAGCAAAGAATATATGGATTACAAATCTCCAAAAGAATGAAATTACAAAATTCAAGATAATTAGTCTTTAGGGTATGTCAAATCTTAGTTAAATTTGCTGCAAACCTTCCTAATTTCGCCTTTGGTTCCGGTGAAAACGTCGAGGGCTTGAAGCTGGATTATAGCCTTGACGAATTCATCATAAAACACGGCAACATCCTTCGCAAACTCTAGGACAATGGCGCTAGTAAGAGGATCAGTCGACAATGCTTGATCGAGTTGAAGAATACCTCTATGCTTTATGAGTCCCCTGTAAAATGAGTTATCGACTGTATCTTTTTTGGTTGCGTCTGGGTTTAGGGGAACGGCATTGTTTGACATCGCGTCTATTGGACACAACCTATCTAGCTGTGCCCTGAGCTTTGGCTCGATCAATGCATCGAAAAGGCTACTTGTCGCGTCCAATCTGTCTTGAATTATCGGACAATGTGTAATTCCCACGCTGTGCGCTCCTACATTTTATACAACAACGTTAAGCTAAGAGTTAGATACGATAATTTTTATAGTTCATGTATGATCACTAGCTCATGTATTAATTACCTAAAAGTGCGACCATTTGCCGTGCAGTGAAACCTCTAACGGCAAAGAAGGCTATAGCTTCAGCGACGGACATTGTAGGACTTGGCAAGTCCACATCGAGCACGTTTGACTCCGGTCCATCTCTTCGACCGGTCTCCGGCTTGTAAGGAGGTACTCCACCCTACACGTCAAATAAATTGAACAATTTTATTTATTTTTATTCTTCGTATGTGTGGATGGATTATATTAGGGATCGACGTGCGACTAGGTCTTTTTTAAATTTGTATTGCGACATTTTATTGAATAATGTAAAAGTAAAAATATGATCATCAAGTTCTATAAGGCTAAAACTTTCATTGACCTTGCCGATTAAGCTAGGTCACCGTATAATTTTTGTATAACGGAAACATATATAGGGCAATTTATGTAAAAAGTAAAATTACCAATTGCATAAGCGTTGCTGTAGAGACAACTATAATATCAGCACAAGAGACAACACCGGGGCATTCGCTCTCAACTGCTTCTTTGATAGCATCTATAACTTCATATCCCCTTACGCTACCATTAGGACCAGCCGCCTTCTCAGTCAAATTCCCAGATATTAAGATAGACGCATCCGCTCCCTGTATGAAATAAAACAATAGCATATTTAAGATTAATTAATTCAATATGAAGTATATATAACAAAAATTTAGTTGTTAATGTAACAAGGGCTTACATTGACAAAGCTGTCATGAAATTGCAGACGAAGCATGGCGGGTAGGAGAGTTGGATCCTTAAGGAATTCCTTTTTGATAGCGGCCGCAATAATAGCCTCTACATCAACATCACCGGCCCCACATTTTCCATCATAAAAACCGACTTCTAATAACGAAGAGTACGAACTACTAGGTCCAAGGGCGGGAGCAGGAGCATAAGCTGGAGACAGGCCCGAACCAGAACCAACTTGGCTAGACACCAATATAAGCCCTAGGGCTAATAACATGTGCATGACTAGCCTAGGAAATGTTTGTAGCACCATTTTTTTTTTTTGTTTTTTTGTTTTTTGTTTTTTGTTTTTTTTTTTTGTTTTTTTGTTGTTTTGTTTTTGTTTGTTGTTTTGTAATTGAAGATTTATATCTTAGATTGTGATTAATACATTGCATTTATAGATGAATGAAACATTGAAATGTTATACGGTTTATACAATATAGTTGTAGGCACGACTTTGTGTATAATCGTGCTGTCGCATAACACAAGTCCCTTTTGATTCTTGGGGAATAACTTGCTGTTGATTAATATGGCATTATATATTATGTAGTTGTTTCGACGGTCGGTATCTCATGGCGGCAATACAAGGTTTTTATTTGGTTTATTTTATTTAATAATCGGGTTATTTTGCTACCGAATTGAACTTAGTATATAATAAACTATTTAAGTGTAATTAATTAAGTTAATCTAAAGGTGTCAATGTCTCAATTGGATTATGTCATTATATTATGTCTATACTAAGATTTTACTTGCTAGATTATTTATTGTCGGTAGATGTTATTTCGTCCTCGGGCTGAGCCATGCATAATGTTCGGTTCAGGTTAGCAACAATGCATATTTGATCATCGATAGGTGACAAGGTCAAGTAGTCATTGGGCAGAATTATCAGCATATAATCTTATTTATTCAAGTCGAGAAGTGTAACGATATGTTTAAACTATTACTGAGCTAATTTTTATTTTTTTAGTCCAATATAAGCCACGAGGACAATATAATACAACGGGGGAGAGGGGGATTAAATTTGAACCAAACCATTAGGTCAAGACATCCTTAACTCATTAAACTAGTTGTTTATTATTATTGAATTAAATTAACTCATTGTCAAATCATTAATCATTAATGGGGCTAAATCAATGATCAGCTAAATCAAATATACTTCGAGTTATGTAAGAATAATTCATTACTTAATTATATATTGATCGATACTCCTTATTGATCATTGGGTTAAAGAAGTGGATCGGAGTAATATCTAATGTCATAGTATCGACTATCGAATACGATTAACTCAAATTTCAAGCTACCCTTATAAACTAAAATTTGACTGCATAAAAATAAAATAAATTTAATTAACTAAAATTTGACAACATAAAAATAAATTTAATTTAATGATTCAATAATCAACTAGCCGGTTAGCTGTACACAGGGATAATTGAGGTTGACAATTTACAAGTTGATTTTTAAGGGCGTTGGATCAAATTTATACTCCGTATAGTTGTTTTTAAATTGGACCTCTCAAGTATTGGTCAACGGGGTTCAACTAATTTATACTTTTTTCTCTAATCATTTTATTTATTATCTACGTAATTTAAAAATGAGAATAAATTGATTGTTTTATTTGTGTAATATTGAATACGAGTAGTAAAAATTGATTCAAACTATCTACAAGGAACAAGACTACAAAAGATGAAAAACCTAGTTAATTTAACTTCCTTATCCTATGTTCAGTGGGTATAGGATAGAAAGACCGTTGTTATTTTTAAGATGAAAAGAGCGAACAAAATTACGAATTCAATCAAACAGAAAAAACTAACCGACTGTGATAATAATTTCACCCCAACACGCTTAATAATCGATCCACCTGATAAGCCAATGGATGGACAAAACCCGGATCAAATGGATGATGGATGGATCTGGTGAAGAACCGGGTCGGTTTCAGGTGATGCTTCATTTGATCCGTCACTCGATCAGGTGTCACCCATTTTAAAAATGTGTACTCCTTCCGTCCCAATTATTTGTTTACCTTTCATTTTAACACAAACACCAATGAAAATCCACAAAAAGACATATATGTCCCTAGGATAAAACTGTATGAGGTAAAGATATTGATGAGAGGGATTTAAATGGTGGAGTGGGAGGGTTAATTGGTCCATTTGTGTGATAAAAGCTTCCTAAAAAGGAAAGGTAAACAAATGAATAATACACCCAAATATGGAATACGTTAACAAATGATTGAGACGGAAGAAATATATTATTTACAAATATAAATAGGATTAATATCTTTTATGAAGTTATTTATAAAAATAGGTTATTTTTAACGCTTGGAGGTTATCATCTAATTCTTGTGTAATGTTTGAAACTAACTTTTGTACAAATTTTATCGAAGCTAAACATCTTATTTTAGTTATTTTCTAGTAGGAAATTTAATTTACATGTTTAATCGTCCGTTCGGCCGTTCCATACATACGTGGATGATGGGTGAATCGAATCCGGATGATATTCAAACCGGGTGAAAAACAGATCTGGTAATATGGATGAAACTGGGTGATGGATGCGGTTAAGACTCCACTCTATCTGCATCCGATCTATTAACAAGCCTACCAACTAGCAATAAGAAAAAGTAGCTTATTTTAGTACAAAAACATCACTGCTTTATTTAACTTTTTCACCTGAAATAACTATTCTCACTTAGTATCTTAAATAGTAAACCCTAGTCCCTAAACACTAAATCTTTAAACCGTGATAATATTGAAATACTTTGTAAGGTATTGACGAGGATGCAATTGTGATTAAGAAATTAATGAAACATGAAGGCTTAGTCGCATAATTAATCATTGTTTTACCTAATTATGTTGTTGGTTATGTATATACGTTTTATACTTCTGTAAAATAATACTCCGTAATAATAAAGTTCATAAAAGCATAACTTACACCGTCACACACTAACATAAATATGCGTAGATAGTAAATGCACTGCAACAATTACTCAATTAGGTAAACATGGAATTAGAGTTTTCAATTTTCATTATGGTGCATTTGTGAGAGTGGTGATTTCATTTCAAATGTTGGATTTGAGCTACATTAGGTGTTTGGTGACTTGAATAATTTGCATTTGTATTTGAGTCAAATTCAACTCAAATCAAATTACCACCTTGTTTTTTCTAGGTCTAGTGCCAAAGCTTAATATCGAGCTCTAGCTGTAACTGTTGGTAATTTAAGTGTAATTACCGGTTCATTTTTGCGTTTTTTGGGTTTGGTTCAAAGACAGGTGAACTTATAAATAATAAAGCGAGTTCGGGAAGTACGGAGTGTACACTCGCTTATTTGTTTACGAGTTCGAAGTATAGTTGCCTTACGAACAACTATGCGGGGGTCTCACAAATTTTAGCGGGCTAAATCTGAAGAGTTATACCTCTTCAAGAATTCTGATTCCCCGTATTCCCCCCCTTCTTTATCTATAAATAAAGAGGTGATGAAATCAGAAAATACATTGAAAAACTAATTAATTTACGTTATTTGTCATTGAACACAAAAACATTATACTCACAAATACTCTGAAATTATATCTCTGTTTTTTCGCGCACAAAACCGAAGAACACCGTCTTATCTCTGTAGAAAATTCGGTACAACCCGGGCACAAATATACGGGTCGAATAGTTCTATAAGGACAGCGTAGCGATTCGGTGTTGATTTTACTGTTTTTATTTTCCGTTTACAGTACTTTATATAACAGTAACTACGGCCGAAATTCCATGGTTGTTATTCCTCCTTCGCGATCGTGATACTAATCAAATGCTTCAAACTCCACCCAACATTCGATGTGACAATATTAGTTCGACTTATCTTGCTTCCCATGGAGCGAGCTCCATCATAATTCAATTTTCTGCCGGGGTACACTATTTGCCAAAGCATTTTCCCCAATGTTGTATCAAATGGTAGAATCGCTGCCATCCCAAACAAACACTCTGTTGTCCTGGAGAGAGTTGAAGACCGAGGCGGCTTTGTATAGTAAGGGTTTTTTGTTTGAAAAATTACAATTATAAACAATTGATTGGAATAGTGTATTATGAATTAAAAATTTAGCTCACAATAAATATAAATAATCAAAGTTATACATGCTCGAGGTCAGACCTGGTCATGGGCCGGGTCCGGGCCGGGTTGACTCCGGGCCAGGGTCAAAAAATGGACCCGGGACCGGCCCGGAGGGAGGTCCGGTTTGCTCCGGGCCGGGCCGGTTCAGGGCCGGTTCCGGTTTGTCCGGGTTGGGTGCGGGTCGAGGGCGGGTTAGGGCCGGTTTTGGAACGGGTTGGAACCGGTTCAGACCGGTTCGAAAACGGTTTAAAAAACGGTTTAAACTACGGTTCAAATTCCGGTTCGCGACAATTTTGAGATAAATTTAAATTGAATATAAACATTAAAAATATTAAATTTAAATACTAAATTCGAGAATTTATTTGTTGTTAAGCATGGTTCCGTAGCCGCCATTGGTCTTATAAGAATAATATTTCTCCTAATTAATTTTTTTGCATTCGAGACAATAGCACGTGAATTTATTTGTTGTACCCGGAACCGGTTTCTTGTCAAAGTAGGACCATATATACGACGGCTCCTTCTTTTTAGAACTTCGCTTTTCAGATGGTTCCGGTTCTTCGAGATTTGTAATTTAAATTCTAAATTTAAAATATGATACTAAAAAAAATTGTAATTAAAAAGTAAAGTTATCAAAACTTATTACAATAAAACTATAAACAAAACTAAAGGGCCGGGTCCGGGTCCGGGTCCGGGTCGACCCGCAGGGTTGGGTCCGGGTTCAGGCCGGTTTGCCGGCCGGGTTGGAGGCGGGCCGGGTCTAAAAAATTGGAACCGAAACCGGCCCGTGAACCGGATGGAACCGGACAATTTTCGAACCGCCGGTTTCGGTCCGGGCCGGGTCCGGGTTTTGCCGGTCCGGGTCCGGGCCGGGCCGGTTCAAACCCGGCCCCTTGACCAGGTCTACTCGAGGTAAACAATTTGATTGTTTTCAAGTGTTATTTTAGTTTATACAAAGTTGATAATCGTTGGATACTTATATTACGCGTGCCTACATCTTATGATCTTTTAAGTCTTGTGTTAAATCATACGGAGTATTTCGTATGGCGTCAATTTAACCACCTCAAGATTAACTAGGTCAAAGTAAATTGAATATGAAAAGAAAAAATAATTTACGGACTCGTATCTTTTACCCTGATTAACATTTTTTCTTCGTATATAAAATAATTTGATCCAAAATGGTCAATGCTTTTGGACGTCAATTATGTTTAAATAATATTGGATGATAATTAGGCTACATTTTAGTGTTGTATAGTGAAAAAGATTAATTGTCAAACATCACATTTAAAAAACAAGTTTTTGTCAAACACTACCTTTAAAAAAAAAAAATTGTCAATTACCAGGCCACATTTAAAAAAAAAAAAAAGTTTGTCGACTACCACTTTTTGGCCTGAGTTGACCAAATTCCGACGTTGACTTATCGGAATTAACGTTTTTTTTTCTTCATTTTCATCTTCTTAGTTCCCTCAAATTTGAATTTGCATTCTTCAAAACCCAAAATACATCATTTTAAACCAATAATTTAACCACTAAACCTAGAAATTCGTCTTTCCAACTTAAAAAAAGTGCTCCGGTGACAAAAAATGTCGAAATTTAGTTGACTTAAGTCAAACTCAGGCCAAAAGGTGGTGTTTGACAAAAATTATTTTTTAAATGTGGTAATTGACAACTTTTTTTTAAAAGGTCGTGTTTGACAAAATGTGTTTTTTAAAGATGGTATTTGGCAATTAACCCTATTGAAAACAATTCATTTACAATCTTTTCCAAAACACAAAGGTAAATAAATGACTAAAACAAAAACGATACGAGATAACAACAAAGTCTTTGATTTAGGACCTTGATCGGTCAACATAAACCGTGATAACATAAGAATAACAAAATTGAAAAAAATAAAATAATCGAATGCATAACATAAGAATAACAAAATAAGTGAAAATATCAATCAAGTTGATAGACTGATCAGTTAAATTTACTGCAGACTTTTCTAATGTTTCCTTTGGTACCAGTTAAAACCTCAACTGCTTGCAATTTCACCATAACCAGTGCTAATTTCGTATTAAACGACGTCGGATCAGAGATGAATCCGTTGACGGTGACATTCGTCGTGGAATTGCGTTCTAGGGCTTGATCGATAGTGAGGACTCCTCTCTGATTTAATAACTGGCTGAAGTAAGACGTGTCGAATGATTCGACATGTGGGATTTCTACGCTTTGGTCAAGAAAAGCCTCCTTGTCTGATGTTGAGTCCTTTGGACATATTTTTATCAGATTTTGTCGTAGATTTTCGTCCATGTTAGGGTCGTACTCGCTGCTGTCGTTGAAGAGTCGGGGTTTGATGAATCGACAGTGTGCAATTCCGACTGTGTGGCACCCTACAATAACATTATTAAGATTATTAAGAGTAAATAATATAAATACTCCATTTTATGCATATGCTTTTTTTCATATTTGTCGAGATGCGTTTTGCAAAACAGTATTCTTAGTTACACATTTCCAAAATTATAAAAATTTAAAATTAATATTGAATTTAAGGAGACGAATAAAACAAAATCATTTGTATATGATTATATTTTCACTTATATATTATACTTCCTCCATTCCAATAACTTCTTTATGTTTGCTTTATGCACGTACATCAATACTCGTTTTGTTTCGTTCATATCTTTGGTTTCGTATTCTCGAAAATTTTAAAATTTTAATATTAATAATGTGCTCAATAAGCCAGTTAAAACAAGTTGACACATGGTTATTTTTTATTTTGTATTTTAGAGGTTATATCGAAAATTCTACACACTTATGAATAGTGTCAAAAAAAGTGAAAGTAAAGAACCTATTGGAATGGAGGAAGTACAAATTAAAATTTCCATGATTCTCGAAACTCGTGATGAATAATCCAAAACGGAAGTGCACAAATTGGAATTGAATAGATGGAGTATAAAATATGTTAGCCGTTTGGTTGTGTCGTCGAGTGATCAAAGATTGTTTAAGTCGAATCCTGACACGGTATCATAGTCTTATTAAAAGTGCGAGATACCTAAAAGCGTAACCATTTCCTCCAAAGTGAAGTTTTTAGCCGCGAAGAACTCAAAACTCTCGGGGACGTTTAGAGAAGGCCCCGGAAGATTCACATCAGCGACATCTGATCGAGTTCCATCTCTTCGACCTGTTTGTACTTTATAATCCGGTCCTCCACCCTATAATTATATTACGCGTTCACTTGATTAGTAAAATGTAACGTAAATAATTATATATAGTTGTGGAAATAAATTGGATCGGAGTTCAAGTGTAATTTACCAGCTTTAGAACAACTTTTGTAGCGATAGCAATGATGTCTGCACACGAGACAACACCGGGGCATTTAGCTTCGACTTTAACCTTCAAAGTATCGATGAAATCGAGTTCCCTTACACCCTCATTAGCACCGGCGTTTATCTCAGTTGTTGTTCCTTTTATTAAGATCGATGCGTCACACCCCTTTGGTTCACATAATCAAATTAATTAGTACAAAATTAATTATAATGTTTTTGTTAACGCAGCTAGAACAATAACCCTGAAATACCATGTTAGCAGGAATAAACTCAACCAAAAGATAACTGGATTAAAAATAGAACACTTACATTAACAAAACAATCATGAAATTGCAATCGAAGAAAAGCAGCTAGAATGGTTGGAACCGTACGAAATCGTTTCTCAACTTCAGTTTCAATGAATTCCTGAATATTTAGTGTCTTATTACGACAACGACCATTGTAGAATCCAACTTGCAACCCAGTATCCGTGTTCTGTTTAGCCGCCGGACCACCGGACTCACCAACATGACCCAATGCCAAAATGAGTCCCAAAACTAGGGCAACACTAGCTAAACTACTACACCTACAATAATATGAAACCTTCATTATTATTATTTTTTTCTTTTACTTTAATTTTGTTTGCAACTTTAATTATATCGTTGTTAATTAGTTGATCAATTTGTAGGTTGATGTAAATAGATATATCTATTTATATACATATATATACTAAACACATATTATTTTAATAAGTATGACTTAATTATATATGTGACGTTAATTAGTAGTAGTATTATAAGTTAGGTGTGAGTGATGAAGAACTAATTTAACGAAGTGGCATGCACGAAGACGTAGAAAATGCATTACTACTAAGTTGGCCTCTTCATTGCCAGAATTATATAATGTTAGGACATGTTAACTTGTACTTAAATGCGTGCTTTTTATTTTATTTTTGACTTAGTGCATGCACTAGCTTGTAAGTTGTAAAATTTATCGATCAAAAAAAATAAAATGGTATTATTAATTACTGGATATTCTCTCTTTAATTAATTTATGATGAACGATATGAGATCATATATTCATATTTAGATTATGTGATTGTGAAGGCGATATAAAAAATTGGTGTTACATACTCAGATCAATGACTATTCGGTTATCGTTTAAAATTAAATATTCTTCTTTATTTCGGTCATTTGCTCGTATTTACATCTAACACAAAGATAAATAGTGAAAAAGCTGCAAAATACTACTTCCTCCATTCCGTTTGATTCTATACGTTTGACCAAAACACGGTAATTAAGGTAGAAGAAAATCAAGTGGGGTAGATAATGGAATTACTTAAATACCTATACTTTATTGTTTGCAAATGGGTTGAGTGGGTATTAGTGAAGGGTATATTGGTCTTTTAGTTTAATAAAGTAGAGACTAAAATAGAAATGTATAGAATTGATTGGAATTTCCGAAAAAGGAATATGTATAGAATCAAATGGAATGGAGGAAGTACTCTTTTTATTTTATTGTTTTTCTTACATTTGCTTTTGATCGGTGGATTAATTAAGGAATTTTTTTTTATAAATTTCAAAAGGAAATACAAATGAATTATATTATATAATTAAAATAATACATTTATACTAAAAACTTGAGCCATAAAAAAAATTATTAAAATATAATGAATTAAAAATGAAAAATGAAATGTGGTTGAAAAATTTTCTTCACAAAAATATAATGAAAATGTAAGGACAACGATAAAAATTTCTTAAAACGATGGAATGGAGGCCGGAAGTACTTGCTACTATTTGCATGACTCAATAAAGAGCGATACGTACACAGTAAGTATTATTATTACTTTCTCCATATTTTTCATTGAGACCACATTTTTCACCATCTTTAATAAAAAATTAAAAAGTGGGGTATTGAAGAGAAAATGTTACTTTGGAAAATTGTGCAATTTGGCTGGCCAAAATTTCTATAAAAGAAAAATGATGCTAATTGAAAAAAATAAATGGAGTACTTCATTTTAATTATTGTCCAACGATAATAAGGAGTAATAATTTTAAAAGCATTCATTTAATCATTTCTATGTACGCATGTAAAATCTGAATATTTATTGTTACGTTTGTTATTGTTATTGTTATTTTTCACTTGAAAGTATTCTTCATCTTAACATGTCTTTGAAATTATTTATTGAATAAAATAAAATTACTGATTTCGGGTCTTATGTATGTCGTCAAAATTATTATAGTCATCTACTGATCTACATGAATTTATTGTGTTTGAGTTGAATTGACTTTAATAATTCGTGTGTTTGCATCACATAAAATTGAGCTATCGTTTTCTACGGAGTACATATTTCTTTAATTTATTACAATATCGTATATAGGGCTTACGTGGAATGTTTCCCCGTGAAAAAGGGCTTACTTTAATTTAGTTTACTATCTGCTTTTTTCATTTTCGAATATTGCGTCAAAGAATTAAGCGAATTAATATTATGTCGAGTCATTTAGGCAATAATAATATTCCCCACGTAAATAAGAATAAAATTTTCAACGACGAAGGAATTGAATTAATTGATTTCAAAAACAAATTAAATGCGAAATGGTTACAACGATACATAAGTAGTCATCGTTTGAAACCATACAATGAGAGCGTAACAATCATTGCGATAAAAAGGAAAACAAAACAAAACAAATCAAATAAATAAACAAATAAAATCAAATAGAATAAGTTTGTTTGTCGAGTTCTCTGCAGCGGGCTTACACCTCAACAATGTGCATCAAATTGGAAATTTGGGGACTTTTAGTAGTTGAATTTGCTGCAAACCTTCCTGATGTTCCCACCATTACCGGGCAAAGCTTGCAATTTAAGCATAGCTCGTGCCAAGTCGGCGTTGAATGTGGGGAGACTTTTAGCGTATTTAACAACGGTGCCAATAGTTGTAGGGTCGCGAGCAATGGCTTGGTCGATGGCGAGTACTCCTCTATTTTTGAGTATCTGTTGGAAGAAGTAGTTGTCGTACATATCCGCCTGTGTGTAATCTACACTTTGATCTAGAAATGCAACATTAGTAGAGCCTTGGTACTGAGGACATGTAGCCATGAGCTTTTGTCGTAGGCTGTCTTCGATAAGAGGATCGTATTCAATGTTTCCATAGTAAAGTCGTTTTTCGAATAGACCACAATGAGCGATTCCAATGGTGTGACATCCTACACAATTTTAATCATATATATCGCGAATTATATCAAATGCAAGATGTTATTGCTGTTTACATTTATATACTAAGAAACTTTAGTTTTAAGAAATAATACCTAGAAGAGTAACCATCTCGTCCAAAGAAAAACCTTTCGCCGCGAAAAATTCATAGCTTCGAGAGACGGACATAGCGGGATGTGGAAGCTTCACGTCTTCTTTAACTGATCGCAATCCATCCAATCTTCCGGTTTCCACACGATAATCTGGACCACCTCCCTACATCGCATTTAGAAATTTAAAATGGAGGAACAAGTTAAAAGACTATTTATCTAATTCATAACGATTTGACTTTTTTTTTTCTTTTTTTTTGATCGCAATTTTTAAATGGTTTATTGTGAAAAAAAGAACTTTGGAAAAAAAAAGGTACTCTGTATCACCGTATGTAATAAAACAATAAAATTAAAAGAGTAGTGTGTGTATATAGAAATTTGATTACCAATTTCAAAACAGTTGCGGTAGCAATAGCAATGATGTCTGCACATGAGACTGTATCAGGACAAATTTCTTCTACTTTATTCTTCAAACGATCGATGAAATCGAAATCCCTCACACCACCGTTGGCAGGAGCGACCCTCTCAGTTGTAGGTCCATCGATTGTGATCGATGCATCACACCCCTATATATCCACATTTCAAACACACTATTAATACAAAAACGTAACAAATTTATGGTTCTCATTCCAAACGTGTTGACATAATAAAAGTACTACTTACATTAACAAAGCAGTCGTGAAATTGCAGACGAAGGAAAGCAGCAAGAAGAGTAGGGTCATAGTGATACTGCTTTTCGACCTCCTCTTCAATGAATTCCTGAATTTTGACGTAATGATTAGGGCAACGACCATTGTAATACCCGACCCTTAAACCACCACCCGAAGGAAGACCATCGAAAGGGACACTTGCGCCCGGTGGCAGAAACGACTCTCCAACTTGGCTCATTGCTAAAATGAGACCAAAAACTAGAGCAATAGATAGCCTCATCATTTTGTGCTTTTTTTTTTTTTTTTTGGTGTTTTTTGTTTGTTATTAAGCTCTAGTTGTTATTGATCATAGTATAATTTGATGTACATATTTATACACATATAAATTTGTTGAATATTTCTTCAACTATCAAAGATTATTACAAAATGTCATCATAATTGTTTGGTGTAAGAGAAGTAGTGCGTCCATAAACACAAAAGAAGTGGAATACACGATGTACTAAGAAATTACTTGTACATGATTTGGTATGAATGTTACTATGCCAGGCACACGACGTACTATACCGTATGTACTTTAATGAAAGTGGATAATTAATTAATTAATGACCGAGTAATTTGGAATAGTCATTCATGTGATATGCTCTTATCAGCGAATGTAAAAATGAGACTGTTTCACATGTGATATGATTCAATAAAATTTATCAGCATCTTATTTATAATAAGTCTCCCTCAAGACAAAAGATCCGTCTAAAGGTTAAGATGGGTCAAATTTGACCCGTTTTGGCCCATTAACCTTTTTTTTTTTTTTTTTTTTTTTCAAAACTTTTTTAAGACCCATTTTTTTTTTTTTAACTTAACTTAGTAAGTGAAAAAACACAAATTTTAAATGGTAACAAAATTGATAAAATTGTTAATATACTATATTATATTGGTGACATATTCTCAAACATAAAAACATAATACATATTACGAATATAAATTAATTATGTTTGGATCATAATATATTATGTTATCATTTATTAATGAATTGTTATCAAGTTTTTTAGTATGAAAATGCAAAAACAAATATGTTACATTAAAGTGTAATATTTTATCATTTAATATTAACCTATTTCGGTAACATATTATATACGGAGTAATTATGGTAACATATTAAACAAATGTTATGACAATTTTTTATTCTCTATGTTTCATAATATGTTACAAATATAATATAATATGTTACCATTTTGGTCTACTTTGTTACCATTTTCAATTACCCTATAAACACGATTTTCGACAAAAGCTTTTGAAAAAAAAAAATTGGGTCTTGAAAAAATTCAAAAAAAAAAATTCAAAAAAAAAAGGAAAAACAGGTCATGCCCGACCCGTCTTAGAGTTTAAGACGGATCTTTGGTACAGTCTTAAACAAGAATTTGTGTCTCATTCAATACTCATAACAAATAAATTATGTCATTTGTCTTATGCGTAAAACGGTCTTGGAATATCGTTACTGGTTGTCATCCGCTTCATATATCTAGGGGTATATGTGATCAAGCAAATGGTTTAAGAAATTTAACACGATTCATATATCTTTCCTTATAAAGTGGGCTTTCTCTTCTGCCAATTGTGGGTGTGGCCCGGGCCTGTCTTTGATTTCACATGGTATTAGAGCCCATGGTTATATCCTGGATCTCTTGATTTGAAATTGGGCCATTATATGCCGCCGGATATGGGTTCGTGTCTCTGATTAAATTAAAATCACCCGTCCGTGCGAGCTTTGTATTCCATGGAAAAGTATCCCAATAATGTTAGGTTCCAATATTAGGCTTTGTTAATGGACTCATGTGGGGAAGGGGGGGGGGGGGGGAGTCTGAAGAAGTGTCCTTAATAATATTCACACATGAGTCCCACATTCTTCATGGAGAAGATAATTGAACACTTTTGTTGACTCCACGTTTAGTTTTGATATTGTCAAGTTATTTATTTCTATCGTATGCTACTCGTTTGTATGTTTGAGTTCATGATGCGTAGGTATCTAAGCTCGAAAAGAAGTGAAAAGAAGAAGAGGATATGGAACGTTTAAAGACAAGCTTCGTATCAAGTCAAGACTATAGGAACGAAACATGTAAAGTGACTTAACGAAGCTATGCACTAGCAAAATCGTAGCTCAGCAGTAATGTTACCCTAACATGATTTCATGTTACTCTAACATTAGTGCTGTAGCAGTTTTCTAAAACGTTTTTATAAATATTTTCTGAAATATTTTCTAGAGAATTATCTTGTATTAAAAGTTTTCTTTATTTTTATTATGATATACTAAAGTATCTTTACTTATCCTTGAATTAGATTTGAGTATATTTTACTTGATAAAATATATGAGAATCTAGTTGTAAAAGATATGAAAAGTGTTTTAAGTATATTATGATTCTCTAAAATATCTTTCATGATAATTCTTCTCTTCTAAATTATTTTTATAAGATAATATTATTTGGAAAATCATATCTATTCTTATTATGGCCGAAAATAATTTGATAAACTATATGCTCATATTTCGGCTATTTGTTCTACAATTCTAAAAGGTATATTTTCTATATATTATCTTCTAATATCCAACAATAATATCTTGTATCTCCTAGTTGAGTTTAATGTCTAGATTCGTTCTTGGAGATCAAGTAAATACTAAATATCTTCCTA
This sequence comes from Dianthus caryophyllus, assembly GCA_023091065.1. NCBI lineage: Eukaryota > Viridiplantae > Streptophyta > Magnoliopsida > Caryophyllales > Caryophyllaceae > Dianthus > Dianthus caryophyllus. The sequence goes on from CM041529.1 coordinate 28,697,306, forward strand.
AGTATATTTTGACAACTAGCAAATTATTCTATGAGGAAGTTTAATTACACAATAATACTTTAGTAATATTATCTTTTATTTGGCTAAATAAAAATAATATTATCTTTACTTTGTGACCTAGAGTCACACGAGTACTATAAGTACTCCTCTTCATTTTGATTAAAAATTATCCAATCCAACACAACACATTTCTAATACTTCCAAATACATTTTTAATCAAACTAAGCTTTTCAAAATACAATCTTAATTTTACTTTGCAAAACGTTCTTTTGTTCAATATTTGAACCGTGTTCTTCACTCGTGTTTTGCAATTTATTTTCTTTGATTTTGAAAGCTAATTTAACTTTGTACTTTTGTTCTTAAATCATACTTTCTAAAGTGCATAGTTACGATAAGACTCTCTAGACAATTGAATTGTATTTTCATTTTGTTTGAGAGACTTGTAACAAGAGAAAACTCAACTTGTTAGAGATTGATTTCTCGAGTTTGAAAAGAAAGGCTTCACACTAGGATTAGGGTTAGTCTCTAGTGTTTATTAATTGTTTATTGTAAGCTAGGCCGGAGTAGGTGCTCTTGATAAATAATTAATAAGAAGAAGGGGTGGATGTAGGCTTTTCAATTGGGCCGAACCACGTTAAATCTTTGTGTTATTTAATTTCCGCAATTTACATTTCCGCTTTATTATTTCGTTGCAAAATTTTAAGAGGTACAATCCTCTATTCACCCCCCCTCTAGAGTATTGTTGGGCCCTTGGGCTCTACAATTGGCATCAGAGCCTTGTGCTCTTGATAGCTTTACCGCTAAAGAGGTGATCCAATACTCTAAGTTTTGATTTTACAAGTTTTTATTTCTTTTAAATATCTCGGCCTACTACCTTTTTGTTTTCAAAAATGGATTCTAGTGACACGATCAAATATCCCATCTTCGATGGTAAAGATTATAGTCATTGGAAAAATCAAATGAGAAATCATATAAAAGGTGTTGATTTTGAATGTTGGAGAATCATAGTCACAGGACCTATTGCTATACTTTCTACTGATATGAAAAGTGAAAAGCAAGAAGATGACTATGATGAGAAAGATTTTAAAGTTGCTCAAAAGAATTTCAAAGCTTTAACCATGTTACAAAGAGGTTTAACCAAAGAAATTTCTAATCGTTTTTCATCATCTGCTAGTGCCAAAGAAATTTGGGATGGTCTTGAGGCTACCTATGAAGGAACATCCCAAGTTAAAAAATGTCGGCAAAATTTATTAACTCATCAGTACGAGATGTTTCATATGGAGAAAAATGAAAACATCAGTGACATGTCTGATCGATTTACAAGTATAATCAATGAGTTAAAGAATTTAGGCAAAGTTTATACTACCGAGGATCAAGTCAATAAGATTCTTCGTAGTCTAACCGATAAATGGCAACCCAAAATCACTGCGATAGAGGAGGCTAAAGATCTATCCACTCTTTCCTATGAAAACTTGATTGGATCCTTGATGGCCCATGAGTTAACACTCAACAAAGGGCACATAGAACCAATCAAGAATAAAGGGATAGCTCTTCAAGCTGAGTCCAGTGATGATGAGAAGTCGGATGATGAAATAGGATTATTTGTCAAAAGGTTTAACAATAATAAATTTGGTTTTAATTATTCAAAAAATGCGAGCAAAAGTTTTAAACCCTTTAAGACAAAAAAATCAAACAAGGGTTGTTACAAGTGTGGTGAGACTACTCACATCATCAAAGATTGTCCTACTTGGGCAAAAATCAAAGACAAATCCAAACGTGAGAAAGCCAAGAAAACGTATAAAACTGCCATGTTAGCTTCCGATGGATGGGGAGATCTTGAGATTGATTCAGATGAAGAGGCCGAAGAAGAAGAAGATGAGGCAAACGTATGCCTCAATACGTACGGTATTGAAACGACAAAAGGAAGGTCGTACAAAGACTTGTGCTTAATGGGAAAGGCTAATTCGGATGAAGAAATCGAGGTAACCTTCAATAAATGTAAGAATAAGTTTTTAAAGATGTCTAAGGATAGAATTTTAGAAATTTTTGAAGGTGTTTATAATACTTGTGTTAATCAAGAAACTTATATTAAAAACCTTGAAGATGATAATTGTTCTTTGAGTGAAAAGGTTAAAAAACTTCGCTCTAAGAAGAACGTAAGTTCACCAAATGTTTCAAAGCAAAGCTTTGACACATATGTTGAACCTACACCAAACTTGGATCGAAGCAAGTATAACCTTGACTCTGATTACGCTTCCGAAGATGATAAATCGTCCATAAACTCTGAAAATTCTGAAAGTTCGTTCGGTGATGTTAGTCTAACACGAGATGATGTTACCATACCATCACCTGAAGTTGATATACCTCCAGTCAGTGTTACTCCAACATCTGACCAGATAAAGGAAACCCTAGATGAGGTTAACCTAACATCTGAAGAGGATATGCCAGCTTTGGAAGATGTTACAGTAACATCATCATGTGTTGAACGAAATCATGAACTTGAAGAAAAGGTTAAGTTGTTAGATAACCAAGTAAACAACCTCACTAATGAACTTATTCAACAACAATCAACTTTTAAAGTTATGAAGTCATCGTTCATAAAGAAAATTGTTGAGCTTCAATCCGAATTGAGTAAAAAGGAATCCACCATAAGTGTAGAGGTCAAGTCGTGTAATAATTGTGAAAAGTTGAGTAAAGAAAAAGAAGAACTTAATGAACGGTTAAAAGAAGCTTTCAATGTTAGTAAAAAATGGGATGCTAGTCAAGAAGTTCTTAACTTTTTAACTCAACAATCTAATCGACACCATAAAGAAGGTTTAGGTTATCAAACTAGATGTCGCATAGAACACGTTAAGAAAATGAATGAACCCACTAACCGTGATTTTCGCAAAAGACAATATGTTGGTCTTCCCGAATATAAAATTTGTAATTTTTGTGGAAAAACGGGTCATTATGTTAATTCATGTAAAAAACGTGTTATGCACTATAAGAGGAATAAGGATTACGTCAAAACTAGTCATGATAACGAATCTAAACCTAAATCCCAACTTAATCATGAATCCACTAAAAAGAAGTATGAATCGTTTGATCCTAATATGTACTATAATAATAAACGTAAATATGTTGTTAAACGTGTTTGGATTCGTAAAGATTTACTTCCCGAGGTAACTAATAGGAGAGGACCCAACTTTGTGTGGGTACCTAAATCGCAAAAGTAAATTTTTGTAGGAAGAAGTGAGAGGAAGCAACCAATGGTACTTGGATAGTGGTTGCTCGAGGCACATGACGGGAGATAAAAGCAAGTTCATCTCACTAGAAACTTATGAAGGTGGAAGTGTAACGTTTGGAGACAACGGTAAAGGGAAAACAATCGGCATTGGTCGTGTCGGAATCTCCAAAACATACTCCATTGACAATGTTCTACTTGTTCAAGGACTTAAGCATAACCTCCTAAGTATCTCACAATTGTGTGATCGTGGGAACAAAGTGGTGTTTCATTCAAGCGTGTGTCGTATCTTTCGTGAAGGATCTAGTCACATTATACTTGAAGGAAGAAGAAAGAATAATGTCTATGTCGTTGACATAGAAAGTATTCCTTCTATATCCTTCACGTGTATGAGTGCGATCACGAACGAACACTCGATATGGCATAAGAGATTCGGTCATATCAACACACATTGCTTGAAAAGATTGAAGAGGTTGGAGCTTGTTGAAGGACTTCCCTCCGTAAAGTTTGACACCAATAAATTGTGTGGCACGTGTGTACGGTGTAAACACGTGAGATCATCGTTTAAGTCTAAAAACGTGGTAAGCACTTCCAAGCCACTTGAATTAGTTCACATGGATTTATGTGGACCAATGAGGGTTAGTAGTAGAGCCGGTGCTAGATACGTCTTTGTATTAGTAGACGATTATTCGAGATTTGTTTGGCCAATTTTCTTAAGCTCCAAAGATCATACTTTTGATGAATTTGTGTGCTTGATAAAATTAGCTCAAAACAAGTATTCGCATAATCTCATATCTATTCGGACGGATCATGGTACCGAGTTCGATAATCAAGCCTTCATTGAATATTGTCGAGAGCATGGTATCGATCACAACTTTTCGGCCCCTAGGACTCCTCAACAAAATGGAGTAGTCGAAAGGATGAATCGAACCATAGAAGACATGTCACGCACTATGCTACTTTGTAGTGGCTTGCCTAGAAACTTTTGGGCAGAAGCTGTGAATACCGCATGTTACATACACAACCGTGCTATGATTAGACCAATCTTGAAGAAAACCCCTTATGAACTACTAAGAGGAAGAAAACCAAACATATCCCATCTAAGATGTTTTGGAAGTAAATGTTTTATACATAATAATGGTAAAAATAGATTGGGAAAGTTTGATCCTCGTAGTGATGAAGGTGTTCTCTTAGGTTATTCTAATCATAGCAAGGCTTATCGTGTATACAACAAGCGAACTATGTGCGTGGAAGAAAGTATACATGTCATATTTGATGAAAACGATACTCTCGAACAATATGAAGGTGATGACTTGGAAGAAGAGGAAGATCCAGATTTCTGGCTTGCTCGTAAAGACCTACCCGAATTAGACGACGAAAACGATGAAACACAAGTTATTGGAACCGACGCTGAAAAGCCTCAAAAGTCAAACTTGGACGACATTCAAGGCAAGGATAATGTTAATGTCACTTCATCATCTAACTCCAAAAACTCCACGAAGGATTCTTTGGAAGCAGATGTTAAGGTAACATCAACAGTAACATCCAGTCTGAATTCAGGGGGAACATCTGACGTTACGGATGACGTTAGGGTAACATCATCTTCTGACGTTAGAGTACCATCAGATGAAACTTCAAACAACGTTCCTACGACTCTCAAGAAATGGAAACATCATAGTTCTCACCCCACGGATGCGATACTTAGCGACTACAACAAAGGTATACAAACGCGTAAGTCCATCATGAACAACTATTGTGTGCTAAACTCGTTTCTCTCTACAATTGAACCTAACAACATCAAAGTTGCACTAACCGATTCCGATTGGATAGTTGCAATGCAAGATGAGTTACGACAATTTGAGAAAAACAAAGTTTGGCACTTGGTTCCTAGGCCTCCGAATCGTAAAGTTATTGGTACTCGTTGGGTTTTTAGAAACAAACTTGACGATTCGGGAGCCATTGTGAGGAATAAGGCAAGGCTAGTGGTGCAAGGCTATAACCAACAAGAAGGCATTGATTTCGACGAAACCTTCGCACTTGCCAGAGTCTGCTTTAGAAGCGATTAGATTACTAATTGCCTTTGCCGCTCACAAAGGATTTAAACTCTATCAAATGGATGTTAAGACCGCCTTTCTTAATGGCTATTTGAAAGAGGAAGTATATGTTGAGCAACCCCCAGGTTTTCAAGATAATGAATTTCCAAATCATGTTTATTATCTCGACAAAGCTCTTTATGGTTTAAAACAAGCCCCTAGGGCTTGGTATGATCGTTTATCTCAGTTTTTACTTAAAAATGATTTCAAACGTGGCTCTGTCGATAAAACCTTATTTTTGAAAACCAAGGGGACAGATATTTTAATTGTTCAAGTTTATGTTGATGATATTATTTTCGGTGCTACTAATGAAAGTTTGTGTAGTGATTTTTCAGACCTAATGCAATCCGAATTTGAAATGAGTATGATGGGAGAATTAAGTTTCTTCTTAGGTCTACAAATCAAGCAAACTAAGGAAGGTATAATGGTACATCAACAAAAATACATTAAGGAGTTGCTCAAGAAGTTTGGTATGGAGAATGGTAAGGTTATCTCCACACCAATGGCCACAACTACAAAATTGGACAAGGATGAAGATGGAAAGGCCGTAGATGAGACCGTATACCGAGGCATGATAGGGTCTCTCTTATATCTCACGGCTAGTCGACCCGATATTATGCAAAGTGTTTGTGTTTGTGCTAGGTTTCAAGCAAACCCTAAGGAATCCCATCTTGTTGCAGTCAAGCGTATTTTAAGATACTTAATTGGTACAATGAATTTATATTTGTTTTATCCTATGTATGATAATTTTGATCTTAAAGGTTATTCAGATGCGGATTATGGAGGGTGCTCTATTGATCGAAAAAGCACTTCGGGTACGGCTACTTTTCTCGGATCGGGTATAGTATCATGGGGTTCAAAGAAACAAGCTACGGTTGCATTATCTACAACGGAAAGTGAGTACATTGCAGCATCTTTGGTATGTTCTCAACTACTTTGGCTTAAGCAACAATTATATGATTATGGGGTAGTTTTTGAAAGCGTACCTATTTATTGCGATAATATTAGTACCATAGCTATATCTAAGAACCCAGCCATGCATTCTCGGACCAAACACATCGATATTCGTCATCACTTTTTGAGAGATCATGTAGAAAAAAGTAATATTGAACTAATCTTTTGTCCAACCGAAGATCAAAAAGCTGATATTTTTACAAAACCCTTAGCTAGGGAACGTTTTGAGAAATTACGTCTTGAAATTAGCTTGGTTAATGGTGATTAATTGTTTGGCCGTGTATGTCCCTCGTATGATTGACTAGTTTTGGATTTGTGACTGTGTCCGTATTAAGTTGTGAAATTCTATATGCCTTAATTTTGATACATTCTAGTTTTATTTTTATGAGCTCAATGACATCCTTATTTTATTCCTTTGATTATCCTATACCATATGTTTCAATCTCATTACTCTACAATTAGAACAAATTCTTTTTGTATCTAGTATAAATTATTTCCATATAGTTTTATGCTCTCCTAATGAGATTATTTTTACATATATTATGGTATAATCCTAACCCTAGTAAAATAAGATCTTAGCCTATCATAACATCCTAATAAAACTAGACTTACCATAAGATCTATCCTAAATCAAATCATTATTTGATTCCTCCTATGATAATATTTCCTATCCTATACAACTACTATCACATATTCTTATATCACAAAATATTATTATCCTACACTCTATTATATTATCCTACTTGATAATAATTATTATTACTCTTACCAAAAATCTCACAAAATCTACCCAAATCTTACCCCTTTCACTTCTCCTCACGTCACCTCTCTTCCTCACCACTCATATCACCCTCTCACCTCTCTCATATTTAAACCACCCTTCTCCCTCACTTTTCACCCACCGAATTTAACTCCCTCCTTTTACCACTCCTTCTTTTTCTTTTACATCACAATCATCTTCAAATTTCAAAACCAAAAATCCCAAAAACCATGCCTCCCAAGAAAACTAACGCGACACCCAAACGTACCATGAAGACTAGGGCGGCGTCTGTGGTTGTTTCGTCTTCTGAATCATCGCGACCATCATCCCCTGTTACGTCTGATGGAGAATCAAGTGGTAAGCGAGTCAAAACTGAGTCTCAACCTTCGTATGCTTCTCATGTGGAGATGGTACTTGCTGAGAACAAGACTGTTCTCGAAGCTGTTGAGGACACAAGGCTGAAACTCAAGGAACTCTTTCGTGCTTGCTTGATTCTTCGGTATCCACTTCACTCAAGTCGTGTTTACCCGATTGCATGGTATGACGAAGTTGAAAATTTGAAAGATTTCAGTGATATTCTTGCGTTTCAAGGTTGGCAGGATTTTCTAGATGGGTCACACGTGATGTACCCAGTCCAGGTTGCTCAATTTTGGGCTACATTGCGCGTGGAAAACAGAGTGTTATGTGCTAATTTTGGTGATAAGGCTATTAAAATCACCATGGAAGAGTTTGGTGAAGCTTGGGGACTCCCTTGTGAAGGAGTCGAAGTGATTTCAGGTGCTAAATGGAGCGGGTTAAATGATGCAGAACAATTGAGTTATAAGAATTTCTTTGATCCCGAGGCAAAAGCAAATGACGAGGTACTGGTTTCTAAAATAAGTCCATTAGCTCGTTTTCTTATAAACTGTGTTCATGCCACCATCCTACCAAAAAAGGGCGGGACTCAGCGTGTTGACGCACATGAGATCCGTCTACTGTATCATCTTCTCAACGGTGATCGTGTGAACTTGCCACTTTTGATCTTTTCTCACATTAGTGCTCAATTGGAGAAGCTCACCACTTCTCGTACTTCTCCTACTTTGGTTGTTCCGTATAGTATGTGGCTGTCGAAGTTGTTGAAACTTAAGGGGGTAGTGAGTAAAAACACTATCACTCGCCCCTCTACAGAAGTTATGAATGATTTGTTGCTTCGACGAATGAATTTGGAGGGCGTGGACGTAGTTCATGTCCCAAGACAACGACCTGGGAAGGAGAAAGTGGGTGAGCCAAGTGAACCAGTGAATGTGAGACTTGATGTCGGGAGAACCGAGGAAATTCTAGGTGAGTTGCAGGCTTTAGTGATGTCTAGGTTGGAGGGTTTCGAGACCAAGATGATGAGTAAGTTTGAGGAGTTGGCTGGTAAGATAGCTGCAGGAGGAGCACAGGTGAAACCTGAGCCCGTGGATGTTGATGAGAAACTTAAAGTGTTTGCCGAGGAACTTGAGAAGTCCAAAGATGATATAATGAAATCACTTTGGAGTGTTGATTACAAAGTAGGGCGAATGCAAGACCATGTAGGCCACATCCGCGAAGACCTCAACGAGGTCAACGCTCGGGGAAATACCTTAACTGAGAATGTTAAACAGCTCGTGGAGTTGTTTAAGGCACATGCAAATCCTCCTTCTCAAAGACTTGTGGAGATTGTTGATCGACTTCGTGTGATTGCCGAGAAGGCTAATAGGACGGTGTACCTGTTGGAGCTTAACCACCATGTCTAGTCGCCATGGTCGTTTGTGCGTAGTTTTAGTCATTTTTTTGGGTTGTCATTAAGCCGAAACCGCCCCATTTATCAACCATCTTATCATCAGTTTGCTTTAGGATCCATCCTTTGAAACACTAATCTCGTTTGCTATTTCTGTTTCTGTTTTATTTGGTCTTATATGGCCAAAAGACTTAATTTGCTTTCGTTTGCGTATTTTGGAATAATGTCGGCTGTTATTGTTGCTTTTAATTTATGAAACTCGTATGTTTTCATTATATATTGCATATGTGTGCTTATGACTTGATATTATTCTAGTCCTTTTCCTTTTCGATGAAGTCAAGAGGGGGAAAAGACGTCTAAGATTTGATTGCGTTATCCTCGTTTCATTTCACTATCTTGGTTTCTTATCGTTAATCTCTCTCGAGTGTTTTGTTTTATATATCACTAACGGTTTTGGTTGGCTTAAGATAGGTGAAATATATCTTCTTTTCGTGGACTCTCATCTTTTCGAGACAATGTTCGATTGAGGGGGAACGACCTTAGAAATAAATCTTAGAAATGTCATAGACGACATTTGGGGACTTGACATCATCAAAAAGGGGGAATTTGTTGACTCCACGTTTAGTTTTGATATTGTCAAGTTATTTATTTCTATCGTATGCTACTCGTTTGTATGTTTGAGTTCATGATGCGTAGGTATCTAAGCTCGAAAAGAAGTGAAAAGAAGAAGAGGATATGGAACGTTTAAAGACAAGCTTCGTATCAAGTCAAGACTATAGGAACGAAACATGTAAAGTGACTTAACGAAGCTATGCACTAGCAAAATCGTAGCTCAGCAGTAATGTTACCCTAACATGATTTCATGTTACTCTAACATTAGTGCTGTAGCAGTTTTCTAAAACGTTTTTATAAATATTTTCTGAAATATTTTCTAGAGAATTATCTTGTATTAAAAGTTTTCTTTATTTTTATTATGATATACTAAAGTATCTTTACTTATCCTTGAATTAGATTTGAGTATATTTTACTTGATAAAATATATGAGAATCTAGTTGTAAAAGATATGAAAAGTGTTTTAAGTATATTATGATTCTCTAAAATATCTTTCATGATAATTCTTCTCTTCTAAATTATTTTTATAAGATAATATTATTTGGAAAATCATATCTATTCTTATTATGGCCGAAAATAATTTGATAAACTATATGCTCATATTTCGGCTATTTGTTCTACAATTCTAAAAGGTATATTTTCTATATATTATCTTCTAATATCCAACAATAATATCTTGTATCTCCTAGTTGAGTTTAATGTCTAGATTCGTTCTTGGAGATCAAGTAAATACTAAATATCTTCCTAAGTATATTTTGACAACTAGCAAATTATTCTATGAGGAAGTTTAATTACACAATAATACTTTAGTAATATTATCTTTTATTTGGCTAAATAAAAATAATATTATCTTTACTTTGTGACCTAGAGTCACACGAGTACTATAAGTACTCCTCTTCATTTTGATTAAAAATTATCCAATCCAACACAACACATTTCTAATACTTCCAAATACATTTTTAATCAAACTAAGCTTTTCAAAATACAATCTTAATTTTACTTTGCAAAACGTTCTTTTGTTCAATATTTGAACCGTGTTCTTCACTCGTGTTTTGCAATTTATTTTCTTTGATTTTGAAAGCTAATTTAACTTTGTACTTTTGTTCTTAAATCATACTTTCTAAAGTGCATAGTTACGATAAGACTCTCTAGACAATTGAATTGTATTTTCATTTTGTTTGAGAGACTTGTAACAAGAGAAAACTCAACTTGTTAGAGATTGATTTCTCGAGTTTGAAAAGAAAGGCTTCACACTAGGATTAGGGTTAGTCTCTAGTGTTTATTAATTGTTTATTGTAAGCTAGGCCGGAGTAGGTGCTCTTGATAAATAATTAATAAGAAGAAGGGGTGGATGTAGGCTTTTCAATTGGGCCGAACCACGTTAAATCTTTGTGTTATTTAATTTCCGCAATTTACATTTCCGCTTTATTATTTCGTTGCAAAATTTTAAGAGGTACAATCCTCTATTCACCCCCCCTCTAGAGTATTGTTGGGCCCTTGGGCTCTACAACTTTATAAAGTTAGAGGCTACTCCTCCCATTGCAAATTGGTTTTGGGATGGAACCTCTAAGCTTTATAAAGTGGGCTTTCTCTTCTGCCATTTGCGGATGTGGCCCGGGCCCGTCTCTGATTTCACAGGAAGCATAAATGGAAGAAAAAGTTTTATTGTTTTAACGTTGTTAGATTTATGCGAAAGTCAAATCACCAAAACACCTATAATTGGGTAACTATTTTTTTTCTTAAATTAATCAACTATTTTCACCGATTGAATTGTATCGGTCAACTTCATAAAATCGAGCTGATATTGCTAAAAAGAAAAAAAAATTGAGCTGATAAATTTTGAATATTACACCATAGATCAATAAAGGTTACCCAATAAATTAAAGGTTATTATAGATTTATAGACGAACCTCAAGTCGTAAAATGGAATTTTATATAGCTTCTTTTTTTAACGGAATGGAATTTTATATAGCTAATTGTATGATAAAGATAGAAACTTTATTATATAGGATTATTTAACAACAATAATCCAATCTATAAGGGGTCGTCCATAAATAAACCATACTATATTTTATCTCACAATAAACCCAACTATGACAATAGTGTTCCCAAATTAGACCGCCTCCAAATTTGACTTGCTGGTAACCTATAATTCCAGGTTACCATTCACATCCCCTCTTTTGCTTCAGCCATTTAGCACCATTAACATTACCAACCTTGTCAGAAAAAAGCTCAGCCTCTATGACTCTATCCCTCCCCTCAACAACCAAACTCACTCTCATCTTCTCCGCCTTCACCGCCGCCGTCATCGGTTTCAGATCTGAAAGAAGATGAAGAGTGTCTCGGCGAACTGGTGGCGATCAGATGGATGGCTTAGGTGTTGGAGGCAGCGGCGTGGGGTGGTTGGTCGTGGAGGTGTCTTGTGACCATAGGTGGAGGCGTAATGAGTTCGATGTTGGCGTGCGGTGTTTGTGTTGACCGGAAAGAGAGTGTGGGGTACTGGGGTTTATCGTGGTTAGGTTAAGAGGGTAAGTAAAGAGGAGCACAAGTAATGGGGGTGGAAGGCAAGGCGATGTCCGGCGAGTTCGAGATGGTGATACAATCCCCGTTAATGGTGGTTGGTGCTGATGTTTATGGTGATGATTATTAGTGATGTTAGGGTGGTTGTTGTCGTGGGTTAAAAATAATAGCACCATAAACATCACTAACATCAACCATTAATCAATCATTATTTTATAATCATTTTATAATTTACCTCTTGTAGATTGATTAATGGACAAGGAGAACTTTAAGGAGAAATTAGATTAGATTATTGATAGGTAAATTATAAAATAATGATTTAAATTAAAATTTTACCTGTTAAACAGGTTACCGGTTACCGAGTGCAATATTGGAAGAAGTATCAAATAGATGGGTTTATTGTGGGATTATTTAAAGTTTGGTTTATTATTGGAAGACCAACCATAGGTTGGATATATTATTGCTGTTAAATAACCCTATTATATATAAAGTAAATTGTAAATAATTACCTTATAAAGTACGTTTTTCTAAAGTTACTACCTTTTAAAAGAAATTTTTTAAAAATTACTAACTTTTAAAATCATTTTGTTTGGAAAAAGCTACCAAAATCAATTTTTAATGATAATAAAACGTTTTTTTTTTGGATGCTCTGCGACCAAATTCTTTTAGTTTGAAAACGTTTTTGGTGATAAAGATGTTTTCCACTAGTTTCCTATAACAGAAAACTATACTTTTTAATCACCAAAAACCTGTTTTGGTAGCAAAATATAATAAAAATGCTTTTAAAAGGTACTCCCTCTCTCTCCGTCATTTGTTTATACTTCTCTCAATTAAATTTCCCTCACAAAAAAGTTAAACTGTAAACAATTCACTGGAACGAAGGGAGCAGTAATTTTAGAATTTTATTTTAAAAGGTGGTAACTTTAGAAAAATGTACGGAGTATTTGATAAGGTAGTTATTTTCAGTTATCTTATTTAGATTGGTTACAAGATATGTTACTTACAATGGTAACACTAATTCTTATGTGAGACGGGACTTACAATAAGTACATTAAGTTAGTGTAAGTACGGTCTTTCAGGAGAATTACTTCAATGATAAATCCTCTTAAATAAATTTACAAAAAGATGGCACAATTTAAAATCTATGACATTTTTCGTCAACCTATAATTAGTTTATATGGAGTACTTATTAATTTTATGTTACGAGTGTTACGTGACTACTTTTTATAGTTGTCGATCAAATCTGCTATTAGATGTTCAACCAAGTTCAATGGATATGTGGGTTGGTGAGTAATCAACAATTGATAAAGTCCATGTTATATTTGATTAAAATAATTATTTATGTGTTTGGCATTGCCAGTTTTATATGTCATCGAGTATATATATAATATTAAATAGTCGTGCATTTTTATCTTCTAGGGAAAATTTTGATTAGTTAATATAAATAGCGGTAAACTGTTGGGGTAAGAGTGCTCTTACCACTTAACTACCTCTTGTTCTCTCGGAGCGACATATTGTAATCTGGATAAAATATTATACAAAATTATTTTAATGTAATTTATGGTAACAATAGCTTAAAGGTATCAAAAGTCCAATAGGGTTAATTGTATAGATTTTTTAATAATCAGATACTCCGTAATATATTATACTGATAATAATTATTAAATTGGCCAATTTTTTAACGTAGATACGGAGTATAATTTTTATAATTATTAAGTACTCCGTATCAAATTGTTTTGATATCGGGTTCTCTTAATCATCTCTTCAGGCAGAGCTAGAGGCAATTTTAAAAACCATTGAATGGGCAAGATCATCAAACAACTTTTTGCATATTCAAGTCAGTTTTTCAAGTCATAATTGATTATCTGCGCGCATGCAATTCTCCAGATAACTAGCTTAGGCTGTGAATAAGATCTCATGCATCAAGCGGAAAGTGTCTAGGGATGTCAGTGGGGCGGGTCTATGTGGATACCGTCCCACATCCGCCCCAGATAGAGTGGAGGTAGGACGTAGTTTAGTGGGTCGTAGAGTGGAGGTAGGAGCGAAAATTGACCTCCGCTACGGGTCGTGGGGCGATGCGGAGGTAAATTTTTGTTCGCGGATGCGGAGGTAGGGGACCCTTCCTCCGCCCCCGCCCCGTCCCGATGACATCCCTAAAAGTGTCATTTTGGACATTTTGCATCTGTTATCTTTTTCTCACTGATGTAATGTTAGTTATATTCCTTGTTCTTTTAGTTAATAGCATAGCCCATAATCTAACTCATGAAACTAATTCTATGTAACGGTAATTCATTATATCTTTGTTGTTAAATAAAAAATAATTAAAAATGTGAAGATTCCCTTATTAATATTTCCACATGTAAGTCCCACATCTGTTGTGGAGAGCTGAAATGTCCACCTTAATTATAAAGCCTAAGGGCTACTCCTCCTATTGCCAATTGGTTTTAGGATGCAACCTCTTGGGCCTATGAGGTGGGCTTTCTCTCGATCTACCACTTGTGGGTGTAGCCGAACCCGTCTCTGATTTCACAAAAAATGTTAAATAAATTTAGAAAAGCTTGGTGGACTTATCAACTATATATCGATTCAACCTATTTTATACTAGAGATTTTTTTTTTTTGCTGAATTTGAAAATATTGTACTCCGTATAACATTATTTTACCATACTTCATGCTAAAGCTAGCAAAACATACTATACTCCATATTACGGAGTACTCCTGTTAGAGTACAAATCCAAGTCCCACATCGGTGGAGAATAGGTGAAAGGTGATCTATATAAGGGGGTTATCAAATACTATAATAGTATGAGGCCTTTTGGGAAGGAGCCCAAGAGTAAATCCGTGAAGGCTAGGCCCAAAGCGGACAATATCATACTATTATAGACCGTGGACACCGATGCAGCAGAGGCCCAACGTCAGTCGTCAGCGCTTCCGTTATAACAAATTGGTATCAGAGCCCAAGGTCGACTTGAGCTGGGCACCACTGGAGAAACATTTGCCGAAACTCCTAGCTCGAGTGGAGTCTTGAGCAAGTTTGGTCCATGGTGAAATGGACAAGAAAGGCGTCATAGGTCAGATTGGGTGCCACAGGTCTAGTGGGTCCTTTTCAGATTGGATGCTAGAGACCATTGTGTTCTAGGACTTCTGAAGTGGCGGACCCGGTCCAGGGTATATTGGATGCAGAGGAGTTTCAGATTCCCGTTAAGCGGAGGCCACCAAGTCTTGGGGATGAGAAAGGGTGCCTAGAAGTTGGGGCTGGGGGGAGGATTTGTTAGAGTACAAATCCAAGTCCCACATCGGTGGAGAATAGGTGACAGGTGATCTATATAAGGGGTTATCAAATATAATAGTATGAGGCCTTTTGGGAAGGAGCCTAAGAGTAAATCCGTGAGGGCTAGGCCCAAAGCGGACAATATCATACTATTATAGACCGTGGACACCGATGCAGCAGAGTCAGTCGTCAGCGCTTCCGTTATAACAACTCCATATTATTAACGATTTTATTTTGACTACTAAATTATTTTACCGCTTTGCCCCAGCCTCTGCCGCCTCTTTACCACCAACTATCACATATTCATCACTCAACGCCTCAAAAAAGTTAAACCTTTTTTTTTTTTTTTAAATAGAAACTCAAACCCTAATTATTAATATAAAATTTAAAAGTTTAATTAGTAATGTTTCATTAGCAAAATTTAAATTACTTATAAATGCTATATCTTTTATATTGTCGTAGCGATTTACCTCTTCTTCAGCTAAACGGAATCCAATTATTATACAATTGTTTGTGCCACTCATGTTGAGCTATTTTTTCCAAATTTTAATTCTCTTTTTTGTTACAATGTCGTGTTTAGGGTGACAAATTTTTCCCAGGTAACTGGACAAATTTTATAATATAACGGTGGGTGATGACCGATGACACTATTATTGATTAAAATGAGATCACATTAACGTTTGATGTGTCTACTTTAATGTCTAAAGCGACTATTTTAAGACCTCAAAAAGCTGTCACATTAAGCATTAAAATAAGGGTAAATTACAAAATACCACCTTTTAAAATTGAAAATTTTCAAATTACCACCTTTTAAAACATTCTTTGTAAATTACCACCTTTTATAATGTTTTTCCACTCAAATTGCCACCTTACTCCAATTCCGGTGTAAAAATAATTTACTCTGTCTCAGTCATTTGTTTACAGTTTGACTTTTTTCCCCTCACAAAAAACTCAAACTGTAAAGAATTCACTAAAAAGTGAGGGCAAAACGAATTATTTTTTCACCGGAATTGGAGGAAAGTAGCAATTTGAGTGGAAAAACGTTATAAAAGGTGGTAATTTACAAAGAATGTTTTAAAAGGTGGTAATTTGAAAATTTTCAATTTTATAAGGTGGTATTTTGTAATTTACTCTTAAAATAATACTCCCTCCATTCATATCCAATAACATTCTATTACTTTTTGACACTATTACATAGAGAGAGATCTTTTATATAATTTATAATGTATAAATAGAAATATAGTCATGTGAGATCTTATTTTATTTGTTTTCATAAAGACAACATTAATATTAAAATTTTATGTTTTTATACAATTTAAAACTATAGATATTATCGTTACAAAATAGGTATCGACAAGTGTAAAAAAGTAAGGGATGCTAATGGATTTGAAGAGATGGAGTAATTATTTTAAATGTTAAAGTGGTCACATGTAGTCTCTAATAACCCGTCATACGCATGAATCCGTGGTACAATATATTTAATCCATGCAAAAGAGGTTACTGAAGGAGTTTTTAGAGCTTGACTACTATTTTGATAATAACATGTTACTTCCTCTAATATGTCTGAGTTATTTATTTACACTTTTTTTATTTTTCTCTTACAAAATAAAAAAAAAAAGTGTAAACAATATATTAACTGAATTCAAAAGTTTAAGCAGAAACATATAATCGACCATTTTTCAAGAAAACTATCGAGCCTCTTAATTAACTTATCTGCTGATCAAGTCATTTATAAAATTTTATAGTAAGTCGTCGCTTTAATAAACAAGAGCACATTTATGTCAAAACAAATTAGTTCATAGAAACATAGGTTAATAATGCATGGTATCGTCCAATCCATTTCTTACGAATACTATTGCAACATCAAGTGTTCAAATTTTTCATTTGAGTCGTTTAGACAATGATAGACGATATTCATCACGACAAATGTGGACACAATTTCGTTCAACAAGAGAATCAATCGATAGATTTCAAAATCAAATTCAACGCAATAACTTAACGACGATACATAAGTTGTCGTTTGAAACCACCCAAATGCGAGTGCCATTAACAATCACTGCAATGAAAAAAAAAACACACAAAAGAATAGAGAAATAAAATTAAATAGAATAAGTTAGCAGTATGTTGAGTCCTCTGCAACGAGCTTACACCTCAGTAGTATAAGTGTTTAAGACTTTTAGTTGAATTTGCTGCAAACCTTCCTGATGTTCCCGTCATTGTTACCGACTAACGCTTGCAATTTAATCATAACTTGTGCCAAATCGGCGTTGAATGTGGGGAGGCTATTGGCATATTTAACAACGGTGCCAACCGTAGAAGGATCACGAGCAAGAGCTTGGTCGATAGAGAGGACTCCTCTATTTTTGAGTAACTGTTGGTAGTAGTAGTTGTCGTACATATCGACTGATGTGTAGTCTACACTTTGATCTAGAAATGCCACATTGATCGAGTTTTGGTTCTGAGGACATGTATACATGAGCTTCTGTCGTAGGTCGTTGTCCATAAAAGGATCGTACTCAGTGTTCCCATAGTAAAGTCGCTTTTCGAATAGACCACAATGAGCGATTCCAATGGTGTGACATCCTGCACAATTTCAAACGCAAATATCACATGTCAAATGTCATGGTCATTTTATATGTATAACACTATAACCAAATGTACTTTATAAAATGAACGATAAACAAATGATTTAAGAACTACCTAGAAGAGTGACCATCTCTTTCAAAGAAAATCCTTTAGCCTGGAAAAATGCATAGCTTTGAGAGACAGACATAGAGGGACCAGGTAACTTCACGTCGTCTTTAACAGATCGTAATCCATCCTTTCTTCCGGTTTGTACATCGTAAGCTGGACCACCTCCCTACATTGCATTTAGAAATTTAAAGGCGGAACCAAAAAAAAAAAAAAAAAAAAAAAAAAAAAAAAAGCGCATGCAATTTATTTGTTCTTTACATTCTTCACTTTTTTATGACGTAATTTGCACTGAAATGAAAAGAACATTGTATTTATGTAAATTTGATTATGTTACCAGTTTCAAAACAGTTGCAGTAGCGATAGCAATAATGTCGGCACAAGAGACAGTATCAGGACATATTTCCTCCACTTTAGCCTTCAAACTATCGATAAACACAAAATCCCTTACACCGGCGTTAGCAGGAGCAACCCTCTCAGTCGTAGGTCCCTCGATAGTTATCGATGCATCACAATCCTATCCAAACAAAAATCACAAAATTATTACCATGACCGTAACAAATTTTGTCATGATTACAAATACTCATAGTTCGAATTTAATTATATATGCTGACCGTATAAAAGTACTACTTACATTAACAAAGCAGTCATGAAACTGCAAACGAAGAAAAGCAGGAAGAAGTGTATGGTCATATTGATACTGCTTTTCAACTTCCTCTTCGATGAATTCCTGAATTTTGACGTACGTATTTGGGCAACGACCGTTGTAATACCCGACTTGTAAACCACCACCCGAAGGAAGCGCTTTGAAAACGCCACTTGGGTCGGGCACATATGACTCTCCAACTTGGCTCATTGCTAAAATGAGCCCAAAAACTAGAGCAATTGATAACCTCATCATTTTGTTTTGCTTTATTTTTTGTTTTTTTGTATGTTTTTTTTTTTTTTTTTAATTCAAGTTGTTATTGATCATAGTATAGATTTATGTGCGTTTATATACACATAGAAATTGGTTGAATTTTCTTCAAAAAAATAAAGATTATTAGTAATTGTCATGATAATAATGGTGCCTAAGCACAAAAGAAGTGGAATGCACGAAGTATTAGTTAAGGTATTAATGTATTATGCCCGGCAAACTGAAAGACAATATTACATCGTACGTCAACGAAAGAGCCATTCTTATATATATATATATATATATATGGGTTTTTATTAATCTCGAAGTGTGAGACGATTTTACAGATAATTAATTATATACATTATTTAACATAATTTGAGTATTTTTGTTTTTATTTATTTCTTATCATTTGTAATTTCGCAAAACATGGAGTACTCCCTATAAAATAAACCAAGCTCTCGACTGAAATACATCATAAAGTGTAACAAGGCCAAAATTTTATTGGAGCAATTAATACTTTATTCATTTTACTCAAGTTAATATTATATAGGACGCAGGGAGAGAGCGAGTAAATATTTTTAAGCATTAGAATTTTGTAAATTTATGCGAAAATTGATTACTCCGTACTTTAAAACTTAATTTTGTATGTATTTTTTTAAAGTAATTATTGTTAAAATCATGAAACGGGTCTGGTCAAACCTGAATGAAAGAAAGAGCGAACCCCACTTTACAAGCCTACGGGTATCCACATTTCTCGAAACCAATTAAAAATCAGAGGAGGACCCTTAAACTATATAAAGCACATCAAATTCTCTTCCACAATTAATGTGAGACTCTTATACGTGGGCATATATTTCAACAATTATATGTAGTACTAGTAATCTGATTAGATTATTTATGTTAACCTCACCAAACTAAGGTGATAAATTTGAAGTATTAGGACAATAAAGCTAAGGTTGATTTGTCCTAATAAGAAACATCTTTATATATATTTTTTCATTTTTATATATTAGAACAATCAAGAGTAACTTTTATTGTTCTAATTATACATACTCCGTATATAATTTCATTTTTATATAAGTTAATATTTCATTTGAATTTTCGTATGTACTCCGTACTAGTTATATACTCCGTAATTAACTTAATTATAACCATAAACTCCCAAATACAGGAAAATATGATACTGCCTTCTATCCATGTGATTGTTTACATGGATAGAAGGGAGTAACAATTTAAATTATACAACGACGACTTTTTCATTATATATATGATTATACATTATGTTACGAGTATTATGTAACTATTTTTCAATAGTTATTGATCAAAGCTGGCATAAGATGTTCACCCAAGTTCAATGGAAATATATGAGTGGCCAGGTGTTGATGTCCTATTTAGATTAAATAATAATCTAGAGAATGTATTATTTATGTGTTTAGTATCGCCGGTTTTATATGTTATTATCGATAAAATAGTCGTACTATTGACCTCTCTATAAAATTATAATATAATTAAATGATGCATTTTATACAGGAGGTGTAATATAATTTTCTATTTGGATGAAAATTATATCACCCATGGAATAGGTTTTCCACGTAGAGAGGCACGTTGGCCTTTGAGGGTGTCCAATGAATATTATCAAAGATGTCATGATTTAGTGGTCAAGACGGAGGTACTATAAACAATTAGTTTTAGCTTAGGTTCGAATTCTCTATCTCCTGTTGTAATGGCCCCGTATCTCATTCAGACCAAAAAAATATATTACAGATAATTAAAGCGGTTTTAAAATAAATTAGATTTTTATACAAGTGATCGTTGTTTTGAAAATATTTATTGTACCTTTTTTTTTACATTTATCATGTTAACTTCTCTCATGTTAATATAGTGACGTGCGAGATGATTTTTAAAGAGAAATTATTTTACCATGCATACCAATTTAAACTGGATATTTAACGTGATTCCATGTGACCATGTGTTTCCTCAAAACCGCCACCATGCTGCCCCACTTACCCCCGATATCACATTTGATCGCCGCACCTCCGTCGCAGCCTCCGACCACTGTTCCTCGCTGTCTTCTAAAATCTTGGCTTCCTTTTCTAAATCTATTAAAAATTAATAATTTCACAACAAAATAATTTAAAAGTATAACAAATTGTTGTTTAAGACGGTCTTATATAAAAAAGCTAAGCCTAAACGTTGATGGCTCAATTATTTTCATAGCTAACTTCAAGTTTTATGTCCAAAACCTAAAATCTTATTTGGATTTTATCTTATTGGGCCCGTTTCGTACATGGTATGAGACGGTCATAGTAGGAGGGTTGTTTATATTTATGTAATGGGGTATTACCTGATCGAATCGATAATTAGATTGTATACGAGCAATTTAATGTTTTACTAAAATTTGATTAAAAACTACTTCCTCCATTCCGTTTGATTCTATACGTTTGACCAAAATACGGTAATTAAGGTAGAAGAAAATCAAGTGGGGTAGATAATGGAATTACTTAAATACCCCTACTTTATTGTTTGCAAGTGGGTTGAGTGGATATTAGTGAAGGGTATATTGGTCTTTTAGTTTAATAAAGTAGAGACTAAAATAGAAATGTATAGAATTGATTGAAATTTCCGAAAAATGAATATGTATAGAATCAAATGGAATGGAGGAAGTATCTCTTATTGAAGAAATAAAAGAGAGAAAATTGTATATTATGACAATAATAGAAAAATAAGCATGGAGAAAAAAAATAAATTAAAATACATATTATGAAAGTAAATTTTTATATGAAAATAAATAAATAAATAAATAAAATACAACCCAAAAAACTTTACTAAATGAGTTCTGTGAATTTTTATATGAAATGGGCCTAGGCCCTCAAGGCATAGCTGGGGTCACTTTCACAAGTGCAAGCCCTTTTACAAATTTTCTTATTAAGCCTCTATGATTTCTCACTAACATTCTAATAGAATAGACCTGAATAGTTATATACAATAAAACGAGACCAATAAAAAAAAAAACACAAATGCTTACATAAAACCGTCTTACGCGTGCGACGGGGTATTTGTAAATAAAATGTGTCTACTTTAAGGCTTAAAGTGACTATTTTAACGTTTAAAGTGATCATTTTACGGAGTTTTAAAGTGATCACATTTAGCGTTAAAGTGGTCACTTTAGGCATTAAAATAGTCACATTTTAATCATAAGGACTCCGTCGCACGCGTTAAACGGTTTTATGCAAGACTTACTCTAGAAAAAAAAAAAAACTTAAATACGGAGTATGACTTTTATAAATCTTTTAACATAAAATGTAATGTTACTTTTTAGTAATAGAAAAAAGTGGGGCCATCAATATTTGAACCGACACTATAGTGAATGACAATGTTATATTTCCATTATGGTTTTATTGTGTAAATTATATTCCGTACTTCCTATGTTGTTAAGATAAAATCAAATGTTGTATAGAGATAATTTATTTATCTTTATCTTCTATTGGTCATTTGGTTGTGTCTTTTGCTAAAGAATTCTAGTGAGAACATTCATTACAAAAAGACAATTGGATATGGAATTTGGAAAAGGGTCACCATGCAATAAGGTAATTTGAAAATTTTGAAAATTTTAATTAAATTTCTCATTTTTTTCGTAATTTAAGAGAGGCAATTATTTCTAATATATTCTCGACTCCACTCTTATACTTGGACCTAACTTATAATGAATCTTGATCAGCATTGAATGAACACGAATCATAATATACTTTGGTCAAATATATAGTTGTCGGATTTTACAATCGAGTACGACCATTCACACCAAATATTTCTAGGTAACCTGATTTCGAACCTTAATTCATACGGAATACGGAGTATATCGTAAAGATGAAACAGGTTATATTATCTCAAATTTCAATAAAAGTTAATACTCTATATAGCACGAGAGTAATATATATTTTCAAACCAATATACAATCTTAGCTTAAGTAACAACCCTTAAGTCCAATGCAACTAGTTTGTTGGGTATTAATTCTTTTGTAGGTCATACATTAAAAGAAAAAGTAAAATCTATTAGAGAGGTGTAATTATAACGTTTGGAACAATATCATTTTGATTTCGGCTTTTAAATTGTTGACAACGACTCTTTATAGAAGAGAAATACTCGTACTTATATTATGTTTTCTTTATATTTAATGACAAAATTATTTAATAATTTACTACTCCGTAATTAAATTATATATAGTGTTTTTTTGCACATAAGAATGTGACGAGTGTGAGCAATACGCCAATACTATAGGCAGAAAAAGTAATTCAACAAACACCTTTTTAAGCCAACAAACACCATGGACTATAAATTTGGAATTAAAGTCCCACCTAGTAAAATGGACGGTGCACAAATTTATTTGTGCTCATTAATCATCAAATTTACGGTCTATAGGACGGAGTACAAAAATTTCACATGTTTATCACACCAAAAGTAACAATAGTAAACAAGTTTTAAAAGACATATTCCGTAGATACATAGTATAATCCACTATATTTTACTCCCTCGTTTTAATGAATGGTTTACAGTTTGACTAATTTAAATAAATTATTATTTTTTTTAAATACTCCGTATGTACATTCCTCTTTATTTAACTTTAATTGATTTGAAAATTTCTCATGGAAAGTAAATTCCTTCTTTTGGTGAAAATTCACTTAAAAACATAGCCCTAAACAACTGAATTTCAACCTAAAAATTTTCCACCATACCAACTAAACACTTTTATACAATTTACGTAATTTTAATGTTTCTAAAAAATTTATTTTTCCTGTTAAACCAAACAAGGCCCGATAAAAAAAGGGTGTTGCTCTTTCACCCGCTTAATTTACTCTAATGCCCGCGTAATTTACAAATATGCCCTTTTCATTTGTCCCCAGAAATTTCACTCAAAATAAAAAACCTAAAAAAACTATACAATTAAATTGCTTAATCTTCAATCTAAAAAGTCGATTATCAAGGTACCACAGTTAGATCGTCGAACACGAAAAAATTTTATTTACATTTCCAACCCTCGTCGCTAATGAATTGTGAGGAGTAATGGGAATTGACATGGATCGGAGTGAAACTCAATCATGGTTGAATAATATTAGAGCAAGTACAATGGAAATTTTTTAAATAAAGTTCTTTCAATGCCAAGTCATTTTTCACCACTTTCTAAGTTTAAGAACTTTTTGATTTAGTGGAAGAACTTTTATTTTGTTCTTATTTTGAATTTACTAATATTTTTTTTTTATCTCTATCACATTTATTTAATTTCTTGAAAAAAACAAAGAACTTAGTTCTTAAATAAGAACTTAGTTCTTAGTTTGACAAACTCAAGGACATTTACAATGGAGAGAACTTTATTTTTAAAGTTCTTATTGGCAAACTCTAGATAAGAACCACCCATTGCACTTGCCCTTAGACTTTTACATTAATCTCCAATGCTCACAATAAAAATCAACAAACTTGAGAAATACACCATTATTATCTCACCCCCTTTCTCCTCCTAACTCAATTTCTAGAAAAGCTTAATTAAAAAATTATTAAAACAAATTGATATTCACGTATCTAACACATAAATATCAATCCATAATCATTCCAATTGAAGAATACGAGAATAATTTGATTTTGTTTGATTAATTTTGAGTTCATTTCATTTAAATGTTAAAGAGAGAAAAGTTTGAGATTTGAAAGTGACAAGGGCAATAAGAGTAAAAATTATGAAAAAAAATTAAAAATAAAAAAAATAAAAAAAATTCAACACATTGAAGTATTGAACCAATACTTACCGCAAAAAAAAGTATTGAACCAATACTTTATATAGGAAGTAGGAACAATCATTCTCAAAAATCACACTCACCACAACCAATCAAAACCACTCCTCTTTCCCTCCTTCATTATTGCTTTTACACTTGCACTACTTCCATATATATACACTCCTTATCATCATACATCCAATATCACATCACATCACATCATATTATATTATATCATCTCATATCATCTACTCACAATATCCCTAATTTATCTTTTACACCCTCACACACCCATAATAATTATATTACCGTCTGGTGGTCAGAAAGCAGGTATTAAAACCGTAAATTATATCGGGCCATACTATGGGCAAAAAGGCCAAATTGAATTGGCCATCAATCCTCCTTGGTGCCACGGCCGCCACCGTGGCAACCACTTTAATCTCCGCCAAGCCAAAGCCGCCCGGCTTCCGCCTCGTCTCCCTCACCGCACTCCGCCTCAAGCTAGCCGACAACGTCATCAACAAATTCCCCCAAGTGGACGCTGACGTCATCCTCAACGTCCACGTCAGCAACCCCAACATCCTACCTGTCACCTACGGTGCCACGTCGCTTTCCATATACTACGAC
This sequence comes from Dianthus caryophyllus, assembly GCA_023091065.1. NCBI lineage: Eukaryota > Viridiplantae > Streptophyta > Magnoliopsida > Caryophyllales > Caryophyllaceae > Dianthus > Dianthus caryophyllus. Next base: position 28,722,457 of record CM041529.1, read on the forward strand.
GGGTCGCTGCTGGGCCGGGCTGAGGTGCCCGCCGGGTCGCAGCGGGCCCGGTCGTGCGAGCTGCTGCGGCTGCCGGCCCGGCTGAGCGCGGGCGAGCTGGCCCAACACGCGAAGAAGTTCGTGGGGGACGTGGCGAAGCGGGAAATGGTAATAAATGCTGACGTGGATATCAGTGGTTGGGTGAAGGGGTTTGTGTGGGACCCTAAGTTTAAGGTCCACGTGGACAGTCGCATTGTTGTTGACCCTGTTTTGCTCGATGTCGTTGACCAAGAAAATGAATCGACTTTGAGGATTTCAGTGTAGTACTTCGTAGTACTTGGAAATTATTATTTTTGTGATTATTTTAAATGTTTAATTAATTTAGATGGATTTTAGTAATTTGGGTTGTCGAATTTTCAAACATAGTTTATGAATTTGATGTTTAATGCTACATTCATCAATTAAGTAATAAAATTATCGAGATTAGTTAAAGTTATGTGAAATGTTTTACGGAGTACTTCGTATATATAATTAAGTAAAAAAAAAAAGTAAGATGACGAAACATACAATGTATCTTACATCTAATTTTTAAGAAAAGTTTTCTTAAAACGCTTTATAACTTATAAGACTATGTATGGATAGTGGGAGAGTTTTTCAATATAATTATGGTAGTGTGTTTCGTGTCTTTCACGTGAGATCAATTTATACCGTGCAATTTAAAATTTATTAAAGAGAACATATTGAAAATGTTAATATTCTCTCTTTTAAACAAATGACTGAGACAGAGGAAGTAATTACTATCTCATGTGAGAGATCTTTTTAATAAATTTATCATAAGATCGTCTGTTATGGGAATTTGTCCGATAATGGACTAAACAAGTTAAAATGGACAAAAAGAAATTTATTTTACAACACCAAAATCTAAATGTCATTCTAAATTCAAATGAACACGTTTCGTTTCTTATAATGTGTGTGTTTCAACATTTGAAACTCAAGCACTAGTTAGATTTAACTTTATGTTACTTCGATCATCTTCAATAGTATATACTCCGTATGAAGAATCAAATTAATTTTATTTACCAAAAAAAAAAAAAAAAAGTCCATTAGATTACATTGAATATTTCTATTAATTGAGTAGTACTTTAGAATACTATGAACTTTTTTTGGGTTCAATATGAGCCATAATGACAATATAACGGGAAGAAAAATTCGATTCTATAACTAATTGTCAATGGAGCCTTAATTTTTACCGTTAAGCTAAGACATACTCGATTGAAACTTGAGACGAGATTACCGTTAGAGTTTAAAGTTCGATGTCCTATTTTTTCTTTGGATAACATTAAAAAGCCTCGCAATCGCTACATTCGATACGCACTGAGTGAATCCCTATTGTTCAAAAATAAGTTGCAATGGATATACTAGGCAAAATAATATGTGTAATGGGCCTTCTTGGTAAGCCCAAAAGTGCAGCTCCGTGACACCGTTATGGAGTTATCCACTTATCTCATGGGCTTAATACGTTGATTTTTATGCTCAACTCATTTCCACACATTTACTTTTTTTTTTTAGTTTATACGATATACGATAAAATATAATTATACATCCATTAGAAATTATGTTTAATTTATTCTTGATGAAAATTATCGTCTTAATATTTGCCTTGTCAACATATTAAATTCAGTGTATAAATTGGAAATTGAATGAATTGAATACTAGTAATATTGTACAGTATGTTACAAAATTCTACAATGAAGCGATATCACAATAAATTTATTGAAAGACTCCACAAAAAGTATTCCCTCCGTCTCGATCATTTGTTTACACTTTTCATTTTGAGGCGTACGTGTCATTTTTTACACTTTCCAAAAATGGTTATGCTTGACCCATATGGGAGGTGGCCCCTACTCCCTCAAACAATAACATTTGATAATTTTAAGCAAACGGGTCTCCTTTGTACTTATATTATTATTTTATTTGTTTTTTCTCAACCTGTCTCCTCACATTGATAAATGTGTATAAAATAAACGTAAACAAATCACCGAAACGGAGGGAGTAGTTCACTTTTTATTTTCTTAGCAATCTCTACTACTCCCATAATATAAGATGATCTCAGACCTATTATATCTTATATTCGAAAAAATGAATATATGCTTATTGATTCATATATTTTATACTCCATTCATTCAAATTTCAAAGCAATTACGGAGTACTTGTATTATCAATCGAGAGAGGTTACAAACGATATACTCCGTAAAATAATACTCCGACTTGAAAGAGCCAAATCGTCACTATAAATTCATTTACGGAGTATCTTAAATTTTAAAGAATAATTCGAGTATCAAACACGTAAATGTGTTGGCCATTTCATCAAATGTTATAACATTGAAAGCGGACATCGTACACCTCTATAGAATATGATAGCAACGTACTTATGAAATATCAAATATATGATCCGTCATTACCTATGCAGGATTGCAGGCCACTCTTAATTTTACATGTTAAAGCAAAATGCAATATATCTATGACAACCCACAAGCCAATTTTCAGGTTTGACTCGAGACGGACCTAACATTAAGTATATGTGTTCGAACACATCTATAAATACTCTTTACTTATTAACCGGCAGAATCAGACCTGTTAAATGGATCAAGATTAGAATATTTGTGAGTTGAAAAAATATATGTAGGCGATTCTTTTTAACTATACGTGACAAATTATATACTCGGTAACATATACCCATTCTTATTTACTGAAATTGCAATTCAGACGAATTGTAACGTTTTTAAAAATGAATCTCACATAATAGAAAAACACATTATACCATACAACACAATTTTTCTCCCCACTCATATTCAGCCCACCCTTTTCTTGATAATGTGTCAAAATGGAAATATAGCATTTCCAAGAAATGCAAGGAAGTAATTGTGAAATCAGTGACGGGCCCGAACCACACCCACAAATAAAAGGAGAGAGTTCGCTTAATAAGACCTAGAGCCTAGAGAGTTCCATTCCAAAAACCAATTGGTGATAGGATGTGTAACCTATAGACTTACCAACTCTCAATCATATATCAATGTGGGACTTACATATGAAGTTAATAAGGGTCTTTTTTACAGTAACGTTTATTTATTTATTTTTATTAAGAAAAAATGGAGTACGTACATAATGATTTTAGAATTCGTATATTCCTTTTGTTTTAATGTTGTTTAACCCTTACAATACACTAATTTGTGAGAGAAATACTCCGTATAAAATAAGGGTAAACAGTTGGCAAGTGTTAGGGGTCGTTTGGTTACCCATTAAATACTTGGGAAGTTGAAATTTCTATGGAGTGAGAAATGCCCCACTTGTTTGGTTGCCTATTTTATGGAAACTTCCCGTGAGAAGTGATTTCCTCCATTATGTAGGAATTCACTTACTAACACCCCCTAAGAAGTAGAACTTGCTGCAGGAAGTTACTTCCACCATGTCAACCAAACAGTTTTTTGCACTTCCCGTAATTTTCCGATTCACGTGATTTTAAAGTTCCCGAAAAGTTTATTTTTCTACATCGAACCAAACGACTCCTAAGAGTACATCCTATATATTGGTAATTCGGTAGCATTAATTAAAATAACACAACTTCCTATTTAAGACGGAGGTACGTAAGTCTTGAGTTTAAACCGCATTGAAGTTAATCCATATTTAACTCATTTTTTATCCGTCTTAATCTGAAGACGGATATTCCTACCAAAGAAAAGACAAGGTGTTAAAAGAAAGGTAGAGAGTATAAATTACAAAGTCGCTTAAAATCCGTGACATTTGTTTTGGAAGTAATGCCAGCAAATAGACGACACTTTCACTCTTCGTATCTATAGCTTTTTCTCAACTTCATCTCTCTCCTACCAATTCAAAACCTTGTTCAAGAAACAAATTACAAGAATTAATTTTGATTTTGTTTATGAAACATATGAAGAAACTTTCTTCTCAACTAAATCCTTCATGATTCTCACGTCTATTAATATGTTGTACTTCCACTTTTAATAAAAAAAAATTTAAATTTAAATATATTTTCAAATCAATCCCGTTTATTATATAGATCGTAATAGTATTACCTAAAATGTGGTGGAATTTACCTAAAAACACATTAAAAATGTGAAAGTTGATTGAATTGAGAAATAACTTCATGTGAAACTAGATTATTTATTGACTTTTATAAAATTAATAAAATGTTAATTAAATAGTGCAATTTAATTTCTTACTTTCATTATATTTTTCCTTTTAAAATTCACCTTTTTACTTATGATCTATAAATAATGCAATATTCAATTAATTCAATTTTTTTTATATATTTTCTTACTTTAATGTTACATTTAATTCTTTACTCCTACTAGTATCATTTTTTTCACTTAGTACGTTTCTAGTTTCTACCTCAAAAAAAAAAAAAAAAAATACAGAGCAATGAATACCACACTTATACACAGTCATTTATGAACATTTATGTCGAACAAAATTATGAATATTTATGTCGAACCAAATGATAGGAAATGACTTAATCGGTAGTAGTAAAAGTCTTATGAGCAAAGTGAAAGCATGATTTTTTATAATCTTACGAGTACATAAAATGTGACATCATTTAAATTGATCGTGATCATTATCGACTTAAAGGTGCATCATCTTTTTACCTGTCAATAATAATCACAATATATACAATAATACAAAGTAGACAATTAACCTAAACGTAATAATCTTTTACGCAGTCAAAAACCCGTTTTATATTCTTGTAAACAGTAAAAGACGATCTTCTTTAAAACTTTTCCGCTTAGAGCATCCACATCAATGGGGCTCCCCAAAACTTCTCTCTCCTACTTTCATCAACTTTTTACTTAACCTCCCCATTTCATTTACATGTTTCCACATCAATAGGGCTCCCCATTTTCACTTTTTCATGGTCCACCATATTTATTTTTTAAATTCTAACATTGATTAATTACTTATATTATGACATTAATTTTAATTAACACAAAGATGCATAATTTATATTATAACACAAAGATGCATAATCTATATTATATTATGACATTAATTTTAATTGAACTTGAAATAACACATGACCCAAGAATAATTTTGGAACGTATCACGTTCATCAGTACTACCACTACTACGTAACTTGTATATATAGAGTAGAATTATTATTATTTTTTTTTATTTTTTTTTTATTAAGTTATTGATTAAACCTTTGTACTACCATTACTACGTAGCTACTACCACTACTACGTAATTTTTTTTTTAATTAATAAAAAATATTTTTTTTTAACAATTTTTTCCGGAAACGTACTAACTAATTTTATTTCAATTTTAAAAAAGTTAATTAAAGAAAACATACATTATAATTTGCACTAGTTGAAAAGTGGTTAGTAAGTAATTAATTGGATGATAAAATAATTAATTGATTTTAATCAATTAATAATAAATAAATAAAATACAATTTGCAAATGGGAACCCTCCCAATGTAGAGGGGCTCCCCAAATTTTGGGTCACAAACCCAAAATTTGGGACACCTCCCACATTGGTTGACCTCCCCACAAGTGTATATTTGGCACTTTTGGGTCACTTAGTGACCCATTGATGTGGATGCTCTTAGAGACTATCCTCCCCATGAGGCCATGACCCCATATAAGAGCAAGAGCAATGGTGGGTTATTTCCCACCTTTTCTTTGCCTTATTTATTTCCCTGCAATGTAGCCCCCTTGTACTTTGTCCTTTACTTTACAAAAATCCCAGGCTTTGAGTCCACCTTTTGTTACATTGGCCTGTGTGATAGATAAGGTTTTATTATTTTTTTGTTGTCTTTTTTACGCACTTTCTCAGAGTTTAATTTTCACCATACAATTTATGTATATTAATTTTGTAAAACTCAATTATTTTCTTTTGTTTATTTTATTTCAAAAAATAAATGTCACTGTTACTTATAAATAATTTTTCTCTATAAATAGAGTATAATATCAACATATTTACATACACAAGCTGAGATCGACATTCGTGACAAGAATACTCATACGAAATTAAAAAATGATCTTGTAGAGCATGTTTGGAAACATGTTCATGGTTGTAATTCAAGGTAGACATGATCGTGTGAAAGCTCAATTTAATTTTTTTTTTTTTTTTTTTTTTTCCCATTAATGTATGTTGAATTAAAATTTAATTGATTTTAAAATACTAATTTTATTCACTTTTTAAAAAAAAAAATTTTTTGAATGTCAACAAATTAATTCTCGACAAATTTTGTATTATATATGTGCAAATTAAATGTGATTTTGTGTAGTAAAATAATAAATAGTGGTTGGTGGGGTCAAAAAAAAGGTAAAGGAAATCTTATGAATGTGGGTGAAAAAAAATAAATTTAAAGGAAGGGTTAAGAGATGATAGAAAATGAGGTGTTGAAAATATATGAAGAGAGAGAGTGAGATAAAAGTAAAAGGTTAACTTAGGGTTGTGTATGCTCTAATACAAGTATACAACTGAAAACCCAATTCAAAAGAAAACCCAATTCAAAAGCACAATAAAAAAAAAAAAAAAAAAAAAAAAAAAAAAAAAGAAAAAGGTGTGATCTTTGAACAATTCATACAAAAAAATAGAGAATTAATTGAAACCCATTAACATTACATTACATTACACAAATACTAGATGACAGTAATCAAGTGTATTTGACAGCAATGACAGAGGTGTTACATTCTCCATCTCATTTCATTTCTTCTCAAACTCAATCTCATAATTCTGACACTTTTTTCACAAATCAATCTCATACCCTTAATTTCTCTGTTGAAGAACAACAACAAGATCTACAAAGTATTAATAGTGAAGAAGAAGAAGAAGAAGAAAGTGATAATAATACTAATACTAATAATAATTCTTCTTCATTTTTTGGAATTTTGGTAGCATTGTTGAGAAAATCCCCCCTTGTTTCTTCTTGCACTGCAACTGATATTGAGATTGCTGCTGACATGGACATTGGTAGGCCAACCAACGTGCGCCACGTGTCACATGTCACCTTTGATAACTTTGATGGTTTCTTAGGTTTACCTCTTGAGTTTCAGCCTGATGTTCCTAGGAGAGCTCCTAGTGCTAGGTACTTTTGTTTTCGTTATCGTTGTCGTTGAGTTCTCTTCCCATGTGTGTGTATTGTTGTTGTGTGATTGTGTAATGTGGATTTGATTTTGTATTTGGTGAGGAATGTTAAGAACAAAAGAAAAAATAAATAAAAAGTTGTTGAATTATGTTTTGGGTTGATGCTTTTGGGGTGAATTGTGATCTAGATTGTTGAAATTATGGTGTATTATATCACTCGATGCAATCTTCGACACAATTTTCATTTTGGGTTGTCTGAAAGTAATCTCTTGGTATGAATATACGGGTAAGGTTGTGTACATCTGACCCCTTTCCAAATATAGAAAGCGAGAGCTCGTGAAGCACGAGATAATTTTGTTGTCGTTGAAATTTTATTGTTTTTTTTTTGATGTGTTGTTCATAATGTGATTGAATGTTGTTGTTGTTGTTGTTGTTGTTGATGTATTCATTTGCTGTGATTATTATCTGCTGGAGATTATGTTGTGGATTGATGAATAGTGTGTTGATCATTGGAAATGCAACGATTGCAATTGATGTAATAAAGTTTGGATATGTTTTCTGTGTTTCAGTACGTCTGTTTTTGGAGTTTCGACAGAGTCAATGCAGCTTTCGTATGACGCTAAGGGCAATTGTGTGCCGACAATACTAATCCTGATGCAGAGGCGTCTCTATGCTCAAGGAGGTTTACAGGTACACACCATCTTTAAACCATGTTCATGCTACAAGGCCTTTTTGGTTGAGTTTTTGCGTAAAAAGTCTCTGGTGTTTGCGCAGGAGGAAGGAATCTTTAGAATTACTGCAGACAACAGTCATGAAGAGTTTGTTCGAGACCAATTGAATGAAGGCGTTGTGCCAGATGACATTGATGTTCACTGCTTAGCTGGTCTTATCAAGGTAACAGCGTTTGGCGTTTGGCGTTTGTCCCTTATTGTATACACCGTAATATTTTGCTAGTGACGGTAAATAGTTATCCATTGTTTGGTGTTCTCACAACCCCAACTCCGAGAAATTAACCCTGATAGTTGCAACTTTTGATTCAATAGAATAAGAGCGGAATGTCAAGTGTCCTACACTAGTGATCCAAACATTTTTACTGTGTTATTGCGCAGGCGTGGTTCAGAGAACTACCAACTGGGGTATTAGATCCGCTGTCTCCTGAGGATGTAATGCGTTGCGAGACAGAAGAGGAATGTACTGACCTTGTGAAGCAGCTTCCCGCAACTGAAGGTTCACTACTTGATTGGGCTATCGACTTAATGGCCGATGTTGTTCAGGACGAGCAGTTCAACAGAATGAATGCACACAACATCGCCATGGTTTTTGCTCCAAACATGACTCAGGTACTCCACTCTTTCCTTCTAACTCTATAAGTTTTACGAGGAAAAATCCCGTATTTTGATAAGTGTTGGACAAAGTATGCGAGGTAATAGAAAGTTTATTGAGGAATATATCATCTTAACGACTTCTGTTACAGATGGTAGATCCAATGACCGCACTAATGTACGCTGTCCAAGTGATGAACTTTCTCAAAACCCTAATCACTAAACGATTGCAAGACCGAGAAGATTCACGTGTCGAACAAGATCCCGCCTCCTACGCTGGCCCTTCCGACGAGAGCGAACACCAAAGCCCGTCACACCTTTCTCACGACTCTCATCACTCCGAACACTCTGAGGGGTCTGAGTCAGAATCAGAACAGTACCACTCTGAGGACGACTCGTTTTCGTGCAGTCCAGCGAAGCACCTCGACGACGGGACCGAGTCCGACGACTCGCCCTTCCACTGGCAGTCATTTAAGGGACTCCAAGCGAGCCTAAACCTTCGGTCGGGACCCATGTTTCAGGCAGAACACCGAACATCCAGATTTGCACAGTCCAGTAATTCTGAGGACAGGAAGACGCCTGCTGCAGCCGTGAGAGTAAACAGCGTGCCTGTGGCCGTGAGATTAAACAGCGCTCAGCCTGCTATGGGACCCATCGAAAGGCTCAAGAGTATTTGCAACCTGAGTCGTTTAAGTTCTAGGGTCGAGTTCACTGAAGCATGGCGGTGAAACTCTTCGCCTAGTCCTATACAACGAAGTTCACACAAAGTTGTTAGAGCTATTTTACAATGTTGTTGAGCTCAATAACTTTGTACTATAACTTAACGTCTTCGTAAAATAACTCAATAACTTTGTACAATCGATATTTAACCGAGTCGTGTGCTAGTGTATTAGTACATGTGTGGTTTGGAGGTCAGATAAAACTCCCAATGTTTCTCACCATTTTTTTTATTTTTTATTTTTAAATATTTTTACTTTTACTCTGTATTATTTATTTGACGTAGCGAAAAATAACAACTAATTAGAATATTTGAAACTTGTGGAAATATTACCGCACAAAACATGTCTGAAGTACATAAACTATTGACCGGGGCATAAGTAAATTATATTTTGTGCATTTTGAAACGGGAGATTAAACAGCAAATGTCAAAAATCACACTTTCATATCATAATTAGTGAGTTTTAAAAAAATTTTGAGGAGTTGATTAGTCTTAAATTTCTGTTGTGATCATATATCTTTATTATAAAATAGTCAGTTATTAATACGTTATCGAAGTTATCACGTTTTTTCACAATCAAGTAGACACTAAAAGCAAATACGGAGTAAAGACTATCGAAACATATCTTTACTCCGTATGTAATAATACCATAAACACAAATCCTTGTGTAAGTCAGGACTTATAATAAGTTATTGTAAGTCTACCTCATTTGTACCCGTTTATATAGCTTTTGTACTATTTAAGTGATAATTATGATTAATTGTTACTAAAAATTTTTTAGTACCGTGACTTTAGTAGATTTGTTTCATGATTTTGTACCCTTTTAACTGAAATTTGTACTTTGATCTCACATTAATTTTGTGTAAGTTGTGCTTTACAGGAGAATTACTGTAACATAAAAGTAGTACTCCGTACATAGTAAAGCAAATACGGAGTATTAAATATTTTTTCTCTTATAATTTACATGATCCATAGTTTTCATATACGGTGTATCAAAATATTTATTTTCTTACCTAAATACGCCCATCGAATATAATATACGGAGCCCCATTTAAATTTGGGTAATTTAATAGTTCCCATATTTTATAACCATAATTATAAAATCTCCCACCTTTTGTAATTTTTTTTTTTTTAAATTTCCCATATTTTATAAGCGCATTCTTAAAAACTCACACCAAAATGCAATTTTTTGTGAAATTTAAGTTTTTTTTTATTTTTTTTTTTTAAATATTTTAATTACGAATGTATTTTATCGTGCACCGAAACTCAAAATGTAAAAAGATAAAACGAGAATTTAATGTTTTCATGAGTGAAAATAAACATTGAGGTTTTGGTGGGAACTTTTGAGAAAATATTTATAAAATATGGAAAATTTAAAAAAAAAAATTAGAAAATGTAAGAGATTTTAAAATTGTGTTTACAAAAGGTAATTAATCCTTTTAAATTTTTACCAATGTCCAATTTTTTCTACATTTAATATCTTGAGTTGATTGATATCTATAATAATCATATTTTTTGTATTCTTGATGTATCCATGAACATAAATCTAACGTGATCTCACACGTTTTGAAATTTTAAATCAGCTCTAAATAATACGAAGTATTCAAAATGAAAACGTAAACTATCAATGAAATAAAAGAAACAAAAAAAAAAAAACTACAAAGTATCCGTCTTATTTATTTTCCGTCTTATTTATTTTAAGGTCACTATACCATACAAAATGTAATTTTCCAAGAGATATGACCAATGAAATTAAGATTGAGGAGGATAAATTCACATGAATTTCATGGCAAAATAAGCTACTAATAAAAACCAAATTTTAGACATGATACGAATCAAAAATTCATCTCAACATCAAATTGCTCTCAACTACAACAACAACCAAAAAAAAAAAAGAGATTTCATCAAATTGCTAAAACACAATTGTCACTAACATATTGGTGACGTACAATTACCCTAATAAATACCACAAAATTAATTTAAAATACTCCCCCTTTTTCCTCATCCACCCTTTTATATTTATTCTCTCTTTTTTTCAAAAATTTTGTGTGCCCATGCAACTACCATAAAGATAGAGATACTATCGTAAAGTGGCAGATCTCGAAAATTTTGTATAATATAAATATCTCTGTATAATATACTCTGTGTTATTTTAGCAGCTGCATTCAAATTATATACGCATAATAATTTGATTTTCTGATTGTTATAAAACCTTATAATCAACCGCGTCAACCCGCCTCTATGCATATAGATCCCTCCCTAGAAAAAGCCCAAATCCCACCTCTTTACCCTCACAAAAAAAAAAAAAAAAAAAAAAAAAATTCTCAATTTGATAAAATCAACCATTTTATTTTATTTGTATTTGTGTGTTTATATATATATATATATACACACACTATATGTAGAATTGTATATGAATATTTATTCTCACATATATATCCCATGAATTTCTTTATTTTCTAAATTAAGGGTAAAAATAAATATTGTGTCCTAAATAAGTAGTAGTAGTAGTAATGTCAACTTGTGGAAGTAGTCTAAGGCAAATATTTGAGAGCACAATACAAGAAAAAAACTCTTCATCATCTTCTTTGATAGAGTCTTTGTCCTCTTCATTGAAGCAAATTCGACCCGTTAAACCGCCTCTCCGACACTCGTTTACCGAGATATTCGGGGAGCTCCATTTCAAGGAGAGTTCTGAGCCTATATACTCGTCCTCGTCGACTGTTTCATATAATGGTGGTGGTGATGATAATAAATGGTGGAACAATTGCGCAGACGACAGTAATAAGAGAAATGCGTACCATAAGAAAAGCGACAGTTTCTCGTCTTTGAATTCCGAGAGCCTGCAGCTGTGCACGGAAGGGCTTGGTTCTGAGAGCTTGGATTATATGGAGGATCTGAAAATTGACAACGACATGAGTGGTGATAATTACTGTTTTACGGGGTGTAAAATGGGTGAAAAGTCGAGTTATTACAGAGGGAATTCAGTTGATCAGTACAGAAAGCGGAGAACTGATGACGGGGAAACGTTTCCTCCACCGATTTCTTGCATAGGGAAGACGGGAAAGCCGTCTGTTTGGTTTCAGTCGTTTAGAGAAGACGGAAGGTTTGTGTTGAAGGAGGTTAGGATTCCAACGTACGAGCGTCTTCACGCTTCTAGGGAAGACGGGAATCTACGTCTGCGCTTCATCCAGCCTTTTGATCGAGATGACGATGATGAAGGGGAAGAACAAAGAAAGGTCAAGGAGGAGACTGAGGTCGCGGGTGACATTGAAGGAGGTCATTCTTGATGTAAAGAAATTCGATTGTTCGACAAGTTTTTTGCTTAAATTTTTCAAGAACATTTTTTGCATTTTCCGAGGTATTAAAGAACTCGTACCACCTCTGATTCATAAAATCCGAAGGGATGAATTGGCTGCAACTGTGTGAGAATAAACAATTAGTTACAGTTTTTGTCACATTCTTGTACTTAGATATTGCAGCTCATAAACGATGAACTCGTTGAACGAAATTTGAATAAGATGACAGTTTTTGTCAGAGTCTTGTACTTAGATATTGCAGCTTATGAACGATTAGTTGTATAAGATGATAAAAGTGAACCAACTTAAGGTCTTTGGAGTGAAAGCAAAAATTAAGGTTCGGAGAATCGTGTCAGTTTCACGGAATTATCACTTTGCGAAAAAGATCCAACATTTGCAGCAAACCAAGAACTTGCAAAAGAGGGTGGTTTTGAGAAAAGAGGCGACTGCAAAGCAGGCAGGCCAATGATTCACCGCCAAATTACAGTTTCGTCAGCAAAATTCAGACATGTCAGGAGTTCGGATGAACATCTACATTTTCTGCAGACAAAATCAAAACTGTTTCCACATAATCAGAGAGTATAAGCAATTTTAGCACAATTCTGACAGCAGTTCAAGTTCGATCGTCTGATCATTGAACCAAATAGGTTGTGTTTTTCCGTAAAATTGGTTGCCAGAGTTCTTCACGTCTTAAATCAGTAAACATCAACCCGGTAATGTCCTAAATTACGAAACAATTTGAAGTTTATAATAGGGGGATGAGTACTATAACCAACTTCCAGAATTTCGTGTGACAGTAGCGTGATACTTGTGCATAACTGAATCTTTCTACAGAAGAGTTAAAATTTGCTGAAATATTCTGTTATTCATACAAGTCATATCCGTTGACATTAACACGAATAGAATAAAAAATTTCTGAACACGACATCAGCACTAATCGAATGCTTTCGAAGAAAACATCGTCCACTCAAAGTCCGGTCTCAGACAACTTTAAAGCTGACAACAACTCTCGAAAAGCACAGCTGTAAGTCTAAATTATCTGCATATAATCTGTCAGACAATATAGGGTGGAAGGTCGTGCAGCGAGCCACATTCTGATGCCTAAATCATGAGTGGAGGATAAATGAAACTTCACCAGACACTCGACAATGACCATCATTGCCGTCCGACTCACAAGATAATGGAACAGTACAAAATCGACTAATAGAAATACAGCAGAAGCATCAACAGGGAAAAAGCGAAATCCATCAAATGGAAAAAGAAAAATCAGCCTTCTAGGTAGTTCTGTTGTGCTATTTTATACTCAAATGGAATTCATCATCCTTAACCGATACTCGAACTTGTTCCCTTTTCTTTTACCGTAGATTCTAGTATTCTACCTCGACTACTTGTGTTACCATGAGTAGCAGCAGTAAAATAAAAGACAGTCTAATACGAGTGCAAACTGCTAAAACTGGTTACGGTAAATACTCAAATGTATAGATACATGAATAGGTACATCAAAGTATTGCATAGCAATAAAGAGAAGGAAGGAGGAAGAAGAAGACTAATCGACTAATCTTCCTGGTCGTCGGTGATGAATTTACCGGTACCAGGATTAATGGCAGCAATGAAAAAGAAGAGGACGTTTAAGAGGACCAAGGGCTCGATCTCATTGATAGGGACGCCAGTCTCAATGTTAAGCTGAGCAAGCGCACCCTTTCCGGTGATGATTTCCCCAATCAATGAGAAGGCAAAACCGAGTTGAGCAAGTCTGCCTACGAAGAGCTCGTTGGACTTGGTGAAACCAAAGAGAGGACCGCCTTCCTTGAGACCCAAAGCGGACTTGATACCTTTGCCTGGAGGAATGACGGCCTTCTCGAGACCTGTGGTGTCGTCAACGAAGCGTCCACGGTCTCCAAGGGCTCCGATTGCTCCTAGTAAAGTGAATAGGATGAAGAACAGCAGAAGTGGCTCCGCCTCGTAGATTGGTATACCCGTCTCCAGGTTCAGCTGTGCTAGTATTCCTTTACCTGTTATTGCTTCTCCTAGCAACGACGCCTGCGTTATCAGTCACAGTTCAGCTCTCATAAGTTCAGTTGAAAAGAACGGGGTGTAACGAGAGGAAAAAGGGAGAAAGGAAACGTACGGCAAAACCAATCATGGCAACGCGACCGACAAACAGTTCATTCTCCTTGGTGAAACCAATCCCGCCAGAGGTGCCAAACAAACCATCTTCCACTTTGAGCTTCGGCTTTTCAACAACCTAAACGATTGGATACATTGTCCATTGGACTAGAAACGATGATGACCAAGTAACGTAACAAAACAAAACAACGAGGTTTTACGTGTGAGGCGTACCTTCTTGGGAGAGGCTTTGGGTTTGGACTTGAAGAGGGCGACAACAGAAGTCCTCGACGAAGAAGTCCTCGAAGAAGAAGAAGTGGCGGTGGTGAAGAAAGAATGTAGGAGTGTGGAGGGCTTAATCCTGTGAATTTGGAGAGTAAGCGCAGCATCTCTCTTAATATCAATAGCGTATGCGCTTACACCACCACCAGTCACCACCATCGTATGCGCTGCCATTGTTTTTTCCGGGTTTTACTTACGCCTTCAAACTCACTTGGGCTTACTGCTCTCTCACTCAAAGCTTAAGCTTTTCACTACTCAGTCGTCTGTGGAGGGAATGCCACTCTTACTCTTACACTCAGTAGGATTAAGGATAGGAAAAATATGAGATTGTGGATAGCATTGCTTCCACTTGTGTTTGGTTCTCAGCCTCCCCACGTACATCAATTTTTATTCCACTCTCGATTCTCGATATACGTACAAGATCAATTGGACTATTTTGTCTAGTCAGGGCTCGGACTGGCCCGCCACGGCCCGGGCCTGTTATGCACGACCTAGAATCGGCTCACTACGGTGGCGGGCCAAACCGGCCTTCCAAATCAAGACCCAGATCCAACCCGTTGATTATAAATTACCTTAAAAGGGGAGGCCCGGGCACGGCCTGTTGCTTGTACCTGGCCCACCTCTAAGTGTTACTATTCATCTAGGACCGATAAACACTCCTATTTATGAGTACAATAATTTTTTACAGATATTATCATTGCAAAATGATTCTCGGTAAGCGTGATA
Organism: Dianthus caryophyllus; assembly: GCA_023091065.1. Classification (NCBI taxonomy): domain Eukaryota; kingdom Viridiplantae; phylum Streptophyta; class Magnoliopsida; order Caryophyllales; family Caryophyllaceae; genus Dianthus; species Dianthus caryophyllus. Next base: position 28,737,996 of record CM041529.1, read on the forward strand.
AAAGGTAAATATCTCTTTCGGTCGGTCGGGAGTATGACTTATTAGCACCTTGTACTACACCACACATATTACGTTTTGTTGTGTACGTGGACGAAATAAAAGGGATAGCAACAAAACGCTTAATAACACTACTACTTTAGGAGTATATGCTTTTAAATTGACATAGCTAAAGAAAGAGGTGTTTTTAGTCACACAATTGTGTAGCCCATGCCCCATGATATCGCTTCGCTTCACAACCGTGTAATAATAAAAATCAGTGTCGAATATGTGTGTGTGTTAGCGATACAAGATTCTATGATCGACATCATAATCAAGAGAATGAAAACACACCAGATATTTGGCTGGGATGTATGACTACGAACTTATGATTGATTTATAGTCGGTCTTTTATGTGTCGTAACTCGTGAGAGTATATTTTTAGAGCAATTAATTTTTAAAATCTCATATATTTGTACATTTATTTGCAGCAATCGAACTACTCCGTCATAAAATTGGTACTGTTTTTATCGCGTCTTAGTAATATTGTCTATTTATTATGCTCGTATCAAAAACTATTTACTGTAAGAAATTATGTACAGTAAATATTACTGTCGTGTAAATTGATCTCTTAAAAACTTAACGATTTGAATCTTGAAATCATAACTGATGAAGTGACGAACAGTAACAGGCGACAATCTGTGCACAAAATTCTCAGATGGCAACGTCTTTGGAGTGCTAAACAAAATAAAAAAAAAGGTCTGAAAAGCCGTCTTACTTTCACGGAATCATCTTACTTGCAGACCAAGAGCTTGCAGAAGAAAATGGTTTTGGGTAATGCTTAAGTTATACTCCTGCAGGAAAAAGGCGACTCTAAGCAGGCACGCCAAGTGATTCACCGCCAAATTACAGTTTCGTCAACCAAAGTTAGACATGTCGGATGGACATCTACATTTTCTGCAGACAAAATCAAATCTAGTTCAGAAATTTTAAGTCTGATCCCTGAACCGAACACTGTAAGTCTGTAACAGGTCGTGTAGATCAGAGTTCTTTTTCGCAAAATACGTTAAACCAGAAGGCGTTACACCGTTAATAAAACAGAAACAAACACTGAACAATGCAACACAAGTCCAATTCACGTTTTCGCAAGAAGTTATGTCCTACATTTGGAAACAATTTCGAGTATAATGAAGGAGATAAGTACTGTTACCAACTTCCGGAATTTGGCATGACAGTAGCGTGATCCTCGTGCATAACTGAATCTTTACACAAAAGAGATAAAATTTGCTGAAATATTCTGTTATCCATACAACTCATAATCCATTCACATTAACACGTATAGAATCAAATATTTTGAACACGACATCAGCACTAATCGAATGCCTTCGAAGAAACATCGTCCATCCGAAGTACGGGTTCAAACAACTTTAAGGCTGATAATATAGGGTTGAAGGGAGTGCAGCGAGACAATTTCTGATGCCTAAATCATGGGTGGAGGATAAATAAAGAAAGAATCTCGTAGGAAAACGAGCTATGAAACTTCACCAGACACTAGACAATGGAATTCGACAGTAAATACCATCATCGCTGTCTGACTCACAACTCACTAGTCATGTTCCTATGGACCACCCTAAAGATAATTGAACAGTACAAGATCGACGAATAGGAATACAGTAGAAGCATCAACGGGAAAAAGCGAAATACATCAAACGGAAAAAGTAAAATCTCCCTTCACTTTTCGTAGTTCTGTTGTGCTATTTTATACTCAAATGGAATTCATCATCCTTATAACCAATACTAACTTGTTCCGTTTTCTTTTAACGTAGATTCTACCTCGACTACTCACGTTCCCATGTCTAGCACCAGTAGAATAAAAAGCAGTCTTATATGAATGCCAAGGACGACTGAACGATTCTCTAAGTACATCAAAAACACTTTCGACCAAAATATTCCACAACAAAAGTTTTGATTGACCAGACAGAAGTCAGAAGATTTAAAAAGTTGAATATAGCAAAAGCGTAATTAGAATGTCAAAACAAGCGAGTATTAAACGCTAAATCCGAAGCCAAAAAGAGCGAATAATTAGTAAACAAAGAGTGAAAAAGGTGGATATTACTTAGCACCTTGTACTACACTACATATATCATGTTTTATTCTCTACTGTGGGGATAAAATAAAACTGAAAGCAACAAGATGCTTTGATACTATATGCTTTAGCAATTGGCATAACTAAAGAAAGTCGTCTTTTTAGTCGCAAAATGGTGTAACCCATGATATCGCTTCACGATCGCATAATAATAAAATCACGGTCAAATATGTATGCGTCTTAATGATCCAAGATTCGAAGATCCACGGCATAACCAAGAGAATGGAATTAAACACACCAGACAATTAGGATGTGATTTTTACGCACCTGTGATTGGTTTATACTCGGTTTGGTAAGAGCATGCTTCCAGAAGCGCGACTCACAAGAAGCGTAAAATCAACAAGAAACGGTATTCTGCTTAAAACCGCAATTTCAAACGCTTATCTAAAAAAACTATATCGATCTTGAATTCACAATCATTTGTACTCGTATATCTACATCAATCCTATACTAATCTCACCATTGTTAGGTAATCCTACTAATTCATCATAATAACGCGTCACACTGTCAGTAAAGGTAAATTATAGATTGACATAAACAGGTACTCCATATGTGGTAAAATAGATTTTGAAATGATATTAGTTCGCAAACTCGATACTAACAATTTTCATAGGGTACATTTGATTAAAATATTGCGGAGTACTAATGTAATTACATGCTCCACAAATGCAATCTCTAGGCAGAGGATAGAAAAACCGTAACAATAATAATAAATCAATTACATACCCCCACAAATGCGAGAACTTCTCTAAGCTTTGTTTCTGAAACTTCACACAGACCTCAATCCAATAATTTTTGCCTTCAATAATCTCAATCACTTCATTAATCAAATCTATCTCGAAGTATTTTATCCCGCACATAGGTTCATCAACACCATCAACGACGCAAAATGCACCCAAGTCCTCTTCAATAATCAGAGAATGTTCAGCAGGTACAACGACTATAGATTTCACCAAATTAATTTTAGAGCCGGACTTCAGTTCTAACGCTTTGTCTCGAGGGCGGTCAAAAAGCCTGCTCTTGAAATATTTCTTCTGGTAGCTCGTTGAATAGTCATAACGAGTATAACTCTCAGTCAAAGAACCGTAAAGATTTATCGGATCACCATTGGCAAATAATTTCACCTCTACAAGCGCTTCAAATACATTTTCGAAAATGGTATAGTGCATTGCTGCAAAGCCATCTTTACGACAAACCAAAGAACAAGCACGTTTCTCATACATTGTCATGTTACCGTGCTCAATGAGACCCACATTCCAACACACTGAGCCTCGGCTCACTTCAAGGTTACCGACCGAATCCCTCAAATTTAACATCATCGAAAATTCGCTATTTTGAATTGCACGGTAATTTACCTCTATACACGCAAGACCGTGATCATTTGATCAAGCAACAACTCTGAGGTGCACTCGTCTCTCTTATAGATGGAGAATTTGTCACTACCATCGTCAACAATGATGGTTCCGCATAAAGCATAAATCCTTTCATTGATTCCATCAACAAAAACAGTGAACACCTCAACTTTAAGGCGCGCAACATAATATCTCACGCTCCTGCTCAAATACGAGGGATGCAATAGTTTCCGCACCTCCTCCCGGCCTTGGATTGAATTTCCTTCGCTTAAGTATTTCGTTTTCCTATCTCTATAAAGATAATTATATGCAGGGGCGGTATCAGACTCGCACTTCAACACAAGCATTTTGTGGTCGAATATATTGAAAATTGTCACCGCGCAAGTGAGCTGGAAATATCAAGTTGCCACTAGCAATTTTTCCATTAGAGAATCCCACAAGTTTACGTGGAAAGTAATCGCCGAAGATGCCGGAACTACCACAACATTTCCAGATAGTCTCATGGGTGTCCCGAACAAGACGCGCGAGGGCCGATTAGATGGCTTCTCAAAAACCCGTGTTTCCATCGCTTTCCCTTCCTCATCACCACTGCAATACCTACTACCGTTTTCATACCCAGCAACAATACTTCCATATACATCAAACGCATCACATTCCTTGTCGACATTATCATTTTCAATAATCGTAACAAATACATTAGAATAAACAACAAACTTAAATACCACATAGTACACATAAACGACGCCATGAACACCAGGAACTTCACCCCTGATGAGCCTGTCATATGAATCTTCAGAGATGGGATCCAAACTAAGACACCCATTCACAACCTCGACATCCCGAATCCTATCCATGACACGGAAATCCAATGTGGTGCTAAAAGAGGATAAAATAGGCCCATCGGACCCAACTAAAGATAAGGTGCCATCTTTCCATACAGTCTCGGAATCATCAGGGTCGCGATCATAGAGGTCATAGCGAGGTTCAAGTTCAACTCCTTCCAATGCTCGAATCGAGCCATAGATTTCAATTCACACGGTTTCCCGTCGTCAAAGTTGGTGGTAATGCTTACAGAAAAGACTTGAACTAGGGGTGTTACTAATGATTCAACATATTGATCGTTGATCTCTACCGTAGACAAAAGGTACTGGGGAGGACCAGGTGGGATTAACGGCCTCGAACTAGTGGCATTACTACTAATTTTACGAATAGGTTTATCTTTTCGAGTAGATTCAAGAAATTCCTTTTCCCGGTCTACGACTGGGTTAAGGTCTGGCTCGTAACCTACCATCTGCGAGACATGAAATCAAACTTTCGGAATCACATACGCAGTTTAAAAGACGGTCTTTTTTTTTGAACTATGTATGCGCAGAATACATCATTTGATCCCCCGATTATCAGAAATCACAGTAAGTGTGCGATGATACCGCTTAATCATCAAAACTACGCAAAATAGATCCTTTAGTCACTCGATTATCAGAGATTACGATGATTCTTCAAAACACATCCTTTAATTCCAGAATTATGATGAGTATATTTAAATACAACACATAAAGTTACTTCATTATAACATTAAACATCAATTAGACACTGTAAATAGCTACGGAAAACCAAAAATTGAAACCAAAATTAATTGGTTGAACAGAAAAAAATGCACAGTAAAATGTGAAATTCGATCAATTGAAAAGCATAGTAACGATGAATTGAATTCACGACGATTGTTCAGATGATATGGATGATCCTCTTAATATAATTAGGGTTTCTATTTGGGGAGTTTGAGTAATTCAATAAACTCTCTTTGATAAAGTGTGCAACTTTGGGTGTTAAATGATAATTATTCTTAATTTAATTTTCATATGAAGCACAACTCACATAGTCACATTAATGTGAGATTAAGGTATTTAAAAGGATATAAAAATATAAAATAAATCTATTAAAGTAATTAAATGGTACAAAAACTATATAATCGAGTACAAATGATACGATTTACAATAACCTTAGTATTCCTCTTTTTCTCTTTCTAAAAAGAAATCCCTTAATTTCTCTTCAATTAGGGGCTATTATCATTACGCCCAAAATTCTCATTAATCATTTATAATTCACCTTTATTACTACTATAATAACAATAAATTGGTCATCTCATAAGAAGAGATTCGTCCCCACAATTTGGTGGGTTTTGTTGTCTATTCATTAGAGTTTTTTCGTCGTTATTATAGAGAATGAGAAAGATTAATGTGATGTTCCGAATGATTTCGAGTTTCCGACAACAATCTACGGAATCCGATGAAATTCGTTGTTTTCAAAACTATATCAGATTTACAAAACCCCTCGATGAAGGTTGCGTCAATAGGCAGTGATATGATAGAGGCGGGTGTGCAGAAGCGGTATATTTTATTACTAAAGATCTTTGTTTTATGGAGCAAAAAATTATTCTGGGTTTTGTAATTTTGTTTTTGGTTATTTTTGCAATCATTTGTATGCGTGATATGAATAATAAATGATATTAATCTTTCTCTCAAAAAAAAATAATTTCAGTGTTTTTTCACAACTCTCACTTCTTATAATAAATATTTTCAAAACTCTCACCTATATAAACTTCCACCTTATATGTCTAAAATATTAAAACACCACCATATAGTCATTTTGTGAATGAATGAGGATTTGATGATGTGAGTTAAAACTAATTAACAAATAAATCGTTAGTTTAAGAGTCACATAAACAAAAGTTAAGGTCCGTTATAACCGGAGCCAATTTTATTTCACATTTTACAGTATTGGAATGAAGAATTGGTGGTATTTCTAAATATTGAGGTTATATAAGGTGAAAGCTTTGTTAAAGAATTATAAATATAAATATAAATGGGATATTCTATATGGTACCCCTCATTTTTTTGACTTTCTACATGGTACCCCTACATTTTTTAAAACATACATGGTATCCCTAATTGTTGTCATTATCCATAAGTATACCCCTGAACTTTGTTTTCAAACAATTAAACTCAATTTTAGGCTTACGTGATGACTTGGATGCGTAATCAAACTTGTCATTTATTATCTCATGACATAAAGATTCTATTAAGTTCAATATCCATCAACAACCTAATATTTATTAATATATATATGGGTTATAAAATTTTACGACAAATAAGTTATTGTTTCCCTACAAAATTATCACGTCTAAAATAAATATTGAGCCTAATAGAGTCCTTATGTCATGTGATGATAAAACCAAGCTTCGTTATACGCCCAAGTAATTATTTAACGCTTAAAAGTGAGTTTAATTGTCTAGAAACAAAGTTCAGGGGTATACTTACGGATAATGACTACAATCAGGGGTACCATGTATGTTTTAAAATGAGTGCATCTACGTAGAAAGTCAAAAATCAAGCACTATATAGAATATCCCAATATAAATTATAATAGGTGGGAGTTTCAAAAAATTATATTATAAAAGGGGGAAGTTACGAAAAAAACCCTTAATTTCGAAATAGAGTTAAGTTGGGGTTGGATTATTTGTTTTTACTAGACCTGTCAAACGGGTTGGGTGTGTCAGATTTGGGTTTGGGTTATACTCCCTCCGATTCTCGGATTCTTAACATTTGCTTTTGGCACAATAATTAAGGTGGACCAAAAAAATGGGTAGACAAGTGGGAAAACAAGTGGGGTAGTATTTAATTGTGAGATAAAAAACTTTCCAAAAAGGGAAATGTTAAGAAATGAAAAATCACCCCAATAAGAAAAATGTTAAGAATCTGGTGAATCGGAGGGAGTATTACTTATATAGGTTGGGTTGGGTTTGGGTTCGGGTCAAAATACTTTTTCGCACTTTTACTTTTTAATCAAAAACAATTATTTTATTGTTATAAAACGCCATCCGCTACGACGTTTTTTGGTTTGAATTATCCGATTCTACGTGAATTCCAAAACACTATATATTTTTATTCCCGTCCCAAAACACTAAATATTTTTCCGTAGAACGCCATTTTGCCAAAAACTTCCACTTTCCAATCTTTTTTTTTTACTTACAAAAAAAAAAAAAAAAAAAAAAAAAAAAAAAAAAAAAAAACTTTGAGAAACCCGAGTTATATTATCCGAGGTGGCATATAACAATTGGTTGAGTCAACGTATTACTACTTACTACTCCTTCTTTACTTCTATTCTCGGCCAAACACCAACCACCACCGCATTCGTACCACCACCACCACCACCGCAACAACCACCTGTTCATGGCGGTTCGCGCGACGGTGAGCCGATTTCCCCGTGACTCAACCGAACAAGAGAACTGCGGGCTGCCATGGGGCGTCACGCTGACGCCATTTTCCGGCAGAGACGAGAACGGAAATCCGCCGTCGTTCGGAATTGACGGCGAAAATCTGCCGCGTTGCGAGAATTGTTGGGCGTATTTCAACACTTACTGTGAAATGGACCAGTGGGCCTGGACTTGCTCCCTTTGTGGGACCCTCAACGGGCTTTCGTCCCACGCCATTGCTAAGTACTCCCACCCTCAGTCTTCTCCTGAGATGTCCTCTTCCTTCATTGATCTCGAACTTCCTCGTATGTTTTCCTCCTTCGTTGAATCGCTGCAATGCGTGCTTCGCTGTTATTGATCGACGATGTTTGAATTGATTGAATTGTTGAATTTTTGATTTTAATGTTGATGTTGAGTAGCTTAGTATTGGTTGAATTGTGTAGTTTGATTCGATCGTGTTTTGCTGAATTGACGTTTTTTTTTTTTGAATGTTTGGAGCAATGCTTGCTTCTGAGTGATTGATGGAGGATGTTTGAATTTTTTGATTTGTTGATGATGAAAAGCTGAGTATTGAATTTTGTAGTTTGATTCGATCGTGTTTTTGATTTGTTTGGAGCAATGCATGCTTCTAAGTGATTGATGGAGGATGTTTGAATTGATGAATTGGTGAATGATTGAACTTTTGATTGGAGAAGAGCTTAGTATTGTGTTACAGGATTGTGTCATTGCGAGAGTCCCACATCGACCGTATGGGAGGTTGATGTGGGGTTTATATAGGGTAAGGGTCTACCACCCCTTGAGCTAGCTTTTGGGTGGGCTCATGGTCTTTGTCCTATATCATTGGCTCCAGTTCTCTCATTTGTCTCGGGAAACTCGAGTTACAAATCGATAACTCCTGCGTCCTACAACATATTGATTGAATTGTGATCGAGGATGTTTGAATTGATGAATTGATGATTGTTAATTAGCGATACTAATGTGTTTTGGAGAATTACTGAATTCTTGATTGAGAGGAGCTTAGTATTAATTGATATGTGTAGTCTGATTACTTTATGCAAATTTGATTTAAATGAGCTGATGTAATTTGTATGCTTCTACGTGATTGATCGAGGAATTTTGATTTGATGATTGTTAATCGAAAACAGTAATTGTTGATGGAGAGTAGTCGAGTCAATATTGAATTGTGTATTTTGATTATTGACGGAATTTAATTTGATTGAGCTGTTGTAATTTGCATGCTTTTGGGTTATTGATAGAAAATGTCGGATTTTGTTAATTGATGAATATTAATTCAAGATGCCAAATTTGTTTTAGTGAATTATTGCTGATGGGGATAAATTTAGCTTGGAGAGGTTCACATTGCTAAATTATAGGTATCAAAGAGCTTAGTGTTTACGGAGTAGTATTTTGGTGGAATCTTATGTGTTGTTTGATTGCCAATGGAATTCGATTCAATCGACATGATGTACTGTGTATGTTTCAGAGTGATTGGTCGAGTATATGGATATTATGAATCGATGAGACGATGACTGAGAGAGTCACTAAGTATGTTTAAGTGAACTGCCATCATTGAACTAATGTCGATGGAGGTTAGCTTGGTTTTTGAGAGGTTCACTTATTCTTATTGTTGAATCATAGGTGAAGAGGAGCTTCATTTTGAGTTTGTTGCCGGATTGATATGTGTAGTTTGATTACTGACATTTGTCTGATTGAGCTGATATCTTATGCATGGTTCCGAGTGATTGATTGAACATATCTGCTTGTTTGAATTGTTGAATGTGATTTGGGGATACTGATATGTTTTTAATGATTTACTATTGGTGATGCAGATGTGTGTAGTATTAAGAAGTTCATTTACTGGTATCGTCGAATTATAGGTAGATAGGGGCTTAGTATCGAGTATTTTGCTGGACTGGCATGTGTAGTTTTATTACTGATGGAATTTAATTTGATTGAGCTGATGGATTTGCATGCTTCTGAGTGATTGATCGAGGATATCCGATTCTATGAATTGATGAATGGTAATTGTTGATACCAATAAGTTTTTAGTGAATTACTATTGAGTTATGGTTATTGTTGAATTATAGATAAAGAGGAGCTTAGTTTTGAGTATTTTGTCGGACTGATACGTGTAGTTTGATTACTGATGGAATTTAATTTGATTGAGCTGATGTAATTTGCATGCATCTTGAGTAATTGATCGAGAATATATGATTTCCTGAATTGATGGATGTTAATTGGTAATGCTGACATGATTTTGGTCAGAACTACTGTTCGTGGAGATAGCATAGTTTTGAGAAGTTCGTTGGTTGGTATTGTGAAATTATAGATCGATAGTGCTGAGTCTCGAGTGGTTTGCCGGATTGATTTGTGTAGTTTGATTACTGACGGAATTTAATTTGATTTAGCTGATGTAACATGGATGCTTTTGCTTGATTGGTCGAGACTATTTGGTATCAACTGAAAATCTCAAATGGAGATACTGACAAGCTTTAGGGAATTAATACTGTTAATGCAGATGAATAAGTTTTGAGAAGCTTGTTTACTTGTATGGTTAAATTATAGGTAGATAGGAGCGTAGTATCAAGTATTTTGCTGTACTAATATCTTTAATTTGATTACTGACGGAATTTTATTTGATTGGACTGATGTTTTTAGTGGAAGAAAGTGACGGGGAATCATTGCAGGCTCGTCCGGTATATGTTGCAGCTGTGGATTTGTCGTGTAAGTTTTGGTCTTTTTTCTCAATTGATGGATGTCATGTGTGTTTTTATGTGCAATCCTTTTAGCTGACGTAATTTCTGCTCTTGCAGCTTCCGAAGAGTTTATAGACCTTATCAAGAGTGCATTGTTGGCTGCTTTGGAAGGTTAGTGTTGAAATGAGCGCATGCAGCGTGCTTCTTTCTCTAGATTATTGCTAATTTTGTTTCGATATATCGTGCAGCACTACCATCTGGAGCACTCTTTGGACTTGCTACCTTCAGCGTGAAATTAGGACTCTATGATGTGCAAGGGCCTGTCCCAGTTGTAAAGAATATTTTCATACCTTCTGATTCAGATGGCACTATTCAAATGGATCTCGAAGATGCCATGCCGCTGTTTTCATTTCTCGCACCAGTATGTCATGAGTATAACTTGTAATAATGTCATCACTTTAGTTAATTGCAGTCCAAGTACTTTTTCCTATGTTTTAGTCTGTAAACTTGGCGTGACAGTTTAAGCTACTTAATGGTCTTTTGTGTCATTACATAGGTGGATACATGTAAAGATCGAATTGCTTCTGCCATCGAAACTCTCAAACCAATGACGACATGGGAGAGATCAGCACCTGGTCAAGCATTAGACGGTGTATTACTTGGTGGGCGAGGTTTCGGTGCAGCAATGGAAGCCCTTTTCAGTTATCTTGGACCGGAATATGGATCCACTTTTGCACTAGGTATAGGTGCTTTATATTTGAAGTGGACGATTAACTCTGTGCATGCTGAGTGAATGATTGTTGGAGACTTACAGACTTCTCTGTTATTTTGTTGCAGCAAGGGTTTTTGCCTTCTTATCCGGTGCGCCTGATTACGGAGCTGGGCAACTCGATACAAGAAGGTATGGCGAGCAATATGCCAGTAAAGGAGAAGATGCAGATCGTGCTTTACTTCCTGAGCAGACTTCATTCTACAAGGAGCTGGTAAGTGTGGTTCAGTTTACGACTTTTTTAATACACTTGTAACTAGAGAATTGACATATATTTTTTTGCAGGCTGCTGTCGCTGTTCAAGCAGGTGTATGTGTAGACATTTGTGCTGTTACAAACGAGTATACAGACTTGGCATCCCTGAAGTTTCTTAGCATCGAAAGTGGAGGTTCCTTGTTCTTGTATCAAAGTACTGACGATTCTACACTTCCTCAGGACATGTAAGTGTTTGTTATTATGTTTTCAAATGAAAAGTCTAGCGTTTATTTTCACAATTTTCACTAGCCTACTAGATCAGCACTTTGCTAGTTTTGCTACTACCACGACTATAAGTTGACTATATAAATTGATTATTCTGCAGGTATCGCATGTTGAGTCGTCCATATGCCTTCAACTGTGTATTAAGATTGAGAACGTCCTCTGAATTCAGAATAGGGAACTCTGTGAGTTACTAAACTGTTTTCTTCGAGTCTTTTATATCAAATTTTTCTCTGAGGTTACTAACTGTCTACCTGCTGTACCTTCAAATTGTTTTCATTATGCAGTATGGTCACTTTTTTCCTGATCCTCAATATGATAACGTCCAGCACATCATATGCTGCGACTCTTATGCAACCTACGCCTACGATTTTGAATTTGCCAAGCTTGAGGGATTTTCCAGGTACCGCATTTGGTAGCCATTTTTAATTTATATTCCGATTAATATGTAATATGTCTTGCTTAGCTTCACTGGAATTTAATTTTTGATCGAATTTATTGGCTTGTCACCTTGAAAGACTGTCGTCATGTTGGTCAGCCTAACTTTTTTTTTTTTTCCATAAAAACTTAGTTTGCCAATACTAGTGTCGGACGTTGGTGGTTTAACTGTTTAGTAGGAAGAATTTAAAAGAGAATATGCGTTTTAAATCTTAAAAGTTTACTAATGTTTTATAAATTGGCACATTAACTTTCAACAATTAATATGGTCTGATCAATAACTGGATTGTTTTATGCAAGTTCTGAAGTCTTAACTCATGTAAAGAGCCGTATATTGTGTTCGGCATTTGGCAATGTTATATTTTCACCATCACGTTTAGCCAGTATGACCATCTACCCCACTCATGGGCTTACTAGTAATAACACCTCAAATTGACAGATCCATCACACATTCGATGTCAGTTCTGACTCGTTTTTAACTGATGGTTTAAGCAGATGTTACATTTTTAATGCACATTCGATTAGGATGTTAAATTGCTTCGAGCCTCTATGATTTAGTTTGATTACTTAGTACGGAGTAATTTGCAAGCACATAATCCTTTTTGTTTTATCTATAGTGTGAATTTCTTCTTATATGTCTGACTTTTCGCTAGGACAGACACGTCTCTGAACCTCCTATGCTGCAAATAGCTTTCCAGTATAGTGTGGTGGTACCACCGGAAGAGCTATCAAGTTCAGGATTAAGTCCTGCAAGTAGGTATGTTTGTTTAATGGTCTACTCTATTCGTTTTTGCTGGGGCCTTTGCTTTAATGCTTTTTGCTGATGCACGTGCCGGCTTTTATAATGACGCCCTGTATTTACAATCTCTTTTCTGAGATTGCACACATCCGTTTATCATCATCAAATTAAATCTGCCCTGATTGAACTATTGAAGGGGGATAGTTTTCCGAATATACGGCTGTTTCTTGGGTTTCTCCAGCTCATAAGAATGCACAGAACCTTTTCAGTTAGTCTTTCAATATTCGATAAATTTAGGTTGCAACTGTTCTTATTCCAAAAACTGGAAAAATAGAACTACATAATTTGAGTGTTGAGATGTAAAACTGCCCAATTATGTCCTTTTGATAAATTAGTGCTGGTGTTTCTTTGGCCCTCGTTGAATTTGAATCTAATTGTGCTTAATATTACCTACTACTCCGTATTGTAAATGTTTTCGAACTCTGAATCTTTGTCTGCAGACCCAAATTTTTGATCAAACGGCGGTTGAGAATACGAACCCTGCAGTATGGAACTTCTCGTAACATTAATGAGCTTTACGACAGCGTTGATCCAGAAGTGGTTCTTTCGATTCTAGTCCACAAGGTATTCTTAAACCTTCTTCACACTTTTACTGCAGCGTTCTTATCCGAAGTGCTTTGATCAGTTATTCTTAGCGCTGTATTCTTAATACATTGTTCTCTCTAGGTGATATTAGCATCTTTGGAGCAAGGAGTTCGAGAAGGGAGGTTGCTATTGCACGACTGGCTAGTTATTCTTACGGCTCAATACAATAACGCCCTTAAAATTATTCAGTTTGGACCTGGAACTTCCAATGGTGTTCAACAAATCGATGTTGCATTTGCGCAGTGCCCCCAGTTACAGCCGTTACCCCGACTAATATTTGCGCTTCTTAGAAGCCCTCTTCTTCTTCTGCACGAGGAGGGTGTTCATCCTGATTACCGGATATTTTTGCAATGCCTCTTCAGGTACTTTGACTGAATTATTTCTGCGATCAAAATTATTCAGATGCAATAAAACCGCACTTTGAATGCTGTTTATGAGTACTTTGGCATGTTATCTGTTCTTTTGTCAGCTTAAGTTTAAGACATTTATGCTCGTCATCTGTGTAATTGCTATTCAGTGCGTTGGAGCCAAGTTATCTTCATCGTGCTGTGTATCCTGTATTGACGTCATATACAACTCCGGAGAAACAAGCATATCCTCGCCATTCACTAAGCCGTGCTGCTTTGATTACTAGTGGTAGTCCGATATTTCTCTTGGATGCGTTCACTACGCTGATAGTGTTTTATGCCTCAACAGCGGACTCTGATCTGCCTTTCCCACCTCCCCAAGACTGTAAGTTCCCTTTTACCGTTCCCGTTTGATTTTGATGGTCAATTGTTCGATAGCAAGAATGCTCTCTATAAAGAGACGGAAATGGGAATTCACGTTTAAGAATTTCTCGTGTTTGATCCTTCATAACAACAGCATTAAGAAGTCGCTGACATTGTTCAATCACGTTTGTTGTCGTTTCCTCAGGTTTATTAAGGACGACCATAAACAAACTGAAACAAGAAAGAAGTATCACCCCAAAGCTTTTATTCATCCGCGGAGGTCACGATGACGCCACTGCATTCGAAAACTATCTCATAGAAGAACAAGACGTCGAAGGGAGTGGTTTCACCAGTGTCATGGGATTCGTATCATTTTTAGAGGATATAAATCGTAGCGTTTGGGACTACATGAACGAGGTTGACCAGGACAAACGGTAGGAATGATGGCACACTAGCGGATATCCACCGAGGACGGCCGAGCATCATTATACCCTCATATTCGTTGTAGAGTCTTGGTCAAGGGTAATACAAACAACCGTAAATGCCCTTAATGGATCTTCGTATTCTGGATCTTTATGCCGCCGAGGGAAGCTTACATAGCAGTTCAAAATCGTAGGGCAATTCGGAATTCGAGGTTAACGTTAGAAGTTCAGGAGCTTTTTGATGAATGAGTTTTTGTATTTTATTTGAACATTGAAAATGCGGTTTAGATTGACATGAATTTTGGTGTTTTTAGTGTGTATTCTTTTGGTGACTTGTACGTAGTACTCCGTATTCATTTGTGTTCCGACATCCAAATTAAATTTTATGGCTCACTCATTTCTCGTAATAACAAAAAACCTAAAAGAAAAAATCATTTGGTCTAGTAAATCTACGTTGTGATTTTTGTAACACGTGTCAACTATAAATGAGATAATTAATCAAAATGTACGGAGTTTTAAGGTTTTTTTATTGACAATTTTTTTTAAAAAAATAGTGAAAAAGAATTTCAGAGTTCCAGTATTTCAATTTTCAACAAACAAAACATATATTCAAAAATTTTGTTCACGATAATTGTCAAAATTGCAAGTGATTGCTTGCAGTTTTATATATACAGCCGCAAAATGCTTGTGTAAGTTGTGTTGATGTACAATTTTAAAAGACGAGTACACCGTCGTACCTTAATACATTACTTGTTTAGACCTTAGTGGTTTAGTGCAACTAGTCAGTCTATTATAAGACGGTTTTACGCGTATGGTACATCGCCGCATTCGTTTAAATATCGCCACACTTTTTTCATATTTTTCCAATTTTGACCTAATTAACTAAGTTAGGGGAATTATTGCATACTTCGTTCACCTTTGACACGATCTTTTTATTATTCGCTTTTTAAGCCGAAACCTAATCCATGAGCGATCGCTTGTGCCCAAAAAATAAGTCTCATTTAGATTATCAAGACTGATTTTGTTGACGCAATGATTTTTGTAATCAACACCGTCTCCAATTAATTCTTCAACCTATTACGTTTAAAAACAATT
Source organism: Dianthus caryophyllus (assembly GCA_023091065.1). Taxonomy (NCBI): domain Eukaryota; kingdom Viridiplantae; phylum Streptophyta; class Magnoliopsida; order Caryophyllales; family Caryophyllaceae; genus Dianthus; species Dianthus caryophyllus. The sequence goes on from CM041529.1 coordinate 28,753,710, forward strand.
AAGTTAGACGAAATAAATAAATAAATAAAAAAAGACTTTTTCGGTCAAATTTTTCGATGCCAACATGATTTTTTAGTCAAATTTTTCAAAATATTCAAGTACATTTCAAAAATTTAATAAAACCATGATTTTTCGACCAAAATATTTGAAGTGTATACGGTTTTTTCGAAAATTTTGATCGAATAAACCATATACACTTCAAAAATATGTGTCATAAAAACAATTCAAATTAGCCGGAAAAAAAAATAGTTGTGGTTTCTTCAAAAATTTAGGTTGAAAAAACCATGTTCAATTCGAAATTTTCGCAAAAGATTACATGACCCACCAAATTTTAGGATTTCGTAAAAAACGCGACGATATCTTATTCGTTTACGACGATGTTTAGCACTTCCCTTTTCACTAAATTGTGACCATTTAAATCTGGACGATCCAGATCCTTTTGAGTCCGATGCCGGAAGCGTATTTTGGAGGATATACGACGTGCTTACAATCGTTACGCGAGATATGCTCTGGGTTGAGCAATACTACGAGTTCCAAATCACGGACGACGGAGGTCCACCACTATGCAACTTGATATTAGTAGTTTTTTTTTTCCGATGAAATTTTGTTGCAATATTTTCTCCATTTAGTCTCAAAACAATTTAATTGTCACAATATTTGTAACATATAACCAATTTTAGTCGTAATTTTTTAGCGCATTTTATGCATTTTGTAGTAATAATGCTAGCCACTTTACAATTTGTAGCTACGTTGGTCTTTTTGCCACATGTGTGGCTTCACTTGTGGCAAAATAAAAGTTTTTGCCAGGATTTTAACAATGTATGTGGCACAAGTGATTATTTGCCACAAAGTTTTTACTCTTGTGGTATGAATAGATATTGTTGCCACATGCGTGGCTTGATTTGTGGCTAAATAGCTATTTTTGTCACAATTATAACAATTTATGTGGCACAAGTGATTATTTGCCATATAATTTTGTCTTTCGTGGCATAAATTTGTTTTGGGGCAATTAGAACATCTTTTCTCCGTGGCAAAATAAAATTATGCCAAATTTTATGATTTTCATGGCATATTTTGTGGCACAAGTGATTAATTGTTGTAGTGTGGGTGAGAAGATCCAGAAGCAAACAACAATCAAAATAACCGAGTTTGGAAGCAATGTAGTAACATGCTAATACTGACGGAAAATTATGAAGATGGACATTTTAAAGGTCGATATAGCCAGGATGAAAAATTGAGGATATGATCTTTGGGAGTGATGGGACTGAGAGAGGCGGTTATAGGGCTATGGAACGGAGAAAATGAAGAGAAATGGTTTCACACAATAGCTGTGCATATTGCTGAACCTGTAAGATATCGATGCGTTATCGATCATTTCAAGCGGATAATTACGATTGCTCCGTACGGAGATGTACAATTAACTAGGTTGATGGAATTGTTCATAAAAAATTGGGGTGTAATATCTACAGCCATACAAGAGCTCTTCGAAAATGAACAAGTAAAAGAGTTTCGTATTCACATCCAGAGCTTGAACACCTCACTTATAAACAGGTTACCACCATTATCCACCTTCTAAAGCGGTGTCGCATTATAAAAAAAAATTAGCCGATGTACGTACGTACGTACTTAAGAAGGAAATGAGTAACGTGGAACAACGTGATGGTGAGAACCTTTATGAGTATTAGGAGCGATTTAAGAAGCTCATCGCAAGTTGTCCTTAGTGCCTGTATCAAATAAGTATGTTTTATAGACGTCGTAACTCATAACCACAGGCCAAAAGTAACGTATAAATGGGACAAATGCATTGACGCAAGCAGTAAAAATGTAATTTTGATCAGGATAATGTCTCTTTCCAGGTTGACAATCATATTAGAGAGTAATATGAATCCAAAAAGGGACGCGCATCATAAAATTTGAAATAGCTTAGTCTCAGACATCAAGGAAAAGAAAAAAGCAACATAAGAACTTGATGTTTGTGTGAACAACAAAGTTCTTAAGCGGCTGTGGTTCCTTTGTCATCATAGACATAGACATTCGACGCCAAACACTTCAAAAACTATAATTTGTCTGATTTTATTACTTCACATTACCAACATGAAATCACTAAATCAGAGATTGAAAATTTTTTAACCTTGGAATCTAAAAACACATCGGATTACATAGTAAATTTCACCGACACGTCAATCCAATAGCCATTTCCAGGAATTTTCTCCGACAATGTTTTGCACATATCGATCTTGAATTCAGCAAACCCTTGTATATCCGCATTAACGTTGTTAGAGCATAACCCCGTCAATTTAGCATCAATAATTAAAGAAGTCTTAACTGGAACAACAACTATAGATTTTAACAGTGGAATTTTAGAACCCGACTTTAGTTCCAACGGCTTAGTTTGTGGGCACTCAAAAAGCCGGTTCACATAATACTTATTTTCATAACTGGTTAAATAGTCGCGACTGCTATAACAACCTTGTAAAGTCCCATGTAAATGTAAAGTTCTTCCGGGAACACTGCCGCCTGATAAAGTAACCTCCACTAAAGCTTCGACAGCACTACGAAACATTTCATAGTGCACTGTCGCGTAGACATCCTTCCCGCGAACAACTGAACACACACGTTTGCCACACCAAAAATTGTCCGGCCTAATAGAACCGGTTGTCCAACCTAAATCACCTCTACTTACCTCAAGATTACGAACCGGATCCTTCAAATTTAGAACTATTGAAAATTCACAATTTCGAATGGCACGATAATTGAACTCAATACACGCAAGACCGTCATCTTCCAAAAATTGTAAGCAGTTCTCATCCCTCTTAAAGATAGAGAATTTATCTACTCCATCGTCGATGATGATGGTCCCACATAGAGCAGAAAGATTTCCGATGATTCCGCCCACAGATACACTAAAAACCTCGACTTTAGGACGCCCATACAGTGTGTATCTGGTCAAAAGACAAAGAGATGTGGAGTCAGAGTTCAGGCTTATACACATTTCTCATTTAAAACGGATATGTCCGTTTAATTTAAGACGGGTCAATTTTTTAGAGTATAACAAGAGCAAAAAGTGTTGGAAAAAGCAAAGTAATTGCCTTATATGTGCAACTGGGAGTGATACTTGACCCGTTTAAAGGTTCAAATGGATTACCCGTCTTAAGAAAGACTTATTGCTGCATATGAAAAACGCGATCAATCACACTCCATACTAAAAGACAATAGACGAGATTAAATATTCGCTTGCCCTGCTATCTTATTAGTTATAAACCACGAAAACAAGGTCTCTTAATATTTAAGGTAAGTAAAAAAGGGATACCTCAAACTATGAGAAAGGAAGGAAGGAAGGACGGACTCTATCGCAACTACGGAGTACTTCGTATATCCCTGCCAAATTGCTGATAGTCATAGAATCAGCAGAAAGTAACACTAATACAACACTACACAAGCTTTAGTAAGCGATCCAAAGCAACAACATTAACAAAAAATAATGTAAAAAGGTGAAATTCCGTAAAGATGACATTCTAACGCCAGAGCATGTCAGCGCTAGAAAGGCAAAATGATACGTAAGAAAGACAACGCACTAGGCACCGTACGTGAAGAAAGTACATTGGAGTTTTGACCAAGAAAATCTTCAATAATATTCGCAGACTATCTTTTTCACACGGATAACACAGCAAAATAACAAAGGAAACTACCCGTCATGACCTAAAAAAAATATTAAACGGTCAAACAAGGTTAGTAGATAAACATATACTCATAACTGTGGAACCCTACACACGTTTTCCAGAAGATCAGCCTCTGAAACGCAAAAACTGAAATATAAAACTAACACAACAAAGTTTATAATTTCAAAATAACAAATTATTTTTCTGATGTTACCAAATCAAAGAATCACACACTATAAATCAATATAAAGCTAATGAAGTAGCAAGGAATGCAATGGCAGACCAATCATGGAAAATAATCACATGCTACGTTAGAAATTGTGGCGCAAGTAGAAAATTCTCGTGGTTAAAGTAGAAAATTCTCGTGGCTAATTGATTTACTCACGGAAAACTTTTCATGACCCAAGTAGCTATGGCAACAAAGTAGCCACAAAAAAAAACGTGGCTAAAAGTAATTTTTTTTGCCACGGATATTTCCGTGGCTAAATATTCTCGCGTGGCAATAATTGCGTGGCCAAATATATACCCCATGGCTAAATGATCGTGGCTAAATGATCGTGGCTACATATGCTTTCCGTGGCTAATCTCTAATGGCCACGATGATATAATATCATTGCCAAATATAAAAATTACGTGGCAAGATTAAATTAGCCACGGATTAATAACGTGACAATTTTTTATTCAACATTCACCTCGCGACTAACAATCTTCATTAGCCATAATATTACGATAATCGATCAACAAATTAAATTTTTAATGTAAATTTTTTTTTATATTATCATTCGCTAAATAAAGTTTAACAAATATTATCTTTTGCACAACACACAAATGCAAAGTAAAAAATACAAGTAATCCTAACTAAAAATAACAAAATAATACCCATGGCCTTCTTTGCTTGCTCGAAAGTCAACTGTTTGAGTTGTTCCACCTTCATTTCAAACGGCTGGTTCAACCCCAAATGATTTTGAATAACCTTTGAGATATTACTCCATTCCTTGACTAATATCCTAAATATTTGACCAAACTCAACTTCAGCGTACATGTTATCATTAAGACGTTTGCGGAGATAAGCCATGAAATACTCAAACCTCGCAGTTTCTGATATATGTACGCAGATGGTTACGAAATTTTTCCGCATGTCTTTTCCGTGCCATATACCAGTTATGGCTTTTCTTAAAGTCTGAAAACCTAATTTATTACCTATCCCTAAATCACCATCCTCAATTTCCAAATAGCTAATGGAAAAGTCGAGTTTGATTGCCCCTTGGATGAAATTGCAACCTTTCTCATTGCACTCATTCCACAAGTCCGTATTTATACTCTCCGGACCGGGTTGCGGATCACGCCTTCCTTTTCTAACCGTTATCATATAGATATTGTTTTTCTGACATTTGAATGTCACTTCCATTAAACCATTCGCTGAATCATCTGTGATTTCAAAGATCACGTTGAAAAGGGGACGGTTGGGATCTGTATTTTTTTTGGTTCGACGGAATCCGTGAAAAAGTTCTGTGTCGGCACAATTTTTTCTTACTTTATCTATAGAATCAAAAAACTTGTTCCAAAATACTTGTGAATTCTTTCACCATCGCAGGGATAGTCTAAGTTGATTACAACATCTTCATCCATTTCTATGGAAAAATTTAAATAAAATAAAAATTCATTATTAAGCATCATCAATTCATCATACACACTGTTAGGCCCAAAATACCTACATGGGCCCAAGGTACAAAACAAAGGCCCAAGTCAAGGAGATGAGATTGGTCAACAAAAGTCAAAGCCCAAGACGGTACAGTCAAAGAAAGTTAAGGTCAAAAGCCTAATGGGTCGAGGTCAAGCAAGATCCAAAGTAGTAGAAGCCCACTAAAGGGGGAGAGCTAAAATGACATTGGAGACGTGGACTTAGTCAACAAGTAAATTAGCTACACTATTTCATTATTAGGCCCCACCACCTTGTACTACAATGACCAAAATGATTCTCCACATGGCACATCCAATATAAAATGTGTAAAAGTTGTCGGAAAATAAAAGAAATATTCAACAACATGCATGAAATTACACTATTTAATAAACATGTAACCTAACTTTCTATAAATATAAATCTAAATAGAAGAAACGTGTAACCTAATGGAAAATAGAAGAAATATTCAACAACATGCATGAAATATTCAACCACTTTCTATAAATATAAATTTCAAATAGAACTTAATTTTTCTTGGATTATCTTTGTCTTAATTTCCAATAAGAGTAAAACTCATTATCGCGGGATATGTTATAAAGTTTAACAATAAATTAGGTTAAAATTAATAATTATGTCTTTATATAAACCACATTTCATAATTAATTTACAGCCATTTAAAAAAAAAAATCATAAAGATTGTTACCTTATACTCCGTATAATACTTCCGGCAAACTTTTACTACCAAATCGAGTATCGGTGGGAAAAAAAAATGTTAATATTTCTTTAAATGATTGGAAATGTTGATATGTTTAGTCTTTTAAGTTTCAAACTAGCTACTACATACGGAGTAGCCAATCGATCATAAAAAATCCCCCTAACTTATTCGATCAACTTGTTTTAAGTCGAATATAACTGTCTTAAAAGAGAATTTATTACATTTTTATTATCAATGGACAATGAAAGCATTTCCACAAATTGGATGAATATGGCCCTACATATTGTTTAATTTGTTTTATATTTTCATATTTATAAAGATTTTCTTTTTTAAAGATAAAAAAGTTACACATAAAAAAAAAAAAATACGTAAATGAATTGCAAATTTGGAGGAATTGGTACTGTTTGTAATTTCAAAACAAATAGATGACAGATGGTCATAGTAGTAAGTCGTGACTCCATGTAAATAGTAAAATAGCAACACATTAGTTAGTAGAGTAGTAGATATGCGAAGTTATATCAATTCTTTTACTTTTTCGTTTTTATTTTTCTTAGTAAATGAGTAGTTAAATCACTTTGTCAAATTAGAGTTGCAATTTCTGCATAATTTATTTTCCATATAGTAATTACATTTCAATTAATATAAATAATGAAATAGATTGGATCCAAAACTATATTTCTTTGAAAATATTGTGCTATATTGTGCTATATTCTTCTTTGGAAACGTAGTGCTATAGCGTGCAATTGTGCAATTAATCGACTCTTTATTAAAGATTGCATGCCCTCATGCAAACATTGGATCCAAAACTATCATGAATTACCTTTTTAGCTTAACAAAACATACTACATTTGTTTGGATAGAAATTTCAAACAAGTTCGCAGGAACCGAACACGTTTCATCCTTAAAGCCACCAAAACTTTACGAGGCACCCCGTTTTAAGAGAGACTATATAAATAACTGATATCAGTTATTACAAATTGCGGTTAAAGATAACGTGGTAGATGCATATTCACGTAACAAATTTCAAATAGTTTGCTTTTGTTGAATAGTATAAGTAAGAAACTATATAATCAAGTACAAATAATAAAGCGACTCTTACAATAATTTATATAAGACGATTTTATAGATGGTATACTAAATAATTGCATTCTCATGTTTGGGACAATAATATTCATTCGGCCCAAGAAAACAAGAACCAAACACTTTTCTAAAACCCAACTTCAAACATTCTAAGTATGTTTGATTGGAATCATACTTGTAGCAAAATTCGGTTAGAGTTGTGTTAAGAGTAAAATCCTAGTCCTAGTAAGTCTACTTAATCTCAAACTATTTTAAGACCATCTAAATTTATATTAATCTCAAACTATTGTAAGACAATTTGAGTAGTTTCTAACTTTCTAAGGTCGTTTTCAAATATCTATTTATCTATCACAAGTTTTTGGGTGAGTCGCCTTACAATAACTTATTGATACGGAGTATATATACAATCAATACTTGAGCTACATTGAGTAACCCCAACAAAACTTTTCTTAATTGTACCATACAAAGACGGAAGTATTCTAGCCAATATGTCCCAATTTCGAATCACCCCTTTATAGTATTGTGACATAATGCGTACTTCAATTGAAAAAAAAAAAAAAGAAAAAAAAAAGATGGCCTCCTGTAGAGCCCAAAAAGAAACACTTCTATTTACGGGCTTTAAATTTATTTCGCTACCATAACATCTTAATACTAGTAACATAACATAACATAACATAATGATTTAGATTATTCATATCAATCATATGTCATGTGGTAGAGTTGGCCAAGGGCTGGGTAGGGCCGGCTCCACGGAAGAAGCCCTAGCACGGCCCTTGGGTGAATTGGGGTCTTAGCTCGGCCCTTAGGCGGACTTGAGAGGGCCGGGCCTAAGTGGGTCCTTTAAAATAATTTTTTTTTTTCCTTTTTTTTGGCGGGCTTGAGAAGGCCGGGCTCCAAAAAATTGGACCCGAATCCATCCCTTAAAAAAGGCTGGCCTAAGAAAGCTTGAAAAGGCTGGTCTGAGCTCAAAAACCACGGTCCTTAGAGAGGCCTAGGCCAGGCCGGGCTGACCCGTAAAGATGGTCACCTCTATTCACGGGTAGAGCTAAAAGCTACATGACCTGACACGACACCACTTAAACCTTACAGTAGTCATATTTTATATCAAAAACCTATCTTAACAAACATAAGACCAATTACGGAGTAGAATTTTATATTAACCGGAGTACTCCATACAAGATAACACCCTTGTGAGGTTGGTACTTGGTAGTTCAGAACATGTACTATAGAGAGGAGAATTTGATCCTCTTATTTCTCACCTCTCCCTCTAATTTTTTTACACATCATCTTCTCTTTCTTCCACTACATTTTCCACTATCTACATCCTCTTCCTCTTTTTTCTTCTTCTATTATTTTCCTATAATAGAGAGGATCCTCCTATTTTAATTTTCTTATCATTAATTATTGTATATAAAATCACTTCCAATTTTTATAAATTATAAAAAATAAAAATAGTAGAAGAAGTGGGCACAAGGGCCAAGATGAGCTTTCCTCTAAAAGTAGAGGAAGAAACTACATTCCTCTTATAACCCACAATAGAGAGTATCTCCTCTTAAAGGAGAGAGAGTGCTTAGAGGAGGGGTGATCCTCTCTATTGTACATGCTCTTATGATTTGGAAAGATGAACATTAGTGATAATAGTGAGTTACTCCGTATTATTTACCAAAATTAATGCCCACATAAATCAAAACCTTACAGGAAACTATTAGGAGTATTAGGATATATGAATAGACTTAATTAGACTTATAATTAAGTCTATTCATATATCCTAAGTCTAATTAAGTCTATTCATATATCCTAAGTCTAATTAAGTCTATTCATATATCCTAATACTCCTAATAGAAACCCTAATTTGTAAAACCAAGTAAGAACAGAGACTCCCTTGTGGATTTTCTCAATCAATCATACAGTAAGTTTCAACCTCCCTTTACTTTGATAATATTAGTTTCTTGTTTGCTATCTAATTGAGTTCGATATTCTTTGATTTGATTTAATTTTATGATTATTATGATGCGATTGAATACTTGAAATTGGAATTCAATTCCAATATTTGAAAACCTCAAATAATTGTGGTATTTTCACTATTACTTTGTACTCCGTATTCCCAATTAACTGTGTTATTTTCTGTGTATGTTTGAGTTATTCATTTCACTCGATTGTATACATGTATTTTGTGTAAAAAAAATTAATGGAAAATATATACGATTGATTGGAACGGGAATGTTTTGTTATTACATTCGACACAGGTGGTAGGATATTAAGCCGCCTTTATTGGTGATGTCAAATGTATCGGACAAAGAGGAGACTGGTCCGTTCAGGCAGTCAATTCCACCTTGTAATACATTTGAGATCGAGGATGTGGATGAGTTCAATGAGGTTATTGGAAATTTAGCAACACCTTTAATTCAGGTGTTTTCTGTGCGCATTTCTACAAACTTTGACGAGGGGAAACCATGTGAAATTTATGGCTCAATTCAATCTTCAAAGGGGCTCTCTCCCCACTTTAATCTCTATGATCGTGACATTGTTGATCCTGAGACCATATTGAAAGAGGGCGACTTATCTTTGTTCGGACCCATTGGGGGTCCTATCCTACCCTTTTTGAATGCCACCTTGGATATACGTCTTATGGATAGGATTCGAGGGGTTGCCGTTGTAAACAAGGAGCTGAAATTGGATCCCGTGAATGAAGATTCATATGACAGGCTCCTCCACGTTAACGTCAATGGTGATCATGGCACTGCTACTGTGTACTACACGGTGTTCAACTATGCTATTTACGGCTCTTTACAGGTTATCATTAAAAAAAATGAAAGTGTTCAAGACATGCCCAATGTTGCTGATATTTATGGACGTGTTGTGGTGGGTTATAAAAATTGTAAACGATACTGCTCTACGGATAAGGAAGAGGAGCAGTTGCAGACTCGACTTTTTGATAAACCGTCTGATAGCTCTATGCGTGTCTTGATTGGGACACCCATCACGTTTCCTAGAAATGTGATTGCTGTGCCAGCATATTCTACCCTTTTAATCAAATTGAATTTGTGGGATTCCAGTGGCAAAATTGTTGGCGACTGCTTAGATTTTCCAGCTCACTTCGTTCGTCGCAAACCTTTTTATATTCCGACACAACATGTATGTGTTTCAGTCAATATGACATGGAGTCATGCCTATCATCATCTTTATGAAGACAGAAGTGTGCATGAAATCAATGCACCGAACTCCATCGAAGTGGAAGATGTGCATAAAAAACCGAGGGTGAGTATGTACTGGGTCATCTTGTTGTAATTTCATCTACATTCTAAATCTTGCTCAATTTTATATATGTTACCGAATTTCATTGTTCAGGTATTGAATGATCAAAATCTTTCAGCCTCTCTTGTCCCAAGGTAGGTGTTTCTGTTTACGTGTTTCTTCTCAAATTTTTCATTATGCACTATTAACATTACACATATTCACTTCATCTATATTCCTAACAACGCCAATATAATTCTTTTCTAGTTTTTCTTCATATTTTGTTCATCTATATGTCTATTATAGATTAAATATTACTAGGGCAAACTATTGGATTGTTAATTACCTCGACTTTTTGATTTACCAGAACCATAGAGGAAGAATATTTATATCTCGGGAACACAAGGGCAGAGGTGTTTTCTGTTTTAGTTGATGGAATTGATGAAAAGATCTCAGCTTTATGTGGAACCATAACAATTCACGCTGGATCTCAAACCTTCCTTGTATATGAGAGGGAAGAGGGTCTCGTTGACATGTTGCCAGATGACGGTCTTGTAAGTATAGAGTTCAACCATCGTGCTATTCACGTCTCCCGATCTTATATAGTTCTAAATTTGAGGGACCCAACTCGTGGACTTGAAGTGAGCAACGGCTACGTGTATTGTGATGATAGTCTTCTTACTCTGAACATGTCAAGGGAGAACAAACAGTTGTGCTCTGTTGTCCGAGGTAAGCATGGCTATGCAGCCGTGCACTATGCACTCTTCTATATTTCATTTGAAGCGTATGTGGAGGTAAAATTATTCCGGAATACTTGTCCAGAAATTCCAATATCCTTGCACGGGACATTATTTGCTCGTTGTGACAATCATGATTATTCAACAAGCTATAAGAAAAAGTATTATAGGAGTAGGCTTGTCGACTTGCCACAAGACGGGCCTGCAAAATTGGAATCGGGGTCCAAAATTGCAATGTTGAAATCTAAAGTTGCTGTTCGAGTCGGGTCGCCTTTAATTATCGATGCAGACTTAGTTGCACTTGGGAATGACAATGAACATGATGTTTTATGTGAGATGGTAGAATTCCAGATTTCTCTGGACGGTGCAATATCAAAAGAAATTAGTCGAAAACATCACCGGATTGAAATTTATGTCACATTCAAGCCTTGATGCGTACCTGTAGTGGTATCGTTGTTAGAGATTCTTTTATGGGTTTGCTTTTGTTTATTAAACATGCATAAGTTGAAACTTAATGCCTTCAAAGTTTAAACTTGATGTTTGTTGGTTTGATGAACCGCATCTATAAATTAAAATGCAATCATAAATTAAGAAACCCAGAAAAAAAAAAAAATCAGTGAAATTGCAATCAAACAATAAATTAAACAAAAACCCTAAAGAACTACGGCAGAAATTTCGATGAAAACAGAAAAAAAAAAAAATAATAAAAATAAAAATAAAGAATAAAGAATTTACAGAGGAATTGAGAGGCGAATTAAAATAAAAAAGAAAAGAAAAGAAAGAGAAGACATGAATAAATTAAAACGGTCAAGGAATTTCAAATCTATATTTAAACGGTCAAGCCCAATAGAATGACGCGGGAATCTAATTCAGATCCTCCAGGCCCAATAGTTAAGTAAAAGCTTTGTGACGGGCCCACTGGCTACATTTTCAACAAATTATTACTTGTAGGAACATTTAACAAGAATAATCCAACCTATGCATCGTCTTCCAAAAATAAACCGACCTTTGATTAATCCCACAATAAACCAATGTATGATCCTCATCTTCCATAAATAGACTTGTGTACCGTTTACCTGCTCAACAGGTCATTTTTCTTTTCTTTTTTTAAATTATACTACCATTATTATCCTTACTGCCTAATCCTCTCTATCAATTACTATTAGCCAAACCATTCTCATAATTTTTAGCCAAACCTTATCATTCTTCATCATTTCAATGACCCCGATGAAGATAATTTACAAGAGGTCAAGGGATGAGAGAGAAAGAGTAATGATGAATTTCTACTTTTACCATGAAAGGAGAATGTCCGATGTGATAGCAGTGACTCTACAACAGTACAGGCAGCCGACTCTGACACAGGAAGGGAAAAAAAGAAGGGGAGTTGGAGGCAGAGGATGTGGTGCGGTGAGGAGAGAGAAGATGTAGGACCACGGCGGTATTCGTCGACAATGGCAGGGGAAGTGCTTCGTGGTCACCGTGGTGGCCCTCTCAGAGGCGGGTGGCAGTGAGACTAAATGCGGTCCTTGTCATGACTGTGGATTTTGGTGGTGAAGGCGATGATCATGTCGGACTCCGGTGGGAGGAGGGAGAATGATGACGTCTGTGCGTAGGTTGATTTCAGAGGATAAAGAGAGGTATGGTGGCGGTATCGGTGGTGGTGATGACTGCCGACAATTTAACAAAGTCGGTGATGCCTAAGGTTGGGGGTGAAGAAAGAAGATGACCTGCTAAAGCAGGTTACTAATTGGTTAAATTTGGGGTGGGTCTATTTTGAGAAGGTTGTTCTTAAACTTGGGTTTATTGTGGGATTAATTAAAGAACGGTTTATTTGTGGAAGATCAAGTATAGGTTGGATTATTCTTGTTAAATGTTCCTTACTTGTATTATTATTATTCATACGGTTTTATGAATTTATGTTAATAATAAAAAAAAAAAAAAATCAAATATAACGTTCTTCTTTATATAATTGTCTATTTTATGATGGTAATTTTTTTTTTTCTATAATCAATTTATACCTAATTATAGACCTGTCAAAATTCGACCCGACCCGAAAAACCGACCCGACCCGACCCGTTTTTTTAGGGTCAAGACCCGTAAAATTTGACCCGTGACCCGAAATGACCCGAACCCGAAATGACCCGTTAATTTAGGGTCAAGACCACTGACCTGCTCAATTCGATGGGTCAAGTGTAATTTCGTGTAACAAGACTTTTTGAACCTACAAAATTAATATTTCATGAAAAAAAATAATTTAATATTAATAATTACTACAACCTCAATATTATAAGTTGAAATATCAAAATGATGATGAAAATTATGATTGAAATATTATGAATATATTCATAAATAGATTATTTTAATTTTATAAATTACAAGAATGAATATATATCAACTTGAGTATTACATATGTACAATAAAATATGTACATAATGTAAAATAAAAATAAAAAAAAATTTAATTAAAAAAATAATAAATAAAAAGGCGCGAAAAACGTATTTTTGACCCGTATTTTGACCCGAAACCGACCCGACCCGAACCCGACCCGACCCGTATTTGAGCCGAACCCGTATTGACCCGACCCGTATTTTGACCCGACCCGTATAACCCGAACCCGAACCCGACCCGCCCGACCCGTTTGACAGGTCTACCTAATTAATTATGGTTCTCACTGCGAGCTTTGTTTGTCAGTCTAACATTTACATTATGCTCGGAGCTTAACAGTCTAACTCCAATGGAAGTTTAACAGTCTATGGTTCTCAAGTTAAACTGATTTCTTTATCAGGTCCTATGGTTCTCATTGCAAGCTTTGCAGCTAGATTGTCTATTGTTAGACCTGACAACAAATCAGTTAATGTCCGTGTTACTGTTAAACATATTATTATTATTCCGACCATATAATTTTTCCATAATCCGACCCGACTTGTTTAACCCATTTATTTGCAGTACATCATTTTTAATCCATTTAATATATTACAAAATTTAATGTGCGTGAATAGTATATGATCCATTAACCTAGATAGTAAAATTAAATATTGTATATTCATATTTTAGGTAGGTTGGAGACCCAACAAATGTTTATTTCCATAGTTGTTATACCGGTTAAAGCATCGTTAATAATTGACGCAAACTTGGAGTTGTTCCGTGTCAACAATGTTGATTTCGGTGTATGCGGAACCACAGAATTCAAGATTGATATAAACGACACACAATTTAAGACAATTTCGATCGGGAAATGCTAATCCTATCATGTGTCCATTGATTCATAATCCTCCTCGATAACCATTATCCTTATTATCGTATATTCATGTCATGCATCAGACTTGTGACCGATAGTAAAACCACTTCATGCTATCTTACTTAGATTCGTTATAAGTATTCAACACCGTTGTATAATTATGTGTCGGACTCTTGTATATTCAGAGTCGATCCTAGTGTTTTAGTATCAGTTGTCACCACGTTTAATGTCAAATTCCACATGTTTGCCCCCTCGTCCAATTTCGTGTAGTAATATACCAAAACGCCAAAAAGTCTATACCTATCGTTGATACTAGGGTTAGAGCCTTAGAGGTATAAGCTATCTCTTTTTTAAACTCATGTTTGTAGGCATCAAAATACTTGTGAAGTGTGATGGAGTGAAGAAGCTTTCTGAGGCGGTCACCGACAAAAATGGTGATTTTGAGACCAATCTCCCGTCAATCGCTCCAGTTTTGCGAGCTTCAACTTCGCCAAAATGCTTAGCCAAACTAGTAGGTGGGTCAAGCCAACTATATGCCAAGAAGCGAAACATGGTATCTGAGATCGTTTTGGCACACGCAGATAAGAAAACCTACTCTTTGCTCACACCTCTCATCGTCTCCAAATCGTGTCACGGCAAATGTGGATCCCGTGACACAGACTTCGGTTCATCGAAGACCATTAATTTTCCAAGTCCCTCGGATTTAATTTCGGCCTACCACCAACCAGCCCTTTCTTTTCGTTCATTCCTATTATCGGTATACCATGATAATTTCGCCGTTTAAGTTGTAGCATGGTTTTCGTAGGCAGCTTTTATAAAGTATGTCCCATGTTAAATATTGTGTAAGATGCAGTACGTTAATGTATGTAGTCTTTAGCATTTTAATAGGTCAAAGTTGATCTGTCTTGTGTTGGAGATGTAGACTATAATAAGTGTGTACGATCATATATAATGTTTAAATAAATGACCAACTATGGCTTTGTCTTTGTAATTTTGTGTTGTATAAGCTTGTAAGAAATGACTAAACTACTCTTGAAGTCCCGAGTTTCAGGATTATCGATGACCGCCTATTAATTAATCGAACACGAGATACACCGACCTGTGCTACTCGCCACATCAGAATACAATTTATTTGGAGACAGCGGACGGACAACAAAAAGAGTACGTCATGTGAGATAGTTATGCATTGGTTCTTCAATGATTCATTAAGACGCGAGCATGCATAAAGAACACAAAAATCTTACAGTTTCATGTTTGTAAAGGTCGTACGGTTCCGAACACTATGAGTTGAACACCGATAGCAAACCGACATTATCAAGACACATATTACAATTTGCAAATTAAACAAATTTAAGCGAAGTCTAAAACGACTGAAGGTAACAAAAAGCAAACGAAATGCGGTAATAGTCACATAACAAACTAAGGTCCATGACATCTAACCATCACCAACACGGCAACACTCACCAACTTCGATCTCCTAACGTCAATTTCCGAGATACTTGCAAGCTCAGTAGAGATCACCTTCCTTGTGGGTATGGATCACTAGGTTGTCACGAGGGTACGAGACACACGTGAGCAAATACCCTTCTAAGTAACTTAGGTATGTAAGTGCTCGAAATTCACTCCATATGAAAGAAACATGAGGGCGGATATAAATTACTTGGTGTAATCGACTCACAGAAGAACAACGTGGTTTTGCGTATATACAAATTAATTTGTTCTCAATGAATTTGAATCAATGAGAAGTAGGTTGAACGTTCTTGATCAATAGAATCAGCGAGAAACAAAAGCGTAAGTTACGCAGACTCGGCTACAAGTATTTGTAAACCGTCCTAGCAACGCTATTTCGCTAAAACGCCATAATTTTAGGACCGTATTTTCCAATCCTACGTGGACCCTATTTCGCTAAATACTTTCTAAACCGACCTAAAACGCTAATTATTTGTTTTAAAAACCCTATTTCAACAAAAGTTTCGCTTAAACATAAATGAGACAAAAAAAAAAGCATGCTTAAACTTAAACTTAACATTGATTAGGTATAAGAATTAAGAATATGACAAATTAATAAAAATATATACTCTGATCATATACATATAAATTAGAGGATTTTGAGGAGTAAACCCTAATTATCAAAATCAAAATTAATTAAGAACAAAGACTCCCTTGTGGATTTTGTCAATCTCACCGTATGTTTAAACCTCCTAATGCCTAGCTATCATCCTCTTTATGAAGACCGATATGTGGACGAATTCCATGCAGCAAACTCCATCAATGTGGAAGACATTGCATGCATAAAAAGCCGAGGGTACGTAAATGTTTACTTTTCAATTCGCTATAATTTCTTCTACACTCTAAATCTCGCACAATTTTACTCCGTATATTTGTTGCCAAATTTCATTATTTAGGCATTGCATGATCAAAATCAGTCAGCATCTATTATCCCAAGGTATGTGTCTCTGTTACGTTTACATGTTTCTTCCCTAATTTACATTATGTAGTAGTATATGCAGTACTGACTTTTTTACTTACCAGAACCATAGAGAAAAAATATCTATATCTCGGGAGCACCAAGGCGGAGGTCTTCACTGTTTTAGTTGATGGAATCGATGAAATGATCTCGGCTTTATGTGGAACCATAACAATCGACGATGGATTCGAACGATTCCTCGTATATGAGAGGGACGAGGGTCGCATTGAAAAGTTGCCAACTTGCCATATGACGGTCTACTAAGTATAGAGTTCAACTATCGTGCTGTTCGTGTCTCTCAATCTTTAATAAATTTAAACTTGAAGGACCCAACTCGTGAGTTTGAAGTGAGCAACAGTTACGTGTGTTGGAATGCATGTTTTCTTGATCCGAACAAACAGCTGTGCTCGGTTGTACGCGGTAGGCAAGGCTATGTAGCCGTGCACTATGCGACCTTCGATTATGCAATTGAAGTGTCTGTGGAGGTGAAATTATTCCGAGATGCTCATCCTGAAATTCCAATTCCCTTGTACATGACATTATTTGCTCATTATAACAATTACGATTATTCGACAAACTATCAGAAAAAATATTATAGAAGTAAGCTTGTCGACTTGCCACGAGACACGCTAGTAAAAATAGAACCGGGGTCTAAAATTACAATGTTGAAATCTAAAGTCGCTATTCCAGCTGGGTCGTCTTTAATTATCGAATCAGAGTTAGTTGCACTTGGGATTGACAATGATCGTGATGTTTTACATGAGATGGTAGAATTCCAGATAACTCTTGACGGTGCAATATCAGCAGAAATTCGTGGAAAACACCACCGGATTGAAGTTTATGTCACATTTAAGCCTTGATGCGTGCGTACCCGTGGTCGTATCGTTGCTAAAGAGTAGTACATGCATGTTAAATATGTGTTGTTGTGTTATACTCCGTAATTTTTTACTTAGTTATGGTTAAAGTTCATTAGTTTTAGCTTCCAACAGTAAAATGGGAGAAAATTTGACAAAAGATGGAGTACTAAATGCATCTATATAGAAAATGGAACTTTTTCTCAAAACTGTGTTATTTGCCTAAATAATTAACGAAATAAGGTTCTCCCCAAACTTATTACCCTCTATGGGTCCACGTCAGCAACTTTTTTTTTTCGTAAAATTTTTTAGTAAAACGCTGTAGGCTATAGCGTTTTCATCAAAATCAAGTAAAACGCTGTAGCCTACAACGTTTTATACTTCCATTTAAACATCAAAAAAATCAGAAACGTCTGATGTTTTATTATTTTGATGGAAGAACAAAACGTTATAGCCTACAGCGTTTTGCTTGAAATTTAAGTAAAACGCTGTAGGCTACAACGTTTTGGTCTGCTATCAAAACCAAAAAACATCTGAAGTTTTCTGATACTTTTGATGTTTTAATGGAAGTATAACTAATATCTTTCATTATAACTAATATCTTTCGAAACCGTAAGAAAATCTTGCTTTCCACCTTTGTAATCAACCTTATCACCATCAACAACAACCTCACCCCCCCAATAACAAATAAATGGAAATTTATAACCCTCCATTCTAATAATCACTAATTACTTACTAATTAACAAAGCACAACAACTTTCAATCACAAACCAAGTACACAACTAAATTTACAACCCACTAATAGCAACACAATACCACATTTTCGAAATTGGAAGGACTAATTGCAAATGAGATGAAAAATTTCAAAATTAGCAAAATAATTACCTTAGAGTGGATTACAATGGAAAAATATTTGATTTGGAAGAATATAGCTTGAATTAGAAACAAATTTGATCGATTTTGATTGAAAAATGAGTAGTAATTTGGTTTTCGTTTTTTAGGGTTTCGTTTTTAATTTAGGGGTTTTTTTTTGGAAATAGGAGGAATAAGGTGTGTTATCGGGTATTTGAAGGGCTATTGTTTCCAGTCGAAGAAAACGCTGTAGCCTACAGCGTTTTCGTGAAATTTGACAAACAAACGCTATAGGTTACGACGTTTTGTGTTAGTAGAAACACAAACTTTTACAGTTTCTTCTGTGTTTTTGGGGGGCTTTTTGGTGAAACAAAACGTTGTAGGCTACAGCGTTTTAATAGATTTTGATGAAAACGCTATAGCCTACAGCGTTTTACTAAAAAAATTTACGAAAAAAAAAATGTTGCTGACGTGGACCCATAGAGGGTAATAAGTTTGGGGAGAACCTTATTTCGTTAATTATTTAGGCAAATAACACAGTTTTGAGAAAAAGTTCTAGAAAATGTATAATACTTACTTCCTCCGATTTATTAGGTTTTTAACGTTTGACTAAAATTTTCCTCACAAAAATGTTTGGTTAAACGTTAAGGACCTGGTGGATCGGAGACAGTATTTAATTAAGTTAGGGTTATTCTACATGGTAACCCTGTATTTTTTATTTTTCTATGTTGTAACCCTCATTTTGGTCAAAATCCCTTTGACTGATCATAACTATCGATCACGATTTTGAAAGTGGCGTTTTTTGTTTCAAATCAAAGATATTGCGTAAATGAACAATTGGGAACAAAAATTATCACACTGAGAAATTGTAACAAAGAATTATCGTCGGTCAATGTTTATACGATCAAAAACGTTTGACCGATCATAACTCGTACCACAAGTTTCGAAAATGACCATTTTGCTTCTCAAATTAAAGATGTCGTAAATACGCTAAATTTGGGCAAAAAATTGTTGTTTTTGAAACTCGTACACATGAATTATTGCAAGTCAATGATATTTTGACCTAAAACAGGGTTACCACATGAAAAATAAAAAAGTATAAGGTTACCACGTAGAATATCCTATTACGGATTACAAGGTTTCATATTCAGCAAAATTAGAATAGGTGGCATTCAACAACAACACTCGACTATAACTTCATGTCATATAGATATACTATATAGTTATCACTTATCAATTTATCATTCACGTTTGTATTTTTTTCTAATGGAGTTCGAACTACGAATATAATTATCGGTGATATTTAGGGATAATGGACCCAAAATTTTTAAATTGGGTTAATAGAACTAATTTTAATTAGTTATAAAGTCATAAAAAATATCTTTAAATACAATATACTATATATTGTAAATATAATTTACAATATATTATATATTGTGAATAAAATATACTATATATTGTAAATATATTTCAATTTTTAGGAGTTGCAAGTAGAACTTTCAATTTTTTCTTTAGTATGGGGTAGCAACCGCTACCGGCCCATAGCACTCTCTAGGTCCGCCCCTGATGACATTATCGGTCATCTTATCAATTAAATTATCTTGCTTGTATTTTTTATGTTATACGGAGTATAATAATAGTCTTTGTGTGGATATATTTAAGTGATTTGCAATTTTTCAAATACAAAATAATTATACTGATTTGTCAAGATAGAATTTACAAGTTATAAAGACTGAATGCATTACTTAATATCTTAAACCCTTACGAAGTTTTGATTGTCACACATTAAGCTAAGTATGTAACTATAAAAACCAAGTGAAAATAGTTTCAACTTAATTACATAATCCAACTAATTAAGTACTCCGTAGTATCTAGTTTTACAATTACTACAAACCAATTTTTACAAACCTACTTTTCAGGGACGGAAATCTCCTGGTACAAATTAAAAGAATATTAATCACATTTGTCGCAAAGTACTCGAGAGTCCATTGATCCAGTTGCTCCACGTTGAACAGAAGCGGCTTATCCAATATGAGATGGTTTTGAATAACTCTCGAGATGGTGCTCCATCCTTTAACTAGGATCCTTATTATTGGAGTAATTTCGGCTTCCAAGTACAAGTTTACCTGAAGATAAAATCTACAGAGATGAGTCATAAAAAACTCGTATCTGGCGGGCTCACATATATGGATACAGACTGTTAAGAAACTTTTTCTCATTTTCTCTCCGAACTAGATATTGATAATAGCCCATTTTAGTTTCTGGAAACTCAGAACATTTCGTACCCCGAAATCATCTGTCAACTCGTAGTTTGTGGGAAAGTCTAGTTTGATTGCGCAACTCAAAATAACTTCATCAAAGGTGAACTAAAAAAAACACCAAAAGACGGCAACAACAACTATTTCTGAAACTAATTATTCAATAAATTTATAAAACGCAAAATGAAATACTACTAGATTAATACTACTAGATTAACCTAGTTATTCATAATATGCTACTCCGTATATTTTTGTTAAATATTTCTCACAATTCAAAATCAAATGACCTGGCCTCTCCTGGCTCTTCCACCGTCTGGGGTCAGAGGTTCCAACCAAGCCGCTGACAAAAGTTATGACGTCGCGGACCTTTTTTTTGGATATATGGATCTAAACTATTTTTTTTCCTTCTTTTTTGTTATTAAGAGTCTATGGATCTGAGTTTAAGGGGAAAGTACCCAAGAGGGGGTGAATTGGGTGCTTGAAAACTTTTTCAAATTTTCAAGACTAAACACTTTATCATGTTTCGGAAACTTAGAATTAATTTCGTTTAATTCAAGTCTGCTGGAAAAACGCAACGTAACTGCTGTAAAATTTACTAGAAACGATGAGCAGTTGTTTGGAAAAGCAGTAAGTAAAACTGGAAACGTAAACGAAAATGTCTGGAAACGTAAAACAGAAGGTAAGTACGCAGCGGGTTTGAAGTGGTTCAATCTCACACTCCGAGACCTACGTCCACTATTCTCTTATTAATGTATTAATACCTACTCCGGATTACAATATATTAATCTCTCTACAACTTTTTCAAGTTGCACTCTTTCTCTCAAATAAAAGAAAGCTAGTTTGTGTCTCAACAATTGTTCACAAGAGAACGGATACGAGACGATGCTAGCACAAGTGACTTGAGTAACAATTAAACAACGAGAGATTGGTTTCAAAGGTCTTTTAAAAGTTTTGCAAAATAAAGAAAATAAAGTTTAAAACAGATTGCAAAATTTCTTAGTTAAAAATTCAAATGCTCGAAAAAGGTGAAAATAATTTTATCAAAGGCTGACCTTAAATAGAAGTAAAACATACTCCCTCTATTCAAGTCCAAACACTACGGTTGCTTTATCACATTTGTCGAGACGAATGTCGGAACGGAAATATCTATAATTTCACACGATAAAAAAATTTAAAAATTGGATATTAATATTGTACGTATAAAGACGAACCAAACAAGATCACACACGGTTATATTTTCACTTATAGATTGTCGAGAATTTCAAAGATTACCGACACTTATGAATAGTGCCAAAAAGTTAAATATTTTCCAAAACCGAAATCAAATAAAAGTAGGAAGTATATAGTTTGATAAAGTTTTGTTTCCTAAAAAGATAGATGCAATATTCTCAAAATATTTTTACTTCACACCAAAGCATAAAATTATTTCTCAAATATTGTGAGAAAATATTTTGAAAGATAAAGATTATAAAAGACATATTTCGCCAAAATATCTTTTCCAAATCAGTTTTTCGAAAATAGCTTTTAATGCGTTTCTAGCACATTCATAGGAAACGCAGCACATATTCCACTGTTCCAGTGTCCTGCTATGGAAACGTGCTTTTCCAGCAATGACACTGCAACCTTGGAAAGAAACTCAGAATTCTCTTGTTGTTTTACCATTACCTTTGTCAATACAAAGACCATACTTATACATTGAGTACTAGTTTTTCATGAGATGTTGTATAGCTTTGACTACATTCGCGTTTCCCATAGCAATAGCTAGCTTGATTCTTACTCGAATGCTTCACCACCTACTAAGTATCATAAACACTAACATACGGATTATAGAATAATAAACAAAAATCAACGTCATCATCAAAACTAAAGGACGTGGTCGAGTCAACAGTTATCTTAAAACGTGTGCTTATGATTGTTATGCGAGATATGCTCGAGTGTGAGCAATAGTACAACTTTCAAATTACGGGCGACGACGCTCCACCACTATGCAACTTGATATTGGTGCTTACGTTGTATGACGACAATAAGATCGTGGTCACATTCAAATAGAGTCAGAAAAATTATATTCATTAATACCAACTTTAAAAATTAAATAATTACTTTTAGAAATGAGACAAAATAAACGAGTACATTTTAAATTGATTAAACTGATGAAAAAACGCCACGAAAAATATTTGTGGTAATGTCCAAAAGTTTAGTATAGTTAAAATAAAAGTCCATACTAGTTCAAACACTTGTGGATTTCAAAAATATAAATGCATCATATTATAAAAATTACTTTGTGATTTAAAATTCGATGGCTAAAAATAAAACTGCCTCAAAAATACTCAAAATGCCTCGAAATAATTTCGTGGTTAGAAAAATCTAACAATTATAATTAGATAGATTATTATGGACAACTAAAATACTAAACAAACAATGCAAATTTGATCAACCCATGATTTATACATTCTGATTAATTAACTTCTCCATTGAACACCATAATTTCAACTTACATGATAATTACTCTGATCCATAATTTTGATTACACGCTGCATACAAGCAAAAAAAACACCCGTTTTAACTTGTAAAAACTAAATATTACTTTTTAGGGGCGGTAACCTTAAAATACAAAAAGAACACTCATTGCCTTCTTTGCATCCTCGAGGGTCCAATGCCTCAATTCTTTGACCTCGATCACAAACGGCTTCTTCAACACTAAATGTTGTTGAATTGCCTTTGAGATTTTACTCCACTCCTTGAAAATTACAAAGACGAAAATAAGTCATATAATCCTCGAATCGGGCAGGTTCGGATATGTTACACACACGGTTAAAAAGTTTTTTCGCATGTCATTTCCATGCTAAATACCAATTATCGCTTTTCTTAAAATTTGAAAACCTAACAAATTACCTACCCCAAATCGTTGGCCGTATTTTGAATGTAACCAGTGGGAAAGTTAAGTTTGATTGCACCTTGGATATAGTTGAAATCGTCCCCTTTGCACTCTTTTCACGGGTCTGTATTTTGACTGTTCGGACCAGGTTGCGGGTCACCCCGTCCTTTTCAAACCGCAATCATATATATGTTGTGTTTGCAACATTTGAATGTCACCTCTATAAAAACACCATCCTCAGTGGTTTCAAAGATCAGATTAAAAAGGAGACGGTTCGAATCCGGATCTTTTCTTGTTCGACGGAATCCGTCGAGAAGTTCCGTATCGGCACAATTATTTCTAACCTTATCTATACAGTCAGAATATTTGTTCCAATATAATACTGAATTCTTTTCGGCTTTCTCGGGATTGTCGGGATAGTCTAAGTTGAATATAATATTCTCATCCATTTTTATGCGACAATTGAAATAAAAGATACGGAGTAGATCATTATTTAGATCATTTACTGTGTAAAAAAAATTGTCTCAAGAATAAATGGCATCATAACTCACTACAACAATTTTAAACTTACGCTACGTTAGAAATTGTGGCGCAAGTAGAAAATTCCCGTGGCTAAAGTAGAAAATTCTCGTGGGTAATTGATTTACTCACGGAAAACTTTTCATGACCCAAGTAGCTATGGCAACAAAGTAGCCAAAAAAAAAAATGTGGCTAAAAGTAATTTTTTGCCACGGATATTTCCGTGGCTAAATATTCTGCCGTGGCAATAATTGCGTGGCCAAATGTATACCCCATGGCTAAATGATCGTGGCTAAATATGCTTCCCGTGGCTAATCTCTAATGGCCACGATGATAAAATATCGTTGCCAAATATAAAAATTACGTGGCAAGATTACATTAGCCACGGATTAATAACGTGACAATTTTTTATTCAACATTCACCTCGCGACTAACAATCTTCATTAGCCATAATATTACGATAATCGATCAACAAATTAAATTTTGAATGTAAAAAAATTTTATATTATCATTCGCTAAATAAAGTTTAACAAATATTATCTTTTGCATAACACACAAATGCAAAGTAATCCTAACTAAAAGTAACAAAATAATACCCATGGCCTTCTTTGCTTGCTCGAAGGTCAACTGTTTGAGTTGTTCCACTTTCATTTCAAACGGCTGGTTCAACCCCAAATGATTTTGAATAACCTTTGAGATATTACTCCATTCCTTGACTAATATCCTAAATATTTGACCAAACTCAACTTCAGCGTACATGTTGTCATTAAGACGTTTACGGAGATAAGCCATGAAACACTCAAACCTCGCAGTTTCTGATATATGTACACAGATGGTTACGAAATTTTTCCGCATGTCTTTTCCGCGCCATATACCAGTTATGGCTTTTCTTAAAGTCTGAAAACCTAATTTATTACCTATCCCTAAATCACCATCCTCAGTTTCCATATAGCTAATGGAAAAGTCGAGTTTGATTGCCCCTTGGATGAAATTGCAACCTTCCTCATTGCACTCATTCCACAAGTCCGTATTTATACTCTCCGAACCGGGTTGCGGATCACGCCTTCCTTTTCTAACCGCTATCATATAGATATTGCTTTTCTGACATTTGAATGTCACTTCCATTAAACCATTCGCTGAATCATCTGTGATTTCAAAGATCACGTTGAAAAGAGGACGGTTGGGATCTGTATTTTTTTTGCTTCGACGGAATCCGTGAAAAAGTTCTGTGTCGGCACAATTTTTTCTTACTTTATCTATAGAATCAGAAAACTTGTTCCAAAATACTTGTGAATTATCTTTGAGTTCTTCACCATCGCAGGGATAGTCTAAGTTAATTACAACATCTTCATCCATTTCTATGGAAAAATTTAAATAAAATAAAAATTCATTATTAAGCATCATTAATTCATCATACACACTGTTAGGCCCAAAATACCCACATAGACCCAAGGTACAAAACAAAGGCCAAGTCAAGGAGATGAGATTGGTCAACAAAAGTCAAAGCCCAAGACGGTACGGTCAAAGAAAGTCAAGGTCAAAAGCCTAATGGGTCGAGGTCAAGCAAGATCCAAAGTAGTAGAAGCCCACTAAAGGGGGAGAGCTAACTAACACTCTTTCATTATTAGGCCCCACCACCTTGTTTTTACAATGACCAAAATGATTCTCCACATGGCACATCCAATATAAAATGTGTAAAAGTTGTCGGAAAATAAAAGAAATATTAACCAACATGCATGAAATTACACTATTTAATAAACGTGTAACCTAACATTCTATAAATATAAATATAAATAAACGTGTAACCTAACGGAAAATAGAAGAAATATTCAACAACATGCATGAAATATTCAACCACTTTCTATAAATATAAATGTTAAATAGAACTTAATTTTTCTTGGATTATCTTTGTCTTAATTTTCAATAAGAGTAAAACTCACTATCGCGGGATATGTTATAAAGTTTAATAATAAAATTAGGTTAAAATTAATAATTATTTCTTTATATAAACCACGTTTCATAATTAATTTACAGCCATTTAAAAAAATTTCATAAAGATTGTTACCTTATACTCCGTATAATACTTCCGGCAAACTTTTACTACCAAATCGAGTATCGGTGGAAAAAAAAATGTTAAAATTTCTTTAAATGATTGGAAATGTTGATATGTTTAGTCTTTTAAGTTTCAAACTAGCTACTACATACGGAGTAGCCAATCGATCATAAAAAAACCCCCTAACTTATTCAACTTATTTTAAGTCGAATATAACTGCATGTCTTAAAAGAGAATTTATTACATTTTTATTATCAATGGACAATGAAAGCATTTCCACAAATTGGATGAATATGGCCCTACATACATATTGTTTAATTTGTTTTATATTTTCATATTTATAAAGATTTTCTTTTTTCAACACAAAAAAGTTACTCCCTCCTCTTCACAATGTTTATCACCTTTACTTTATACACGGTTTCCAACGTCATAGTTTGACCGTCTTTTTCTTTGGCCGTAGATGACGTTTTTCGTTGAAAATATAATTTTTGGAAAGATGTTCTAACGACGAGTGTGAATATCTTATTGCTATATTCTCATTATTTATACATTTTAAATTATTAACAGTCAAACTTTTAAAAATTTGACTCTAAAAAAGGTAAAGGTGATAACAAAGTGAAGACGAGGGAGTACATAAAAAAAAAAAAAAAAAAAAAACGTAAATGAATTGCAAATTAAATTTGGAGGAATTGGTACTGTTTGTAATTTCAAAACAAATAGATCACAGATGGTCATAGTAGTAAGTCGTGACTCCATGTAAATAGTAAAATAGCAACACATTAGTTAGTAGAGTACTCGTAGTAGATATGCGAAGTTATATCAATTCTTTTACTTTTTCGTTTTTATTTTTCTTAGTAAATGAGTAGTTTAATCACTTTGTCATATTAGAGTTGTAATTTATGCATAAATTATTTTCCATATAGTAATTACATGTCAATTAATATAAATAATGAAATACATATACGGAGTATATGATATTGACACATAGGCGAAATTATTCTAGAGTTGACACATATTTATCTTACTCTATGAAGATATACTCTCTCCGTTTCAGTGAATTGTTTACAGTTTGACTTTTTTGTGAGGGAAAAAAGTCAAACTGTAAACAAATAACTGAGACAGAGGAGTATGTATTATCACGTGTTATTCAATTCTGATGTTCATACTATATTTCTTTGAAAATATTGTGCTATATTCTTCTTTGGAAACGTTGTGCTATAGCGTGCAATTGTGCAATTAATCGACTCTTTATTAAAGATTGCATGCCCTCATGCAAACATTGGATCCAAAGCTATCATAAATTATAACCTTTTTAGCTTAACAAAACATACATTCGTTTTGGATAGAAATTTCAAACAAGTTCGCAAGAACCGAACACGTTTCATCCTTAAAGCCACCAAAACTTTACGAGGCACCTAGGTTTTAAGAGAGACTATATAAATAACTGATATCATTTATTACAAATTGCAGTTAAATATAACGTGGTAGATGCATATTCACGTAACAAATTTCAAATAGTTTGCTTTTGTTGAATAGTATAAGTAAGAAACTATATAATCGAGTACAAATAAGGCGACTCACTCTTACAATAATTTATTGTAAAGTCTGACTCACACAAGAATTTATGTTTAAACAATCTAGCAAATTACTTACTTACGGAGTATTAACTACGAGTAGTATGGACCAGTATTAACAATCTAGCAAATTAATTACTTACTTACGGAGTATTAACTACAAATTGCAAAGTGTTGTTAACGTGACGTTATCATAAGTGGGTGGTCTTATCAAAACTTGTAATAAGCTAATAATTTGTGCCCAAATAATAATAATAATAATAATAATAATAATAATAATAATATTGCACCAGTGTTTTATTTTTAGATTATTCAACTTAAAGTAACAAGCTACTCCGTATTAAGATACAATTAAGATAGGCAAATATAATTTAGTTGGACTTAGCTTCTATTGGGTCTATCTTATACGATAATTAAGATGAACTTAATGTCCGTAAACTAAAAACTCGGAAAAAATAAAAATAAAGAAATAAAAATTCTCAATTGTAGCCTTCAGATTTTTCGGTTTCTCACTTATACTCCTTTTTTTGAAAGAAAAAAAAATTAAATTAGCAATAACTTTTTGCTACGTTTTCGAAAAATGGTTATTCTTTTTTCTATATTGTAAGTCTTTATGAGATACGGAGTATTTGATTTGAAAAAATAATTAATCATTTTTGAACTTGTACTTTATAGTTTTAGACAGTCAAAGTATATTTCGTGAAACGACTTTGACCGTTCATAACTTTCAAATAAAAGTTCAACAAATATATATAATTTTTTTCTAAATAGATGATCTCTTTAAGACGCACAACATAAAAAAATTTTTACCATTTTTCGAAATAGGAGAATAATATAATTGTAAGTCAAAGTTATTTTTTTCATAAAAGGAGGGTATTAGTGAGAAAATAAAAAAAGTTTGAGGATACAAGTGAGAATATTCCGAAAAAAAAAAAATACATAAATAGTGCATGTGGATAATATTAGCACAAAAATTAAAAAAAATAACAATTGTTATATATGGATAAAAAAAATAAGAGTAAAGCTTCCATTTAAACGAAACGAGAATTAAAAAAAATAAAAAAAATAGAGATATATGTTTTTAAAAATAAATTTATTCGATTTAGGCAGGCCATTTGAACGAGCCAGCTCGGTCTGACCCAGCCCGCCAAAGTCTGGCCCAACAAGTAGGGATGTGCCCAAGCCTTTTCTGGAATTTTATTACGAACGGATCGGATCGGGCTCGAACTTTGATTTAAAATTCATTCCGGCCCAAGTCCGACCCGTTACCCTAACGGGTCGTTCCCGAGCCAAAAAATTAAGGCCCAACCCGTGGCTAGCCAAACCGGACCCGGGCCAGCTCAGCATGTGACGACTTCTAATTCTATTATATTCGCGTAAACTTTTTAGATTACTTTCTTGACAATTGCCTTCTCTTGTCTGGGACTATATTCATTCGGCCCAAGAAAACAAGCACCAAACACTTTTCTAAAACCCGACTTCAAGAATTCAAGTATCTTTGATTGAGATGATTCCCTTATATCCAAATCACAGGTGTCGATTAGAATCATATTCGTAGCAAAATCTGGTGAAGGTTGTGCCAAGAGTGTCTTCCACCATGGTCGCTTTTTCTTCGTGTAGGGTACATAATCATGGAACGATACGTAGGAATTTAAAAATACACTTGAATCACTACTATAATCATCATCTGATATAGAACGTTTTCTTAAACTCTGGGTCATCCTTAGTTTACATGAAAACTTTAATGGCTTATATTCGTCTTCTAAAATATTTATCACCTTACTCGCGCCCTTCGTCATCACAATTTCTTAAATTTCCTTTATATTACAAGTTTACAACTTGTCTTTTGTCGCAATAATTGTATCTTATACGAAAATTGTACATATATATATATATATATATATATATATATATATATATATATATATATATATATATATATATAGAAATTAGATCAAATAAGTTCTCCCAAAATTGATAAGTCCGTAAGTCCCAATCTAAACCCTTGGATCAAAACAAATGAAGGGCTGAGATTAAAAGGAAAAAAACCCTACTTCCCTCACATTTTCACCCTCATTCTCAGCCTTTTTTCTCTCTCTCTACACATCCTCCCTCTCTCTCTAAACTCTCATTCTCATCCCCACTCATATTCAATCACCACCACCCTCAAACACCACCACCATACCACCACACAACATACACCACCGCACCATCTACACCACCACCACCGCCGCCAACTTCCTTCGTTCGCACCACCGCACCACCACTACACACGTCGCCCCGACTACCGTACCCACCGCACCACCACTACACACGTCGCCCCGACTACCGTACCCACCGCACCACCACCACCACGAAGTTCTGTCGCCGCCGCCACCACCACTTACCGCCTCCTCCCGCCGCCACTACTTCTATATTGAGTTTTAAGGTATGAAAAACTCAGATCTAAAACTTATTTTTATAAAAACTAACTCGAAGTCTTTTAATTTCATTATTTGTGTGGTTGTTTCTTTTAAATTTGACATTTTCTTTTCAATTTTTTTTTTCAGATCTAATTCTAGCGGTGGTGGGTGGCGGTTGGTGAGAACGGTGGTGGTGGCTAGTAGAGTTGGTGCAAGGTGGTGAGGCAAGGTGGTGGGAACCAGATCTGGAAGGTGGGTGGGTGGGGGGGCATCAATATTGGGTTTGACGGACTGAAACGTGTATTAAAGTTTCACGCGTAAAGAACAGTAGTTTCACTCGTAAAGAACAGTAGTTTCACCCGCACTATACAACTGTTACAAATCGTAATATACAGCAGTTTCACTCGTAAAAATAAAATTATTAATAACACTTATTATTTATTTTTTAAATAACACTTATTATTTATTAAAAATCACATTTTAATCTAAAGTTTCAAAATAAATTATTAATAGTTACAATCGTAAAACGCTAAAGTTACATTCGCAAAAGTCCGAAATTTGAAAAAATTTATCTTCGAATAACATAAATTCAAATTTATTTATTAAAAATTACATTTTTATATGAAAATTACAGTTTCATTTACAAGTATTACAGTTACAGTTTCATTTACAAGTATTACAGTTACGGACTTACGGACTTACCAATATTTAGGAACTTATTTGAACTAATTATATATATATATATATTGAAAAGAGTTAATCCTAGTCCTAATAGGTGAATAGGTCTACTTAATCTGGAATTGTGGTAAGACAATCTAACGTCGTTTTCCAATTAAGAGTACTATTTATCTAATGCACTTGTGCTTCTAGTATGAAATTACTCGTAACTTAATTGATTTCCATGCATTAAATAGAAACACTTGTATAATGGTATTTCCAACTACTTAGCTTGTACCATACAAAACATGGGCTATTGGGCTGTTATAACATCGTATAATGGTCTTGACTATTCATATGTCATGTAGTAGAATGGCGACTTGGGTCACTGCCATGGGTGGCCCAGCACAGCCTATGCCTCAGCCTGACCGAGCACGGTCCATAACCACGGGCCATGACACACACAAAAAATACAAAACGCATGTTTGGCCTGGCCCGACATGTGGGCCGCTTTGCTCGACCCGTGGGTAGAGCAGGTCATATACGCGGGCCGAGCTTGGCCAGCTCAATCCGCCATTAGGGCCTTAAAATTGGAGCCCGACCCTGTCCTTGCCTTTTTTTTTTGAAGGGCCACGATCGAATCCAATTTTGGGGCCCGACCCTCTCAGGCCCGCCTAAAAAAAAGAAGTTATCCAAGTCCGACCCCGCCCTCTCAGTTCCGTCTAAAGGGTCGGGTTATGGCCTCAATTTCAGAGCCCGGCTCAAGCTGAAGTTTAGAGTCTTGGCCATAGCCGACCGAGCCCTCAGAATAATCTTGTTGTCAGGGTTATTCGGCCGGTTCCCGTTGAAGTGGTCCATGTGATGAGCTCAAGTGACCTAGTGCTTAAAAGGATTGTAAGTGCTACTCATATCAACAAGATGCATCTTCTTTTCTGGTGGCTCATCTTAAAAACTCTTCAGTTAAGCGTGCTAGCTGGAGAGTAGTCTTAGGATGGGTGACCTCATGGGAAGTTCTCAGGATGCGCACGAGTAAGGACAAAGTGCGCTGGAAAGGGCCCGTGTTGGTCTGTGGGCGATGTACGCAGCCTGGCGAGCTACCGTGAATGACATTCCGGCCTTTGGTTGGGGCCGGGGTGTTACAAGCCCAACCTTACCCGGCCTTGGCCACCTCTACCCATGGGCATCACAAAGGCATTGTCCAAAGGAATGGCCCGTGGGCGACCCAAACACACGACCCGTGGACGTCCCGTAGGCAAGGGAGGTACAACCTTTGAAAAGGACATTGCAACGTTAGTTTTTTTTTCTTTTTCTTTTTTTTTTATTTTTCATTTATTTCTAAATTCATATTCGTTACTTCAACTCATTTTTTTTATTTCTTAAGGAGTATATATGTACTCTTTCACTTTTATTTATTAACTTACAAGTTAATTTTCAAATTAAAATGAAATACTATAAATTAGTACTTATTTACTAATTACAACATTACAAGTTATAACTTTAAAAAAAAAAAAAATCAATTTAAAAAAAGTGTTTACAATTTTTTTAAAAAATAACTAAAAATTAAAATAACTAAAAAAAAATTGCAATTCAAATAAAAGAAGATATTCAAAATTTCAATCTTGATTTTTATTTAATGATTAATAAATAAAAATAGACCAACATCATGGATGGACTAGAAGTTAGCCCATGGCCCACACATGACCCAAGCACCGAGCAACGAGCGCCTGCGAGCCATGACGGAAATATTATCCACGGACTAGGCTTGGCACAACAGCCCAAAGTATGGGCGGGGCCGGGCAAAAAAATGAGTGTAGAATGACGGGCTAGGCCATGGTCCTGCCGACGGTCCAATTTCCCATCTCTAGTCAAGTGTAGTGTGATAAAATCGTGCTTATTTAAGGAATATATTTAGTTTCAGTAACAGTAACTCTTCTATAGGAACGAGTACAGTATTGAGTATTGTATATGAAAATCGTGCTTATTTAAGAAGTAGTATATTTAGTTTCAGTAATTCTTTTAGATTTTATAGAGTTGAGGTAAGTTTGCTTTAATTAAAGTGTATGGAGTCTACGAACTTACCTTGAGTTCAAGTGTTCAACTTAACAAAATTTAGGTCTATCACACTATTTTTTACATAATCGTATTAGTGTATTACGTTTCATATAAAAATGACATTATCGATTGAATTATAAGTAAACGATTGGGCCACTCGTGATAAGGTCATTTTAAAAAGCTAATTCGACCAAAAGTTTAAGCTTATGGTTTGAAGGACCACGATCATATCATACTCCCAACATTATTGTTGAAGATGATCCGATTCATGAATTTGATGAGTTTTACACCGTACTTGTGGAAGTGTACTTTTCTGTCATCTTAACAGACTTGACTAGTAGAAAGAACTACGCTTACGGCACTGTGTACGGACGACGGGTCTCATCTACACGTGACATTGTATAGCCGGCTTGCTTTCAAAGAACCGCAAAATTGAACAGAAAATAGCGTCCTTTCTTTTTGCTGGTTTGCTGGAAACTCTGGATTTTCTAACTGTCGTAAACTTCGCCTTGGGTACCTAACTCTTCGGCGTTTAAAGACTGGATAGTACACAATTCATACTGCTGAAAGCTTGCGTACTCGACAGGCTGCTTAAATGTGTACTCTGAACTCTGAAGACGTGTTTATTGTCTCCCCTGATCGTGTTCACAATCAGTGTACGCAGTCTTTCGGCTTCAATCATCATGTTTACAGAACATATGTATATCCTGCTAAACAAACTGCGCTCCATCGTGTTTATTGACCTCGGTACTATAATACGCTAATCCAGCTGTATGATCCTTGTTTTCGATCCCGCCCCTAAATCCATTATTTGATATTCGTACATAAAAATATAATCTCGAAACACTGTCAATTAATTGAAATACTTAAAAAGGGCGTGAAATTATTGACCAAACCACTCCTGATCAACAGAAAATGGAGCAAGTCTAAGTAGTAACAACTCCACTTTATTTCATCTACTTGCATAACATCCAACAACTATAAAACCCAAAATCGTCTCAGCATCTAATGCACCGTATAAATCTTCTCGACTCATCGATAATCTTAATCGAAGACGACTTATCGAAAATGATGCGTCACGAATCAGGCATGAAAGTCGGTGTATTGGGCGGAGGTGGAGGTGGGTTGTCGAGAGGTCTCGCCATTTTGGATTTCGTTCTGAGACTTGCCGGTATAGTTGTTGCGCTTGCTGCAGCAATTACTATGGGAACGAGTAACCAAACATTGAATTTCTTCACCTAGTTCTTCCAGTTTCGAGCTCGATACTACGATCTCCCCACTTTCTCGTAAGTACACGAACTTGGGCCGTCTAATCTAACTATTTTCGAAAGCAAAAACGGTTCAACTGTGACGGTTAATTGGAACTGAAAATTGCAGGTTCTTTGTAGCGGCGAATGCAATTGCAAGTGCATACTTGGTACTGTCTATGCCGTTCTCGTTAGTCACCATAGTGCGGCCACAAGCCACAGGAGTGAAATTCCTCCTACTTGTTCTCGACACGGTATATATATTTCAGGTTCAATTCTCATACGGAGTATTATATCATCTTACAGTAACAACAATTCAACAAACGATTTTAAATCATTAAATTGTACGGAGTAACTTTTTAAATGAAAAAAAAAAAATGATCACTTCACGCGCAAACCCTAAACAAATGACTGAATTTTTAAAGGGTTTGATACAAAACACTTGTTGCGGAAATCTATAGTGTGCAATTGTGTTCTTATCGGACTCAAATTCAGACTAAAAATATCGTATGTTCACGGAATTCAGGTGTTGATCGCGTTGACGACAGCGGGAGCAGGAGCCGCAACGGCTATAGTGTACCTAGCACACCAGGGGAACTCCAAGACCAATTGGGTGGCTATATGCCAACAATTTGGGAGCTTATGTCAGCGTGTTAGCGGGGCGATTGTGGCGTCTTTCATTGCCGTTGTTATTTTTATTGTCCTAGTCATTCTCTCGGCTGCATCTCTTAAACGAAGGAATTAATCGATCACAAATCATTATATGAGACGATGTTAATTGTAAATCAATTTCAAAGTATATAACTACTCCGCATAAATCGTTTTTTTGAGTTAATTCTAGTTTAAGAGGGGTGGATGTACCAAATTTCTTTGAGTACTTATATCCTTATAATTTACTTCGTATTTTTTTCGATTGTATGCAGTGGCGGACGCAGGATCTAAATGATATAGGTGCACTCATGGTGTTAATTGACTTTTTTTTTTGTGACGCAAAAAAGCAAAGTTATTTTGATACGTATATATAACTTCCTATACATTCTATAAAAATCTCTCTTGAGACAAACTCAATAATAAAAAATACTACTCCCTCCGTTTCAGTGAGTTGTTTACATTTACTTTATATACAATTATCTAGGAAAAATGAAAGATAATGAAAAAATAATGTAAAAAGTACAAAAAGGGCCCACTTTTTCCGAAAAAACCAATTAAACACTCCCACGTGCCTCAATCAATGACCATTTTTAGAAGTGTAAACAACTGACCCGTATACCCCAAAATGGAAACCGTAAACAAATCACCGGGATAGAGGGAGTACAACTTTTTGAGGTATAATACAAAAATTTATGTTAGATTTAATTTTGTGCCTATCTATTGTTATATTGCGTATAAAGTTTTATGAAGTCATTGTGTCACTTTTGGACATTATTAAATTTAAATAGTAAAAATAAATAAAATAAATAAATAAAAACAAGTAAAAATTTCAAAACCATTTGCATAATATTAAATTTCAAGCCAAAAAAAAAAAAAAAAAAAAAAAAAAAAAAAAAAAAAAAACCCTTTTAAGAAACCACATATAATTAGTATCATAATTCATAAGACCTCATTTCATGGTTTAGGCTCAAATCCATCAAAACACACTCACTAACCCCCAAAAAAAAAAACTGAATAAGGGATTCAAAACCAGGACCAATGATCCAAAATAAACATACCTTGCCAACTAAGCTACAACATACAATTGTTCGTTTTTACGCATCACTGTTAGTTATTTTTTGCGGACTCAGTGGGTGCAAGTGCACCTTGGTGCACCCACCCAAATCCCGCCGCTGTTTGTATGTTATGTTTTGGATTTCATCTAATGTCCACCATACTGTCCTATAAACGATTAGACTAATTCCTGGTGTAGATGAAGGGAATTTATAGATCCTTGTCGTGGTCTTGTTTTTGTTAATATGAAAGGATAAAAAGCTCGTTTTTAAGTTAGCATACTAATTCTTACAAACAGAATATGTCATAGCCTAGTGGTTAAAACTGACCTATTCTAGGCACTAGGTCCCAAGTTCGAATTCTCCATCCCCTTTTTGTAATGCGATTCAACACAATGTCGTGTCGGACACGGTTATTTTCTGCGAAATTTTCAGTTTTTTTTGTCTAAAACGAAGTGTCGAAGTATTGTGTCGTGTCGTGTCGGACCTAACACATGTAACACACGACCCCTCAGCTAAGTGAGGTGTTGGAGTTACATAGTCCAAATCCTAACAAAAAGGAGTCACTTGAACGTCAAAACAAATGGTGAAGACATACGTGGGAGAAGCAATGGAATAAAAGGAGCAGATGTCAAATTGCATGTGACCAGTCTGACTTATACAAGTGGGCCGTAAAATAAGATGCATAGTTGTATCAATTTGGCCACCTTTTTTTCATATACAAAGCCACCACTACGTTTGACTCTTTTTTTTTTTAACACATTTCGACAACCATTCGAGTGTTGCGCCTAGAGGTGGCAATCGGGTCGGTCGGGTCGGGTTTGGGTCGGGTCAAGTCGGGTCGGGTCATGTCGGGTCAAAGTCTTGCTTCGAATTAGTCGGGTTCGATTCGAATTAAATCGTCGGGTCATCATGCTCGGGTCAAATAATGTATCGGGTCGAATTCGGGTTTGGGTGGGTCGTTTATCGGGTCAGCGCGATTTTATCAAATTATTTCAATTTTTAACCACTAAAATAAGTATTTTGATGGTTATTTTATTTAATTACTTCATTATTAAGTCAAATATATCTTTCTAAATAATAATTTGCTTTAAATCCAATAAAATTAATCTTAATAATTATCGGGTCGTCAATTTAGTCGGGTCGATATCGGGTCGGGTCATCATCGAAGTCAGATGCAGGTCGGGTTAGTCGCGATTATCGGGTCATGTCGGGTTCACGAATTAGTCATCGGGTCGGGTCGGGTCGGTTCTCGGGTCACAATATTTTCGGGTCAATCAGGTCGGTTTTTGCTCGGGTTCGGGTCGGGTCACTCGGGTCGGGTCAAGCTTGCCAGCTCTAGTTGCGCCCATAACCTTTGCTATTTTTTTACATCATCTAATAATTCCACTCTTCCCTTTTTGGCTCCTCAACGTCATTCATCATCGGGGCCGGCTCATTGGACGTGCTATCAGGGCCCCCAAAAGTTAAGGGCCACAATTTGTTAAAACTGATATATGTCAAGGTTAAATATTAAACTGAAACTTTATGTAGCAACAAAATATAGTACGGAGTAGTTTAGTTGGTAAAAATTGTGACTATTATACAAGCCACCAAGGTTTAAATCTCTTTAGTCTTATTTTTTACAATGGAAACTATTCAAATAGTTCTATGTAATTTTTCGACAAAATAGGGCCTCATTTTACAAATCAGAACAGGACCTTCAAAATTTTTGGGCCGTCCCTGTTCATCATGTTACTAGAATATTCTTTGAATTTCTTAATCTTCACCTAAATGAATCAAATTCAAGGCTTAGATCACTAAAGCCCCGCCGTTTTCGACTTATTCAACTTGGATAAGTTGGCCTGAACTTATTAAAAATAAGCTGATTTTATTCTATTTTCTAAATGAAAATTCTTATTGGTGGCAGACATGCAGCCAGGGGTGTTCACCGGTCCAAACCCGGACCGGGCCTATTAGGACCGGGGACCGGATGCCGAAAAATTTCAAACCCGGAGACCGGACCGGTTAGAAGGAGACCCGGACCGGACCGGACCTAAACCCCTTAGGTCCGGGTTTGGACCGGACCGGACCACATAATAAAGGGGTTTTAGAGGGTTTTTTTCTATTTAGGACCGGACCGGACCGGACCTAAGACCGGTTGTCAAAATTTTTGAGGACCGAAGACCGGACCGGACCTTTCGGTCCGGGTCGGTCCGGTTTGCCGGTCCGGACCAATTTTTGAACACCCCTACATGCAGCTGAGCTAAACGATGTTAATTGTAAATCAATTTCAAAGTAACTATAATTCGTCATTTTTTTTTTTTTTTTGAGTTAATTTTAGTTTAAGAGGAGTGGATGTACCAAATTTCTTTGGGTACTTGTATCCACATGATTTATTTTCTTCGATTGTATGTTATGTTTTTGATTTCATCTAATGTCCACCATCCAACAAACGACTCGACTAATTTCTGGTGTAGATGAAGGAGATTTATAGATCGTTGTCGTGGTCTTGTTTTTATTAATACTCCCTCCGTTCCAGTGAATTATTTACGGTATGACTTTTTTGTGAGGGATATTTGAGAGAAGTATAAACAAATGACTGAGACAAAGAGATTATGAAAGATAAAAAGCGTTAGCATACTACTTCTTCCAAAACGAAGATGACTTAGAACCTGTTCTTTCGGACTTTTAGAATTGA
Source organism: Dianthus caryophyllus (assembly GCA_023091065.1). Taxonomy (NCBI): domain Eukaryota; kingdom Viridiplantae; phylum Streptophyta; class Magnoliopsida; order Caryophyllales; family Caryophyllaceae; genus Dianthus; species Dianthus caryophyllus. The sequence continues at coordinate 28,792,247 of CM041529.1, forward strand.
ATCGAATCAATCAGTGAATCGAATCGAATCGAATGAAGTTCAATTAAATAACATACCAATGAATCGAACTAAATCAAGTGGAATGAATCGAATCGAATCGAATCGAATCGAATGGAATGAATCGAATCGAATCAAGTGGTGAATCGAATCGAATCGAAATGTCTTTGAAAATAAATGGAAAAAACGTGTCGCCCAGCGCTTAAGACCGCTTTTCAAGACTGCGCCCCAAGTTCGAATCCCCCTCCCCCTTATTGCACACGTGTCTGACACACAACCCGACAGCTAAGTGAGATGCCAGACTTACATAGTCCAATCCTAACAAAAAGAAAATAATCCGATTCAAATCAGCCCAACCAGAATTCAATCCGATGTACTGTATTAAAAAAAAACAAATAGTGAAGACATACGTGGAAGAAGCAATGGAATAAAGGAGCAGATGTCAAAGTGCATGTGACCAGTCTGACTTATACAAGTGGGCCGTAAAATAAGATGCATAGTTGTATCAAAGCCACCACTGCATTTGACTCTTTTTTTTTTTTTTGGAACACATGTCGACAACCATTCGAGTGTTGTGCACATAACCTTTGCTATTTTTTGCATCATCTAATAATTCTGGTTTAGCCTAATAATTCCACTTTTCCCTTTTTGGCTCCTCAACGTCATTCTTCATGTTACTAGAATATTCTTTGAATTTCTTAATCTTCACCTAAATTAATCAATTTCAAGGCTTAGATCACTAAATCCCCGTCGTTTTCGACTTATTCAACTTGGTTAAGTTGGCCTGAACTTATTAAAAATGAGCTGATTTTATTCTATTTTCTATATGAAAATTCTTATTGGTGGCAGACTTACAGTTGAGCTAAACCTATTAGACTTGAGTTGAGATTGATCTGAAACTAACCTAAATTATGGTGGAAAGAAATTAATAAAAACCTATTAAAAATTTTTTATTTTCGATGTTCAATTGATTTTTTCAATAATTGACTAGAAATTGGACTAAATTAGAAGTGGCTATTCGTGCAGTTTGGTCTGACTTGTCAAATGGGTCGTGATTTGCATGGCCAGCCCGGCCCGCCCAAGCTACGGGTTATGTGTAAAGTTCATACATTGGGCCTAGATAGAGTTGGCAATTTGAGCCCGCGACCCGTGGGCGGCCCGACCCGGCCCGGCCCAAGACATGTCCGGTCCGGCCCGTGGCCCGTCATCCTCTTGGCCCGGCCCGGCCCGTGGCCCATCACCACGGGCCGTGGACACAACAATTAAAAAAATGTGAAATTTGGCCCGGCCCGGCCCGTGGCCCATTGAATTGGCCCGTGGGCGGCCCGTGGGCCGGCCCGTTATCTAGCCCGTGGGCCAACCCTTGGGCAAAGTCCTTTTCTTGATTTTTTGTCCGTTAGTTTGCATTGTTGATTTGTTTGGTTTCTCAAATTTTCTAGTGTCTACTAATCTACTACCATACTCTCCAACTCCAACGGCATTTTGTTAGTTGGTTTTGTTTTTTTTTTTTTTTTTATTATTCATTTTCTTTATTACTATTTTAATTTTATTTATTTACTTACAAGTCAACTTATATATTCAAATAAAATTCTAAAAATTACTTACTTATTTACAAGTAACAACTTACAAGTGTTACAACTTCAAAAAAAAATTAAATTAACTTAAAATATAAAATTACAATTTAGAAATTAATTTAAAAAATTAAAATAAAAAATAACTAAAAAAAAACACCAATCTCATGGGCCGGCCCGAAGTTAGCCCATGGTTGCCCATGGGCTAGGCCCGGCCCGAGCCCGACGGGCCATGGGCCGGCCCGCGGGCTATGGCAACAAAAAATATAACGGGCCCGAGCCCGGCCCGGCCCGAAGGCCCGAAAGTGTGGGCATGGACGGGCCAAAAAAATGTTGTGGCCCGACGGGCCCGCCCATGGGCCGGCCCACGGCCCGTAGAGCCACCTCTAGGCCTAGACCGCGCCCGTTGAGAAAGAAGTTTCATCCCAAACCAATTAGCGTAAGTAAGCTTAACTTATATAAGTCTTTCAACTTTTTAGTTTAGTCGGCGTGGGGCGCTACGCTGGTGAGTACTGCAGGATACAATTTTTGTTGCCTGGCCCATCTAATCCTTTTTTAAAGTTATTTTATAACCAACCAGTTCAACTCGAGCCTCAATTTTATAAGCCCGACTCGCCACCTCAACAGGTCAATTCCGAGCCCAAAAACCAAAGCTCGTGTCCCATGGATTGAATGAAGACAAATATCGGAAAGAAGTAGCTTAACTCTTGGCATTCCTAAATATTGGATGAGGAAATAGAGACACGAGGGAGTACAAGGTAAATGCCAATCAACTGTAGAGACGTGTTGCATGTTTTCTTTTTTAGGGTTTTGACACGTTGACCACCAAATTCTATTTAACGGTGCTACATACTAGGTATCCACACTCTCATACATACTACTCCGTACTTCTTTTCATACAAATGTCAAGCTAATTTAATCGATAAAAATAAAATACAGTTTTATTTACCTTTTTAGATTTCAGCTAGTTTAACCTGTCTATATTATAAACGTTAGTTTTTATAACTATAAAATAGTTAAGAAGGATATGTCTTTTGGTTTGTAAAGGTGGGTAAGCTAAAGAAACACACCAACAACATACAATTATACAAATATTCTCTTGGATACCCTACTTTTAATTTGGACAAATTAAAGTTGTTTTAAGAGTAAAGTATACAGACAAATTACTATATTATATTAGTATTTGAAGAACTAAGTTTGGTATTAAGGGTGAGTTTAGTTATAGAATTTTGAAATGAGGGACGCAGAAGGGGAGAAAATGAAAGGGGTGGTGACGAAGGAGGCGGAGATATCGATAGCCGCCTCGTCGATGTTTCCGGGGTTTAGGTTCAGTCCGACCGACGAAGAGTTGATATTGTACTACCTCAAGAAGAAGCTTGATGGTTTTGATAAGTGTGTTGAGGTTATTCCTCAGGTTGATATTTGCAAATTTGAGCCTTGGGATTTGCCTGGTATGTATTTTCTCTTTTATTTTTCTTTAATATATTACCTGTTGTTGGTTGTTGTATGCATATAACAGTCTTGTCACTACGAGTAACGAGACATGTTTACAGCCCATCGCTGTAAACATGTCGCATTGTATATGTACATGATGCTTTTGTGCATGAATTACTATTGATTTTTATTACATGCTTATTAATTGTCAATTGGTTAGAACGACGTAGAAACGTATAAGATAAGCTCGATTTTGAATTTTAGATAAAGAGATAAAGCTCTATTTTTAGGATAAACTAGAAAAGTCTTTTTTTTTTAAGAATAAAGTATTAATTGGATTTTGGGCATACCTTTGAACATGTTATAAAGTCACTTTTAAGGTGATGTTTGGTTAAAGTTTTTGAGTTGATAGTCTTCGCCGTTCAATTTGGGTTAGCTAAAGCTACTACTCCGTACTTAGTGGATTCGAAGCCTTTGGGCTGGCCCAAGAAAGTAAAAAATATATCGCATTGTCGAATGCTATTAATCAGTCTCTTGTGAGATCGTTTCATCTTTTATCAGACGGACAATAATTTACTCCCTCTGTGTTAGTCATTTGTTTACAGTTTGACTTTTTTCCCCTCACAAAAAAGTCAAACTGTAAACAATTCACTGAAACAGAGGGAGTAGTTAATTATAACGGTCACCTAAAAGCAAAGGTGAAAAATAAATATGCAAATATTATGGATCGTGTCACGATATTTTTGTATGGGGCGTCTTATATGTCACATTATGAAGACTACGCGAGTAAAGAAAAAACATTTCATACTCGACTTTAGAAAAAAAAAAAACTCATTGTTGTTGAATGTTGTATACTAATTTATCTGAGACCATTTAGTTACTAAAGATAGTAAGAAACCACCCCAAACTAATTAATAGGTACAGTTGTTATTATGAGACTGGCTAACCATAGAATCTGTGTTAATTTAAAAGTAAATACGGATTATAATTGCGCCTTATTAGTTAATTGTTTGATTTGAGCTTATTTTTTTCGAGACTGATCGGAAGTGTACTAAATTGGCCCTTACTAGCCAAGTCTATTATCAGCTCGGACCAAGAGTGGTTTTTCTTTTCGCCTCGTGGTAAAAAGTATCCAAACGGGTCCCAAAGTAAGAGGGCGACCGAGATTGGTTACTGGAAGGCTACCGGAAAGGAGCGTGCTGTCAAGTCTGGTTCGAATGTGATCGGTACAAAACGAACTTTAGTTTTCCACATTGGCCGTGCGCCCAAAGGGGAGAGAACCGAGTGGATCATGCACGAGTATTGTATGATTGGAAAGGGCCAGGTAATCAATTGAGTCGTAAACGACAATTTAGAATATTGATCATGACAACATAATTTTGTTTGAATTTTCAAAAATTTTGTTAAGAGTTTACAAATTGTTATATGAGATCGTTCTATAAGATATAACTAGCCCATAACAACCATAACCCAAAATGTTTAAGTAATTAAGTTGAGCTTTTCTTTTTTGGGCCCGTCTTATGACATGAAAGATCCTAGAGGAGAGTTAATGGTTTAATAGTTTATCGGTCACGGCTAAAAAGTTTGGCTGATATTATCGTTGCTAAAAAATACTCCGTATATAGGATGCTTTGGTCGTGTGTCGGCTTAGAAGAAAATGTGACTATCACGCAATTGACGAGCCCAGTTCCGAGATTCTCTTGCCAAACAATTCATTGACCATGATGGGTAGTAGTGGTACGAACTCGGGGTGTTTGGAGCCTGCAAGTACGACTCCAGGGTACAAAACTGCCGAAAGTTCATTGAAGAAGTCTAGCAGCAGTCACGACTCTCACTCGGTAGAACAGATGGATTCCGCGTCTCAGTCGGATTGGAAGTTCAAAGACGAGATACTGCAGCCTGAATCTTCAAGTCACGCTAAGGTATATCATAAAATCATTTCGTCTGGTTGTGGAGTCGATTGAAATCGTTCTTTCGTTACTTAATATGAAGTGTTAAGTTTTGTGCAAACTTATTTTAGTGTAAGTTCAATTTCTGAAGCTATCGTTTGCTATGAATTATTAGCAGCGTTGCAATGACGAAGACGACCTATTTGCTGAGATACTCAACGACAACATCGTCCAGTTAGAGGAATGTCCGCCAACTTCAAGAGACGACGCTTCACCTATCGTCGACACTACGACCATGACTACAACGACCGTGTCGATTGTGCCCCGCCAAAATAGGCAGCCAAACCATCCCCACATGATGCAGTCATACCCGTCTCAAGGGACAGCAAATCGAAGAATAAGGTTGCGGAAATTAAGGCGGGTGAGCCCTCGAAAAGAAGAAATAGAGAAGCACATGGGCGAGAATGTTATAACCAACCCTAAGTTGGGGCGGTTTTGGAGAGTTAGTATTCTACGAGGACCGATGAGGCTACGGGTAGATGGTAATCGCGTGTTTGTTCTCATCGTAGTCATGAGTTTGTTGATTTTGTTTATAAGCTACGTCGTTACCACACCGATGTTTTTCCTGGCCATGAGGATACCACCTAGCCTAGGTGAATAATAGTGTTGTGCTGTGCTTGTACTACGTGCGCATAGTCTTAGTCGTCTTGTAAATGTGGTCCATGGCTCCGTGGTTAGATATACAAACAATCGTGCTTCTAAATATGTAGGCGTTGAATTTGATAGTTCATACCGATTTACCAACTGGGTAGGCCCATATTTCCTTTTTTTTTGGGTAGGCCCATACTTCAAAAGCCCAAGAATGTGACCAATTTGACAAGCTATTCGTTGGTCCAAAAAGATAACAAAAACAACATAAGGGCCCAACCGGGTTCGAACCGGTGACCTCTTGATCTGCAGTCAAATGCTCTACCACTGAGCTATGGACCCTTTGATATTCCAATAATTGCATTTATAAATTACAATAAGTCTCCTGTGAGACAATCTCATATTAAAATTAATGTGAGATCAAAAATTTAAAATACAAATTGCTGTTAAAATGACAAAATATGAAACAAATCTAGTAAAGTCACTTATAATGGTACTACTAAAAAAATTTAATGTACAAAATCTATATAATAGAGTACAAATGAGGCGAATTTGCAATTATTTATTATAAAGTTCGACTCACACGAGAATTTATGTATAGATTATATTATTATATATACACTCAAGAATTTATTGGTGAAATTTGATGATAATAATCCATCACTAATGAAACATTGAAAAGCCTTTAAAAAAACTAAAGTGAAGGTTACCATTGTGCCCAATGAATATTGATTCGTCGCGTAAATTTGATTAGCTTTCAAGGTGTTATTCATCGATAATGAATGGATTTATACGGAGTATTAAAATTGTTATTACACACTACTCCGTATTATTCAAGATCTTTAGTAATAAAATTGTTTATATTACACACTAAATATGACAGAGAGGTGGGTGTGCAGGGCGAGTATATTATTTATATTAAGATTATCTAACTGTACGATCAACATTGCAACGATAAAATGTGATTTTTAAAGTTACGACTCTTACACTTAACCAATGATTGACGGCTATTATATTTACCTATCGAATTTCATCTGATTTCACGTTCGAAACTCGTTTTACCCTCCGTGTAGAACTAGAGCTGTCAAAATCTGACCCGACCCGGTAAACCGCCCTAAACCGACCTGAAAATAACCCGAAATAAACCTGCTTCTTTTACCCGAAGCCAAAATCTATCCGAACCCGAAACGACCCGAAAAAATGGGTCAAAACTCGACCCATAACAGGTTAACCCGTTAACTCAAGAAATTTACGTTCCAAGATAGAAAATATCAATATCAAATTTTTATTTTTATTTTTCACATGAAATTTTTTATTTTAAATTAATTTTAAACATTTCACACTAACCAAACTATTCATAATTGACAATTTTCACTTAAATATAATATTTATTATTTGATAATTGTATAAACAATCATACTCCGTAGTAATGATGTTTGTTAGTTGCATTTGACATTGCAAATTATGATTTGAGACATCTTAAATCACTATTTACGAAATTTTGAAACAAAATTACATGTGGAGAGTAAGTGAAAAAATGTGGAAGAAAATATGATACTATAAGTCGGTAATTCGGGGTAACATGATACATGAAGACACAACTTGGACTCTACAAGTACGGATCAAAATCTTCATTGTTATATTTTATTGTTTTACTTTATAATTTAAAGTGTTTAATATCCACATCAGCTTATAATTAATACTCCGTATGTTATACGTAAATATTGACTTAATAATTACACGTCTATATATACTTATTTTGAAATATTATCAATTTTTAACTTATAATTCAATTTTTTATTTTTTTATATTATATCATCAATTAAAGTATTTTTTTCTTAGTGAAAACTAAACCGTTATACAAAAAAAGAAAAAAAAATATCGATAAAGGGGCGTTAATTAACCCGTATTTTGACCCTAACCCGACCTGGAACCCGTATACACCCGACCCGTATATTACCCGAACCCAAAATACACCCGACCCGTATGTTACCCGGTTTATGGTTATCCGAACCCGAAACCCGCCCGACCGACCTGTTTGACAGGTCTATGTAGAACATATATAATTCAATCAATCCATAAGTCTTGGACTCTTGGTTAATTTGGCATTATTCTACTACGCCGTGTTAATTACGCAATCACATTGTCTTTTTTTTAGACCAATTTTTTCCATCCACATTTAGATGTATGGTTACCACTTTTGAGTAGTTAGTGACATTTATCTAACACTGGTTAAAAAAACTGGTCAGTAATCTTATGCAATTATGCAATCCCTAGTGTGTCGCCGAAAATTAAGAGAATACTATCTAGCTTTAATTGATGCATTTCTTGTGAAGGCCTCGTTAGTTTTACTACAAGTGTTAATGAAAATTGAAAAATTTTAACAATCTTTTATTAAAACTTATTATAATTAAAAAAGGGACACTTATTTTGGAAAAAATTGTAATGAAAAAAGGATACTTATTTTAAAATGGAGGGAGTACATTGTTACGACGAGTATTCCGTTCTTACCTAATGCTATAACATGTATGGAGTACGTAAAGTAGCTAAAGCAACCTCCTCGTCTGAGATGTTTCACAATAATCATATTGTAAAATCGTCTTATATACGAAAATTTGTGTGCGTGGTATCATATATTCATTATGAACAAAATAACTAGTATAGTGAGTACTAAGTAGTAACTACTTGAAATGAAGAACATTTATTTGATGAGAACGAAGATGTTTAAAGTCACACAACCACTGAATTATAATAATACTAATGAAGCTTTAAAAGAAGAATTAAGTTCGTGTGGAAAAAAAAATGGTTGAAATGAATATACCAATTAATTAATTAATTAAATTATTAAATTAATATAAGGACGTAAGCTAATTAAGACTCATTACTCACTTCTGTCATGTGGGTGAATCATTAAGCTAATTCAGTCCCATCTTTTCTTCAATTCCTTTTATTAGGGTTGGTTGATTCAATAATTGTTGTACCATAAATTTTTGTTTTGACTTTTTTACTATATACTTCAAATCATATTGACATTTTATATAAACGTAATAGAAATAAAAACAAGTTTGTTGAGCTATAAATTTCAACTTAAAATGACGAATTGTATTCTGATTTTGTTATACGTAATTTATTAAATTGTATTATGATTTTGTTATAGGTAATGGTATATATATTTCATATATATACCTTGTTTACTCCGTATCTCTTATAACTTAATCAATTTTAGCTTTTGAAATTAGCGAAAATAACCACTAGTGTACTAATTGAACAATTTCTTTTTTTTTTTTTTTTTTTTTTTTAAAAAAAATGAGGATATCAATACATGCTTATTTACAAGATAAAAATACGAACATATAGTTGAAATAAAGAAAGTTCCATCTTAAACAGTAGTACATTGTCGTATAAGGATGAGTTTTCCAAACAAAATATTGTATAATTATCACAAGTACAATTACTATAATCATAGTTTAATAAAATATAACAATATTCCTTTTTTTTTTTAAATGATAACAACTTTAATATCGAATTTTCTAACATGTGCATCTCAGATGCACATGGTTAAGAAACTCATAAACGAAATAAATTCAAATATTCTTGTTTTGTAATTCTAATTATTGCAATAAGTATTTATTTTAAGGAAATAATTTCAATTCGATAACACTTAAAATGTACACTCGATACACATGTTAGAAAATCTGTTTTAATATATATACAATCACGTCATAAAAATGAATATTCTTATCATCCCGGGAAAAAAAAATGTCGAGATACAACGCTAACAAACTACATGATGAACGTGACGAATGTACGTAGTCACGTAGTCCCTTATATAAACCAATCTATATTATTTGAAATCAATCTTATATAAAAAAAAGTCAATCTTATCTCTCTTACACTCTTCTTCATTAGCAATTATTTTTTCCACGTTATTAAAGTTTTTCGTAAACGCATTTAATTTAGCACTTGTCTTCTTCTTCTTCTCCATCATATTAATTCAATTTTTGTATTCAATTTCTACCACCTTCATGTCCTCTTCCCTTCTCCCATATACTAATATCATATTATTATTATTGGTCTTATTATATACAATAATAATGTCATCTCTTTAATGTTTAATTTACTCTCTCACAATTCAATTCATCATATCCATTTTTTTAATTGTAATTTGAATGACACCCTCTTTTTCCCAACCCTTCTATATAATGTCCTTCACATGAACTACTCCCTAAACTTTCTTCATATATTTCCCTAAATATATAGTAAATTAAATTGAGAGATTTTTAAACGAAATTGTATAATCGTCTGTTAATATGTTTAGAAGGGGCGGTGGTGGAGACAAATCACAGGTAGATATGAAATTCAACATATCATCGTCCCAACAGACAGCACCAAGGGCCCCATCACCAGCAATTTCTGTGGTGGGGCCACGTAGGATGTCAACATCATCACCTGAAGTGTCCCCACCAAGGTCATGTGTGTCATCTGAGGACAGTCTCAAGTATTCTAGTAGTCCCGAGACAACATCTATGGTCTTGGTGGGGTGTCCCAGGTGCCTCATGTACGTCATGTTATCAGAGTCTGATCCAAGGTGTCCCAAGTGCAAGAGCACGGTCCTCCTCGACATCCTCGACGAGGACAACCAAGATGACGACAAAGACAGTGATGAGGATATGGACGAGGACGACGAGAATTAAGTGGCAGTGAAGTTATATCTTAGTTTTAAGTTCGATTCATCTCTAGCGTGTTTCAGTTTATTATTAAGGTTTTTATTTGGTTGCCTATAAGACGGGAGGTTAAAGTTGGTGCTAATTAATTAAGGTACGTACGTCGGTAAGTAGGGAATTTAGCAAATAAAGAGTGTAACAAAAGAAATTTCCGTCTTCTTTGCAACCATATGGAAATTTTAATCTTGCATTAAATTATGCATTTTCGTTTAATTAATTAAATTAGTACGAGTACTTAGTACTTTTAATTCATCATTCTTTAGATTAAGATAATTCAATTGATCTCATTTTATTTGTCTCTAAAACTAGTTGTTACGAGTACAAGTTATGTGCGAAATTATGCTCACATGTTAGGATAGTATTCAAATGAAATAGAATAGATAAAATATTTATTTGATTGCACAAATCAATTTTTGGACTTATTGCGCGGTCTTATATCTCTATGTATCTTTATCACAAGCACATATTTTGTTATAATTAAAGAGGTGATGCTTTAGAATAGTTAACTACGAGTATTTTCTATTTGTGCATGTCTTGTGAGACGGTCTCATAAGTGATCAGATCATTTCACTAAATATGGGAGAAAAGTTAAGAATTTAGAAAACTAACTATTGATATGAGAGATTTCATGATATAATTACTGTAACACTATCTCATACAAGACTTTGTGCTTTTATATAGTTGTAAAGTACTACCCCCTCTGTCTCTGTTATTTGTTTACATTTATCTCAAATTTTTCTCATAAAAGAGTCAAACTGTAAACAATTCAATGAAACGGAGAGAGTACATATATTATGTGGAGTGCTTAAATAAGTCTTAATCATATGAAAATGATTCATTTGGATTTAATGTGAAATCATATACTTCGTAGAAATTATGAGCTATATCAGAGTAAATAAAAAAATACTTGTAATAACGTATGAGGTCTTTTAATAAAAAGAGAATTGTAAATTTGTTTTATAAAGACATTAACCAAACTAGTCGATCTCTACTACTCCTATTAAAATTTAGAATAAATTTGTAACGGCGACCTTGTAAAGGTAACTATATTTTAACTATTTGACCATTATTGATTAAGATGCGTCACTTTTATACATTTCTACTCCGTATGGTACTATACGTAATAGTGGGCGGAATGATTTTTTTTTTTTTTTTTCAAAATTTATTAAAAAAATGTTAGTCAAAGTTAGTTATTTCTATTTATTATTGTTGTTGGAAGGTTTAGTAGTAACATTAATATGGTATTTAATTTGTAAGCAAATAGAAACAAAAGTTTAACTAAATAAAAGGAAGAAAGTAATGGAACAATACACGTGAAAGCTTATAAATGTGTAACTAATTATGCGTCATAGCATATTTATGGTGCCGATTAGCCATAATTAATTAGGGCTTCATCACCGCTAGTTCGGTCCGCAATTAAGGCATGAAAATGAGGCTATATAATTAAGCCTCAACGTATTTCAAATGCCCATTATAACTTTTTAAAATGACACTTTCAAAAATATTTGTACGAGACGATTTTTAATTTATACTCCGTATATCACATAAACATATTTAGTATATTTGTATGAGTAGTATATTTGTAAAATCACGTAAATATACTTTGTATATAAATTACATAAGATAAAATCACGTAAACATTGTTTGGAACAAAAAAAAAAATCCAAATCTTATAATATTCACAAACAATTTAATTTGCATGGGTTTCATTGTCTAAGTCTAGGGGTGGTCAAAAAGTGGGCCGAACTAGTAAATTGGACCGCGTATTTTTTGGTCTGCTCCAGATTGGATCCGTGGATCGAATACAATTAGATCTGGTCTTTCAGCTTTCAAAAATATGATACCCGATCTTAGGTCTGCGATACAATCTAAGATTGAAAAATAAAAAATAAAAAAATAATAATAGTAATAAGTGGTCCGTGTCCACTTCAACCGGTCCAGTCCTCGAGTTCGAATTTTATGGCGGTCCGATCTTTAGACCCAAGAGGTTCAGTACGGGTTTGTATCGATGAACAGCCCTAGCTAGGACGATTATGGTCAATTTTTATCAGGGCAAGGTCGTCCAGATGAGGGGGATACTACAAATGTCCGTATAGATGACTAGATGAGGCGTATATGTTATTTTTGTCGGGACGAATAAGAATAGGCAAAGCAATTTTCATCTGGTAATTGAAAATATTGTAGCTCTAAGTTTTGAGTTTTGTAATGTGTCTCATATCAAGAGTAGCTAATAAAGTCGTTCAGGAGCTAACACATTTTAATCTAAAATTATATTGGGTACATATACATAATATTAAGTAATGTATTCACACAATTTTAATCCATATTTTAAAAAATACACCACCTTAAGATATAGACTTATATAATTTATACCTAAAAATTTGATTTATTATTTTTACTTCAATTTGGATCATTTACTATAAATATATTACACAGTTTTTATTATTTTTCACTATTAATATTAGATTAATTTAAAATAAAATTGTGTCATATTTGTCTTCATAATCATTTTCAAAAGTATACACATTGTCAAATACAATTATCTTGTAACTGCATCGCACGGTAGCTAAGCTAGTTGTATTTTAAAGTAATGTTTATTTTCCAACATTAAAATTTTGTATGAAATTGATTTCATATCATAAATGAAGTCTTTATTACCACTTGAAAATCGACTTTAACCATATTTTATAGTAGCAATTTTTTTTTGCACCCCCAAACTCTGGAGTCTAGAGCCGCCTCTGGAGTCAAGACTGACAAAAAAAATATTCCAAGTCCGTCTCATTTATACTCCATTATATAGTTTTTGTACCAGTGATAATTAGGATTAATTGTTACTAAATTTTTTTAGTAACATTATAAGTGACTTTAGTAGATTTGTTTCATATTTTTGTAACCTTTTAACTGCAATTTGTATCTTGGTCTCATAGTAACTTAATGCGAGTTCTGCCTCACTGAAAAATTATTATTGATCCATATATCTTTATCCTCTGAAAGTAAAAAAAAGAAAACTAGAAAATGAAATCGATTAATACTTATTGGAGCGTTTATCGAAATGATTGATTGACTAATTGAAAAATTGATTAAAATTTTATTAAGAAAAGTTGAAGAAAAAAAGGATTTTGTATATAATGACGGTAATAAATGGTAAGCATGAAAAAACAAATGAAAAAAAATAAAAATAAAGAATATACAAGTAAGCTCATACACGAATTAATATTATTATTATGGGATATTTCTCATGGTACCCTCGAGTGTCATTTTACTTGTGATTCCCTTTTTTTTTTCATGCTAAAAAGCTTTGATTGAACTTAACTTGTAGCTACGAGTTTAAAAATTGACAATCGTTTTTGCTTAAGCCGTTCATCTAGTTGAGACGATCAAATTGAACATCAAATTTTCCGGATTCGCAACTCGTGAGTCGTGACTAGTAGATATTATCGGTCAAAATTTTTTCGATAAAATACTTTGACTGACCATAACTTGAAACTATGTGTTCTGAACATGAGTTTTTTTTTTAATGTCAAATCGAAGAGCTCGAAAAGACGGTTGATTTGAAAACAATATAATGATCGAATTTTGAATTCGTAACTGCTTCCTACAAGTTAAAGTCAGTTAATTGGTTGTTTCACAAACAAAGGGTATCTTAGAAAAAACTGGAAACCTCGATGACGATAAGGATGACACTAATAACTTTGGTATAAATACCGCGCCTTTAATTCAAGTTTTCTCTGTACACATTTCTCCCAATTTTGATGACGGCAAACCTTGTGAAATTTATGGCTCTATCGAAGCATTGGAAGGACTCTCCCCTCGCTTTTACCTCTATGATCGTGACCGTGAAGATTCCGAGACCATTTTTAAACAAGGACACCTATCTTTGATTGGCCCTCGCCATGCTCCTCTCCAACCCTTTTTGGACACCACCTTGGATTTACGTCTCAAGGATAGGGTTCGTGATGTTGAGCTTGTCAATACCAAGCTTTGTTTGGAACCTAAGTCAGACAATTCATACGACAGGCTTCTCAAGGGTATTGTCAATGCCACTCATGGTGTTGTTTATGTGTACTATGCTATATTCCAGTTTGCGGTTTATGGTAATGTGCAAGTTGTCATTACCAACAATGATAACGATGACAAGGATCGTGATTTTGCTGATATTTATGGTAGCCTTGTTGCTCGGTATGAAAATAGTACAAGTTTTTGCACTGACCCCAAGTGCTTGGAAATACGCCTTTTTGAAAAGATGTCACATCAACCTACGCGTGTCCTGTTTCAGACACCTATAAGCCTGTCTAGAGATATTGTGGTCATGCCCGCATATTCATCCCTTGCCCTCGAACTCAACTTGTCGGATTCTCATGGCAACATTGTTACTAAATGCCTTCAGTTTCAATCTGATTCCAGTTTTGCACCTGGTTATCCTATTTTTCGGACACAGCATGTTTCTGTTGAAGTGCTACTTAAATGGCAAAGTCCCCATTACACTCTTGAAAGAGATCGAAGTATTGAAGAATCTCACCGTGAAAACTCCGGCCACATGAGTTTAGAAATAAAGTCAGAGGAGGGTCAAAAAAAGGCAAAGGTAAGTGTTTCTGAAGGTGTTTAATAAGTATAAAGAACATTAAGGTGAAAAGAACTACTCCGTAGTTGTTAATTATTTCATCGTTATCTGACTAGGTAATCTTTGATGTTCAGGTATCGCCCGATCAACATCGTTTGTCATCTCAATTCATCCCACGGTAAGTGTCACTATTTACGTTTCCTTCTATTCTTTTCTTATCAATGATCTTCTTTCATTCGTAATTTACTTGTATTACTCAAACTCTTGAATTCTATCTTGACTTGTACCCAACTTTGTTATTCACCAGACCCATAGCTGATGAATTGATAAACCGTGGATGGCTTAAGGCTGAGGTATTTAGTGTCTTTGTTGGTGGAATCAATCAAAAGATCTCTGCCTTATGCGGGACCATTTTAATTGTGGATGGGGATGATATATTTTCAATTTATAATAGAGAAGAATGCGAGGCTGAGTTGTTGCCAGATAACTCTCTTGCATCCGTAGAGGTTAATTACCGCCCTATTCAAAATGCTGATATTAATATACGTTTGAATCTGAGAGATCCGATTGGTAAACTTGAATTGAGCAAGGGCCAAGTTGGTTGTGCATTGACTAGTCTTATATCGAACAACGTGGACAATGCTCAACTATGTGCTTTTGTTCGGGGTAAAGATGGTTATGATGTAGTTCACTATGGAGTGTTCGATGATGCATTTGAAGCGTTTCTAGACGTGAAACTCTGTACTAACGGCGACACCAACACTCCTATAAGTTTTCGTGGAAGTTTGATTGCTCGTTACGGGGGTCATGATTATTCGACGAGTTACCGAGAGAAATATTATACCAGCAGGCTATTTGACATTTTGACTGCCCACGAGATAAGGTGGTACAAGTCGAGAAAGGTTCTAGACTTCCGTTGCTGAAATCTATAGTTGTCGTACCGCCTGGATCATCTTTAATTATTGAAGCCAAGTTCCAGGCCGGCGTTAGCAATCTCAGTGATTCGATATTTGGAAAAGTTGAGTTTGAGGTTGATTTGAGTGGCCGCCCTAAAGCCGAAAGCATTGGTAGAGGAAATTACTGGATCGAGATTAATGTCAAGTTCGGGGAATAAACCAATAATTGATGTTAAATTTAAGTAGTAGAATGAGAATATGTTGTTTACTATGGACTATGGAGTATAAATGTGATCTTTTGTTGAACTTAATTATGCCAATTGATAATATTAATATTTTCGTTTATTGATTTTTGTAAATGTGGAGTAATGTGGTTTCAAGGTCCCTTTTCATTTGAGGTTTTGCTTTAATTTTTCACATGGGCAGTAGCCTATCAGTCATCCAGTACTTTTTTACTAGCATTAACCACAGCATTCCACAATCACCATGACCATGACCATGACCATGACCATGGAGCCCCAACAACCTCAAAAAAGCGTAAAACACATACGCACATTAGTATGACCTCCGCGACCCACACAAAACCGACCGAAAAGTGTCAGTTACTACCGCAACCTGATTATGTTGATTTACAACCGATTTGATTATTTATTTATTTGATTTATTATTTAGTTTTGCTTAACTATGATCTATGTATTTCCCAATATCATATAGTATATGTTGAATATCATCAACTAATTCGATAGTATTCCGTGTATTTTTATTCGCTACGGAATTCTAAAAATTTTATATACATAGGTCTACTACGATAATACTTGGCAATTTTGCATATAGATATTTGAGCCGAATCTTCAATTTGGATAAATGGAGTCGATTCAAATATAAATGAAATAATGCAATAGTCGTTTGGAACTAGACCTGACAAAACAGACTCGGCCCGATTGACCCGACCTGAGACCCGAAAGTGACTCGATAATCACAACCTGAAGTCGACCCGAAACCCAAAATGACCCGACCCGACCCGCAATGACTTGACCCAAATTTGACCTGAAACCCGAATTGACCAAATACAAAATACTCTTCATGACTTCAAATGACTCAAAAAAACTTATTTTATATCATGAAATCAATTAACATCAATTATATACATAAAAACTTTTAAAATGTAACCATTTGACAAAAAAAAAAATCGTCTTTTCTTACCAAAAATTAGCATTTTGACCCAAAAGAGATCTGACCCGAACTCGAAACGACCCGATAAAAGGCGACCCGAAATAGACGTGCAACCCGAAATAACCCGACCCGACCCGAATCAATACATCGACCAGACCCGAAATGACCCGACCTGAATTGACCCAACCCAGACCCAACGCGATTGACCCGTTTGCCAGGTCTATTTGCAACCTTAAGTCCCAAGACTCCCAAACGTTGAGGGTAATGGTTAATAGTTTACTTAGGTGGGAGTAATATTCTGCCTTAAGTAGGGGTGTGCACTCACGACTTGTTAAATTTTTTTACTTAGGTGGGAGTTATATTCTACCTTAACTCAAAGAACCGAAGCAAATACTTGTTATTCTCTCTTGAAATATAAAAAAATCTACTTAACATGTTATAAATTTTATTCTCATTGCTAGATAACATGATAGATGCATTAAGAAACAACAATACAATATCCCAAGTCTAACTCTCACCTTTTTTTCATGAGACAGTTCAAGTCTTAATTATGGTTATCTAAATACAAGTTCGACTCTCATATGCAACTTATGTTGAGTAAAATTCATTAGAGAACAATTAGATATTAGGACATATTATTAGGAACCGACTCAATCAAAAAGGTTAAGCTGATGCATGGTTGGAGGCCTAAGATCAATTTTGTACAATCTAACACATCCCCTCACACCAATGCCCTTTGGGCTTGAATTGTAGACAAAGTAATAGGGCTGTCATACTTGGTGCGAAATAATCCACTATGAAACAGAGAGGTGGTGAGATTCAAACATGTGACCTCTTGTCTCAAGTCTCTCATACCATGTAAGATATAACTCAGTAATTTGATTCTTATTGATAATATGATACTGTATTTATAGTATAGTGACCTAACAATATTTCTAAAATATCTAAGATACTAGTTCAAAACCCGTGCAAAGTTGCACGGGCATGTAAAATAAGATTTGAAAATACAATGATGATAAACGGTGAAATGGTCTTGTAATTAAATTTATTATAGGACATATATATGAAAAATGTAAAGATACGATTTTATTTTTTTACATTCTATATAATTTATTTTTAATTTGTCTATGCTATGTCTTTAAAATGAAATAAAAAATTAAGTATAATATAATCAAAATGGTGAAATGGTCTTATAATTAAATTTATTATAGGACATATACGAAATGCTCTTTAAGATACGTTTCTTTTAATATAATCAAAATGGAGAAATGGTCTAATAATCAGGGTGGGTTAGAATTACCTTGGTAGTTCCACGCTGTATATATTTCATTTCACTATTAAATTTTTAACATTTCATTCCACATATAATAATTTAAGTTCACAAAAATAAATTAGAATTGCATGTTCACAATTTATAATTTTGGTAATAGTAATAGAGTAAATGTTTGAGTTGTGCTTTACGTATAATATAATATAATATGCTGAACTAAACTGAAGTAATTATAAAATGTTTTGAAGATTTAATAATATATTTTAAAGATTGTAAATGAAATATTTTTAATAGTATACATCCCGTGACTTTTCTAATTTTTAATTATAACTTTTTTTCTTTATATACAAATTTCATGATTTGTAGTAGGTTTAGAAACGCTCTGGGCTCGATCGTATGATACAGAGTACATATGATCAACAAATAGAATGATTTTTAAGTATTCACTTGTTGACCTAACTCAAGAGATCGACAAAGATATTAGGCGTACAAAAATATTGTATTAAAGTTGTTATAAATTACATACTCCGTGTCAAAGTTGACCTAAAACTTAACCCGAAACCGTATAAACTGAACTTTAACCCAAATATTTAGTAAACATGTGACCCCATTAGTGTGACCCGTTTTGTAGGTTTATCCTAGGTATTTGAAGTACTATGCACGAAGTATATTATAGTAATAGAATACGGAGTATATTTTTTTCCTTTGTACTAATAATGCTTTATAAATTTGTTTATATTATGTGAATGTGTCAATTATTTTGTAACCTTGTAACTTCTTGTTTAATAGAATTATATTAAAAATTTATAGTCCAATAATAATAAAAAAAATAAGTTTCAAAATAGGTTCAATAGTGTGAATACGCAAGTCGATTTTTTTGAGTGTGAGTAATTTTACGAATCAATGGGTGAAATAGATTAAATTATAATGAACTCGAAAGTATATCAAATGAGATCTCTATTTAAAGAGTGCGAAAAGTTATGAATAGTGGTATAATTTTTATATTTTTTTAAATCATAAAATTGTAGCTAAAATAGTTTGAAAATATATTCAAAATAATTATTAAATATTAAAAATAATTATTGTGAGTTGGTGAATCAAAATGCTAAAGTAGGATTGCAAATAGGGGACTTCGTTAATTTTGGCAATTACTCTATATAATTGCATTGTGTTAAGTTAGGCGGGAAAATGTGAAATGTGGAGCTGACACGTGTCACAAATGGTATATGTGGTTATTGCATTATAGTTTTTATATAGATTAATACCACAATTATAATATTCTCATCATCAATTATATCCTAATATTTCTCTAAAATAATATCTCCAATAATATTTCTTAATATCCTTAAAATCAAACTAATTATAAAAAAATTAAGACTCACAAAGATCAAGACTTGACTCTCATACTTAATATCAACCAAAAATCTATGCATAAATCAAAGGAAAAATTTACATGAATAATCTCAATTAACTTCTCATCTTAGAAATAGAATTTTAACTCAAAATAATTCTAGAATAATATCTGATGGGGCATGTTTAGCCGACAACCACGTGGATGGCTGTTCCGCTACCTTCATGATTTAACAGCAGTTTGAAGTACGCCTTACACTCAATCGTAGGGTGTCGGTCGGCCTCGTCAAAGTAGCTCGGCCATCTGAGTTAAGGGGACAGGTGTGTCAGAGTTTGTAAAAACCATAATCTGACAATTAAGAAAGAAGAGAGAAGTCTAGTTGCTGTAAAAAACCAAATATAGAGCTGATCAAATGCCCCAAGCCGAGCTGATCAAATGCCCCAAGCCTATTGGTCTGTCCTAACCCGCCCCACATTTTTTAAGGACTTGGGCTTCAAAGCTGGCCCAAAAAGTTCCATTACCGGCCCATACAAAGCCTAATTTTTTGGGGCCGGCTATGGGTTAAGCATTAGGCCCAAATTTTGGCCTGACACGCCCATTTAAATGTAATTTGTAATTTTTAATATTTATATATTTACATCTAAACCAAATAACGTCTATTATTAAGAGTGTAGAAGTTAGAATTAACATTTACAAGTTCGTACATAATATTTTTAAATTAGAGATTGACGTACCTCTTATTTGATGTATACTCCCTCCTTTCATCAAATTAGCTTCATGACCCCACTTTTTTTTCCTCACAAAAAGTCGACCAATGGGCTAAACTGATGAAATAAAGGGAGTATATAACATTATAAATCTATAATTCGACAAAATATGTTTGGGGTGTTCATTAACGGTTCGATGCACCGAACCGTTAATTTTTAAGGTTCGTGCACGGTTCAGTTCAGGAAAAATCCAAACCTAAACTGAACCATTAAGAACGGTTACTTTACGATTCGGTTCACAATTTAACGGTTCGATTATACGGTTTACCGCGAACCATATACTCTCTCAAATTAAAAAAAAAATGTAAGTTAATTATCGATTACAACGCATTTTAACAATATATTAATGGGTCCAAAATAAAAACAACAAATTACATGACTACATGACTACATCTACTCTACTGCTCAAGAAGGGAAAAAAAAAACAAAAAAGGACAAAGTAACTCCTTATGATTTTGAAACTTCCGTCCAACTCCTCTTTTTCCGTTCTATTCTTGGTCTATTTTGCGGAATTGCGGGTGTCCTATATATGATACACCGTATGTTTTTTGGGCCTTCTAGCTCAAGCTCCTTTAATCTTCATCTACCAAATTGGGCTAACCTTTATATTTAATTTCGTGACCCATCTTCATTTCGGCTATCATTTAGTATAAAAGGTCGTCTCTCGCAAATAATCAAATAACATCGTAGCTAACCTAAATATAAAATAAAACGTACTAAAAATGCAAAAAAAATATATGATGAATTAGAGGAAATCATGTATAAAATAATATCAAAATACGGAGTACAATATTAACAATGTGTCATGATATGTCCATGTATAACTAAGAGCATTTTTGATATTATTTTACTCCGTATTTTTGCATATATAACTACCTATGAATTAACAATGTGTCCACTACCTATGAATGTCCATGTATAACTAAGAGCATTTTTATATGTATTTACAAGCATTTAATCCGTAGTTGTTAATTTGTTATCGTCATTTCTGGTTGTGACATAGAGTACAAGAATGTTGTAGCATACGAATTGAAATACGTACAATTTAATAATCCTTTAACTTCACTCCTTATAAATCTCTAAAATCATCGCCTCAAAGAACTTGTCGATCATATCTCATTTATTTCGTGAATGGATCGAATACTTGCGGTTCAAAACAATATCGTCACAGTACAAAATAATGATGTGTACCTCACTAATACCGTATGTAATACGGAGTAACATACTACATTAACAAGCACTTAAAACTCATCAATTGAAATAGTTTCTGTCTTTCATTCGGAGACCAAAGTTACTGACTTGCAAAGTCAAAACACGTTCACTTGATTGACTGATAATTAAAAAGAAAAAGAGTACAGAATTAAAATTACTAAACTAATACATATAATTAAAACCTACTAAACTAATTAACTAAAGTTGAAATCACAAACCACATGAAACTACTTAGTTTTCTTATCTTCTACACGATGGTAAAGAATCAGTCCCATGATTTCCTTTAACTCCGACAGCGTCACATATTTATCTAATTTCGGTATCTTGAATTGCACTTTGTCGTCCGACGACTTTAGGTGTCGAAGTATTGCTTTCGAAATAGAGCCCCAATTTTGAACCAATACTTCAAATTTCTTCGAAATGATGGCTTTCCTATTCTTATCATCGTTAATCCCACAAATCATAAAATGGTTGATGATACATTTGTATCTAACAGGTTCCGCAACTAATAAAGCTATTGTGTGGAGGCATTTTGTTACGTTTTGGTTGAACCACAATCCAGTTACCGCCGTTCTCAAATCCTCGAGTCCTACATACGTTTTACTTCCAAGGTTGGAAGAGTCATCTCTTGAATAGTTTGAAACGACACTACAACAAATTAACACTTCGGCCACGAATTATGCCACGGTAATTAGTGAAACGTGACATAATTTGCTTTAGCCACGGAAAAAACTATTTTGACTGGCCACGAGAGAAATTTAAGCTACGGAAGAAATATGTCGTGGCAAATAATCACTTGCGCCACGGAAAAAGATAAAATCGTGGAAAAACATTCATTTAGCCACGATTATAACTTTTTCCGTGGCGCAAGTGAGTATTTGCCACGACATCATTTTTTAGTGGCAATACATTATGACCAACTTATACATTCTATCATTTGTTTATTTCATTACTTTAACTAATAAGCTTGTCGGTTTAATAGAAAATTTAAATATGTAAGATACGATTCTATCAGACCTGATTTGAATAACCTAACCCGTTCCATTCACATATGAACCAAATATAACTTTTCGGGTCCATTTGAAAAGTATAGATATAATTAATTAATTAATTAAAGCAAAATGTATATTTACATACGTAGTTTTGTTAAAAATAAATAATTGAGCTAAAAAAAATAAAAAGTTTATTGGGTATTAGGGTAACACTTTCACCGTTATAGGATAGCTGTAAATGACAGCTACCGTGTTATTCAGACAGTTAGTTAACGCCCAATAATCAAATTAAAGAGCAAAAACTCTGGTGGTTCTACTTTTTGATAGTAGCAAAATGACAACTTCCGTGCAAAATTTTTTTTGTTGGGGATTTGGCACTATTTGAAACTCTTAATTACCATTGCAGTCTATACGACAAAGTGGATATTGATATAGAAGAGTGAAGACCCCTCAAACCCTAAAAACATCATTTAAGAAAGTTGAACCTGCAAATTGAAGATTCAGGACAAATTAAAAAAAAAAAAAAAGTTTATAACTGGGCTCATTGATGTACCGTGGTGCAAGTGTGCAACATATACGGAGTACTATACAATCATTATTTTGTTCCGAGGTTATCAATATTTTCCGTACACTTTGCACATATATATGCCTGAAAACACGTACCCCATGAAGATAACACTGCCTATGAAAATATTTGTGCGCCCTTACTGTTTTTTAAAAGAGTTCCGATGTTGTTTAGCTATATGGAAGACCTTACAATTCTCATAATACTGGAGAATCGCATTTGATACCTTCCCCAATTCTTAATTAGTGTTACCACTGCGTCGTGTAGATTAAAATATTCATAGAAAAAGTTTTCAATGCGATATTTATAAAACCTAATAATACTCTCAAATCTTACGGCTTCTGGTACATGCAGAGTATCTTAAAACTTTCTGCTACTTTTTCTTTTGTTGTAAGTTGAAAACTGAGTTTCTCAAGACTACTTAAATTTTCCGGATACCTAACCTTAAACCCAAGTTTTGGGATTTCCGGGTCCATATGCTCACTATCATCACATCTTCCTCATGCTTGTCTATTAAGGCGATCCTCCGCTTGTGGGTCATCTCTCCCACTACGGAAACCTTCAAAATACACGGTCGGACGGAGGCATTTGAAGGTGACTGAAGCAGCGAACGGCTCAGTGATCCTAAATACAACATTGATCATGGCGGGACTTAGCGCATTATTGGTGATTGCAAACCCGTTGTAAGATTTGGTAGCGGAACACTTGTCCCTCAACGCAAGGATGCTAGTTTCGAATTTTTCTCCAGAACCATTTGCCGACGTCGTCTACATTATCGTCTTCCCGCCCGATTAATCAAGGTTAAATACTATAGTATTATCGTTGTTCATTTTTTTGGTTAAGTGTAACTATTAAATATTAAATAAATAATTAAAAAATTTTAGAATGGTAAAATACAACGGACACTACAACAAAATGACACTTTTGCCACGGAGAAATTTGTGCCACAAGTACTAAATTTTTGTTACAAACTTATATAATCACTTGTGCCACAGAAATAACTATAATTGTGGCAAAGACAACTATTTAGCCACAAATCAAGTCACGCATGTGGCAACAACATCTATTCATGCCACAAGAAAAAATAAAATTGTGGCAAAAAATCTATTGTGCCACATAAATTGTTAAAATTGTGTCATAAACTTCTATTTTGCCACAAGTCAAGCCACGCACGTGACAAAAAGACCAACATAGTTAAAAATTGTAAATTTGCTTGCATTATTACTACAAAATGCATAAAATGTGATGAAAAATTATGACGTAAAATAGTTATATGGTACAAATATCGTGTCATAAACTTTTATTTTGCCTCGACGAACGCGTTCGAAATAAACAGTTGGCCGGTGACACTTCATCGTCACCGAATGGATCGAATACTTGCGGTTCAAAACAATATCGTCACAGTACAAAATAATGATGTGTACCTCACTAATATCGTATGTAATACGGAGTAACATGCTACATTAGCACTTAAAACTCATCAATTGAAATAGTTTCTGTCTTTCATTCAGAGACCAAAGTTACTGACTTGCAAAGTCAAAACACGTTCACTTGATTGACTGATAATTAAAAAGAAAAAGAGTACAGAATTAAAATTACTAAACTAATACATATAATTAAAACCTACTAAACTAATTAACTAAAGATGAAATCACAAACCACATGAAACTACTTAGTTTTCTTATCTTCTACACGATGGTAAAGAATCAGTCCCATGATTTCCTTTAACTCCGACAGCGTCACATATTTATCTAATTTCGGTATCTTGAATTGCACTTTGTCGTCCGACGACTTTAGGTGTCGAAGTATTGCTTTCGAAATAGAGCCCCAATTTTGAACCAATACTTCAAATTTCTTCGAAATGATGGCTTTCCTATTCTTATCATCGTTAATCCCACAAATCATAAAATGGTTGATGATACATTTGTATCTAACAGGTTCCGCAACTAATAAAGCTATTGTGTGGAGGCATTTTGTTACGTTTTGGTTGAACCACAATCCAGTTACCGCCGTTCTCAAATCCTCGAGTCCTACATACGTTTTACTTCCAAGGTTGGAAGAGTCATCTCTTGAATAGTTTGAAACGACACTACAACAAATTAACACTTCGGCCACGAATTATGCCACGGTAATTAGTGAAACGTGACATAATTTGCTTTAGCCACGGAAAAAACTATTTTGACTGGCCACGAGAGAAATTTAAGCTACGGAAGAAATATGTCGTGGCAAATAATCACTTGCGCCACGGAAAAAGATAAAATCGTGGAAAAACATTCATTTAGCCACGATTATAACTTTTTCCGTGGCGCAAGTGAGTATTTGCCACGACATCATTTTTTAGTGGCAATACATTATGACCAACTTATACATTCTATCATTTGTTTATTTCATTACTTTAACTAATAAGCTTGTCGGTTTAATAGAAAATTTAAATATGTAAGATACGATTCTATCAGACCTGATTTGAATAACCTAACCCGTTCCATTCACATATGAACCAAATATAACTTTTCGGGTCCATTTGAAAAGTATAGATATAATTAATTAATTAATTAAAGCAAAATGTATATTTACATACGTAGTTTTGTTAAAAATAAATAATTGAGCTAAAAAAAATAAAAAGTTTATTGGGTATTAGGGTAACACTTTCACCGTTATAGGATAGCTGTAAATGACAGCTACCGTGTTATTCAGACAGTTAGTTAACGCCCAATAATCAAATTAAAGAGCAAAAACTCTGGTGGTTCTACTTTTTGATAGTAGCAAAATGACAACTTCCGTGCAAAATTTTTTTTGTTGGGGATTTGGCACTATTTGAAACTCTTAATTACCATTGCAGTCTATACGACAAAGTGGATATTGATATAGAAGAGTGAAGACCCCTCAAACCCTAAAAACATCATTTAAGAAAGTTGAACCTGCAAATTGAAGATTCAGGACAAATTAAAAAAAAAAAAAAAGTTTATAACTGGGCTCATTGATGTACCGTGGTGCAAGTGTGCAACATATACGGAGTACTATACAATCATTATTTTGTTCCGAGGTTATCAATATTTTACGTACACTTTGCACATATATATGCCTGAAAACACGTACCCCATGAAGATAACGCTGCCGCCCTTACTGTTTTTTAAAAGAGTTCCACCAAATATCGTCTTTCACTAATAATGGTTAAATTAACATTCGTAAAATTTTATTATTTATACACTATATGAAATTATTATTATCTAAAATGCATGTGATTACTTTCAAATTTTAATAGTTGTCAGTTGTCACAATATAATCAAGAAAAATGATTTTACGCCGTTGAGTGGTACTTAAATTCGATACCACCGCAAGTATAATTGTAAATTCCTAATGAAATAATAGTAAGGGATAATTTAGATATTTTATATTAATTTATATGCTTAATTAGTTTAGAAATATAACTGAAATGAGTTGTTAGTTTGAGATATTTACACGACTAATGTTGAGTACGTATTTGCTGATTTTCTCTAATAAACATTTAACTAAGTGCCTAGGAATAATCCAAGTGCCTCCCGCCCAAGCGGAGTCCAGGGGTGGCTCAAAGCCTGCAATGGCAGGAGGTCCAAAAAAAGTGCCTAGGAATAAAGTTGTTGCAATCAAAGATTACATTGACCCAATTTACACGAACAAATTACAAACAATGATTAGTTGAATAAAATTGTAAGCGATTACATTTTTTTTATACAAAACTCGTAAAGCTCACAGGTTTAGAACCTTGTACTATTCTTTATAAGTTGGGCGTAGTATGGCTAGTTTTAATTGGGCTTTGTTGCATGAGCTTGTTGTCCCACATCGCTCCATTGATCAACGGAGTTATTAGTGTCAAACTCGTGTCGGAAAGCTTCACTTCCAACTTGGCTCTCTTAAAATTTGCGTCAACCCAATATTTTAAATGGTTCACATAGTCTCAACCCTAACCGGCTAACCCGCGTCAAATATTCGTCGTATCAATGATTGTCTCCCCCAATTAAATGGTTAAAATCATAATCATAAATTGAATTCAAGTCCAAATAACCGGCCCAAATCACCAAATGAACTTATCAGGTCGTATTCGTATCAATATTAAATGGGCTATTATCCAGCTAACCCAAATTCGACCCATTCACATCATCTATCAGTTGGTTCAACCCTAACCCGACCCATTTATTTTTTCCCATTAACCCAACCCCACTTGTTTAATTCATTTATGTTTTGACAAATCATCTTCAGTCCACTTAATTCGTATAACCCATTAAAACCTTTAACTTGAGCTGCTTATATATGATTCATTAACCCAAATCTTAAAAGTAAATAACGAGTTTTCATATTTTCATAAGTTTACCAACCCAATGAATCTAAGGACATGTTATTTACAGCTAATTTTCAGCTCATTTCGATTCGGGCCTGGGCCACCCATTTAGTTCGATTCACCAATATAGTTCGATTCGATTCATTCAGTTCAGTTCATCACAGCTATATTATTTAATTGAACTTCATTCGATTCGATTCACTTTCGATTCGATTCGATTCACTCATTCGATTCAATTGATTCGATCGATTGATTCAGCTTTAAAAAGTCCGAAAGAATAATTCTAACGATGACACTTTTAGATAAGTAACAGTGTTAACTGTTACTCATGTTAAGAACTCAACCTCAATCCGACCCATTTAAAATTTGCCTCGTGTTCGTATCAACCCAGAAAGTTAAATGAGTCGTATTGTCTAACCCGCTAACTTCGTGTCGGATTCGTTTCATGTTATCGTGTCGTGCCTTTGATGACCCACTAACCAGGCCCAAATTAAACCAACAACCCCATAACAAACTAAACTTTTCCAAAGAAAAGAAAAACCCTCGTTTCTCTTCCACCCTCGTTCATCTCTTTCTCACTGCCTCTTCACCAATTCAATTTCACGCAAAAAAAAAAAACCCAGAAAAAAAATGGCAGGTGGAAAAATAAGAAAGGAGAAACAAAAGGGAAGTGGAAGCCATTTTCAAGGAGGAATTCCATTTCACAAATCAAAGGGACAACATATTTTGAGAAATCCAACTTTGGTTGATTCAATTGTTCTTAAAGCTGGTATTAAACCCACTGATGTTATTCTTGAAATCGGTCCCGGTACCGGTAACTTAACCAAGAAGTTACTTGAGTCTGGTAAAAAAGTTGTTGCTGTTGAGTTGGATTCTCGTATGGTTCTCGAGCTTAAGCGTCGGTTTCAGGGTACCCCTCTTTCGAATCGTCTCGAGGTATCGATTATCAAGTTTCCGTCTTTTGTTTAGCTTTCTATTTTGGCTGAATTGGGTGCTTTATGTTATTTTTTTGTCTGTTGAATTGGCCAAATAATCGATTTTTAAGTAAATATTACGAATTTTGATTGTTTGTAGGGATGAATTTTGTATGTTAATTGGGTTATAATATCGCTTAATGTTGTAAATTAGGAAAAAAGTTTAATCTTTGGTGATACGTAGGTGGAATTAATTAGTGTGTTTTTGAACTCGATATTCGTTTAGTTGGTTCTGCTTCTTAGTAATTTGATTTGGGTATTTCTTTTTAATGTCTGTTGATGTCAATTTCGATTTGTGTGATTGAACTTGTGTGTTTTTGAACTCGATATTCGTTTTAACGCTGTATAATGTAGTGAATTAGGGGAAAAAAACCAATCTTTGAAGTGGTTGTTAAAACTTTTGATCGTGTAATTGAACTTGTTCAGGTGCAAGTTCAAGCTAAAATCACAGTCTTAGCTAGTGCAGTACTCCGTATCTAGCATGTGAAAATTCAAATATTTGGCTAAAACGGGAATGAGATTGTTGTATGCGTACGTATTATCCTTGATTTCGATGTTGTTAGTGTATGACTTCATGAATGAGTCAAGACCAACTAAAAAAATTTAGCTTGTCGATACGAATATTAATTTGGTATCATCATATACTTTGCTTATTCAATTGTACTTAAATGAATGAAAAGATACTAGTAGCAAAGTGAAGCGAGGTTTGTTCAGTGTGTCATAACTATTGTTGTAGTTAGTGTTTTGTGAGACCATTATACGCGAAAAACTAAGTACTCCAATATTCTTATGCACCAAATGAGGTGCAGTACATAGCATTAGACTGGGCTTTTGTATATTATTCGATGGCATCCAGACTTCAGAGTTTTTGTCAGCTGTTTCGGTTATTTGTTTAGATTTGATATTCAAATAAATTTATGCACAAAAACTACTTTAAGGATATTGGAAATGATCTATGTTAAATGAGTATGAGTAATAAGATGATTAGATGATCAAATTAATGTTCTTCACATGTTTATTTTATGAATATGATTCGATGTACAGAAGTTAGTTATGGAGTTTGGGAGTGATCTTTTATTAGGAGTAGTAATTTTGGGTGATACTTAGATCAACTCGATTTATGTTCAATGAGAACGGTTAACATGACTTGCGTACGTTTTTTTATACGTTCTGTGCTATCATGTTGTGTTTTAGAGGAATGATCAATCTTAGGATTATTGGGTTTTGCGAAATTGATGTTTGTCTAGTTTGTGGTACTTTAGGGGCTTCTCTTTTTACTTGTTTTATTGTAGTTTTTGGAATTCTGGTCTTGTAATTGAAATTGAGTGATAAATGAAGGCAACTAGGCTGAGATGTAGGTGACAGTGGTGAGTAGGTTAGAAGTGGTTGTGACCGTAATTGAACTTGTTTAGGGACGAGTTCGAATAAAATCACACACTTCGCTATTAACCACTCCGTAGCATACTAAAGTTGTTGAAGAATTTTGCGGAACAAATATTAAGTCATTCTGTGTGTGTAATGCCTTGGGTTTCATGTCATATACGTTGTTTTCTAGTACGATTCGTTTAAAATGTTAAATGAGTGAAGGTGAACTATAAACATTTAGCTGCTAATATGATTATAAACTTGGAATGATCGTGTATTGAATAAATGAGACATGAAGCATAGAATTCAGATATAACCTCATTCGAAACTTCACATAGTTATGGTGAAATGTGAGGTAATATGCATAATTGTCATGATGTGCAGGTGATTCAAGGAGATGTTCTGAAATGTGAGCTTCCGTATTTCGATATTTGCGTAGCCAACATCCCGTACCAAATCTCGTCTCCCCTTGTGTTCAAGTTACTCGATGTGAATCAACGTCAAAACTTCAGATGTGCTATCATAATGTTTCAACGAGAGTTTGCGATGAGGCTAGTTGCTCAGCCTGGTGACAAGCTGTACTGTCGTCTGTCGGTTAATACGCAGCTCCTTGCTCGTGTTAATCATCTCCTCAAAGTCGGGAAGAACAATTTTAGGCCGCCACCGAAGGTCGACTCCTCTGTTGTTCGTATTGAGCCTAGAAAACCTCTCCCGATACCAGCCAGCAAACTCAAGGAGTGGAACGGGATGCTGTCGCTGTGTTTCAGCAGGAAGAACAAAACTCTCGGTTCAATTTTTGCGCAGAAGAAGGTTGTCCAAGCGCTGGAAAAGAACTACAAGACCTTGGAATCACTAGGGCAGTTCAAGAACGAAGACGATGCTACTGTGACTATTGATATCTCTGACTTGGCGGATGAAACTATCGATAAAATTGTGTTTTTCGATCAAAATGGGGAAGAGGTTATGGAAGTTGATGGTGGAAAAGCTGATGATGATGAAATGGAGGTTGAAGGTTCCGATGATGAAGCTGACGGTTCGAGTTTCAAAGAAAAACTTGTCGGTGTGCTGAAGAAGTACGATTATGCAGACAAGCGATCGTCCAAACTCACACAGAACGAGTTCATACATCTACTATCGATATTCAACCAGGCGGGTATTCACTTTACTAGCACTAAATAATGTGTTCTAATTTTGGTAGTTCTTGTTTTCAAAAAAAGCGAAAATTTCTGTATGATTCTTATTTTTATTAGGAACATGGGTAGATTGCTGATGTACTCCGTGTTAAGTTGCATTGGTAAATTGCTACCACCTGAATGACTTGATATTTCAAATCCGACCGAAAATCTAAGTTTAAATTTCGAAAATGCAGTCGTAGTGGCATATGGTACATTGCCTTTTATTAGGGTGATATGTATATAATAATGACAAGCGTATGTTGATCCGTATAAATCTTTTTTTACGCCTTTATCGCGTCCTAGAAAATATAGTGTTCTTTCAATCGTTTATTACAACGTTTTATGACCACCTGAAAAAACTATGTCGCAATAAGTTAGGGTTGTCAACTATTATCATTTAACTATTTTAAGAAAATGGTATGCTAACAAAGTGATTAATTCGATTGGCTATTCGTGCGGCCCAGCCCAGTCTGTCCAATGGGCTGCACTTTCAGTGGCTTGCCCTGGCCCTTCAATGTCCAGCCCGCCTAAAAACGGGTCGGGCCCAAGCCTTGATTTTTATGGCCCGACCCTCCGGTCCTTCCCTTTTCAACAATTTTCTAGCCAACCAATAGGGCTCGGGCTTTTAATTTTAAGGCCAGCCCGGCCCAAGTCCGATCCGCCATACTAATGGGCTGTGCCCCCTGGCCTGATCTAGTGATTTGAGACCCGGCCTGTGGCCAGGTCTAGTGATTGTTATTTTGGGTCAGTCTGTTTATATAAGATGGTCCATATAACACTTTGTGAAACAGTAAAACAAAGTGTTTTTATATGGGCTCTATAATAGCCTATCTTTTTTGTGGTAAAACCGTATAACCCGCAAAAGTTTTGTTGGGTTACTTGATAATTTGATATAGCTCATGTTCTGATTAAAAGACGTATATGAAGTATTCCTCAAAGAAATGATTTTTATACTGCAAATGCATTAGATAAATTATTGATATTTGAAAACAACTTTAAAACTATTACTTACGTTCCAAATTAAGTGTCCTCATACGACAAGTGTGAAAAAGCACAAGATACATGAAATGTACAATATTTAATGTTGTCGATATATAAACATGTACAATTTTCATATATGATCCACAATAATTCATTACGAAGAATTTTTCATGTTTGCTATTCCGACAAACGTGAAAATTAAGGCCAAGCAAGCGGGTTGGACTAAGCCACAACTGCAGGCCAATTTTGTTGGCCTAAGAGGACTAATAGCATGCCCTAGCGGGCTAATAGTGGATTTCGGGTTAGAACAGGCTCATTTTAATACTATTCTTTCAAACCATGTGAAAATGTCGGGTTTAAATGTCTAATGACTAAAAAGGATAAATTTGTTTAAATCACCCCCACATCTTTCCTTGCAGGTAGAATGCTCGGAAATTAGTATATTTTACAGTAGCGTTTAACTTAAAAATGATACTCCGTACGATAAACAAATACCTCTGTTACTCGCAAGGTAAAAAAATTGAAATGTCACCTTCAAGCAGGCGTCCAAAAGCTCCACACGTCCCGACATACAAAGTAGAAACGCCAACGGTACTACTTGACTTTCACCGATAATTACTGATACTTAAACCTTACAGAAATTTCAATCTCATAATTTCTGCGTCCAATTTTCCGACTAACTGCATTGTAGATATCAATTTTAAACTCGGCCACCCCACTTATCGGATGCTCAATACCATCGGTGCCAGCTGCGCCCAAGTTTGCTTCAATAATCAAAAATGAATACATCGGAACATAAACGATAGATTTCAACATTGAGATTGGAGACCCAAACTTTGCTTCTACTGCCTTATCCCGTGGCCGATAAAAAAGCCTATTCGAGTAGTATTTTTGCTGGTAACTTGTTGAATAATCATAACCGCTATAACGTCCAAACAAAGTCCCGTATAAAAATGATGCAGAAGTGCCACAATGACCATTACAAAACAACTTTACCTCTACCAAAGCTTGAAATGCACTACAGAAAATTGAGTAGTGTACCGCTGCGAATCCATTGTCGCCACGAACAATTGAACACAAGCGTAAGTTCGGATATATCGAGCCAAGATTACCTATGTTCCAACAAAAACGACCCCTGCTCACTTCAAGGTTACCGACTGGGTCTTTCAAATATAGGATCACACTAAACTCACTATTCGCAATAGGACGACAGTTAACGTCTATAGATATAAGGCCATCTTCTGACAACATCTCTGAATGGGCATCATCTCTATTATAAATGGCAATTTTATAACATCCCTCATCTGCTACGATCACTCCACTCAAAGCAGAAATTTTTTCAGTGATACCAGCGACATATACGGAAAACACCTCAGTTCCATGTCTTCCAAAATGATCTGGAGGTATGTTTCTAAAGAGTAAAAGGCGAGATAAAGTTGTCATTCAAGAGCACTTCATAATATGTAAAAAGAAATACATGATGTATGCGAGAAAGCATGTCTTATTACCTGGGGATAAAAGGCGCCGAATCATGTCCATCATAACATGCCTAAACATAAATGACACCGTCAGATCAGATCAGATGCAAGCTTGAGGATTCTGGGCAAACAAAACAATAAACATTACAAAAATAAGTTCAGCTCACCTTGGAGAATCTCAAATATCGATGTTTATAAAGATAGCGATATGGATGGTCCCATGATGCAGTCACATCAACACAAAGATATTGTGTGTCGATACGTTTAGTAGTTTGAGTATAAGAAGAAGCCTGGAATAGTAGTACGCAGTTATCGGCAATATTGCCATTGGAATCCCACATATTTACTTTCATGGAAAGGGATGAATACGCTGGTGCTGTCACCACATTTCTCAGAAGCTCGATTGGTTTACCGAGCACGATACGTAAAGGTTGATGTTTAGGCTTGTCGAAAAGCCGTGTCTCCAGACACTTCAATTCGTCCTCGCCACTACAATACGCAGTGACAATGCTTCCGTAAATATCAGTGTCATTACATTTTTCGGCATCACAATCCTTTCTGGTAACGACAACCTTAAAAGAAGCATAAGCCGCAAACTGGAATACCACAAAGTACACATCCAAAGAGCCGTTAGCACAATTAACTTGACGACTGAGAAGTTTGTCATATGACTCTCCATCCACAAGATTCAATTCGATGCGTTGATCCACAAACATAGCATTCTGAATCTTATCCATGAGACGTATAACCAAAACTGGGTTCAAAGAAGGGAAGACTTGAGAAGATATGATAGCACCGCCATGAGGACCGTTCAAAGATAAAGTTCCTTTTTTCAAAATAGTCTCAGAATCTTGAGGGTTAGTACGATTATAGAGATTAAAGCGAGTAAAACCTTCCTCCACTACTAGAATATCACCGTAAATTTCAGAGGGTGTGTCGTCATTAAAATTGGTGGTAATACTAACAGAGAGTATCTCTATTAACGGCATCACTATACTATGCCTATAGTCATCACGCTGAAATTTACGACGAAGATAGGGGGAGATTGAGGAAGATGTTGTTGATAGAGTGGCATGAATTTCCTGTAGTTTACGCTCTTCTTTATCAAGTAAACGTTCCTTCTTTGTTTTTTTGGATTCAACCATCTGGTGATGAAATCAGGTATTAAAGCCTCTAATTTATTAAATAGATTGTTAGATTATAATCTCAACATTGTAGTAAAATAAATTATTAGGAAAAACAAAAAGAAAAATTACCGAGAAAGTGATGAAGAAGAGGGAGAACCGGAAAAGGATCAGAGGGTTAAGCGTCAATAGGAGAGACTTGCGGTGACAACAACTTGGTTGGTTTTAGACGCTGTCGATTTTTATTTATTTTTTAAATTTTTTTTTTTCATAAATAAAATAAGATCAAGGGTAGAAAAAAAATCTTGTCTGCACACTCGCCTCTATTCTCATAAGGTAATCATTGGGAATTTTGATCGTGTGATTAAACTTGTGCATGGATTAGTTTGTATGTTAATTGCGTTTTAAGGTCGTGTGATGTGAAGACCACCACATGTAAGTCCCACATCGACGAAACTAAAGAGACTTGAGTACTATATAAGCTAAGGGGTTACTCCTCCCATTGCCAATTGGTTTTGGGATGGAACCTTCTTCGACTTATAAGTGCTCACCTCTCTCGACGGGCGTGGCCTAGGCCCGATGCATGAATCTAACATGTGATGTTTTAAATTAGGGAAAGGATCAATCTTTTAAGTAATTATTGCTGTTTGTGATTGTGTAATTAAAGTTGTTTAGGTGTGAATTCAAGCTAAAATCACATTCTTAGTTGTTTGAGTGAGGCAAGACCAAGTAAAAGTTTTTAGCTTTGATATGATTACTAATTTGGGATCTTTTGTACATGTTACTCATTCAATTTTACTAGAGATGTATAAAAGATACAAGTAGCTAAGTTTTGAGGTTCTTTCAGTATCGAAACTATCGTTGTAGTTAGTGTTTTCTGAGATCGTTGTACGCGAATAAGTAAGCTATATTTTTTATTCCCCAAATGAGAGACATAACGTAAAATTGGGCCGTTGTATCTCATTCGATGGCATTCAAACTTCAGAGTTATTGTCAGCTGTTTAGTTATTTGTTTAGATATTACATTTAAATGAGCTTAGTTTGAGGCACGAAAACTAGTTTTAGGAGAGTGGTAATGATATTTTTTAATGATTATAAGTAACAAGATGAACAAATTATTGTTTTCGTATGTCTATGAGTTTATGATATAAATATAACTCGACTCGCACAATGATATTTATTGTTTTCGTGCCTCAAACGAAGTATTAGTTCAGGGGTTCATTGTTTATTTCGGATCCATGATGATATATTAGGTTTTAGGATGTTAATCTGCATTGCACCGCATTGCAAGTAATTTTTCTTAAATTATATTATTGCATTTAATACGTAGTACTATTTAGTAAAGTGTGAGGCTATGGCATTCAGAGTTATACTGAAATGTGAGGTGATATTCACGATCATCATATGATGTGCAGGTGATCCAGGGAGATGTTCTGAAATGTGAGCTTCCGTATTTTGATATTTGCGTAGCCAACATCCCGTACCAGATCTCATCTCCCCTTGTGTTCAAGTTACTCGATGTGAATCAACGTCAGAACTTCAGATGTGCTATCATAATGTTCCAACGAGAGTTTGCAATGAGGCTAGTCGCGCAGCCTGGTGACAAGCTTTACTGTCGTCTGTCGGTTAATACTCAACTCCTTGCTCGTGTTAATCATCTCCTCAAAGTCGGGAAGAACAATTTTAGGCCGCCACCGAAGGTTGATTCGTCTGTCGTTCGTATCGAGCCTAGAAAACCTCTCCCGATACCAGCCAGCAAACTCAAGGAGTGGAACGGGATGCTGTCGCTGTGTTTCAGCAGGAAGAACAAAACTCTCGGTTCAATTTTTGCGCAGAAGAAGGTCGTCCAAGCGCAGGAAAAGAACTACAAGACCTTGGAATCACTAGGGCAGTTCAAGAACGAAGATGATGCTACTGTGACTATTGATATCTCTGACTTGGCGGATGAAACTGTCGATAAAATTGTGTTTTTCGATCAAAATGGGGAAGAGGTTATGGAAGTTGATGGCGGAAAAGCTGATGATGATGAAATGGAGGTTGAAGGTTCAGATGATGAATCTGACGGTTCGAGTTTCAAAGAAAAACTTGTCGGTGTGCTGAAGAAGTACGATTATGCAGACAAGCGATCGTCTAAACTCACTCAGAATGAGTTTATACATCTACTATCGATATTCAACCAGGCGGGTATTCACTTTACTAGCACTAAATAATGTGTTCAAATTTTGGTAGTTCTTGTTTTCAAAAAAAAAGCGAAATTTTTGATAGATTCCTACTTTTAAATGATTTGTGTGCTTGTATAACTTTTATCATATTTTTATTAGGAACATGGGTAGTAGACTGCTGTGATCTTTTAACTAGCATGGTAAAACTGATACAACCTAAATGACGTAATATTTCAAACCCAACCGAAAACCTAAGTTTAAATTCAGAAACTGCAGTTGTACTAGCGTATGGTATGTTGCCTTTTATCAGGGTGATACGTACAAAGTATATAATAATGACAAGCGTTTGTTGACCCATATAAATATCTGTCTACACCTTTTATCCCGTCCTAGAAAAGAAAGGGTTCAGTCTAGGGGTGTAAATGATCAGAGCCGGCTCGCCGAGCCCTCGGAATCAAATCGGTCAAAGCTCGGCTCGAGCTCGGTCAAACTGATCTATTTCTGTACATTATATTTTGCTACAATTATAGATTTTTTTTTGTAATATCTTTAGATCGATTTTTTTTAATAGAATATTTTATTATAATTGTTATATAATATATTTATTATAATAGATATTAAAAAAAGCGTAGAAAAATAATATCTAACAAAGCTCGGATTGGGCTCGAGTTGAGCTCGAGACTTCTTCTGAGCTGATTCCGAGCTTTGAATTTTTGAGCTCGGTAAATTCAGAGCCGATTCCGAGCTCGAGAAATTTTTTCCGAGCCGATTCCGAGCTCACCCAAGCTCGGAATCAGATCGGCTCGGTTACACCCCTAGTTCAGTCAATCGTTTGTTACGACGTTTTACGACCACCTGAAAAAACTGTGGCAACGAGTTAGGGTTGTCATCTGTAATCGTTTAACTAAGTTATGGCCAATGAGACTATGAGAGTCTTTTAATTTACAACACACAAAAAAAACTACTCAGGTCTTCAATTCTTTTGACTAAAATTTAAATCATTTATCACTTATTATTATACATTTCTCAAAAGCTTTATTGGTTTACCAAGCACGACATGTAATGGTTGATCTGCACGCTTGTCAAAAAGCCGCATCTCCAACCACTTTAATTCGTCGTCACCACTACAATACATGTTGGCGTTTTTATACTCAGTGACAATGCTCCCATAAATATCAACGGTGTCAACCTTTCTTGTCATCGTTATCGTTATCGTTGGTGGTAACTACAACTCCAAAAGTAGCATGAACCACATACTGGAATAGTACATAGTACACGTCCACAAAGCCATGAGCACCACCGATACGACTCATGAGAAGCTTGTCATATGAATCTTCACCGGCTATATCACAACCACAAGGTCTCGAACACGATCCTTGAGACAAATATCCAAAGTTGGCTTCAAAGTAGATATGACCAGAGAGGGTATGATAGCACCATTATGATCAGGACCGTTCAAAGATAATGTTCCACGGTTCCAAATAGTCTCGGAATCATGAGGATTACTACGATCGTAGAGATTAAAGCAAAGACAACCCTCCTCCAATGCTAGAATTGAGCCATATATTTCACAGGGCTTACCGTCATTAAATTCAGTAGATATGTTCACACCGAGTACCTCTATTAAAGGTGTAGTTAAACAATTGTCATAATCATCGTATTGAACTTGACGCCGAAGATACGGAGTGATTGAAGATGCCGTTGGTAGAGTGGCATGAAGTTTCTCGAGTTCACGTTCTTCGTCATACATTGTCTTCAAGTAGCCAATTCAGCGAGCTATATATCTTCCAGCTGCATTACAAAATAATAAAAGCTGCAAAATAAGATCGTACGGGTGAAAATTGATAATATATTCTACATATACGGAGTATATATTTTGGAAAGAGTGTTATATCCCAAGATAAATAAATAAAATCTAAATATTCCATTTTCTAAGTAAAAATCAGTCGATCAAACTACCAAATATTAGGGTGTCGGTATCATAACCAATACGAATTAATCGACGCAAGGACTCCTTAACGACTTGTTAAATTGCTTACTCAAATGGGACTAATGTTCTACCTCGACTCAAAAAATCAAAGCCTATACTTAATATATTCTCTCGATATAAAAAGCCTACCTAGCATGTTATAAGTCCTATTCTCATGGCTCAGACAACACGATAGATGCATTACGAAACAACATTAAATTGTCCCGAATACAAGTTCTACAGTAGTAGAAATTATATTGAGTAAAATTAGTAAAATTAATAATGATAAACACTACGACACACAAGGATCAAGACTCGACTCTCGTAGTAATCTCAACCAAGAATCAATAATGCCAAATTAGAACAATAAGACCAATCAATAAGCACAACCCTAATCAAACCTAAGCAAGACAATTCAACAATTCGGAGTCGTCACGCTAATTAATTCATATTACGGTTCAACCAAACCCTAATACAAAACTACTCAAGAACTAAACTAATAATAACAACAATAATATAAAGAAGCATAATAAAAATAAATAAAGAGAAAGGGAGAGAAAACTTAGTCTTAATTGAAGTCATCATCTTAAAAGAAGGAAGAAGAGAGAAAATTAATCCTAAAACTACCCTAATCTACTCCTACTCCTAATTCTACTCTACGTTCTACTGTCCTACTAGACCTGGCAAACAGATCGGGTCGTGTCGGGTTCGTGTTCGTGTCAATGTTAAATGGGTCATTATCCTCCCAACCCTAACCCGACCCATTTACATAATCGTGTCAATTGCCTCAACCCTAACCCGACCCATTTATTTTTTTCATAACCCAACCCGACTTGTTTAACCCATTTATCTTTTGGCAGATCAATTTTAACCCATTTAACCCATATAACCCATTTAAATTAACCTATAACCCATTTAAATTTCTAACTTGGGCGACTTATGTATGAGTCATTAACCTAAATTTTAAATTTGAATACTCCCTCCGATTCATCAGATTCTTAACATTTCAATATGGCACAATTATTAAGGAAAGTCAAAAAAGTGGGTAAACAAGTGGGGGAAGAGTATTAATCAAAGAATAAATAAAACATGTGTTAGTAAAAAAAAAACTATCCAAAAAGGGAAATGTTAAGAAATGGAAAATCACCCCAATAAAGAAAACGTTAAGAATCTGGTGAATCAGAGGGAGTATTATGTTTTAATATTTTAGATAGTTTACTGTTCTGATTAATCCAATTATGTCACTTTTAGATGATTAACGGGTTACTCGTGTCAAATTCGTGTCGGCAGACTGCAACCCTAACCCGACCCATTTAATTCTGTGTCGTGTTCGTGTCGACCCAATTACTTAAATGGGTCACTTTATCTCAACCCAAACCCGCTAACTTCGTGTCGGGTTCGTGTCGTGTTATCGTGTCGTGTCACTCATTGCCACCTCTATGTCCTACGTTTTTTTTTAGTGAAAATATTTATATTATAATAATAACTGTTCTGAACCATAAAGATCAGGTGGTACAATCACAATACAAATACAACAATAACCACATACTTCCTCCATTCCAATAGGTTCTTTACGTTTCACTTTTTTGACACTATTCATAAGTACGTAGAATCTTCGATATAACTTCTAAAATACAAAATAAAAAATAGTCACGTGTGATCTTGTTTTAATTGTCTTATCGATCACATTATTAATATCAAAATTTTAAAATTTTTGAGAATACGAAACCAAAGATATGAACGAAACCAAACAAGTATTGATGTACGTGCATAAAGCAAACGTAAAGAACCTATTGGAATGGAGGAAGTATAAGATTAAAGGATACAATTAGAACTGTTACAAACTCGTAAACGCATCTGGTAATAAAAAAAGATAGGTGGAGTACGGAAACTTAGGCACAAACAATTACTTCAACCTTGCAATTAGCGCTCAGATCTTCTACGTTTGATCGTTTGTCTAATGAAAAGTACAATAATTCTCCTCTAATATTGCTAACTGCCACTCCAAACTCCTTTTTCTTGTTTTGGGTCATGCCACTTGTGAGCCCAATTCTTCTTCTTTTTTTATTTATTTAACTCCCAACTCCAATTTCTTAGGGCCCATTTGCATCTTAGTCTCCTTGCTTCAATTGTACAGTGACTCGATCAATCTCGTCTCATATTTCAGCACAATTGTCTCCTCCCTACAAATAGTTACATAAAATCGCAATAAAGTGCTAGTTTGTGGTACTTTAGTTACAAATAGTTACATAAAATCGCAATAGAGGAATGATCAATCTTAGGATTATTGGGTTTTGCGAAATTGATGTTTGTCTAGTTTGTGGTACTTTAGGGGCTTCTCTTTTTACTTGTTTTATTGTAGTTTTTGGAATTCTGGTCTTGTAATTGAAATTGGAGTTATAGATGAAGGCAACTAGGCTGAGATGTAGGTGACAGTGGTGAGTAGGTTGGAAGTGGTTGTGACGGTAATTGAACTTGTTTAGGGACGAGTTCGAATAAAATCACACACTTTGCTATTAACCACTCCGTAGCATGCTAAAGTTGTTGAAGAATTTTGCGAAACAAATATTAAGTCATTCTGTGTGTGTAATGCCGCCTTGGGTTTCATGTCATATACGTTGTTTTCTAGTACGATTCGTTTAAAATGTTAAATGAGTGAAGGTGAACTATAAATATTTAGCTGCTAATATGATTATAAACTTGGAGTGATCGTGTATTGAATAAATGAGACATGAAATATAGAATTCGGGTAAAACCTCATTCGAAACTTCACATAGTTATGGTGAAATGTGAGGTAATATGCATAATAGTCATGATGTGCAGGTGATTCAAGGAGATGTTCTGAAATGTGAGCTTCCGTATTTCGATATTTGCGTAGCCAACATCCCGTACCAAATCTCGTCTCCCCTTGTGTTCAAGTTACTCGATGTGAATCAACGTCAAAACTTCAGATGTGCTATCATAATGTTTCAACGAGAGTTTGCGATGAGGCTAGTTGCTCAGCCTGGTGACAAGCTGTACTGTCGTCTGTCGGTTAATACGCAGCTCCTTGCTCGTGTTAATCATCTCCTCAAAGTCGGGAAGAACAATTTTAGGCCGCCACCGAAGGTCGACTCCTCTGTTGTTCGTATTGAGCCTAGAAAACCTCTCCCGATACCAGCCAGCAAACTCAAGGAGTGGAACGGGATGCTGTCGCTGTGTTTCAGCAGGAAGAACAAAACTCTCGGTTCAATTTTTGCGCAGAAGAAGGTTGTCCAAGCGCTGGAAAAGAACTACAAGACCTTGGAATCACTAGGGCAGTTCAAGAACGAAGACGATGCTACTGTGACTATTGATATCTCTGACTTGGCGGATGAAACTATCGATAAAATTGTGTTTTTCGATCAAAATGGGGAAGAGGTTATGGAAGTTGATGGTGGAAAAGCTGATGATGATGAAATGGAGGTTGAAGGTTCCGATGATGAAGCTGACGGTTCGAGTTTCAAAGAAAAACTTATCGGTGTGCTGAAGAAGTACGATTATGCAGACAAGCGATCGTCCAAACTCACACAGAACGAGTTCATACATCTACTATCGATATTCAACCAGGCGGGTATTCACTTTACTAGCACTAAATAATGTGTTCTAATTTTGGTAGTTCTTGTTTTCAAAAAAAGCGAAAATTTCTGTATGATTCTTATTTTTATTAGGAACATGGGTAGATTGCTGATGTACTCCGTGTTAAGTTGCATTGGTAAATTGCTACCACCTGAATGACTTGATATTTCAAATCCGACCGAAAATCTAAGTTTAAATTTCGAAAATGCAGTCGTAGTGGCATATGGTACATTGCCTTTTATTAGGGTGATATGTATATAATAATGACAAGCGTATGTTGATCCGTATAAATCTTTTTTTACGCCTTTATCGCGTCCTAGAAAATAAAGTGTTCTTTCAATCGTTTATTACAACGTCTTATGACCACCTGAAAAAACTATGTCGCAATAAGTTATGGTTGTCAACTATTATCATTTAACTATTTTAAGAAAATGGTATGCTAACAAAGTGATTAATTCGATTGGCTATTCGTATGCGGCCCGGTCATCAATCAATGGGCTGCACTTTCGATGGCCTGCCTGCCCTTCAATGTCCAAATTTCTTAAAGCGGGTTGGGCCCAAGCCTTGATTTTTATGGCCCGACCCTCCGGTCCTTCCCTTTTCAACAATTTTCTAGCCAACCAATAGGGCTCGGGCTTTTAATTTTAAGGCCAGCCCGGCCCAAGTCCGATCCGCCATACTAATGGGCTGTGCCCCCTGGCCTGATCTAGTGATTTGAGACCCGGCCTGTGGCCAGGTCTAGTGATTGTTATTTTGGGTCAGTCTGTTTATATAAGATGGTCCATATAACACTTTGTGAAACAGTAAAACAAAGTGTTTTTATATGGGCTCTATAATAGCCTATCTTTTTTGTGGTAAAACCGTATAACCCGCAAAAGTTTTGTTGGGTTACTTGATAATTTGATACAGCTCATGTTTTGATTAAAAGACGTATATGAAGTATTCCTCAAAGAAATGATTTTTATACTGCAAATGCATTAGATAAATTATTGATATTTGAAAACAACTTTAAAATTATTACTTACATTCCAAATTAAGTGTCCTTATACAAGTGTGAAAAAACACAAGATACATGAAATGTACAATATTTAATGTTTGTCGATATATAAACATGTACAATTTTCATATATGATATACAATTATTCATTACGAAGTATTTTTCATGTTTGCTATTCCGACAAACGTGAAAATTAAGGCCAAGCAAGCGGGTTGGACTAAGCCACAACTGCAGGCCAATTTTGTTGGCCTAAGAGGACTAACAGTGGGCGGCCCTAGCGGGCTAATAGTGGATTTCGGGTTAGAACAGGCTCATTTTAATACTATTCTTTCAAACCATGTGAAAATGTCGGGTTTAAATGTCTAATGACTAAAAAGGATAAATTTGTTTAAATCACCCCCACATCTTTCCTTGCAGGTAGAATGCTCGGAAATTAGTATATTTTACAGTAGCGTTTAACTTAAAAATGATACTCCGTACGATAAACAAATACCTCTGTTACTCGCAAGGTAAAAAAATTGAAATGTCACCTTCAAGCAGGCGTCCAAAAGCTCCACACGTCCCGACATACAAAGTAGAAACGCCAACGGTACTACTTGACTTTCACCGATAATTACTGATACTTAAACCTTACAGAAATTTCAATCTCATAATTTCTGCGTCCAATTTTCCGACTAACTGCATTGTAGATATCAATTTTAAACTCGGCCACCCCACTTATCGGATGCTCAATACCATCGGTGTCAGCTGCGCCCAAGTTTGCTTCAATAATCAAAAATGAATACATCGGAACATAAACGATAGATTTCAACATTGAGATTGGAGACCCAAACTTTGCTTCTACTGCCTTATCCCGTGGCCGATAAAAAAGCCTATTCGAGTAGTATTTTTGCTGGTAACTTGTTGAATAATCATAACCGCCATAACGTCCAAACAAAGTCCCGTATAAAAAGGATGCAGAAGTGCCACAATGACCATTACAAAACAACTTTACCTCTACCAAAGCTTGAAATGCACTACAGAAAATTGAGTAGTGTACCGCTGCGAATCCATTGTCGCCACGAACAATTGAACACAAGCGTAAGTTCGGATATATCGAGCCAAGATTACCTATGTTCCAACAAAAACGACCCCTGCTCACTTCAAGGTTACCGACTGGGTCTTTCAAATATAGGATCACACTAAACTCACTATTCGCAATAGGACGACAGTTAACGTCTATAGATATAAGGCCATCTTCTGACAACATCTCTGAATGGGCATCATCTCTATTATAAATGGCAATTTTATAACATCCCTCATCTGCTACGATCACTCCACTCAAAGCAGAAATTTTTTCAGTGATACCAGCGACATATACGGAAAACACCTCAGTTCCATGTCTTCCAAAATGATCTGGAGGTATGTTTCTAAAGAGTAAAAGGCGAGATAAAGTTGTCATTCAAGAGCACTTCATAATATGTAAAAAGAAATACATGATGTATGCGAGAAAGCATGTCTTATTACCTGGGGATAAAAGGCGCCGAATCATGTCCATCATAACATGCCTAAACATAAATGACACCGTCAGATCGGATCAGATGCAAGCTTGAGGATTACGGGCAAACAAAACAATAAACATTACAAAAATAAGTTCAGCTCACCTTGGAGAATCTCAAATATCGATGTTTATAAAGATAGCGATATGGATGGTCCCATGATGCAGTCACATCAACACAAAGATATTGTGTGTCGATACGTTTAGTAGTTTGAGTATAAGAAGAAGCC
The DNA here is from genome assembly GCA_023091065.1 of Dianthus caryophyllus. Lineage (NCBI taxonomy): Eukaryota > Viridiplantae > Streptophyta > Magnoliopsida > Caryophyllales > Caryophyllaceae > Dianthus > Dianthus caryophyllus. Next base: position 28,837,201 of record CM041529.1, read on the forward strand.
TGGAATAGTAGTACGCAGTTATCGGCAATATTGCCATTGGAATCCCACATATTTACTTTCATGGAAAGGGATGAATACGCTGGTGCTGTCACCACATTTCTCAGAAGCTCGATTGGTTTACCGAGCACGATACGTAAAGGTTGATGTTTAGGCTTGTCGAAAAGCCGTGTCTCCAGACACTTCAATTCGTCCTCGCCACTACAATACGCAGTGACAATGCTTCCGTAAATATCAGTGTCATTACATTTTTCGGCATCACAATCCTTTCTGGTAACGACAACCTTAAAAGAAGCATAAGCCGCAAACTGGAATACCACAAAGTAGACATCCAAAGAGCCGTTAGCACAATTAACTTGACGACTGAGAAGTTTGTCATATGACTCTCCATCCACAAGATTCAATTCGATGCGTTGATCCACAAACATAGCATTCCGAATCTTATCCATGAGACGTATAACCAAAACTGGGTTCAACGAAGGGAAGACTTGAGAAGATATGATAGCACCGCCATGAGGAACGTTCAAAGATAAAGTTCCTTTTTTCAAAATAGTCTCAGAATCTTCAGGGTTAGTACGATTATAGAGATTAAAGCGAGTAAAACCTTCCTCCACTACTAGAATATCACCGTAAATTTCAGAGGGTGTGTCGTCATTAAAATTGGTGGTAATACTAACAGAGAGTATCTCTATTAACGGCATCACTATACTATGCTTATAGTCATCACGCTGAACTTTACGACGAAGATAGGGGGAGATTGAGGAAGATGTTGTTGATAGAGTGGCATGAATTTCCTGTAGTTTACGCTCTTCTTTATCAAGTAAACGTTCCATCTTTGTTTTTTTGGATTCAACCATCTGTGATGAAATCAGGTATTAAAGCCTCTAATTTATTAAATAGATTGTTAGATAACTAGATTATAATCTCTACATTGTACTAAACCAGGTTATGAAATCCAAATAAAATAAAACAAATTATTAGGAAAAACAAAAAGAAAAATTACCGAGAAAGTGATGAAGAAGAGGGAGAAGGATCAGAGGGTTAAGCGTCAATAGGAGAGACTTGCGGTGACAACAACTTGGTTGGTTTTAGACGCTGTCGATTTTTATTTATTTTTTAATTTTTTTTTTTCATAAATAAATAAAATAAGATCAAGGGTAGAAAAAAAATCGTGTCTGCACACTCGCCTCTATTCTCATAAAGTAATCATTGGGAATTTTGATCGTGTGATTAAACTTGTGCATGGATTAGTTTATTACAGTATATGATTATGTCTCGATATTAATAGTAGTATTAAGTTTAATAATAAATGTAACCTTTGGCTTTCCATCTAAAGTCTATATAAGGTGGTTAGTTGTAATGTAAATGGAATCAACTCATAATAATATAATCATCTATTTCTCTAAAATGTATTCTTCTATAAAACTTAACATGGTATCAAAGCCATCCAGGTTCTGAGTACCGATCACGTAAGTTTTCCGCTGCCTCGCCGGTGGGTTTATGTCTATACCCACCGGCGGGATTTCGATCATTGTTAAAAATAAAAAAAAATAAAAAAAAAAAAAAAAAAAAAAAAAAAAATCTGTTGTTTAATCTTAATGGCAGCATGAAATAATTTCTTTAACAATAGTATTTGCTTTAATAATAATAATAATAATAATATGAATGTTTCTCGGCATGTGAAACTATTGATGTCATTTTTCAGTGGTCTTTGTTTCTACCCTCAAACTCTCAAAGAAAGCACTAATTGAAGTTTTGGTTTTTCCCAAACACTCCAGCACCACCCTTCTTGTGCTGTGGTCCGTTTTTTTTTAAGAATTCCATTCCCTTGATAATCCATTATGGGTCTTTTCTTCAATTCGATTATTCAACTTCGTTACGGCGGTATTGAAAATTACTGGCGAGTTACGCACCGAAAAAAAATTACTGGCGAGTTACGCACCGAAAAAATTACTGGCGAGTTACGCACTGAAAAAATACTGGCGAGTTACGCATTTGAAGATTGTCTGGCGAATCCTATACGCACTTATTTTACCACTATTGCCGCGATGAAGTCTGAAGATGAAGATTGAAGATGAAGACATCTTTTCCAATCGCAACGTTCGTTGCACTACCGTTACGATTGCGGGAGGGTAATAGGAATATGAAGAGTGTATTGAATAATGTAGTGATAATGGCTAGTAATAAGTATTAGTATTAATGTGAGACTCTTAGTTATCTCCATAATTATAAACCTACCTTGTATATATATATCATCTCATTTGTAGATCAACTCATAATAATACAACAATATTATCAATGAAATTATATTCTCATAAAGTAATCATTGGGAATTTTGATCGTGTGATTAAAGTTGTGCATGGATTAGTTTGTATGTTAATTGCGTTTTAAGGTCGTGTGATGTTTTAAATTAGGGAAAGGATCAATCTTTTAAGTAATTATTGCTGTTTGTGATTGTGTATTAGCTAGTGGAATACTCCGTATATAGCATGTGAAAATTCTAGTGTGTGGCGAAAACGATAATGAAATCGTTATATGCGTGCGTATGAATCCTTGATTTCAATGTTGTTGGTTTTTTAATTCATGAGTGAGTCAAGACCAAGTAAAAGTTTTTAGCTTTGATATGATTACTAATTTGGGATCTTTTGTACATCTTACTCATTCAATTTTACTAGAGATGTATAAAAGATACAAGTAACTAAGTTTTGAGGTTCTTTCAGTATCATAACTATCGTTGTAGTTAGTGTTTTCTGAGATCGTTGTACGCGAATAAGTAAGGTATATTTTTTATTCACCAAATGAGATACATAACGTAAAATTGGGCCATTGTATCTCATTCGATGGCATTCAAACTTCCGAGTTATTGTCAGCTGTTTTGGTAATTAGTTTAGATATTACATTTAAATGAGTTTAGTTTGAGGCACGAAAACTAGTTTTAGGAGAGTGGTAATGATATTTGTTAATGATTATAAGTAATAAGACGAACAAATTATTGTTTTCGTATGTCTATGAGTTTATGGCATTCAGAGTTATACTGAAATGTGAGGTGATATTCATGATCATCATGATGTGCAGGTGATCCAGGGAGATGTTCTGAAATGTGAGCTTCCCTATTTTGATATTTGCGTAGCCAACATCCCGTACCAGATCTCGTCTCCCCTTGTGTTCAAGTTACTCGATGTGAATCAACGTCAAAACTTCAGATGCGCTATCATAATGTTTCAACGAGAGTTTGCGATGAGGCTAGTCGCTCAGCCTGGTGACAAGCTTTACTGTCGTCTGTCGGTTAATACTCAGCTCCTTGCTCGTGTTAATCATCTCCTCAAAGTCGGGAAGAACAATTTTAGGCCGCCACCGAAGGTCGACTCCTCTGTTGTTCGTATTGAGCCTAGAAAACCTCTCCCGATACCAGCCAGCAAACTCAAGGAGTGGAACGGGATGCTGTCGCTATGTTTCAGCAGGAAGAACAAAACTCTCGATTCAATATTTGCGCAGAAAAAGGTCGTCCAAGCGCTTGAAAAGAACTACAAGACCTTGGAATCACTAGGGCAGTTGAAGAACAAAGACGATTCTACTGTGACTATTGATATCTCCGACTTGGCGGATGAAGCTGTCGACAAAATTGTGTTTTTCGATCAAAATGGGGAAGAGGTTATGGAAGTTGATGGCGGAAAAGCTGATGATGATGAAATGGAGGTTGAAGGTTCAGATGATGAAGCTGACGGTTCAAGTTTCAAAGAAAAACTTGTCGGTGTGCTGAAGAAGTACGATTATGCAGACAAGCGATCGTCTAAACTCACGCAGAATGAGTTCATACATCTACTATCTATATTCAACCAGGCGGGTATTCACTTTACTAGCACTAAATAATGTGTTCTAATTTTGGTAGTTCTTGTATTAAAAAAAAAGCGAAAAATTCTGTTAGATTCTTATTTTTATTAGGAACATGGGTAGATTGCTGATGTATTAAGTTGCATTGGTAAAATTGCTACCACCTGAATGACTTGATATTTCAAATCCGACCGAAAACCTAAGTTTAAATTCCGAAAATGCAGTCGTAGTGGCGTATGGTACGTTGCCTTTTATTAGGGTGATATGTACGAAGTATATAATAATGACAAGCGTATGTTGATCCGTATAAATCTTTTTTTACGCCTTTATCGCGTCCTAGAAAATAAAGTGTTCTGTCAATCGTTTATTACGACGTTTTATGACCAGTTGACCACCTGAAAAAACTATGTCGCAATGAGTTAGGGTTGTCAACTATGATCATTTAACTAATTTACGGCCGATGGGAGTACCACTGATGCTTCAGTTGATAATGACATAACGTCATTGCTATATGAAAAAATAAATGAATACGATGCTATGCAAAAACATTATTTTAAGAAAATGGTATGCTAACAAAGTGATTAATTCGACTGGCCATTCGTGTGGCCCGGCCCAGCCCAGTCCGTCCAATGGGCTGCATTTTCATTGGCCTGCCTTGACCCTTCAATGTCCCGCCCGCCTAAAAACGGGTCGGTCCTTCCCTTTTCAACAATTTTCTAACCAATAGGTGGGGCTCGGGATTTGAATTTTAAGACCAGCCCGGCCCAAGTCCGATCCGCCATACTAATGGGCTGTGCCCCCTGGCCTGATCTAGTGATTTGAGACCCGGCCCGTGGCCAGGTCTAGTGATTGCTATTTTGGGTCAGTCTGTTTATATAAGATGGTCTTTATAACACTTTGTGAAACAGTAAAACAAAGTGTTTTTATATGGGCTCTATAATAGCCTATCTTTTTTGTGGTAAAACCGTATAACCCGCAAAAGTTTTGTTGGGTTACTTGATAATTTGATATAGCTCATGTTTTGATTAAAAGACGTATATGAAGTATTCCTCAAAGAAATGATTTTTATACTGCAAATGCATTAGATAAATTATTGATATTTGAAAACAACTTTAAAACTATTACTTACATTCCAAATTAAGTGTCCTCATACGACAAGTGTGAAAAAGCACAAGATACATAAAATGTACAATATTTAATGTTGTCGACATATAAACAGGTACAATTTTCATATATGATCCACAATAATTCATTACGAAGTATTTTTCATGTTTGCTATTCCGACAAACGTGAAAATTAAGGCCAAGCAAGCGGGTTGGACTAAGCCACAACTGCAGGCCAATTTTGTTGGCCTAAGAGGACTAACAGTGGGCGGCCCTAGCGGGCTAATAGTGGATTTCGGGTTAGAACAGGCTCATTTTAATACTATTCTTTCAACACATGTGAAAATGTCGGGTTTAAATGTCTAATGACTAAAAAGGATAAATTTGTTTAAATCACCCCCACATCTTTCCTTGCAGGTAGAATGCTCGGAAATTAGTATATTTTACAGTAGCGTTTAACTTAAAAATGATACTCCGTACGATAAACAAATACCTATGTTACTCGCAAGGTAAAAAAATTGAAATGTCACCTTCAAGCAGGCGTCCAAAAGCTCCACACGTCCCGACATACAAAGTAGAAACGCCAACGGTACTACTTGACTTTCGCCGATAATTACTGATACGTAAACCTTACAGAAATTTCAATCTCATAATTTCTGCGTCCAATTTTCCGACTAACTGCATTGTAGATATCAATTTTAAACTCGGCCACCCCACTTATCGGATGCTCAATACCATCGGTGCCAGCTGCGCCCAAGTTTGCTTCAATAATCAAAAATGAATACGTCGGAACATAAACGATAGATTTCAACATTGAGATTGGAGACCCAAACTTTGCTTCTACTGCCTTATCCCGTGGCCGATAAAAAAGCCTATTCGAGTAGTATTTTCGCTGGTAACTTGTTGAATAATCATAACCACCATAACGTCCAAACAAAGTCCCGTATAAAGATGATGCAGAAGTGCCACAATGACCATTACAAAACAACTTTATCTCTACAAAAGCTTGAAATGCACTATGGAAAATTGAGTAGTGTACCGCTGCGAATCCATTGTCACCACGAACAATTGAACACAAGCGTAAGTTCGTATATATCGAGCCAAGATTACCTATGTTCCCACAAATACGACCCCTGCTCACTTCAAGGTTACCGACTGGGTCTTTCAAATATAGGATCACACTAAACTCACTATTCGCAATAGGACGACAGTTAACGTCTATAGATAAAAGGCCATCTTCTGACAACATCTCTGAATGGGCATCATCTCTATTATAAATGGCAATTTTATAACATCCCTCATCTGCTACGATCACTCCACTCAAAGCAGAAATTTTTTCAGTGATACCAGCGACATATACGGAAAACACCTCAGTTCCATGTCTTCCGAAATGATCTGGAGGTATGTTTCTAAAGAGTAAAAGGCGATCCTCCGCTTGTGGGTCATCTCTCCCACTACGGAAACCTTCAAAATACACGGTCGGACGGAGGCATTTGAAGGTGACTGAAGCAGCGAACGGCTCAGTGATCCCAAATACAACATTGATCATGGCGGGACTTAGCGCATTATTGGTGATTGCAAACCCGTTGTAAGATTTGGTAGCGGAACACTTGTCCCTCAACGCAAGGATGCTAGTTTCGAATTTTTCTCCAGAACCATTTGCCGACGTCGTCTACATTATCGTCTTCCCGCCCGATTGATCAAGGTTAAATACTATAGTATTATCGTTGTTCATTTTTTTGGTTAAGTTTAACAATTAAATATTAAATAAAAAAATAAATATTTTTGGGATGATAAAATACAACAGTAGAGTATTTTATGTTTCAAAATTGAAATGCAGCTCCAGAATTCCACCCAACTTGCTTTAGTAGAGAAACGTTAGTAGAGAAGCATTTACGTATAAGTCTGATGTATGGCATGCATGTTATTTATTTCTAACCTTTACTACTATTTATGTTTAAATTGAGTTTTTTTTTTTTTTCCAAAAGGAATAACATTTTATACAGTATATTTTCAAAATTGAAATACAGTACTATTAAATATTAAATAAATAAATAAATATTTTTAGAATGGTAAAATACAACGGACACTACAACAAAATGACACTTTTGCCACGGAGAAATTTGTGCCACAAGTACAAAATTTTTGTTACAAACTTATATAATCACTTGTGCCACAGAAATAACTATAATTGTGGCAAAGACAACTATTTAGCTACAAATCAAGTCACGCATGTGGCAACAACATCTATTCATGCCACAAGAAAAAATAAAATTGTGGCAAAAAATCTATTGTGCCACATAAATTGTTAAAATCGTGTCATAAACTTCTATTTTGCCACAAGTCAACCCACGCACGTGGCAAAAAGACCAACATAGTTAAAAATTGTAAATTTGCTTGCATTATTACTACAAAATGCATAAAATGTGATGAAAAATTATGACGCAAAATAGTTATATGGTATAAATATCGTGTCATAAACTTTTATTTTGCCTCGACGAACGCTTTCGAAATAAACAGTTGGCCGGTGACACTTCATCGTCACCGAAATCACTCCACATTAGGAGGCATCTTCATTTCAAAAATCACGTTCACTAGCTACGGACTAGCCGACTCGTCTGTGATTGCAAAACCATTGTATGGTTTTCATTGGAACACTTTGATCTAAGTCTTAAAATACTATCATTAAACTGGTTCCAAAACAATTCGTCGTCGGTTGCTTCACTATTGGCAACCGAAATGTCAAGATTGAAAATCACAGTATTGTGTTCCATTTTTTCTTGAGCTAAAAAAGATTAGTAGGAGAAGCGTAATTGTAAAATGATATAATTTTTGTCTTGTGTCAATTGGATATATATGTTTGGGTAATTTTATAATGTCTTGCGTAGAATTTGAACACAGTTACACTATAAGCGTATAGCGGTATCTGTATCACTTATAAATTAATTTGTACTCGTAATATTCAATGAAAATTTTCCACCCTTTAAAAAATAGGTCAAACTCCACAAAGCTATCTTAATTCTTTTAATTTGGCCTAATAAATTTGATTACGTAAGTTTATTTCAATTAATTTTATTTTGACATCATTATTTGATTTGATTTAAAACATAATGATATAGCTTAGTCTTAACCACAATAATATGTTCATAAACATATAACATGTTCCTAATAACATTCTTAAACCTTACAATAACATAGGGAGTAATACATTAACAAATACTACAAACCATGTAACATAATAATTAATACGGAGTAGTTCGTACAAACGGCCCTATATGTTTCCCCTCATTTTTTCTACACTTACAACATAAAAATATATTAAGCAATACTCCGTACTAAACTATTGTAAGCCTTACAACATAATATAATATATTAAGAAAATCTACCCACGTGAGTGCATTAAATTAATTATACGTAGAAACTAGGGTTTGATGCGTACTATTCTACCCGATATCTCCACATCTACTTCTTATGAGGGTTAAGAATACTGCGGTTATATTTGATAAGACCAATTACAGTATCACCGTTATTTCTTTTTTATTTTTTAAGGAGTGGTTTAGTTATTTCAAAAGTTTCCTGGTTTTCATAGTGTTTAAGTATTTCATCGGACACCTCGGTCTAACTCTAATTAGGGTTGCAGCTTTATCATTCAGATTAATTTTTTTATAGATATTAATTTCAATGAATCTTTGATAATACCAGCAATAGCATTAAACCTTACCGCTTCGGCTACCATTAGACATATTGTCTTAAAAGTTAAAACTTTGTCTCTCGTTCTCTCTCCGGTGTAAGTTGAGCACAACGTTTCTTATTGTCTCGACACACAACAACAATTAATTACTTGTGCCACATAATATGTCACAAAAATTATAAAATGTGGCCGGGAAAAAATCATTCTGATTGTCACAAGAAAAATTTATAAAACTAAAACAAATTATGTGGCAAATAAATGTGCCACAAAAATAACTATAATTGTGGCAAAGACAACTATTTAGCCACAAATCAAATCACGCATGTGGCAACAACATTTATTCATGACACAAGAAAAACAAATTGTGGCAAAAAATCTATTGTGCCACAGAAATTGTTAAAATCGTGTCATAAAGTTCTATTTTGCCACAAGTCAAGCCACGCACGTGGCAAAAAGACCAACATAGCTAAAAATTGTAAAATTGTTTGCATTATTACTACAAAATTCATAAAATGTGATGAAAAATTATGGCGCAAAATAGTTATATGGTACAAATATTGTGACAATTAAATTGTTTTGAGACAAAAGAATTTCATGGAACAAATTATTTGGTATGGTGCATTTATTTTACAATACGGTTATCTTACCGACACACTTAATGAATAAAGTACTGCAACAAAATTTAGTATAAACTGATTAAATTTAGTATAAAATATTATTTTTTAAAAAATATGTTACGTTTAAATCACATCAAATGAAAAATGTAAATTTAAGTATAAACTGATTAAATTTAATATTAAAAATACATTCTGTTGTTGACGTTTTTCGACTACTGGCTCTTATCTACCTCGACAAACGCTGATGAGGCTAAAGTCGTGTCACCTAATCAAAATAAACCTAAAGACAGCTAACTAGGTAGCTAGTGGCAGTAGGGTCGAATCCACAGAGAGAAGGAGTAGTCAAAGGGATGCTTAGTGGTCTAGGTCAGTCTCAAAGTAACAAAAGTCGGTGTTTTGATGGTCTAAACTAAGAACGATAAGTAAAAAGGTATAAAAAGTGTATGAGAGGGAGATTAGGGCATCAGGATCAATGTGACATCGATTCAGGAACTCAACTCAAAAGGAAATACAATCAATTGAAGCTATGCAAGTGATTAGGTTTAGGAAAACGCTCTCTCGAGTCAATTTTAACCTTAAGCAAATTTAGCGGGCTCTCGCTACGTACTAAACTTGGCTTATCATATCAATTACACGTGAGTCTAGTTTCAATTCGGCTTTCGATCTTAAACTGAAACAACCTAAATTCAATTCAATAAAGGCGTCCCTACATTCAATTGATAATAAAACGCGTAGGAAGAAATCAACTTGCATAAAATCAATCAATATAAGCAATTAAAACATGTCCTGAATCAATATCACAATCACCCTAAACCCTAATTGAGAATTAGCTATGCATGATTGAAATTAAAGCAAAACAATAATAAGAGGAAGACATGATGAAAGAAATAACAATGAATTAAACCTGGAGAAATCCTGAATTGCAATGAAAAGATCGAGTCTTGCGAAGTAATTTAATCTAAGTCTAAGAGTTTTTGAGTTTGAAAAGAGAGAAAACTAAAGTTCTAACTTAAAGCAGTAAAATAGAATGAAAAGATATCCAAAACCCTAACTTTGAGTTGTATTTATAGGAGCACGAAAATCCGGAGAATATAAGCAGCAGAACCTATCGGTTCGAGGGCAAACCGATCGGTTTTGGGGGGTGAACCGATCGGTTCAACCCTAAACCGAGCGGTTCTAAGAAGGGCAGCAACTTCCAGCAACTTTGTTCCTTGTTTCACGTATCCAGAACCTATAGGTTTGCTCTGAACCTATAGGTTTGACGTCCCAAATCATCATATTGACTCCGAATCGACTCTCGGGCTTCGTCTTGACGTCACGATACTCGTAAATGCTCCACTAACCTCAGGTTTTAGCTCAGGACCGCCAAAACCTGCAAAATGTAAACGAGGAACGACAGTATCGCAATATAAAGCAAATAGCTCCTAAAATAACAATGAAATCGAATAAACGCGAGCTAAATGCGACTGAACTGGGGGCATATAAGCTATATAAATGACATACATCAAACGCTTTCGAAGTAAACGGTTGGCCGGTGACACTTAATCGTCACCGAAATCACATCACATTAGGATACATCTTCATTTCGAAAATCACGTTCACTAGCTGCGCACTAGCCGACTCGTCCGTGATTGCAAAATCATTGTATGGTTTTCCATTGGAACACTTTGATCGAAATCTTAAAATACTATCATTAAACTAGTTCCAAAACAATTCATCGTCGCTTGTTTCACCTGGAATGTCAAGATTGAAAATCACAATATTGTATTCCATTTTTTTCTTGAGCTAAAAAATAATTAGTAGGAGAAATGTAATTGTAAAATGATATAATTTTTGTCTTGAGCTAAAAATTTATTAGTAGGAGAAATGTAATTGTAAATTTAAATGATAAGTTTAAGTTTAAGAAAGATATTAGTAATTCATGAAACTTATAAGTATTGTTTACACGAGGGTAGTAATTTGCATGCATGCCAAAACAATATCCTCTACTGAACTTGGTTTGGAAGTAACTATTTAAAATTCATGTTTGTTGAATTGTTACATTATTGTCGATGAGGATTGTGCGATAATATGTAATTGTAAAATTAACATTATGATTTCATAGTTTCTTTTAAATGATGACGAAGATATAATACAAATAAATGAGATATTTAAGCCAATACGGAGTATGTAACTATTTTTTTGGTTTCCCAACCGATATCCGAACCCATTTGGGTCGACTAATTCGGTTTCGGAGCGTGTCCCGGGGTTAAGGTTTTAAACTCCTCCCAACGGCCATGGGATCGAACCCGATCTCCTCTACCAAGTCAAATTTCCAAGACCACTGTATCAAGACCGCCGTTGATTTTGAGTATTAAATTTCACCAACTTAATTTATAAGAGTACCCATTAGTAGGGGTGGCCAAAAGTGTGGGCTGGCCCAGCCACCCCGGCCCAACTTGACTTGTGGGCCATGCACAACCTAGCTTGACATGGGCAATTTCAACCCATTAGTAAGGGATAGTTTACCTTTCTTTTAAGATTCAATTTACATAGTGTAATATTTACATTTTGGTTTAATAAAAATTTGATTTGATGGGTATTTGTGTCATTTGATGGGTTTCCTTGCTCTTTTGTGTCAAATTGAAAGGTAAACAAATGATTAGAACAGATGGAATATACTCCGTATATACTAAAACTTAGTACAACGTGTATAATTTCTTTTTTTAAAATTCGAAACTAGGAGTCTTTTGTCGATGTGTGACTCTCTTTTTACTGAAACCAATAAAAGTATGTGTTTCTTCTTCCAATTTGGTATCCTCTGCTGATGTGGGACTTTAACGTGATAAACAAGATGCATATTTTTTGTTTTTTGTAATATCTATATAAGCGGCGTAAGCAAATTTCAAATTTATACATAGTATAAAAAGAATTATTAAAATGGAACAAAACCGATAATTAAAAAAGAACACATAAAATTCTAGTGTTTTCGATAAAAAAAAAATCATTTAAAATCATTTTAAAATGATGATGATTTTTTTTACTAGCTCAATCTTTCATGAATGCCACAACTTCGAGTCAATTAAATTTATTAAAAACAATACATATGAAAATATGCAAAACAAATTGAAAGACCGAAAACTAAAAATCGTAAATATTAACGTTTCAACAAAGTAACAATTTGACAAAGGTTCGGAATTTTGGATCAATCTTTTATTGCAAACTAAACAATTACACTTCGGTTTCATATAAATTAAATAAATAAGTACAGTAATCAATTTTGAATTAAAATGATTCTTATCTATTTAATTCAATTATATTATGATGTTAAATAAAATGGAAAAAAAATAAAATTTAATACTCAGGAAGTGTTACAAAAGTGCACTGAACCAAACCGAAATGTTTATGAATGGTTTGGTTTAGGTTCGGCTTGAGGCTTCGAGCCACTAATTAACCATAACCATCACAAATCAGCGCACCAAAACAGTCGTAAAACATTAACTAAGATAATAAGAGCAAGCCATGAATGCCCCACAGCACACATGGAAATCAATTCATAGTCGAGTTATTAGTCGGCGCTTCTTCTGTACTTGTTGGTTGAGGGCTTTTAGATTGAGGTGCATTGACATTTACCATAACATAGTCTTCTTCCTGAACTGTGTGAAGTTCGTTCCAATCTACGGCAGCTGCGGAAAGTCAAGGACTACAATTTCGTAGTTGTAAGACATGAGACGAAACATTAAAATGGAGCAGAGAATGGAGCAACGCGTTGGGAAGGGGAGGACTCGGGGGAGGAAAGTAGTTAGAATACGAGTATATAATATCGAGTAGTAATTGATCTAGATATTTCTTTGAAAGGATACAATCGTTTCCCCACATTTCGCTAATGCTAACATCGGCATCCGATAACAGCCAGTAATCTGCATCGCTCTGCAATTCAAAACAAAAAAAAGAGAGACATGCGTTAGCTAGAACACAACACCGATTACCAGAAACACATCATCATCATGCTAAATACGAGTACAATTTAAGGAATCAATCTTTAACTGAAAGCACGAGTTGAACTTCCGATGTTTTTTTCACCGATATATAACACGCTAAATGGTAGGACTTACGTCAACTTCGGGTACGATCTTCATCATCCCACTCGAACACTCCTGAGCTACATAGGCATCTGCACAAATTGCCGGAGTCGCTTGTTCTTCAACTTCCGCAGCATTATCTTGGTTTACATTGTTTGGTTCATCTGATGCCGGATGTTCATTATAACCTGATGTACTTGGCTCACTAGAAGCCGCCTCACCAGCATTGATCTCTTCGAACTTTTCTTCAAATTGACTAAAAATGGAAGAATAATTACCACTTCTTACAACACCCATTTTCTAGACAACAAACATCGTCAAAGACATTGAAGATCAATCGAGGAACTAGTAAATACGAGATAAAATCATACCTCACAAGATAGACATCAATTGGACCCATTGTACTCCTAAGAACTATTCTGTATCTTCTTTGACGAGAATCAACAGCCTACGCACAGAATGTATCAGGAACAAATACCTCAAAAATTGTACTCCGTATTATGTATCTAATTGATGGGTTGATCAACATGTATAAATTCCGGTATTTTCATTTTAGCTTACCTCATCAGGATCGGGGACCTCCAACGTTGTTCCATGTGGAGCCTTAACGGCTATCAATGTCTCATTCTAAAATTACGGTACAGACAAACCGTCAACCATATCAGCAACCAGTATTAAAGAATGAGAGACGGTTTTATGCGAGCGGAGTAATTAAGAAATAAGACTACACCTGAAAACAAGGTACGGCCTTTATATCTTCCTCGGTTACAAATAGCCACCTGAATGACGTCATGAAAGTAACACCAGCATGTCAGATATATAGATCTTTGGCCTTTAAGAAACATTGAAACATGAATTGAGAGACGAGGAAAGAAATGTACTTCTGATTACTGTCGTCTTCGCTTACTTCCCTCAATCTCTCTTGCATATTCCTGATATAGTTTGAAGCATAAGCAATTGCAATGTTAAGGAAAGTCAAAAGAATAGCAAGACCGATTTTGGGTGAATTACCTAATATGTTCGTCTAATCTGCGCTCTTCCATTGAAAGCTTTTCCACATCAGCCTGGATAACAAGTAAATTTATGAATGAGCCTAAATCACCTCAAGTTCATGGACTTGTACTGTTGTACATAAAGACGTTGAAAATCAGACGGAATAACTTGATTAGATTTCTTGTGAGCTGAAATCTTTCCGAAAATAAGAAGAGATGAATATATACCTGTAGATTAACAACAGTTGGATCAACATCACCAGGCTTTGACGCATCAAATCCCCTGATAAGTAATAAAAAAAAAACGTCAGCCTACAATGACGGTGTCGGTGTCATAAGCAAAAATTATAGTAAGCAAGCAATCCAATTGAGAGATCAACGATTGTTCGTACTTCCACTGTATTCCATTTTTCAGCTTTTCGATGAGACCAATTCCCTCTAAAACATTGGTGACATCATAAATACGCCTCTTCTGGACCTGATAAGCAATATCGACGGTTTTTAGATTCCTTTATCAAGAGAAACACCAGGGGTGGATGATGAACATAATTCAATAGATCATCGGCATTACCCCTAAAACCTCAGTAGTTTTGTTCAAATCAAGAATGCCATCTTCGGCACGTCTGATCAAATTAATGAACTTTTTCGTCAACTGAACTGTATCATAAAGGGAAACATCAATGAAAATGCAAAATTGGAACCATTTCACTCTGTTAACTGAGTAAGGTTACGCTTACTTACCAAGAGAGCAGTCTGAGCGACTAGTGCCAACTGGAGTGAGGTCATTTCCCGTTGAACCTGCATAGACAACGTGAAGCAATGCTGGTGAAAATCTGCAAGATTCTTACAACTAATGCTAAGACACTTGCATGAATCTTAATTGTTACGGAGTAACAAAGTTCTAGACTGGTTCACCGACCAATGTTTGACGTGGGTGTCTGAGGTGCAACTTTATTATTCTTGGTAATCCTCGGTGCTCTTTGTCCCTTGCCAACTTTTTCCGACACGGGTGTCTGAATCGGGCTATTTACCACTTCGGTGTACCCAGGACTACTTGTCCACACAGTAGACTCAGCATCATTTTCCGCCTTGTCATTCTTCCTCTTCCTTGGCTGTACAGCACCAAATGTCACACAAAGAAATGTGCTAAGCAAAACATCATAAATTCTCCACAGCTCACGTCACTATTTTCATGCTAATTAATCAAGAAATTCAGTCACGTATGCCTGATTCACTCTCAATCATAGACTAGCTAAACTGCACAATCTCACCTAGTGAATCACATCATTTCAATTCGAACGTCGATTTAAGAAGAGTTGTTACAGCTAGGGAACAACTACGTCATCAAACTAGCAAGCTAAACGGATATTCAGCACAAACAACTTCAATGCTAAGCTTAAATTTGAAGAAAAATGAAACACTATACTAACTATCGAGTATAAACAAGCTAACCTCTGTTCTTTCAGCTTATTTTTTCCTCAACTTATGAAACACTTCGGAAACCTTCACAAGACCGATAACTTAAAAACACTAAACTTCATAAAACTTTAATCTTTAGTCTTTAGACTTCAAACAACTTAAGACGAAGGGAATGACTCATGCATCCTTCAACTTCACACCTACCGAATCACAGCATTCTAAGTCGACCATCATCCTACCGATGCAATAACAGTAAACGAATCCATTACTACATCAAAAAAGCAAGCTACACAAACATTCAACAAATGCAATCACATACTCGGAATATCGTATTCGTACCGGAATATAATTCATACTAGCAGATGAAGAAATGCATAAAAGCTAACAACAATATTACAATTTATATAACTTCATGCTTAAAATCAATTTCCTTCAAAGTAAAACGTCAAAGCACAAAAAGAGAATTTAAACAGCAATTCACCCGCCAAATTAAGCACAAACCCTTGAGCTAATTAAGCAATTGATAATTACAGAAAAATTAACACCACAAAAAGAAACTATAATTATAATTTTAATTACTAAACAAAATTAAGATCATCAATTCAATCTCAGCAAAATACAAATTAATTAATAAAAATAATTTCACCTCAGCAAAAAAAATACTAAAAATTGACCAAAAAATACTGAATACTCCGATTCACAAAGAATTACCATTTCTACAATTCGAGGTAAAGAAAGAAAGTTACTCCGTAAAATTAATTTACTGCACTTCCTAATTAATACAATTAATTCTTCAATCGAAGGTAATTAAAAAAAAAAAAAAAAAAAAAAAAAAGAGGAATTACGGGAGTTTTGAGGAGAAGAGCTTCAGGAAGAGGCGGCAGAGGATGATCGGAGAAGACGTGGTAGTCGCCGGGAAGAGGCGGCTTGAGGGAGAAGTGGAGCTGACGCTTCACCGGCGGCGGAGAGTGGTGGAGGTGGGTGGTGGAATTTGGGGCGGAGGACATTGATTTGTGTGCTCAAGTTGATCGGAAGACGGCGGAGATCTGGTGGTTCACAGTGGTGGCGACGGTGGAGAGAGAAAGTGAGATGGTGGTGGTGGTGGTGGTGGTGGGTGAAGGTATTGAGGAATGAAGGAAGGAAGAAAGAAAGGGTTGGAGGGAAATTGGTTCGGAATTAAGGGTGCTCATGTGGAGGGAAGTAAAAAATAAAAATAAAAAATACAGTAATTTTTTAATTTAATTTTTTTTTACTTTTACTAGTTATTTAAATTTAACTGCCTTTTTTTTTTTATAAATTTATTTATTGGAGTAATTTTTGGTGAAAAATTATCTATGATTATATGGGAGTGGTTAATGGGAGTAATAATGTATTTAATCTTATCAATTGTACGAATAGTTAGTATTTTGACAGAGTTATTAATCAGTTGGAATGATATTAAACGTGTGCGAGCATACAATATAATGAGATATGACACATTAAAGTTATCGGTTATAATGATACAAAGCTGATTATAATTGTTCGCCACAATTTCTATTCATTTTAAGATTCGTGTGAAATGTTTCAAATTTTATGACACATTGAAGTGCATTTAAACTCGTTTAAAATCTTGTATAAAAATTTACAGCTAATAATTTTATAGTTTGTACGGAGTAACATACTCCGTATAGCAATATGTAAGAAGTATTGTAACATCAAAAAAAAGAAAATAATAAAAACCGATACGGAGTACAATATATTCAAGTAAAAAGTTAACTGTAGTTAAAATAGTTGAAGTAAAAAATTAGGAATTAAGGTAACTAAAGGATGGTAAAATTGTAGATTAGGTGAGCAATTGAGGATGTTGGGCTTAAGACATGAAAGATTGAAAACAAGTAGGCAGTTTAGCGCGCATTTCGCCAAACACAAAATCCACGAATAACACGCACATGAAGCACGTGCTTACCCACGTCCCATAACCGCCGTTCATCAATGGGCTTTTCCTATTTTATCATGGGCCAGCCCACCAAATCGTTAAGTCTTTCATTCAAATCCATTGACATATAAACCTTCTAACACACTTGTCGATTCACATTTTTTAACAACTACGTCTATTCAATGTCGTCGGATAGGTATAATTATATACGGAGTACCGCATAACTATATTTTCATATGTTACGAATGAATAATGTCGGATAGTAAAGTATCAGATGAAACTTGAAATGGAAAGAATACATGAACATGAGATCGTCTTTTGAACAACTAACTCATGTTTAGTACTGTAACATTTTCAAGATGTTTACAATAAAACTTCTACACAAGAGAGATAAAATAGTTTACCCAAACTGACAACATGATTAGATGTTATATTTTTCTGTGATTTTAGCTTTTTTCCTAGCCAAAAACCGTTCCTTAGCGGCCGCAAGAGCATCCTCGTTCTTCTTGTGATGATCTTGTTTAGCCTGGTTGTTAGGCGGTTCATCTCCGCTTGCAGGGTTCTCTCTTCCAGAGGTCTCGGAAATATCGACTGGTTCTGAGCTTTTCCGACGAACATCAGAAGCTTCCTCTTGATGTCTATCTTCTGCTTTCGAACGTGAGACGGGTTTTGGACTGGTAGA
Organism: Dianthus caryophyllus; assembly: GCA_023091065.1. NCBI lineage: Eukaryota > Viridiplantae > Streptophyta > Magnoliopsida > Caryophyllales > Caryophyllaceae > Dianthus > Dianthus caryophyllus. The sequence goes on from CM041529.1 coordinate 28,855,509, forward strand.
TGGACGTTCCCGATGTAGCAAAGGAGAATCTAGTTTATCATCATGCGTTCCTGATTTACCGGGTTCTTCTCTGTTCGGTGGTTCTGACTGCTTTTCCTGCTTCTCTGGTTTCTTATCTGCAGCTCCAAATGCAATATTTTTCGAAAGGCTGAAGTAAAAATCTGAAATGTCGCTCTTCTTTGTCACCTGCAATATTCAAGCAACAAAACTAATGATTCAGCAATCATATCTGCAAATAACCAAGGTTCACCCCGAAAAAAGTCTATCATATCTGACATTTAGGATTTAGAAAACCAATTTATAAGATATGCATCATCAAGAGTCAAGACATCAATTTATTTATGTGCAGCGATTTGTAATGAACACCGAGAATATCAGCAAACACCTACTATGTTCTAGCATAACGTATCAAGAGTAAAGATAATACATGAAGATATAAGATAGTGATTCCAAACTTACATCATCTCGTTCTTCCCGTAGCTGACGCAGACGCTCTTCTCTCTCCCATTGTTCCTTCTCGGCAAGCTTCCGTTTGTAAGCACTAGTAAGGAACTTATCTTTATCTGCGAAAAGGTGCTCGTCTTTGTTTCTTTCTTTGGCAAGCTTCCTCTCATAAACAACCTCATGTTCTCGTTCTCGAAGTTTTGCCTTCTCTTTCAGTAGAGAAATGTATTTTGACTGAAAATGCAAAGTACAACAAGTTAGACATTATGCAAATTTTCGAATCTCGACAGCCCAATGCGGCGACTAAAGGATAAAAAGGCAACAACTGATTACATACAGCACACGAAAATGAAGCATGTTCAAACAACCATTCAAATGCAAAAATCATAATCAAAATTCTTTGATGCAAGTCTTCTTATTCAGTGATGAGGTCGAGTACAGTGATGAATACGGAAGCAAAAAGGAAAACAGAATTATCTAGCGACTCTTATACGAGGAAGTCCGAAGGACACCACAACAAGAGAAGAGGGGATACACGGAAGCTTATAGTGGTGGACAAAATACATGGATAGACGACAAGACAAAAGCAAAACATTCAAAAGAACAACACAAACGTTAATGTAGACATACTCAACCACAAGTTATAATGAAGACGTCAAAAATGTTCCGCTAAAACAAATCTCACAAAGCACAATTTCAGCACTAAAGCAACCAAAGAAGCGATCTTACCAAGATTCGTGATTATTCACTCATACTCATCTAACCAATGTGATAAAATCATACATTTATAAGTTAATAACACGATTTGCAAACGAATCATTCCACTCGACCCTTTAAAGTGCACAAAGTTATCGCCTTTGCTACAATTACTAGCCAAAAAAATAACAAACCATGATCATCCCAACAATATACACAATCATAACAACAAAAGCCATGTGAAATTAATCCAGTCTATCCTTATAATTACGCGTTCTAGCAATTTCGTCGCTAAAGTGATCTCAAAACCTCAGATATTTTCAAACAGCTAACGTTTTACGAAACTAAATTTGAATTTCTGTACCACATAATCTAACAATTCTAGCTACGTCACTGATCCTTACGAGCAACAAAATCAACAAAACCCTAAAACTTAGAATCACTATAATTCAGTAAACAACAATCAAAAACACAAATTAATAACGAGATTAATCGTAACTACCTCACGCTGCTGACGCTCTTTCGCTTTCGGCTGAATCAATTTGGACTTCATATCGTCGTAAACGCCATCGTAATCAAACACTGATGGATCCTCTTCCAAAGCCTTCTTATGCTGCTCTTCAACCTGATCATAAAATTCAACAAAATAAAATTAGTCATACATGACATTAAATTGAGCTCAATTAAAACAATTAAAGATGAATCAATCGAAAAAAAGGGGGAAAATTTACATCTTTTAGGGTTTTGTTTTTGGTAGCTTGGCGGGAAATTTCTTGCTCAACGTCGTCGACATCGTCGTCGAAAAATCCGGCGGGTTTTGGGATTGTGGGTCGGGTTGATTGGGTCTTTGATTGAGATTTTGGAGCCCTAATTATTAATCCGTACTTTTCTTGCATTTTGCCCAAATTTGGGGAAGTTTCGGAAGTTAGAACCCTAATTAAATTGATTGATTCTGGGCTTGGAGAAGTGTGTTTGAATTGATTTGGGGAAAACGCAAGGAAAATATATATCGGTTTAAAAATACCGACTTAATTCTTTTTGGCTATTGATGTTTTTTCGTTATTGATTGATTTTTTGAATTTTACTTCATGATATACATTTTTCATTTATTTTTTTAAAGTACTTTTTTTTTTTTTTTTCATAGTATAACAGAGTAAAACTCGTGTATGAAAAATCAATTGTTCATGTGCTCATTTGCGAAAAATCATTCATTTAGCCACTTGCATCATTAGTTTTTTATTGTTTAATCAAATTTTAAAAACGTGTACAAATTAAAGTGGGAAGAAAAATGTCACTATAAAAAGAGTAGAATACAATTCAAAATTTAATTCAAAAGATCAAAGTGTAGTCTAATCAAGATCAAAGTGTTAAATGTAGGAAAATGAAAATTAAGTCAAGACGATTTTTGTAACCAATAATAAATCAACAAGTTGCTACTAACGATTCAAATATATTATACTTGAAATTAAACTTGAGTATAAGAGTATAACCATGTTATTTGAGATTAAATTATGAAAATGTGACTTAAAAGATACTCTTATAATAAATCAACAAGTTGCTACTAACGATTCAAATATATTATGCTTGCGAGCCCTCATGTCCAATTTGAGGCTCGAAAATAACTATTGCAGTAAAAAGTTGGATGGGCGTAGTGCGTACACTTGGGGTAACAATGACATTAAAAACAGATTTCCGAGAGAAAGAATTGTCATTATAGTGGAGACCAGGACTCTGTCGACTGTCGTACTATTTTAACGCCGAAGCATTGTCAAAACACTTGATGATTTACAGGTAGGAGGTTGGGTGACACGGTACGGAAATTTACTAACCTTTGCTACAATAAGAGGTGTTGCGCATATGGTACCGTATACACAGCCATCAAGGACATTACATCTCTTCAGTTCGTTACATGCATGCCTGTTATGTTTTTTTTCCGTCTAATAACTTGACCCAACCCGGCTCGATTTAACCTTTTTTTTTCCCGATAATAAGTTATACTCCGTACTACCTACATCCACTTTTAAAGCCTACTTTCAATTTACATTCATCCATATTTAAAGTTCATATGTCGTACTTCTTTTTTGGAACAATGTATAGTTACTATCATATGTAACCAGTGACCCTACATTTTTTCTCAATTTTCATTTTTTCACCACAAATCTCACGTTTTCTTAATTATAATACCCTTTCACCCATAAATGTTACGGAGTAAATATGAACCTAGGGACTACATCAAGTAGAAGTGTAGAACTAATTCACAATTAGACAAGTAGATAAATCTTTAAGATAATAACTAATTCAAGTGCGAATGTTACACAGTAGCCCGCCTAGCTCAGTTGGTAGAGCGCAACATTTGGGTTTATTCCCGCCATTCTACATGAGTGGTTAGCAAACATACAAAACTAAGGTGGTTGTGGTCATGGGTTCGATTCCCATGGTGGGCATTTTGTAGATTTTAATTTTTGTGACCGTTCTAATATACGTAAAATGAATTGCTCCGAACAAAGTACATAACAAACATGACGTTGTCAAGCGACCCTAAGAAACGGGCCAAAAGAAAATTCCATCATTCTATTAAATTAGCCTGAATTATGCAGAATGCAGATAAATACAGTGAAGCAACATCGACAACATTTTCACATAATCTCGGACTTGTTTGGTAGGCTGTAGCGACGTCACTGCTCGACTGTAATCCTTTCGAGCTCATGTCCAAAGCGTGATAGCCATATGATTACGCTTGCGAGCCTGCTTACGCCATATGAACAAGTATAAATTATCTAAAATTTATGTTTTCCACTTATTTTTATTGAATTATAATTTCAGTTATTAAGTGATGAAGGGGGGAGTGAGAAATTTAAGGTGAGATTAATAAAAATGAGAGGACAATCAATTGAGATGTTAGAATGAAGCGTGACATTTGAATGGGGGAGAGATATTCATGCATGCATACTTTTTAACAAACCACTAACAATTTTTCCACAAAATTTCATTATATAAGTCATGTAGTATAGCATCTCAAATGCTATGTACATTTGATTAAGCACCATTATCTAGTAAATAAATATAAGTAACAAAACTTTATAATATAAAGAAAAGTAAATAAAACTTACAATAATGAAGACAATGTTAATAGTTTTCTTTAGTTACATAGCTATGTTTGGGACAAAAAATAACGTTCTAGCGGATTTACCGGGGATGAACCAAGGTCAAGGTCAAGGTCAAAACCCGTCGGTGATATACCCGAATCCGGTTATTCCATTACCTAAATTTCCAGGATTCGGTAACTTTCAGCCGGGAGGTGGTGGTGGAGATGCCGGACAACCACAACTTATGATGCCACAATTTTCGGAGGAGCAAAAGAAATGTTTGACATCTTTTGCAAACAAGGGTATGCAATCATGTATGCAAGACTTAGCCAACTCTTTTGCGACACAAAAAATTAGTATTAAACCCGACTGTTGTTCTGCGCTTGGTGGTATGAAAGATGCGTGTAAAAGCGTGGTGCATTTTCAGAATCCGGTTTTTGAGGCGGTTGTTAAGAGACATTGTGAATCTGGCGGGTCTATGCCCGGGGGTGGGGCAGATAATGCGTCGGGCGCAAGGTCAGATGACGCTTCAGACTCAGGCTTAGGCATTGTAGGCGGCGCTGGGGGATCCATGGGTGGGGCGGCTCTAGGGTCTGCAAGTACATCGGGATCTGCAGACTCGACAGGATCTATCGGTGGAGCGGGTGCAGCAGATCCAAACGCTGCGGGAGCAGGATCTGCAGGGGGATCGGGACCAACGGATCCAAGCGCATCGGGAGGAGCAGGAGCCACGGCCGGATCGGGATCAGCTGATACAGACGAACCGGGGGCAGGATCTGCGGGTGGATCTGGGCCAGCAGATTCGAACGCATCAGGAGCGGGACCGACAGATCCAAACGCATCAGCAGCAGAATCTGCTGGCGCAGCAACAGGAGCCTCAACAGGGTCAACAGGACCTCCAAACGATGATGATTAAAATACGGCCAATGGACCGAGTTCATTAGGACCACACTATGAATCACGTGGGCAAATAAGACTTTTAGTAAAGCCCTAAGTCTAAACCTTGCTTCGGCGACTTTAGTCCTTAACTTCTTATCTAGCATTCACTAAATAAATGACCCAAAGCCTTAGCCATCGGAGATTAGCTAGATTTAGAGACATAAACAATTAGGAATAAAAATCGTGTGTTCTCCAACAATTGTTAAGGATTTTGATGCGATATTATTGATCAAGTCAAGACATACACAATTAGAAATAAAAATCGTGTGTTCTCCGATCATTGACAATTACTTATCCAAGCAAATTCCTCTCACTCCGTCACTAGATATACATTTTATGTTCCGTCATTCTTATTTGCTAGAAGGCATTCTCATCTAGGGCACAATGCAAGCATGAAGCATCCGATACGAAATGCAAGTATAGCGGGGTCTAGAAGTCTAGAACAATGCACAATATGCAATAAAGGTTTCATCATTGACTCGACGGAAAAATGATCTTATCAAACCAACCGCCTCCAAATATACACAAACTAACTGTAAAACCAAGTATTCATTCAGCACACAGTTGTTTTAAAGAAGCATACAAAAGCGGTCCATGTCTACGACAAAAAATCGTCCAAACCGCTTTTAAACCCCGTCTGAAGAAAAAAGAAGACTTCCATAGATTGATACCAGACATAATGTTCAACTTAAGTCACTTCAAAACATCAAGTACAAAAGTACCGCAAAAAAGAGCTGGTCAAAATGAAACTACACCAAAAGATCAGTCTGCAGTATGTTCACCAGAATGCACAAAAATTTACCTAACCAGCAGGTACAATCTATCTACGACCGCTAACAGTCGGTGAAACCCATATCATACACCCTCCCTTCCCCACCCTCGTCCACGTCCACTAGGCTTAACCTGAGAATCGTTTTCATTTCCAGTCCTACGCCAGCTAGGACGCCAAGGAGGACACTGACTCTGTGACGTGGGACGCAAATGACTATCAGGCACACTTCTTGAGGGCCAGAAGCTTTCACTTGTGTTGCGACGTGTCGTGCTGCTACGGGAGAAACTCTCTGTAGTTCTGTTCACATTTGGGGACACCGGCTGCTGCTGCTGCGGACACCATCCTCGTGAAGTGGTTGAATTTGAAGTTTGATGATAACCAGCAGTCTGATTTGGAACATTTTGGCAGGCGTTATTGGAACCCCTACCAGCGCCCGACCAACCTGTACCAGCATATTTGTGCACCTGTGGTTCATCCGTTGCTGCTTTTCTCCAATTTTGCTGTTCTTGACCTTTAGACCTTGCAAAAGCAACGATAATTAACACACAGAAAGCGATTAGTCTTTTGCCAAAATGCATCACGTGAAATTACGAGCATGCAAAGATTCTCGTACCTGTAGATAAATGGCCTAGTGACGGGAGGTTTGCCACCCTTGTACTCATGCCACAGTGGTGCTGTTAAAATGTCGTTTTCAAATACAGTCTGCATAACACGAAGTAGTGATAACAATTTCAGAAAATTATAACAAATTAGTAAGAACTAAGAATACCGCCACACTGATCTAGATTTAGAGTACCTTTTCCGGGATTTCTACGCCTTCTAACAACCGCGGTGCTCGCAAACTTGTAACAGGCAACTTCAAATTGCCGCACCTAAAGAAAGGCAACGTGGAAGTGAACGCATTTATATGAACAGTCAGTGTGAAAGCCGCTATAAAAATAACTAAGAAAAAGCAACTTACATGATCGGCTGCTCTTCATTCACATCGTTCACGATTTCTTCCCTTGTTTCAGTGCACTGAACTATGTATTCCAAGTTAAGCTCAGGACAACTACATGGAAGAACAAAACGATATTAGCAGAAAAAAAAAATGATAGCATAATCGAATTACTCCTTAGCAAACTAGGATTAATCTCAAGTTCTCAACCTATTTGATCCTCTCCAGAACATACGATCAATTGTTACGGCATTTCTTTCGGCTTCATTCGCCTGTAATAAACAGCTACTATCATACCAAAACTACCGAAAAAATGCTATCAGTTGAAATACTAGGTCAAGTCAAGCCAAACCTCGATTAGCGATTCAATTTCACGGGTCGCGTTCAAGAGCTTTTCCTGGTTTATAAAAGCAAGCTTAGAAATACCCTGCAACACAACAATCAAAGGCAGACTAATCACACGACTGTAGCATAAAAAAATAATAATAATAATAAAAATCGAGTTTTGTACCTGCCACAAATATCTTTTGCCGTCTGTATCAACTTCAAAGTCTACTCACAATGAAATAGTCGAGATTAATGCCATATATTGAGCAAAAAAAAAGTAAGTCGATTCTATCAAAGGTCTTACCCCTCGGATAAAACTCGAGAATTTTTGAATCCTCACTGGTCATAAGGTCACGATAAGCTTTTGGAAGCGCATGCGCACTACAAAATTCATTCAAACATAAATAATTAGGTATCCCAAGTTCCGATCATCGGAAACATAAGTACAAAATATTAAGAACAATTATAAAACCTTTTTGGTGGAAGCACAGCCATCAACTGATCGAACGACTTAAATGGGGTGCCAGTGCAGAATTTAACTTTAACTTGGGATAAGCCTTTCAGTTCGGAAGCAAACAGACCGTAATATTCAGGATAGTACCTGATTACACAACGGAATTTTACGGTTAGCAAAATGATAAAGTCGATAATGCAATATATAGACGACTAAAATTGTATTCTATGATGGATTACCAATCCCAAGACGGTATGCCAGAGAAGTAGTACAGCAGAACCCAACACAACCCTTCTGTGTACTTCTGAACCTGCAACTCAAAGTTACACACGGTTTTAAGTACACTAGAAACCTACACGCCTTCCGACATATAGTTTCAAGAATGCTTACAATGTCTTTTCGTTGGATTTCTATTTCCTTGGGGTCCTCGAGTGAAAACTTCTCTTTGTAATATCGTTGCTTCCACCCCACAGAACCTAATTTCACCTGCGGAATTTAAAAAAAACAGTAGCATTTAGGCGATAAAAACCTTAGTAACGAACATTAAAGTTATGGGAAGTGATGTGGCCCTTATACCTTATCTGAGCCAACAACACCGTCACCAAACGTATCTGACTTTTTACGCAGACAACGCTTAAGCTCTTCGTTCAACGACTTCGTGTTATCAACCATCTGCAAGACAGCAGTTCAAATCAGTCCCACAGCACACAATTACGGTATTACCAAAAGAAATGATATTAGAAGTATAATTCCGAGACAGCACAACTTACTTCCTTAATTTCTGAAACTGAGTAATCGCAGTAACCTTTTGCTTGGAGTTTCACAACGCTTGTACATAGTTTGGGACACTGTTCATCTATTATACAAACGTCTGAACTTTGTTCGTCCTCATCATCATCACCTTTCCTCTAAGAAAAACAACATTTTCCGGAGTATTAGTGTCTCCACGATTCAAAGACAGATAATGTCGTGAAAATACTCAGAAACAACTCACAGCTTCTTCAAACTCAGACAAGATCCTTTTAAGCCTTTTTTCTGTCATTTCCGCTCTCTTCTGAAAAATCTTTTCTTCGTAACTGCCAACGCAGAGAATGAACTTCTCCACTCGTTTAAGCTTGATAAAGCTACAATTTGGCTCGTTCACCTGGTTCAGTAACATCGTATAAGAGTCTTTTCTCTTCGTCTTAAATTGTCTAAATTCTGAAATTTTCGGAAATATATAAACAATTCTTACTCGCTGCATGTCAATTAAGTATCCACCGAGATTCTTGAACTCGCTCTTGTAAACATGCATCAGCAAGTCTATTCCTTTCTGTCTCACGAAAAACCACGAGATGAATTAAGATTTGCCAAGGAATTAACGTAGTTGGTGATTCTTAGACAATGATGTTAGACAAACTTCTGAGGTGACTAACCTCATGAATCTCTAAAGTCGGGATATGAGGAAGAAAATCATTCCCCATGAAGAAACACATGAAGATAAAATCATCGATTATCCGCTCAATGTCAAACACAAATTTCTCTGGCGGATCAATTATCTGCATGTCGAGCTCTAGATTCTGTCTCAAGATCCACACATGAACAAACTGCAAACAGCAAAATCCAAAATTAACATAATCATAACAAAACATCACCATACAAGTTCAGAGGCAAATTCCTAGAGTAATCGCAGACTTACTTCGTAATGTTGTGGAACAATCATCATCGACTGACTTTTATCCCAAATTCTAAATGGTTTCTTCTCCTGCTCAGTTGATACACCTGCAACGCGCAGCTCTGTCAATGCTAGTTGAATGCTGCTTATAAGAGTTGATTCCGACATTGTCTTCTGTTCTGGGCCTTCTGGCAGGATGCTCACATCCTTCAAATCACACCACAAATCAAAATGAATTGTCGATCAAATAACAGTAAATATACTGTAACATTTGACTGAAAAAAGTTAGCGATAATAAAAAATTACCTCTCTTAAGATCGAAAAATGGATTTCATGAGTAGCCAACGCAAGCATAATTAAATCAGCATCCTGAAACCATAACCAACGAGGAAAACACACTAACATATAAGCGGCTGCATAGACAACACCGCTTTTTAAGGGAAATTTCAACAGTGATACTAAGATTTAGTGTTAATTCAATTACCAGTCCATACAAACAATGTCTAGTATTCGGGTCATAACCAGGGAGAGAACGCAGACTACGGATAAACGACATGATCTTATGTTCCCCTTCACCGGGAACGGTCGCATCAGAGATAACCACCTGTCATTAAAAGTACGTCGTAACTATAATCAGTCAAAATTCAAAAAAACACTCAAAACACTTTTTAGCAAAAAATCCCTCCATTTCCCTCCCCTTCCTTTCCCTCTATTTCCCTCAATCCAAACACACCCATAAAGTGGCCACATTATACGCTAAATTGATCATTTTGGACACAAATTATGGAATACAACGGTCATTTTAGAATTACTCTCGACCAGAACGAAAGTCAACTACAAATAATAGGAATATGAAGGGTGTATTAGTATAATGAAGAGTTTTGTAATAATGGTCTACTTAATTAGTGCAATTAATAGTAACCTTTGGTTTACTATCTATTAACTATATAAGATGGTAAATTGTAATATCTAAGAAATGAACTCAATAATAATATAATTATATTCTATTTCTCTAGAATGTATTCTCCTATAAATCTTAACAACAAATGAAGCAGCCAACGAAAATCAACCTTAATATCTTTCCATCCAGGATCGCTTTCAAGTCGTTTAACAACGAACGCCGTCAAGGCCTTCGACAACTCAAACATAAACTCAGTTCCCGGTGTAATGATATTAGAATCCGAAAGCTGTGATTCTAACACAGGAAGAATTTTCTTCCCCATTCGTTCATATTTTTCCCTCAACTTTTTCTCTTCCTCCTCCTACACAACATCAGTACATAAAACACAATCATGCATTCATCATTTCAAGAATATATAGACGTCTTTTTCGTCGTAATGAATTACTTTGTATAACAAAACAGGTAACGACTCACTGTAATTTCATCATTTTTAGCATTTCGAAATCGTCTACTCCTCTGCTGATTCATTTTTGCTCTAGGAGCAACTCCATCTGTTTACATGTATTCCAAGAATTACTTCACAAATTTATACAAACATTCAATAACTTTAAAGATGGTGAAACACATTCAGTCATTTGTTTACACTTCTCTCAAATCCCCTCACAAAAAAGTCAAACGGTAAATAATTCACTGTAACGGAGGGAGCAAGTAAATTTTAAAGAAGAGCGCATACCGACAGCAAGGTAAAGTAACTTGCGTGGCCTAACAATAGAAAACAGTCGATCGATATACGCGTACATATTTTCAAACACTTCTTCAAATGTCGTAGGTTGGATCACCTGTACAATAAAATCACACGTAAATTTTAAACGTACACTGCACGTCTCTAGTAAAACCGTCTTACCATTTTTGGAGTATTTCATTATACTCCGTATAAAACCGTTTTAGACGACAATTATTAACATAATCAGTACAACAAAAAGAGAAGACGAAGTTACGTACGAGAGATTCGGGGTGAAAACAAGGGTGAATGATGCCATTCACGTCTAAATACAAGTGATCAAACTCAAAATCGTTAGGGTTTTGTTGTGTGATACTCTTTGTAATAGTGTTTGGATATTTGTCGGTTAACCAACGGTAAAAAGCTGGTACACCCATTGTTTTTTACTTGAGGATTAAAATTTAAAAGTAGATTGATTGAAGTAAGAAAATGTGAACTGCTTTATATTATTATATATATATATATATATATATATAGTCGTGCTTTTTTTTTTGGTACTAAACAGTCACATTTTAGAATGATTTTTTTGGGGAGTAAAGTAGTACGGAGTAGTAAAGTCTTTTGAAATAACGTCTTTAAGTTATACTCCCCCCGATTTATTAGATACTTAATGTTTTTCTTTTTGGGGTGATTTTTCATTTCTTAACATTTTTCTTTTTTGGGTGATTTTCCTTCTATGACACTCTTCCCCCACTTGTTTACCCACTTTTTTGGCCTTTCTTAATTATTGTGCCATATTAAAACGTTAAGAATCTAATGAATCGGAGGGAGTATGATATACGAGTTTTATATGTATATAATGTCGCTCTGTATTTAGCATGATCAAGATTACTATTGACTAAAAGGTGAATAATTTTCTTGTTGTTAATGGACACAAATCTAACAATATATTCAGTAATGATTACAATCAGCTTAAATGTGATCATTTTTAATACTCCCTCCATTCATATCCACAAGGCATATTTTCATTTTTGACATTATTCATATTTCGACATTCAACTTCAATCATCTCTCGATACATAAATGTAGATATATTCATGTATGATCTTGTTTGATTCGTCTTTACGAATACATAATTAAAATATATTTTTTATATTTTTTGAATAAACGTAGCTAAAGATATTTAACATGCAAAACGCGCTTTGGCAAGTGTGAAAGAGCAAATATGTCTTGTGAATATGAATGGAGGGAGTACCTCATAAACTCGTTTTTTACTTTCTTAGTAAGAGACGATCATTTAAAAGAATTTTCAATTGGGGAGACGATACTATATACGAAGTAATACAGAGTATTAAGATTATTGACGGTTTATATTCATTGAAAAATATAAATTTTATTGAGTGTTTTACGTTTGAGATGGATTTTATTTTAGAAATTTCTCTATAATTTCATAGTGAAAAAAAAAACTATCAAAATATCATGACGACGATTAAAATTTTCAAGTTTTACAAAGGAGGAAGCACAAAAGAATAATTTTAGGTAAACGTAATGATGAAGGGTTTGTACGAAGTGAAATGACAAGTGACAGTAATTAGAAAGGGAGTTTTCCGAAGAGCCAAAGTAGTGAAATTAAACCACACATTTTCCAAAGTAGTGACTAGTAATACGGTCATTTTTACCTACTTCTGTAACTGCAGCTTATCTCTATCTAGATAATCAAAACTTGGAAAACTTTACTTAGTCACAAAGTTTACTTAGTTCCCGCAAAAAAAAAAAAAAAAAAACTTTACTTAGTCACAAAGTTATATTCCCTCTTTTCTCAAAAAAAAAAAAAAAAAAAAAAAAGTTATATTCCCTCCATTTATATCTACGAGACAAGTTTGCTTTTTGGACACTATTCATACTTTGACATTCAATTTCAATTATCTTTCGATACATAAATGTAGATATATTCATGTATGATCTTATTTGATTCGTCTTTACGAGTACAAAATTAAAATATACTCCCTCCATTCAACTCCACATTGTATGTTTCTTTTTTGTACATTATTCACATTTCGACCTTTAATTTCAATTATCTCTTGATATAGAAGTGTAAATATATTCATGTGTGATCTTGTTTGATTCGTCTTTACGAGTACGTAATTAAAATTTAAATTTCATAATTTTTGAATAAACATAGCTAAAGATATTTAACGCGCAAAACGCGCGTTGGCAAACGTGAATAAAGCATAAGTACATTGTGGAGTTGAATGGAGGGAGTATTTTTTATATTTTTTGAATAAACGTAGCTAAGGATATTTAACGCGCAAAACGAGCGTTGGCAAGTGTGAAAAAACTAATGACACTTATCTAACATTAGTCTAAAAAAAAGATCGTCTCTCACAAGCATGGGCGGACCCAGAAAATTTTATTTGGTGTTGCACTATACTCCGTATATCTTAATAACGTATGTATACGTGATTTTGCCTTCGCTTTTTTCTTTTTTCTTTGTTTGGACACTTTTTAAAATGATATGAAAAGGATTAGTTTTAAATGCACCATTTATAATGAAATTTGAGAATGTTTTAATGTCAATAATAATAAAACGACTATATATTTAATGCAATTATTGCAAGGAAAGCGTAGAAAAAAAAAAGTTTAAAAAAAAAGACAAATTTAAACATGGCATTAATGCATGGAATTTAAAACAAAAAAATGGCTGTAGGGAATCCAACACACAACCTACAAATGTTTAGAGTACTTCCCTGATGCATTACTACCACTGAGCAACTACGGAGTACAACATTATTGTTTCTAAAAATTTGTTAAATATATATAACTCGGTCTTATTTTTTTTTGTGTATAACTCGGTCTTATTTTTCTAAAAAAAATTTTTGTTAAATAAATTTCTACACCAACCTTACACGTGGGTCCTCCCCTGCTCACAAGAGTTACTCTATCGGTAATACTCTCGCAATAAGGAGAGCGTAATGTTATACTCCTACGTTGCGTGGATTTGACTATATGAGTATCCGATCATATAAGTACAGGGTAAATTAAACATAGCTCTCCTTTATAATCCATAATATATATTTTTTTTAAATAATCTCCCTATATATTTTTTAGGGTTTTTAAAATTTGTCTTACTTGTCTTATTGGGTTTCTCATTGTCTTTCACTGCGTATATCGTATTCTCAACTGTACCCCTGAGTTTCTTTAATTACTCCCAACCATAACTAATTATGCTTAAGCCGTCAATTATCGCCGTTAAATGCCAATTAGGATGCGTAATTTGCCTACGTGGAGCGCCTAATTTGCCTACGTGGAAGGATTAGTTGTAAATTAGAAGTTGAGTCAATTTATTAACCGTCATTTCTTTCTTTTGATTCAATTTGTTTTAAAACCCTTTGAAACCCTTTCACCTTCCTTCCTCTGTTATCTTCATCTCCTTCCTTTTGCTATTGAACTTTTGCAGTTCATCGTCGTTGCAACATCTTCATCGTCGTTGCAACATCTTCATCGTTGAACTTTTGCAGTCCTTCCTTCCTCTGTTCAATTTCAGGTATGATTTTGGGGAAATTAAAGAAACTCAGGGGTACAGTTGGGAGTAATTAAAGAACTCAGGGGTACAGTTGGGAATACGATATACGCAGGGGTATAGTTGGGAAAACCCAAGAGTACAGGGGTACAGCTGGGAAAAACCCTATTTTTTATTTGGGTTTTTTGTCAGATGGTACCTTTTATTTAGGGTCATTTGTGAGATAGTACCTTTAATTATTTTTTTTGTTATCTAGTACCTTTTATTTTCAATTTTCGTTAAAAGGTACCAAATATCGGATTCCGACGTACTAAGTCAAATTTCCGGTGAGAAGACTTATTTGACACTTCATTTTTTTGTTAAAAGCTACCTTATATAAATTTTCGTTTGTTAAACACTACCAAACTCACCATTATAATTTGTTATACTTTTACTTCATCGTTTCTTCTTCAGTTTTTTGCCCACAAATTCCGAATCATGTTTTCGTCCTCAAACACTATGTTGTTTTGGAGAAAGAACTCTTTCAAACCCATGTTTTCTTAGATTTTAGGAGGGTTTTTCTAGAGATTTTGTTGAAACTCAAATCCAAAACCACTAAATTACTCAACCTAGACACGAAGAAAGATTATTCCAATAATTACTAACCCTAGACGCGAAATCGATTAAACCCACTGAATAATTTGCTAATTACTTGTTTGATTTCCCGAAACATCCAACATTTTCAACAAAAGATTGAATTTTTCGTGTGGTGAAAACGAGGAAGAGAGCAGTCTTCGTTCTAGGCGTAAAAGAGATCGGAGCAAGAGAGAAGGCCGAAAAAAGATACATTGAAGTTTTCAGTCTGAGCCTTCTCTGTTGTTGTGGGCTTACCTTGCCTTGCTAGATTCAGACCACCGCTTTAGAGATTTGAATGATACATTGAAGTTTTGGGGTTCTAAAGTTTCAGGAACTACCATTTTTAAGAAAGTTGTGAGTTTTTTTGGGTAATGAATGAATGAAGAAGATGAATAAGAAATATGGTTAAAGGTATAGGGAGTGTATATATATTGAAGAAGATTATTGAATGAAGAAGAGAAGAGTATAAATGGAAGAGTAGAGTTTATATTGAAGAAGGTGAAGAAGAGAGAGAGTTAAAAGTCACACCGGAAATTTGATTTAGTACGCCGGAATCCGATATTTGGTATCTTATAACAAAAATTGAAAATAAAAGGTACTAGATAACAAAAAAATAAATTAAAGGTACTATCTTACAAATGACCCTAAATAAAAGGTACCATCTGACAAAAAATCCTTTTTATTTATCACACAACCCCTTTAATACACTTTTTCTTCAAAATCACACCTAACATCAAAATATGCTATGACTACTTAAAAATGTAATATTCACATTCTTAAAGAGGAATTTCTGTTAGGAGCTTTGGAGATATGTCGAGATATCGACATATCATATTTTAGAATACAGTATATTAATATATCTCGTAACGAATAATATGATAATAATTGGCATATTACATATATTGTTGCCAAGATTAAATCTAGTTTTACTATTATATATATCGTGTTATTGTAATAGCTACAAGACAACACAATATTAATAATACAAACTTTTCTTCATGAAATATTTCTCATCTATACTTCTTCAATTTCTTAAAGGCTGTCGGCCTATTATAGGTATTGATAATAGTCATTTGAAAGGAGAGTACCCAAACAAGTGTTCGGTTGCCATTTTTAAGTAGCAAATTTCGATGTTGGGTGTGATTGTGAAACAAAAGTATTTTAAAAGGTGACTCTTGTAAAAAAAATATATATATAATGGGTTATTTTGAAAAAAAAAAAAAAAAAAATAGGTTATATACGGAGTATAAATTACCATAGTACATGACCATCTGTCCTCCCTTATTTTCACTTAAACTAATGTGCATAAATGGTCCTTTTTTAAGAAAATTTTAAAATGTTACTGTATATATTATTGATGTGGAGAACTTAAAAATCAAAGGGAAGAAAACGGTTGTAAGTAGGTGATTTCACCTGCATACTAATTTTAAAAGGGTATTGTTCAATTGTACCCAACTTTTACTCAATCGTACCCAAAAAAGACGAAATTGTCCTTCTCATTTTCCCCTTCAATTTGCTAATTTCAGCTTTAACTCTCTTCTCTCTCTAATACTTTAATGAACCCTAAATTTATGCCACCACTGTCGCCGCTTTAAACCACCGTGAAACACCATCTTCAATCTACCACCGCCTCAATTCTTTATCCCATGGCAGCCCATCGCCTTCGAATCACCGTTCCCTGCCATCCTTACCCGCCTTATGCCCCGTTCGATAGCCAACCACCGTCGAACCACCTACCCCAGCCGTCCCACCACCGCTTCTCGCTCTCTGGTTAGCCCACCACCGTCTACTGTTTTTCCGGCTTTCCCCACCACCGTTACCCACCCCCTGCGCAAACCACCACCGTCGAAGCCCTTGGCCGACCCTCCCCTACCTTGGCCAGCCCGAGTCGCACCCAAACCAAACCTAGCACCCCGGCCCAGATTTGACCCAACCCCGGCCAGAAAACTACCTCCTACTTTCCTGCCTCCTCTTCCCTCCTCATATGCCCTTCTCAAACCTAATCTTTTTTTATTTTTTTATTTTTGATTAAAAAAAACGTTTTAATACTTGAAAATCAATACCATATTTCGATTCATAATTCAATATTTCGAAAAATTAGTAAAGAATTTTAGTTGATTGTGAATGATTTTGGTTGAATTCGATGGGTTCCAAAAGAGAGAAAAAAAATTAGTTGTGAAATTGAAAAGGGTAGTGGTGGAAAATTTTGTGAGAAAAAGGGTACAAGTGAGTAAAAGTCGAGTACAGTTGATCAATTACGTTTTAAAATTATTTGAAATCAAATGACCACGTTCATTTTCGACATTTCTCAAAATACGACAAGTATACAGATAACTGAACTAAAAAAACGGAAAATGTACACCGTACAAGGGAGTTGTGGTGCCTACGAACCATTACGACATAAACCAACAAGGGGAAACATCATCGTCCTATCATCACAACATGATCATATTATTAAGATTGTGAAGATCACACAGTCCACAACAATCATATTCTACTGCGTTTAGAAACGATATTAGCCGAATTTAGGGGAAAATGAGGCTGTAACCATGACTTATAACGAGATCCATAGCAGATATACAGCACATTGGAACATTCGTCTTCGATAAAACATACACTTATTTCATCTTTTCGCTACTCCTATGTACAACTTGCTGCATTTAAAGAATGGTAATAAGGGCTTGCTGCCCCTCCTCAGTCCAAAATTTCCCACAAACGTAAATCGAGTAAAAAAAAATAAATTAAACAAAAAACGTGAACGTAAACTATGGACACTAAATGTGAACTTACCGAATCCTATAGCGTACATGGATCAACTGGTGAGAGATTGATTTAACTCAACCAAAGAATAGCAGAGTCAAAAGGCGGGACTTGAACCTGAGTTTAACTTAATGATGGAAACAAAATAGTATGCGTAACAGTCACGAGGATCGAGAAGAGTCCTCAAATGTCATCCCTTTAAGACTCCTCGCAAGCCAAATGGCGGTCTCCCTTGGGGAAACCTTATTTTTACCGAAGGGCTTCAACACGACAGCGAGCTCACCCAATCGATCTTGCTCCAATAACTCGGCCGACAACTCTAAAAGCCCTTCGAGGGCCTCTGCTCTCTGTCGAAATGACTTGACATCCATGACTTCCTTAAAAGGACTGTCGCCTTCTTTAGATGACGACTGAGGTCTCGCTTGCTCTACAGTATCTGACGGTGCCGAGGAGGGTGATGTGCTTTTGACATCCATCTTCTCGGGTTTTGTGCTCTCAGAACTGACTGATAACTGGGTGGTGTTGGGTTTCGGTGTTGGAGTTTCTGAGATGTTTGACTGAATCACAGATGGGGCAGTCGAGGATATCTCCTCGGTCTCGTTTTTGACACCATGGTTAACCGCACCAACCATGTTTCTCTCAAAAGTTTCGGTCACGGGCTGCTCCGCTCTGGTGTTGAAACTACTATTCTCACTAACATGCGTTACATCGTCAAAAGCTGGAGAGTTACCACCGGATGCATTCTCTATATGATAACTCTTTCTAGTAGAAGATACCGCAACACGTGGGGCCACTTTATCTTCCTTTGTTGATAAGAATTCTTTTACTGTGAACTTGTCCTCGTCGCCAGATGGAGATACAGGATTCGAGGATGGAAACAGATCGCATCTTCGATTAGATCTGCTGGCAGAAGAATAATCTTTACATATAGATCTTTCCTCGGAAGCCCTAACGGAAGCTTCAACGTTCATATTTTGTGAACTAGAACCGACATTGCATTCACGGTTCACCTCTAAGTCAGAGGAAGGCCCGACGTTAGAAAGGATATCTCTGGACAAATCCTTCTGTGTAGTAGACGGTGAGTCACAAATGAAGGAAAATGTTTCAACATATGGCAGTTCGGCCTCTTCATCGTGGTTGTGAAATTCGTCGACAACATTGTCAACTGTACAATGATACAAATGAGAAGATGACGCACTGCTTGGTCGAGCTGATGTTGGTTGATGATCTCTTAAATCCTTACCCATGACATTTCCAGGGATCTCAGGGTACAGATATGAAGCCACACTGCTTGTCCGAGGCAATTCAGACTGTCTGTCATGGGTGATAGCCTCGTGATAATAAACAGTTACGTTCGAACTACTTTCTCGGGATTTAGGGTACACAAAGGAAGGGGGAGCATCGGCAGCACAAACAGACCCACTCTGTTCGGACAGGCTCACTGGGTCACGCCCACGACTACTCTTTTCGGATGGGCTTCGGAGAGGAGTCGCTGCGTCATCGCATATTTCAAAGGCTTGCATAGACACAGACGATGATGCAGAATTGCTACTGTCAGCGCGCGTTGGTCTTAAGGGCACTCGGAAACCCCTCACTGTCATCTCTTGCTTTGCCTCACGAGTAGCATGTGTCGAAGGATTTTTGCTCACCACAACATTGCTCTCAGACTCTGGGGTCACGACTCCATGACCAATTTTCCCCGAATCAGTAGCCGGAACAGGAACATCAGTGCCAGATTGCCGTACTCTCGCCGGGAAAGAAGAACGTCTTAGAAGATTGGATGGTGGAGTTTTTTGCCTTGACCTAATAACAATTCCGTCTTCGGCAACTTGTTTGGTATTCGTAGGAGAAAGAATGAGATCATGTCTGGGTTTTGTCTTAGGAGAAGATTCGATGACTGGTAACTGCCAAACAACATAGGAGTATATCAACATTAAATAACACACGTATATATGTTAGTGCCTAAAGACCCACAGTAAATACTGAGTCGAAAAAATGACAACTGCTTCATGCCATAAAAGACGCAAACACTTTAGCGAAATATTTTGCTTTCATTAGTCCCTATTTGAAAGCCAAAGATCTGTGAGTCTTCAGCACTAATGGTAAATAAAAACTGTACTAACCGAATAAGCATTCTATAGAAAAAAATAAGAGAATGCGCAGACCTGGTGCTTCAATGAAGGTGATCCATTAACTCTGTGTGCAGAGTTGGGACTTGTCTTTGACGGAATGGAGTGGAAATCACCAGCAGGCTTGACAGTAGGAGGAACTATAGTTGGCTTCGAGACTTTTGCCGATGCTTCAACATCAGTTCTTTGGGTAGCTCTAGCTCGATTATTTCTCATCGGAGAACTGTTTTCCCTAGTTTTACCTTCTTTCAGAGCCTGAAAGATATTTTTTATAATTTTTGGTTGCTTCACGCCGCTATTGGGGCTTGGCTCCTCAAACACGGGTTTCACGATCTGTTCATTCATATTAATCACACACTCCGTGGAGCAAGGGTGTTCATCATTTTGACGCAGATCTTCATAATCAAGTTCATCGTCAGACAAGATATCGGTCTCAGTGCCTTTGTTCTCACAATATGACAAGACTGAGGCGTTTTTCTCAGTCGATAAAGAGCCGTCTTTATCACTGCAAGAACTGCTACTGTTTTGGCTTTCGATCATGGTTTTCCGTGCTTCACGAGCTCTGGATATCGGTTTCTCAGGAGATGGAGAACTGGAAGGCCGGAATATATTCACATAAGGCTGCAGGTAAGGATGCTTCAGAATTTCTGATGCCTGTTCAAATAATTAGAATCAATCAAAACGAGTTCTTGAGAAATATTACGAAAATCAAACAAAGTAAGTGACGCCATACACTTGGTCGATGTTCAGGATTCTTGCGCAGCATTCCCTTTATAACTGTCTTCCTACAAGTACGTATATCAGCAAAGATATCGTGGCCATAGAACGAAGCAGCAATTTCTACATAATCAATGAACAATATGTAAAGCACTATAGAATCACAAGGACTTACAGTGCAGGAGAGTAGCAGGAAGGTAATGGACCCATGGATGATCGATTTATCTTGCTAATCAATCCAGCCATGTCCTGAAAACGTGAATTATTCAATGACACAAAATCAACAATTGGAGAAAGGAGGAAAAAATAAACACTGCAGTAAACATTGCTTCGCTTCTACGGGGAATCATTGCATATAAAGGAGTATAGTGTGACTGTGACAGTATACAATAATTTAAAATTCCAAGAACGACAATAATAGATCGAAAGATTCCCAAGTGACAAGAGAGAACAAGCTCAGAAGTCTCTTGGGGCAATAACAAATAAATTGGATTTGTTGTTCCTCATCATTGTACCAAGAGTCAAATGTCTCGCCTCCGAGGACTTGATGAAAATCCAAAATAGGAAAAAAAAACACTAGAACTAAACTCGCACATGGTATATATACTACTCCGTATATAACACTATACAAAGCTTAAGATTAAAACGTTTTTAGAATCAAACTACTCCGTATATGATAAACGGCTGTAAAGGCCTTAAATCATTAAACAAGGAAGTGGGGTCAAACGGGACAATGAACCACCAAAGAGAAGCTGCAGCCTGCAGGCACTTACAAGTGACACCTATGTCTACACGAAAAAATCAGACTACCGGCATCTCATTGTTTCTATGGAGTTCCTAAGCTGGCTCAGTACAAATATCATGAAACTTACAAAGGCTTTAAATGCAGGCCGATGTGCTGCCATTTCATACACACAGCAACCTGGTCAAAACATGAAAACATAAGCCATTTGCAGAACAGATAAAACCGACACAGTGCTGCAGGAAAATACGCAGCATACCTAGGGACCAAATATCGGATTTAAAGCCATAGGGTATGTCTGCCAGCAGTTCAGGACACATGTAATTTGGAGTTCCAACCACCTTCAGCACAATCGATGATCAATGTTAGTTAAGTTATCGACTCAGCTTATCAAAAGAAGGATAATTACAGCAAAAGAATCATCCCCACTTTGGGGTGCTAGTTCATCACTTGCTCAAAGCTAATAACTTGTCCATACAACTAAGAGTAGTACCGAACAATCATAGCGAAATAGTTAATAATAATATAAAAAGTTTAAAGGAGAATAGCTGCTTACGGAAGACGCTAAATCATCTGCTTTAAGAGTTTTAGCGAGCCCAAAATCCCCTGTGCATCAAATTGGTCAAAGTTTGTCACTCATTGTAATTCGAGAAAAACAGTAATTAACAGACTTGACTGCAAAGAGCATTTGGGTCAGCATTTACAAGAACTCACCAAGGCGTATATCGTGGTCTTTGGTCAGAAATATATTTGAACACTGCAAAATGTTCCGACAATAGTGAAAAACTGTCAGTCGAAGTTCAGATTAAAGAAAACAAAAACTACCCCGTATGCTTCTACATACTTTAAGATCTCGATGAAGGACGAATTTAGAATGCAAGTATTCAACAGCCAGTAATATTTGTGTGAACCACTTGCACAGTTTCTGCAAAAAGGGAAAAAAAATACCAAAAAGGGGAAAAATATTAGAGAAACTAACACTTCTAAATCAAACAAATTATTTCAACCACCACAAGTACAAATCATAAGCATTACCTCTTCAGGAAAATATGTCCCATTTAACTTTTTCATCAACTCAGCCCTACAGAACAATCAAAAAACAAATTCCTCAACAACCTTCTTCATGCATTGTCAACTAAAAGTCAAGTATTTCGAAATTACAATGTACTCACATGTCTCCCCCTTCGCAGTAGCCTGTAACTATACAAACATAACAACCCTGTGATTCACAAAATCACAAATTTTACGTCTTTCATGGGAAAATAGATTTCGAGAAAGAAAAAGAAAAAGGAAAAGGGGATTTAAAGCGTCACCTTTTCAACCCATGCTTCTTTAAATTCAACAATGTAGGGGTGTTGAATACGAGCGATTAGTGCCATCTACATTGTTGTAATCACAATCAATCAACAACGATACTAACAATATGCTCCCAGTTTGCACTACGAGATTTGTATAATTAACACGATTATTTTTCATCTAAACTGTAACTTCTAACCAGCTAACGTCGGAGTTACAAATTCACTATACACTGTACAGTTTACAGCTTTATGCATCAACAACCAACTTTATTGTTCAATTAACACGATTATCGTCATTTATAGTGTAACACCTAAAAAAGAACATCATAATTTGACACTTCCTTGACGAATTAACATCAAAGCTATTTCTAGTAAGCAACTTTATACACCTCAACCACATTTTAGTTCAATTTAACACGATTATCGTCATCTAAACTGTAAATTCTAACAAGTGAACATCAAAACAATAACAACATAATTTGAAACTCTAAAAGTTGCATTGAAATCATCGATTGCTCAACCGTTCACTGATCATAAAACACAGAACAAAATAATCACCACGAGCTCATTCGTCTACTGCTCAATTGTAAGACCGACAATCATTGAACTCGACTCGACTCGATAACATTTCAAAATTAATTACCTCTTGATGAGCAGATCGACGACACCTTTCGGTTTGTCGAGCAAGCCTAATCTTCTTCAACACATACCTGAACAAAATAAAACAAATTCAAATCAAAATCACGAAAAAAAAAAAAAATCAATAAATCGAATGATTAAACACTTAATCGAAACACATTAGTTGTAAAAATTAGGGCACAAAATTCAACGAATTATACTTCTTCTTCTCGATCTTATGATTAACAAGAATTGCAGCACCGAAAGCACCGCGTCCAATTTGCTCCATGATTTCGTATTGATCCATCCTCGACTCCATTTTGTTAGATCTTACAAAACTAACAAACAATTTTTATGATCTCAGAAATTTCTGGAAAAAAAAAAAAACACAATCAATATCAAAAGTTGTTCATTTCTCAATTGATTGAATGAAGTTGAATAATACAATCAATATCAATCGTTCTTCAGTTCTTCAACAATTTGATGATTTGATTAATTGAATGAAGATGAAAGAGTGAGAAATTAAGTGGATAATTACAAATTTGTGATTGAATTTGAGTAAATGAAGAATTTTAATTAGAAAATATGAATGAATGAAAGTGCAAGAAATTAATTAATTAATTAATTAATCAAATTAATTGATGTTGAAAAGTGAGTTGTGTTTATGAGATGTGTGCTTCGGAAAATAATGAATTAAAGAAATTGAAAATGCAAACTCGAAGTGAGTTGCATTTCAAAAATTTACAGTGTCTCTCTCTTCCACTTAGCTCAGTTGATTTAAAAACATTTGTTTTATAGTCTTGTTTTTATTTTTTTTAGTACTATTACAAAACCGTCTCAAATTAAAAATTACGAAGTTACTTTAAATGAATTTTTTTTTACAATAAAACCGTGTCACTAATGAAGTTATTTATTTTTGGGATGAGTCACAAAGCCATTACACATTCGAACCTAAAATCTAGGGAGGGTACCTTCATCGACAATTGTCGTGGCTATTAAGTCATAATATCTTCGGTGAAATTTTATATATTTTTTTGTTCTTGATTTTATTGAAATTTTAAGGGTTTTTTTTTTTTTCTTTTACTTTGAATCTTTGATCTGTTGAGAACATATATATTGGGTGTTAGAATTAGCGAATTTCTCTTTTTCTTTTTTTGATATTCAATGTGTATCCTCTAAAGCAGGTAAGGAAGTAATATATTATGGTAAAGTCCCATAATGTGATGATTGAGGACAAATGCGGACTATGCGGTAATACGTAGAGAAACACATGACATTGTCAATTATTGTATGATCGAATAATAGGTTTTACATATTATTGTTGATCAAACAATCAAAAAAAACAACTAGTAAAACTACAAATCAAGGACTTACGTGATTATGATCAATTTTTATCGTAAGTTAAATTTTTTTTTTTTAAAAATCATGTACTTCATAGAGTTTATGGATATGATTATATATGACAGTGTTTTTAAAAATATTTCTTGTTCAAAGTTTTTCAAATTTTACCAAAAAGTTATACTCGTACGTACCTCGTAGATTATTTTAAAATGTACCAAATTTTAAACTTTTAAAATAATTTAGGACCCAAGAATGAGTCTCAATTATGGACGCCTGGACAGTACAAATTATATTCCACAGGTGATGAAGGAGTAGTGTATTCGTAAACTATTAAGTTACGTCATTTGTCCAGATCAATGAATTATGAACCATTTTTACAACAACTAAATTAATTTATGCGAATTTAATTACGTCACTCCTCTCAATACATCTTTAATTATACGTAGTACTCCGTATTACACAATTTTATTTTATTTTAATGATAAAATATTGAATACTGTAGTACGCAAATGGACCTCCAATTACATGGAGTAGTACTTTCATTTTGTACTAGCGGTACTACTTTTACTCTTTTTTATTAAATTATTATTCCAAAAAATAATAAATACGAAATACAGAATGATAAATGATCCAAATGAAAAACTCCGTAGTATATAAAAGAAAAAATTTCCATTTAACCAAAAATTGAGGTACAAATTAATAAAGTGTAAACAAGAAGGTTAGTGGGATTAGATGATAATTAGGGTGATAATTAGGTCCCAAATCACAACCACTATGGACTATTTATGTGCAACATTCTCATGTTTCTTCTAATTGATTCTTACCCATAACGACTAAAGAAGATTTAACAGTATTTCTTAGCCTAATAGGAAACTTTGCTTTATTTAAAGACTACTCCTTTTAAGGTGAATTTTTGATTTTAAACGATTGTTAATTTTGATCAAAGTACTCCGTATGTATTATGGATTACTTCGATATATTTTTCATTTCATTGTAGTCTGTGTATTTGTTTTACATACGTACGTTAATATATTTTTTTTATTTGTTTATATCTTTAGTTATAAATTACTAAAAATTGTAAAATTTTAACATGATATTAATATTATAAAAACAAAATCTCATGTTTCACACAATTATTTTCTTATATGATTGGATATAGTCATATGCTCATATTGTTTCACAAAGACTACCTATTTTCTTATTTGATATCCTTTTTGTGTGTGTTCAACATTTGCGAGTAAGATTGACTTCGATTTTATTTTTCCCTACTTTAATTAGCTCCTTAATTTTTATACAAAAATTAAAATGATAAATATTTTCACGACGAATAGAATACCTATCTCAAACAACGAATTAAGCTAAGTTAAACTAAA
Organism: Dianthus caryophyllus; assembly: GCA_023091065.1. Classification (NCBI taxonomy): domain Eukaryota; kingdom Viridiplantae; phylum Streptophyta; class Magnoliopsida; order Caryophyllales; family Caryophyllaceae; genus Dianthus; species Dianthus caryophyllus. The sequence goes on from CM041529.1 coordinate 28,881,553, forward strand.
TTGATGAATTACGAGTAAGAAAATTTAAAAACACGTGAATAAATGAATTTGATATTGGTGTAGTACGTACAAAACAACAGGAAATGTTTAAATAATGTTGTCAGATAGAACACTGCAAATTAATGTAGTTGGTCAGTCATTCTTTTTATCCGTCAAAACATTTATTTTGGACTTTCTTTCGATGCATCATAAACCAGCTACTCGTGACTCGTAACTCCAACTTTATTCTACCATCAACCCCCAAATTAATGGGTGAGTGGAAAGAAATGGATATCCATTTTCTTTAGACGGTTAGGATCGGATCTTGGGAAAATTTAAGGGTTCTAATAATTTGGTAAAAATAATGTTTTAATGAAGGAGAGAGAAAATATATTAAAATATAAATGTATTAGAGAGGAAATGGAGAGAAAAAAATAGAGAGAATCCAAATTGCAAATTAATACAGTACTAAAATTGGGGTGAGGATCCTCTCCATTTTATGAAAAGAAATGAACATTCATTTCTTATAGACGGTTATGATTGAATCTTAGGAAAATTCAAGGGTTGTAATAATTTGGTGAAAGTAATGTTTTAATGAAGGAGAGAGAAAATATATTAAAATATAAGTGTATTAGAGAGGAAATGGAGAGAAAGAAATGGAGATGATCCAAATTGCTAAAATTGATATTTTATTTGTCAAAAAAATATAAAAGATAAAGATGAAATTGGATATTTATATTGTAGGTGCAATCTATCGTTTGTGGCAAATTTTAATAGGGATATTTCATGATCTATCGAGCTTTGGCGGATTCTGCGTAGTGCACGTGTGTGAGGTTTGTCCACATGGTACCCCTAAACTTTGTGAATATGTGCCCAATATGCCCATTTTGTGACGGAAAACTTGACGACGTTAATTTTATGGAAGAAGGCACCAATTATGAGTTTAGGGTACATTTAGACCCACATTATTCCTCGATTAAATGCTATTATTTGTACTCTAATCAACAAAATTCATACTTATTAATCAACACATAATAGCATTTAATTGAGGAATAATGTGGCTTTAATTGTACTCTATACTCTTAATTGGTGCATTCTTCTTTAAACTTATCGTCGTCAAGTTTTCCGTCACAAAATGGGCATATTGGGCACATATTTACAAAGTTTAGGGGTACCATGTGAACAAACCTCACACATGGGGTACCTTGTGTAATCTGCCAAAGTTCGAGGGTACCGTGGGAAATATCCCATTTTAATATGAAATCGTTTTGTTAGATATATGCCTTGAATCTGTTTGTTACAACTTCGAGTGACTATTCGGGGGTCCCGGTATCTGTCATCTGTTACTGTTAGTGGGCTAGGGTTTGTCTGGGCCTTAATAGGCTTAATTAGGTCAAACTCTGTATTAGGACTTAGTGTTGGGGTTAGTGTCCTCCACAGTGAGTGCAATAACATAAATAAATCTCTAAAGGTACACAGGGTACATTTTGTATTTAATCAGTTGATTAACGTTTATCAATAACGGTTGGCTTGCTAGATAAGTTTGACGTTATTGTCATACGGATAAGCGGTGATCATCTGGTCCCTAAGAGTCACACCTAAAGGATGTGTTTGAGAAATATGATTATTTGAGAAAATGATCATATTGATGCCTTACTTAATGACTAAACAGTTAGTTAGTGTTGTTGACTAAAAGGTTAGTCAAATGTGACTAAAATGTTAGTCAAGTGTAATGATGTTACTGACTAAAATGTTAGTCGATTGTGATGTTAATGCAGCGATTTAATACTGATTAAATAATATTAGCTGAGACGAGTTAAAAGTAATTCGTGAATTGAATATAAAATGTTATATTTAATTGTCATATATAATGCAAGCTAATTAAATATAAACCGTTATAATTAATTAGTAAATTATAAATATAAGGATATTTATAATATATTATAGTCGGTCCATACAGATGACACTAGTAATATATTGCATTATATTATAAAATTTAAAATATGCAAGCGAGAAAAGTGTCAGATACATCCTACTAGTACGAATACATTTTCTTGGTCAACAAGTGATGTATTTGAGGAGAACTAAATCTCCTCAAATAGTGAGAAGGTGGCCGGCCAAGGGTAATTAGGAGGGAGTATAATTACTTTCCTAATGCTCTTCTAAAACTACTCTAATCATTCATCTCATACACAACACAAAAATCCTAGAGAGAAAAACTGTTTTCTTCTCTATTTTTCTAGCAAATTCAAGGGCATATCTTAGACTATCTTGGGTGTTTCAATTAGGAGATACCATACTTTTGGTATTGCTCTTAGGCCGATTAACAAGGTTTTAAAGGTTAATTCTTGTTCTTTTATTCCTGTTATGCAATTTCTTTTATGACCTTAAATCTTATAAAAAGTTTTCATTATAATCCTGTGAATTTTAAGGTCTATATACGGATATAAACCTACAAGTGGTATCAGAGACTTAGGGCACATGAAATTTTTATAAGGTTTTCATAAAAAATCGATTTTGCATGATTTTGATAAAAATTTTGATATGGCCGAAAGTTTTTGTGTTGGGCCGTGTGTTTTCTTGCATATTTTGATATGATTTTGGTCCACTTGATTCATAATTATCAATGTTTTAAGATGTTAAAACTATAATATATGAATTTGTACAAGTTTTGATTTAATACCGATTGAATTAAAACATAAAAGGATCAAATTTGTGTATGTTAATGAACATATCATGTTGTTAATCATTAGATCTTCATATTTAAGATGTTTAATCTAAAAAGTTAGTTTGAATACCTTAAATCAATGTTTAATACGGATTAAAATTGAGTTACGATTGATCTAATTATTAGCATAATCGAATTAAAACAGTTTAATTCAATTTTTTACATGCTTTGGCCGAATTAAATTCATTAAAATTTTTGTTTTTATTGTTTTTAATTATATTGGCCGAAATCAATTTGTTAAAATAAAAAAAAAATTAAATTAAATCGGCATTTTTGGTTTTTTGGCCGAAATTTTAATATTTTTTCCATCTTTTTCGGTTTCCTATTATTTTTGGAAATCTATATTTTTTTTTTTTTGGTATATTATAAAGATAATATTTTGTTGTGTTATTGTGAAACAGTTCATGATAACTATGATACCTAATATTTTAAAAAGGTTTAAGATATTTATGAGATTTAATTTATGTTATAATGATAATATAAATTGATTTGGATTATTAATTGAATAAGATATTATGAACAATTAAGGAATTGTTGCATAATGATAATCAATTTTAAAAGAGGTGGTTTGGATTAAAATAAATTCATATGCATTGTTTTATTTTGTTTAGTTGATGCTCTTTTTGTGAATGAATGTTTTTGAATGGTTTAATTTACGCATTAATTATTGTACAAACGGTTGTAATTTACTAGTGTGGCCTTAGAAAGTTGTGTTTTCGTAATGAAGGAAACACAATTTTGGTTGTATTTTGAGATCTCGAATCTCCAATTTTGTAATTTTTTAATTTTGGCATATTTTGAATTAGAATGTAAATAGGTTTATTTTTGTAATTCAAAAATTGTAATTTTGAGAAGATTCAAGTTGAAGATTCAAGATGGACTCCCACTTAAAAGCCCAAGATGAAGAATGAAGACAGCTTAGGGTCCATGGATGGATTCCACTTTGTAATTGTCTTTATTTTCATAGGGATAGGCCACACTAGGTGTTTTTCATTTTTGCGTTTTACTTTACCGTTTTTTTGCATTCACGTTAGATAGTAGCATCATATTCCGCCTAAACTAAACCAAACCACCTAATATGCATGAAAATGGATCATATAGTTGCATCCTAGTTTATAGACATACGGATGTCATTTGTTTAGAGCTATCACCTCTATTTAATCATTCACGATAATGCTAGATATTAGTTCACTTAAAATGAATTAAAATGAGTTGATAGGATCTTCCTCTAAAACTGAAATTGAGAATTAGTCTTTATAAGTCGGACCACTATGAATCCCTTCTTCGTCGGTAGGCATAATATGACCCCTTCTACGTTGGGTAAGTAGTGGCTGTCGACTTAGTTTATCTCAACATTGTGGTTCGAGTAATATCTCAAAGGTATGGTGGACTAATAGATAGGATTTACTGAAATCTATCGACCAAGAATTCTAACAGTAGAATTAGCTAAGCAGTTAGCTTATCAATTTAAAGAAATTGAGTCTTGGGATCGCTTATGTAATTCTCGAGGGAGGTCAATTATATGAGTGCGCAAGTCATTGCATTAAATTCGTTATTGCTTATGACTTAAACTTTTAAAACCATGATTTCTTATCTTTTCTCTTCTTCTTCTTTCTTTTCACAGTTTCGAATACGTTATATACAGATATAACTACTATAACAAATGGCTGTCCGTACAGACGAACCAATGCCAAGTGCTACACTAATGCGAGAATCATGGCTTAGAATTTTCATGGGCACCATGAATCACCAACTCGACCGAAAAGTGATGGGTCCAATTTTTCGATTGGGAGGTGCGATTACTTTAACGCCGCCATTGACGACTAGCTCAAGTACTTGACTGAGCCACCGCCGGCTCTACCAGCTCCCGATGCAGAAGAAGCTGAAACTTTTGCTTACAACGATTTCATGATGGAAGCGGGTGCGTTACAGAACGTACTCATCTATGCAATGGAACCCAATTTGCAAAGACGTTTCATTACCCAAGGTGCAAACAAGATTTTCACCACCGCTTACTAAGGAATTCTCGAAAGCTCAGAATTAAGAGTTACGAGTATACTACTCGTTTCTTTGAAGCTAGACTCAAAAGGGCCAACCGGTTGGTCCACACCTTCTCGCCATGATCGAGAGCGTTGAGAAGTGGAGGAGCTTGGTTGCACGATCGATGAGAAGATCATCATTGATCGAGTGCTTCACTCTCTTCATGATGGGTATGCCTCTTTAGGGCAAACTATTACATGAATGACATGCGAGAAAAGTCCGCATGAACTACATTCACTCCTCGCATGCATCCGAGAGTGATCTAAAGTTGAGTGGGAGCACGAAGCAAGATGTTCTCATGATTGGGAACAAGAAGGGTAAGGGTAAGACTCCGGCTAACCTAACTGTAGGGAAGCCGAAATTCAAGAAGCCGATGGTTGCTAAGAGTGGGCCTGGTGAGTCTAGCGGTAGCTCACAAGGCAAGGCAAAAGCAAAGCAGAGCATGGAGTGCCACCATTGCCACAAGTTTGGGCATTGGAGGCGTAACTGTCCCGTGTATGCTGAGGACATAAAATCAGGCCGCGTCGCTCCTGTTGGTATGTCATCTTTTATTCATATGATTGAGATTAACCATGCAAGTTTCAGAACTTGGGTACTTGATACTGGATGTGGTTCTCATCTGTGCAATCATTTGTAGGGCCTAAGAAGCATCAAAACTCTGGCAAGAGGTGATGTAGACCTGCGAGTGGGGAATGGAGCAAGAGTTGCTGCCGTTTCAGTAGGAACATATGTAATCCAACTCCCGAGCGGATTTGAGTTATTTCTAAATAATCACTATGTACCTAGTTTATCCAAAAACATTATTTCTGTATCCGTTCTTGATAAAGAAGGATTTTCATTTTCAATAAAGAATAATAGCTGTATTTTCTCATTGAACGATATGATTTATGGTAAAGCAGTTTCCATGAACGGAATTTATGTTTTAGATCAAACCACAGAAATCATGCATGTGAGTAACAAGAAAGCAAAGGTTGGTGACAAAGATCAAACGTATTTATGGCATTGCCGTATGGGACACATAAATGAGAAACGCGTGAAAAAGCTCATTGATAATGGGACAATAGCCCCATTTGACTATGAAATTTTTGGCACGTGCGAATCATGTCTTATAGGCAAAATGTCTCGAATTTCCTTCAAAGGTGTTGGAATGCGCGCTGCTGACCTATTAGGACTCATACATACTGATGTGTGCGGACCTATGTCAATCAACGCTAGAGACGGCTATAAGTATTTTATCACTTTCACGGACGATTTGAGTAGATATGGACATGTCTACTTAATGAAGCATAAAAGTGAGTCCTTTGACAAGTTCAAGGAGTTCCAGAATAAGGTTGAGAACCAACTGGATAGAAAGATAAAAGCACTACGTTCAGATCGTGGTGGCGAATATCTTTCAACTGAGTTTGATCGACACCTGAAAGACCGCGGAATAATATTACAGTTAACTCCACCTGGAACACCACAACTGAATGGTGTGTCCGAACGCAGGAATCGAACATTACTTGATATGGTTCGATCCATGATGAGTCACACGGTAGTACCTGACTCATTGTGGGGCTATGCTCTTTTGTGAGCTGCTCTTATACTTAACCGAAGTCCGACTAAAGCTGTCGACAAGACTCCATACGAGTTATGGAAGGGAACGGTCCCTAACTTGTCCTTTATTCGGGTTTGGGGGTGCGAGGCTTATGTCAAGTGGAGACACGAGGATAAGCTCGGCCCGCGATCGGTCAAGACATACTTTATTGGTTATCCAAAAGGAATGTTTGGTCATTACTTCTATTCGCCAACCGAACAACGCGTTTTTGTTGCGGCTAGTGCGACGTTCTTAGAGAAAGAGTTTCTCGAAGACAAGAGAGGTAATAGAACCTTCGATCTGTCGGAGATTCCTGAACCAACAACCGAGCAACCACTGGAGGAAGCTGTTCCATCTACGTCTGCTGCGGTTAATGTCCCTTTGGAACCTAGAAGGTCGGGTAGACTCTCCATTCCTCCAGATCGATATATCGGTATAGTCGAGGAGAATGGGAGAGACGACGTTTTACTCCTTGAGAGTAACGAACCCGTAACCTATAAAGGTGCCATGACGTGTTCTGACTCAAAGCTTTGGCAAGAAGCCATGCAATCCGAGATGGACTCGATGTACGAGAACCATGTATGAGATCTGGTTGACTTACCTATAAGGCTAGGCCTCTTCAGTGCAAATGGCTTTACAAGATAAAGCGATCTGTAGAAGGACAACCAGATATATACAAGGCACGACTAGTGGCAAAGGGTTTCACTCAAGTGCAAGGGTTGCACTATGATGAGATCTTTGCACCCGTAGTCATGCTTCGTTCCATTCGGATTCTCTTAGCGATCGCCGCATTTCATAACTATGAAATTTGGCAAATGGATGTGAAAACCGCCTTCTTAAACGGTTATTTGGAGGAGGAGTTGTACATGGTACAACCCGAAGGTTACATCGATCCTGAAAATCCTAAGAAAGTTTGCAAGCTTAAGCGTTCCATTTATGGACTTAAGCAAGCTTCACGGAGTTGGAATCATCGCTTCGACCAAGTGATAAAGGAGAATGGATTCACTCGATCGGTCGAGGAACCATGCCTATATATCAAGTCGAGTGGGAGCAAGATTGTCTTCCTAATACTGTACGTCGATGACATACTCTTGATTGGGAATGACATACCTCTCTTAACTTCGGTAAAAGTATGGTTAAAGAACCATTTCCGGATGAAAGATCTGGGCGAGGCAGCGTATTTTGGGGCTCGTATCTATAGAGATAGATCACGACGGATGTTATCCCTCGGTCAGAGTCTTATATAGATAAGATTCTTGAGAGGTTCAACATGACCAACTCGAAGGGGAACCTTCCAATGATCTCGGTGGGTGCACTTGAGTAAAGCTCAAGCAATCAAGACATCGGAAGAGGTCGGCGCATGAGTCGGATTCCATATGCTTCGATAGGATCGATCATGTATGCCATGACATGCACACGTCCGGACGTGGCATATGCATTAGTATGGCGAGTCGATACGAGGCAATCCAGGTGAAGCACAATCGGATGGCCGTAAAGAACATTCTTAAGTACCTACGAGGACTAAAGATTGGGTATTGACTTATGGAGGAGACATCGAGCTATCTTGTGGCCGATTCTGTGACGCTAGTTTCAAGCGGATCGAGATGACTCAAGTCTCAATCTGGATTCGTTTTACTCTTAATAAGCGTGCGGTCGGCTAGAAAAGCTCCAAACAAAGCTGTTATAGCGATTCAACGATCGAGTCCGAGTACTATCTTTGCTTGAGGCTGCGAAGGAAGCTATATGGATTCGTCAGTTCTTACAAGGACTAACTGTAGTTCCTAGTTCGAATGACCCGATCACCATCTATTGTGACAATAGTGGTGCCATCTTCCAAGCGAAGGAGCCGAAATCTAGCAACAAGTCTCGGCACGTGCAAAGGAAGGCTCACATGATCCGGGATTACGTGGAGCAGAAGGAGATAGTGATTGACAAGATTGCTACGGATGATAACATAGCAGATCCTCTCACTAAGCCGTTGAGACAAGATAAGCATGAAGGGCACGTTAAATCCATGGGAATTAAGCGTGTTCCTGAGTTGTATTGGTTGTTTTATCTGGATTTGACACTTGTATTTCCTAAAACTTCTAATAAAATCATCGTTTTGTTATATATATTGTTTTTCATGAGGGTTGTGCAGACAACGTTGAACACCTCAAAGTGAACTGAATTGCTTTATATTTTGTTTTGGTCGTGATCGCCTGCACGGTGATAACTCGCAATCATTTTGTGGCGTCGATTGATGGTGGGTTCAACGAGCCATAAGTCAAAGCGTTGGTGATCGATCACAGATGCGGGTTTACTGAAATCGCGCAGGACATTTTTGTGACGACAACATGGAGTCCTAAATGTTTCAGAACATTAGGTGCCTGGTCGTGGATAGGACATCCATAGTGTTCCTAGAGTCGATTCTTTTGACTATCGACTGTCTCTTGAGATTAAGGCAGATTTTGGGTGACTTTGGTTTCTTTCTCACGGTGGACCGTAACAGGAGGCCAAGCAGATTTTCACTGGGTCATTTCATGCTGCGCTTAATAACGGTAGATTTTGGCAGTTACGTTTATCAATAACGGTTGGCTTGCTAGATAAGTTTGACGTTATTGTCATACAGATGGCGGTGATCAACTGGTCCCTAAGAGTCACACCTAAAGGATGTGTTTAAGAAATATGATTATTTGAGAAAATGATCATATTGATGCCTTACTTAATGACTAAACAGTTAGTTAGTGTTGTTGACTAAAAGGTTAGTCAAATGTGACTAAAATGTTAGTCAAGTGTAATGATGTTACTGACTAAAATGTTAGTCAGTGTGATGTTGGTATGGCAATTTAATACTGATTAAATAATATTAGCTGAGACGAGTTAAAAGTAATTCGTGAATTGAATATAAAATGTTATATTTAATTGTCATATATAATGCAAGCTAATTAAATATAAACCGTTATAATTAATTAGTAAATTATAAATATAAGGATATTTATAATATATTATAGTCGGTCCATACAGATGACACTAGTAATATATTGCATTATATTATAAGCTAAAATGACCAACAGAAAAGTGTCCAGATACATCCTAGTCTAGATACATTTTCTTGGTCAACAAGTGATGTATTTGAGGAGAACTAAATCTCCTCAAATAGTGAGAAGGTGGCCGGCCAAGGGTAATTAGGAGGGAGTATAATTACTTTCCTAATGCTCTTCTAAAACTACTCTAATCATTCATCTCATACACAACACAAAAATCCTAGAGAGAAAAACTGTTTTCTTCTCTATTTTTCTAGCAAATTCAAGGGCATATCTTAGACTATCTTGGGTGTTTCAATTAGGAGATACCATACTTTTGGTATTGCTCTTAGGCCGATTAACAAGGTTTTAAAGGTTAATTCTTGTTCTTTTATTCCTGTTATGCAATTTCTTTTATGACCTTAAATCTTATAAAAAGTTTTCATTATAATCCTGTGAATTTTAAGGTCTATATACGGATATAAACCTACACTTAGAGAGTATTATATTTTATCATACCGTTCTGAATCTGTAATCTGAAAAACTCCTCTCAAATTAATAAAACTCTCTCCCTTTCGCCCTGTGGATGTAGCTAACACAACGTTAGTGAACCACGTAAATCTGTGTGTTCTTTCTTTGTTGTTCGTTTTTCTCTTTATTCTTTGCATCTGTTACAACACGTTTCATGAGTGAAACGACCAACATAAGTTGTCAACGCCGCAATTAATCCTCACAATAAACGAAGTTCTGAGAAATTTTATTTGTCATTTTACGGCTGAACAATTTTATAATAGACTTACTCATTGTTTGCAAGTAAAAGTTCAAAATAAGATCGTTATATGTATACAAAGATAATAAATTTACATAACATCTTGTTTAATGATATTCATAAATGTGGTGTTGAGTAACGTTGTAGGCAATAGGCATACAACGGTATTATAATAGAATTACTCATTCCATATTTTAAGCGCATAATATATTATACAGTTGAAACATAAGTTTGCTAAAAAATTTATAATGTCCCTTATATAGTTATATGAATATTCATAAGCATTAACACGTGGATAAATGTTTCAAAGGATCGGACATGATCAATTGTGTGGCAAGTGAATAACTTCATACCCATACATCTCGAGTTCGAACCGTGGGAAAACCCTCTTTGGCCACACAATTGACAATAATGTCCCGTTGTTCACTCCACATCAAACGCGTTGACGCTTATACGATATTACGATTGTGATTGAGGTCTGGTAAGTTTTATATTATCATATCCTACTGTCATCTACTGTAATATACATGCATATATAACCTCTTTGGACTTGCAAGGTGATTAACTCCTCTTTGGACTTGCAAGGTGATTAACTCCCCTTTGTTCATATGCATATTACTCGAACCCTCTACATGATTCAGAAAAATATCATGCTAATCACGCAAGTGAATTATTTGTTGATTCTACTTTAACTTATACGATTAGTATCATTAAGCTTTAGTTTTATGTTAACTTAAAAATAGTTATAAGAATGAACACTTAGATCAACTAATAAGTACTGTTGTTATTTTACCATAATTATTATTGGTCTTGAGTTCGAGTCGTGAGAGCGCAGTCAATTATGAAGAAGAGTTTTACTGTCCTTTTATGATACTACACGACTCGACAAACCAAGAAGAATAGGGCATACAAGACACAACAATGAAGTACTTTGTTGAGAGTTAAGGGATCTTTATAAAGTCAATTAAGACAATAACATAACTTCAACAAAAAAACACTACATTATTTGAAAGGAAAGAGTGTTTATAACGATGAGTGAGTGAGTATAATGTGAAGTGAGTTATTGCTCTATTAAGCCATGTGAGTAGCACATGGTTATGCTTGTACAGCCTAATTTTATGTTAAAATAATTCTTCGTATATTATTTGGTATCTCCCAATATTTCATCTTCTACCAAGTTGATCATCACATGCAATCTATCTTGCATTTTCATTCCTTATTAAATAATGCTATTAATTGTTTATCAACTAACTCTTCATTTACTTTTGATAAGAGTAATTTGATCAACCATTCTTTTATTACATGACGGCGTTGCCGTCTCAACGGCAGCTTAATACACTTGATAATTTTGAGTAAAAAACAAATTTAAAGTTTACCTAATATATTCACGTAATTTGATCAACCATTCTCAAATAAGAGTAATTTGATCAACCATTTAATATATTCACTTTTGATAAGAGTAATTTGATCAACCATTCTTTTAATTTAACTCAAATAACGAAAAAACACAAATTTTAAATGGTAATAATATTGATAAAAATGGTAACATACTATATTATATTGGTGACATATTCTCAAAAAATTAAAACATAATACATATTACGAATATAAATTTATTATGTTTGGATGATAATATATTATGTTATCATTTATTATTAATGAATTGTTATCAAGTTTTTTAGTATGAAAATGCAAAATACAAATATGTTACATTAAAGTATAACATTTTATCATTTAATATTAACCTATTTTGGTAACATATTATACAATTATGGTAACATATTAAACAAATATTATGACAATTTTTTATTTTCTATGCTTCATAATATGTTAAAAATATAATATAATATATTACCATTTTACATTACTTTGTTACCATTTTCAATAACCTTATAAACACGATTTTCGACAAAAGTTTTTAAAAATAAATTTTGGGTCTTGAAAAAAAAAAATTCAAAAAAAAAAAAAAGAGTTGACCCGACCCGTCTTAAGCTTAAGACGAGTATAGTGGTCTTAAATGAGAACTTGTGTTTGACAAGAGTAATTTGAACAACCATTCTTTTATTACATGACGGCGTTGCCACCTCAACGGCAGCTTAATACACTTAACGATTTTGAGTAAAAAACAAATTTAAAGTTTACCTAATATATATATTCACGTTTTTTCTAAAATCTGTCCATAGGGCGGATGATAAAAACTTAATTATAAAGTGCCTTTAGGGTAGATGATAAAAAAAATTAATTATAAAAACATTAGAATATTTCATTAATCATGGTAAATGTTACTCCAATATGTACATCAATTTTTGATGAAATATATTCTTGCAAATGATAAACAGTTAAATCATAAGATATTGCAAATGTTTAATTAGTTAGATTTTTTTTTTTTTTTTTTTTTTTTTTTTTTTTTTTTTTTTTTTTTGGTAACGAGGGGTTGGTTCCCTCCGGACACTTGCAATACCCTGCAAACCACATGTGCCAGGTAAGTCATCCCGAAGGATGACAGGTATCCATAGTCATTCTTCACCTGTCGAAATGGGCCTCGGTCACTCTCAATTCTGTTTGAAGCTTTGAGCACCCGACTGGCAGAAGCGACTTTGGATAATTAGTTAGATTTTTTTATCATGTATTCTAAAAGCACATTTTACGTAGAAAAATTTATATATTCATTTGAGACTATTTATCTTTAACTATCATTCATCTTGAGCATTTAATTTATACGGAGTATTTTTTACTCCGTATAGTATATAAAGAGGAATTATTAACTTTTTTTACCACAAGAAACACGAGTAGCTAAAACAACAAAAGCTAAAGTAAAATGTCACCACGAGACTACTTTTTACTACATACGGAGTAGTACAGAAATCAAAATTTAATAAAGGAAATAATATTATTGGCAAACAACAGATCACAAATCATAATCTAAGATATGGACAGCTAAAAATGATTTAATTATTCTGTCAAATGATTAGAAATTTAGAATTTAATTAATTACAAGTGCACGTTACTGTTTTAATTTATAAATTTTACCTGTTCAATTGAAGTGATCATAATTTTGCATGAACATTTTTTGTAAAAGTGATAAAACTTTTGCATTGTATGCTATACAATTACTATCACTATTACGTAGCTGTTTTCTTTTATTAAGTTGCTCCCTAATTATTTTTAAGGGACCCCTTTGCTAATAATTAACTTCAATAATTAGCAACGTATTGTTTGTTTTATTACTGCCGACATTTTTCTTGTTTTTTTTGGTTATCTTTTTGTTTGGATTGATTATATTATTGATTGAATTTCTTTTCAAGAAAATAAAATTAATCGATAATAAGTAAATAGATAGATTGAGATAATATTTGACCGTGAGTAAAAATTAAATTCAATTATTGTTGGATAATCAAGGTGACGTAAAGGTCTCGTTCTTTCTTGCTTATTACGGAGTAATAATGGTTGAGCTGAGTTAATCGACCAGAAACAACTATAAAGGTAAAGTCTAAAATAACACGGTTTTACGTGTACGACGGACTCCCCGTAAACAAAATGTCACCAATTTTTCACTTAATGTGACTGTTGTACGTATGACTTAATGTGTTCACTTTAAACTTTTAAAAAGTAAGCACATTTTAGTCACAAAAAGTTCGTTTTAATCATAAAACCGACTTCAATTATAAACGCGTTGAGCTAATATGAGACTAAATTATATTGAAAAGAATCTAAGCAAAGTAGGCCTTTATCTAATCTCAAGCATTCTACTCTGTATAATAATTTTATCTAGTGAAACTAATACAGGACGGTATATTGATGACAAGATAAAAACATTACTTTTCATTATTCCATACATTCATTGTGTAAATTATACTGAGTAAAACGTTTTTATGTACTCCCTCTATCTCAGCCATTTGTTTACAGTTTGACTTTTTTCCTCTCACAAAAAAGTCAAACTGTAAACAATTCACTGAAACGGAGGGAGTAAAATAAATTTTAAATTAAATACCAAAATGTGAAGTTAAAAATATTTGTAGCCCATTTTTCCGACTTCGTCGAGTCACGGGGAAAAAAGAAAAAAAAAAGAAAAAAAGAAAAAAAAGACGTGTATGCATCTGTGGGCCGTGGTCCACGAAGAAATTTGCTAACAGAGATTTCGCATATTTTTAATTGGGCCGCATCAGCCCAGAGTGGTTTATGACAGATCCACTAACCAAACTTTTGTAGGGCTTATTAATGGGAGACAAAGGGCGCATTCTTTCCAACATTTATTTTCATTCATTTCGATTCGATTCATTCCATTCTGATTCATTCCATTCGATTCGATTCGATTCGATTCATTCACTTTAGTTCGATTCGATTCGATTCAACTATATTATTTAATTGAACTTCATTCGATTCGATTCATTCGATTCGATTCATTCATTTGATTCGATTCGATTCGATTCATTCGATTGATTCGATTCGATTCGGCTCTAAAAAGTTCGAAAGAACAGGTTCTCATATAACACGATCTTTTAATATAGTTACGACTTCCTGCATGAGAGGGTGATACGACAGTTATTTTTGTGAATTCTATTAATAACCGTAAGTCTCATGATGTGATACCGTCTTATAAGAGACCTACTCTTTATGAGAGAACATACTCCCCATTTTTTTACTTTTCATTTCCCATAAAAAATTCATCAAAATCGTAAAAGAATAAGAAATATAATTCTTTTATTATATATTTTGAGAATATCCCAAATTTTTATTAGGCCTGCAATTACATTTATATTTACATTTATTATTTTATTTTATTTTATTTTAATTTAATTTAATTTTTCTATGCTTTGTAATAGAAAAATGACAATGTTACTCGAAACATCTTTTTGTCTCAACATGAAAAAAAATTACTCCCTTTGTTTCACCACCATGTTCTTCACATTTCATTTTGGGTCAAAATTAAGGAAGGTGGATTGTATAGGTTTAATTAAAGTACTCCGTAGAAAAATACTCCCTCCATCCCACTTTACTTGTCCCCTTTTGGTTTTAAAAAAATCCCAATTTAATTGTCCCTTTTGAAAAAATGACTAAATTACCCTTGTATTAACTCAAGTCCAAAAAATGCAAGCCCTTGTGTTCAATTAGGAAAAAAAAAGTAGAACAACTAAATATTAGTACGACTACTACATACATACGGAGTACAATAGTTAAGGGAAGTACTGAAGTTGGGGAAAAGATAGAAACAAAATGAAGTCTTACGGAGTAAATTACTCCTCTTGGTCAACTTGAGCTTAGTCAACTTGAGCTTAGACCATCCCCATGCAAGAGTCAAGTTAACTAAGTCACAAATATTTTAATTTCATTAATGACTTTTTACTACCTTCACCCACTATACTCTCATCCAAAAAAATCACCACCTAAGTCACATATTCAATCATTTTATCTCTCATCAACTCAATCATTACCCACTTTTTTTAACTATCACACACTCTCTCATTTATTATATAAATTAAATGACGCGCCTTTTACGTCGCTAATAAAAGGGGTCAAATTAACAATTTATAAACCTATTCGATTCACACAAAACAACGTAATAAAGTAGTAAGAATAGGGTCGAACCCAAGGGAAGACGATATCTAGGCTAATGTCACGAAACAAAATAAAGTAAACAAAGGGGGGTTTAAAAGGTTGATTTAGTCGAAAACTAGAACGCAAGCAATTAATTTGAGTTTAAACAAGATGAGAAAGGCACTTTCGGTGTAATCACACAAGGTTTCAACGCACACCAAATGATCAAGTGAGTATTAAATATGAAACTACTATTCATATGAGCAATTCCTCAAACACCTACAATGCATGAACATACCCAAGTATGAATCGGCAAACCAAGGTACAAATTGCATTAAAAACACGATGAAACCGCATACAAATGCATTCATGCAACCCATGCAAGAGTAAACATAAGAGGAATGTAAGAAAACTTAATGAAAACACATTCAAGAATCGGCATGAAAGGGTTTCGCATTAAAGGTTCAAACTTTACTTCTCAAAACATGATTATAAGGGATGAATCGGCATACCACATCATAACACATGAATATAATGCAACACAAGATAAATTAAGAGCATCCAAAATATGAACAACCAAAATCCTCAAGCATATAATTCAAGGAAATGTCACAATTGATCAACACAAGCAACAAAACCAAGAATTATGTAAAAACAATGCATTAAGAGAAGTAAATACTCAAATGAAATAGTAAAGATGAAATCTTTCTCACATTGATCAAAAGGAGGGTTGAAACCCCAAAGATTACACCAAAAGCTAAAGGGTTTAGTTACCTATAATCATCCAAACATAAACTAAATTCTTGAGAAAATCCATAAACATGAAATTAAAAACTAATTAAAGAGTAATTATTTGAAAACTTAACCTAATCTCTCTCCTAATTTTCCTCTCTCTAAAAGCTGCTCAAAAGATAATATGAAAGATTGTATGAAAAGTGTCTCGAAAAACCCTTAAAACTCATTTCAAAATAAACAAAACGATGCGCACTGAGAAATGCGCCCTGGGCGCATGGGAGGCGCCCCCGGCGCATGGCTGCTGGAAGCCGATTTTGTAAAGGCCATATCTCACTCGTTTCTTGGCGGAATTAAGCGTGTGACCTGCCGTTGGAAAGCTATCGAGACGAACTATCATCTCCACTTGGTCTTGCATCCATTGGAGGTCTAAAACTTGAGATATAACCATTTGAAGTTGACCTTGCGTCGGCTTTAGTTCACCTTGACTTGACTTTGACTTTGACTTCTCTATAATGCGATTTTAGCTTGAATCCTCGTATTTGTGAAAGCGCTCATAAAACCATCTAAAGAGACGGAAATACTACAAATTCAACGCTTAAAACTCGCACTTTAACCTCGAACAAACGTGTCGTATCATTAAAATATACCAAAATAATAATTGAACCAATAAAAAAGCTCCACCTACTAGGTGGATAATTAACTCAAAAAATCAACACAAGGTCAATTTGTGACTCAATTTCACCCTCTCAACCAAAAAGGTCACATTAATCAAAGATTAAAACAAGATTAACTTGACTCAATTTGCAATTGACCTCCCTATCCACCTTGCATGGGGATGGTCTTAGGCAACTTCTCTTGGTCAATTCAGACAATTTTTTATTTGAAGGCTACATTTGAAGTCTCCCACCCATATTAGTGTATAAGGGTAAATTTGGAATTATATGTAAATGTTATGAAAATTAAGGGTTGATTGTGGCTTTTTTTAAGTTTCTTAAATCTAACATTTTAATAAAAGGGGACAAGTAAAGTGGGATGGAGGGAGTAATAAAGTAAATTGTGTGGATGAGATTAATTGAAAATTGACAAAAATAAAAATGAGAAGAAAATGATATAATTTTTTTCTGAAAAAAGTGGGAAGATGATGGTGAAATGGTGGGAGTAGTAAATTTATATAAATTGTGTGTAGAGGCCAGGTGGCCATATCATGCCACATCATTTTTAGTCGAACCAGTAAATTTTGTAAAAGACCACATGCATTATTTAGGTGGCTGATCATGACTGACTACTTTTACATTTCTCAATAGTGCTCCCGTTGTTATATTCAATTTGCTTCGATTGTGGTCATATTCCATGTACCGGTAACTTGTCTCTCACTTTTTTTTAGTGAAAGACGGTATTCTTTTAAGACTTTCCCTAGTTAACCTAAGCCTAGTTAAATCGGGTTGAAGGCTAGATTGTCCAACTTAGGCTCGATATCGACCTGAAATTTTGTTGATAAAAATATTAAGGGTTTTTCCCAGCTGTACCCACTATTGGGTTTTCCCAACTGTACCCCTGCGTATATCGTATTCCCAACTGTACCCCTGAGTTCTTTAATTACTCCCAACTGTACCCCTGAGTTTCTTTAATTTACCCAAAATCATACCTGAAATCATACCTGAAATTGAACAAAGGAAGGAAAAACTGCAAAAGTTCAACGATAAAGATGTTGCAACAACGATGAACTGCAAAAGTTCAATAACAAAAGGAAGGAGATGAATATAACAAAGGAAGGAAGGTGAAAGGGTTTCAAAGGGTTTTAAAAAAAGTTGAATCAAAAGCAATAAATGATGGTTAATAAATTAATTCAGCTTCTAATTTACAACTAATCATTCCACGTAGGCAAATTAGGCGCTCCACGTAGGCAAATTACGCATCCTAATTGACATTTAACGGTGATAATTGACGGCTTAAGCATAATTAGTTATGGTTGGGAGTAATTAAGAAACTCGGGGGTACAATTGGGAATACGATATACGCAGGGGTACAGTTGAGAAAACCCAATAGTACAGGGGTGCAGTTGGGAAAAACCCAAATATTAAATTGTAGAGACCTAAAAGACAAGAACCCAAAAACTTTGGGCAAACTCGATCATGCCGTTTGGAAGCCTCTGTCAGGCCAACTTGACTCAACAATTAGTAGCACTTAATCAATTATATTGAGTGTCACCGAATCATTTAAGTGCATGCGAATGATGACGAAGATAATAGATCGTCCATAAAATGGAAGATGATATTCCTAATGGTCACACTTTTATACGAAGTAATTAATACGGAGTATATGTTGAAGTTTAGTGCCCACATGTGAGAGTCCCACATTGATTGTGGAAGTGAGTGTAGTGTACTGTATAAAGTCCAAGAGTCCTCCTTTTATTGCCAATTGATTTTGAGAAATGTGGATACCACTCGGGTTCGTCCTAGGTTCGATAAGTTTAAAACTGACCCTTAAAAATTATGCCACTAGAGGAGGTCCTCTTTGAGGGTTTGCCGCTCCGATTGGGTTCGGGTTATTGCCGCCCTCGTGAGTTCGAGTTGTTTATACCACTCCTGTGTGCTCCGATCCCATAGTTTCGCCCTGGCTTTCCGAGGGACCTCACATGTGCGGGGGAGTGTTAGAGTTGTGAGAGTCCCACATTGATTATGGAAGTGAGTGTAGTGTAATTTATAAAGTCTAAGGGTCCTCATCCCATTGCCAATTGGTTTTGAGAAATGTGGATACCCTTGAACTTAATTGTAAAGCGGACTCGCTCTCTTCCACTCGGGTTTGGTCAGGCCATTACATGATTCTAACAGTATTGATGGCCAAAATGGCAAAATATACATCATAAGTATTTATATTGTTTATGTGACTTTAAATTTGATAATCCTTTTCCTATTAATACAAGTACTTCTTTTATCTTAGATACGGAGTATTTGTTTATTTTCTTATTTTCCCTTCACAAAAACGTTAAAGTGTAAACAATTCATTGAAACGGAAGAAGTAACAATTATATTCGTCATTAAATATTGTAATAATCACAAAATTAACTTATGTATTCATTTTAATTTTTCGGTTATGTTTATGCTTTGATTGTTTTCTAACTTGTACGGAGTACAATATAGTCATCATATATTTACGATACCATTTTGAATGCATGGAAATTGACCTAGGAGATAAAGACAGAAAGGGAATCAAAAGAATGATACTTGTACGGAGTACAATATAGTCATCATATATTTACGATACCATTTTGAATGCATGGAAATTGACCTAGGAGATAAAGACAGAAAGGGAATCAAAAGAATGATAAAAAAAGGATAATAAAAAAAGAAAGAGAAAAAAGGAATAAAATTAGATACGGTGAGAGAAAACGTCATCATAGGCACAACACCCAAATAAGAAAGATCCATGAGAAGTAAATAATGCAGGAGCAAATCTCAGTCTGACATTTTAATATTAAATAAATAATTAGAGTTATGCAGCCAATTTGCTCATGATTGCTTATGTCATCACCTGCCTACGTTTTGTGAGCTAGCATCCATGATTCATGACCACTGTCACTTCCTTCACTTTTATTTACTCTCTCCTATTTACTTCCTCTGTTTTAATAAATTTTATACATTTTACTTTTTGGATACTACTCCGTATTTATAAGTGTGTAGAATCTTTTATATACTCCGTAACTTTTAACATATAAATAAAAAAGCAGTCAAGTGTGATCTTGCTTTAATTGTCTTATCGAGCACATTATTAATATCAAAATTATATAATTTTTAAGAATACGAAACCAACAGTATGAACGAAACAAAACAAGTATTGATGTACGTGCATAAAACAAACGCATAGAACCTATTGGAATGGAGGAAGTATGCGATTGTTTGTACTCCGTATAAGATTACTTTTTGTGAGAAGAAAAACAATTCACACACAAACAAATGGATAAATTGAAGGGAATATTTCAAAGTAACCAATTGACAATAATAGGAGTGACCCCAGGGCTTAAAATACTTTTTTTTTTTTTTTCCCAAGCTCTAAAATAGGAGTACTAGTACACTCCGTAATACTCTCACTTCAGTTATGAGACGAGAGTTGACATATATAGTTTATAAATAGGGTTCATCTCCAAGGTTGACCGTATCTAATTTATATTAGGGGGCGTGTTGAAGATGAACTCAGCCTAATATAAATTTTCACATGCAATCCCACATCAGTTATGAGATGAGAGTTGACATAGTTTATTAAGCCTTGGGGTTACTCCTCCTATTGTCAACTGTTTTTAGGATGGAACCTCATAAATAAACCTTATAAACGAACTTTCTCATACTGTCGGGTGTGGTTCAGGCCCGTGGAATTTAACTATTATAGTAAAAGACGGTCTTTTTCACGACTTTCCGTATATTTTAGTTTTAATATAAAATATGATTCCAATAATTTGATTAGTATATGATCTTGATCTATACTTTGTCTAATGAAATTAAAATTTCGAGTTTGAATTCCATAACTTATAACTACTCCGTACAAGGTTTACACAACGAGTCAGCTGCACCTATGCCTAAGACTTTAGGTACTTCCTCCATTCCGTTTGATTCTATACGTTTGACCAAAACACGGTAATTAAGGTAGAAGAAAATCAAGTGGGGTAGATAATGAAATTACTTAAATACCCCTACTTTATTGTTTGCAAGTGGGTTGAGTGGGTATTAGTGAAGGGTATATTGGTCTTTTAGTTTAATAAAGTAGAGACTAAAATAGAAATGTATAGAATTGATTGGAATTTCCGAAAAAGGAATATGTATAGAATCAAATGGAATGGAGGAAGTATAATGGACTTTTATAAATCTTACTCCCTATGTACTCTAAACCTATTGTAAATAAATTAGCCTTTTCAATGCGTGATTTTGAAACTAAGATTTTAATGTGGAATAGTCCCTCAATTCACTATGCTGGGTTCACCTAACATTATTCCAACAATTCTGCCCTTTTATAGTCCCTTACGAAAATATTCTAATCTACCATGCACTCAAATTATCGATAGAAATACAATATTTTAAGCATAAAATAGACGTTCAAAATAATTAAACACATGCATGCAGTTAGTTTGAAATGAAAGTGGATAGGAGTGGAGTAAAAAATACAAGTAACTGTGACAGCTGACGTGGTGAGAGAATACACCTGAAGACGGCGCTGTCAAATTAATTAAAAAGGAGGTGATGTATGTATAACCCTCCAAAATGTCACTCTACTCAAATCACTACTTTATTGCATGTAATTATGTACGACTAAATATTGGGGATACTTTAACTAGTTTTACCACGGAGTAACCAGCCGCTAGCGTATATCAGTAAATTCAATAGGAATTTGTTCTTTCGGACCTTTTAAATAAATTAAATCGAACTGAATCAATCGAAATGAATTAGGCGAATCGTCTTTGAAATGAATCGAATCGTGTTGTTGGCCAGGCCCAGAAATAATAATAATTTTGTGTGTTGAATTTAATATAGCTGATCAGTGAATTGAATGGTTCGAATCGAATTGAATCGAATCGAATGGAATTGAATGGAATGAATCGAATCGAATGGAATTAATCGAATGAAAATAAACTTGTTCCTAATACTTGACCCGTCTTAACTTAAGACGGATAAATAAGAATTTACGAAGTACACTTTTGTTTCAGTTCTTTTCTAGTTATTATTGGAGCGGAGCGTGCTTAATTCCAGCAGAGATAAAATTAAAAGAGTCATTGAGTTATTGGATTGAACACATTAGGATTGGAGTGAGTTTTTTTATCTGTAAATTTGTGGAGTATTTGGTTATTTGAGTTAAATTGAATGGCAGCAAACTTTAAATTAATCTAAAAAAAAAACATACATAATCACTATGTTTACAACAATTATCATTGATTTCAATACAATAAGAAGAAGTGATTTTTTTTTTTTTTTTTTTTTTTTTCTAAAAATACTCTTACCAATTCTAACAAACATTAATTTCATACATTTTATGTATTGTTTATCTTTATTTTAGGCTCTATTTGGTACCACATTTCACCTAGCTTATTTGACTAGTTAGCTGGTTTGACCAAAATTTCAGTTACTTGCTTTTATTTAGGAGTGTTTGGTAAGGTTGACTGGAAATATTTCATGCTAGCTGAAACCAAGGTTACTTCAGGTAACTTATTTTTTAATAAGCTAGTTGATTAAAAGTTACGGAGTATTTACTATTATACCTTTTATAACTTTATCTATAAAATAAAAATGATGTCCTTTTATGTCAATTGATTTTATTTCAGTTATTATTTCAATTAGTTTTACCAAACAATATAATTAATTTCAGTTACCTTATCAATTTGTTATTTTCAGCTATCTATTCAGCTAGTTTTTCAGTTTCAGGTACTTTTTCAGTTAGTTTTTCCCAAATAAAATATTAGTTTTAAATATTACGGAGTAACATGATGGATGAGAGGAAGTAACACTTTAACCAAAAGGAAAAATACGAAGTATTAACAAAAGAATGGATCAAAAGAAATACTCCTTCCATCCCAATTTAATTGTCCCATTTTATTAAAATGTTAGATTTAAAATGTTAGATTTAAGAAATTTAGAAAATAGTCACTAATTTTTACAATAGTTACTTATAATTCCAATTTTACCCTTAAAATAATATGGATGGGAGGACTTGGTACGTATACCAAGTTAAGCAAATACATATTCTCATAATAAGGATGACCTAAGAATAATTAAGTAATTTTTTCAAAAGGGACAAGTAAATTGAGATTTTTCAAAAACTAAAATGGGACAAGTAAATTGAGATGGAGAGAGTATTACTCTATTAATTATTGTACGCACACATCGATCTGATTTTAACATTTGTTACTTAGAATATTGACATTGTTAATGGTAACAATTGGTAACTGAGAATCGAATATTGACATTGTCAATGATAACAATAGGTAACTAAGAATCACATTTTCTAAACTATAGTCTATATATACATATAGATGCACCATGCAATTATTTGACATATATACCGTTTTGTATTTTATTTTATTCTTGTTTAATTTTTTTATTTTTTTTTGGCGGTAACACTATTTATATCACACGTAAGATTTCATCTGCCTATAAATAGCATCGTACTTCCACTTATGTATCTTCAAACCCTACCTATCTAAACCCTATTTCCTCACTATTCTCTTTGTCCTCTCTTTTCTAACGTTATACGGAGTAATAAAAAACAGAAACATTCTTAAACAAAACAAAAAAAAAAACATCGATTAATATAAAACATGTCAAACTCTACTATTACTTGTGCTCTAAGCTTCTTCCTTCTTTCTACCATTTTGCTCACTCACTTCACTACTGCTTCTGCAAGTATAATTGCTCTTTTTTTTTTTTTTTTTTTTTTACCTATTTTTTATTTACTAAATTATATATTTCCATTGCATTTTTATTAAACTACTCATTTTATGACTTACCTAAACAAAAAAACGTGTATTATTTTAATTAAAAAGTTTGAAATTTAAAGAATTCTTTTTTAAAAATAAAGTAACTAGCTACTTTATGAGCACTATAATAAATTAATTGTGAGACCGTCTCGTTAAAGTACCTGTGATCTTACTGACTATACAATGTTTTTGCATGGCAGGTTGTTGTTTCACTCTCAAGCCTACTGATGATGCGAAGATCCAAAATAGAAAGGTTAATTATTTTCATAAAGCTTGTGATGATAATAATAATTTTGCTTATTTTAGAAGTAAATCGACTATTTTATGACTAATTTCTACGGAAATACGGAATATATGTTGTTATCTTAAAATAGTTGATTAAAAAACAAAAAAATAATAATTATAGTACGAGTTTAAATTATTTCAAACTTATTTTTGTTGTTGAATTGGTTTTATCATAAGATCGTCTTATACGATAATTTATCTAACTTTTTTGTTTTAAGTGCAGTTTTTGATGGGTTTAATGGGCTCACAAAAGGGTGAAGTTGTAGAAGAAGAGAAGCCCAAATACGAAGTGGAAATGAGGAATGTCCCAGGTGGGCCCGACCCGTTACACCACAATAGCGGCCCACAAAAGAGGCCCAAAATTAGTCCATGAACGAACAAAACCCTAAGAAATTAAAAAAAGAAACTGTGAAATAGTACTACTCTTCGTTTAATTTGTTGTTCTCTCGGATGGTTGTCTTAAATTTCTAGGAATATTTTACTTTTTGACGTTGTAAGAAAATCTATAGCTATGAAAAATTAAAAATGTGTATGTTTTCGTTGACCTTATTGCTCTCTAAAGTTTACTTTCTTTTAAATATAGGTAAGAATTTTGCCTAAGATGATTTTAAGAAGACGAAAGGATGAAAAGTCGTCAAAATATATAATTGTTACGTTGATGAGAACAAATTTCACCATTATAATAGCGTATGAGTTTATGAATCCTGTACTTAAAGAGGGAGGGCTAGGGGGTGAATTAACTCATTCTGGTACGTTTTTTTTTTTTTTTTTACGAAATGCAGAGGTAAATGAAATTAAACCGGAGAAATAGTTACTAACGAATGATTCTTTTGTTGATAGGACAAAGATACATAGTGTTTCAACGTTCCCTCGATAGCTCGACTAACTTTGCTCCATGTTTCGTGAAAATATTCGTAGGGTTAAATTTTTCCGTTTAATTTTTTATTTATTCGCGTTAAAAACTGTTTAAAGAAAAATTTATATACACCGTGGTTTGGTTCTGCATTTAACTTCCACTTTCATACGACCAAAAAAATGTCACGATTAATACTTCCACAAGACTTTACAACATTCGGTTTACTTGTACAACGTTGTTGTACCACCAAAAACCTTAAAAAACTCCAACAACTTCATGCTCACACCATTACTCTCACCATTTCTTCCGACGATTTCATACGATCTAAGCTCATTTCTGCCTACATTTCCTGCTCTCAATTCTCCGTCGCGTATTCCATTTTCCGTCTTTGTAATCGCAATTCTACTTTCGCGTACAATTCTCTCATTAGAGGGTACAATTCCATCAAACAGTATGATCTTTCTCTTGATGTTTTCCGTCAAATGATGTTTCATCGTGAGGAGATCGACTCGTATACGTTGCCTGCTGTGCTGAAATCGGTGGCTGCTGTGTCGGGTTTGGAGGTTGGGAAACGGGTTCACGGGTACGCTTTGGTACGTGGGTTTGGGTTGGATTTGGCTCATTGTAATGCGTTGATTAGTATGTATGGGAAATGTGGTGATTTGGGTTATGCACGTAAGGTGTTCTATGAAATGCGTGAGAGAGATTTGGTTACTTGGTGTGCTATGATGAGTGTGTATGGGATGCACGGTGATTTCGACGAGGTTTTTTGGTTGTTTGATACGTTGGTTGAGCTCGGTTTTGAGGTTGATGCGGAGATGTTCATGACTGTTCTTACGGCTTGTAGAAATGGTGGAAGGGTTGAGAAGGGAAAGGCGTATTTTAAAATGATGACGGATGTGTTTAAGTTGCGACCGAGTATGGAGCAATGTAATTGTATGGTTGAATTGTTGGGAAGTAGCGGAGGAATCGAGGGGGCAAAGGAGGTTATCGAAACGATGGAGGTTCAACCCGTTGAGGCATTGTAGAAGGCGGGCTTGAAAGTTTCATTGAATGTACGGGACTTCGTTGAGAGGAAGATTTTGTGATCTTCATGTGAAACTCGGTAAGGCAATAGGCTAGATGCGTCAAAGCAAAGCGTCTTAGTTACGTTCTTCACGTGTGTAAGACGCAATGTACTATGCAAGTCTATTACTTGACTGATTAATCGGCTAAAGTAAGCGTGAAAGTCTTCGATGCATCTAATGAGTAAGTCGCAATGTACTATCGATTAACTTGTATTTCATTTGTTACGGCCTTCGTTTGACTATAAACATATCGTACTCGTCCATTCTACAGAAGAAATAATTTTGCAAAGTCGAAAAATATTTGATGGAATTAGTCTAGCAGTCGAAAACTAATCATTCAATTGAATTAACCTAGCAGTGCAAAATTAATCATTCAATACGTTGTGCTACAAAGAGACCGGTTTATAGATTTTCTGGTATCATATCTTCTTCGACGTATCCACAAATTCCGAGATTGTAAGATAGAACCTCAAGAATGTTATAAATAGAGTCGGTATCATCGTGCGATTTATCAGCAGCTACGAATTCTCGAATACCACCATCAATCTCAATCGAGCTTATTCCTGGCCGTTTTTGTATTCCGTGACTCTTCATTTTCCTCCGAACCTTGCTTGCGCCTTCCCAACTCTTGGCTGCTGCGTACATGTTTGCGAGCATCACGTAATTCGAGTCAATACTAGGGTCTAAATCGACCAAATTCTTCATCACTGTCTCTGCCAAGCTAATATCACCAGTGTTTCTGCAAGCTGCCAACAACGACCCCAAAACAACTTCGTTTGGCTTCATGGGCATGTTTTTAACTACGTTCAACGCGTCTTCTAACCTCCCTGCACGGCTATGCAGATCGACTAAACAGCCGTAGTGTTCGATCCTAGGAGATATTTTGTGTATTCTTCGCATCTCGTTGAAGTGTTCAAGGCCTTGAGATACTAACCCGGCGTGGCTACACGCGGTGAGAACTCCGGTGTAAGTTACACCATCTGGCTTGAACCCGTCCCTCTTCATTCTATCGAAATACGTTAATGCTTCCTCCACATGACCATTTGCTGCGTATCCACCGATTATCGAGTTCCAAGAGACTAAGCTACGACTTTCCATCTTCTCGAAAATTTCACAGGCAAGATCAACTCGCCCACACCGTGCATACATATCAACCAACGTGTTACAAACACGGATATTGTTTTTAAAATGCTTCTTCATAACAAACCTATTTATCCACAACCCCAAACTAAGCGCACCCAAATTAGCCGCAGCAGAAAGCACAGCGATAATAGTTACATAATCCGGCTCAACACCGGAAACTTGCATCTCACGAAAACACTCCAACGCTTTTTCATCGAGACCCTTCTTCACAAACCCACCAATCAACGCCGTCCACGAAATCACATCTCTCTCAGGCATTTCATCGAACAGGTGGAGTGCGTCGTCAACCCTACCATTTCTCATGTACCCATCAATCATCGTATTCCACGACACCGAATTCTTCTCCACAATCTCATCGAAACTCATCCGACTCAAATCCACTAACCCACATTTCGAATACATGTCGACAATCACGGTACCGACCTTCACATTACCCCTATCTAACCCTAATTTCTTAACATACCCATGAACTGCACCCCCAATTGAACCCGCTTTCCCCGGAAAATGAGCACAGCCAGATAGAATTGTGATGAATGTTATGTGATTCGGTTCGATACCCGCCATTCGCATACGGGTGAGCTCGGAAATGGCGGCAGAAAGATCGCCTTTTTGGCAGTGGCGAGCGATGGCGGAAGTCCATGGAATAATTGGGTCAAGGTGTTTGTTGAAATGCGCAAGAGAGGTATTTCTTTGCTTTGAAATGGAGGTAGTTAAATTTGGCGGGAAAATTGAGGGTTTTTGATTTGAAGGAAGTGTAGGTTGTTGAGGTAGTTGAGTTGGGGTTGTTAGAGGATTCATTTGGTTGTTTGTGTTTTCTTGCACGAATTGCTTGGAAGATGTTTGGGTTAAATACCAAAGGCGTGGGTGTTCCAAGAGTCGTCCGAAAACTAAAATGGGTTAACCCGTTTCCACCTACTTGGTTCACACAAAGTGATCTATGTTCGATCTTATTTCAGTCTAGTGAACGCTCCCGCATGCAACAATCGATCAATCGTATGAAAAAGACCGAGTTACTCCATCTGTCTCAATCATTTGTTTACACTTCTCTCAAATTTCCTTCACAAAAAGTCAAAGTGTAAATAATTCCCTGGAACGGAGCGAGTACTATTGAGTATTGACTGGTAAGAGTGTAAGACCAACCCAAGATTGCTCAAAAACCTATTTTAGCTTGCAGAAGTAGAATCACACAAAAACTGTCATATCAATAATATAAAGGTACATCTTAGTATGATAGTGTAACATACACTTTCGAAAAAAAGGAGAAAAAAAATTCACCAACACAAGCATGTACAATTGTACATTCATACACATTCATTCGTAGTTTCGTACACATTAAAACTCGGAACTCTCCACGTTCATCTAAAATGTAATTGTCTGACATTTCAACGCAAACTCGAGCAGAAATAAACTCTCGTGATGACCAGCGGCCTAATCATCGGGCGTCAGCAGATGTGAACGAGTCTGCGAATCCAGTAGGTTTCGCAGGTATACTTCCCCTGCTATCGTCAAGGCTCGTACAGCAACTGTTATCCTTGCTTTCGCCTCGTTCCTTTTGCCAAACTTGTAACATCTCTTTCAGCGGCTGACTGTAATCGATGCCTAAGTAGTCTTCCGTCTCATCTGCAAATGGTTTCCATTTGTCGACCAGCGGACTGAGTACGCTTACTGCGTGGCCCATATCAGGCCGGTGATTTGGGTCCCGTGCAGTGCAGTGCCCTGCAAGGTCAGCGATTACGCTAATGCTTTCAAAGGCGTGTTCTCTGATGTTCAGTGCAGGGTCGACTGCGGCCAATAGAGCGTCAGGGTTTGATTTTATTCTCCCGAACCACTCGGCTAGATACCGGGTTTCTTCAGGTCTGTCCTCGTCGAGTGCTACTAAACCGGTTAAGAGTTCCATAAGCACCACTCCGTAGCTGAATACGTCGATTTTGGTCGTGACTTTTCCGGTCACTGAAACATCAAAGAGAACGTTTGTTAATTAGAGAAAGAAATGAAGTCAAAGAATGACTGAAAGTTACGAAGAACTAACTTAGATGCACAACATACCAGCGTATTCAGGAGCCAAATACCCGAACGTTCCTGCGAGCCTGGTTGCGACTGACTTCTCTTTATCAGGGGCAAGTTTGACCAGCCCGAAGTCAGAAACCTTTGCTCGATATTCTTCGTCCAGGAGAATGTTCGAAGATTTCAGGTCGCGGTGAATGAAACTTTGCTGCGCCAAGTTGTGAAGATATTCCATACCTCTTGCTACGTCAAGCGCGATGCTGAGCCTCTTTTTCCACGACAACGGCTCCATGTTACAGCTCTTCCAATGAAACAAGTGCTTGCTTAGCGCCCCGTGAGGTAAGTACTCGTAAACTAAAAGCCTCTCGTTTGCTTCGGTGGCGTAACCAAACAATGACACCAGATGACGGTGCCTCACTTTCGACAAAACGGCGATTTCAGCCTGAAATTCGTCGAGTTGTTTGCTGTTCACCACCCCAGCCTCCATTCTCTTAACGGCTATTTTGGTCCCGTCTCCGAGTTCCCCCTTGTACACCGACCCAAACCCACCACGACCGAGGAGATTTTCTTCGGTAAAGTTATTTGTCACTTTCCGAAGAACTTGAACTGATATGACCAAGTTACCTGATTCAACGACATGAGAATTCGTCACTCCGTTGCTACTAGCCCCACTCCCGGAACTACTAGCCGTCCGAGTGAATAAACTTTCGGTATCGTTCCTAGAGACTGCAACCTTAATTACGTTATCTCGATCATAGGGATCAACAACAACTGAGCCAAGTTTTTCATCCACGGCTTTTTTCTTCTTTTTCAAGCAGAAAACGCAACATAGAACCATAAGAACAGCCAATAGACAAACGACAGAAACTGCAGCGACAACGATAATGAGCGTGAACCGTCTCAATTTGCTGGGTGTGGTTCGCTCGTTGGATGAAGAACTCGAACCGTGCTTCGACCCGATGCTCGGAAATTGCCTCCTCTCGAGCGGGGGTGGCGGTCGTCCCTCACTCCCCTGAGAAGTGCGAGGCAAAGTCGGTGATATCGAGGATTGAGTAGGCGGACTTGCAAGAGGTGCAATAACAACAGTATGGTTCGGACTTGCAAGAGGTGGAATAACAACAGTATGGTTCGGACTTGCAAGAGGTGCAATAACAACAGTATGGTTCGGAGCAAGTAACGGGTTTCCAGCAGTGAGGAGACTAACACCAGCTCGAAATTTAGGCACGGGAGGACTTAAATTATTGTCGCTTACGTCTAACAAAGTCAACGACTTCAACTTAGTCAAATCGACGGGAATTTGATCGGTCAGATGATTCCCTCCAAGCCTAATTTGACGCAGCGAACCTAAATTACCGATTGAAGGATTTAGGGTACCGTTAAGACGTCGATTAGGTAAATTAAGAACGGTAACTTCGGAATTTGAATCACAACTCACTCCTAGCCAAGGTCCTTCACACGGACTATTACCCAACCATTCCGAAGCAAGAAAACTAGGATAATTCAAACCGCTAAGGAAATTTATAAGCGCATTCACTTGAGGTGAACACAAAACTCCGGGAATTGGCTGACAAAAACTATTAGAATTATAAGAAACATTAGTGGATTTGAACTTCGGGATCGCACCCATCAACAAATTGTTGCTTAAATCCAATTTATCCAACTCGAGTGTCGCTAACCCTTGTGGAATAACTCCAACAAGCTGGTTACCGTTGAGATTGAGTTCCTTCAACGACGTCAAATTTCCGATGTTGGTTGGAATAGTCCCCGTAAAACGGTTCCCATGAAGCCACACTTGAGTAAGGTAAGGCATTGCCGCAATGACATCGATAGGACCCGACAATCCTTCACCGACTTGGTTATTCAACCACAAAATCTGCAACAACGACTGGTTAAAGCTCGAAGGTAAAACCCCGGATAAATTATTATTCGCAAGCTTCAAAGCATTAAGATTTGGTAGCAAACCTAGAAAATCGGGCACCTCACCGACTAAATTACTACCCATCGACGAGAAATTAACCAATTGAGTTAACTTTCCGATATCACTAGGTAAATCCCATCCACCGTTCGACGCATTAAGAGGGTTATAATCCAAAGCTAAAACTTGAGCATTAATCAACCCATCAAAGAAATCAAGAGGAATTTCATCAAACTCATTGTAATCCAAAAATGCATACTTTAACTCAGATAATCCACTAAAAGAGGGCAATTTCCCATGCAATTTATTCCTCTGAAACCCTAAATTCTCCAACTTTGTCAGCTGATTGAAATCCTTGGGAAGTGTGCCTTTTATCCCCAAATTTTGTATTTGAATTTGTGTAACCCTCTCACCTGAGCAACAACAACAACAAACAACAACATCAAACTTCGGAAAATTCAAACTTCAGAAAACTTCAGAAAATCAGAATGCCTAAGAGTTGTGACTCGACGAAGAGAACATGTCCCTAGTCCAAAAAAAATTTGGGATCATTACCGCGAATCATCATATGAAACCGTCCATTTACTAAATTAAAATACCACCTCTAACATATCAATTTCCATATATCAAACTTATGAGCGCTTAGATCAACTGGTGGAGCGTTGTTCTAGCTAACCTAGAGGTCTCAACTTCGAGCCTGGGAACGCAGTCGTGTTAAAAATGCATCAATTTTATTTAAGTAAACTTTTTGAGCTGAAATACAATTAGAGGCTATCAACATTCACCAAAAATATCAGCACCTAAAAAGACTAAAAAAAACCGATACCAAAAGTAAACGTAAAGAAATGAGTGAATCAGAGGGAGTAATAATAAGAATGATCACCAGAACAATACACATTTTTCCACTTATTTCCACAAGGATCATCATCTTTGTTTGGCCATTGAAGAAGTTCTGGATTTTCTACACCATTTCTGAACTCATTCAAAATTCTCAGGTCATTTGTGTCAGTTTTGCAGCAAATCACAGAAATTAAACAAAAACCCAGTATTGTATAACACTTAAAAATGCAATCTTTTTGCATGGTTTCATATGTTTTGCTGCAATTTGTAGGGTTTTTGTAAGAAAGTTTGGGAATTTCATAAACCCCAAATGAAATTTTCAGCTAAAATCATCAAATTTGCTCCATTTTTTTTTTTTTCACAAAAAACAAGGTGAAAAGTGAAAATAATTTGGATTCACCGACGATTCTAAAGAAATAGAGTGTAGTATAGAATATTCTTTTTCTTTTTTCTTTTTGTCTTTTTGGAGGAATTATCTCGTGTTTTTTTGTTTTTTTGGATGAATTGAAGTATCAAGTGAGAAACATTTGTTGTGTTTTTGAGTAGTTGAGTGTCATTGTGATTTGTGAGAGAGAAACAGAGTGTTGAAAGTTGAATTTTGTACAGACAAATATTTAATGTATGAATTAAATGGAGATATTTCTTTTTATCTTTTTTTTTTTTTTTTTTTTTTTTTTTTTTTTTTTTTTTTTTTCATTTTATTTAATTTATATTAGAATATAAATATGTAAATGGAAATATTTTGTACATATTTATATTCTAATAGTTTTAAATGGTTAATCATCAAATTCGCGAGAGAATTGTTGGATAATATTTTCACTTTCACTTATTAGACATCGTTTATGTAATTTAATTTGTTTTTTTCTTACAAAGTATGAGGTACGGAGTATTATTTTAGCTGTATAGAGAGACAAACAGTTTAGTAATTCACCATGTTTTGTTTCGATTTTGATTTTTGAGATTTGTTTTTGAAATACTTCATATAAAATGTGTCTAGTTAAATTTTAGATGCTAATCTTATTGAATCAGTGATCTATTATAGACATTCACTGCTGATAGAAGAAGTGAAGAACAAAACAAAAATAAGAAAAGTGCAAAAGTAAAAAGAAAAGTCACCCGAAATATTACACTGTAGTTAGTTTGATTCAAAGTGTCTAATTAACCTCAAACTTTTCTTACCCGAAATATTCGATAATTTTATACTAAAATCAAAATATTTATATTTTTAAAAATTTAAGAAATACACGTAATATAACCCGAATTCAGAAAGACGTGTCGAAAAATGAGCAAAAGAAGGTACAATGATTAGAAATATATGTACATTCAACACATGAATAAGTATTGTCAGTGAGCATTTAGTGACCACAAGGCACACAAATCATGTAATGAAGACCCATGCGTCGGTAACCTTACAAAGTCGTCACTGATAGTCCTTGTGTAGTTAATTAGTTATATAGGCCCATTAACCCATTTATGTCTCCTTCATAAGTCAATTTATCGTCTATAATGAATATATCTGTTTTAAACATAAAATTGATAAATTATACGGAGTATTCATCTGTTTCAATTGTATTTTTACTTGTTAATTTTGAAATTTAATGTTAATGAATGTTTTCTTTTCAAAAGACCAAATAGAAATGTAAATATGTACGAGTAATATGGATGAATACTTTTATGAATCTTTACATAAAGCAGTTTAAATGCGTGAAGCGGGGTATTTATAGCCCAAAATGTGTCTATTTTAAGGTTTAAAGTATTTATTTTAACGTTTAAAGTGACCATTTTATGGAGTTTTAAAGTGGTCACATTTAAGGTTAAAGTGGTCACTTTAACCATTAAAATAATACACGTATTCTTTCATAAGCTTCGTTTAGCGTGTGAAAGCGGTTTTATCTGAGCTTATTGATACTTTAACTAGTTTTATTCGTGTTTATGTCAGAAAATGCACTTAAATATATATGTATAAATACTTAATTAGTTGTCGATTTGAGTTTGTTATGAAAATAGAAATGTAACGAAATGACTGCCTACCTCAACCGTATTTCAAATAATTTTAGAAAAATTGAAAGTTATAATTTCAATTTACAACCAATTTAAGAAGAAAGTAACAACTAACAAGCCTTTTAGTGATTATAAAGTTTAAAATTGAAGTATTTGGTTGAGGCCTTAATTTAGGAATTCAAATACAAACATGGGAAATTATGAAACAGTTGTAAAAAGTAAAATAAAGAGATGAAAAGCAGAAATTAAATGCGTGAATTCAGGGTTATAATTCTTTTTCACTATGATACTCAACGCTTTTGACTTTTTTTTTTTTTTTTTTGGGGAGTTTTAAAGGATGTTAATTTCTTCCATTAAGTAAACTTTATTATCTTTCATTATCCACGCCAATTTCATCATGAACTCATAGTATTAAATCTCCGTATCAGACGTCATAATTACTTAGACTATTCGACATGATGTCGTATCTAACGCGTGTCGGAGTGTCGGGCACGACTATTTCTGCAAAATTTTCAATTTTTGGCCTAAAATGAAATGTCAAAGTGTCAGAGTAACATAGTTGGTCGTACCTTTACGCATGACTTCTTCGTGTACAAGTGTAGTTAGGACATGACTAGATATCGAGTTTATTTGGTTAACGTTATATAGACTGTCCACCAGTATAGGACACGACTAAAGGTATCCACGGGCCGGCACAAAATAGACGGGCTGGCCCAGCCAAATTTGGTTACGAGCATCAAGCGCAGCCCTTTGCTATGAAAGTACTCCGTAGAAAACAAAGGCCCGTAGGGTCGGGTCTCCAAAACCTTGACCAAGGCCCAGTTATTCTATTAGGTGGGCCAGACCGGGCCCTTTGATGTTCGGACCGGTAAAAAAACGAGTCGATCACCTCAAACCACATCATTGTGTTGGAGCATCAAACACGACCATTTGGTGAAACCGTGAAAGCATTCA
Source organism: Dianthus caryophyllus (assembly GCA_023091065.1). Classification (NCBI taxonomy): domain Eukaryota; kingdom Viridiplantae; phylum Streptophyta; class Magnoliopsida; order Caryophyllales; family Caryophyllaceae; genus Dianthus; species Dianthus caryophyllus. The sequence goes on from CM041529.1 coordinate 28,916,441, forward strand.
ACGTATTTTATCTAAAGTGAAGTGTCTAAGTGTCGATTGTCGTACAGAAAACACGACTTCAGAGTTCAGACTAAAGTGTTGAAGCAACATACAAAAAACCAAGGTTAATTTGTTTCCCTCAGAAATGGGACATTAGCTGTGAAGTATTGTTTCATTGAATCAACAGCCTTTACGGTACAGGTTTCGTCCTCAGGGTAGTACGCAATAGGGTCGGGTAGCAGTGGGTTTGGAAGATCCAGCGCGCCTTCTAGGGTTGCGTGAAGGCAGAAAGCTGAATACGTCACGTGGTATCCTCCTTCCTGAACAATCAGAAGTTGTCCTTTACTATACGAGTCAGCTAGCCCTCGGATTATCCGTGCCAATTCTCGGTATCCGTCCATTGTCAAGCACTGCCTTCCATTAGGATCGAACTGAATACAGATCGACAAGAAAAATCATTTTCTGAAATGTTCGATAAGTTAAAAAAAAAAAAAAAAAATGAGTTAAGGAGGAGAGGTCATTACAGCGCTTGAATCCTGACCAACGACGAGAACGATCATTTGCGGTTGGAATTTCTGAACAGCAGGAACGACAAGCTCATTCATGGCATACACGTAACCACGGTCTCCACTGCCGTTAGGCAAAGGTATATTCAAATTAAACCCAAACCCGTCTCCTTCACCTAGCTCACCGATACCTCCACTCTGCGGATGAGACGGCCCCCATGAACCGTGATTCATATGGAGCGAAACAGTAAGCACTTCACTCGAACGATAAAAACCTTCAGCAGTCCCATTCCCATAATGAACGTCGATGTCGATGACAGCAACCTTAGCGCGGCCATAATCTAACGCTAATTGAACAGCTAAACCAGCGTTGTTTAGGAAGCAGTACCCGTCTGCTTGGGTAGGCTGCGGCGTGGTGACCTGGCGGCCTGACTAATGCGTATGCGATGTTGCATTCACCGTCGAGTATGTGTTTCATAGCTGAGAGTGTCGTGCCTGCAGCGAGTCGTGCAGCGTCCCAGGAACCCGGATTTAGATACGTCCCTGCGCACAGCGTCTTCCCTCCAGCTTTATCTGCTTCCTCGAGTTCGTTGATGTATTCTAGTCATAGAGTTGTAATCGAGTTAAATATACTTAGCAATTTAGCAGGATTATCAACTGTCTGAGTCGCAAACTTAAACTAATAACTACAAATTCGGAGACGGTGACCCAACTACAGGCCCGCATGCCACTCCATTGAATGGAGGGGTGGTGGGATTCGAACCTCAGAACCTCTTCAGAATACGCCTAATACCACGTATTACTAACCAACTTGACTAAAAGATTTAAGTTAATAGTTGGAGGTCAAAGATCGATTCTATACAGTATAATAGGTGTCCACAACTTAGGCTTTATAAGTTATACAACCAATTACTAATATCACTACGAATTATAATTCTACGGTCGCAAAATAATACACATATGGGAACAGACTTCAACACGAGATCGTACCTGGGGAGTGAAATGTGAGGAGCTGAGGAGTGGAGGCAAGTGCACCAGTATGCCACGTAATAAATGACGAAATGGGCCCACGTTTGAGAATAGATACCATATTCCTAACTCTATCCGGGTTTTCCGGGTGGGGCTCCAGGACATCCAAAAAACCCGGGTCGAAAGCAGAATCAAATACGCCTCGACCCGGGTCGTGTTTTAACATGCCCTCTTCCCAAAATACGTGGACTATTTCACTCTTTGAAATTGCTATTTCTCCTGCTTTTGCCATTGATTTTGAGTAAAAATCAATTTCTGTGTAGTTTTTGATTGATAAAGTTTGATATGGAGCAGCTTCGAGGAATACTCCGTATTAGGGAGTTGGGTTGGGCCTTGGACTAATTTTATTTGGGTTGGAGTAGAGCTGGTCTCGGCCCTCCCATGCAACGGCGGTAGGGCTGAGCAAAATGATACGATACGATTTTAAAATACGAATACGATACGATATACGGTTTTAAATATACGAAATTTCGTATCAGATCAATTTCGTATATACGGAATCCGTATATACGGTTTAAACCGTATCGTATCCGTATCAAAATTTTCAACAATTCATATATACGGTTTGATACGGTTTAAAAAAAAAAAATAAAAAATAAAAATTCATGCAGACACATCAGTACATCACACGCAATCACGCATACTACACTACTCGTACATACTAACTCACTAATTGACAAAAACAAAACCCTAAAACTTTACACAAATTACCGTATGAAGCAGATGCTTGGTTTAACTTTGTAGCAGGTCAAATATTAGCGAAAGACAGGGCGAGTGGGGAAGAAAGATGTTCTTCCCACTGTCCTTTGTCTTTCGCTAATATTCGACTGCTTTCTAAGAACTAAGCATCTGCTTCACACAAGACTTACACAAAACTTTATCTCTCCCAAAGTCCATCTCCCCCAAATTTTTAGATCTGGAATTTTTAGATCTAAAAAAAACCTCAATTACTCTCTACTAATCTTCTCTTCCTCATTAATATTTTAATTAAATCCACCATTTCAATTCAATCATCTCAAGTCTCAAGGTAATTGTTTCTTTCTTTTTTGAAATTTCGTTTTATTTTATACTATATTTCGTTTTAGATAGCTTTTTTTTGTATGTTTCTAATCTTATTTTCAATAATTCAATTTTATGTCAATTTTATTGTTTTTTGTTGGTACTTTTTCGAATTTATTATACTTGTTTATGTTTATGTTAGGATGAGAAATTGTGAATATTAGATTTTTTTTTAATTATCTTGTTTTTTCCCCTATTTTTTTCGTTTTTTTTTTATTTTTCGGCATTTTAAATTTATAAAATTTTCGTTTTTATTTAATTTCTGTGTTTTTTTTCGTTTTTTTATATTTCTGTTTTTAATTTATGTTATTTTCGATTTTTAATTTAAGTTATTTTCGTTTTTATTTTATATTTTGGATTTAATCTATGTTATTTTCGTTTTTCTTGATTTTTTCGTTTTTAAATTTCTGATTTTTTTGTTTTTTTATTTAGTTTCTGTTTTTTTTTTATCATTTTTTTTAAATTTATATTGATTTATTTGTTGTTATTGGCTTTTAGTAGATGGCTTCAAGTGGATCTTTAACGACTTAAAGGCGTTGATAATTGTCTATTCATTTTGTTTGATCCTTGAAGACGATAACTTGTATTTGCGAACATGTAGTTTCTGGTTTGAAAGACTTTTTTATGTTTTGTACTTGGTATTTTGGACATTTTGTAGTGTCGGATTATTTCGTAGACATTGGTATTTGCCTATTTGGTAACATTTAATTTGGAAATTTTAAAAAAATAAAATAATAAAAAATAAAATAAAATAAACCGTATACCGTATATACGGTTTCGTATATACGAAAAATCCGTATATACGAAATCCGTATATACGGTTTGTTTCGTATCGTATCCGTATCAAAATTTTGCTTTTTTGAAAACCGTATATACGAAATCAGTATCGTATCCAGTATCGTATATACGGTTTGCTCAAATTTAAACTACGGTGTCCTGCCTTGATTTCCATGGCCTACCACAATCGCTGTCGTTTTAAACAATTTTATAACCAAAAGTCGAGCTCAGACCTTAATTTTCAAGCCCGACCCCGCCCGCCCTGGTCCGTGGCCTCCTCTAGGTTGGAGTGTAGTAATTAATAGACCATTTTTTTTTAAAGAGGAATGCGTTTTATATCATAAGAGAGTTTTATAGAAAAGATGCTTTCTTTATCATAAGCAATCTAAAGACGAGTACTTGCTAAGTATTAGCTTGACCCTCAATTCTAGAGGGTCGGCTTGATTCTGCCGGTCACAATTTGTTACCATCTTTAGGACTTTAATATGCTCTAATTCAATTCAGTTTGAATATGTTAAATTAGTTTTGTTTTACTCATTTTAATATCTTACTCCGTAATTAGCATAGCACCCATGCAATTGCAGATTATTCGTAATACCATGCAATTGCAGACTATTCGTAATAGTTCGTACGTAGATATTTGTCGACAATAATTTGTTTAGATTGGTTAGAAAAATTGTGAAATCAAGACCTTCTAATCAAACAAATTTTAACAAATCGAACTCAACAAAAAAATTTTAAGCTCAAAAATATGTTATTGATTGATGGACATGGAGAGTAGATGGGGCATTGGTGAAGTGTGGAACTTAATTACTCCACACAAACAAGGCCAGTGGAGAACCGTTGTGGGTCACACGATACATTTTGCCTAACTACCTAAACTACTACGGACTACACCCATAAATTCTTAGGCTAAAATGATGTCATTAACTCATTATAATACCATGATATCTTTCATATAAAAGCAAGTAATTGTATTTTTATTTTTATATTTTTTTGTTTCTAAAGATAATATTCATGATAATATTGAAATTTATTACGGAGTACTTTGCATATAGTACTCCTTTTTTAGTGAAAAACTTTAACTAGTCATAATTTATAACAATAAGAAATCAGAAATTGTCGAACATATATCTTTTAAATCGTACATTTTGCTCTTTATTAGCTACTCGTAGTAAATACAGTTAGTTGAAGTTTTTATGATTACAAGTTTCAAATATGATGATTTGTTATTTAATATCGGATATCTTGTAAAGTCTAAAATTTCGGTGAAAGGAAAATTCAGGAATGAGCAATGAAACACGCAATCTATATTAATTATATATAACAAAAACCACTTACACAAATTTTCCCTCCAATTTTCCCTCCAACTTTTACATATTTTAATCCTTTTTTATTTTATTTTATTTTATTTCCTTTTTAACTCATATAAGTAATAAGTCAATATCTTCTATGTGCAAAGGAGTATATTTTTTCTTTTTATCTATTTAACTATCCATTTTTATTTAATATGTTTTCAGTAAACATTTTAACTTTTAAATTATCCATTTTTATTAATTAATTTGTTTTCAATAACATTCTTAGCGCATTTTACTATATTATTATAATAAATGATGAATTTTTAGACAATGTATTGCGGTACTTTGATCGGTTTTTGCCACATTATGATATATTTTAAAATAAATTTATAACTATATTTGTATAAAGAAAAATTAAACGTTCCATTATTCTAATTGTTTTGTTAAAATTTCCAACGTTTCTATCATCTAAATTTTGATAGTTTATTAAGAAAAATTAAAATTGATACTTGCAACCCTATTAAACGGGTTAATTAGAAGACAATTACGGGTCAAATGATTTTGATAGTTAATTAACTGCTTTAAACAAGTCATATAAACGGGTTACATGTTAAACAAATACGCAGTCGGTGAAATACAGTTTGTTGTATTTTGGGTCTAAAAACAGATGTTTATTTAAGTTGCGTTTATATTATTGTTACGAGGTAATCTTATTTTAATTTAATATTAAATTCAATTAACAAAATTCAATTAACCATTAACTTATTTTATTTATCCCGTGCGTTTATGCATGGGTATTATCTTAGTTTCATAATATATAATCACAAAGTTTTGAGTGAAACGATTTAAATAATACGGATCACTAAATTCTAAATCTCTATGCAGTGTGATTGGGCCTAAACGTATATTGGGAAGTTGTGAAGTCCACGAAACAATACTATAGTAAGCTAGACCACACACATACTTGAGCCCAATGAAACAATACTAAGCGTTCCCTTTCACATTTCACTTCATACCAAACACTTTTTGTGGTGATTCTTTTAAAATAAATGTTTTATTTATGTTTTATGTTTTATGTTTTATGCTTAATGTACTAAGTGTAATTTAAATACTTATGACATTGATTTATGCACTATGTCTTCACGATGATATAGAGCCTTGATTATATTCGTCAAAGACTTGATTCTTTAATCGAGCGAGCACTTCACAACCTACTAAGTATCACAGCACTAGACATACGGATTATATCACAATAAACAAAAATCAATGTCATCATCAAAACTAAACGATATGGTCGAGTCAACAATGTTTAATGTACTATGTTTTAATGTTTTATGTTTACTTTTCATAAGTATTTAAATTACACTTTATAAATATATGTGAGTATATTTAAAATTTTAATAAAGTGGAGCAATTCCTGAGAATTAATTATATAATGACTCCAATAAAAAATTACTCGTAATAATAACAATTCGTAATTTTAGCGTAAATTTTTTATTTTAACAACTAACGAATATACTCAACTTAAAATCATTTAGTTTATGCTTCATACGGAGTACTTGTTTATTAAAACTAGATATTGTGTTGTAAACTTTTTTTTTTTTTTTACTTTGATCACCTTATATTATAATAATAATTTGTGTAAACTTAGTTTGATGTCTACTCATAAGTATGTATATACTTCTTGTGGAATTACTTTTTGGTACCAAATTTTAGAAATCAGAAGTAAAACTATGGGGAAAAAAACCCTAGAACATAATATACTAGAAGGACGAGTATTGTATTCGAATTTACATAATGCTTGCTTTATCCAAAATTGAAAAAACATTTAAACATAATAAGATTAGTAAATCTCTTGTGAGATCATTGTTCGATTTATAACGACTTTGTGATTATTTTTATACTTTATAAAATATTGTAATAGTGTTAGAATCGGTAATGCTTCATCTGCCTTATTGTCAATAAGGTGAACGTTTATATAAATACAAGTATGGGCTTTCCATAAACTATTCGAGACACAAGCTAACTTAACGTAACTCGGCCCAATACCCCCCCTCAAGTTGGCGCATGTAAATCAAGAATGCCCAACTTGCGGATGAGAGTGGCAAAACGTAGTTGTCCAAGAGCCTTAGTGAAACAATCAGCTAACTGGTCCTGGGTGGAAACATGAGAGGGACGAATTAAAGAACTACGAATAGCGTCACGAACAAAATGACAGTCAATCTCAATGTGCTTCGTGCGCTTATGAAAGACAGGATTTTGCGCATTATACAGTGCCGACTGGTTATCACCGAAGAGCGAGACGGGAGAGGAGATAGGAACTCCCAAGGTCGATAACAAACCGGTTAGCCATTTGACCTCACACGTCACAGCAGCCATGGCACGATATTCAGCTTCAGCGGAAGAGCGGGAGACCGTCTATTGCTTCTTAGTTTTCCACGAGATAGGCGAGCCGCCCAATGATACAAACCATCCAGTAACAGAACGACGAGTAAGCGGGCAACCAGCCCAATCAGAGTCGCACCAAGCCTGGAGAGCGAGAGTGCTATCAGCACGAAGCAGAATCCCTTGCCCCGGGCTCCCTTTCAAGTAGCGAACCACCCGCAAAGCAGCGTCATAGTGTGCTTGACGCGGATGCTGTAAAAATTGGGACAAAATGTGCACCGCGTAAGTTAAATCTGGTCGGGTAACAGCCAAATACACAAGACGGCCAACGAGGCGCTGTCTTTGTGCGACTCAACATCGACAAATGCGGTAGTGGGCAAGACCGAGGCGATGATTCTGTTCAATAGGAAAAGCGGCTGGTTTAGCACCTAGAAGACCAGTCTCAGAAATAATGTCCAAGGCATATTTACGCTGGCTCAAGAAAATGCCGCGGTGGCTACGAGCAACCTCAATACCAAGGAAAAACTTGAGTATGCCAAGGTCCTTCATATGAAAACAGTTGCCTAAGTAGGCCTTAAAGTCCGCAATAGCACCTTCGTCGTTACCAGCAATAACTAGGTCATCCACATAAATCAAAAGATGAAGTCGGACATCCCCACGGAAAAGGGAAAATGAGGAGTAATCGGAATATGACTGAGTGAAACCGTAATCCTGAAGCGCAGCAGCTAGTTTAGCGAACCAACGACGAGGAGCTTGTTTAAGACCATATAAGGACTCACGTAGCCGACAAACCTTGCCTTCGTGTCCGCGACCAAAACCCAGAGGGAGTTTCATGTACACTTCTTCATGTAAGTCACCATGTAAAAAACTTTATTATTTGAAACTTTACCTAATATTATTTATAGCAACAGTTAACGTAAGTCGGCCCAATAAATAGCAACAGTTCTCAAACATTAGGAGACTATTAATTATATTATTTATATACTGTTGAAATGTACAACAATATTATTTGAAACTTTACCTTATTAATAAGAGGCGAGAGATACTATTCTCCTTTAATTTCACTAGCACAAAATTAGGCAAAAACAACGCACCCAAACCGTTATTTAAAAGAAAAACCCCATTGTTTTCATGGCCGTTGTTTAAAATAAAAAAAAACAATGCAAAAAATGGAAAAAACCGTTTTTTATATAAAAATATCAAAAATAACGGTTTAAAAAAACCGTTGTTTTTTACTATAAATAACGTTTTTTTTTTTTTTTTTTTGTAAAAACCGTTATTTTAGTTGAGCAAAAACAACGGTTTTTTTTAAAAAACCATTATTTTTGGTTAATTAAAAAAACGGTTATTCTAAATAACCGTTGTTAAAAGTTTAAAAACCCGTTTTTAAAAGTCTAATTTCTAAAGCAATTTTTCATTTTTGATTCAATTTTTAAAAACGGTTATTTACAAAAACCGTTTTTAAAAGTAATTTTTTTTAAAAAAATAAAATAAAGTTACTAAATTACTATAATTACACGACAATTCTCCAAATACAATTTATAAATTATCCAAATACAATTTATATAAATTATCTAAATACAGTGTATATAAATTATCCAAATACAGTTTATATAAATTATCCAAATACAATTTATATAAATTATCAAAAATTTCTAGCTACAACAGCAGCACCTTCAACGATGTAACCTATGCAAACGAAAACGAAAATTGAATGATTGAATACGTTATACACCTTGATTATTCCTGCAAAAAAACTCAATCCATCTTTATTCAACAATAATAATATACACCTCGATACTCATTCAACAACAAATATTATTCCATTGACATCGTAGTATTATAAAAACACCAACAAATCGTTTACAAAAGCTCAGATACTTGCCTCTTTATAGCTAAATACAAATTTTCCCCGCAAATCTCGTTCCTGGTCAATTTCTTGCGTCGTGGTACTCGTGTATGATGTTCCACGTGGATTTTTAGCGATATACTACAAAAACAAAAAAAAAATAATTATTTTAGTGTGCATTAATAAAATAAATACTTGCGAGCTTAATCCAACAATCGTAGTTCAAGCCGTGGGAATTAATGCCTTTGGCGGACCCACCGTCCTTTGAACGCCTAAGTCAGGTAGAGTAACAACAACAACAACAACAATAACAATTTGACAACGTAAATTAGGGTTTAAAATTGGAAGAACGAACCTCTTATAAGCAACTAAATTAGGGTTAAATGAAAAATAAGCGGAGAAGATAAAGTTAGGGAGAAATTGTAGTGTTGATTGAATAGAAAAATATTGAAAGAAAATGAATTGAAGTTGATTGTACGAATGAAGAAGATGAATTATAAGAGAAAAGTAAAAAACGTTTAAAGCGTCAAATGAAAAGAAATTTCATCGCTTCTTTTTTAAATCTCACGTAAAACTTATAAATAACGGTTTTATACAAAACCGTTGCTTATAATAGACACTTTAAAAGTGTTTTTAAAAGTTGTTTTCAAAAAGCGGTTTTTGTGGAAAAACCGTTTTTAAAAGTTATTTTTAAAAACGGTGTTTCACAAAAAACCGTTTTTAAAAGTTTTTTTTTTTTTAATCAGGTATTAGTATAATTTTAATCACAAAGAGTTTAAAATATAAATAACGGTTTTACTATAAAACCGTTATTTATTCCATATTATTAAAAGCGGTTATATTTAAAACCGTTGTTTATAAGTCCACATTAAAAATCGTTATTTTTGGTTTTAATTAAAAAGAGCAGTTTATCTGTAAAAATCGTTATTTAAAGTCCACATTAAAAACAACGCTTTTTTTACAAAAACCGTTTTTTTGTTTTTAAGTAAAAAATAACCGTTTTTTTAGTAAAGACCGTTATTTAAAGTGTACATTAAAAACAACGCATTTTTTTTAGAAAAACCGTTATTTATAATAGCCCCGTTGTTTATAGTTTTTTTTTTCGTTTTTTTTAATGATGGGTTTTGTTGGGACCAAAATATTCATATGGTCTAAACCCGAATACAAAACAAATAGGCCCGAGTCAAGGGGAGGAGAAGACTAAAGAAACGAAGCCCAAGAATAAAGCTCAAGTCAACCCTAATTGATGAGTCAAAATGGCACTTGCTACGTTGAAGGAGGAGTACTTTAATGCTTGATTAATATGGCTGTTACAAGGGAGAAGAATAAGGAGACCAACTTAACTACATGGCTAAAAAGAAGGAAGAGCATTAACTACCAAAAAAGAGTTGTTGAAGAGCATTTGGAACACTATAAAAGGAGCACTCATCAAAGGAAAACACAACTACAATCACTCCACAAGAATACTTACATTTTACTCAAAAACACTCTCTAAATACTTACGTTATTACGTCTGTGTCGGTCCAGTAACCACATCTGCATGCGTTACTGTCCCGGACTAGTGCGAAACTCCTCTCCTGGCTTGGTGCGTGGTTTTCCCTACTTTCATAGGGTTTTTCCCACGCAAACATATCTTGTGTCGTTACTTGCATTATTTTCGTTTTATTCCTTGTTAAACACGTCCAATTCACTAAATTACAATACTAAAATATATTAAAGGATAATACTAATAAACCCACCAAATAAATACGAATAGAGTGAGAAAATCACCCCGAACAGTTTGGCGCCGTCTGTGGGGATATTAGTTTACTAATCCATCAAAACCTCTTTTCATTTCTCAAAAAAAAAAAACACTTTTACGTTCAGAACATCCAGAGATGGCAGATCAGAACGCTGAGATCATTCATAAACTCCAGCAAGAGTTAGTGCAGGCCAGGCAAGCTGCGGAGCAGTCCAGGCAAGCTGCGGGCGGCCTTGACGGCTGCGCTCAAAGGAAGCGGCTGCGTTGAAAAAACAACTGGACTCTTCCTCTAAGAGAAAAGCTTCAGGATCTCGGATCCAACCAGGTACTCCTATTTCTGATGTGATCAAGCGAATTGACTTTTCTATTTTCTCCCCTGGTGCAGGATCCAAGAGTACTCCTGAGAGTTCTGGAGGGTTCTGACAACGCTACAGAGGTGGTGGTAGCCACCGAACGGCCGGAAGAGCGAAGGGATCACGGCGGCTCAGTCATGCGATTCGTAGCACAGGAGTTCTGAAAATTTGAGTTAGTGCGGAAAGTCCCAGGATCGCCCACCAATAAAGTCGCTGCCGTAAAGATTCTGGATTCGCCTTTGGCGATTGCATAGCAATGGTGGAGATGCCCAAAGTATACTCGCCAAACCTGAAACTCTATGATGGGACAATCGACCCTAGGAGCATGTTGCACAATATAAACAAAGAATGATCAATGCGGCTATTCCCGTGGAGAAACGTGAAGCTTTGTATGTGTAAGAGTTTTGGCTCTACCACGACAGTCCAAATTTACAGTGGTACATCAAACTGCCGAACAAGAGTATCAAAACCTTCGCGGATCTGATCAACCTCTTCAATGTTCGATTCGCCCGGCGAATGTTGGAGAAGCGGACCGATGATCCATGCAGGATCATTCGAGCGAGGACGAATCCTCGGAGATTTTCTCATGCGCTTCAACAAAGAAAAAATTTCCATTCCGAGATGTGACACCGGCACAACAATAGAGGCATTCAGGCAAGGTCTGGTAAGAGATTCTGAACTTTATATTGAACTAACCCGTTACCCTTGTGCGACCTTTGAAGATGTGCAGGCCAAAGCGTTAGCACACATCAGAGTAGAAGAGGATATGATGTTCAGGACAGGGCTCCAAAACAGCAACATGGTAGTACGCAGAAGTCCAGCCTACAGAGGAAAAGGTTCCAGGACTGCCCCGTACTAGCAGAAAAAGGTACAAACATACAGCGAGCCCTGGAAGGTAAAATGATTCCTGAACCCTGGTAGGTCACTCATCTCTAAACTTTGTCATACATAATTTATTATTCATATCAAAATCATTACTGACTTGAGCGTCGGAGGGCCGTTGGCAAAAACGCCAATGGTCAGTCCTGACCCAAATCTGTGCTGACAGGACCGACAGAGCAGACACACAACAAATTCGCAGAATGGACGCAGAGCATACGAGCAGCAGATCAGCAAAACAGACTAACAAAACAAATACAAACTTAAGGGCATCAGCCCCAGCACGACTGCAAAAACGGGACGGGGATGTAATGTCCGAAAATAGAGCTCCAAGGTGTGGTCGCCTAAACTTTCAAACGCATGCATGCTACTTGACAAATTCAAAACAAAATTTGTGCGCACCATAACAAATGACAAAACAAAAAAGACTCATGACATATCTACAAAACAAAACAAAACAAAACAAAACAAAGCCACTAAAACCATCTATGGTATCTTGGCAGTTACAAAGACAAAATGATTCCAAAACAGTGCATGTCCAAGTAGGGGGCATACCCCCAACAAAATCAAAGTTCCAATTAACGAATCAAGGTCCCTGCAGACTCACACGCTTAGGCTCCCGAGATTTCACACTCGATCTGGCCGGGCAAGACACATCTGGACTCTCTCGCACTCAGTCCTGGCTAGGTTATTGTTCTCGTGTTCAGACCAGTTCCGAGCCCCCTCGCACAGACTGGATATCATCATGTCCTGCTCTGCAATGATGACCTGTCTGGCCTGCGCTGACCAACAAACTTTTCAACCGCGTCTTGGACTCTTGTAAGCTCTGTCTTGTGGGACTTCGAGAAAGAGCCAATCAAGAAATACTGAAGCTCAGCACTTCGCCTCCAACACAACCAGACAACCTTGATCTCCGATCGACAAATCAGTCATGGCCTATCCATCCCGAAATGACAGACTATCCTAAAGCGGCGATCATGGTAGACCTATGAGGAATACATTTCTCACTTCCAGGCCAGGCCGTGAGGCGAGGAAATGGGGGCAAATGTTGGGACCAAAATATTCATATGGTCTAAACCCGAATACAAAACAAATAGGCCGAGTCAAGGAGGAGGAAGACTAAAGAAACGAAGCCCAAGAATAAAGCTCAAGTCAACCCTAATTGATGAGTCAAAATGGCACTTGCTACGTTGAAGGAGGAGTGCTTTAATGCTTGATTAATATGGCTGTTACAAGGGAGAAGAATAAGGAGACCAACTTAACTACATGGCTAAAAAGAAGGAAGAGCATTAACTACCAAAAAAGAGTTGTTGAAGAGCATTTGGAACACTATAAAAGGAGCACTCATCAAAGGAAAACACAACTACAATCACTCCACGTTAATACTTACATTTTACTCAAAAACACTCTCTAAATACTTACGTTATTACGTCTGTGTCGGCCCCAGAACTTCTGGCCCTGACGCTCGGTCTGCACTAGTGCGAAACTCCTCTCCTGGCTTGGTGCCCATGGTTTTTCCTACTTTCATAGGGTTTTTCCCATAAACATATCTTTGTGTCGTTACTTGCATTATTTTCGTTTTATTCCTTGTTAAACACGTCCAATTCACTAAATTACAATACTAAAATATATTAAAGGATAATACTAATAAACCCACCAAATAAATACGAATAGAGTGAGAAAATCACCCCGAACAGGTTTGATTTGGCGCATAAAGATTTAACAACGGAAATTTTTAGGTCGTTGTTTATAATATTATAAACAACGGAACTTTGCAATTTATGTTGTTTTTGGGTCGTTGTTTTTGCTCTATTTTGTAGTAGTATTAGTGTCTACAACTTATGACTAATTTACGTATCTTAATTAATTGAGATGACCTAAACACATACATTTATCAATGTGAAAACAAAAACAGGTTCATGTACATATATATTTATAGTCTCTCTTTTTAACCATAACAAGTTAAAAACCCCATCCATCCAAAAAAATCTTTTCTTGTTGCGTTAATCATCATTAATACCTGAGAAAAATACGACCAAAAGTAATAATGTGTGCCAATAAATAATACGGAGTAGAAATGACATAAAACATTGTTTCCGACGATAGATAAGTAACATTCAATAAGCTTTAAAAACAACTTTAGATTTCATATAATGTATAAAGGACAAATGATCGATCACGTAAGTGTGGTTCCTCACATTGTTAACAAAATGAATTGTGAGTCAGCCCATTTTCATAAAAAAAAAAAAAAAAACCCTAACTATTGGCTGACCAACGTTTCGCTTCCAAATAAGTCTCGAAATACTTATTATAAAAGAGATAATTATTCAAAAGATTACCCATATTACAAAAAAAAAATTTAATTCTTATAAGTACTTATTATTAAAAAATAATTATTAAATATAGTTGATTGGTTGCTAGTAGAGCTGGCCAACCGTGTATTGGCCCGGCCGGCTCAGCCCGGGCCGTCTCGAGGGCCTCTTTTTTTGGGCCCAGCCCGGCCCTTAAGAGCCCGGTTGGGCCCTTCAAAAGTTAAGGGTCGGGCCCGCCCAAAAAAAGTTAAAAAAATAAATTATAAAGGGCCCTTGTAGGCCCGACCCTTAAGGGCCGGCCTAAGGGCCGGGATAGGGCCTAAAATTCAGAGCCCGGCCCTTAAGGGCCCGGCCCTGCCCCACCCAAGGGCCCGGCCCGGGCTTCAATTTTGGAGCCCGACCCTTGGCCACCTCTAGTTGCTAGATAAAAGTAATTATTAAATGACAAGACGGTGATTATAATAATAAGTTACAAATCACGATAAAAATAGCACCGTAGTCTTGTTGAAAGTTAAAAACAAGACTTCGACTCCTTAAGTAATTAATGTTTCGTATAGATGATGGTACGCGATTATTGATGGTATTCTTAGGTTTTATTTCCAGATCATTCTAATATGTTCAATCAATAGATTACAATGACTCTGTCTTAATTAATTATATCGTAAAACCTGCTAGTTACTAATTGAAATAACTCAAATAAATAATTAAATGGCAGCTTTTTGTATGTGAGAAATTTTATGATAATATTATTATAAAACCGCCGCATTTAAAAATTTATGATGTTTAATTAAGTTCTTGTAAATTGAAGAGTGATGGAATGTCCCAAATATGACAAGATATAGTACGGAGTAATAGATAAGTAGACAACATCAAGTTATTATTTGTAAATAGATTATATTTCTCTTTGTAGTGGAGACCAAGATGCATGTCTATAGGGATGTCATTGAGGCGGGGGAAGGTGGAGGAAGGGTCCCCTACCTCCGCATCCGCGAACAAAAATTTACCTCCGCATCCGTCCCACGACCCGCAGCGGAAGTCAATTTTCGCTCCTACCTCCGCTCCACGACCCACTAAACTACGTCCTACCTCCACTCTAGCTAATCAAGGATTCGGACTAGAAATGCATGTACCGCTTCTACCGACATCCCTAGGAATAGGTATGTTTGGTTGTGTTTATTTTTTTTCTGAATATGTTAGAGATTTAGTAGTTGGACTTTTTAGACTTCAAGAATCAAGAGTCCAAGTCCAACTTTCACTACTTTTATTTAACTTATTTTTTCTATTATTTTATTTAAAATTAAAATTTCATGTGTGTGTATAGGCGGGGCGGGGACGGGGCGGAGTTTAAATTGACGTACTCCACCTTCGCTCCACGACCCGCGACGGAGGTCAATTTTCCTTCCTACCTCCGCTTCACGATCCACTAAACTACGTCCTACCTCCACCCTAATCAAAGTGACGCGGGCGATATCTACATGTAATTCGCCCCACTGACAACCCTACATGTCTACCACCAACAAAGGTGATTATTTCCTTCTTCACAAATCACAATTGCTCCATTTTCATATATATGGATCAATTCAAGGATCAAACCCTTAATTTCAATTTATTGTTAGGAACGCCACCACACAAAAATCACTTGATTTAATTTAAAAGTTAATTTTTTTAGTTTTAACTTTTTAATTTATCCAACACATTTCGATAAGAGTACGGAGTACAAAATTTTAGACTAGTTAAAAAATTTCTTTTAGGAAAAAGCCTACATAAAAATCCCTAAAACTCAAAGTTCAAATTTCAGACAATTTAAAGCTAGAAAACTAAGTTGTTACTCCATTTGTTGCAATCGCTATTTACTATTTCATTTTGTACATATGCTAATGCACATTTTATTTTGTTATCATGTGTTATAGTAATTTGATAGTTTTAATCCATCAATAAAAACAAATTCAACAAGAACCCAGCAGATTATATTTTACATAATATATTAGGAATTCTTTAAAAAAGTTTTCTCACTTAATATAATATTAAAAATGACAAATGATAACAGTTGATCAAAATTAAAAAAAAAAAAAAAAAAAAAGTAAATAATATCTACTCCGTATCTGTCTATTCTATGAATTATTTAAAGTCAAACCAATAACTTCCAAACAATAACAATAATGATATGAACATTTTAATTACCAAATTGGACGCTTGTCATAATTAATGTCATATAGTCAATTATAGTGGAAACAATTGTTGTGCTTTAACTAATTGAATTACATTTTGTTTGTCTATAGTTAGTGCATCAATTTTTACGCTTCTTATAACATAATCTTAATTTCACCCACTAAATAATAACATAATCTTAATTTGTCACAATGTCACCTTTAATGTTACTCTTCTTTTTGGTTCTATCATATTATTTTAGTTTAGAAAAGAGTAAATATCGATATTTTTATTTAACTAAAATAAATATTGATTAAATATTTATAAGCACGTACAACTATTATCTTTCCGTTTAATCAATATAAAACTGTTGAAAGATAATGTTAGGAACAAAAAGTTTAAGTTGATGGTTGGAGGCCCAAGATTGATTTTATACTCTAACACGTCCTCTCACGCGAATGCCCTGAGGGGTAGTGGAATTCAATTCGAACCCGCTTTTACTTGACTTTGATACCATGTTATAAACCAACTTAACCAAAAATTTAAGCTGATAATTAAGGCTCAAAATCGATTTTATACTCTAATTTTATATAAATAAAAACTACTATTTTAATTTGTGTTTTAATCTAAATAGATATAAACAAAATTCTAATTGATTGGATTGATTAGATTAAATTAAATTTTAATTTTTATATAGAAGATTGATCACAAATTCTTATTTAAGATGGATAATCCGTCTTAACCTTAAGACGAGTCAAGTATTAATAATAAGACAAAATATTAGTGGGATTGGAATGATGCAATATATTTGTTTTTTTTTTTAATTTGTAAGTGAAGATACTTGACCCGTCTTAAGCTTAAGAGTTAAGATGGATATACCCGTTTTAAGTAATACTTACTCAAGATTGATTGTTACCTACTTATGTCATTCTCAAGTGTTTTACTAGGTGGCACTTGTAGAAAATTCTCACAAAACGACGGCCAAGTATGTCACGTTAATTATGCGTCGTACTATTACGGCTACTAACTTATGTTGGGACATTGCAAGTATATAATTTGTTGTGGATGAGATATAGAGTTGTTCTATTTGTCACTCTCAAATTAAAGTCGATTCTAATTCGTTGGACTATTAATTTGATGGAAATTGATGTAGAATTCATCCATGTTGGATTCAATTTTAATTTGTGAGCCACAAAAAAGATTTTATTCATTTTTTTGGCAGTACGAGTTAGGTAATGAGGTGATTTATAATCAGTATTGTAGGAAAATATAAGACTAACCTTATATTGCGGAAACGATCGGATCGATGTGTTCGCGTCTTTGCAGACGTCACGCCCATATTACTGCACTGGCCAATTTACTAGAGTCCAAGATTATCGTTCACACCTCAAGACCCAAGTCTCATATGATGGTAAACTTAACATAAAGTTTGTGTGTGTGAGTATGTGTGTACCTTAAATTCATAACTTTTTTCTTTCTTATTATAACCTCACCACATAGAGAGTTATATAAGTTAAAGGAAGATCAAAAGCCTCACTTAATCACACATACTAAATGTGATTAATTAGAGTAATTTTAATTCATTATTATGGGTACTGATATTGAATAGTAGCACGCACCATAATGTAGCCGTTACATAACATAAAATTCAATAAGTATAAATAAGTCATAATGAGCGAAAAGGTAATTGATAAATGTATTTATCATGCCTACATTGAAATTTGAAATATATTTATTTATTAGTAGTTCTAAAATAACATACTACGTACTCTGCATAATTAGATTAATTCATTTATTAAATGATAATTAAAGACATAAATGATACTTCGTTGTACTTAAATATATATTAGATACGTAGTACAAATTATAAATAGACATAATGTGATAGAAGAATTTTATTTTTTAGATCAACACCATCCAAAATGCAGAGTAGGTATATTTTTCCATTGCATATTGAGGTTGTGGATAGTGTTAGATCAATTACAATTATTGCAACTTTTTACTATCAGTGAAACTATAATTGTGTAGAATTATCATAAATGTGAGTTTATTTTTTCAGGTGTTTTAATAGTTAATGATTTTGCAAGACTGTGAAAAATTATTGTCTATTAGCAGAGGAGAGAATATATAAAACCTACGGTTGATATATTACATGCATTTTGGTGCACTAACATCGCATTATTCTCTATTTTGTAAATAAAATTATTTGTCGAAACATATTCACCAGAATAAAAAAAAAAAAAAAAAAAAAAAAAAAAAACTATTACGAGTAGTAAACTTATGTAAAGAATATTACTCCTGTAAAGTGAGATACGCATTAATTGTTCCTTGTAATAGTGATTAGTGACTAATTAATGTTGTAGGATGCTAATGAAATTAGGTTTAAAGTTATAGTTTTCCTTATGTATTTAGTTTGCATCTGTTTAAAATTAGGTCGTTAAAAGTTAAGATGTTAATAGTAGATGTGCAACAAATAATGTGAATGCATGCACATGTTGCGCATAAGTCCGTGTAATAAGTACGAATTCATTGTACGGTTATCATGCGACGACGATCACCAACTCAACATATTGACCCCATTCATGCTACATTGATCTTAATTAGGAGTACCTTACATACTTTTTCAATTTATTTATTTTTTTATACGGAGTATTTATTTCTGTTAGAGTATATAACCGATCTTGAGTCTCTAATTATAAGCTTAAACTTTTGGTTGAGTAGGTTTCTGACATGGTATCAGAGTGTTGTGACAAAAGGTAATGGGTTCGAATCTCACCACCCATCCCTTTCAAAGTGGATTATTTCGCACTACTAACAGAGTTAAGGCCCACGCCTGAAAGAGATTCGCGTGAAGCGTGTTAGAGAGTATATAATCGATTTTGGGTCTCCAATAACTATCAGCTTAACTTTTTGGTTGAGTTGGTTCTTGACAATTTCTAAATCTATTTTTGAGACAATATTTTATTAAGTAAATAGATAAATCAATTTAAAAGAAAAGCATAATACAAAAAAAGAGAGAAAGATAACAAAAGAGAATATAAATTCTATCAAAACTAAAGATTGATGGCATAAAATGGCTTATTACAATTTCTATGTCGAAAGTATGTACATATTTGATAGCAATAATTGTTTGATAAAGAAAATATACAAATTTTCTAATGAAAGTGGTTTTATTTTTATCTCTGGTTCAGTCATTTGTTAACTTTTTATTTTTAGAAAAGACTAAAATTGACGATTTTCTTCATGTAAAATAATTTTGCAATGCTTTAAGTGGATTAGAAGGGAAGAGAGTATACCTACGTTTTGTTTTGCTTGAGTATATAATCAAAAATTATTTTAAGTCAACTAAAATCGTCAATATTTATTCAATTCCACAATAAAAATATAAACAAATGACTAAATCAGAGGGAGTATAAGGTTAAGATAAAACCTTTTAATTACACTCGGGCAGTTATTACTTCTTCGTCTTACATACCGAAAATTTCTTTCGAAAATAAGCCATCAAAATTCTTGATGCAATTAAATCTAATACTACCCGAAAATTAAGCAAAAAAAACGCAAGAAACCCGTTTCAAATAAAAAATCCAACCGTTGTTTCTACGGCCGTTATTTATAATCAAAAACAACGCAAAAAAAATATACGAAACCGTTATTTATACTAAAAATAAGATTTTCTAAAAATTTCAAAGTTTACATTAAAAAAAAGTGTCTAATTAACCTCAAACTTTTCTTACCCGAAATATTCGATAATTTTATACTAAAATCAAAATATTTATATTTTTAAAAATTTAAGAAATACACGTAATATAACCCGAATTCAGAAAGACGTGTCGAAAAATGAGCAAAAGAAGGTACAATGATTAGAAATATATGTACATTCAACACATGAATAAGTATTGTCAGTGAGCATTTAGTGACCACAAGGCACACAAATCATGTAATGAAGACCCATGCGTCGGTAACCTTACAAAGTCGTCACTGATAGTCCTTGTGTAGTTAATTAGTTATATAGGCCCATTAACCCATTTATGTCTCCTTCATAAGTCAATTTATCGTCTATAATGAATATATCTGTTTTAAACATAAAATTGATAAATTATACGGAGTATTCATCTGTTTCAATTGTATTTTTACTTGTTAATTTTGAAATTTAATGTTAATGAATGTTTTCTTTTCAAAAGACCAAATAGAAATGTAAATATGTACGAGTAATATGGATGAATACTTTAACACAAATGCTTACATAAAACCGTTTCATGCGTGAAACGGGGTATTTGTAACTAAAATGTGTCTATTTTAAGGTTTAAAGTGACTATTTTAACGTTTAAAGTGACCATTTTATGGAGTTTTAAAGTGGTCACATTTAAGGTTAAAGTGGTCACTTTAACCATTAAAATAGTCACATGTTACTCATAAGAACTTCGTTTCACGTGTGAAACGGTTTTATGCAAGACTTATTGATACTTTAACTAGTTTTATTCGTGTTTATGTCAGAAAATGCACTTAAATATATATGTATAAATACTTAATTAGTTGTCGATTTGAGTTTGTTATGAAAATAGAAATGTAACGAAATGACTGCCTACCTCAACCGTATTTCAAATAATTTTAGAAAAATTGAAAGTTATAATTTCAATTTACAACCAATTTAAGAAGAAAGTAACAACTAACAAGCCTTTTAGTGATTATAAAGTTTAAAATTGAAGTATTTGGTTGAGGCCTTAATTTAGGAATTCAAATACAAACATGGGAAATTATGAAACAGTTGTAAAAAGTAAAATAAAGAGATGAAAAGCAGAAATTAAATGCGTGAATTCAGGGTTATAATTCTTTTTCACTATGATACTCAACGCTTTTGACTTTTTTTTTTTTTTTTTTGGGGAGTTTTAAAGGATGTTAATTTCTTCCATTAAGTAAACTTTATTATCTTTCATTATCCACGCCAATTTCATCATGAACTCATAGTATTAAATCTCCGTATCAGACGTCATAATTACTTAGACTATTCGACATGATGTCGTATCTAACGCGTGTCGGAGTGTCGGGCACGACTATTTCTGCAAAATTTTCAATTTTTGGCCTAAAATGAAATGTCAAAGTGTCAGAGTAACATAGTTGGTCGTACCTTTCTGCATGACTTCTTCGTGTACAAGTGTAGTTAGGACATGACTAGATATCGAGTTTATTTGGTTAACGTTATATAGACTGTCCACCAGTATAGGACACGACTAAAGGTATCCACGGGCCGGCACAAAATAGACGGGCTGGCCCAGCCAAATTTGGTTACGAGCATCAAGCGCAGCCCTTTGCTATGAAAGTACTCCGTAGAAAACAAAGGCCCGTAGGGTCGGGTCTCCAAAACCTTGACCAAGGCCCAGTTATTCTATTAGGTGGGCCAGACCGGGCCCTTTGATGTTCGGACCGGTAAAAAAACGAGTCGATCACCTCAAACCACATCATTGTGTTGGAGCATCAAACACGACCATTTGGTGAAACCGTGAAAGCATTCAACGTATTTTATCTAAAGTGAAGTGTCTAAGTGTCGATTGTCGTACAGAAAACACGACTTCAGAGTTCAGACTAAAGTGTTGAAGCAACATACAAAAACCAAGGTTAATTTGTTTCCCTCAGAAATGGGACATTAGCTGTGAAGTATTGTTTCATTGAATCAACAGCCTTTACGGTACAGGTTTCGCCCTCAGGGTAGTACGCAATAGGGTCGGGTAGCAGTGGGTTTGGAAGATCCAGCGCCTTCTAGGGTTGCGTGAAGGCAGAAAGCTGAATACGCCACGTGGTATCCTCCTTCCTGAACAATCAGAAGTTGTCCTTTACTATACGAGTCAGCTAGCCCTCGGATTATCCGTGCCAATTCTCGGTATCCGTCCATTGTCAAGCACTGCCTTCCATTAGGATCGAACTGAATACAGATCGACAAGAAAAATCATTTTCTGAAATGTTCGATAAGTTAAAAAAAAAAAAAAAAAATGAGTTAAGGAGGAGAGGTCATTACAGCGCTTGAATCCTGACCAACGACGAGAACGATCATTTGCGGTTGGAATTTCTGAACAGCAGGAACGACAAGCTCATTCATGGCATACACGTAACCACGGTCTCCACTGCCGTTAGGCAAAGGTATATTCAAATTAAACCCAAACCCGTCTCCTTCACCTAGCTCACCGATACCTCCACTCTGCGGATGAGACGGCCCCCATGAACCGTGATTCATATGGAGCGAAACAGTAAGCACTTCACTCGAACGATAAAAACCTTCAGCAGTCCCATTCCCATAATGAACGTCGATGTCGATGACAGCAACCTTAGCGCGGCCATAATCTAACGCTAATTGAACAGCTAAACCAGCGTTGTTTAGGAAGCAGTACCCGTCTGCTTGGGTAGGCTGCGCGTGGTGACCTGGCGGCCTGACTAATGCGTATGCGATGTTGCATTCACCGTCGAGTATGTGTTTCATAGCTGAGAGTGTCGTGCCTGCAGCGAGTCGTGCAGCGTCCCAGGAACCCGGATTTAGATACGTCCCTGCGCACAGCGTCTTCCCTCCAGCTTTATCTGCTTCCTCGAGTTCGTTGATGTATTCTAGTCATAGAGTTGTAATCGAGTTAAATATACTTAGCAATTTAGCAGGATTATCAACTGTCTGAGTCGCAAACTTAAACTAATAACTACAAATTCGGAGACGGTGACCCAACTACAGGCCCGCATGCCACTCCATTGAATGGAGGGGTGGTGGGATTCGAACCCGTAACCTCTTGTAACATGTCTAATACCATGTTACTAACCAACTTGACTAAAAGATTTAAGTTAATAGTTGGAGGTCAAAGATCGATTCTATACAGTATAATAGGTGTCCACAACTTAGGCTTTATAAGTTATACAACCAATTACTAATATCACTACGAATTATAATTCTACGGTCGCAAAATAATACACATATGGGAACAGACTTCAACACGAGATCGTACCTGGGGAGTGAAATGTGAGGAGCTGAGGAGTGGAGGCAAGTGCACCAGTATGCCACGTAATAAATGACGAAATGGGCCCACGTTTGAGAATAGATACCATATTCCTAACTCTATCCGGGTTTTCCGGGTGGGGCTCCAGGACATCCAAAAAACCCGGGTCGAAAGCAGAATCAAATACGCCTCGACCCGGGTCGTGTTTTAACATGCCCTCTTCCCAAAATACGTGGACTATTTCACTCTTTGAAATTGCTATTTCTCCTGCTTTTGCCATTGATTTTGAGTAAAAATCAATTTCTGTGTAGTTTTTGATTGATAAAGTTTGATATGGAGCAGCTTCGAGGAATACTCCGTATTAGGGAGTTGGGTTGGGCCTTGGACTAATTTTATTTGGGTTGGAGTAGAGCTGGTCTCGGCCCTCCCATGCAACGGCGGTAGGGCTGAGCAAAATGATACGATACGATTTTAAAATACGAATACGATACGATATACGGTTTTAAATATACGAAATTTCGTATCAGATCAATTTCGTATATACGGAATCCGTATATACGGTTTAAACCGTATCGTATCCGTATCAAAATTTTCAACAATTCATATATACGGTTTGATACGGTTTAAAAAAAAAAAATAAAAAATAAAAATTCATGCGGTACACATCAGTACATCACACGCAATCACGCATACTACACTACTCGTACATACTAACTCACTAATTGACAAAAACAAAACCCTAAAACTTTACACAAATTCTCATATGAAGCAGAATCTGTTACAGAACGGTCAAATATTAGCGAAAGACAAGAGTGGGGAAGAAAGATGTTCTTCCCACTGTCCTTTGTCTTTGCTTAATATTCGACTGCTTTCTCACAAAGAACTAAGCATCTGCTTCACACAAGACTTACACAAAACTTTATCTCTCCCAAAGTCTCCATCTCCCCCAAATTTTTAGATCTGGAATTTTTAGATCTAAAAAAAACCTCAATTACTCTCTACTAATCTTCTCTTCCTCATTAATATTTTAATTAAATCCACCATTTCAATTCAATCATCTCAAGTCTCAAGGTAATTGTTTCTTTCTTTTTTGAAATTTCGTTTTATTTTATACTATATTTCGTTTTAGATAGCTTTTTTTTGTATGTTTCTAATCTTATTTTCAATAATTCAATTTTATGTCAATTTTATTGTTTTTTGTTGGTACTTTTTCGAATTTATTATACTTGTTTATGTTTATGTTAGGATGAGAAATTGTGAATATTAGATTTTTTTTTAATTATCTTGTTTTTTCCCCTATTTTTTTCGTTTTTTTTTTATTTTTCGGCATTTTAAATTTATAAAATTTTCGTTTTTATTTAATTTCTGTGTTTTTTTTCGTTTTTTTATATTTCTGTTTTTAATTTATGTTATTTTCGATTTTTTTAATTTAAGTTATTTTCGTTTTTATTTTATATTTTTGGATTTAATCTATGTTATTTTCGTTTTTTTTTTTCTTGATTTTTTTCGTTTTTTTTAAATTTCTGATTTTTTTGTTTTTTTATTTAGTTTCTGTTTTTTTTTTTTCATTTTTTTTAAATTTATATTGATTTATTTGTTGTTATTGGCTTTTTGTAGATGGCTTCAAGTGGATGTTTAACGACTTGAAGGCGTTGATAATTGTCTATTCATTTTGTTTGATCTTTGAAGACGATAACTTGTATTTGGGAACATTTAGTTTTTGTTTTGAAAGACTTTTTTATGTTTTGTACTTGGTATTTTGGACATTTTGTAGTGTCGGATTATTTCGTAGACATTGGTATTTGCCTATTTGGTAACATTTAATTTGGAAATTTTAAAAAAATAAAATAATAAAAAATAAAATAAAATAAACCGTATACCGTATATACGGTTTCGTATATACGAAAAATCCGTATATACGAAATCCGTATATACGGTTTGTTTCGTATCGTATCCGTATCAAAATTTTGCTTTTTTGAAAACCGTATATACGGAAACCGTATCGTATCCGTATCGTATATACGGTTTTGCTCAGCCCTAAACGGCGGTGTCCGGGCCTTGATTTCCATGGCCCGGCCCGTCAAGCTGTCGTTTTAAACAATTTTATAACCAAAAGTCGAGCTCAGACCTTAATTTTCAAGCCCGACCCCGCCCGCCCTGGTCCGTGGCCTCCTCTAGGTTGGAGTGTAGTAATTAATAGACCATTTTTTTTTAAAGAGGAATGCGTTTTATATCATAAGAGAGTTTTATAGAAAAGATGCTCTTTATCATAAGCAATCTAAAGACGAGTACTTGCTAAGTATTAGCTTGACCCTCAATTCTAGAGGGTCGGCTTGATTCTGCCGGTCACAATTTGTTACCATCTTTAGGACTTTAATATGCTCTAATTCAATTCAGTTTGAATATGTTAAATTAGTTTTGTTTTACTCATTTTAATATCTTACTCCGTAATTAGCATAGCACCCATGCAATTGCAGATTATTCGTAATACCATGCAATTGCAGACTATTCGTAATAGTTCGTACGTAGATATTTGTCGACAATAATTTGTTTAGATTGGTTAGAAAAATTGTGAAATCAAGACCTTCTAATCAAACAAATTTTAACAAATCGAACTCAACAAAAAAATTTTAAGCTCAAAAATATGTTATTGATTGATGGACATGGAGAGTAGATGGGGCATTGGTGAAGTGTGGAACTTAATTACTCCACACAAACAAGGCCAGTGGAGAACCGTTGTGGGTCACACGATACATTTTGCCTAACTACCTAAACTACTACGGACTACACCCATAAATTCTTAGGCTAAAATGATGTCATTAACTCATTATAATACCATGATATCTTTCATATAAAAGCAAGTAATTGTATTTTTATTTTTATATTTTTTTGTTTCTAAAGATAATATTCATGATAATATTGAAATTTATTACGGAGTACTTTGCATATAGTACTCCTTTTTTAGTGAAAAACTTTAACTAGTCATAATTTATAACAATAAGAAATCAGAAATTGTCGAACATATATCTTTTAAATCGTACATTTTGCTCTTTATTAGCTACTCGTAGTAAATACAGTTAGTTGAAGTTTTTATGATTACAAGTTTCAAATATGATGATTTGTTATTTAATATCGGATATCTTGTAAAGTCTAAAATTTCGGTGAAAGGAAAATTCAGGAATGAGCAATGAAACACGCAATCTATATTAATTATATATAACAAAAACCACTTACACAAATTTTCCCTCCAATTTTCCCTCCAACTTTTACATATTTTAATCCTTTTTTATTTTATTTTATTTTATTTCCTTTTTAACTCATATAAGTAATAAGTCAATATCTTCTATGTGCAAAGGAGTATATTTTTTCTTTTTATCTATTTAACTATCCATTTTTATTTAATATGTTTTCAGTAAACATTTTAACTTTTAAATTATCCATTTTTATTAATTAATTTGTTTTCAATAACATTCTTAGCGCATTTTACTATATTATTATAATAAATGATGAATTTTTAGACAATGTATTCCGGTTCTCTGAGCGGTTGTTGCCACATTATGATATATTTTAAAATAAATTTATAACTATATTTGTATAAAGAAAAATTAAACGTTCCATTATTCTAATTGTTTTGTTAAAATTTCCAACGTTTCTATCATCTAAATTTTGATAGTTTATTAAGAAAAATTAAAATTGATACTTGCAACCCTATTAAACGGGTTAATTAGAAGACAATTACGGGTCAAATGATTTTGATAGTTAATTAACTGCTTTAAACAAGTCATATAAACGGGTTACATGTTAAACAAATACGCAGTCGGTGAAATACAGTTTGTTGTATTTTGGGTCTAAAAACAGATGTTTATTTAAGTTGCGTTTATATTATTGTTACGAGGTAATCTTATTTTAATTTAATATTAAATTCAATTAACAAAATTCAATTAACCATTAACTTATTTTATTTATCCCGTGCATTTATGCATGGGTATTATGCTAGTTTCATAATATATAATCACAAAGTTTTGAGTGAAACGATTTCACGATAATACGGATCACTAAATTCTAAATCTCTATGCAGTGTGATTGGGCCTAAACGTATATTGGGAAGTTGTGAAGTCCACGAAACAATACTATAGTAAGCTAGACCACACACATACTTGAGCCCAATGAAACAATACTAAGCGTTCCCTTTCACATTTCACTTCATACCAAACACTTTTTGTGGTGATTCTTTTAAAATAAATGTTTTATTTATGTTTTATGTTTTATGTTTTATGCTTAATGTACTAAGTGTAATTTAAATACTTATGACATTGATTTATGCACTATGTCTTCACGATGATATAGAGCCTTGATTATATTCGTCAAAGACTTGATTCTTTAATCGAGCGAGCACTTCACAACCTACTAAGTATCACAGCACTAGACATACGGATTATATCACAATAAACAAAAATCAATGTCATCATCAAAACTAAACGATATGGTCGAGTCAACAATGTTTAATGTACTATGTTTTAATGTTTTATGTTTACTTTTCATAAGTATTTAAATTACACTTTATAAATATATGTGAGTATATTTAAAATTTTAATAAAGTGGAGCAATTCCTGAGAATTAATTATATAATGACTCCAATAAAAAATTACTCGTAATAATAACAATTCGTAATTTTAGCGTAAATTTTTTATTTTAACAACTAACGAATATACTCAACTTAAAATCATTTAGTTTATGCTTCATACGGAGTACTTGTTTATTAAAACTAGATATTGTGTTGTAAACTTTTTTTTTTTTTTTACTTTGATCACCTTATATTATAATAATAATTTGTGTAAACTTAGTTTGATGTCTACTCATAAGTATGTATATACTTCTTGTGGAATTACTTTTTGGTACCAAATTTTAGAAATCAGAAGTAAAACTATGGGGAAAAAAACCCTAGAACATAATATACTAGAAGGACGAGTATTGTATTCGAATTTACATAATGCTTGCTTTATCCAAAATTGAAAAAACATTTAAACATAATAAGATTAGTAAATCTCTTGTGAGATCATTGTTCGATTTATAACGACTTTGTGATTATTTTTATACTTTATAAAATATTGTAATAGTGTTAGAATCGGTAATGCTTCATCTGCCTTATTGTCAATAAGGTGAACGTTTATATAAATACAAGTATGGGCTTTCCATAAACTATTCGAGACACAAGCTAACTTAACGTAACTCGGCCCAATACCCCCCCTCAAGTTGGCGCATGTAAATCAAGAATGCCCAACTTGCGGATGAGAGTGGCAAAACGTAGTTGTCCAAGAGCCTTAGTGAAACAATCTGCTAACTGGTCCTGGGTGGAAACATGAGAGGGCGAATTAAAGAACTACGAATAGCGTCACGAACAAAATGACAAATAATCTCAATGTGCTTCGTGCGCTTATGAAAGATGAGATTTTGCGCGTTATACAAAGGTCGATCGTTATCACCGAAGAGCGAGACGGGAGAGGAGATAGGAACTCCCAAGGTCGATAACAAACCTAAGTAGCCATTTGACCTCACACGCCACAAAGCCCATGGCACGATATTCACCAATGCAAGAAATGGAGACCGTTTATCGCTTCTTAGTTTTCCACGAGATAGGCGAGCCGCCAATGATACAAACCATCCAAGAATGTAACGACGAGTAAGCGCAACCAAATTTCAATCGTAGTCGCACTAAGCTCCTGGAGAATGAGAGTGCTTATCAAGACGGGCGTAATCCCTGCCCTCGCTCCCTTTCAATAGCGAACCACCCGCAAAGCGGCCATAGTGTGCTTGACGCGATGTCAGAAAATTGGGACAAAATGTGCACCGCGTAAGTTAAATCTGGTCGGGTAACAGCCAAATACACAAGACGGCCAACGAGACGCCTGTACTGTACGACTCAACATCAGCAAGTACAGGCCGTGGGCAAGACCGAGGCGATGATTCTGTTCAATAGGAAAAGCGGCTGGTTTAGCACCTAGAAGACCAGTCTCAGAAATAATGTCCAAGGCATATTTACGCTGGCTCAAGAAAATGCCGCGGTGGCTACGAGCAACCTCAATACCAAGGAAAAACTTGAGTATGCCAAGGTCCTTCATATGAAAACAGTTGCCTAAGTAGGCCTTAAAGTCCGCAATAGCACCTTCGTCGTTACCAGCAATAACTAGGTCATCCACATAAATCAAAAGATGAAGTCGGACATCCCCACGGAAAAGGGAAAATGAGGAGTAATCGGAATATGACTGAGTGAAACCGTAATCCTGAAGCGCAGCAGCTAGTTTAGCGAACCAACGACGAGGAGCTTGTTTAAGACCATATAAGGACTCACGTAGCCGACAAACCTTGCCTTCGTGTCCGCGACCAAAACCCAGAGGGAGTTTCATGTACACTTCTTCATGTAAGTCACCATGTAAAAAACTTTATTATTTGAAACTTTACCTAATATTATTTATAGCAACAGTTAACGTAAGTCGGCCCAATAAATAGCAACAGTTCTCAAACATTAGGAGACTATTAATTATATTATTTATATACTGTTGAAATGTACAACAATATTATTTGAAACTTTACCTTATTAATAAGAGGCGAGAGATACTATTCTCCTTTAATTTCACTAGCACAAAATTAGGCAAAAACAACGCACCCAAACCGTTATTTAAAAGAAAAACCCCATTGTTTTCATGGCCGTTGTTTAAAATAAAAAAAAACAATGCAAAAAATGGAAAAACTCGTTTTTTATATAAAAATATCAAAAATAACGGTTTAAAAATACCGTTGTTTTTTACTATAAATAACGTTTTTTTTTTTTTTTTTTTTTTGAAAAAACCGTTATTTTAGTTGAGCAAAAACAACCGTTTTTTTTAAAAAACCATTATTTTTGGTTAATTAAAAAAACGGCTAATCTAAATAAACGCTGGTAAAAGTTTAAAAACCCGCTTTAAAAGTCTAATTTCTAAAGCAATTTTTCATTTTTGATTCAATTTTTAAAAACGGTTATTTACAAAAACCGTTTTTAAAAGTAATTTTTTTTAAAAAAATAAAATAAAGTTACTAAATTACTATAATTACACGACAATTCTCCAAATACAATTTATAAATTATCCAAATACAATTTATATAAATTATCTAAATACAGTGTATATAAATTATCCAAATACAGTTTATATAAATTATCCAAATACAATTTATATAAATTATCAAAAATTTCTAGCTACAACAGCAGCACCTTCAACGATGTAACCTATGCAAACGAAAACGAAAATTGAATGATTGAATACGTTATACACCTTGATTATTCCTGCAAAAAAACTCAATCCATCTTTATTCAACAATAATAATATACACCTCGATACTCATTCAACAACAAATATTATTCCATTGACATCGTAGTATTATAAAAACACCAACAAATCGTTTACAAAAGCTCAGATACTTGCCTCTTTATAGCTAAATACAAATTTTCCCCGCAAATCTCGTTCCTGGTCAATTTCTTGCGTCGTGGTACTCGTGTATGATGTTCCACGTGGATTTTTAGCGATATACTACAAAAACAAAAAAAAAATAATTATTTTAGTGTGCATTAATAAAATAAATACTTGCGAGCTTAATCCAACAATCGTAGTTCAAGCCGTCGGAATTAATGCCTTTGGCGGACCCACCGTCCTTTGAACGCCTAAGTCAGGTAGAGTAACAACAACAACAACAACAATAACAATTTGACAACGTAAATTAGGGTTTAAAATTGGAAGAACGAACCTCTTATAAGCAACTAAATTAGGGTTAAATGAAAAATAAGCGGAGAAGATAAAGTTAGGGAGAAATTGTAGTGTTGATTGAATAGAAAAATATTGAAAGAAAATGAATTGAAGTTGATTGTACGAATGAAGAAGATGAATTATAAGAGAAAAGTAAAAAACGTTTAAACTGTCAAATGAAAAGAAATTTCACTGCTTCTTTTTTTTTTAAATCTCACGTAAAACTTATAAATAACGGTTTTATACAAAAACCGTTGCTTATAATAGACACTTTAAAAGTGTTTTTAAAAGTTGTTTTCAAAAACTGGTTTTTTGTGAAAAACCGTTTTTAAAAGTTATTTTTAAAAACGGTGTTTCACAAAAAACCGTTTTTAAAAGTTTTTTTTTTTTTAAACAGGTTTTACTATAATTTTAATCACAAAGAGTTTAAATTATAAATAACGGTTTTACTATAAAACCGTTATTTATTCCATATTATTAAAAACGGTTATATTTAAAACCGTTGTTTATAAGTCCACATTAAAAATCGTTATTTTTGGTTTTTAATTAAAAAGAACGGTTTATCTGTAAAAATCGTTATTTAAAGTCCACATTAAAAACAACGCTTTTTTTACAAAAACCGTTTTTTTGTTTTTAAGTAAAAAATAACCGTTTTTTTAGTAAAGACCGTTATTTAAAGTGTACATTAAAAACAACGCATTTTTTTTAGAAAAACCGTTATTTATAATAGCCCCGTTGTTTATAGTTTTTTTTTTCGTTTTTTTTAATGATGGGTTTTGTTGGGACCAAAATATTCATATGGTCTAAACCCGAATACAAAACAAATAGGCCCGAGTCAAGGGGAGGAGAAGACTAAAGAAACGAAGCCCAAGAATAAAGCTCAAGTCAACCCTAATTGATGAGTCAAAATGGCACTTGCTACGTTGAAGGAGGAGTACTTTAATGCTTGATTAATATGGCTGTTACAAGGGAGAAGAATAAGGAGACCAACTTAACTACATGGCTAAAAAGAAGGAAGAGCATTAACTACCAAAAAAGAGTTGTTGAAGAGCATTTGGAACACTATAAAAGGAGCACTCATCAAAGGAAAACACAACTACAATCACTCCACAAGAATACTTACATTTTACTCAAAAACACTCTCTAAATACTTACGTTATTCTGTCCTGTGTCACCCCCAGAACTTCTGTCATACGCTCGTCCCAGACTAGTGCGAAACTCCTCTCCTGGCTTGGTGCCCGTGGTTTTTCCCTACTTTCATAGGGTTTTTCCCACGCAAACATATCTTGTGTCGTTACTTGCATTATTTTCGTTTTATTCCTTGTTAAACACGTCCAATTCACTAAATTACAATACTAAAATATATTAAAGGATAATACTAATAAACCCACCAAATAAATACGAATAGAGTGAGAAAATCACCCCGAACAGTTTGGCGCCGTCTGTGGGGATATTAGTTTACTAATCCATCAAAACCTCTTTTCATTTCTCAAAAAAAAAAAACACTTTTACGTTCAGAACATCCAGAGATGGCAGATCAGAACGCTGAGATCATTCATAAACTCCAGCAAGAGTTAGTGCAGGCCAGGCAAGCTGCGGGCGATCGAGCAAAGGCTGCGGGCGGCCTTGACGGCTGCACGCTCAAAGGAGGCAGAGGCTGCGTTGAAAAAACAACTGGACTCTTCCTCTAAGAGAAAAGCTTCAGGATCTCGGATCCAACCAGGTACTCCTATTTCTGATGTGATCAAGCGAATTGACTTTTCTATTTTCTCCCCTGGTGCAGGATCCAAGAGTACTCCTGAGAGTTCTGGAGGGGTTCCCGACGAAAACGCTACAGGAGGTGATGGCCACCGTAACGTAAGAGCCGAGAAGGGATCACTACGGCTCAGTCATGCGATTCATGGCACAGAGTTCTGAAAATTTGAGTTGGTGCGGAAAGTCCCAGGATCGCCTCTACCAATAGAGTCGCTGCCGAAGTTACGCTGATTCGCCCTTTGACGATTGCATAGCAATGGTGGAGATGCCCAAAAAGTATACTCCGCCAAACCTGAAACTCTATGATGGGACAACTGACCCCTAGGAGCATGTTGCACAATATAAACAAAGAATGATCAATGCGGCTATTCCCGTGGAGAAACGTGAAGCCTGTATGTGTAAGAGTTTTGGCTCTACCCTGACAGGTCCAGCCTTACAGTGGTACATCAACCTGCCGAACAGGAGTATCAAAACCTTCGCGGATCTGATCAACCTCTTCAATGTTGATTCGCCCGGCGAGAATGTTGGAGAAGCGGACGGCCGATGCATGCGGGATCATTCAGAACGAGGACGAATCCCTCAGAGATTTTCTGTACCGCTTCAACAAAGAAAAAATTTCCATTCCGAGATGTGACACCGGCACAACAATAGAGGCATTCAGGCAAGGTCTGGTAAGAGATTCTGAACTTTATATTGAACTAACCCGTTACCCTTGTGCGACCTTTGAAGATGTGCAGGCCAAAGCGTTAGCACACATCAGAGTAGAAGAGGATATGATGTTCAGGACAGGGCTCCAAAACAGCAACATGGTAGTACGCAGAAGTCCAGCCTACAGAGGAAAAGGTTCCAGGACTGCCCCGTACTAGCAGAAAAAGGTACAAACATACAGCGAGCCCTGGAAGGTAAAATGATTCCTGAACCCTGGTAGGTCACTCATCTCTAAACTTTGTCATACATAATTTATTATTCATATCAGAATCATTACTGACTTGAGCGTCGGAGGGCCGTTGGCAAAAACGCCAACGGTCAGTCCTGACCCAAATCTGTCTTGTGGGGCCAAGCGAAGCGGACACACAACAAATTCGCAGAATGGGCCTTGAAGCATACTGGCGGCAGATCGCGAAAAACAGACTAACAAAACAAATACAAACTTAAGGGCATCAGCCCCAGCACGACTGCAAAAACGGGACGGGGATGTAATGTCCGAAAATAGAGCTCCAAGGTGTGGTCGCCTAAACTTTCAAACGCATGCATGCTACTTGACAAATTCAAAACAAAATTTGTGCGCACCATAACAAATGACAAAACAAAAAAGACTCATGACATATCTACAAAACAAAACAAAACAAAACAAAACAAAGCCACTAAAACCATCTATGGTATCTTGGCAGTTACAAAGACAAAATGATTCCAAAACAGTGCATGTCCAAGTAGGGGGCATACCCCCAACAAAATCAAAGTTCCAATTAACGAATCAAGGTCCCCTGCAGGACTCACACAGTTAGGCTCCCCAGGATTTCACACTCAGTCCTGGCTGGCAAGACACATCTGGACTCTCTCGCACTCAGTCCTGGCTAGGTTATTGTTCTCGTGTTCAGACCAGTTCTGAGCCCCCTCGCACAGACTGGATATCATCATGTCCTGCTCTGCAATGATGACCTGTCTGGCCTGCGCTGACCAACAAACTTTTCAACCGCGTCTTGGACTCTTGCAAGCTCTGTCTTGTGGGACTTCGAGAAAGAGCCAATCAAGAAATACTGAAGCTCATCACTTCGCCTCCAACACAACCAGACAGCCTTGATCTCGGATCTGACAGCCCACATGAAATTCATTCATCCCGAAATGACAGACTATCCTAAACCGGGCAGCTTCATCAGACCCTATGCAAGGGAATACATTTCCTCACTTCCAGGCCAGGCCAGGAGACTGAGGAAATGGGGGGCAAATGTTGGGACCAAAATATTCATATGGTCTAAACCCGAATACAAAACAAATAGGCCCGAGTCAAGGGGAGGAGAAGACTAAAGAAACGAAGCCCAAGAATAAAGCTCAAGTCAACCCTAATTGATGAGTCAAAATGGCACTTGCTACGTTGAAGGAGGAGTGCTTTAATGCTTGATTAATATGGCTGTTACAAGGGAGAAGAATAAGGAGACCAACTTAACTACATGGCTAAAAAGAAGGAAGAGCATTAACTACCAAAAAAGAGTTGTTGAAGAGCATTTGGAACACTATAAAAGGAGCACTCATCAAAGGAAAACACAACTACAATCACTCCACAAGAATACTTACATTTTACTCAAAAACACTCTCTAAATACTTACGTTATTACGTCCCGTGTCACCCCAGAACTTCTCGGCCCCGCACGCTCTGTCTGCACTAGTGCGAAACTCCTCTCCTGGCTTGGTGCCCGTGGTTTTTCCCTACTTTCATAGGGTTTTTCCCACGCAAACATATCTTGTGTCGTTACTTGCATTATTTTCGTTTTATTCCTTGTTAAACACGTCCAATTCACTAAATTACAATACTAAAATATATTAAAGGATAATACTAATAAACCCACCAAATAAATACGAATAGAGTGAGAAAATCACCCCGAACAGGTTTGATTTGGCGCATAAAGATTTAACAACGGAAATTTTTAGGTCGTTGTTTATAATATTATAAACAACGGAACTTTGCAATTTATGTTGTTTTTGGGTCGTTGTTTTTGCTCTATTTTGTAGTAGTATTAGTGTCTACAACTTATGACTAATTTACGTATCTTAATTAATTGAGATGACCTAAACACATACATTTATCAATGTGAAAACAAAAACAGGTTCATGTACATATATATTTATAGTCTCTCTTTTTAACCATAACAAGTTAAAAACCCCATCCATCCAAAAAAATCTTTTCTTGTTGCGTTAATCATCATTAATACCTGAGAAAAATACGACCAAAAGTAATAATGTGTGCCAATAAATAATACGGAGTAGAAATGACATAAAACATTGTTTCCGACGATAGATAAGTAACATTCAATAAGCTTTAAAAACAACTTTAGATTTCATATAATGTATAAAGGACAAATGATCGATCACGTAAGTGTGGTTCCTCACATTGTTAACAAAATGAATTGTGAGTCAGCCCATTTTCATAAAAAAAAAAAAAAAAACCCTAACTATTGGCTGACCAACGTTTCGCTTCCAAATAAGTCTCGAAATACTTATTATAAAAGAGATAATTATTCAAAAGATTACCCATATTACAAAAAAAAAATTTAATTCTTATAAGTACTTATTATTAAAAAATAATTATTAAATATAGTTGATTGGTTGCTAGTAGAGCTGGCCAACCGTGTGGGCCGGCCCGGCCCGGCTCAGCCCGGGCCGTCTCGAGGGCCTCTTTTTTTGGGCCCAGCCCGGCCCTTAAGAGCCCGGTTGGGCCCTTCAAAAGTTAAGGGTCGGGCCCGCCCAAAAAAAGTTAAAAAAATAAATTATAAAGGGCCCTTGTAGGCCCGACTTTAAGCCACTAAGGGCCGGGATAGGGCCTAAAATTCAGAGCCCGGCCCTTAAGGGCCCGGCCCTGCCCCACCCAAGGGCCCGGCCCGGGCTTCAATTTTGGAGCCCGACCCTTGGCCACCTCTAGTTGCTAGATAAAAGTAATTATTAAATGACAAGACGGTGATTATAATAATAAGTTACAAATCACGATAAAAATAGCACCGTAGTCTTGTTGAAAGTTAAAAACAAGACTTCGACTCCTTAAGTAATTAATGTTTCGTATAGATGATGGTACGCGATTATTGATGGTATTCTTAGGTTTTATTTCCAGATCATTCTAATATGTTCAATCAATAGATTACAATGACTCTGTCTTAATTAATTATATCGTAAAACCTGCTAGTTACTAATTGAAATAACTCAAATAAATAATTAAATGGCTGCTTTTTGTATGTGAGAAATTTTATGATAATATTATTATAAAACCGCCGCATTTAAAAATTTATGATGTTTAATTAAGTTCTTGTAAATTGAAGAGTGATGGAATGTCCCAAATATGACAAGATATAGTACGGAGTAATAGATAAGTAGACAACATCAAGTTATTATTTGTAAATAGATTATATTTCTCTTTGTAGTGGAGACCAAGATGCATGTCTATAGGGATGTCATTGAGGCGGGGGAAGGTGGAGGAAGGGTCCCCTACCTCCGCATCCGCGAACAAAAATTTACCTCCGCATCCGTCCCACGACCCGCAGCGGAAGTCAATTTTCGCTCCTACCTCCGCTCCACGACCCACTAAACTACGTCCTACCTCCACTCTAGCTAACTGGGGCGGATTCGGGACGGTAGCCGCATAGACCCGCCCTACTGACATCCCTAGGAATAGGAATGTTTGGTTGTGTTTATTTTTTTTCTGAATATGTTAGAGATTTAGTAGTTGGACTTTTTAGACTTCAAGAATCAAGAGTCCAAGTCCAACTTTCACTACTTTTATTTAACTTATTTTTTCTATTATTTTATTTAAAATTAAAATTTCATGTGTGTGTATAGGCGGGGCGGGGACGGGGCGGAGTTTAAATTGACGTACTCCACCTTCGCTCCACGACCCGCGACGGAGGTCAATTTTCCTTCCTACCTCCGCTTCACGATCCACTAAACTACGTCCTACCTCCACCCTAACTGGGGCGGATGCGGGGCGATATCTACATAGACCCGCCCCACTGACAACCCTACATGTCTACCACCAACAAAGGTGATTATTTCCTTCTTCACAAATCACAATTGCTCCATTTTCATATATATGGATCAATTCAAGGATCAAACCCTTAATTTCAATTTATTGTTAGGAACGCCACCACACAAAAATCACTTGATTTAATTTAAAAGTTAATTTTTTTAGTTTTAACTTTTTAATTTATCCAACACATTTCGATAAGAGTACGGAGTACAAAATTTTAGACTAGTTAAAAAATTTCTTTTAGGAAAAAGCCTACATAAAAATCCCTAAAACTCAAAGTTCAAATTTCAGACAATTTAAAGCTAGAAAACTAAGTTGTTACTCCATTTGTTGCAATCGCTATTTACTATTTCATTTTGTACATATGCTAATGCACATTTTATTTTGTTATCATGTGTTATAGTAATTTGATAGTTTTAATCCATCAATAAAAACAAATTCAACAAGAACTCAGCAGATTATATTTTACATAATATATTAGGAATTCTTTAAAAAAGTTTTCTCACTTAATATAATATTAAAAATGACAAATGATAACAGTTGATCAAAATTAAAAAAAAAAAAAAAAAAAAAGTAAATAATATCTACTCCGTATCTGTCTATTCTATGAATTATTTAAAGTCAAACCAATAACTTCCAAACAATAACAATAATGATATGAACATTTTAATTACCAAATTGGACGCTTGTCATAATTAATGTCATATAGTCAATTATAGTGGAAACAATTGTTGTGCTTTAACTAATTGAATTACATTTTGTTTGTCTATAGTTAGTGCATCAATTTTTACGCTTCTTATAACATAATCTTAATTTCACCCACTAAATAATAACATAATCTTAATTTGTCACAATGTCACCTTTAATGTTACTCTTCTTTTTGGTTCTATCATATTATTTTAGTTTAGAAAAGAGTAAATATCGATATTTTTATTTAACTAAAATAAATATTGATTAAATATTTATAAGCACGTACAACTATTATCTTTCCGTTTAATCAATATAAAACTGTTGAAAGATAATGTTAGGAACAAAAAGTTTAAGTTGATGGTTGGAGGCCCAAGATTGATTTTATACTCTAACACGTCCTCTCACGCGAATGCCCTGAGGGGTAGTGGAATTCAATTCGAACCCGTGGCCTTTTGTCACGAGACTTTGATACCATGTTATAAACCAACTTAACCAAAAATTTAAGCTGATAATTAAGGCTCAAAATCGATTTTATACTCTAATTTTATATAAATAAAAACTACTATTTTAATTTGTGTTTTAATCTAAATAGATATAAACAAAATTCTAATTGATTGGATTGATTAGATTAAATTAAATTTTAATTTTTATATAGAAGATTGATCACAAATTCTTATTTAAGATGGATAATCCGTCTTAACCTTAAGACGAGTCAAGTATTAATAATAAGACAAAATATTAGTGGGATTGGAATGATGCAATATATTTGTTTTTTTTTTTAATTTGTAAGTGAAGATCTTGGCCGTCTTAAGAGCAGAGTTAAGATGGATATCTGTTTTAAGTAATACTTACTCAAGATTGATTGTTACCTACTTATGTCATTCTCAAGTGTTTTACTAGGTGGCACTTGTAGAAAATTCTCACAAAACGACGGCCAAGTATGTCACGTTAATTATGCGTCGTACTATTACGGCTACTAACTTATGTTGGGACATTGCAAGTATATAATTTGTTGTGGATGAGATATAGAGTTGTTCTATTTGTCACTCTCAAATTAAAGTCGATTCTAATTCGTTGGACTATTAATTTGATGGAAATTGATGTAGAATTCATCCATGTTGGATTCAATTTTAATTTGTGAGCCACAAAAAAGATTTTATTCATTTTTTTGGCAGTACGAGTTAGGTAATGAGGTGATTTATAATCAGTATTGTAGGAAAATATAAGACTAACCTTATATTGCGGAAACGATCGGATCGATGTGTTCGCGTCTTTGCACGCCCATATTACCGCACTGTCATTTCTAGAGTCAATTATCGTTCACACCTCAAGACCCAAGTCTCATATGATGGTAAACTTAACATAAAGTTTGTGTGTGTGAGTATGTGTGTACCTTAAATTCATAACTTTTTTCTTTCTTATTATAACCTCACCACATAGAGAGTTATATAAGTTAAAGGAAGATCAAAAGTCTCACTTAATCACACATACTAAATGTGATTAATTAGAGTAATTTTAATTCATTATTATGGGTACTGATATTGAATAGTAGCACGCACCATAATGTAGCCGTTACATAACATAAAATTCAATAAGTATAAATAAGTCATAATGAGCGAAAAGGTAATTGATAAATGTATTTATCATGCCTACATTGAAATTTGAAATATATTTATTTATTAGTAGTTCTAAAATAACATACTACGTACTCTGCATAATTAGATTAATTCATTTATTAAATGATAATTAAAGACATAAATGATACTTCGTTGTACTTAAATATATATTAGATACGTAGTACAAATTATAAATAGACATAATGTGATAGAAGAATTTTATTTTTTAGATCAACACCATCCAAAATGCAGAGTAGGTATATTTTTCCATTGCATATTGAGGTTGTGGATAGTGTTAGATCAATTACAATTATTGCAACTTTTTACTATCAGTGAAACTATAATTGTGTAGAATTATCATAAATGTGAGTTTATTTTTTCAGGTGTTTTAATAGTTAATGATTTTGCAAGACTGTGAAAAATTATTGTCTATTAGCAGAG
The DNA here is from genome assembly GCA_023091065.1 of Dianthus caryophyllus. NCBI lineage: Eukaryota > Viridiplantae > Streptophyta > Magnoliopsida > Caryophyllales > Caryophyllaceae > Dianthus > Dianthus caryophyllus. The sequence goes on from CM041529.1 coordinate 28,956,729, forward strand.
GAGAGAATATATAAAACCTACGGTTGATATATTACATGCATTTTGGTGCACTAACATCGCATTATTCTCTATTTTGTAAATAAAATTATTTGTCGAAACATATTCACCAGAATAAAAAAAAAAAAAAAAAAAAAAAAAAAAAACTATTACGAGTAGTAAACTTATGTAAAGAATATTACTCCTGTAAAGTGAGATACGCATTAATTGTTCCTTGTAATAGTGATTAGTGACTAATTAATGTTGTAGGATGCTAATGAAATTAGGTTTAAAGTTATAGTTTTCCTTATGTATTTAGTTTGCATCTGTTTAAAATTAGGTCGTTAAAAGTTAAGATGTTAATAGTAGATGTGCAACAAATAATGTGAATGCATGCACATGTTGCGCATAAGTCCGTGTAATAAGTACGAATTCATTGTACGGTTATCATGCGACGACGATCACCAACTCAACATATTGACCCCATTCATGCTACATTGATCTTAATTAGGAGTACCTTACATACTTTTTCAATTTATTTATTTTTTTATACGGAGTATTTATTTCTGTTAGAGTATATAACCGATCTTGAGTCTCTAATTATAAGCTTAAACTTTTGGTTGAGTAGGTTTCTGACATGGTATCAGAGTGTTGTGACAAAAGGTAATGGGTTCGAATCTCACCACCCATCCCTTTCAAAGTGGATTATTTCGCACCATGGCCTGTAGTTGCGTCCACGCTTCAAGCCCAAAGGGTATTCGCGTGAGGGAATGTGTTAGAGAGTATATAATCGATTTTGGGTCTCCAATAACTATCAGCTTAACTTTTTGGTTGAGTTGGTTCTTGACAATTTCTAAATCTATTTTTGAGACAATATTTTATTAAGTAAATAGATAAATCAATTTAAAAGAAAACGCAATACAAAAAAAGAGAGAAAGATAACAAAAGAGAATATAAATTCTATCAAAACTAAAGATTGATGGCATAAAATGGCTTATTACAATTTCTATGTCGAAAGTATGTACATATTTGATAGCAATAATTGTTTGATAAAGAAAATATACAAATTTTCTAATGAAAGTGGTTTTATTTTTATCTCTGGTTCAGTCATTTGTTAACTTTTTATTTTTAGAAAAGACTAAAATTGACGATTTTCTTCATGTAAAATAATTTTGCAATGCTTTAAGTGGATTAGAAGGGAAGAGAGTATACCTACGTTTTGTTTTGCTTGAGTATATAATCAAAAATTATTTTAAGTCAACTAAAATCGTCAATATTTATTCAATTCCACAATAAAAATATAAACAAATGACTAAATCAGAGGGAGTATAAGGTTAAGATAAAACCTTTTAATTACACTCGGGCAGTTATTACTTCTTCGTCTTACATACCGAAAATTTCTTTCGAAAATAAGCCATCAAAATTCTTGATGCAATTAAATCTAATACTACCCGAAAATTAAGCAAAAAAAACGCAAGAAACCCGTTTCAAATAAAAAATCCAACCGTTGTTTCTACGGCCGTTATTTATAATCAAAAACAACGCAAAAAAAATATACGAAACCGTTATTTATACTAAAAATAAGATTTTCTAAAAATTTCAAAGTTTACATTAAAAAAAACGGTTTTTTTAAAAAAACCGTTGTTTTTAATAATTAAAAAAAACGGTTTTTTAAAAAAACCGTTGTTTTTAATAATTAAAAAAAACGGTTTTTTAAAAAAACCGTTATTTTTAATTATTAAAAAAAACGGTTTTTTTTAAAAAACCGTTTTAAAAAATTCAATTTTTTTTTAAAAAAAAAAAAATTACGAAATTGCTATAATTACATATAAATTATCAAAATCACACATATTCTATTTATGCCCAAACATTAACATAGATCTTAAACAAAAGTGCACGCACCTGTTTAAATATTAGAATATTGTATGTTTGAGCGTCTTTGATTTAAACAAAAGTGCACGCACCTGGGTTTCCATGCTCTCAAATCTGAAAAACAACAAGAACAACAAGAACAAGAACAACAACATACAACAACAACAACATACAACAACAACAAAAACGTAACAACAACAACAACAAACAAAACACGACCGTAACAACGGCATTCAAACGCATGCACACACACACATACACATACACATACATACATTCATACCTACATACAAACAACATACATACATACAACATACTCTCATATACACATACATATCAAACAAAAAAACGAAATTAGGGCATAAAAAGAATGAAGAATACATAAAACGAATGAAAAACGAACCTTTTAAAATTAGATTAAAGAATACGAATGAAAAAAAATGAAGTAGAAGAGAGTAATATAATATTGAAGTAGAAGAGAGTAATATACGAATGAAAAAAATGAAGTAGAAGAGAGTAATATAATATTGAAGTAGAAGAGAGTAATATAATATTGAAGTAGAAGAGAGTAATATAATATTGAAGTAGAAGAGAGTAATATACGAATGAAAAAAATGAAGTAAAAGAGAGTAATATAATATTGAAACTAATATAAATGAAGCACGAAAAAAAATATAGTACGACAAAAATAAAAAACGTTTGATCTTCCTAGCAGCGCCAAATTTGAAAAAAATCGTTTTTTAAAAAATTAAGTAAAAAAAACGGTTTTTAACATAAAAACCGTTTTTTATAATTAAAAACCATTTTTTAAAAAATTAAGTAAAAAAAACGGTTTTTAACATAAAAACCGTTTTTTATAATAAACAAAAAAAACGGTTTTTATGAAATAACCGTTGTTTTTAATGATAATTATATATAACGCTTTTTTAATTACGTAACCGTTATTTAAAGTCTAACTAAAAACAACACATTTTAATAAAAACCGTTATTAATATCCCTCCCGTTGTTTTTAATGATTTTTTCGTTGTTTTTAGTGATGAGTTTGATTTGGCGCCTATAATTTTTACAACGGAAATTTTAATTGCGTTGTTTATAATATTATAAACAACGGAAAGGCTAATTTGTGTTGTTTTTGCTCCGTTGTTTTTGCTCAGATTTGTAGTAGTGATAATCGATCGTAGATATAAAGCTACTTCGTACTCGTAATGAATAACGATGAAATTGAACATTGACAGAATTGTACCATTTGGTTCGTAAATCAACTTAATTACTTCCTCAGTTTCACTGAATTGTTTACACTTTGATTTTTTTGTGAGGAAGATTTGGGAGAAGCGTAACCAAATGACTGAGACAGAGGGAGTATATATATTATACTTCATATATATTTTTCGAGTATAAGTTTTGGTTTATGTTTAGTTTAAATTTCTTTTATCGTTCTTACCATTTCAAAATGTCATTTGTTTGTTGTTCTAGTAAAACTAGAGGAGTTAACAATTAGCTCAATATGTTTTCACATCTGAATTCCAAATTAAATGGGTTAAATACTCGGAAATGATACATTACTTTCAATAATCAATATTGTAAACAACGAATTGAACCTTAGCCATCAAAATAAACCAATTAATTAAGGAGTAGTAATCATAACACAAAAGTTGTTCATAGGAGGAATTCAACTTTGCAAGTCTACATACATAAACTTGTTGCAAAATATTGACTTTTTACATTGTCATGCAAAGAGTGCTAAATAGTAAATAATTATGAGTGCAACCAATTAAACATGGTAAATCATTTTTAAAAAAAATTATATAAAATTGTTTAATATGTTAATCGTGTTCTTAAGCTTTAAACATGAATAATAAGAAATTTTAAGTGATTATTATTGAAAAAATAATTGTGAGTACTTTAATTTTTATATATTTAAAGTGACCGAATTACAGAGTACATTTATATAATTATTATCATTATCAGAATTGAATCGGTCTAATATGAGATTTACTGTGAAATTGTGAACCGCTTATAATGTCATAATGGGGCGTACTTTCAAGTACAAAGAGTCATGTCATTATCAACTTTAATACATGTTAATAACACCACTAAAACGACTAATTTGACTTTTATTGTCATTAAATTAAAGTAAATAGTAGTAATTAATTATTAATGATCTCTAATGTTACGTTTCAAGTGCCTCTACCACCACGAGATTATTTTCTTCACATTTTCTGACGGCTTAATCATATTGATTACCACTCATTTTATTTTTGTCCTCTTTCCTTAGATATTGCGCGTCCTTTCAACTTTAATTACCTTTTACTAACATGTTTTTGGTTAATAAAATAGTAAATATATATGTAGGCTAGCATTTTAATTCATTTTCATCATTTACATATGTTTTTTTTTATATGAATGTGTGTTAAGAACGATAAATGCGTCAGGGCCACGCCTGCAACAAAGAGAATGTCTGCTTCATAAACCGTGGAAGGTTCCATTTCAAAACCAATTGGCAATGAGTGAAGTGACTCTCTTAGTTTATAAGTTGAACAATTCTCTTTTACTCAACCGATGTGAGACCTTACATGTGGAAGTCATTCACACGCCCCCTCACGTGTAAGGTCCTGTACTGATTACTTGACAACCCAGGGCACAACCATGGGCAACACCTTTTCAATTACTTTACGACCCAGGTCACACAACCATGGACAACACCTTTTAAATTACTTTAAGACCCTGGTCACACAACCATGGGTAACACTTTTTTTTTCTTTAATTGGCCCAGTTACGATTCACAGCCCAAGTCACACAACCATGGGCTCTGATACCATGTTAAGAACGATAAACGGATCTGAGCCACGCCCGCAACAAGGAGAATGTCCGCTTCATAAACCGTAGGAGATTCCATTCCAAAACCAATTGGCAATGGGTGGAGTGACTCCCTTAGTTTATAAGTTGATCAATTCTTCTTTACTTAACCGATGTGAGACCTTACATGTGGAAGTCATTCACAGTGTGCCATGGTTTAAAGATTAGGGTTTAATTTTAAGGTTTGTGGTGCACTTTTGCTCACCTTATTTTTACTACTTATCGTATCAAACAATAAAGAAAATTTTAGAGAACTTTAAAATATTTCAAAATAATTTCTGGAAAAAACAAAAGTTATAAAAACCCTAATGGATTATAATGGCTGTATAACGATGTAAAATCAATTCACATCGAAAATTATTTAGGTTTTGGATGAATTATATATATGCATGTAATATTAACGCATAATACATTGTATGATTTTTATCGTGATCAATCATTATCGAGTAACACACGAACACTTTTCCATTTTGAGGTCTAATAGTCGCATATAACTCAATAAGTATCAAAGTAAGCTTTAAAATTATCACGTTTCATGTACACTAAATCTCATTTGATAATGTTGGAGCTGATAATATTACTCCGTATTATTGGTGATCATGCTTTGTCTAAAAAATGCTATAATACCATACAATTAGTTGATAGTAATAAATAGAGTAAGTCTCGTGAAAGATTGTCTTTTATTGTTAAAGTGAAAAACGAGTTTTTGATACTCAAAATGTGACTACCTCTTATCGTGATTATCATTGACTAATATAACAATCACCTTATAATCAACAGTGATCACAAGTAAACTTACGTACTGTAGTCACATTTTATATAACATGCGTCCTTTATTTAAGACTTTCTTTTGAAATCGTTTTTTAAGACTTTTCAATATAAAAATGGCGAACCCGAAAGCATATCAAATTATCAAATGATAAGTAGGTAAAATTCTAACGTCTTATAATTATAACTTTATGATAATTTATCTGATCGTAAGAGTAATTTAATGGAGTAAGTCGGTTGCTATGCAGTTTCATAGACTTTTCTACCTAACTTTTTTCTTCAATTAGTGGAGCATTCTTTTTTGTCAACCGTACGTATCTTTTTTTTTAGTCCTAATTAGTGGACTACTATTCTTCTAAATTAATTAGTTTAATTGATAATTAATTAATTAATTAAATAACCAATTAATTTAATGAAGCATTTTAGCACACCCATTTTTATCCCTCCTTCGATTGTCTTAGAATATTCTTCGAAGAAATCATTGTGGCTTACAATTGCTTGTCGTCAGAAATTAAGGCCATTTCATTTTAATTTATAGTACTCCCTCTGTCTCAGTCATTTGTTTACAGTTTGACTTTTTTCCCCTCACAAAAAAGTCAAACTGTAAACAACTCACTAAAACGGAGGGAGTATAATTTTTGGTGAATATATATTTTCGAAAGTAATGTGAAGATAATTGATTATTTTACCACAAATAATAAAGAAAAACTAGAACTAAGAAACTGATATTACTAGCTCATGATAACTTTTTTGTAAAAAAGTTTCAGACGATACTATTACAATACCAAGATAAAAAGGAATGAACTTCATTTTGTTATACGTTATGGAGTATAATGTTATATATACCTCATATGAGTGTATGAATATACTCCGTATATACTTCTTATAAAATTGTGGTTAATTAGGACCACACGGTAGTTATTTTTTATATGTAAGTACGGATCGGAGTAAATCGATTTAAATGTAAACAGTAGGTAAAAACGTCTGCATAAAATTAATAACGAACGTAGATAAAAGTAAAACGTTTGTATATTTGCAATTTTCGTGTTATTACAATTGCCATAATAATAAAGGATTACAGTCCCATATGTTAACCATCAATAATCTACTCCGTCATACATGCATATTCTCATGGAATAATAATAAGTTTTGTTCACGTACATGTCCAAGTATTCTCACTTCCACGGTTTCACCTTGTATGGTACTAATCTCATCTCATTTATTGTCAATATTCACGTAAAAATTAAAGTTATATGAATAAATTGTGACACTCACATCAAATTATTATATGATATATACCGATTACTTATTCCGGCATTTTAATACTGAAACTCAATAGTAGCAGTTGATAGATCAGTTCTGTTGATTAATTGATTGTATGTCATCTTTTGTACGTGCATCATAAATTAATTATATTAATCTGTTATTGTGAAACCGTCTTTTCTGTACTATCAGTTGTTGGTGTACCCTTTTCCCCTAGAGGACTACTTTGGGGAACGATCTCAGTAATGGTGACGATATGGTGGGGTCCATTGACATCCGCGAGTTCTTCTTCTGGACCAACCGAGTTGTCCATTGACTTAAAATTTGCCATGGAAGCTAATTCATGGACCTCATGTGAGATCTTCTCAGTAAAGTCGACAATGTCCATAAGTGTGGATGCAACTGTAGCCACCGGTAATATATCCAGAATGTTATATTTTTCCCATATACTTTTAACTTGTAGCAACGATTTTAGCTCTTGAGATGCCAATTTTGCTTTGTTTAGATGCGTTTTTGATGTCGGTATCGTCCTCATCTTCTTGATTCCTTGAGCTATCTCCTTTAGTACGATGCTTAATTCTAAACTCAATTTTGTGCATGCTTCTTTTACATTTTCTTGGACTTCTAATGGTATCTGAAAAGAACAAAATCACAAATTAATTTCGTCTTTTGATATTATTTATAAGGTTTCTACGTACTACTGCGTATGATAATACAGAAATTCAAATTAAATTAATTGATTGAATTATTCTGTATATATACTACATATTAACTTACTTGGACGTCAGAATCAAGGTAGTTGTTTAAAGCATCGATTCTGTAGGCACATTGTCGTGTCAATGCTCCAATCTTTAGGTATTGTTTCCATGGGTGACGAAATCTAAATCGACCATGACTAGGCTCCCATGTAGCTAAATTGGCCTATACACATCAAATATCGTCGTTAATATTTATATTTATACACGTAAATAAAATAGAGTACTCCGTATATATTAAATCAGTATATAATACTTCGTATAATATAATAAAGACGTGAGAAAATAGTCTTACCATAGTCTCCTCGGTGCTTTTAGTGCCAAGTACACTTTTATATTGCTGACGAAACGATTTCTCCTCTTTACACTTTTCTTCTGTTGTTTTCAAATATTCACTTCCAAAACCTGCGGATTTATATATAAAATCAAAATTAAATTCAAAATTATTTGACGCACGAATAAAGTTACGTAAAATGTAGCATAAAATACTTTATATTATACGTACCTTCTAGGAAAATGCCGAGTTTATTAATATTGTTTGCAATAAGATTGTGCAAATCAAACCCACACCAAGCAGGGTAAATACACACACAAATGATCATGGAAATGCAACTGCCTATGATGATCGTCGACAACCGTTGTTGCGCCATTTTTAGCACCTCGTCGTCTCGATACCCCGACACCGACACCAAACAGAAGGTTAGGATGAATATCGTTAGTCCGTAGTCGTATCTCGCCTTCAATTTCGGGAAGAACCTCATGAATGTCATTATTGAAGCTGTTACAAAACGAGTAGTGTTGTATGTTTAGTACAAATATTTATATACAAGTAAAATGTTATAGGACAGTCTTATACACAGGTGTCGTCGACAAAGTTTTAAACTATTTTATCGTGATTATGAGACATAAGATGAAACATAAATACGGAGTAACACGTAACATATGTATGGCGCCGTAAGTGTTCATTATAGTACGGAGTAAAATTTTATCATACGTACCGACTAAAAAGCCAAATAGAGCAAGTAGAATAGGTTCTCCGGTATTTCCCGAGAGATCAGCCAAGTGATGAGCTAACACCCCTAGAAATCCCGCCACACAAGTCGAAATCATCCTATTCAACCCTTTTCCTAACGTCGCTCCTGCAACAAAACGATACAAATTCTCATATAAGACCATCTGATAATGCATATAATATATCGTCAATAAACAAATTCAGTCCTTTTGTATGGTAAATTTTTTTATTATCATCAGGTAGTCATAACTTATGATACTGTGAGTTATATTATGAGACTGTTTTATATTATACGAAATGAAGTAAAAATAAATAACTCACCAACAGAAAACTCGAAAACAACGACGACAGTTAAGACGGCCCACATGGCGGAGACACCGAACCCACTGTAAAGAGGTTGGAAATCATAAAACAATGACACAATAGTAATTGCAAGGCCAACTTTGAATGCATGAACAATTTTTCTAGGGTCATCTTGCCCTATTTTCTTAGCTAAAAGGGCAAATTCAACAATATTGTCCTTAATTCTCCTAAACAAGGACACTAAATACTCACATGCCCTACGAAAATGGCCATTTTTTTCATTGTTTTGTGTTGAAATGACATTATTATTATTATTATTAATGTCGTCCATTTTATTTTTTGTTGTAATGTGTTTTGGTTAACATGCAATAGTGGCACTAATATGGTGGAGAAATTAAAGTAGTGTGATGAAATGAATATAATGTTATGGTGGTGGTCACATATGGTCTTATTTATAGGACTTTAGAAAATTTTGTCGTGGATTTTTATGAATAAAATAATGTTTTGTGTAATGAGTAGTGTGATTTGATACGTCCAATTGTATTATAGACATAATAAAAAATTTAGAAGGTAATATAATTAAATTACGTATTATATATGAATAAAATAATCGCACTTTGTTATGTCGTCTTGACTATCTCTCTTTACTTCAATTTCGTAGTGGAATCCGTGTTTGTCATTGTTCATGTTAGAACGGAAGCGCTGACGACTGATGTTGGGCCTCTGCTGCATCAGTGTCCATGGTCCATAATAGTATGATATTGTCCGCTTTAGGCTAAGCCCGCACGGATTTACTCTTGGGCTCCTTCCCAAAAGGCCTCATACTATTATATTTGATAACCCCTTATATAGATCATCGGATCTTTCACCTATTCTCCACCGATGTGGGACTTGAGTTTGTACCCCAACAATCCTCCCCTCAAACCAAGGACCATCATTATGACTCGGACTTTGAACTATTTGGAGAACCTCCCCACACTTTGCAGCCCCATATTCTTAGGCACCTTTTAGCATCACCAAGACTAGGTAGTAGGTACCCTCCCCTTTACGGGCATATTAAACTCCTCTGCATCCAATATACCCTGAACCGGGTCCGCCACTTCAGAAGTCCTAGAACACAACGGTCTCTGGCATCCAATCTGATAAGGATCCACTAGACCTGTGGCACCCAATCTGATAAGGGTCCACCTAATCAACAGTTCTAGTACACATACGGTCTTCCGCTTGACCTATGGCGCTTTCTTGGTCCATTTCACCATGAACCAAACTTGCTCAAGACTCCACTCGAGCTAAGAGTTTCGGGCCACCTTCAAGTCTTTGGGCCAAATGCTTCTCCACTGGTGCCCAACCCAAGTCGACCTTGGGCTCTGATACCAGTTTGTTATAACGGAGGCGTCCCGTTACCAACAGTTTGATAATAACGCGAGAAGAATAAATAAAAATAGCAAACAATAATAAAATGACAAGCAAATTACGTGGTTCGCCGGCAAAATCACCGACTACGTCCACACCAACAAGGAGACCAAATTTCACTATTATGGAGATAATAGTACACTTTTATGAGCTCTCTTTGTCAATACATAAGAGACTCAAATATTTTTGGGATGAATACAAAAGACTAAGGAGCATCCTATATATAAGAAAATAGGAAGGCTTAAACTCTTAATACTCCGTCGATGTGGGACATTGATATTAACTTATACTAAACACAATGCCCAAACTTATTTGCACCATCGATGTGGGACAAACCACATTCTAATGCTAGTTTACAATTTAACCCAAATCACAAATATAGACAATTGCTAGTCACTTTTCCTAACAAATCTCCACCTTGACTTGAATTGTCCAACATGAACCCAGCTCCAAAAGGTGCAACCAAATCAGCTTCAAAACACTTTGTCGATTCTCAAGTCACTACTTGTCTCAGTAGTCTCCACATTGACTTGAACTCAACAAACAAAACGGACAAACGAACCAAGTGTGCAACAACATGACCAAATGTACTAAGTACCACCAAATGTAGCAAGCTGCAGCTACCAAACGTACCAAGCACCCACATATCAACATACCGACTTGGCCAAATGTAGCATGATTACTACCAACACCAAAACAGATGAATGTGATATCAACGTCACCAATGATGGAATGGTGTACCAAACAACAGACACAAGACTCCAAACCAAAAATCTCCTCCGATCCATAATAAATATCATGGCCAAATGTACCGTCGTACCAAAATTGCCCAAAAGGACACCAACACCATGAACAAAACAACGTCTCACTCGAGTAAACAACGGTGTCATGACCACCACAAAATTTGCCTACACCAAGGCACAACTACTCAAGTCGAAACCAAACAACATTCTAAGCGAGCCAAATCACCCCATCATAAGGTGCCAACATTAGACTAACTAGTTTAATCAAAATGCTCCAAAGAACAACCCCAGTCCAAGTTCCAAATGACCACTCTCGCGATCCCAACGGCTCTCTTTCAAGAACCCAAAAATGGCTCCACCTTGAGCCCCAAATCGCCCCACCACATGGGGCGCAAACTGTCTCATTGAGGCGCATAAACAACAGTGGAAAGCTTGTCTTGAGAACCATGCAGCTCAACCCATATAGGAGAAGACTCCACCTTACTGTTGACACTACCATCGTCATACAAGCCTCCCAATCCCAAATTATCCATATGATCACCAAATGATCCAAATTGGATGTGCCTCAAAGTATCGTCCAAACATCCAAGTTGCGTATGCCCCAACTTAGACTCAAGACGAGCAGAAGAACGACCACTCAACGCACCAATAGCCAGCACGGTACCATGAAGGACATAAATAGCACCTTCTTTGATACCTTTCCACAAAGCCGGCGAACCTTTACTAATGCACAAAGATCCACTATCACCATGGAAATTGTAGCCTTGCTCTACTAACTTCCCTAGTGACACAAGATTTCTCTTCAATCGTGGAACATGTCTTACACCCTCTAGGAAGACGACATTACCATCATATGTCTTAACCCGAACATTCCCGACTCCTACTATTTCACACATAGACCCGTCACCCATGGTAACCTTATCCCCTTGCGAAAGTTCATAGGACTCGAACAATTCCATAAAAGGACACATATGGTAAACACAACCCGTGTCTAAAATCCAACTATCCACAGAACGTGGAACTACATCAACAACGAGAGCATAATCTTCCTCAGAATCACACTTGACACTTTTATGTGCAACAGCAGCAACATTAGCATCCTTCAATTTAGGACATTTATCTTTCCAATGACCAGGTTCTTTACAATAGTTGCAGACACCTTTACGATGACCCTTATTCTTGGCTTTACCCATTTTAGGGCCCTTAACTTTAGCAACAAGCCCCATCGGACTACTGTCTACAAGACTACTAGATGCTACTTCTACAAGAAATCCCTAGTGTGAAGCAACCTCATCTCCTCTAGGGTCAAAGAATCTTTACCAACAACGAAAGACTCAACAAAAGTCTCAAAAGAATTTGACAAAGATACTAACAAAATCAAAGCAGCGTCCTCATCATCTATCTTAACTTCTATATTACGCAAGTCTAGTAAAATAGAATTAAGTCGGTCAAGATGTTCCTTAAGAGACGTACCTTCTTGCATCTGAAGATCGAACAAACGCGTTGCTTAGAAGCAACTTGTTAGTTAAAGTCTTAGTCATGTACAAAGACTCCAACTTCAACCACAAACTCGCAGCAGCTTTCCTCATCTAAGAACTTCAATAATCACATCATCAGATAAACACAACAGAATCAAAGAGTGGGCCTTCTCCTCTAAGACTACCTCTGCTTCTGTCTTAGCCGTTTCTTGTGATTTTTCTTTTACCTTTGACAAAACAGACCATACACCTTGCTGTCTAAGCAAAGCTCTCATCTTTAACTGCCATAACCCAAAACTATTACTCCCAGTGAACTTATCAACATTCAAAACTGTTGCTCCAGACATCTTCTCACCAAAAAATTATCAAACCCAAAATACGCCTAAAACCAACAGCGGAAGCCAAAACCCTAGGTCAGAACCTGAGTCTCTGATGCCAATTGTTAGAACGGAAGCGCTGACGACAGGGGCGATTCTAGAAGTTGCGGACGGTGGGTGCCGACAAAACTTGATAAATGGGTCCGTAAAATTATATGCGTGACTCAAGAAAAAAATATCAGCTGTATAATACGAGTCAGATAAAAGTTAAAATTTGGGTCGAAACGAGCTATTAACGCCTTTTTTTAGAATGATTTGGTAAAATAGTGTTTTTTTTTTTCAAAAAAAAAGAAAATATTAAAGTTTTCTGTCGAAAATAAAACTATCTCGACTTATAGGGTGCATGTAGACTCGGATTTTTCTAAGCCACAAAACATTATCGCGCTAGGCATTTTACTACGGAGTAGATTAAATGAATTAAAAGAAATGAATTGCACAACAAAACGTCATTTGAATGAAATTCCGTATTATTATATAATAAAAAAAAGTAAGAAAATGTTGTATTAAAGTAAGGAGAAAAAAGATGTCTTGATAAACATTTTATCAAAAAAAAAATGTTTGATAAGAGTTTGAAAAGTAAGGGTGAAAATTTGGAAAAAGAAAGTTATGAATGAAATTTAATAATTAAATGTTGGACCTAGGTTAAACAAAACCTAGAGATAAATACAAAGTATAGTATAATAAATAATGTTGAAAATTAGAATCATCAACTTGTAGGTGGTTTAATGGTAGTGTTGTTGATTAGAGAGTTGTTGGTTTAGGGTTCAAATCCCTTAAAATGCATATTATTTTTTTAATTTTTTTTTTAACACACCGTTAATTTTTTTTCCCCGAAAAAAGTGTGGGTGCCATGGCACCCATACTAAAAACGCCCCTGGCTGACGACTGACGTTGGGCCTCTGCTGCATCGGTGTCCATGGTCCATAATAGTATGATATTGTCCGCTTTGGGCTAAGCCCGCACGGATTTACTCTTGGGCTCCTTCCCAAAAGGCCTCATACTATTATATTTGATAACTCCTTATATAGATAATCGGATCTTTCACCTATTCTCCACCGATGTGGGACCTGGGTTTGTACCCCAACAGTTCATATATGTCATGGTTAAACATTGGAGAGCTAAGTGTAGTTACTTACACTTAGCTTAGGGAGTACGTACTTTTGTTTAGAAAGTGATATCCTTATATTCCGTATAATTCGTCAATTAAATTTGAATATAATTCTCTAATTTTATATACGTAGATGTATAGTGCATAGGGTGGTAAAAAAAAATTGAGTATCGATTAATCGATAATCGGTGTTTTTGTGATGTTGTTCATTTTATTACTCCATCCGTTCCGGTGAATCGTTTACAGTTTGATTTTTTTTGTGAAGTGGATTTAAGAGAAATGTAAATAAACGACTGAAATAAAGAAAGTAGTAAGTACGGAATAGATAGAATCAAGAATAATTAAAAAATGAATATTAGTTATTTTTCAAACTGTGATTAGTAATTACTTCGTATCTAATTAAATTCTCACAAAATGACATCAAAGTTTTATTAATTTGCCTCGATGCATTGGCATATAGTTTTATTATATTTAAAAATTACTCAGATTATATCAGTGAATTGTTTACATTTTATTATTTGATGATTTACAATTGACTGAAAAGAAAGAAACAATATATGTTGGATGAAGTTATCGCGCGTGCGTGGATAGTGCATGAATTGTTGAAGATAATAGAAAGAGCATGATCGCTACGTTGTAGCTTAGGAGCTAGTGACCCCATGTTGGCCATGTACTATATCATCAATAGAAGTGATTGAGATGAAGTAGTGTAGTATCATTAAATCCCGTAGATCGATTTACCCGTGAGATAATATAGGTTAAATATAAATGTATATGTATCATATACGTAGTATATTGGTCTGTATTGTACAATGCTCATAACTTAAGTAGGGGTTAGATCGTTGTTTACAAGCTAGATCGATTATCTATTTAGTAGATTTGGCCGGAATGGCACGACCCACAAAATATATAAAGAGGATGGTAATACTTATGTAAAGAAGTTTACAAAAACCCGACCCACTAACCCATTTTAATGTGAACCCTTTTAACCTAGTGCTTGTACAATGGGCTAACATTTCATGCTTGACCAACTTATATTCAATTTAACCTACAATCGATCATTAGACATCAGTAAGAACAAAACAAATTTACTCGTGATTCGCTAATAGTTCGATTTTAGAACTTGTGCACATGAGGATTTAATTAGTATAAATTAAATTGTCCTATACCAATTTAACTTTATTTTCAACAACAACAACAACAAAAATATTTATATATTTTTTTTTTCATAAAAAAAAAAGCTATAAATAAAGAGAGTGGCACACAAAAGAGCGTACGTTGTTGTGAGAGAGTAAAGAAGAGAAGGTCAAAAAAGTGAAGAAGCAGCCATAACACATTGTGCTGATAAATGTGCACCACAGTTTAATGCTGTTCTTAATTCTTGATTTCTTGGTATGAGCCACCAAAGGGTGTACCTTCCAAGTTACTCCGTACAATTTTATCTTGACTTAGCTTTATTATACTCTGTCTCAGTCATTTGTTTACATTTCTCTCAATAAAAGTGTCAAACTGTAAATAATTCACTAGAACAGAGGGAGTAATTGATTAAATAATTACTACTCCCTCCGTTTCGGTGAATTGTTTACGTTTATTTTATGCACAAATATTTAGGTGAGGAGAAAAGTAATAAAAAGATTGAATAAAATAATACTATAAGTATATTAATGACTCCACTTGATATAAAGTAAGTTGAAATAGTTAATATGATTGGTTTAAAAACAAAGGTCCACTTATACATGTGGTCATTTACGGAAATGTAAACAAATGATCCGTATACACCAAAATGAAAAGTGTAAACAATTCATTTAGACGGAAGGAGTATATTGTTTGATCAATTTGGCTCCTTCTACTATTAATGTGGCCTCATTTTTTGTGATATACTCCGTATATACTACTCGTATAATATGGTCATTCGTTAGTAATTTTGGTTTGTGATATTAATCTGAATTGTCAAATAATTAACTAGAAATTATAGTGATCGTTTTATATCAAGTTATATACTCTGTAGTAAAATTTTTAGTCTGTTACTTTAGCTTATAATTACCATCTACGGAGTAATATATTTAAAAACTAAAACATTGACTAATGCTATTGACTACAATATCTCCCCTCCTCATTTCGTACTCTTTTCTTAGCTTGCCACGTAGGACAAACCACTTTTTTTGGATGCCACGTCACTCGAGGTAGACGAAGAATCATTTGAAGTAAGGTCAAATATCGGCTGCTCCATTCATAACCCCCATTAATACCCAAATTAATTCACTGTATATATTTTGTTCATTGTGTAAAATTTTAATCAGCGTTATGATTAAAAAATTTCATTTTTTTTGGGAGAAAAAGACTAAATTTTGTATACCTGTTTCTAAACACTTGTGATATACCCCCATTCTTTAGTAGTTTTTAAGGTACCCTCTACTTTACATTTATGTGACTTGTTCTTTGTTTTTTGGGTGAGATCTTTGAGGTGCGTTCTCTGATCTACTCCGTATAACTTTTGTTTTCAAACGTATTTATTTGTTGAAAGTTCTGATTTTTTGGACACAATAAACAAAGACTGTACTTCGTGGCCATTTCGATGAACTACAAGGATAAACAAAGATTTACACCTTCAACTCTTAAGAAATACTCTAACTATAAAACCACTAAATTCGACAAAAAAAATTCTTAAAATAGAGCGTACATCCCACAAGATTTAACACTATTTATTTTTACTTTTTTTAGGAATTACACTATTTAAAATAACTACACACAATGAAAATTTAATGTGTCAAAAATTACTAACCCATTAAAATTTCAAAAAATTAAAATCTAAATTAGATTGAATTAAATCAAACTAATTGGTAGTAGTTTGATAGTTTTTTAAATTAATATTTGTGTTCAAATTTAAGTGACTTTTGACTTTTGAAATCCCAAAATTTTGGTTACAAATCAATTTGAAGTAGTATAAATATTTAAGTTGTTCATTCGTTTTGGTTAAAACTAGGCATTTACAAATTAGTTTAAAGTGGTGCGATGAGTTATACTAAACATAATGAGTGTGAAATTTGTTTATCATTATCTATTTTTGTTTAAGTATTTTGCAATTATTGTTGTTCCTACAATTAAATTTTGACAATAATTTTAGAATTATTTCATTTCATTGTAATTTTTATATCTTCGTAATGCAATTAAGAATATTGGTTAAATAAAGTAATAATCACGGGTTTATTTAAAAACATATGTTTGATCTTATATTTAAGATGTTTAAATTTGTTAAATTATTATTTTCTCCTCACTTGATTAATTTCGCACCTACATAAGCTATTTTTTATGATTGAGTTAATTGTGTTATCTAATTAAAAAATTCATACCAATGCACCTATAAATAAAGCATTATATCGGAAATAGACCTTTATAAAATCATAAATAAAATAGTCTAATTTATTTAAACTCAAAACCCAAATTAACTTTAAAAGTGGCGATTCGAAACCCTGCTTATAATGATTATAGAAATATACATATTAAATATTTAATAATTTGTAAAGAAATACTCTAACTATAAAACCACTTAATTTGACAAATAATTTCTTAAAATAGAGTGTACATCTCACAAGATGTAACACTATTCATTTTTAATTATTTTAGAAACTACACTATTTAAAATAATTACACACAATGAAAATTTAATGTGTCAAAACTACTAACCCATTAAAATTCAAAAAAATTAAAATCTAAATTACATTGAGTTAAATCAAATTAATTGATAGTAGTTTGATAGTTTTTTAAAGTAATAATAGTGTTCAATTTAAGTGGCTTTTGACTTTTGAAATGCCAAAATTCTAATTACAAGTCAATTTGAAGTAGTATAAATATTTAAGTTGTTCATTCATTTTGGTTAAAACTAGGCATTTGCAAATTAGTTTAAAGTGGTGCGATGAGTTATATTAAACATAATGAGTGTGAAATTTGTTTATCATTATCTATTTTTGTTTAAGTATTTTACAATTATCGTGGTTCCTACAATTAAATTTTCACAATAATTTTAGAATTTTTCATTTCATCGTAATTTTTGTATCTTCGTAATGCAATTAGGAATATTGAGTAAATTAAAGTAATACGGAGTATCTATATATTCAATATGTATATTCACTTAATTGTATGACAATTTCTCTATTAAAAAAAAAAAGGAAACGCTGTATAACTTAGCAAAACTAATATGGAAGAAGGTTTAATTTCATATTAGTTGAAACTTGAAAGTATAACATTTAAGGTTTAGTCATTTCTCATAATTGATAAGTTTATTTTTACGGTTTGAGATATTATTCCAAATCCAACAATGAACATGTGCTTGTATCCTCTTTATTGTAATACATTCATTCTTTGAATTTGTTTCCAGTGACATATTTAGTTTCATGCAAGTAATGATATAAATCATACCTAAAAAAAGTCAAACAAAAAAACAAATTCCTAGCCGGCCCCGTGAAATCATGGGTCACGTCACTAGTTATATATTATACGGAGTATTGTTTATGGGGGAATATAGAGTTTAGGTTAGTTAATAGCTACAAAGAAAATGCATCCAGTAAGTTAATGCGAGACCCGTCTTATACTAAGTTAATGCGAGACCAGTGTACAAATTGTAGTTAAAAGGGTACAAAAATATGAAACAAATCTACTAAAGTCACTTTTACGGGTACTAAAAAATTTAGTTACAATTAATAATAATTATCACTAAAAAGGTACAAAAACTATATAATCAAGTACAAATGAAGCCGACTTATAATAACTTATTGTGAGGCTTGACTTACACAAGAATTTGTGAAATGCGTAACGGAAGCAACCCATCTTTAATTAGTTGTAAGACTCCATTTTGGTCACTCCATGATTCAATATAATTACCTCATTTCCTTAAAATGATATATACCCTATATAATTATGTAGTACATATAAAAGTTTGTCTAAATATTATAACAATTAAACAAATATTGATGATACATTCACACTCGGTTTAAGGTTTTCTACACTATATATAAATGAAAAGCTAACATGGCAATTTCTTTAAACTTGATGGTAAATTAAAGGATAATTAAAGGGATCGAACGTAACAAAAATTGTCTATATCAAGCGTTAGGGTAGCCTTTTCTGCCGATTTATACTAACAACTTGAAAAGTAAGACTTCTACCGAGGAGAAATATACAACCTTACCTAAAACGTAAACTAGTTAACAATAAATATCATTCATCTTCTCGATTTACAAAACTGTAACAGATTTATGTACATATGAAAAATAGCAGTTAATTAAGTTAATACGGAGTACTCCATATGACCATATCACATTATTGTTTATCACCCAATAAAAAAAACTCGTTTTTTAACCTTAATTCTTGGCAAGCATGAGTCAAACACCTGGTCCTAAATCGTAGGTCAAAATATTTTTCTTCCACTTTTAGGAGCAAAATCTGATAAAATTATGCACTTAGACATCTTCTTGCATGAAACAACTTGTGTATATTTATTGTTACTATTATAAACATACTTTATCATATTGATTTGATCCTAATTTAATTTTAATTTTAATTGTTGAAAGTTGAAATAATAATAATAATAATAATAATAATAATAATAATAATATAGCTAGTGCAATAAATCAAAACAATTTACATACAGTGATACAGTCCAAAAATACACTCATATATTATGCATATTTATAAGCCAATTAATTTTAGTGATGTCTTTATTAGATGCATATGTAGTTAATATGAATTTGTCCCTTAATTAATTTGCTATATAATGCTTTGGTCAATATTGCCATTTTCTAGTAGATAACATAAGTGTTGAAAGTCACTTGAGTGAGACTACATATATTAAAGGCAACGCCACCGTATATAAAATATTACGCCACTTGATCGAAAATAATATGTTTAGAGTTCGTGCAGTGGGTCGAGGTCGTCTTGCCATGTTTCGAGTTTGATTTGGTTAATTTCGTTCAAATTTCAAATTTTCATCTCTTAAAACGGATGTAAAGTTATCTTTTCTTTTTTATGAATTGTGTTAACTGTCAAAGATGTGGTGTCTCAAAAAATTCACCAAGTCGATGAAAAAACTGCTAGATCATTATATTATGTCATTATATACGAGTACATTCGAGAATATTGACACTATCTATTACGAGTATTTAAATATCATTTGAAACTGAAATTAGCTAAAAAATGTACTCCGTACTTAGTTAACCTAGACAAAGTTTCAAGATTTCCAAAACTCAATACATTCACTGATACGAAAATTATGCGGAAGCGACTTAGCGAACATAAGGAATGATATTTGCTTCGAAATCTTGTGAAATTTCGAACCAATGGGTGTCTTCGACTAAAGACCTATTTAGCCTTAGACGGGATATGAACAATAAAACCCAAAGCCTGGCCTGGATTAAATTGAACTGTGCTGATTAACCCTCGAACTACCTCGCTCAAGTTTAATCTTTGAATCTCGATCGCAATCGAAAACTCAACGGAAAAGAAAATTAAAGTTCAACTCGAACTTCAAAAATCAATTATAATTCTCAAATTTATTATTCAACTTATGTGTTTTGAATCAATACATAAAAAATCTATTTATAATAAACTACTTAGAAAAACTTACCTAGGAAATAAAATAAAAATCCTATAAAATCTAAGTAAATAAATAAGCTAATTTCCTAAACAAACTAAAATTAAGATACTTCTAAACTAAGGTAAGAAAATAAACTAATTATACGAAATATAACATAAAATAACTTAAAATAACTCTAAAATATAATGTTATTTTAAGAAAGAGTTTGGATGTTAATTCTATAATGGATCTTGTTATTTTCACGTGTATATTCTCATATCATTCACGCTCCAATTAATTCCACCAGACACAAAAATAAATCGAACCAACCGAAAAACTGACCCTCAAACAAATATTTTGTAATCATGTTTATCAGATAAAAAATTGCTAAAGCAAAAAAAAAAAAAGTCTACTTCGATTGAATTGTGTTAAAAAATTGAGTGATTCTTGTGTGAGACGGGCCTAACGATAACTTATGTGAGACAAAGATTAAAAAAAATAATAAAAAAAATAAAAAGTAACCACCATCTAAGAGACGTCTCACAGTAAGTTATCGTTAAGCCCGTCTCACACAAGAAATTGTCTAAAAAATAAGTCATAATAATATTATTGAGAAATCTCTCGCATAATAAGACTAGTTATTTAAGGGTATTGATTTTTCACATACGGAATTTACTCAAGTTATATACTTTTTTCATTATTATTTCTTATTATTTCCAACACTACCCTTTTTTACTCAAAAAAATATACACATTTCTTTCACCAACAAACCACATTAAATCACCACAAAAACAACCACTAATCCCTAACCGCCAATCGGCCAACCGAGGTCGCCCTCCACCTTACGTCGTCGCCGCCTTGATCTACGTCGATGCCGCCCATTCGATCTCTCGCCGCCGGCCACCGACCAATATAATAAAAAAGTGTAGATTCACAACATTTTTGTTCAAAAGGAAGAACAACATAATTAAAGCGCCGTGCATACAACTACGTACGTCGTATGATGACCAGTTAAGCATCTAATCTACGGAGTAATACACATTGGAATTGTTTCATTCATAGTCTCGTAGACAACCGTAACCCTTACAATAACAAACCCTAATACTAAATTAGACTTAAATCTATTAAAAAATTAATAATTTAAACACTAAAGTTGAAATTAAAAACAATTAGAACTTATTATTGAGGTTAATAATCAAGAAATTGAAAAATTAAATGAATTTGATTGAAGATTAGTTAGGGAAAAAAAAAAGAAAAAAAAAAAAAAATTGTGTATACTTTTTGAGTAAAAAAGGGTAGGGTTGGAAATAATAATAATAAAAAAAAGTATATAACTTGAGTAAATTCCGTATATGAAAAATCAATTACGTTATTTAATTATCATTTTTTTTTTTTTATTATTAACGAATAGTAAGTCTCACATGAGATGTACTGAATCCAAACAACCCGTTTATCTTGTTTACGGAGTACATATTACATGCTCCCTCTGTCCCGGTCATTTGTTTACACTTTCCATTTATGGGTGTACGGGTCATTTGTTTACACTTTTCATAAATGCCTTTGGTGACCCATGTGTGGAGTGAGTCCAACTTTTTTAACCAATCATATTGTTTAATTTTACCTACTTTAAACAAATCACCGAGCAGAGGGAGTATATCCCATAAAAGATAACGGGCCATTAAATAAAAACTTGATCCACTAAAAATTAGACATGATCCATTCCTCAATCCACTAACTAGCCCATTAAAATAATTATTTCAGGCCCATCAAACTAAATTAACTTCTTTAATTATCCGAATAAAAGAAAAAGGGTATTGATTTTTTGTATACAGCTTTTACTCCCATTGTATACTTTTTTTACCCTAATTTCCAATTTTATCCTTTTTTACTCCCATAATATACAAATATTTTTTTTTTTTTTTTTCTTTTCCTAATTTCCAATTCCACATTGCTTGCCTCCTTCGCTACTTAAAGCATGCACGATAATGGTATAAGTCACCACATTAGGAGGGCAACCTTTTCATTGCATCTCATCCAAAATGGAGTCAACCTTACGAAAGTCCTTTTCCCGGCAATAGTATTCCACAAAGCAAGTGTAAGAGCAAACATCAGGATGATATCCGTGCTTCTCCATGGCTGCAACCGTCGCCGCCAACACCGGCTGCCACCACTACCCACTTCCTGCCGCCGCCGCCATCGCCGCCACCCACCACCTCCCATTGCCACCCGCCTCCGTTCTTGGTAACCCCAAAATCCCAAATTATTGTAAACCCTAATTTAATTTTAAACCTAAATTAATCAAAATTGATAATATTAAACATAATTTTATGAAATAGATTGAAATTAAATAGAAATTATTAATTTGTTGAATTGATTATCGAATTATAATTAAATTAATTGTATGAATTTAGGATTATAATTGAAATAATTGTATGAAATTAGTTTAAGAAAAATTAGAAAAGATAAAAGAGAGGATTTTGTATACAAATGAGTAAAAAAGGGTAGGGAAGGGAAAAAAAAAATAAAAAAAGTATACAACGTGAGTAAAATCCGTATACAATTAATCATATTCGAAGAAAAAGACGCGAAAAAAAATTAGAAAAAAATGGAGAAAAAAGAAGCAGAAAAGAAGAACAAAAACTGGAGTGAAAAAGTCGAAGATTTAATCGAATTGGGGGAAATTGATGCAGCAATCACTCTACTCGAAACCCTAATTTCCGAACTCGAAACCCTAATTTCACCAAATTCACAGTCTCAATTAGTTTCTGCACTTCTTCAATTGTCGAATCTTTATTTTTCCAAAGGTCTTTCTCTGAAATCCGATCAACTTTCTTCTCGCGCTTCTGAAATTAAGCTTCGTTCTCTCTCCACCACCTTCACGTCAGTTGATATTCTTCCCTCTTTTTGATTGTTGAATTTGAATTTGAGCTGAGCTGAGCTGAGTTGAGTTGAGTTAATTTTGATGATTTGTTTTGGAATTTCAGTGATGTTTCTAAGGAAAAGGATGTTTCTAAGCTTGATGAATGTGGTAAATTTCGATGCGGAAGCTCGAGTTCATCTATAAATGATGTGATAAATCATCAAGGTAATGCTAATTTCTGCGTGATTATATGCATGATTGAGCAATTTGATCATTATTTAAGGTTTTTCTTGAATGTGTTTTTATTTCAGTGGATGTTGACTCAGTTGCGAAACCTTCAATTGAAGCTCCTGTGGAAAGTTCAGATGATGGTATGTTTGGTTCTTTAGTTTAAATTTTATTACTGATTACTGATTTTAAGTTTACGATTTCAAGTCGACTATCTGAATGTGATCAAGCATTATCTTTGTGAGCTGGAATTAAATTCAAGATGACGAAACTGATTACTTATCTTTGTTTGTACTATAACTGAAAACGTTGTACTCGTATTCTTTTTAGTTTATAATTTTGTTCTCTGATGCACATCAATATTGAGAAGTCGATTTGATTAATTTGATTGTTTCAATGGGTAGAACACCGTCTTTGTTTGCAAGTTATAACTGTGTGCTTGAATCATAGTCACTAGCTGGAAGTAAGTCATACTATATAACTTGTTTACTATGCTTCAACGTTGTTTGTATACGTATTCTATGACTCAATAAGATGCATACAATCACTGACAAGAGTACTTAAGCTCCTATCTATGTGAAGTATTGATCGATTAGGCGTTGCGTCTTTCTTATTACGTTACAAATGAGGCTTTGGTATATATTGTTGATTGCATTGAGACATCTGGTGTTATTGTGGTTATGGTGAAATTTCCGTGATATTGTTTTCGTGTAGGACAGACTGGGAAGCGATGGCTGATCGTGCACCCGATGAGTTGCTGTCAGTCTCTCCGCGTAAGCCACCTGTGCCCGACGTGTCTAAGCTTTCTTTGGGGGACACGAAGCCAGAGATTCCAAAACGGCGTGGACGGGGAACCTTCGCGTATAGAAAACAGGGACTATACAGTGACCAACAAGTTGACGATTGTAGTGGTGATGAGTCACCAAATGAGGGTGTTGATGATAAGGGCGAAAAACTTTCGGAGGCAATAAATTGTGAGTTTGTCTTAAAGCTTTATTACTTAACGTTATTTTACGAATGTTTTCTGAACCTTGTGGGATGCATAATTCATTGTATTTTACTTTGTTGTTTGCCTGTGATATTTCGGTTATGCTAATTACTGTCTTGGTCTTCTCATTTATGGACTGTCATTTTACACTAACTTTATATGCTGCTATGATGAGAAGTCATCGGAATTGTGTAAAGGTGTAGCTTATAGGAAACACAAGCATAAATCTCTACATTGTGGGCAGCGATTGAATGATCTAAATTTTGAA
The DNA here is from genome assembly GCA_023091065.1 of Dianthus caryophyllus. Lineage (NCBI taxonomy): Eukaryota > Viridiplantae > Streptophyta > Magnoliopsida > Caryophyllales > Caryophyllaceae > Dianthus > Dianthus caryophyllus. The sequence goes on from CM041529.1 coordinate 28,981,565, forward strand.
CACGTGTGGTGAAAATCATACCCTTGTTCCGTTGCATGTATACCTGTTTTATCAACTATCATGCTTTTTCACCTTTATTGTGTTGCTTAATATGGGGCAAAAACACATCAACGCTATAACGGTTCTAAGTTCTAGTCTCGTAGGTTAGCGTTGTTGTTAGTGTATTCTGAATTACGCATATATCTTGGTCGTCTGAACCTGCTTCTAAAAACCCTTATTTCTGTCAGTTTCTTTCTGTGAGTCGATGATTTGGTTCGACATCATTCATTTATAGATTATTTCTTGTTGTATACTTTTCAGCAATTTATGGTACACACCATGTTCTTGTTTTGGATGGATTTGATCCAAGGACCACAACGACAGATTTAGAGAAACTCTATGAAGGCTTCAAGGAACAAGGTTTTGCCATTCGGTGGGTCAACGATACTCTTGCGTTAGCTGTATTCCGAACTCCATCTGTTGGTATGTGTGGCTTTACTTTGCATTCAATAAGGGCATGTGTATATATACCATATCATAAATACGGAGTACTTATTTTCTAATCACTAAGACCACACTCGCAAATCTCTTTTTGGTTTTAAGAAAAGGTTGTAATCTACTTACTCTTTGTCAAATGAACATGAAAGATTAAACCGTCATGAATGCCTAAGCTGGAATCTAGTCGTTAATTAATTGATGTGTTTCAAGACTGATGAAGTGCGCTATATTCAAACTATATTTATTCATAGAGCCTTCATCCATTTAAGCTAGTACACGTCCAACTCGCAAAAGAACTGGGTATGTATAAACATTTTCAAGTATTTACAAAAGCCCGCCCCACAAACTCGACCCAAACCTTCTAACCTGCTTTTCCGTGGGGTAAAAAATCATGTCCGGCTCGGCCCATTTCCCGTCTGACCCCACATTTTATTCCAAACATCATAGTGTGTACATAAAGCAAACAATGGCTTATATGTTACCTTCGTGTGTGCAGCTCGTGAAGCCCTTGGCAAAGTACGTTGTTCGTTTTCAGTTCGTGTACTGGAAGAAGATGACTTAATATTTAGCTCTATTTCTCCCAAAGGTATGCTTTTCTCATTGTGCCATCAAGTTTCCATTCAAATATCCCTAGCTTTTATCCGACATCCCCTTTATATAAACCCTAGTAATTCGTGTTTGTTAGACTTTCGTACATGTTTTGTTAGACTTTCGTACATGTATTGGATGACTATTAGGAAGCCGGAAATCGATGATCATTCATATGTTCACATTTATGTTTTGTCTTCCAGAAAATCATGGCTATCAGTTAGAGGTTGAGTCCCCTGTGAGACCGTCTCACGTTAAATCGTGTGAGTCTAATAGTACAAATTACAGTAAAGGGATACGAAAATATAAAAGACATCTACTAAAGTCACTAACAAAGTCACTAAAAATTTTAGTTACAATTAACAATAAAAGGATACAAACACTATGAAATGGCTACAAATGATGTGGTCTTACAACAAGTCATTGTAAGACGGTCTCATTCAAGAATTAGTGTTAGATGTTATGTACTACCCCGTAGTAGTTAATTACCTGTTGAGTGTGGTTATTTTGCTGCCAGATCTAGATCCTCCTCGCCAACGACCCCCGACATCTGCTCGAACAGCACAGAGGCTCATTGCGCAGGAACTAGGAGTAAAGTTGCCCTCAACCTTTGGCTCTCGAGAGCTTCGGAATCAGGAAGAGGCTAGAAGGAATCGGATCGTCACCCGGCAAATTTTGCGGGATGAAGCTTGGGGGCCCGACGATGCAAAGTAAGATTATGAAACCTTGCCTTTATTTTGTATCTTTACAATTCATTTGTTGTGTACATGCTTCAATAAGCAGTGTTCAATCATTTGAATTTTGATGTATTGAGTAGTTACATTACTACCTCCATTTCAGTTGCTTTGCATTTTTCGACTGTTATTTCACCTCGGAAAAAAAGGTCGAAAGCGATTATTCTACTGACAGGAGGGAGTTTCTGTTAGTGTTGAAGTGTGGCTTTTACCTTGTTACCACAATTTGACAAATAAAGTTGAGAAATCGACAATTACATTTGTATAGACACTCATTCAGTCAAGGAATTGGCAATTTGGCAAATACGTTTGAGAATTCTTGACTTTGTTTGTTGTTTAGACTGTTATGATTGTAGAAACTTTACTGAGCATTTACGGAACTAAAATATTGCTTCAAACTAGTCGATTAAGCTTCCAAATCGTCTACAAGGTTCCACAATTAACAAACAAATGTCATGTCGATTTCGAGTCTATCAAAACGATTATCTCAAATCGACACATTTACAAACTTAACTCAGATTAACATTATTTCATACCGCCTCTTATCCATGTAATTGTTTATCGTATATTCTTGGGGTAGTAGTATTAATATTACTTTAATCATTTAGACCAAAGAGAGCAAAATGGATCCTTTCCATTTCTCTTCTCTCCATTTCCTCTCACAACACATTATTTTATTATATATTCCAATCTTCTTAATTTATCTTTTTAGTTCTAAGTAAATCCATAACCCTCCGATCGAACTCAGATTTAGTCAGAACCGTCCATAGGTAATGGACCGTCAATGGAGATGATCTTTACTCCAAAGAGAGTGCATGCACGTAGAGGTCTCAGTTGATCAAATCCACGATCTTTTTCATGCGCAACTTTTTTATATATATTTTTTGACTTATGTAATTCCACTTGAGTTTTGTCGTTTTAGTGTTTGTAACAAAAGTAGCATAGACTTGTAGTTTAGTTAATTTTAATTGCATACATACAATTAATCACGTGTTTGATTGTATTCACCTGGCTTTTGTACATGACTACATGCATCATTCAAGTCAAAACCCACACACAATAGGATGGACGGTTTGTCTTATTAGCTAAGTTTTTGGTGCTTCATTACATTGGTAGATCACCTAATCTTACTTTTGGGTCATAAAAATACGGTTTTAGGGAACCGATAAATTATAGTTCACCGAAAATTGTTAAATTTTACTCCATAATACGTTCAACTGGATATAACTAGGATTAATAGTTAACTCTCACCTTTGTTATTCATGATATTTTCATCTTTTCTATTTTTTTGTTAGATAACTCCCAGCTAGAGGTGGCCAAGGGCCGTCGGCCAGGCCGGCCCTCCAGGGCCAGGCTCCAATTCTGCCCGGCCCGCTTGGGTGGGGAGGCCGGCCCTTAAGGGCCGGCTCAATTTTAGGCCCTAGCCCTCAGCGTTTTAAGCCGGCCTAAAGGGCCTCTACAAAATTTTTACTTTTAAGGCCACTTAAGGGCCGGGCTCTAAAATTTGGGCCCGGGCCCGGCCCTTAACTTTTGAAGGGCCTAACAGGGCTTGTAAGGGCCGGGCCTAAAAAAATAGGCCCTTGAGGCGGCCCGGGCCGGCCCGCAAGTTTGGCCAGCTCTACTCCCAGCAAAACCTCATTTTCACCATAATGAACGTCTTTATTCATGAAAAAATATTAAATTCTCTCACATTTTGAGTTTCCGCCGGGTGGGGGGAGATTTCATTCGTGATAAAAAATACTCCGTACATGATAAATTTCCTTCATTTTTCAGAAAAAAAAAAAAAAATGCATTCTGATAGGAGTTTTAAAAAAATGTTTATAAAATGTGAATTTTTTTAAAAAACTTCCAAAAGATATTTTTTTTTTAAAATCGTAGTTACTCTTATAAGATGAGAGTTATTAATTAAATTAACCTAAATTAAGATATAAATCATTATGGAGACACTCAATCAATTGTGTAGATTTTTGTTTTTAGGCTATTTCACTCAATGTCGTACTACTTTTATACTTACATGTATTTAAGTTGTTACAAAGATTAAAACATTCTTTAACTTTACTTTTAATCGACTTTAGAGATGATGGGTAATAGGGTATTATTGACTTAACCACCAAACTCCAAAGACGATACCTTTCCGATGGCTTTGTCACCTTCTCACATATTCTATTTAGTCTCTTTTCAAGTTCGAAAATCACACGATGTGAAAGAATTAATTTGTGGTGGTTTTTTGCACCAAGGTAATACATATTGAGCGAACACGAACTCTGTAAGACAATTTCTAACGACAAAAATCCAACTTCAAAATAAAACCTATTGAAATAATTTTTTCTTCAACTTCAGGCTATCAGTATTATAAATCAGTAATATACTTAAATCATACGAAGTATAAGACAGTTTTATACAACAATTTGTAACGAGACGGTATCGTATCTAAGAGCATCCACATCAATGGGTCACTAAGTGACCCAAAAGTGCCAAATATACACTTGTGGGGAGGTCAACCAATGTGGGAGGTGTCCCAAATTTTGGGTTTGTGACCCAAAATTTGGGGGAGCCCCTCTACATTGGGAGGGTTCCCATTTGCAAATTGTATTTTTTTTATTTATTATTAGTTGATTAAAATCAATTAATTATTTTATCATCCAATTAATTACTTACTAACCACTTTTCAACCAGTGCAAATTATAATGTATGTTTTCTTTAATTAACTTTTTCAAAATTGAAATAAAATTAGTTAGTACGTTTCCGGAAAAAATTGTTAAAAAAAAAAATATTTTTTATTAATTAAAAAAATAAATAAATTACGTAGTAGTGGTAGTAGCTACGTAGTAATGGTAGTACAAAGGCTTAATCAATAACTTAATAAAAAAGAATAAAAATAATAATAATAATAATTCTACTCTATATATACAAGTTACGTAGTAGTGGTAGTACTGATGAACGTGATACGTTCCAAAATTAATCTTGGGTCATGTGTTATTTCAAGTTCAATTAAAATTAATGTCATAATATAATATAGATTATGCATCTTTGTGTTATAATACGAAGTATAAATTATGCATCTTTGTGTTAATTAAAATTAATGTCATAATATAAGTAATTAATCAATGTTAGAATTTAAAAAATAAATATGGTGGACCATGAAAAAGTGGAAATGGGGAACCCCATCGATGTGGAAACATGTAAATGAAATGGAGAGGTTAAGTAAAAAGTTGATGAAAGTAGGAGAGAGAAGTTTTGGGAAGCCCCATTGATGTGGATGCTCTAAGAAAATAAAATAAAAGAGAGCAGGCCAACTCAGGTGGGCCCACTGACAAAAATAGAGTCAAAAACAAAAGGCCAGCCCAGGCCCACAGTAATAAACTGCTGTCGGCTGTCATAATAGTAGCCCAGTCACCAAGTCATATCCACTTGTACAGCCGCAAAAGTGCATCATTGTCTTAGTGTCTTACTTTTTCTTTTTCTTTCTTTTTCTTTTTATTTTATTTTATTTTTGAACAGCTATTTATTTAATTTAATTATTTAATTATTTTATTGGTCAGAAAAGTGTGTATTTCTACGTTCAAATAAAGTGCACTATACGTAGTTAATTACTGTGTGGTCTGTTGTTTTTTGGTCCAAATTAGCCCACGTTTTCTATACGTTTCTAGTTATGTGTTTCATTTGGGCAACTTTTCAGCTTTTGACTTCTTAATAATCTTCTTTCTATAGTAATTATGTTGTTTACTACGGTGTCGGGTCCATTCTCTAACGCGTTAGACGAGTTTTAATTTATTAGACATAAATTAATATGCTGAGTAATATGTATTATGATTACTAATGAATGAGATACAACTAATTGTATGTAATATTCCCTTTGATCAGTTAAATTGCTCACATCTAATTATTTTTGAGTAGACAATTTTGTCCTATATTAAAACTTTGCCCGTTAATCAATCTCGTTATGAACAATACATCATTTTATTTATTTCAGTCATCGGTGTGAAAATTTGAATACGCAACAAAATTAAAGAATACTTTGTATAAGATTATGTGGATATAAGTGACACCATCTTGCTTGTGTAATTAAGGAAAAAAAAAAAAAAAAAAAAAAACACAACTATTATGTGCTTACAATAAGATAGTGGTTTTGGTCAACCATTTTGATTAGATTAAATGGAAATATTAACGCATGCACATATCTATAATTAACTAACTATATACGGAGTAGCAAACTATGTCAAAATTAGTTTAAGACTTGCATATTTAGCTTACGTCTAATGATAAGGACCATGCAAAAATAATTTGCATCTTTTATCGCCTCGTGTCGACCTATAATCCAACGGCAATATTAATTTGCCGTAATAAATAGAAAAAAAATCATTATAAAATCTCATGTAAACATTTTGAGACGACGTAAATTTATTACGAGTATAGTATTAAGTTTTTCTTCATATGTTGCAAGATTTTTGAAGCACATTGTATATATCGATAATTACACTGATCAACTACTTTTATATGCATACCATTACTGTGAAATTGTGAATTATAACCACTTGTATGTACACAAGCTACTTGTTTCTTCTCTTATGAGTTATGAGCCTAAAAAAGTATTGCATTGACTTTTTAAACAATAATTGGGTATTTTCTTTATCCTTAAATATAATATGAAGTAATTTTAATTTTTTACAATAACATATAATTTGCTCTGAATTTAGAGGAACGTACATCGAGTTTATTAACATCATCTATATTCTGCGATTATTGTATTTATTCAAGTAATGAGCTAACATTATCTATAAATTTTAAATAAGCATGTAGAAATCATACCTGTATGATTGATTGATTGTATCTGAGTGAAAATCAAAAGTTGTAGAAAGTGTAAGTTAAACTCCTACGGAGTACTACTTAAAATCATTTATTACAAAAAGTTAGTCAGTTACATCTAAAATAAATTTATCAACCATTTTCTTTACAAAATTAATGACATTATATACAATTCACATATTTCTTTGGAAAGTGGATTTACCTAATTCATTATAATTCCAACCATAATGTTATCAAAACTATATATAGCTACTAGTATGAGATTACAAATCAATTAAGATGGGTAAGAAGAAAGCAATTGAGGAGGAATACAAGGAGATAACTTCCAAATACTAGAATGCAACCTCAACATCTCTTTAGCCCTTTCTTTAGTCTTTAAACTACACTCCACTTGTACTACCAAACACAACTTAGCCACCACTCCAACCTCCATCATCTCCCCAACTACCCTCCCGGTCGCCAAATATCTTGATATTAACGATAATATTTTGACTGCTCGATCTGTTGCCACGTGCGACACCCTCAAAATCTTCTTAGATACAACAGCTATTCCTGCACCGTGCCTTACCAAATCCGCCCTGCCTTCTGCACATCCGCATAATTGGTCCAACACCACCAGAGCCAGCTCGCTGAGCCTTCGGTCTGGGCCCTCTATTAAAAGATCCACTAACACATGGACCAGCCCAAACCCAACCACCTTGACCCGATTTCTCCCCCACGGGTTCAAATCCACTAAGAGCTTCAAAGCACACTTAGTACTTTGACTAGAAATATTATCTCTAATAACATTAACAACTTCTCTAACCACATCTACCGCGACATAACTTAATTGGTTAGGGTCCGATACTTTATATATAGCCTTGAGTACCTTAATTGCGTTCTCCCTGACCTGACCTGACCCAAACCCTAATAACCCGACAATCGACCCAATTAATAACATAAAATTAACATTATCTTTAACTAACCCTCTAAAAATACCCTCATTCTCATCAAATTGAGCTAAAAAACACAATGCTTCTTCCTTGTCTCTTATCTCAAAATCATCACTTAACAAAATAGACACCAAAAATTCAAAAACACCACATGACTTCAAAACCTTCTTAACCCTATCATCCGATGACGTGGCAAGGGACATAATCTTCTGCATGGAGGTGTACCGTAACTTGGTAGACTGCCTTGCGTCATAAAGGAGCTTGCTGACGTAAGCGTGGTTGACCAAAGTATGTTCCCTAGGTGTAGGGATGCGGTCTACACCGTCCGATGCATGGAGAACACACCATGATTGAATCAAACGGCGGAGAGTGTGGTTTGGCGTGATCATCGTCAACATTATCTTCATCATGTGATCATCATCGTGACTATCATCGGACGGTGTGGATTTCAACGCTTGATTTGTAACGGGACACGTGGCGTGTTTATAAGTGAATAACCATTTTTCAATGCATTCTCTATCGTATGTTATGCCCGTTATTATTGTAACGGGATCTTTCATGAGTTGTAGTGATATTGGACACGTGAAATGTGATGGGATTTCAACCTCCATAATGCTAATAATAATAGTATTAATTATATGAATTTTGTGTCGGTTTTGTTTTACCTGACTCGAATTCAGACTAAACAGTTTTAACAGATGGGTGTTAGTTGTTTTTATGTACCTGACTCGAATTCAAACTAAACAGTTTTACGACAAACGATTGATATTTGAATTCTTGGACCTTGAATTGTAATTGTGCATGTCTTGGACTCTTGGGTGATTAAAAAAAAGGGGTTTTAATCTTCAATTTGACTTGAATATAGACTAGAAATAGTTCAAAAACGAACAAATGATTTGAAAATTATTAGGAGTTTTTGTTTGGATGAATGTTTTAGACGTTAAAATATATGTAGAGAAGGTAATGTGGTTGAAAAGATGTGGTGAGAAGAATAAAAAGGGAGGAATTTAGTGGAATATATATACGAGTGGAATTCAAGAATATGAGTTCACACGAGATGTAAAGAAAAAGAACAATTTCGTTATGGTCAACCCTAGCACAAAGTCAAAACATGTGCGAATTTTAAGAAATGAGAAAAAAAATAAAAAATACTATTGTTTGACATTAATTTTTGAATAATTTTGATTTGCATGTACTATACTTTTGTGATTTGATTTTTTTGGGATTTGTATTTTAATTTTAATAATAACACGAGTTGAAAGAATATAGTCTAGATTATTCAACTTAAATTTTCATTGCATTTAAGAAATCTATCTGTATATGTTTCGCTCTAGCATAGTAAATTTGTTATGAGTAATATATACGGAGAATAAGATTAATTTGGTTTGGTTTGGTGTATATGATAATTTATGTAGACGAGGGATAATGGTTTTGGTAAATCAGTGTGCCTTGTGTAAAGTGGCTGCTGAATCCCACAAACACTTGTTCTTTGATTGTGATTTTTCAACAAGGATGTTACAATCCCTCTTCTGTTGGATGGGATTTCGGAGGCGAGTACGACGTCTTTAATTTGTTATGAGGTCAAGTATGCTGGCCATCTGTTTAGAAGCAAGAAATGGAGGGCTAAATGGTTTGGGTGTGTGTTGATTGCTGCTATCTATCATCTGTGGATGAAACGAAATAGACGAATTTTTGTTGATGACTATAGGTCTATGGAATGTATTTTGAAACTAATTAAGTCGGATGTCAGCATTCGTATGTTAAACAATTTGGGTGAGGATGAGAGTATTGTTGTAAATGCCCTAAACGGGTTCTGGTGTACTCTCTTTAACGGATGAAATGAAATTTGAGCTGACTTCTTCCAAAAAAATATATAATAATATAAAAATATAATAATAATAATAATATTTTGACATTATTTTAATGGTAGCCACCTTTAATTGGTGACTATAAATCAAATGCAAGTTGTTATTCTCCATGCAAAAACATCTAAAAGTTTATCATTACATATCCATTACAATGAAATGTTTAGCTTGTCTATATTCTATCAATCTAAATTAAATATGTATAAAAGAATTGTTGTTGTAGTTGTACACATTATGTATCAAAAAACCTCAAATGATTACATTGTAAGAAACTATATTTCAAAAATTTCTCCATTCATATAAATAGTGCCAAACTAATGGAACACACCGTATGAATGTCGTGAATCATTAAAATGAAGTGAGTAATAATAATTATCAAATTATATCAAACTTTAAATTTGACATTTAAACATAATTCCATTAAAACACTATTTTTTCTTTCAACAAATTCTCGTCAGCTACAGAATAGTAATTCAGATGATCTCACTCTTAATTCTTCTCTATACAAACATAATGGGAGTATATGATAAGAATTTTAAATTTAAATTTAGTTGGCTCATGCCCATTAACTCGCACAGTATGTACGTAACTCATCACTTTACGATATATGTAACTCAAGAATAAGACCTTGTTCTTTTCAGTTTAATTACAGCTCTTATATTTTCAGTTATTATAAGCCCCATCAAGCTTTAATTTCAACTGACTTCAACTGTATACGTTTGGCTCTAATAAGTTCAATTCCTATAAATTCAGCTCAATTTCTACTGTATAAGTTTAGCAACTATAAACTTAACTCTTATAAGCCAAAAAGAACAGGCGTAACTCGATCCAAACAAAGTCGACTAATATTTAATCGAAAGAACTGAATTATCAAGACTAAATACAAGTAGGTAGTATACAGCATACTAGTATGTAGTGTATATGGATGAAGAGTAGCCACATACGTAGTAGTTTAAATTTAAATGTCCAGTTGATTGATGATGGTGAAAGGTTAAAAGAGTTGGGCCTGAAACTAGCCTTACTATCTTCCTATTCAACCATGCATTCATTGTAACGCTCCACCTTTTGACTTTGTTTAAATTCACCCAACACATGTTTTTTTTTTCTTTTTTTTTTTTTTTAAATTTTAGGAATTTTCATACAATTTCATGCAACTTAAGAAAATTTCAAACAATTTCATGCTACGTCTTGCGTTTCACTTTTCTTTCTTACCATTTCAAAAAACTTCAAAAGAGAACTTCAACTTTAAACTTAAGACAACTTAAGATGAAAAGCACATATTTTTAATTCATTTTTTTTTTTTTAAAATCTTAAAAATTTTCGTACATCATGCAACTTAAGAAAATTTCAGACAATTTCATACTATGTCTTCCGTTCCCTTTTTCTTTCTTACCATTTCAAAAAACTTCAAATGAGAATTTCAACTTTAAACTTAAGACAACTTAAGATGAAAAACACAGATTTTTATTCTGTTAATGAAAGTAATATTTATGAACCTGAGACATAAAATGTGATCAAATTTTCATTGATTTTGATCACTATTAAATAAAACCTGACCTCTTTTATATAATATTTTTATTATTATATTTGGTAAAAGACTATTTTTTACGACTTTTCGTACTAACACATGACAATCTACATTTCGATTATGCGAACATATTACATATCGTCGATTCACGCACGGTCTACGAATCAATCCAATTAGTAACTTGGGGTAGATTGTTATTAAGATAAAAGTATGAATGAAAGGAACACTAATCTAAAAATTCAAAGCGGTAAAAAAGGGAATAAAAGGTGAAGATTGAAGAAACATGTAGCGGTGGAAGATCATGTGTTTTGGGATGTGGGGGAAAGTACATAGAAATAAACAAAGAATGAAAGGAATGGAGTGTATTCAATTTCAATAGTAATTCGTAGTACATGTTGAGTGGTCCTAAACTACTCGTATCAAACTACTCTCTATATTATGAGATGAGATTCTTGTGATTGTCATGAATGACTTCATGTGTCCACCTCTTTTTATTTTTTTATTTAACGCTTTTTAGTGGATTTTATGGAGGTTGACATTTATACTACAAATTTGGTTTTATTTTTCGGATTGAGGAAATATATAATCGATCGATACTCACTTCAATCCATCCATTTGTTTGCATGATCACTTTTTCCTTCACAGAATGTAATCTCATGCAAATAATTACATGAACAGACAGTATAAGGAGATGATATTTAAGTACGGAGTACAATATATGGACGAATTTTAAAGTGACCAACTTGATGTAGTTTCTTATTTGGAACTCTCTTATTATTGTCGCCAGAGGAGCATCGTTGCGAAAGAAACATTTTCTAAAGAAGCTTAGATCAATGTTTAAACGTACATTGATCTAACAGATGATAAGTTCACCCTACTTGTACATACAAATTCTCAATTTAACTTTGTAAGCCAAAAATGTCGATGTTCATTTTAACCAGTAGTTAAGGGATCCATGTACAGTTGATCAAACAAAGAAATAAATTCTCAGTATTGACACAGAATAAATTCTTGATCTTTTGAACCTTTTATAACAACTCAGCTAAATTACATAGAAAATATCGTCTGTGCCGAGAATTAAGACACTAAATTAAGCTGGTAATTGAGCCACAAATATCAAAAACACTTTCACAAGTGATCATATGGTCAATATCAACTGTGCCGAGGATTATAAGAAAAATCATTCAACAGAGAGAAGTAAAAGAGATTATTACATACAGAAACAAAGACATAACCCAATAACAGTTACAAAACGCATGACCTCTATTATACAGTGATGCCCTCACCAAAACCCGATATAATGTCGCCTCACCAAAATAACACACCCAATTTGTGTAAGAATAGTAGTAGTAGAATACACCCTACAAAAAAGGAAAGCGGGACAACGCAACACTAATATGAGAGACAAATAATACCGAAAACTATTGGACCTGACTAAAACAAATAACCAAGCTTGATCAATGTACAAAGATCGACCCCGATGACACAGTGCTTTGGATCATAAAGCACTGTCGGTGGACTGTTAGTATGTTGACTTGAATAATACGCCCTTATATATTCCCATACCTGAAATCTCGAAACATGTGGCCGGTTCAAGGGAGGATGGCTGACGAGTTGATGAGTTCAGGAAAATCTATATACAGCAGCTTGCTCTTGCTATACTAGATTACCAGGTGTCGAACTCTGGGTTTAAATCTTGATTTGGGATGAATAAAGCGACCCTTTTTAACTATATCTATTAAATCCAAGCGAGAGAACCTCGATCATTTGCGACTTGAGGCCGTCCTCTTGTTGGCGTAGGCGGTCTATTTGCATTTAGCTCCTGAAATTGCAAAACACAATGAACGTGCTGACTAAAACAGTACATGTGTATATTCAAGTAGTAAAATTGGACATTTAATCTGCAGGTGCTATTTCGGTGGCATGTATTTGTATTTCGCACTTTTGTGACCTAAAGTGAGCATACAACCAAGAAAACTTTACCCGGATAAAAATATGTTTCAAAGCATCATAAAGCAACTCTTGGTAAAATTTATGTGATTCATCTTAATATTTCAACAGTGGTGTTTTTTGCAACAAATGATGGTTAAAAACTTCATTTATGTGATTCCCCATTATCTACCTTAACAAAAGAAATTTCTCAATCTCAGATCATTGAAGTAGAAATCGTCAAATTAAGCCACCAAAATTAAGTGATTCATAAATCAAAGAGCCAACCAAATTTCAACTATTATGCGTCTAACCTGCATCCAAGTATCTTCGATATGGCGCTCCGGTGATGTCTCCGGAGATGAAATGGCTGGCGGCAAAGGATGGATGAGTTTCGGAACCACCACAAGGTCCCTACCCAACACTAGGATAGCTCCTGCATTATTTGCAGTACCTAAGGAATACAAAGGGTCAACGCTTTTAACATGCTGATGGATCTACACATTAAAAGATCAAACCAAAGAAGATAATGAGATAATGACGAGGGCGACGACAACATACCACAGTAATTGGTGGCTGAAAACAATGTAATTAAATGCCCTTGAGCAAAACGCTCGAAACCATCCATTACACATTCATGAGCACGCACTATCAACTGAAGGTCGTTATTGTTACAAAATTCCATGACACGATCTGGCTGCATTATAAGAGCACGGTCACTCGTCAAAAACTGTAAAGAAGATGAACAATTGACAGCCCACCAAAATTTACAAAGAATTGTAAATCACAAGATAAAGAAGCGTTATTTCAACTTTGTCAAACTAGTCTAATTGATGAAGGGTTTCTTAACAGCACTTAGACACGTTTTCTCCCACATTGTTCCATGTAAGAGATCACTCACCCCGAACGTTACTAGTCCAGGACCTCTTGCATTTGGGCGCAATCCTTCCACACTGTCGTTTTCTGTTGGATCAGACCTGCAACAATTCACCATGCACATCCTTAATCTTCAATAGATCAAGTTTTCAATTTTCCATCCATAAAAAAAGATCAAAAGAAGTGGTTCTGACCATAACAAATCCATAAGAACAATAGAGCCAGCTTCCATTGTAATTGGGCGCTGAATGCTCTCAATCTGCTCCACGTGGTTAATAGATCGCCCAATCCCACCATGCATACATATTATTTTCTTCTCAATAAGGGCTGCCAGCGGAAGCCAATTGAACAATCGGTTGAACCGATGCCACGCCCAGATTCCATCACGTTCGCCCTATTCAAAAGGCAAATTAACAGCCTACTCTGCCTAAATATACCCATCAAACTAACAGCCAGTATTTCATTATTTAGGATATATAAAGCCATGTAACATACCATACGCTCAATGCATTCAATCCTGAAGCCAAAAAGGGCATTGATATCAGCAGCTTCGTGATTCCCACGTATCAGATGCACATTCTGTGAATATTCAACCTGAAAGTATTGTGAAAGAAGACACCACAACCAGTTAACATCTGCCTACTCCAAAGGCCAAAAGATGAGTGAAAAGGGCACGGGAGAGAACCAAGAATTATCATTACCTTCAATGCAAGCAGAAGTGTAATGGTTTCCAAGCTATGCTGACCCCGGTCTACATAGTCTCCTAGGAAAAGATAGTCTATGTATCTGACAATAATTATTGAAGTAGTATCAACATGTAAAGTTAATAAAATAAAAAAGGTAATGAGACATAAGATGAGACACTAGATAATCTTATTGATAATGTACAAGGTAACCACAAGCACAGTTCAAAATCATCATTAAATTTTACGCCAAAGAAGAGTTTGACTTGTTCCTCTTGATTCTATTGAGTTGATTGACTAGAGAATTTCTAACATAATCTAGGAAAGAGGCAGCAAATCATTGCCAGTTTGCCACTATAACATTAAGCTCATTCTGATTTCTGAGCAGGACCGATAATTTTTTCAGGGGCCAAATTTGTATCATTTAAAGTGAGATGCAGAAGCATGGCTAACACTTACGATATGTCTCCAGCTGTGGATGGAGAACCATATTCATCAAAAAGTCGCATTAGATCCCCAAACTGTCCATGTAAATCACCAAAGATTTTAATAGGAGCCCTGAGTTGAATGACGCTTGGTTCACTGGCAAAAATCCGTTCAGCACTATCACAAAGATCTGCTATGTCATTGCAGTCCAAGAAAAACTGGCGACGAACAGGAGGCTTCCAGCCACGGGGCTTTAGAAGATGTGCTATAACCTATAACAGAAGGCAAAAGTGTGATTCTACAAGCATTCTTGTTCAATTTTATGCAAGGCAAAATGAACAAGAATTCAAGCTGCAGTGTGTTAGCTAAACAGAATAGGGAACACATGACACATAGAAGCGGAATAAGATGTATGCCAATTCATGACAGATAGTCCCGGAGTTGCATACTCCGGTAATAAATTGACAATTGACAATACATAACCAAGATAAGATCCACATACCTTTTTTGGAACACTGTTAATCGACATTTGCCGATCAAGAAGTTTCCTTGCTGCGGTAGCATTCTCTGGTGTTCCATAACTGACACGCCGGCCTTCATTTTCAAACTGATCAATAGAAAGTTGTCTGACCATGCCGCCCAATGCACCACCAGTTTCTGCAGCCACGACAACCTGCAAATATAAGAGGAATATAAGCAGCGATTCATAAACTTTGCTCTGATAGGATGATTTCATAAAATTAATCCCAAGCATCAATTCCTTAATAAAATCAATTGGTTTCTCAACTTCATACAAACTAGTATAGGATGATCTTATAACAAAAATAATGGACGGGCTTGTCACTTTCGTGTTTTCCAAGAAGACTATGTAGGTTTCGAAAAAATGTGCCACTTATCAGAGTTTAGCATTTCACTCTTGTATTAAGAAACCTTACCATTTTATCTTGATACCCCCAACATCTTATAATCAAACAAACTTATCATTTTGTCGTATTTGACACTGATATACAAATTATTGCTAAGGAGGAGAGTCAACTAACAGCTCGGTGATGAAGCCGGACCCCAGGAGGAGGGGTACTGAGCGGTGCAGAAGCATCAGGCTTGATCATACTTGGTATTTGCTTTCCACTTGGTTCAGCCTCAAAACCACGATCTCTATCTGGCGATTCAGCTTCACCATTGACTTGACGAGCTTTAGCAGCAGCTAATGTAGCACAGATAGCCTCAGCCTCTGCTGCTGAAGCTTCAACTAAATACTCAACCCCTTTGCTGAGCCTCCTGCAAGTACTCTTTCATGTTTAGTTCTTTAACCAATAGAAAGAATAAATGCTTCAACAATCCAATGTGCTGTTGACCCTGTAAATCCACTAGACAAATCTTACCGGCTTCCCGGCATCATGGCATTTTCATGGCTTATATCAGTGTACATATCACCATTTACCGGAGGAGCGACAGGGTTCCCAAGCACAACCGCACCATCAGGGACTGACTCAGGATCATTCTCTCTAGTTCTGTCGTCCGCAAAACCATATCTTCCTGGTAATCTTCCTGGTGGTGAATTAGTAGCAGCAGCAGCGGCAGCATGTGAAGCTGCGGTCGTGGTTTCAGCAGCAGCAAGATCTTCCGCGACCAGCAAGCCATCAAGAAGCACACCTGTGTTAACAAATATATCAACATAAGCTGCGGTTGTGCAAACAAGGCAACGAATATTAAGAAATTCTGAACATACTATTGACCAGGTAACTTCCTTTCAGTTCTATTTGCGTTAGTCATTTCTGTGAATATCAGAAACTTTGACTGAGAGGTTACAAATCATTGAAGGCATAAACTTTCATGCAAAAAACAAAAAAAATGCAGCTCAGCCTATTTATACAAGTTCATTTCCAACATGCCAAATTCAAATATTCAATTTCATGAATTCCAGAGGAAATGAACAGGACCTCAGAGCAATCATAAGACTATAACCATTGAGATTAATGAAGGGAAAAACTGAAATCAATGGGGGAAAAAGCTCGTACTGAAGGACCATAAATTCATACTGAGACACATAGGTGCTACGTTCCAAAGAACTTTAAAGAATAGTTGAAAAGATATTGTCTCACCTCCACGTAGACCACCATATATGAAAATCAAGTCACCAACGGCAGCAGCTGCATGCCTGCAACGCCTTGTTAACTCAACTGAAGCATCTCCACCTGCGGCATCAGCACTATAACGACCCGTCCTTGGGCTAGTGACAACCGACTTCGTGTCACACCAAACTCCTGCTGCGGTGTCCAACACTGCAACAAAGGACAACGCACCTTTGTTAAGGACAGCAAAACAATATCAAATCTGCAGCATCTGCTCGTTCTTTATGCTCCCAAGCTAAACAACATATCAAAAGGAAGAAATCCACATAAAGCATAAGGTTCAGAAGGAACCTCTTAAAGCAAAAACTCAACAAAAGAGGGAAAGAGCTTTCATATACGACCAATTAGTAATGATCAGTCGGTACAAAATCACAAGGTTGGGACCTCGGTATTCTCACTCATCAAGAAGTAATGCAGTAATCCTAATCCACAGAAAACTAGTAACTACCAAAATACATACCAGCTACGCTAGATGAATCTTCCACCATACGCCCTCCACCAAGAGCACCTCCGGAGACATGCAGTCGTGCATTGACAAAAACCTATACACACAATAAAAGTTGGTTATCAAATATTGTTTGCCAACATATTACTGTAAGATCAACTCCAAAAGGTTCAACCCACCGCAGCGTGTTGATATCTAGACGATGGGGAAACTCCAGGAGCTATTGCCCATTCCCACCTGCCATCTCTGTGTTTAGCAAGTCCATATGCACTTGCCAATGGCTGCACAAAACATGCAATCAAAGAATCAACAAAGCAAGCACAAAGCCTTCATATTTTAAGAGGCAAGCTGCATGTAGCCCGGAGGAACAGTAACAGAAGCAAAATATTAAATTTTGTATATTCTGAATTTGTTCAACCGCAAGAATTGATTTTCAGCAATAGAGAAATTTTCAATCTAGAATAATTAAACAGCTTAATAACCATTTCTGACAAAATTCAAGACTCGCACAAGAACCAACAAAAGCAACAATAAAATCCCGCCACATTCAATAAACAGCAACACAATGTGAATATATGCAGGAAAACAAATTCAGCCAGCAGACGTTGTATTTAGAATGATGAGTAAGATCTTCAAGATTTACAAGGTTTACAATTAGCCTTTAGGCCCTCGTTTAATTCTATATGAGAAACGGGTTTACAAGATACAGAGTATCAGCTAACATACATTAGGCAAATTCTCACACACATCATTTATTTTAAATAATCACACATTCTCATTTCACTGCGACCAAAAGGTATGACAGGAAATAACGACATGAAACCAAGATTTGAAGTTTCAAGTTTCTACTAACCACACTGTTGGCGTCCCTCCCTCCACATAGTAGAAGAAGGCCATCAGAACGAGCACTTGCAGTTGCATACCTGACCAATTATACAACAGGGCCATGTCAACTTAAAAGTTTACAAATACCAAAGTATCAGCATTGCAGCGAATAAAGAGGCAGAGAAGGAAGGCATTGCAGAAATTTAGCAGCAATGGCAAGTATAGAAGTATTTACAACAGATTGAACTCTGTAGATTTCATAGACCTAAGAAAATTGGTACAAGTGATCATTCATGTGAGAACGTTAAATGTCCATGTTAATAAGAGGCAAATCCACCATGACAAAGTATCTAATTCAAAGTTGTAACAATGCCCATACTCAAAGGCATTTCTGCATCTCAGCATCACATCGCAAAAAAAATTGCTTATTCAGATATGATGCCACAGCAAAACTACCCATCTATATCATTTGCCAGAAATCTGTTTTGTTTAACACATTCCTTCTTAATAATAAAATGAATAAACAAACTTGACCGCCGAAGGAAGATCTGAAGAAAGGCAGCTTCAGAGTAAAAGAACATACTAGCTTTTCATTCATACATTTCTCAACATAGCATCAAAAAGAAGAGGCGTGTTTCTTGTTGATTAGTTCAAGGTATTCTTCCGCTCATCTTCATAATACTTTTTCAACTCTAAGATCTATCATTTAGTTGTATCTAAAGAGGCCCATATAATATTTCTTGATGTCTTAATTATCTAGTTAACTTTTTAACAGAATGTAATTGCTAGAGAGCGATTTAACAAGAAGCTGAGCACAAGAGTTGGAAAAGGGCTCAATTTTTCATAAAAGTGGTTCCTTCTTTCAGCATATGTAAATTTATGAGAAGATACATGAAATCAGTATAAGAACGAATAGGAACCAACCTGATAAGAAGAGATTAAACATAAAACAGTTTATAAAAACATGTAGTGGACTTCATCGAAATGAGGGATCTTACATGCATGGAGGTGGACCTTCACCTTCGGGTTCCAATTTCCTCCATTCATAGGGTTTTGCAGCAGTATCTAACGCCCAAACATCAGCCAGGGGCCGCTTTCCTACGTAACAAATATTTTTATCGACCATTAACATTGATTTATGAAGCAGAGTGCAGCTCAAATATTTACAACAAAGACAAACCAGCAATATCAGATAAACTCACCGTCATTGCCACCAATGCACATAAGGTATCTTTGACCCACAAGTGCCATTACATGTCCATAACGTGGACCGGGCCCAGGACCTTGAACCACCACCCTAACAAGATAAATCAATGTTTGTAATGTAAGGTACCAAAATTTTCAGAACTAGCAAAACCGCATAGTATACAAGCCCTCTTATCAAACGTCCAAACCCGGGACACAAACGATAAAATTGAACATCTTCTACAAATTTTTTAATTGATAGTAGATACCAAAGGCAGCAAACCTATGCCATCGTGGCCTTTGCTGTGTAAGGTCGAGAACATGCAGATCCTCTGCAGACAAACCAGCTGGACCAATTCCACCCTAATTAGGAGCAGCAGCAATTATTATTCGCACAATCGCAAAATGGAGGACTACATGAAAATTACAATAGAAGCTCCTACTGTTACCAACCTGAATGACCACCATGGTACCAACAGCGGTGGCAACGTGAGCCGCTCTCGGTGTCGGAGGTTCCCCGATGGGAGTCATCCTGCAGATTGGCACAAATAAATCCATAAAATGCATTAACTTCCGGGCGCTCTTTCATATATAAACATTCTTTTCCCAAAATTAATCAAACAACCACCAATCTATGAAGATTGTTATAAGAAAAGTTTTGAGTACTTGATTTTACCTAGACCATTTATTAGTCAACACATCGTAGCAATGGATATCAGCTGTGGCACCTGCCAGCCCTGCAATCAAAAGGAACCCAATTTCAATCACAATCCACGTTATCTTCTAAGTGGTAGCATCAAAGCAAAAACTTTCACGACTCTTCTTGTTAAGGAAGTCACACAAAAGGATCATTGTGATTTAAAAAAATACAGAATGTCGAAGAAGCTAGCTACAAACAATATAGTTTGACGAGAAATTGCAACCACGTAGTAGGAGACTCAAAGTCCCCCTTCAGTACAACACATTAAGTTCAATAGCACTTATTTTCTGGAAACAAATCACAGCCTTCGGCATATATAACCATGTCAGACATCATGGTCCACGAGTCAACGAACCATAGTATCAAGAACTACCAATTGTGTTCAGTCCCCAAGATTTACGCTAAACTCACCACTACAATACCAAATGAACCATGCAACCTCACAATTTACATAATAGCTCTTGTACAACCCAAAGAACAACAAAACCCAATTGATATCCTGATGACATAGATATGGAAGGTCCACCGATACATAAAATCGTTAACTACATACACTAATCCCGACTTTGAAGCTGCACACCAAAACTATACTTTTGAAGCCTACGATAATCCAAATCCTATGGGATAAACAGAAATGACGACGGTGAATCGCGGTTATACCCAGCCTTAGTAAGGTTCAAAATTCACAGGACAAATCGAAAAACACACAGTGACCCCAACATTGATCATCAATCACAGGCTGTATAACAAAACTAGGGTTTTAAGCAGGCAACATAGGCTACACCAAAACTATTAAAAACCGAAAACGTAAACAAAATGAGCAAGAATCATACTAATGCCAGCACTTCCAGCAGACGACGGAGTACCAGCAGCAGCAGCATTTCCTTCAAGAGCCGTGGCGCCACCGAAAAGAATCAACCTCGGGCCAATATACCCGGAACTTCCTTCCTCACCAACCGCAGGAACCGCCGTCAACGTGTGGCCGCACCGCGGCCCAGGACCGTCTTCCTCCTTCTCGATAATCGCATTCACCACCGAATACGTCGGCGCACAGCGTGGCCCCGCCACCGGACTCAGCTGCGGTGAAGGCGATGACCGCGGCGTCTGTTGCTCCCCCTCCTCCCTATCCATCGGAGACGACGGAGAATTCGTCGCCGCCGCCGACGACGACGGTGCTGCCGTCGACGGAGAACTAGAGCTATTGCTATGATTTTGCGACGACGGCGTTGTCGACGAAGGATCTTGATCGTTCTCCATTGATGAAGATGAAGAATCAACCTCCATCACAGTTAAACTTCCTCCAAAATCCCCAAATCAACCTCCACCAAAAAAAATCGATAAAATTACCGACGCAAACCCTAGAAATCAATCAAATTTACACAATCATGCATCTCGAAACAAGATAAACAAATCAGTAATTGAGTGACGAATTGATAAATAAAGTCGGAAATCTGGAAGATAAATCAAGAAGTTAATTAATCAATTAATTGAAAGAAACCCTAGCTCAGATCGTTTTCCTTTTTTTTTTTTAATTTTAATTTGGGGGTTTCTCTCTCCTGAAGAAATAAAAATAATTAAGGAGGAGAAAAAGGAGGGGGGGTTTGGTAAAGGAAAATGGTTGGGTTGTGTTGTGTTGTGTTGTGTAACAGTGTTAGACGCCGGTTTTTGGTTATGACAGCATGTCTGTGTTTGTTTTTTCAATATGCTTTGTCAGCCTTTTACTTCTTTTGTTTTGCATTTTCCAACCCTATGTCTTGTCTTTGCTTTGTTTACCCCTAATTTTGCTGTAAACATTTGTCTATAATTTCCATTTACTGAAAAGAAATTATATCCACCGTCAATAAGGGACCTGTTCTTTACAGTTTTTTTGAACTGAGTTGGAATTATTGGAGTTGAAATGTACCAAGTATGAAGTATATTTCATTTTTTGTTTGATAGCAGGTTACGTAGACATACTGAACTAGTTAGGTTGTGTGCCTCAACAAGCTTCGATCTAGGAACATAACTAATACATAGACAATGACAACAACCTGCTAAGCTAAAAAAGTCCTAAATGATAGATTTGATTGAATGATTCGTATGTTGGTCGTGTGTACTTAAGGGTGTGTTTGGATTGAGAGAAATGAAGGGGAGAAAAGGGAAAGATTGAGTTTTCATCGTTTGGTTACAAAAAATGGAAAGAGAAAAATGGAGGGGAAGGGATTTGGAGGGATCCATTTTCCCTCCTCCAAGTGTCATCAAAATCTCTCTACAATTAGAAAGATATGGAGGGAAAGTCTATCCAAACGCCAACATTTCATTCTCCCTCCCCTTCTCTCCCTTCCCTTATCTCCCTTCCCTCATTTCACTTACCCTCCCTTATATGGAAGGATGGAAATGGAGGGGGAAGAGAATTGGAGGGATCCATTTTCCCTCCTTAAAGCCTAATTGGAATCTCTCATAGATAGACAAGATTTGGAGGGAAAATGGTATCCAAACACCACCATTTCCCCTCTCCTCCCCTCCCCTTCCCTCATTTCCCCTCCCCTCCATTTCCTTCCTATTTTGCTATCTAAACACACCCCAAAGATACGGAAAATGTCACTCATATTAATAATATACATTTTCTTTTCTCGTGATTTATCTTAAAGACTTTTCTAGTTAAGTGGTTCGGAAAGAACGTTAATGGTTACCTACTGTATGTTGAGATCCATATGTTACACAATATATGATGTTAGCTACCGTGAAAGTCATTTTTTCAATTTTAAACTCTTTAAGCATCCGTAAATTTAGTTAAAACCAGACTTGACCAACGAGCATGCTGGGCCTATGGGTCGGGCATTTTTAACCCAAACCCGGTTCGTTAGGGTGGTGGGTTAGACTTCCAAATCAAGGCTCGAATCCGGCTAGTAGGTTATGTTTAAAGGAGGAGGGCCCGCATGCCAGATCTCAAATATTGAGGTCCAAGCACGCCCCGTCGCTAAGGCGAGTCGAGTTGAACTCTTGGCATGGTGAGGTCCCGCCCACACAAATGGCCACATATGACTAAAACTAATCATTTTTTGTGTGAAGTGTGTAACATTCAACCCAAGAACTATACAAGATTAAGTCACGCCCATAGAATATCAAACAAATACTCCCAACAACTCATTTACTCATTATTCTCATTTGATTAAGTAGTCATAGGAATCTAAATCTGGACAAATATCTTCCTACAATTATTTTCAATAAAATAATTTTTCTCAATTATGTTCTAGATAAAGAATTATCAAAGCTAAAAATAATTACCGATCATGTCTTATCCTAACCTAGTGGTTAACGTACTGGTCATGTTAGGTCACAGGTGCAGATCCCGTTTTACCAAAGTCAAACAAGAATAATAAATTTGAAATTCAGATACTAGGAACCTATATGACAACAAAGTACAAAGCCTTAGACCAAATCAAATGATTTGATACATTTGTCAACTTAACACAAGTCAATTATAAAGAGGCAAAATTTAATTTTCAGGCATAAATGTAAACATTACACAACATTAAATAAAACTATTTTCTGAAACAAACATTACTGTCATATCAGCATAGCAGTACACTATCAGTATAGTACGTGCTTTTTAAACACTCTGAGGCCCCGTGTTCATCGGCTTTTGGAAGACTCGAATCACAGGCGTTCCATCACCACCGTCGTTCCCAGTCCTCCACGAACGATCCTTCTTTCTCTGAGGTTTCCTGTGGAGTTTATGCGGTGCTTTTGGAGGTTTTTTCTTGACATTAGTCTTTTCTGCGGCTAGACCATTGGCTAGGTCAAAAGAGTCAAGGTCGTTCATAACGTCGTTAATCAGCTCAGACCCGACTTCAATTTCGTTGGCAGACATTGAGTCTTCAATGTCGTCGGACGAGTCAGATTCGTCGATATCGGACAAGTTGGACGAAGTGAGAGGTTGATCGTCTGAAGTCCCAGGAGGCAACTCGAAGTGGGTCAGTTTCCCGTCAATGTAATCCTTCAATATTTGCCGGGCAGCCCGAGTCTCATCTGGCAGTCCGCTCGAGGCGGTGTATCCTCGAGAAGCGCAATATGCTCTCAAAAGCTCCGAGGCTAATGGAGGACGAAACTGAGATTCATATGGCTTTGGTTTTGGGAGCTTAATCTTGTAAACTTCTTCAATCACAGACCTCGGAACTTTATCAGCGACTACCTGAACAGCGTCTCGTTGGTTGGTCATTCTATCTATCGGCAAAACTCCACAAGCAATCATCTCGTGTCTCGAGCTGGTGAATGACGGGAAAACAAGCCCCGGGCAATCACAGAGAGTAAGTTTTTCGGATATTATTAGGGTTTGGAAATGTTTTGTTTTTCCTGGGGTGTTCGTTACACCTGCACGTTTCTGTCCAACCAAAGCGTTGATTGTTGAACTCTTTCCCACGTTAGGATAACCGACAAATCCCACAGTTACACTAGCTGAGTTTGTTCCGGCATTAGACCCTGGTTTTCGCAGTCTCGTTATCTCCTCCGCTTCAGACTGTAAACGGGCAAGCAACTCGTCTCGATCGTAAACTTTTGTATCGGAGTCGTCGGATTCTTGCAACGTGTCATCGACGCCTACTGAGACAAGGTTCTTCCCGTCGAGAGCAGCAGAGGCGGCTTTCGCAGACCAGAATAGAAAGAGGATATCGTGATCGTTGAAGTATTTGGCCCACTTTAACCTGTACATGAAGTGTTTGACCCATTCAACGTATTTTATTTAACAAAAATGCCTGAAGATATAAAACGAAGCATATCATGATAAACAAACCGGATTTCGTATGGTAAAAGGTCCGCTTTATTAATAAGCAGCATTGTCCTTTTGTGCTCATCAACTTCCTTAACGTATACCTATATCCCAAGATCAAAACATATGACGCAACATGACATGGGACATGTAACATGCAATGCTTAGAAAATTGGAAGCAAGTATAGGCGATAAAGCAATGACTTGTGCAATACCTCGAGATCAGGACAACGATAGAAGAGAGGGTCTCTCGCATCAACGACCATCACAAGCTGAGGATTAACAAATAGTACATTAAAACCATAATTACATGATTCAGTGTTCGGTTCAGTTCGAGGAGAAGTTTGAGCTCGTAGAGTATTTCTCAATTACGTACCAGATCACTACGTTCAACTACCCGCCAAAGCTGCCTCCAAATATCCAAGTTCTTCTCGAATGGAGTAAGAACAAGCTTCTCATTCTCCTCAAGCCTGCAGCAAAAACATCAACATCAGCAGAACATATTGTAATCGCATGGTGTTTTGTAGCAACAAATCTAATGGGCGATAAATCACAAACGCCAAGTTAAGAGTGCTAACAGCAACTTAGGATATATACACGCTTAAACGGTCTTTGCCACACAAGAGTCGTACTTACTTAGCAAGACCTCTACGCCATGTTAAAAAGGACTGTGTTTCGTTGACATCAAGCTCATCTACCGTCATTCCAGCATTCCAAGGAGGCCTATGCAAAACAAACAATTGCGTCTAGTTAAACGTACTCATGAATAATAAGAGACGAGTAATCTCAAGTAAAGGGGGACATGCCTTCGTGGCACGCGGAGGCTGCCAGCATGCAATGCCTCCTCTTGTTTCTGTAGTTTCCTCCTATCTTCAGGTGTTAAGGCACTGTTGCTTGAGCTCGAATCACTGCAAACGCAATTTATTACTATATGTTATAGACTACTTGCATACTCTAGTATATTACGAGTACATTCGAGACAGAGTGATGCAACACATGGTTGACAAAACGATTACGAATGTATGCACACCATACACTTAATGCTCACCACAAAGCAATCGTGAATGTATGTTACCCAGGGTTGACATGTATGCTGGAATCATGAATTTTCTTATCAATCCATTTTTTAATCTGAAACAGCCAAACCTATACACAAAGTTGCAAACTTTGTGAAGCTAACACCGAGTTCAACATCTAGAGTAAAAGTCATCACAAGCTCAAAATGATCCTAAGCGCTACGAGGCTATGAGATCAATATGTTTGTAAACTTCAATCGATTCTCTCCATTGCTTTCACGACATTTTCTCAGGTCTCAATCTCTCAAACCTATTAATTTAAGAAACGCCACATGTTTCCTGATTCCTAAAATAAGCAAACTCAAATTGTCATTCAATGGCCTCCTTTCCTCATCAAATCATTGACAAACTTCCGAGTAACCTTGGTATGGATTCTTGCTAGCTTATACACGAAAAGAACTCTAAAATAGGTCTAAGCTTTACAGCTTAGAAGATATTATTAAAGCACAGAACCGCTCCTCCAAAACATCAAAAACTCTCTCTGATTTCCCCATAATTCAATCTTTATTTGATTTTATAAACACATCCACAACATCTACACCTTAATAACGATAATTATAAGGCGTATCACATAAATCATGATGGAGACACCAAAAAAATCCATAATTTCTCAATTACAGCTAAAACCATTTCAAAACCTTATTCTTCTTACGTTTGAACTTCATAATACAGCAACAATAACAAAGCTTTCGTTACAAAATCATTTGGAGTCGGCTAACCTAAATCTTTGTCTGGAACCGTCCATATGTACCAATTAAACTACAACAGAAACAATCAAACTTCTTAATACCATACAATTGTAAAGATACAATCTTTGTACCACTTACAAACAAAGAACAACCCTAAAGACACACGCTTTACCATCCTTAGACATACTTTATGACAAAAGCATAACATCCCCATTTCAGAAAAACACCCTACAAAATAATCAATACTCAATACCACCGACAACAACAACAAAATCAAAGCAGTAGTACCAAAATTAATTGCCGTCATCTAGCATGAACCATCATAAGAAACCGTCCTCAAATAATAACCAGGCATACAATACTCAAACCCAACAAAAATCAATACCCAACAACAACAACAACAACAACAACAAAGTATCAATTCCAAAATCAATTGGACTCGGCTAACATAAATCATCATCTAAACACAATACCACAAACACAATAACAACAAAGCATCAATTGATTATCCTCGGCTAAACATGAACCATCATTTGGAACAGTCCATAAATAACACAACCAAACTACAACCCAAAAAACCAATAAACACCAAAACTCAATATCAACAACAACAATAACAAAGCATTAATCCCAAAAATCAATTGTGCTCGGCTAACATGAACTGTCATTCGAAACCGTCCATAAATAATATCCAACATACAACGGAAACCAACAAACACCATAACCCAATACCACCACCACCACCACCACCACCACCAACAACAACAACGCATCGGTTCGGAAATTGATTGCCCTCGGCTAAACATGAACCATCATTTAGAACCAAAACTCAATACCAACAACATCAACAACAAAGCATCATTTGAAACCGTCCATAAACAAACAAACAAACACCAAAACATAATACCAACAACAACCCAAACAATCAATCAAGCTCAACAAACATGTTACCATCACCTGAAACAATCCATAAACAAAACCGATACGACAACGAAAACAAAAAACAGAAAAAAGGGGGTTACAAACTCATCAACAAGGAGATTAGGGACAGGATTTTCAGCGGTGAAAACACGGTCAGCTTCATCAGCTTGTTCAAGAACAGCATCAATATCAGAAACCTCAGTGATTGAAGTAAGAACTTTATTGTTATGGGTATTGTAAGAACGACCTTTTTCTTTGTTTTGTTGAAGCATTTGATTGTGTTGCTTCACTAGGGCTCTTCCTAACCCTGTTTTCTCCCCCTTTCCCATTATAATTTCCCCCCTTTTTTTCAATTTTTTCTGGGTTTTTCGCAATTTATAGGTGGATAATTGTTGGTTTTTGTGGGAAAAATGAATCAAAGTTATGAACTTTGAGGGATATTTCTGGGTTTATGATATTTTGGAGGCGCATATAGTGAAATTGAAAAGGTTGAAGGAAGAATGGTTAGAAACAAAGGTTCTCAGGTATGTTACGTATGTGCTGAGTTCATATTTAATTAAAAGTATTATATTTAATGTGCATAAAAATCACATCAACAAAGCTCTCGTAGCTCAGTTGGTTAGAGCACCCGTTTAGTAAGCGGGAGGTCTTGAGTTCGACTCTCAACGAGAGCATTTTACTTTTATTTTTTTTAATTTTTTAATTATTTTAGCAAATAAAAGGCTTTTTGGGTTATGATTTCGTTACAACTACGGAGTATATGAAATGCGTAGGACAGATGATTATTAAACCTCTATAGATATTACCAGTAAATACCAGCGAATGAGAGAACAAAACAAAGATGGAATAATAATTTTAAAATTTTGTCAAGTATAGTTACGAATTTTAAGGAAGTACTTCGTATAATACGTACGAACTTTTTCGTTGATTACAGTACATGACAAATCGTTTATTCATTATCCGTTGTAGTTTTAAAAACTTTTCTAAAAATACCCTTATATAGCTATCACTATCTTGCAATTGACGATTTACTATGTAAAATAATACTCCGTATTGCAATTGACGTTTTACTAAACTCCCTACTCTTTTAGAATGAACTAAATGTTACACCAACAAAATAAAAGACGGATTGTTATACATAAAATATAACTACAACACTTACAACGACAATTTATGTGAATTTAAATACGCAATTAAAAACTCGACTTTCACTTTGTTAAGGAAAGACGGTAAATAACACATGAAAAAGCTGAGAGGAAGCCTACTAATCAAAGAAAAGGATAACTTGATGTCTCCTCTTTAACACTCTTAAATACAAAAAACCCAAATAATCAAACACTATATAACCCCTCCTTCACATCACTCTTATCTCTTTCTATTCTCCTTTCAATCAATTCAAATTCATCTGATAATCACTCACATTTAATCACATTTGCTGTTACAATTACTCAATTTATTCCTACATTTTTCTGCATATTTTTTCCCCAATTTTTCATGGTTGTTTGCATTTATAATCATTCATGGGAGCTCAAAAGAGCATCCATGCTGGCAAAGGTCTCAACTTTTTCTTTCAATCTGCATAAATTTGGGGTTTTTATTTTTTTTCTGTTATTTAAAGGTTTAATTTCACTTGGGTAGTTAATAATTTATGTAATTTTGTGCATTTTTGCAGCAAAATAATGATGGCAATGTTGATGTTTTCTGATAATCTTACCTAATTTCACTGTGTATTGATTTAATTTTAATTGGGTAATTTGCAAAGCAATGAAATTTTGATTCTTTTATGCAGCCAAAATTGATGTGAATGTTGATTTGTCTCATAAGCTATGTGCTGCTTTGATGCTATCCCCTCTTAGGTTGGTCTCTTTAACCTTTTTTATAATTTTTGCGAGACGGTTTCACAGAAGACCTACTGATATATTTTTGCGCTTTATTTTCTTTTTGGAATTTGATGAGATTTTAATAGGTTGTAATGTTGTTTAAAATTTCATGTTATTCTATGTAGGAATTCAGGTGGACCTCTTTCACTTGTAATTGGAAGGTAAAGAATTCTCATAACTCATCATGTTTGATGATTTTTTATTGGATTTCAGTCTAAATTTGTATTTATATGTCTTATATAAG
The DNA here is from genome assembly GCA_023091065.1 of Dianthus caryophyllus. NCBI lineage: Eukaryota > Viridiplantae > Streptophyta > Magnoliopsida > Caryophyllales > Caryophyllaceae > Dianthus > Dianthus caryophyllus. The sequence continues at coordinate 29,011,253 of CM041529.1, forward strand.
TTATGTTTTGTGGAAAATAATGATCTTTAGAGAATCTCATGCTGATTAAGGCAAGTTACACATGCTAGTGTGACTGTATATGAATTATAAAATAAGATCGTTGTGCGTTATACGACAATCTTAGGATACTTTTGCATCTCATTTGTTGCTATCATTGAGCAAGGCACCGAAGCTGTTGTATGTTTGTGCGAAGGTCTTACGGAAGACTAACTCGATGGATTTCAGAAAATGGTAGTGGCTGATTGAGGGTGTTCTTTGTTAACTTCTAATGTAGTTCATGGGGTTGGAACTACTTTATAGATAGCTTTTGGCAAAATGTTGTGGAGAACTGGAGATGTTCCTGTGATAGGACGTACCGAAATATTGAGGGCGACAAATGAAAAACTCAATTCTAAAACGTACAAGCTCACCGTGCAATGGTACACCACCCTAGAATAGTATTATGTCTCTTGCACAAGACGGGTGTCTTTTTTTTTTTTTTTTTTAGAGCAATGATCAAGTGTTTGTTCACAATGAATTTTTGTGATGGCAGTCTATGTATTAAGCACCCGAATTTGTTTGGTGGAAGTGAAAAGCTTGACGTGTTTTGGGACAAGGGACTGTATGATACAAATATATTGGTAGCTTATAGACGGCCTAGACCAGAATGGCTTCCTCAACAGTCCCTCGTGGTTCAGGTATGCTTTAAAGTTGTTCTCTTCGTCATAAATTGTTTGAAGTCTTAAGTTTTAAGTATTCTGAAGTTTAGCGCTTTTAAAGTACTCCGTTAATTTTTTATTTTTCTTTTGAAGTTTTTAAAAATATTCCAAAGCTTTCTCAAAGTGTTTGATAAGTTAAAGAAAAAATAAAATGAGGAGAAGATCCTTAGTTGTCTTATCAATACTAGCACTAAAATTATGAGCTGATTCACAATTCTACGTGCAACGTGGCTCTTTCATATACAAATTGTTCTCGAGCTCTTACCCTTGTACTAGTAACATAGTCAATATCCGCAAACAACCTATATGTATAGTTGACAAAAGCGGTGAGGTTACGTGCATCAAACTTTGTGACCCCTTACCTAGCTATTCACGGGACCCATAGAGGTGCAGGGGTGATGTTGTTGTTGGAACACTTGGAATTTGGATCTTTTGGTTAACGTTTGGCATTTGTGCTGTGGATTAGCATTCGATTTCACCGGAAATCGGAGTACATGGTCTTCCAGTTGATAACTTCTCACAAGCCGGAAGTGGAGGTGTGAATCTCTGTCGCTCTTCTGTGGGTTTAGAATTAAGCGAACCAGCGAGTTCCAATTGGAGCAGCACCACCAGTATAAAATTTGAGGTAGTTTCACGTGTAATGAATTAATATTGGCCTTGTTTCTGAGCTGTGTGTTATGCGTAATCCCGACTTTAACATCTGCTGTATAATGTTGCAGCATGTTCGCCCTGTAAATGATGAAGGCCGTTCAATTAACAGAGATCTTGATGGATTTTCTGTGACATGCAGGTTCGTGATGTTATGCACAGCTTTCTTACGATCAACTTAGTAGATTTTAATTTTATATGTTTTTTGGTACAAAAGGTCTGCATTCTGCAGAACTCCATTTTAGTACGCAGAATTTGGGGGTTCTCACATCGGTAACCTTTTATTTTGGCATAGTTTTAAAAGGTTACGGTAGTCAGACGTACTAGCCAAACCTAAGGCATTGAAAGTTGATTTTTTTTTAAAACTTGAGATGACGGGGCTAATACAGGTTTTTTCTTCAAATTCATCGTTTGCAGCGGAGGTTGCCACGATAGCATGGTGGTTTTAAAGCAACAAACCCGCTTTGCCAAGGCTAATGATAACTTCTTCACCCGAGTAACTTTTCTAACTTATCATCTAAGATGTCACCTTCTCTCACTGTAACGGAAAAACGGTTTTGCTGCTTGTCACAGTCTCACAATTATATTTTTGTTTCGTTTTGCAGTTTAGCCTGCAAATAGAGCAAGGAATTCCCGTGCTTTCGAAGTGGCTTGTTTTCAACCGCTTCCAATTTGTTGGAACGAAGGGCATCAAACTTGGACCTGCATTTCTCATGACTAGGTAAGAACTTCCCTTCCAAAGTATTCAATTTCCGACATTGTATTTCTAGATTTCCGACATTGCACTCTACTCTCACCATGTCCATATAATAGAAAACTGTAGTGACATGAGAATAGAAGAGGAGCTGCTTAATAATGAGGGTAAAAGCAAGATGTGTTTCGTGGTTTGAATGTTAAATATAGAGTATTTCTTCGATAACTTCAAGATTCATTTTCCTTGAATAATACACCTGTTTTTTTGCTTCTCTTGAAGATGACTTCGAGCAATGAAATTAAATATAGGTAGATTATAGCCTTATACATCAGTGAGCGTGTTATTTTCTAGTTCCTCATGCATAAAATGGCTAACAGTGTCACAGGAGGTTCCATCGTTGGAGATATGGCTCCGTATCAAGCCTTCGCAATCGGTGGACTTGGTAGTGTTCGAGGCTACGGTGAGGGTGGCGTTGGTACTGGGAGATCTTGTTTAGTCGCTAACAGTGAAGTCACGTTCCCGCTGGTAAACATTTTAAAATGCATTCAATTTCGAGTCAGTTTCACTTTGTTCAATTTGCATGTAGTAAAACTCGACATGAAGAGTTTATTGGAACTCGGTAATGATAAATTTGTTGGTTTGACCACCCTAATTATACTTCTTTCATTTAGGTTTGTTACATTTATTTTTTCACTTGTCAAGCGTTAGAACAATCATATCTGTAGTTCGATATTATAAAAACGGATATTCTCCATGGAGTCTTATAGTACTTCTCTATAGCAAGCAGTTTCGAAGATTCGCTAGATGAATGATTAGTGTCAATGAAAAATGTGGAATTTTGATAATACTTGAATGAATGAATGGGAGTATTAAGCAATGTGCCAATGTGTTATGTGTTTGTTTGTATGGGCAATAACTTACGATTTAGTGGCGACGCACATAAATCCAACAATCTGATCAGTGTTTATGTGCAGAGCAAAATGTTGGAAGGTGCAATCTTCATGGATTACGGAACTGATCTCCATTCTGGACGCCTTGTACCTGGTATGAATGTATGATTTTAGTCTTTCGCAGGTCATCTTGACTCATCCATTCCCGACAAATTGATGGTCTCACTCGACTTGTATTTGCGTAAAATTGACAGGAAACCCTGCGTTAAGACATGGCAAACCAGGAACAGGCATCGGCATTGGTTGTGGTCTGCGGTTCAAATCACAGTTGGGTCACTTTCAAGTAGATTACGCCATGAATGACTATCGACAGAAAACCGTCTACTTCAGCATCAGCAACGTATCGTCTTGACATACCACTCTATCCCTCCGAAGACCGCCTCTTACAAGCCGTCTTTGTACAGCTACGAAAAACCCGAGGCTGAGTTTGAAATTTTTTTACCCAATTCTCAAGTTTCATATACATCATTTTTTTCAACCTTCTTGAAAATTACTTCTTAAATACTTTATATACATTATTCTTTACACAAATAACTCTTAATTCATCACAAATTTTCACACGAGACTGTCTCGATAAATTGTATCTACAACATATAGAAGCGAAACGTAAAATTTTAACTTTAATGCATCACAAGTTTTAATTATAATTAATTAGGAAGTAAGATTAAAGTAATATTAGGTTCATGTTAAAAGCAAATAATTGAAAGTGAGTTGGTTTGCATGCGAGTTGTCTTGTTGACTAGTGATCCAACAGCTAGACCATGGACCATTTTTGGGCTGTGTTTCAAGTGTGTACCATTCATACATACTGTTTTGATTTAAAATTTCAATTTTCACATGTTTCGTAAATACGGTAACGTATTATTCTAGGAAAATTATGTCTAATACATACGGAGAAGTATGGAGTATAAAATTGACGATGTTGAGATGTCCTGGTCTAGTGGCTGGGGCGGAGTACCCTGAGCGATAGGTTTTATGTTCGAAATTTTCATTTCCCCGTTTTAATGACCCAGTGCCTCATTTCAGACCAGAAAAAACGCGACTTATAAAAAAGTACAAATGGGACTTGCAATAATTAGGAATTGTTGAATGTTGAAGTTAAAACATGGAATAGATTGGTCAAATTCACCGTTGGTACTTGGTTGATTTGATGTCATAAATTTTCATGAACTCACCAAACCTCACCAAAAGCATACTTAATCACTTTTATTATGTCACTAATTTTAAATATTTTTAGTTCTTTTGTAAAGTGGTTGAGGACTACTCTACGTTGTCGTGTACTTTTGTGCATCTTCTTCTTTGGAGTTTCCTTAAGATTATATGACCCTTTTCTCATAAATCCGTGATTATATGTTGTTTTTCATCAAATTTATCGAAAATAATAAAATATCATCGTACGAAAAAAGTAAATAACGGACAACAATCGTTTAGTTTTTATAATAACGAGTCGTCATGCAAAATGACAGTTTTCAAGTTTGAAGCCATATTTTTATATTTTCTTCGCTCCAGAAACCAACTTCGAACATAAAACAGACATCTATCGTAAAAGCACAAAACAAAAAGAAAAAGTTGTGAAAATACATTACGAAATGAAAATGGTATTAGCAGATGTAGAAGAAGAGACTCACGAGAGCGCCTTAGATATAGACGGACTCACGGAAGCGCCTTATAAATAGACGAGAACCGCGTCATGTAGGCTCCAATTTTTTGTATAACCAATTTAATAAATAAAAAGCATCAACAAAGCAAAAGTGCGATTATATATTAATGTCGATGTTGTTAGATGGGGTACATGAAACGAGTAGAATAGTACGAGTAAAATAAACCACATAAATACTACCTCACTCCGTACTCCATATTGATTGATAGGGGTCCTATCTTATTAAGTACAATAAACAAACCTTTCGCCAACACGAAATCTCAAAAAAGACGGTCTTTCGTTTACACTGAACAATTTTACAAGAAAGTCGTCGGAAAAGCTTAATATTCCGCTAAACGCCTGAGTAAAGATCCTCTCCAGGTCCATTACTCATCCAGGCGTAATTGGACGGTTGTAGATTTATGGGAAAATATAATAATGGTTTGTGAGAGGAAATGGAGATGATCCATTTTGTAAATGAGAACCACATCAATCAACTTGTGTCAGGGAAAAAAAAAATACTTCCTCCATTCTAATCAATTACATCATTTCTTTTTCGCGTCGTCGATCTGCGTTTTCTTTTGTTTATATCTTTGAATTCATAATTCTGAAAAATATGAAATTTGAATATTAATAATGCTCTTGAAAAGGCGATTAAAACAAGATCTTACATGACTATTTTTTATTTCATATATTAGACGATATATCGAAAATTCTCCTCACTTTTGAATAGTGTACAAAAAGTAAATGTATAGAATTGATTGGAATGGAGGAAGTAAATAAATAAAGCTGATGTATCCACAATATTCTCCACATAAAACAAGAAAAAACAGTCAAAAATGATGAATGAATAATTGAAGAAAGAAAAATGGTTCAAAAAGGAAGGAGCTTTCACATTATTATAAAAAAAGAAAAACAGTAATGGCTTTGAATCCCTTGAGAGTTATTCTGCTCATATTGAGCTCTTTTGGCCATATTATATGCTCTACAGAATTCTCTCGAAAGGGTACAATCGACTTCTACAAGTCGTGAATCGAGCTTTAGAGCTTACTTTACTCGCTCGGGTATTCACGCTACTTGGTGGTAGTAGTAGTAGTAGGGGTATGATATTGTACAACGGCGTCTATAACACTTTATGTACAGGAGGAACTCGACTCGAGTCGCCCTCTCTAGCATCTACAGGCGTGAAACTAAAAACTTTTATCGTCGTGTTCTAGTGCAGCAAGTGAAGGGGAATTGTGAGCAGCATACCAGCAAATGGTTTTCTGTGCTTGATTTCTGCGCTTCAATGCTGTGAAGTGTGAGGACTGAGGAGCTTAGCCAAGAACTGAGGGATTGCAATTCCCGAAAAAACCTCGCCTTTTGACGAGGAATAGTAATTCAAACCTGAAAGAATCAATTAAAACATTAGTCTCGGATCCAATGACAAAACATATAGGAAAGAAAAAGCACCCGAAGCCTTTGGGAAAAAGTGTACTCCCCCTCGCGTTTAATCCAACATTGCCATTTACGTCTCATTCAATAAATTTAAAACATTTCTATGAAATAAATCACTCGACCCCACCACCTCAATAATACCGTCATATCCAAATGTCGCAAAATCATAGGATGAAGTGAGTGTGGACGGTCTATGTCTACGTCTAAGTCAGAACAAATTAAAAATGAGCAAAAAACCGACGTGGTGAAACCTGAAATAAGTTCGAGAAATGACATAGCTGCGAAAGGAGGACGACAAAGTGGGTAAGAATTGCTTGTTGAAGAGCAAAAATGAGCAAAATACAAACCAAAATTGAATGGACCATACAATGTTATTGTCTCCACCCAAAAGTCGCATTCAATAATAATTGCAAGATGACAGCTTACTTTGCTGTATCACCACATCCGTGATAAAGATAAGAAACCCCAAGTTTGGCACCTACGCTCGCTACCGACAACTCGAAAATATATTTCCATCTTCTAGTATCGAGTCATGGTCATCCATTATTAGTCTCGCGTTTGACAATATACACATTGACATTGCACCTCGACACTTCATATAAGACCAAAACGACTGCGTCTGACACCCCCAACAACGCGTCTGTCACTTGAAGTCGAATCTAAGTGTTTACACTTTGAGATTAACTAATTTTTCGTTTAAGTTTCAAGTACCAAACTTTATTCACAAAACAAGAATTGTAGATCTACTAGAATAGAAATTACACACATGTAATAGAGAGTACCTAACTATAATAAGGATGATAACATGAATCAATGATTATGAACTAAAAAAAGTAAAAACTTTCATTCATCAATCAATGATTTATGAACTAAAAAAAGAGATTCATAACAAAGACGAACGAAGATATCCACGATTCTACAATCGGAAATCGGTTTAATTGTGATAATTGTATGTTCCATAAATACTCCATAAACATTCAACAGAAGATCAAACATTTATAGCGCTCTAAAAACGGAACCATTTCAGATTTCAGCTGCACAAATTTGACATTTCTAAATTCATAATCATCAACTAAAATCACAATTATTAACCCGCAGATCAAACACACAACATATAATCACCAACAAATCACACCTCAAAAATCATCAATCATACAAAAACATCGAAAAAAATCGACTCACCAGATAAAAAGTTGTCGACTTTTAACCGTCAATCCTTAAACAAGACGGTATCAACCAACCCCAACAAAGGTTTCAAACAATCGGGCGAAAACTTCCTCGCAAACAGATAATCATGGCTAAAATTACTCTCCCTCAACGTCTGAATCAAATCGACTGAAACTTCGGGTGGTCGATACAAATGCGGGTGACCGTCGACGCTATCGGTCCAGTTAACCCGGGTCACAGTATACCCGGTACATTCCCCGGGAACAACCATATCTAAATACGTCGGAAAATAATGTTCTTCAGGGTAACAAGAGTTAACTTTCAAACACGGCAACCGAAATTTGCGCCACAATTTCCGCTCTTTCAACACCATTAACGCGTGCTTCTTACTCAAGACGAAGAACTGCGACCCGACCCGAAACTTGTCGTAGGGAACCTCGGGCATCATCGTGTTTTCGCCACGGGAGACGTACCGGCTCGGGAGCGTGCTCTCGTTCGAGAGGATCTCGACGAAGCTCCTCAACCGTCGTCCAGTGGAGAAGACGGTGGAGTAAACGTAACGAAATGAGTGGATCGGAACGCAGGACTGCGAGAGGAGAGCGAAGTAAGTGTTGAGAGGGTCGTCGAGGATCGCGGAGGCGATAAGGCGGCGTGCGGCGGAGATTAAGGTGGCGGAGGACCGCTCCGTGTGTCGGGACTCAATAAACCGACCAGAGAACACGCCGCCCGGGTCAGCGACCCGGGTTTTCGGGTCGGCGTGGACATAAACGTTAAAGAAGTCCGGAGACGTCGAATTGAAGAACGATTCCCAAATTGGGGCGAAGAAAAGGTTGGAGTTAGTGAGGAACAAAAAGGCGATTTTGAGGGTGGGGTTGTGGGACCCAAGACGGTTGCGGACGGTGGTGGGGCCACCGCGGGAGGCGGCGGCGGAGGAGACGGCGCGGTTGAAGAGAGAGAAGTCGGAGAGTTCGGAGGTGGAAGGGATGGGGAGCTGACGTGGAGGAGAGAGAAAGTGAGGTGGGAATAAAAAGAGTAAAAAAGGGAGGGAAATTAATAGGAGTGAAATTGGGAAGATGATAATGTACAACGTCGATGTCGACGACGACGATGAAGAAGATGAAGAAGATGAAGATGATCGATTGAAAATTCGACGGATCATATTTGACATTAATTGGAGGGGATCTTAAAAAAAATTGGCTAAATTTAGGGTTTGTGGATTTGTGTGATGGAGATAATTTGGGGGTACATTGATATTAATTGAAATAAAATAATAATAATAATAATAAAAATAAAAATAGATAGAAATAAAAGGAAAGTATAATAATGGAGATGATGATTTGGATACAGTGAAGACAATGAAGGAGAGAGTGATGAAGAAGATGAAGAAGAAAAAAGCGAAAAATTGGAGGGGAAAGAGAGAGACTTTTATATTGTGATGTTGATTAGTTTTTTGGTAAGTTTTTGTGGGACTTTGTGTTCGTATTATTTGTACGTACGGACTTCTGATTAACGTAATTGCTCAACTGTACCCGACTTTTACTCAGTTGTACCCTTTTTTGTCATAAATTTTCCTTCATCTACCCTTTCACCCTCTACTTTTTCTCTCTTTCAAAAAAATTAAAATTTAACTAAAATTCATCAGACTTAATCAATCTCTCTGCAAATTCTTTGAAATATTGAATTAAAGATTGATATACACTAGTTTTTGACCCTTTTTTTATTGTGTTGATGAACTTTTAAAAATTATATAGTAACTTTTTGAGTTTTTTAAGGGAAAAAATTAGGGTTTTGAGTGGTTTCTACAAGGTGGATGCGGAGGAGGAGGCAGTAGACAAGGAGAGGCCGTCGATGGAGGGTCGAGCAGCGCCCGCAGTAGAACCACGTCGCCGACTCGCCGTCAGGGTGGGAGTCACCATCAAAGTGATTTGAACGCCAATTTCAAAGTTGTTATACGTACCCAACAATTATGTCGTTCGATTCGACGGTGGTTTGACTCAACAACAGTTCTACGCACGGTGGTTTGACTCAACGGCGAGGGGAGGGCACCGGTGTTGGTGGCGGCAGGGGAAGTGCCGGCGATGGTGGAGTTGAGTGTTCACCGTTATTCAAGTTATTGTAAATTCAGTTTATAAGTGTATAACAGCTCTATTGATTGAAAGATTTAAATTTGTAAATGAAAAAAGTTTGGAATTCATTAGGCTGTAATGGTATTGATTTTTATTTGGATTTGCAGGTTTAATTCATTGAAAATTGTAGTGGTAGGTTAAATTGGTGGGAGAAAAAGAGAGAGAAAAAGAGAGAAAAAGCAATGTGTGTAAAATTGTAACGGAGAAATGAGAAGGACAAAATTGTCTTTTGTGGGTACAAGTGAGTAAAAGCTGGGTACAGTTGAGTAACACCCCTGATTAATGGTTTCTCACATGGGTTTGAATTTGAGTCGGCTAGGATTATAAAGGACGGTGAAACTCTTACCAATGAGATTTAACACGAGAAATTTGGTTAAGTTAGAACTACTTTCCACCTGTTGATTTAAATGCTCATGGGTTATTTGGGTTTACATGTGGTTGACAATGGTTCATATCGTACGCAATACTCGGGAATATTATAGAGTATGGAGTACTCCGTATTTGGTAAATTGGGTGTTTTGGTAGGGTATGGACCCCGAGTTAATTTGAGTCGGTCAGTTTGAGTTCACTATAAAATTGCAGGTTAGATTTGGTTGTGTTAATTCTGTTTGAATTCAGTTTTGAATCTATCGTTGCGGGCCTTGTGGGATCGTAAGGCCAAATAATAGGGATGTTATGGATCACGTCTGATCAATTCGTAGTATTGCTATGTGTGGGTCGTATTTGGGTCAATTCACTCCCAGTATCGGGTCGGGCGTATCAAGTTAGGCCATTCAAGTTAAACGCGCGAGTTAGACCCATGTTTGAGTGTTTGACACCTACCCCCCTTACAAAAATCATGAGTTTGACAATAGTAATTTGTGGGTAGGGTCTTTGTTGACGATCACTCGTGGCCGAGTGCTCGCTAGTGACTTTTACGGGATCATCATTACGACTTACGAGACAGTGTAAAATGAGAGTTAGGTTATGATGTGGGGTGATAGGTAAGGGAATACGTAAAGATAAAGGCATGAGACATGCCTTGATTCAATTATACGTAACTCTTGAAAGAGACAGCATCCCTTACAAAATACTTAAATTACTCCGTATATATCACACCAGTTCTTCAGTACAAGTCTTCTAGATTACACATTTACACCCCCATGAACATTTCAACTATCACTCTTCAACCAAGTTTACTACAAGAGCCTCTATATTAATGCATTGTCGGTGCTTGGTTAGCGGTTTCTCGTCGCTTGATGACCTAGTAACTGGTGGTCAAAAGGTAAGTGGCTATCGTGCGGGTAATACAAACAGTAATTCGCACAATATGCAGTGACGACAAAGACGGTGATACTTTTGTACTTATCATCGCTCTCATCAGACCCCTTCTTCATTTCCAGATAGCATCAGCGGGAACATTTCTGTGCACCGCATCCATTTCGTTGCATTTTAAAATTTTCAACCTCGAATATTTCATCAAATTCTATTTGCATCCACATGCTGTCATTCTTTTTAGAACCAAATCGAAATGTAAAAAGCATCCAGAAACCACACTGACAATGTTTATGGAAGGGCCAAGTAAGCAAACCATACATAGATCGGATGAAATATTCGTAATTTCCCACCATTTTGTAGGTCAATTAGTGAGTACAAAAATTGCAAATCTCTGAAACGGGAGTGCGAGCTTCAAAATGTTACTCGTACAAGGTAGCAAATCCACGGAAACAAGACAGAAGGTCTCAGACGAAAAGTACCTTCATTTCCAACCAAGGAAGATACAGTAAAATAGAGTCAATAAATCTAAGGCAAAACGTAATCGCAATCTAGACAGGATACACTCCTTGATTCTGAATTGTCAAGTTACACACACCAGGCAACTCAATGTAAACCGATAGATATGTTCTTCACTTAAGTTATCCTCGTACAGCCTCTTCACAGTAGTAAGCACTTTCACTTAGCTTTCGTGTTGAATGAGACCACATCGTGTCTGACACGACATGACACTTCCACACTTCAAATTAGACCAAAAACTTGAAAATTTCGGACAAAATAGCCACCCCTAAACGTCTCAGCGGTCTCACAGTAAAACAAGTATCAAGTCAAGACCTGATTCATAGTAAAACAAGGCTCTCAACATAAGTGCCTACAAATTTCATTTCCTCGGAAGAAATGTATATCAACCTCCCATTAGGTCTATGGTCACATGAAACAACATCACCAGTATCCAGCTGCACCACTATATCACCATTAGTTGTAACATTCAACATTTTCTTATAAAAACCTTTGCTTAAATACAACTCTTTTCTCCAAGAGCGTACTACGCCCTCTTTTATCACCCAAATGTTCAAACTCGTCAAATCCTCGTGTAAGACCATAAGACAATTCTCAAAACCTCTCTTCACAACCATAAGATCAACAATATCGTCTGGGCGAGGTACCCTGAAGTACTCTTCTATTGACATGTTCCCGTCAAAAAACATCTCTACATAGGCTATCTGTCTTGGAAGGCGAAACTTCCCAAATGTCTCGTCCGCCAAATTAAACGTCAAAATCCATTCAGGCATGTCACGATCGTTGTAGTATGTCTGAGCTACCCAATGGATCACACCGTTCAAATATTCACCTCTATACCCAATCACGTATCCTTGACCATCGTAAAGCATAAACGACGTGTCAACACACCTCCATACACGCTCATTAAGTGAATAAATGTACACACCAAACAACCTTGTTTCAAAAACATCGTTCGTTGAGTACCCAACCCACACCACCTTATAGTCATTAGACGCCACGTCAAAACCAAACCAAAATGCGACACTTTCCTTATCTCTATCTTTACAATGTGCCACGTTAATCTTCAACGATTTCCTCAACGTTGGATTCCACAAAACAATCGAACTATCTGAGCAACAATAGAAGCAAATTACACCATTACAACAGCCTACTATGGGAAAAAATCCCGGGTTTCTGAACTCCAAATGCCTCTCAAAGTCATCATTGTATTCATATACACGATAATCATCGTAGTCTTCGCGATACATCAAATAATTGGGTCCTTCATTGCTTAGATGATCAACATGCGAAGAAATGAAATTAGGGTTCTTAATCAGAGAATACCAATGTTTACACACAGACGTAAATCGAAGCAAACATTTCACAGGTAATCTTTTCAAAATATTAACGATCAATTCCTCGGGAAAATAGACACGAGAACAAAAACGATTTACGTCAGACATGTTCGATTTAAAATTAAACAGTAATTGAAGCAACAAAACCTGATATTATGTCGCAAATTGCAGAAAAATTGTTGCAATTTGATTGTTCGTAAATCGTAACCCTAGATTTGTTGTTTGAATTGATGAAAATTGAAAAGTGAAAACCCTAGCTAATTTAGGGATAAAATATGGGAATAATTGAGCAGATATCAGCAGTGTAGAAACACAGTAACTTCAGTTGAGAAAAATATCATTTCTATCTTAATGGGTCGAGTTTGGGTCGGGCCGGGTCGGACCTGGTTGGATTATCCAAAGCTGGGCCTTTTCGGAAGCAGTTATGGGCGAAGCCTGTTCACGGTCAGTCGAGCCACCATTCTGGCGGCCCATTTTTTACGGGCTGATCTGGCCCGTTGTGGCGGCCAAGTATAGTTACCCAACTATTTCGGGGAACATCATGGGAATCCCTAGCTAGACTTCAAAACCATTTCGAATTAGAACAACCCGTTACCAATTGATCAAATTGCTCGTGAGTAAATGCACAATAAAACGTAGGCGAGGGTACTTTATTACCTATATCGTGTATCTTTTGCATATAAATATAAGGTGAGTAAAACTCGGGGCATGTTGGGCTTGAATCGGATAAATAGTCTATTGAGAAACGGTTTGGGCCGAGTAAGTTTCCGGACTAGGCGGGTCAGCATTTTGGATGCCCAATACTAAGCGCCATGCTAGCCCATGCGACTATGCGAGTGGCTAGCTTTAGATACAACTATACAAGGCAAAGTTTGGAATGAGACGATTTCAAGCGTACGACGGGGTAATTCTGACCAACATGTGACCACTTTAGTACTCCGTACTTAATATGTCCAATTTAATGTCTAATGCGACAACTCTAAAACTTTAAAAAATGGTCACATTAAACATTACAGAATAGTCAGTTTAAACATTAAAAGCAAGAGCCTATATATCAATGCAATTTAAGGAGCATAACATTAAAATCCGGGTCATCGTTTTTGGCCTTGATTTGGCAATCTCCAAAACCTCTACAAGTCTAGCGACTTAGTGTCATCGCTTCGATTTAATGACACAAATAATAATTGACATAAGAAAATCGACATTTTGTAGGACAACTAGTGAGTACAAGCGTAACAAATCTCTGACACAAACGCATGAGTTTCAAAACGTTACAAGATTACGGAACCACAGAAAAAACAAGACCGAAGGAATCAGACGGAAAACAACTTCACAGGCGAAACATAGTCGCAATATAGACAGAATACACTCCTAGATTCTGAATTGTCACGATACACTCCAGGCAACTCAATGTAAAACGATAGATATGTGCTTCACTTAATTTATCCTCGCATAGCCTCTTCACAGCATTGTTCGAATTAAATTTAACACTAATATAGACATGAGAACATAAACGATTCACCTCAGACATGTTCGAATTAAATTTAACACTAATTGAAGCAATAAAACCTGATATTATGTCACAAATTGCAGAGAAACTGTTGTAATTGATTGTTGTTAATCCTAATTTGTTGTTTGAATTGATGAAAAGTGAAAACCCTAGCTAATTTAGGGATAAAATTTGGGAATAATTTGAGCAGATATCAGCAGTGTAGAAACACAGTTACGTCACTTGAGAAGAATATCATTTCAATTGCATGGGCCGAGTTTGGGTCGGGTCGGACCTAGTTGGCTTATCCGAAGAACAACAGCGATTACAAAGAACAGTCTCAGCACGTAAAAAACATCAAAAGATTACAAATGCGAGATAACTAGGCAGTAGGCACAACTGCACAAGTGATCAGACTTCAGACCGAAAGTAACTTCATTTCCAAACAAGCGAAGATGCAGCAAAGTAGAGAACATGACTCATGAGGCAAAACGTAGACGCAAATACGCAATTTATAAGTAAATTCCCGTGATTGAAATTTATAAGTTCCCCTACTCGAAGAAACTAAGGACATGTTTTCCACATCTTATTTTTTCTTTACTTATCAAACACTCGTACAAGAATTTTCAAAAAACTTAAGGAGTAATACTTAAAGACTTAACTTAAAACAACTCCACACTTCAAACTTGACGTACTGACGGCAAAACAATTAGATGCATGCATCTTTGCCCTCCTAGTAATATTAGACGAAAGACTACGAGTACTAATTCAAAAGGAAAACTAGATTTTCCATGTAATCGCCTACGTAGTCCATTTTCTCGGAACATAAGACTTCAAGCCCTTCATTCAAGTAGTTAAAAGAAATAACAGGCCCGCATTGTAGCTTGACCACTATGTTGCCGTTCGCCCTATAATTCAAAATCTTCTTTGCATAATTTTTACTCGTATAGAACTCGTTTACCCAAACGCCTTCGTCATGATCCAGCACCCAAAGGTTCAAACTCGTCAAATCCTCATGGAAAGCAACAAGAAAATCTTTGGAACCTCTCTTCACCGTCATAAGATCAACTTGATCAAATAGTTCGGGTACACTAAGGAACTCTTCAAAGTCCATAAGATGTAAATTCTGCTCAACAAATTCTATCTTCGGAAGGTTAAACGTGTTGAACTTCTCGTCCGCCAAATTAAACGTTAAAACCGTTTCAGGCATGTTACGCTCACCATAACCTGTCAGAGCAACCCAATGAATTACACCATTCAAATCTATTCCTCTCTCAACAATCTCGCATCCTTCAAGGTCAAACATCTCAAAAGACGAGTCAATGCTCCTCCAAGTACGCTCGTTAAGTGAATACATGTACACACCAAACGATATTGTGGTAGAGTAGTCATTCGTTGCGTACGCAACCTTCATGACCTTATAGTCATTAGACGCCACGTCAAACCCAAACCAAAAAAAGGACTTCTCCGGATAATAGTCATCACTAATAGTACAATGTGGTATTTGAATCTCCAAAGATTTCCTCACAGATGAATTCCACACGACAATCGAATTAACATATCGTCTGTAGCAAATTATGCCATTACAACAGCCCACTATGTAGTCATTTTCCGCGTTTCTGAACTCCAAATGCTTGACAAACTTATCAGTGTCCGCGTATACACGATATTTATCGGAATCATCGCCATTTAAACGGTACATCAAATACTTTGGTCCTTGAGTACGGTGGTGATTAAAATGGGAAGAAACGAAATTAGGGTTCTTAATCAAAGAATACCACAATTTGCACACAGACATGAATCGAAGCAGAGATTTCGCAGGCAATCTTTTGAGAATATTAACGATCAATTCCTCGGGAAAATAGACATGAGAACGTATACGATTTACGTCAGACATGTTTGTATCTGAAATTAAAACTAGTAGAGTCAACAAAACCTGATGTTATGGCACACAAATTGAACAAGAATTCTCAGAAATTGAGGAGAAATTGCTGCAATTGATGCTTAGAAAACCCTAGCTAATCTTGACAACAAATTGGAGAATAAATTATACACTCCGTACTTGTTTTCCATTTACCTTGTTTAATTAAACTTTTTTTTTTTTTTTTTTTTAAGTGACATTTGTTGTAACGGAAGCAAAGAATAAAGAGAAAAACAAACAACAAAGAAAGAACGCACAGATTTTACCCAAGGCCTAGACAAAACCCTAGCCCAATATCAGGTAACAGATACCGTTTGGATCGGGCGAGACCCCCGCCCGCTGACCGGGCAGCGGGAGCCTCGAATAGTCATAGTGGCAACAGACAGATTTAAGGCATATATATCTAACATCATTTTCTATTTCATAAGTGACATTTTCCTTAATGGGCCAAAACGGAACCAATTTGACCCGTCTTAACCTTACGGCAAATCTTTTGGTACTTATTGATGAAAAATATAGAGGGAGCGATTAACTACTTGTACATTTAAAAAGAAAAAGGAATGACATTTAACTACGAGTACACATGACCTAGCTCGGTCTGTTATACTAGGATAATTGAATTTTCCTGCTGGCAAAAAAAAAAAGAAAAAAAAAAAGAAAAAAAAAAAAAAAAAAAAAGGAATGAAATTAGCCGAGATAAATCGAAGCAGAGATTTTACACTCAAGTTATCCTCGTATAGCCTCTTCACAGTATTAAGCACTTTCACTTAGCTTTCGCGAATGTGAGATACAAATCGTGTTTGACACGACATGACACTTCCAAAATTCAAATTAGACCAAAAACCTGAAAATTTCGGACTTAAGCCTGTAATTCCACGGATCGTAAATGGATGCATATCACAATCTGAGGATAATTTTTGAAGAATTACTATTGCAGAAAAGGGAAGATGGAGCTTCAAAACTTCAACAGCCATTACAAAGAACGATATAAACACGTTAAAAAGCGTCACAAGAATACAAGATTACTAGGCACAAGGGATCAGACCGAAAGTAACTTCCCTTTCCATGCAAGCGAAGATGCAACAAACTAGAGTACATGACTCTGACGCAAAACACAGTCACAATTTCCGTAGGCACAATCTACTGGCTACTGTAAGTTACTACGGACGTGTTTTCAACATGTTACTCCGTATTTATTAACTTATCAAACTATGAAGTACACTAAATTTCAGAAAACTTAAAAGTACGAACGGGGAAACATTGGATGTGCAACTTTGCCTTCCTAGTAATATTAGACAAATGACTGCGAGTACTAATTCAAAAAGAAGGACAGATTTTCCATGTAATCGCCTACATAGTACATTATCTCGGACGATAAGACTTCAATCTTGTCATACTGGTAGTTCGAAGAAATAACAAACCCGTTGTCTAGCTGCACCACTATATCGCCGTTCGCCCTATAATTCAAAATCGTCACTGCACGACTTTTAGGTGTACAGAACTCGTTTATCCAACATCCTTCGTCATATTCCAGCACCCAAAGGCTAAAATTCGTAAAATCCTCATGGAAAGCAACGAGATGATTCTCGGATCCTCTCTTCACCGTCATAAGTTCAACACGATCAAGTAGGAGGGGTACATTAGAGAAGTCTAATACATCCAGAAGATGGCGATTGTGCTGGACATACTCTATCTCCATCGGAAGTTTAAACGTGTTGAACGTCTCGTCCGCCAAATTAAACGTCAAAACTGATTCAGGCACGCTACCCTTAAAACGACGTGTCAGAGCAACCCAATGAATCACACCATCCAAATATACTCCTCTTGCATCAATCTGACAGCCTTCACGCTTATACATCTCAAAAGACGAATCAATAGTCCTCCAAGTACGCTCGTTAAGTGAATACATGTACACACCAAACGATGTTGTTTCTATGAGATCAGACGATACGTACCCAACCAGCATCACCTTATAGTCATTAGACGCCACGTCAAACCCAAACCAATAAATGTACTTCTTGTCATAATCCTCATCACTAACATATTCCGGTTTTTTAATCTCCAAAGACTTCCTCACAGATGAATTCCATAGGACAACATCTCCTTTACAATTTCTGTAGCAAATTATGCCATTACAGCAGCCCACAATCCAACGATTTTCCACATGTCGGAACTCCAAATGCATGTCAAAGCTATCGGTGTCATTACAACAGCCAACAATCCGATGATTTCCCGCGTTTCTGACCTCCAAATGCATGTCAAAGTTATCGGCATCCGCATATACACGATATCTATCAGAATCATCGCCTTTTAAGCGATACATTAAATACTTTGGACCTTCATTGCTGTGGTGATTAAAATGTGAAGATATGAAATTAGGGTTCTTAATCAGAGAATACCACAATTTGCACACAGACATGAATCGAAGCAGAGATTTCACAGGCAATCTTTTCAAAATATTAACGATCAATTCCTCGGGAAAATAGAAATGAAAACATGAACGATTTACAGACATTTTTTTTTTGCATCAAAATTTAACACCAGTTGAATCAACAAAACCTGATATCATGCAATGTAAAGCGGATTGAAGAAGAATTGTCGCAAATTGAAGAGAAATTGTTGCAATTTTTTTGTTAGTAATTAACCCTAGATTTGCTGAAAACCCTAGCTAATTTGGGAATAAATTTGGGGAACAATCTGAAGTGCCGCTGAGAATTTTCACTCAAAAAAAGGATTTTTTTAGGGTAAATTTCAATTAACCCTTTATAAGAGGCATTTTTATTTCTAAATCAACACTAACATTGAAATTGAAATATGTTATTTAAAAAGAGAATATTTATATCCTTAATAAGGAATTCACAAAAAGTGTCGACATTTTTAGACATTGGTGGTTGTAACTTTAAAGAAGCATACCCTATAATTAAAGGTGGTCGAGTAGGGTAAGGTCGGACCAGGCCCTCAGTCGGCTGCAAATATAAGCCAGGCTGACCCTTTGGAGGAAAGGGTCGGGCCTACAAAGGGCCGAACTCTGAAATTGAGGTCCTAGTCCGGCCCTTAGGCAGGTCTAAGAGGGCCGTTTAAATTATTTTTTTTATTATTTTTTTTAGCGGGCCTGAGAGGGTCGGGTTCCAAAAATTGGGCCTGAGCCCGACCCTTAAGTTTTGGCGAGCCCAACCGGGCTTTGGAGGGCCGGTCAGGGCTCCAAAAACACGGCCCTCGACGCGACCCGGGCCAAGCTGGCCCGTGAAGATGGCCGGGTCTACCTATAATGTTTTTATGTAAGAAAATTTGACGTTGAGAGTGATTTTAAAACAAAAGTGTCTTAAAAAAAAGTTATGTTATAAAAATAACATATAAGGAGATTATTTTGACAAAAAATGTTATGTTATAAAAGAGGGTTATGTTTAATTTACCTTTTTCTTTAATCGTGCATGTAGTAGGCTTTGAGTTTTTCTTTTTTTTGAACATATTGTACATTTGTATAGTAATTTTAAAAGCAACAAAAATAAGAACTAACTAGTGTTGAACCCGTGAAAAATCACAGGATTAATTTAAAATTAAATGTATTTAATAAATTCTCAAAATCAACGTGTAAAATTAATCTACATGTCACTTAATTATTAGTGTTTGATTAATGTACATAAACTCGAAACAAATTAATTTTACGTGCCAAAATGTGTTGAATGTTTTTTTTTTCAATGCTCTGAGGTCACAAGTTCTAAAACCTATCCAACATACAATATAATTTAAACTAGCGCCAACCCTAGGTGAAGTGGTGATTGTGTGTAGCGGTTGTACGTGGTTCACTTGTGCCTAGAGGTGGCCATGGCTCGGGCTTTCATTGGTAAGACCCAAATTTAACCCGTTGGTCATAATTTTGTAAAGGAGAGGTCCGACAGGCTATGCCTTAGAATCAAGTATCGGGTATGACCTATTCCTTAGACAGTCGGGTCGGGTCGGGCTAGCCGACACAAAAGGCCAGCTCTACTTCTGCATGGATACCCCACCTAATTTAATAAATTTAGAAAACTTTGTCCATCTTTTTTTTTTATGTAAAATTAGAGTATTATTTGAATATATGTTTATAGATTTTTTTTTTAAAGTTTTTGAGTTTTTAATATGATTTTTTTGATATATATGGAAATTAATTTGTGAAAAGTAGAAAAAAATTAAAGTGTGTAAAAATATGATAAAATGGGTCTCTATTTATAGAGCATAAAAAAAATAAGACCGTTGGCGTAATTTGTTTATTTTTCTAATATGTAAATTTTAAATTATACTCCGTAAATGTTACAAACTTTGCATAAAAAAAAAGAAAAAAAACTGACAAGTAAGTGAATGACTAGTGTCCACTTCCCCAAGTTTTGTGAGGTAGGTTTACAGTGAACCTTGTTTGACGGTTGGGCAAACATTTTTTTAATATTTTATTATTATTTACTTGGTACGGAGTATTAGTTTCCCTATTTTTTGCCCTTCCTTTTCCCCTCCAATAAACTTGGTCTAACTCGAACTTGAGGTGATTAAATGCGGGTTTAAGTCGGGTATGAGTCGAACACACGATGATTTTTTAGTTTATAGAAAAACGTGTGTAAGACGAGTTTATGGACCGAGGCATTGTAAATTTTTTGAAAATGTTTTATGGGCCGAGCTTGTTCATGATCATTATTAGGGCCAACATTTAAACGGTCCAATCATATGGACCGAGTTGACTTGTTGGGGTGGTCAATTATAACTATACAAAACATTTGGCGAATACTACAGCAATTCTACACTTGACCTCAAGATTTCTAATAACGTTAGAACCACCACTTACCAGTGTGCTAACACCCAGCCAACAAAATTTTCGATTAACGCCAGCGGCCAGACAATGGTGAATTGGCGATTGAGTGTAATGGTCGCGGCGATGGTCATTGTAGGAAGGAATCAATCGCAAAGAGGTTGGCCACCAATGGTCTACTCATACTCATGCATACATATATTGTGGCGAAATTTGAGTCATCGAGGTAGAGGTGGCCAACTGTATGAGCTAACCAAGCTCAATCCGTCTTTGCAGCCTCTAAGCCTGGCTCGGCCCGTCTTAGACAAGGGTTCGACCCAGGTGGTAAATTTGAGGTCCAAACCCGGATGTCCCTTTATAACCGAAGGGTCAGGGACAAGTGTGTGTTCTAGCCAGTGCGACCCAACTGTTTTTGAACAGTTTGGGCAAAGAGTCGGGCCAAAGTGGGTGTTTTCAAAAACTCCAGCGACAATGCAAAAAACCAGCGTCAATGCGTAAAACACTAAAGATAAGTCACAAGGGATCAGGCTGAAAGTAACTTCAGTTTCAAGCAAGCGAAGATGGCAGCGAGCAAACAGGAGTACATGAGTCTGAGGCGATACGTAGTCGCAATTTATAAGTTGATTCATGTTCTTAAGGTTTATAAAAAGTTGTCACCTATTGTAAGTAACCAAGGACTTGTTTTTCGCGATAACTTGTTTTTCTGCTAAGAAGTTTTGTCACCTCATGGTAAACGACAAGACAATTCGTGGAACCTCTCTTCACCGTCATAAGATCAACACGATCAAATAGGTGGGGTGCACTATAGGACTATTCTTTGTCCATAACATCAAAATTTTGCTCGACATACTTAATTTCATCAGGAAGGTCTAATGTGTTGAAAGTCTAGTCCGCCAAAATTAAACGTCAAAATCGGTTCAGGCATGTCCCGCTCAACATGACCCGTCAGAGCAACCCAATGAATCACACCATTCATATATAATCCTCTGTCAGTAATTTCGCATCCTTCACCATCATAGAGCTCAAAAGACGAGTCAACACTCCTCCAAGTACGCTGGTTAAGCAAAAAAATGTACACACCAAACAGTGTTGTTGTCATGAAATCATCTGTTGCGTACCCAACCTGGCAACCCACATCACCTTATACTCGTTAGACGCCACGTCAAACCCAAACCAAAAAATGAACTTCTCCTCACAATACTCATCACTAACAGTACAAAGCGAGATAACTCGGCAGTAGGCACAAGGGATCAGACCGAAAGTAACTTCATTTCCAAGCAAGAGTAGATGCAGCAAAGTGGAGTGCATGACTGAAACTCTGAGAGGCAAAAAGTAGTCGCAATTTATAAGTAAATTCCCGTGATTGAAATTTATAAGTTCCCCTACTGTAAGTAACTAAGGACGCGTTTTCCACAACTTATTTTTTTCTTTACTTATTAAACACTCGTACACTAATCTTCAAAAAACTTATGGTGTAATACTTAACGACTGACTTAAGACAACTTCACACTAATCTTGAAGTACTGACTGCAAAACAATTAGATGCATGCATCTTTGTCTTCCTAGTAATATTAGACGAAAGACAACGAGTACTAATTCAAAAGTAAAGATAGGTTTTCCATATAATCGCCTACGTAGTACAATTTCTCGGAACATAAGACTTCAAGCCCTTCATTCAAGTAGTTAAAAGAAATAACAGGCCCACATTGTAGCTTGACCACTATGTCGCCGTTCGCCCTATAATTCAAAATCTTCTTTGCATAATTTTTACTCGTATAGAACTCGTTTACCCAAACGCTTTCCTCATCTTCCAGCACCCAAAGGTTCAAACTCGTCAAATCCTCATGGAAAGCGACAAGATGATTCTTTGAACCTCTTTTCACCGTCATAAGGTCAACATTATCAAATAAGTGGGGCACACTACAGAATTCTTCAAAATCCATAAGATCAAAATTCTGCTCCACATACTTTATCTCCTTCGGCAGGTTAAACGTGCTGAACTTCTCGTCCGCCAAATTAAATGTCAAAACCGATTGAGGCATGTTACGCTCAACCTCGCCTGTCAGAGAAACCCAATGAATTAGACCATTCAAATATATTCCTCTCTCAGCAATCTCGCATCCTTCACAGTCATACGTCTCAAAAGACGAGTCAATACTCCTCCAAGTACGCTCGTTAAGCGAATACATGTACACACCAAACGATGTTGTTGTCATGTCATCATCGGATGCGTACACAGCCCATATGACCTTATAGTCATTAGACGCAACGTCAAACCCAAACCAAAAAATGAACTTCTCATCATAATAATCATCACTAATAGTACAATGTGGCGTTTTAATCTCCAAAGATTTCCTCACAGATGAATTCCACACGACAATCGAATTCTTTCTATAATTTCTGTAACAAATTATGCCACTACAACAGCCCACTATGTAACGATTTTCCGCGTTTCTAAACTCCAAATGCATGTCAAAGTTATCAGCGTCCGCGTATACACGATATTTATCGGAATCATCACCATTTAAACGGTACATCAAATACTTTGGTCCTTCGGTACGGTGGTGATTAAAATGGGAAGAAACAAAATTAGGGTTCTTAATCAGAGAATACCACAATTTGCACACAGACATGAATCGAAGCAGAGATTTTGCAGGCAATCTTTTGAGAATATTAATGATCAATTCGTCGGGAAAATAGATATGAGAACGTAAACGATTTACGTCAGACATATTTGTATCCAAAATTAAAGTAGTAGAGGTAATAAAACCTGATATTATACCATACAAATTGAAGAATAATTGTCACAAACTGATGAGAAATTGCTGCAATTGATGGATAGTAAACCCTAGATTTGTTGTTGAATAGCTGATTAACTCCGTACTTATTTTCCGTTTACCCTAATTTTCATTTTATGAAAACTTAGTTCAATACAAATTTTACGGCGAGACCGTCTCAAACTATGAGACAATAATTCATAGTTACTTTTTTTTTTTTTTTTTTTTTTTTTTGGAATAGCCAAAAGGCCAATTCATAGTTACTTTTTAATAATAATACTTACGTTACTTTTCATTTTGAATAATAATTACGTTACTTTTCATATGTAATGCAATTACGTTTACAGAAATCATGTTAATTATATACTCCTCCATCCCAAAATCATTGTCCCCTTCCTATTTTGGAATCATTTAAGGGATGGTAATGAAAATGAGAAAATTTTGAAAATCATTTGTTAAAACATACTAAAAGCAGAAAGGGGATAATTAATTTGGGAAAAAATAATTTAATGGATAGGAGACAATTAATTTGGGATGGAGAGAATATTATTGAATAATGGTGTGTCTCATACTATGAGGTAACCTCATATTAGAATTACTCGAGTTTGGTCCGAGTAAGTAGTATGTGATCGGCCAGTTCAAAGGGTAAAGCAGCTATCAACGGGTAATGCAAACAGTAAGACGCACAATATTATCTGAAACATGCATGGATGAAACATTTAATAATTTCCGATCCCGACATTTTGTAGGATAAACTACTGAGTACAGAAGTAACAAATGTTTGACACGGAAGCTTGAGCTTCAAATTGTTACACACAGTACAATGGAGTCGATGACTCCTAAGGCAAAGCATAGACTACAATCTAGACGGAATACACTCTTACACTATGAATTGTCACGATACACTTCAAGCAACCAAATCCCAAGCAATAGATATGTGGTTCACTTAAGTTATCCCCAACATAGCATCTTCGCAGTATTACACATTTCTTGGCTTTTGTGACGCATGTGAGAAAACCTCGTGTCTAACACGACATGACATTTCCACACCTCACATTAGACCAAAAAATTGAAAACTTTGCACAAAATAGCAGCACGGGACACCCCAACACGTCTCCCAGTAACACATGTATCAAGTCAAAACCCGATTCAAAGTAAAACAAGGCCCTCCACATAGGTGCCTACAAATTCCATTATCTTGGACGAAATACACATCAACCTCCTACCAGTGTGGTCCCGTGTAAAAACATCTCCGTCATGCAACTTTACCACTATATCACCATTCGCTCTAACATTCAGAATTATATTAATAACATCTTCACTTAAATGAAACTCTTTTCTCCAAGCGCGTACTACGCCCTCTTTTATCACACCGAAATTCAAATTCAACGAATCGTCGTGTAAGGCCACAAGACAATTCTTGGAACCTCTCTTCACTGCCTTAAGATCAACATCATCTTCTAGGCAGGGTACCCCTAAGTACTCTTCTAATGACACGTTCTCATCAAAAAACTGCTCTACATACAGTATCATTTTCGGAAGGCGAAACTTCTCAAATGTCTCGTCTGCCAAATTAAACGTCAATATTAATTCAGGCATGTTGCGATCCTCACGGTATGTGTCAGTTACCCAATGGATCACACCATTCAAATACTGACCCCTACGCCCTATCGCGTATCCTTCACCATTAAACATAAACGAAGTGTTAACTCGCCTCCAAACATGCTCATTAAGCGAATAAATGTACACACCAAACAACCTTGTTTCCGAAACCTCGTTCGTCGAGTACACAACCCACACCACTTTATAGTCATTAGACGCCACGTCAAAACCAAACCAATACGCGACGTATTCCCTTCCATAATTAATACTATGTGGCACTTCAATCTCCAACGATTTCCTCAGCGATGGATTCCACAAAACAATATCATGGTCAAAGAGACTTAAGAAGCAAATTACGCCATTACAACAGCCTACAACGGCAGAAACTCCTGTGTATCGAAACTCCATATGCCTCTCAAAGTCATCATTGTCCTCATATACAAGATACTCAACGTAGTTGTGGCGATACATCAAATAATTAGGTCCTTCATTGCTTTGACGATTAACATGCAAAGAAATGAAATTAGGGTTCTTAATTAAAGAATACCAATGTTTGCACACAGACATAAATCGAAGCAGAGATTTCACAGGCAATCTTTTCAGAATATTAACGATTAATTCCTCGGCAAAATAGACATGAGAAAATACACAATTTACATCAGACATGTTGGAGCTAAAATTTAACACTGATTGAAGCAACAAAACCTGATATTATGCCGAAATTTGCAGAGAAACTGTAGCAATTGATTGTTCGAAACCCTAATTTATTGTGTTGAATTGCTGAAAAGTGAAAACCCTAGCTAATTTGGGGAAAAACTTGAGAACAATTTCAGCAGAAAAGAATAACTTCACTTGAGAATAAATGAATGATATAATTTCAACCATATGGGCCGAGTTTGGGTTGGGTTGGGTTGGGTTGGAAGGCTTATCCGAAGCTGGGCTTTTTGGGAAGCAGTTATGAGCCGAGCCTGTTCTCAGTTAGTCGGGCCAGCATTTTGGAGGCCCAATATTATGGACCAAGCTGGCCCGTTGCAGCGGCTAACTATCGCTAGTTCGCTACACAAATATTTCGGGAACCCTGGCTCAACTGTACCAACTATAACTAGTCTATAAGAGTTAAAACAACTCGTTATCAGTTTATCGAATTGCTCGTGGGGATACTTTATCATTTATACTCTATGCAATGACCGTTGTAAGTAGGGGTTGGTGGTAAAGACGTTGGCCAACAATCGTTGGTAGGGGATTCACCGGTGACCGAGTAAATACTGACCAATGCTCGCTCTAGGCAACTAGCCATCAAATTGGTCATACTGCCAGTGTGGCGACGTTTACGCCATAGAGTTAGATAGAGGTGGTCATAAGTGTCGTTGTACGGCCGACCTAGGCCGCACTACCTCCATGGCCACAATTTATAAGGCTCGGCCCGGTCTTGAAAAGCCTGACCAGGCCCGCCTTAGGCAAGGGCTCAACTCGGGTTGTGATTTTTGTGGCCCAAACTTGGAGGCCCCTTCGCTTTCAATTTTCTTTTATATCTGATGGGCCTGGCTTTGAGTTGTAGCTGGTGCGACTCGACTCTCCTCTGAAAGGGTCGGGGCCTAGACTGAGCCATATAGGCCTAGGCGGCTAGTCCTCCAGCGAGCCGAGCCAGTGACTCAGCTCTTGGCAACCTAAGATTGCAGACACTGAGTCACGGGAGAGTTCAACATTTATGAAATGACTCGGCCCTACTATCTCAGGAAAAGTAAAGAGAGAGCTTCAAAGTTCAAACCTTCAACAACTAGGCCTATATGGCTCAGCGTAGGCCCCGACCCAAGATTACAAAACGCAAGATAACTAAGCACAAGATATCAGACCGAAAGTCACTTCATTTCCAAGCAAGCAAAGATGCAGCAAACTGGAGTACGTGACTAAGGAAAAACATAGTCGCAATTTATAAGTAGATTTCCTTTATTAAAGTTTATAAGTTGTCCGTTGTCGTCGCCAACAATAAGAAACTAAGGACATGCTTTCGTAATCTTTTTTTTCTTAATTTATCGAACACTCAAGTGCAATAACCGTTAGAAAACTTCAGACAACTTCAAACTTCAAACTTCAAAGTATGGACGAGAAGACGTTAGATGCAGCATCTTTGCCTTCTTAGACTCTTAGTGGATAATAGACGAAAGAGTACGAGTAGAAGTACTAATCCAAAAAGAAAACTAGATTTTCCATGTAATCGCCTACGTAGTCCATTTTCAAGGGCGATAAGACTTCAAGCCTGTCATAACAGTAGTCTGAAGATATAACAAGCCCGCAGTGTAGCTGCAGCACTATGTCGCCGTTCGCCCTATAATTTAAAATCTTCGCTACACTATCTTTACTTGAATAGAACTCGTTTACCCAAAAGCCTTCATCATGATCCAGCACCCAAAGGTTCAAACTCGTAAAATCCTCATGGAAAGCGACAAGACAATCCTTGGAACCTCTATTCACCGTCATAAGATTAACACGATCAAATAGATGGGGTACATCCTCTTCTAGTTCTATGTCCATATGATGAAAATCCTGCTCGACAAATACTATCTCCTTTGGAAGTTTAAACGTGTCAAACTTCTCGTCCGCCAAATTAAATGTCAAAACTGTTTCAGGCACGTTATGTTCATCATCATCTGGCAGAGCTACCCAATGAATTACACCATTCAAATATATTCCTCTCACGGCAATCTCGCATCCTTCACAGTCATACATCTCAAAAGACGATGCAATGCTCCTCCAAGTACGCTCGTTAAGCGAGTACATGTACACACCAAACGATGTTGTTGTCATGTCATCATCTGTTGCATACACAGCCCATATCACCTTATAGTCATTAGACGCCACATCAAACCCAAACCAAAAAATGAACTTCTCGGCATAATACTCATCACTAACAGTATACTCTGGTAGTTTAATCTCCAAAGATTTCCTCACAGATGAATTCCACACGACAATCGACTTCTCTTTATAATGTCTGTAGCAAATTATGCCATTACAACAGCCCACAATCCGATGATTTCCCGCGTTTCTGACCTCCAAATGCATGTCAAAGTTATCTGCATCCGCGTATACACGATATCTATCGGAATCATCGCCTTTTAAGCGATACATCAAATACTTTGGTCCGTCCTTTCTGTGGTGATTAAAATGGGAAGAAACGAAATTAGGGTTCTTAATCAAAGAATACCACAATTTGCAGACAGACATGAATCGAAGCAGAGATTTCACAGGCAATCTTTTCAAAATATTAACGATCAATTCGTCGGGAAAATAGACATGAGAACGTATACGATTTACGTCAGACATGTTTTGTATCAAAATTTACACTAATTGTAGCGACAAAACCTGGTATTATGGCATACAAATTGAAGAAGAATCGTCGCAAATTGCGCCAAATTGTTGCAATTGATGGTTAGTAAACCCTAAATTTGTTGTTGAATAGCTGAAAACCCTAGCTAATTTGGGAATTTCGGGAAAAAAATTGAGCATATGAACACTGAATTGACTTCAAAATTAAATATTTTACAGCTTATGGGTTAAGTTCGGGTCAGGGCGGACTTCATGGGCTTAATTCGGAGTATAGTTGATCAAATACGGGCTTAGATCGGTTATGACTTATGAGTTGGAAGTTGGATGATTTTTTCAGTTCATGGACTAGCGAGTTTAGGACGGGTTTATTGAGTCGAGCCATTGTAAAATTTTGAAAATGTGTTACCCGTCGATTCTTTTGCAGGCCAGACAGATCAAGTCAGATAAGCGAGTAGGCTCATCAACTCGTCTTTGTGGCCTATTTTGTCAAGGCGTGGCCTGGCTCTTCAATGCTTAGCTCGGCCCGCTTTAGACAAGGGTTGGACCCAAGAGGGTGATATACATTTAAATATAGGGTGATATTTTCAGAATTTCAGCGGTAAGTGCTTGGGTCGTAAGTGGATGCAGTTTCGGAATCTCAGTATATTTTCGTAGCACTACTATCTCAAAAAAAGCGAAGATGGAGCAAAGCTTCAACAGCTATTACAAAGAACGACATCAACAGGTAAAACGTCACCAGAATACAAAAGCAAGATAGCTAGACACAAGGGATTAGACCGAAAGAAACTTCATTTCCAAGCACGCGAAGATGCAGCAAACTCGAGTACATGACTGCCTACTGAGGCAAAATGAGGACGTAATTTATAATTCGATTCCCGTTATTAAAATTTTAACGTAGTCATCACCTACTGTAAGTTTTCAAGTTATCAAACACTAAGGTGGAATAAATTTCAGAAAATTTCATACGTAAGACTTACTTAAGACACTTTAGACTTCAAACTTAAAATACGAGCATATAAAACATTAGGGGGGCGTTTGTTTCGCGCGTGGGTTTGGGTTTGGAATCAGGAATCATACATGAGTGGTATGGGTTTGGAACTCGATTCCTCATACTTGTCGTTTGTTTCATTTTCAGCTGGAATGAGGTTGAATTTGATCAAAGTTGAAATAATCTAAAATATACCTCTAAAAAAATTATTTTTAATATTGTAAAATCATATGAAAGATATTTAATCAAATAAATATTTAAAAAGTCTCATTACAATATTAAATATATAAGTTTTTGATACTTTTATTTTATTTAAATTGATACAATGGGTATCATTTTCATACTCACTTTCCCCCTAAGGTATGAGAAACCCATACCTTGAGGGTTTGAGCTATGACCGTATGCGTATCAAACTCATGTTTTTTCCAAACAAACACAAGGTATGGGTTTAATTCATTCTAAACTCATACCTCATAGTTTTATTCTTTGAAACAAACAACCCCCTAGATGCATGCATCTTTGCCTTCCTAGCAATAGTAGACGAAAGATAATTTAAAAGGAAAACTAGATTTTCAATGTAATCGCCTACATAGTCAATTTTCTCGGACGATAAAACTTGAATCCTGGTACACCAGAAGTCCACAGAAACAACAACCCCGCATTGTAGCTGCACAACTATATCGCCGTTCGCCCTGTAATTCAAAATTTTCTCTAGAAAACTTTTACCTATATTGAACTCGTTCCACCAACCGCATTCGATGCCCTTTTGTTCCAGCACCCAAGGGTTCAAACTCGTCAAATCCTCATGGAAAGCGACGAGATAATTCTCAGAATCTCTCTTCACCGTCATAAGATCAACACTATCAAATTGGATGGGTACACGAAAGAACTCTTCTACATCCATAAGCATTGGCGGATGCATGTGTATGGATGTGGGGTCCTAGGACACCATATCGTAAATTATTTCGGTTTATTTTATTCAATTTTAGACTTAAGAAATTATTTTTAGTATATTTATACATAATAAATTTTTGAAAACTAAATTTTAGGACCCCATATTAAATTGGTTCTGGGTCCGCCACTGTCCATAAGATCCAAATTCTACTCGACATACTCTATCGTACCCGGAAGGTTAAACGAGTCGAACGTCTCATCCGCCAAATTAAATGTCAAAACCGATTCAGGCACGCTGCGCTCAATGTGAGCTGTCAAAGAAACCCAATGAATTACCCCATTCAAATATATTCCTCTCTCAGCAACCTCGCATCCTTCACCTAAATATGTCTCAAATGACGAATCAATACTCCTCCAAGTACGCTGTTTAAGCGAATACATGTACACACCAAACGATGTTGTTGTCATGTATTCATCCGATGGGTACACAGCCCATATCATCTTATAGTCATTAGACGCAACGTCAAACCCAAACCAAAAAATGAACTTCTCATCATAATAATCATCACTAATAGTACAATGTGGCGTTTTAATCTCCAAAGATTTCCTCACAGATGAATTCCACAAGACAATCGAATTCTTTCTATAATTTCTGTAACAAATTATGTCACTACAACAGCCCACTATGTAACGATTTTCCGCGTTTCTAAACTCCAAATGCATGTCAAAGTTATCAGTGTCCGCGTATACACGATATTTATCGAAATCATCACCATTTTAAACGGTACATCAAATACTTTGGTCCTTCGGTACGGTGGTGATTAAAATGGGAAGAAACAAAATTAGGGTTCTTAATCAGAGAATACCACAATTTGCACACAAACATGAATCGAAGCAGAGATTTTGCAGGCAATCTTTTGAGAATATTAATGATCAATTCGTCGGGAAAATAGATATGAGAACGGAAATTAAAGTAGTAGAGGTAATAAAACCTGATATTATACCATACAAATTGAATAATAATTCGTCACAAACTGAAGAGAATTTGCTGCAATTGATGGATAGTAAACCCTAGATTTACAAATTCTACGGCGAGACCGTTTCAAAGTATGAGACAATAATTCATAGTTACTATTTAATAATAATAATAACGTTGCAATTACATTTGAAATAGTAGTTATAGATCGACAGTAATATATATAGTGGTTAATGGTATGGTTAAACCTAAATATGGTCACAAGATATAAAAGGCGTGTTTACAGAAATCATGTTAATTATATTATTGAATAATGGTGTGTCTCATACTATGAGACGACCTCATATTAGAATTACTCGCGTTTGGTCTGAGTAACTAGTATGTGATCAGCCAGTTCAAAGGGTAAGCAGCTATCAACAGGTAATGCAAACGGTAAAACGCACAATATGTAGCTATCGACAAAGACGATTATACTTTTGTACTTATCAACGCTCTCATACACCCACTTTTTCATTTCCAGATCGCATCAGCGGGAACATTCACTTCCTGCATTTTTAAATTATCAACCTGAATATTATCATCGACTTTTATTTACATCTGCATGCTCTTCTTATTTTAAGGGACAAATCAAAGTATAGATAGCATCCAAAAAACAAATCGGCAATGTTATCTGAAACATGCATGGATGAAACATTTAATAATTTCCGATCCCGACATTTTGTAGGATAAACTAGTGAGTACAGAAGTACCAAATCTTTGACACGGAAGCTTGAGCTTCAAATTGTTACACACAGTACAATGGAGTCGATGACTCCTAAGGCAAAGCATAGACTACAATCTAGACGGAATACACTCCTAGACTATGAATTGTCACGATACACTTCAAGCAACCAAATGCCAAGCAATAGATATGTGATTCACTTAAGTTATCCCCAACATAGCATCTTCGCAGTATTACACATTTCTTAGCTTTTGTGCCGCATGTGAGAAAAACCTCGTGTCTAACACGACATGACATTTCCACACCTGACATTAGACCAAAATATTGAAATCTTTGCACAAAATAGCCGCACGTGACACCCCAACACATCTCCCAGGAACACATGTATCAAGTCAAAACCCGATTCAAAGTAAAACAAGGCTCTCCACATAGGTGCCTACAAATTCCATTATCTTGGATGAAATATACATCAACCTCTTACCACTGTGGTCCCGTGTAAAAACATCTCCGTCATTCCGCAGCACCACTATATCACCATTCGCTCTAACATTCAGAATATTATTAACATCATCTTTACTTAAATGCAACTCTTTTCTCCAAGCGTGTACTACGCCCTCTTTTATCACACCGAAGTTCAAATTCAACGAATTTTCGTGTAAGGCCACAAGACAATTCTTGGAACCTCTCTTGACTGCCATAAGATCAAAATCATCTTCTAGGCAGGGTACCCCTAAGTACTCTTCTAATGACACGTTCTCATCAAAAAACTGCTTTACGTACAGTATCTTTTTCGGAAGGAAAAACTTCTCAAATGTCTCGTCTGCCAAATTAAACGTCAATATTAATTCAGGCATGATGCGATAGTCAGAGTATGTGTCAGCTTGCCAATGGATCACACCGTTCAAATACTGACCCCTACGCCCTATCGCGTATCCTTCACCATCCTTAAGCATAAACGACGTGGTAACTCGCTTCCAAACATGCTCATTAAGGGAATAAATGTACACACCATAATATCTTGATTCCAAAACCTCGTTCGTCGAGTACGCAACCCACACCACTTTATAGTCATTAGACGCCACGTCAAAACCAAACCAATACACGAGGTATTCCTTTCTATAATTAATACTATGTGGCACTTCAATCTCCAACGATTTCCTCAGCGATGGATTCCACAAAACAATCACACTTTTAGAGAGACTTAAGAAGCAAATTACGCCATTACAACAGCCTATAACGACAGAAGCACCTGCGTATCGAAACTCCAAATGCCTCTCAAAGTCATCATTGTCAACATATACACGATAATCATCGTAGTCTTCGCGATACATCAAATAATTCGGTCCTACATTGCTTTGACGATTAACATGCAAAGAAATGAAATTAGGGTTCTTAATTAAAGAATACCAATGTTTGCACACAGACATACATCGAAGCAGAGATTTCACAGGCAATCTTTTCAGAATATTAACCATCAATTCCTCGGCAAAATAGACATGAGAAAATACACAATTTACATCAGACATGTTGGAGCTAAAATTTAACACTGATTGAAGCAACAAAACCTGATATTATGCCGCAAATTGCAGAGATTTGTAGCAATTGATTGTTCGAAACCCTAATTCATTGTTTGAATTGCTGAAAAGTGAAAACCCTAGCTAATTTGGGGAAAAAATTGAGAACAATTTCAGCAGTTCAGCACTTCAGTACTCATCAGTAGTGTAATAAAAGATAAATGAATAATATCATTTCAACCATATGGGCCGAGTATGGGTTGGGCCGGCCCTAAGCCTGTTCCCGGTCAGTCGGGCCAGCATTGTGAAGGCCCAATATTATGGACCGAGCGGGGCCCGTTGTGACGGCTAACAATTTTTTGTGAAAATTAAAGATTTTTTTTTTTTAATAATATTTTCATTACGAATGTAATATATCAGGTACGGATACGGATATGCAAAATGTTAATAGATAGAACAAAAATTTAATGTTTCAATGAGTGAAAATAGACGTTTAATAGGGTTAAAATGAGGTATTGATGAGAATTTTGGAGAAAATGTTTATATTTGATAAGAGTTTTTTAAAAAAAAATTAAAAAAATGTGGGAGTTTTTAGGAATGTGTTTAGAAGAGGTAAGAGATAGCCATTAAAAATGTGTTTAGAAAATGTCCACCTTGAGCAGAGCAATGATCCTCTCCATTTCTTTTTGAGAAATGGAGGGTCCATTACTTATAGACAGTTGTGATTAAATGTGGACTCGATCGAAGAGTTGTAAATTTATTTGAAAATAAAAAGGTAAATGAATGAGATTAATATATATAATAAAGTAATATTTTATGAGAGGAAATGGAGAGGATCCATTTTACCTTGGGCAATGGATCAACTTGGGTTGTGATTTTTGAGGCCCAAACTTAGATGCCCCTTCACATTCAATTATCTTTATAACTAATGGGCCTGGCCTGGACCTAGTTGTAGCCGGTGCGGCCCGACTTTCCTCCGAAAGGGTCGGGCCTAGGCTGAGCCATTAAAGCCTATCCCTCTAGCGAGCCGAGCCGGCCTAACTCAACCCCTGACAACCTCAAATGAGACACGTAAGACACGAGAGAGTTCAAAAATTTTCGAGATGATATACAGATGATATTGAAGGGTGATATTTTCGGGATTCCAGTCGTCGCAGTCGATATTTACTCAGATTGTACATAGATCATATTCACAATCGGAGGACAATCTTTGTAGCCCTACTATCTCAAGAAAAGTGAAGAGAGAGCTTCAAACCTTCAACAAGTATTACAAACATCTACTACAAAAGCATGATAAACTAGGCACAAAGGATCAGACTGAAAGTAATTTCATTTCCAAAGCAAGCGAAGATGCAGCAAAATGAAGTGCATGACCCTGAGGCAAAACGTAGTCGCAATTTATAAGTTTATTAAAGTTTATAAGTTGTCGTTACCAACTGTAAGAAACTACGGACATGTATTCCTAATCTTATTTCTTTTCTTGACTTTATCGAACACAGAAGTGCAATAAGTCAGTAACCTTTAGAAAACTTCATACTTAGGACTTCGGACAACTTCAAACTTAAAGTACAGACAAGAAGACATTAGATACATTCAACTTCAGACTTCAAACTTTAGACTACAAGTACTACTAATTCAAAAAGAAAACTAGATTTTCCATGTAATCGCCTACGTAGTCCATTTTCAAGGGCGATAAGACTTCAAGCCTGTCATAACAGTAGTCTGAAGATATAACAAGTCCGCAATGTAGCTGAAGCACTATGTCGCCGTTCGCCCTATAATTTAAAATCTTCGCTATACTATCTTTACTGGAATTGAACTCGTTCACCCAAAAGCCTTTGTCATGATCCAGCACCCAAAGGTTCAAACTCGTCAAGTCCTCATGGAAAGCGACAAGACAATCCTTGGAATCTTTCTTCCCCGTCATAAGATTAACACGATCAAATAGGTGGGGTACATCCTCTGTTAGTTCTATGTCCATATGATGAAAATCCTGCTCGACAAATACTATCTCCTCCGGAAGTTTAAACGTGTCGAACTTCTCGTCCGCCAAATTAAATGTCAAAACAAATTCAGGCACGTTACGCTCATCATGATCTGGCAGAGCAACCCAATGAATTACACCATTCAAATATATTCCTCTCACAGCAATCTCGCATCCTTCAAAGTCAAATATCTCAAAAGACGAGCCAATGCTCCTCCAAGTACGCTTGTTAAGCGAATACATGTACACACCTAACAATGTTGTTGTCATGTCATCACCGGATGCGTACACAGCCCATATCACCTTATAGTCATTAGACGCCTCGTCAAACCCAAACCAAAAAATGAACTTCTCGTCATAATACTCATCACTAACAGTATACTCTGGTAGTTTAATCTCCAAAGATTTCCTCACAGATGAATTCCACACGACAAACGATTCCTCTTTATAATTTCTGTAGCAAATTATGCCATTACAACAGCCCACAACCCGATGAATTCCCGCGTTTCTGACCTCCAAATGCATGTCAAAGTTATCGGCATCCGCGTATACACGATATCTTTCGGAATCTTCGCCTTTTAAGCGATACATCAAATACTTTGGTCCGTCCTTTCTGTGGTGATTAAAATGGGAAGAAACGAAATTAGGGTTCTTAATCAAAGAATACCACAATTTGCAGACAGAC
This sequence comes from Dianthus caryophyllus, assembly GCA_023091065.1. Lineage (NCBI taxonomy): Eukaryota > Viridiplantae > Streptophyta > Magnoliopsida > Caryophyllales > Caryophyllaceae > Dianthus > Dianthus caryophyllus. Next base: position 29,047,374 of record CM041529.1, read on the forward strand.
ATGAATCGAAGCAGAGATTTCACAGGCAATCTTTTCAAAATATTAACGATCAATTCGTCGGGAAAATAGACATGAGAACGTATACGATTTACGTCTGACATGTTTTGTATCAAAATTTACACTAATTGTAGCGACAAAACCTGATATTATAGCATACAAATTGAAGAAGAATCGTCGCAAATTGCGATAAATTGTTGCAATTGATGGTTAGTAAACCCTAAATTTGTTGTTGAATAGCTGAAAACCCTAGCTAATTTGGGAATTTCGGGAAAAATAAAATTGAGCATATGAACACTGAATTGACTTCAAAATTACGGAGTAAATATTTTACAGCTTATGGGTTAAGTTCGGGTCAGGGCGGACTTCATGGGCTTAATTCGGAGTATAGTTGATCAAATACGGGCTTAGATCGGTTATGAGTCGGAAGTTGGATGATTTTTCAGTTCAAGAAAAAGCGAGTTTAGGACGGGTTAATGGGCCGAGGCATTGTAAAATTTTGAAAATGTCCGAAGCAGAAGACAATATTTATGGGCCAAGCTTGTTTGCGACCGGTTGGGCCAACATTTAGATGGCCCAACCATATGGGCCAAGTTGACTTATTGTGGTGGTCAATTATAGTTATACAAACATTTTGGGAATACTACGCCAATCCTAGGCTCAACCTCGACACTTCTAGTTATGTTAGAACAACCACTTAGGCCCTTGCCGGTTTATCAAGGTGGTCCAAATAACTATCGATGGGTCATACTCATACATGCAGTGTGGCGTAACTTAAGTCATAAAGGTAAAGGTGGCCAATTCGTACGGGTTGATCGAGCTCAACTCGTCTTTGTGGCCTCTTTTGTCAAGGCGTGGCCTAGCCCTACCTCAGCCCTCCTTAGACAGGGTTAGACCCAAGTGGTGATTTTGGTGGCCCAAACCCGGAGATTCCTTCATAACTAAAGGAAAATGATATTTTCACTAGGCAACAAGCTTCTTCCATGGGACTGCAACACCAATCGACTAAAATGTTTGAGTTATCTATGAAGAAAATCCCGTGGGTTAGTTCATAACGCCAGGGAAATTATGTTTACACATAACTAAATGATCGGGGATAGGTATGAGTTATAGCTAATGTGGCCGAACTCTGTTTCCAAAAAAAAATTCGGCTCAAAGGTTGGGCCGAAGAGGGTGATATACATTGAAGTATAGGGAGATATTTTCAGAATTTCAGCGATAATTCCTCGGATTTCAAAAAAGGGAAAATGAAGTTTCAAAACTTCAACATGTAGAATGTCACTAGATTACAAAAGCAAGACAGCTAGACCCAAGGGATCAAACATTCAGATCGAAGATGCATCAAAGTAGAGTACACGAGTGACTACTGAGGCAAAATGTAGTCGTCAATCGTAATTTATAAGTAAATTCCCGTTATTAAAGTTTATACGTAGTCATCACCTACTGTAAATTTATGAGTCATCAAAAACTAGAGTACAATAAATTTCTGAAAACTTCGTACTTAAGACTTTATTAAGACCCTTCAGACTTCAAACTTAAAGTACGGACATAAAAACATTAGATGCATGCATCTTTGCCTTCCAAGTAATATTAGACGAAAGACTACGAGTACTAATTCAACAGGAAAACTAGATTTTCCACGTAATCGCCTACATACTCAAGTTTCTCGGACGATAAAACTTGAATCCTAGTACACCAGAAGTCCACAGAAACAACAACCCCGCATTGTAGCTGCACAACTATGTCGCCGTTCGCCCTGTAATTCAAAATTTTCTGCAGAAAACTTTTACCTATACTGAGCTCATTCCACCAACCACATTCTGTGCCCTTCGGTTCCAGCACCCAAAGGTTCAAACTGGTCAAATCCTCGTGGAAAGCAACGAGATAATTCTCAGAATCTCTTTTCACCGTCATAAGATCAACATCATCAAATAAGAGGGGTACTCGAAAGAACTCTTCTTCATCCATAAGATCCAAATTCTGCTCGACATACTCTATCGTACGCGGAAGGTTAAACGACTCAAACGTCTCGTCCGCCAAATTAAACGTCAAAATCGATTCAGGCACGCTACGCTCAATGTGAGCTGACAAAGAAACCCAATGAATTACCCCATTCAAATATACTCCTCTCTCAGCAATCTCGCATCCTTCACACTCATACGACTCAAAAGACGAGTCAATACTCCTCCAAGTACGCTCGTTAAGTGAATACATGTACACACCAAACGATGTTGTTGTCACGTATTCATCCGATGCGTACACAGCCCATATCACCTTATAGTCATTAGACGCCTCGTCAAATCCAAACCAAAAAATGAACTTCTCGGTATAATACTCATCACTAACAGTATACTCCGGAAATTTAATCTCCAAAGATTTCCTCACAGACGAATTCCACAAGACAATCGAATTAAGTTTTCTGTAGCAAACTATGCCATTACAACAGCCCACTATGTAATTATTTTCCGAGTTTCTGAACTCCAAATGCATGTCAAAGGTATCGGTGTCTGCGTACACACGATAATCATCGTCATTTAAACGGTACATCAGATATTTCGGTCCTTCGACACGGTGGTGATTATAATGGGAAGAAACGAAACTAGGGTTCTTAATTAGGTTATACCACAATTTGCACACAGACATGAATCGAAGCAGAGATTTCGCAGGCAATCTTTTCAAAATATTAACGATCAATTCGTCGGGAAAATAGATATTAGAACGTAAACGATTTACGTCAGACATGTTTGTATCAAAGAATTACTCCGTAATACTAATTGAAGAGACAAAACCTGATGATGAGCGTACAAATTGAAGAAGAATTGTCGAAAAATTGCGGAGAAATTGTTGCAATTGATAGTTTTGCTGTTGAATAGCTGAAAACCCTAGGTAATTTTGAGAAAAAATTGGGGAACAATTTATAAAAATAACTTAATTTCAGAAGAACGTAACCACGTTCACTCTATCATGGTTTAGCCCAAACTCAGGCCGGGGTACCGTCTACCCGAAAATAAATATCGAAATATGTGAAATCAAAGACGGGCTCGGGTAGGCCCAAGGGGTTCTATCCTAAAATCAATTGGCAATAGAAGGAGTAGCCCTTAGGCTTTATAAGGTGCACAAAATAAATTGTCGATTTTTTTTTTTTTTTTTTTAGTATTCAATCTTCGCAACGACGAACATCGGTTGGTTCAATCCTGCATTAGAATCGGTCGGCTTGTGAAATAATTAGTGCCTTAGTGGGAGAGTTCAAACGGAAAGCGGCCAACATTTTGAAGGCCGAATCATATGGGTCGAGCTAACCCGTGTGGATGGGCAAATGTGATATGTCAAAAGTAAAGGACAATAATTTTTTGAATAACGAAAGTAACACAACAAATGTGTTGAATGTGTATTTTCAATATTACAAGGTCACAAGTTCAACACCTAGACAATAAGAGATTTCAACACATGACGCATGCGTCCAAGGCGCTCCACCAGCGGTCCACCATAGGCGACTTTAAAAGAGACGATAACACTTCCGTACTCGTCGTCAGTCACATCACTCCACTTTTGTTCTTCATTTCCAGGTTTCAACAGCAGGAACATTTCTGTGCACGAGTTTCGATCTCCTAAATTTCGTTTGTATAATTAGGAGACTTATATCCACGACAAAAATCTACTTATCCGCGGGAATTCCTTGCACAATATCACACAAAAGCGGAATGTAGGTAATACTTTCTGGATTTCAGATGTTATTTCCTCACAAATGTAGATGGATGCATTATGCATATACATACTCAGGACATCGTGCAACACAACTAGAGTTTACCAAAGATGCTAAACCTCATTAGTTGTCGAAGAACAGTACCTACACGCAAAAACGACACCACAACTCGAGAATACCAAAGACGCTAAACTTCATCAGCTGTTGAAGAACAGTATCTACACGCAAAAACAATACAGAGTACTAGACTGCAAAAGTACAGCAACAGCGTTTGGGATCAGACTGTAACTGGTCTCATTTCCAAGCGAGCAATAACGTATTAAACTGGAGTCTGAGACTCTAAGACAAAACGAGCTTTAAACCAGAAGTTTTCTGTCATCAGACGCTTACCCTATTGCCTTCGTCGGATTGTTATATCAGACAGCAGACTATAAGTCAGTTCAGAGTAAAACTAGGTTCTCAACGTACTCACCCACGTAAACCATTTTCTCTGAAGATAAGTATTCCAACCTGTCGCACTTATAGTCCCACGAAATAACAATCCCGTATTCTAGCTCCATCACTAATTCCCCATTCGTTCTAACATTCAAAATTTTCTTTACAAAACCTTTACCCGAATCAAACTCTTTCCTCCAAGAGCGTACTACGCCCTCCCCTTCCATCACCCAAACGTTAAAACTCGTCAAGTCCTCATGCGAAACGACAAGATGATTCTCGGAACCCCTCTTCACCGTCATAAGATCAACACTATCGTCTAACCCCAAGAAATAGTCCATATCCATGTCGCCAATAAACGGCTCCTCTACATACACTATCTCATTCGGAAGGTGGAACGTCCCAAACGTCTCATCAGCCAAATTAAATGTCAAAATTAATTCAGGCATGTCACGGTCCTCGTAGTACGTACACACTACCCAATGGATCACTCCGTTCAAATACTCTCCTCTACACTGAATCAAGTATCCCTGGCCGTTACCCAACACAAACGACGAGTTAACACACCTCCAAGTACGCTCATTCAGCGAGTAAATATACACACCGAGTGATCTCGTTTCCCAAGACTCGTTCGTTGAGTACTTAATCCGAATGACCTTATAGTCCTCAGATTTCGCATCAAAACCGAACCAATACATGAATTTTTCGTCATTGGTACGAGGTGGCACCTTAATTTCCAAAGATTTTCTTAAGGACATATTCCACAAGATGAGAGAATCATCCCAAGGATTATCGAAGCAAATTATGCCATTACAACAGCCTACTTTGAACAATATATCGGGGTACGTGACCTCGATATGCTTTTCAAAGTTTTCAGTATCGGCATACACACGATATTCATAATGATCCACACAGTACATCAAATACTTCGGTCCTTCGTTGCTGTGGTGATTAAAATGGGAAGAAATGAAATTAGGGTTTTTAATGAGGGAATACCAAAATTTGCACACAGACATAAATCGGAGCAGAGATTTCACAGGCAATCTTTTCAGAATATTAACGATCAATTCCTCGGGAATGTAGATACTCGAACATACATGATTTGCAGGCATTTTGGCGTTTAATTGCAGCATAAGATATAACAAGAATCGCCGCAACAATTGCAGAGAAATCAATTTGAAACCCTAGGCTGCTGTTAAATAGCTGAAAATCCTGGCCATTTTAAGCAAGAAATTTGAAATGTGAGCAGAAATTAATAATTCAGAAGAATTTATTTAATTCAACATAATTGCAGATATAAATGTTACCATTAAAAATGAACTTGTAAACTTTGTATCATGAAATTTTGGTTTGAATTCTAAATAAAATTGTCACACTACTAAATAGAAAAGAGCAGTCGAGTTCATTTTCACAGGAACGCATAAGTTTTATTTTACGGAAAAATGTCTAGACAAGTGACTCGAGTCTTTTTATTTATATATAATGAGCTAAGAACCCAATTGAAGCAACCACTCTTAGGTCTTGCACTAGACCATTTAACGCGTCAGACGAGTTTCATTGCATAAAAATAACTACTTCAAGACATAGCATTATCGACTCAAATGTACTCCATAGTAACTAACTAACTATGTCTATCCTCTATAAAGTAATTACCTTAAACTCAATGATCACGTAAGACGTAAAAATGATCACTTTTTATGCATAAAAACCTGTTTGAAGGTCTTATACAAGTTTTGGTGAAACCCAAAAAAGACGCTGACAAACTTGAACGTAGAGCACATTCTCATGAATCGCCAAACACTTCAAAGTTACAACAAAAGCTGGAACAAAATGACACAAAACGTCTGAGCTAAATCTGCTCCATAGGAATTACACAATTCGTACATAACTTATTATACAGCACTAGCACGATACAACTCCAAATTTTCGGCAAATTTATTTTATACGAACATATATTCTTCATTCCGCAGGTATAGTAATAACAACGCCTCAAATAAGTGCACACCATTGATCTCCCCAATCATTCTCCAAGAAAATCCTTATTTACACCATTCAACTGGAAGCTACATGATTCTCGTTAAATGACTTGTTCGACAGGCTTTTTCGTGTTCCCATTGGTGTTCGAGTTGCCATTTGCCGACTTTCGCAAGGCAGAGGTTCTTTTGACGGAACTTTTGGCTGGTGTCGTCTTGGTTGCTTGATTTCCTGGACAGCAAAAAATTATTGCAACGAGGCAACTGCTTTCACTTCCTTTTCTAATATACTCCGCAGTAACTATTTTCAGTGTTCGACAAAAGTGATGATGAAGCCCGCTAAGCCAATGAAGAGACCGACGTTATCCGAAACGACTCAATGAGTGTGTCAGGGTGTTAGACAGCTTAGACCCAACTAAAAAGGAAAGTTGATGTTTTGGGTATCTACCAAGTGAAACAGAGAATTCAAGTGCATGTAAACTATGTCAATGACTCAAAATAGACAGGTGCAAGTAAGTAAACTGTGTCAACAACTCAAAATAGACGGGTGCATGTAAAATATGTCAACGACTCAAAATAGACGACCCCTTACTCCTTGCTATCACATACGGAGTATTCCACACTTATGAAGACCCGCTTGAGTATAAAACCTAATTCTTGAGGAAACGGTCAAGGACTCAAGGACAGTTGGCTATTAACTTTTTAAGCACGACATTTCCTCTGCAGAAGAAAACAACTAACCAAGCACATCTCAGCATCGCGGATTACTGTAATAAAAAAATTGCTGAGGGCTGGAGGAAAGAAAGAGAACATACCATTACTAGGCAGTGATAGACGTTTTCGAGACTTTGAATCCTGTGCAGTAGCTCTCTCTTTGGGGTTGCTATGGGACCTCACGCCTGCAGAGGCAGGTTTCGAGTTCGCTTCTTCAATGGACACTTCACGAAGTTGTTTGACCTTACTCTTGGCAGTTACTTTATTCGAACCATCAGAACTTGATGGAACAGATTTTTGGGCAGAGGGATTTGTGGTCGGAGACTTCTTAGTAGCTGTTGGTTGTGTCTTAGTCCCATTTATTCCTTCATCGGGTCCATTGTCTAGTAAATTTACTCCATCCTTAGGGTTAATGTCGGGAAAACGGTTTTCCCACGGACGGACAGCCATCCATCTCTCCAACCAGTTCCAACCCCAACTATTTTTATCAGGCTCGAAACCAGAAGAAGCAACCAACTGTCTCGATCCTGCTTGCCACTGTAAAGGCCAAAACCCATTATATTTACGGAACCACTGAGAATATTAAAAGAAACGTACAGCACAAACTGAATGTCGTAGACAAGGATGATTATGCAACATACTCCAGCTTAGTTTTTGTCCGATGTGATAGTAGCTAAGCAGTTTAATAGAGGAAAAAACATTGTGTCTGAACATGTTTTTGCTTTCAACCTTACATCACGATACCTATGAAGTGCCAGAGAATAAAACAAACATCCTACATGAAGTGCCGTCAAAGTGGTATCATACTGCATATATATTGACATTTTCCAAACTACGGAGTAAGTATTTTTACATACAACTGTGGTCTGTGGACTTCACGAATCACGCAATAACGATAAAACAAAAGTTCCTCTCTCTCAAGTGTTAGTTGAATATTGACTAAAATCGAGATAGTCTGCTAGGTGGCAAACAACATGACAAAACTTGCACTTCAGTCGTTCAATAACAATGCAGAATCAAATTAATCACCTTTCGTCTACACCAAATGTATGTAGCAGTTATTTCCTAACTAAGCTCTTATGCACCTCATAGACAATAGAGAGTCGATCAGTTGACTATACCTGATGAGCCAGCGCATAAGCCATGGCCCTTTCACGCTTAGCAGCAGCTTCCTGCCTCTTGAGCAATTTAGCTTGTATTTGCTCCGCAGAGCCAACACGATCACACCATCCTTCCTGAACTCAAATAAAAACGCCAATAAGAAACATACTATAAACCATCTGATCTACCGTTTTATGTGAAACAGATGCATTTCTTGAGACTTTACAACGGTGTTACTACTTTAGATTTCACATGTATTCTGGTGAAAATGTGAAATATGGGCGAAAGAGTGAAGACATAAGAAATTTAACAGTTCAGAGTTTCCATGAGACTACTAAGTGGCCAGCTAGATAATTATGAAACGGTCTCACCGACGAATTTTTGTAGGATGTATAGACGGTTTCAAATGATGATTCATGTTAGCCAGACCCAAACTTTGGGGACTAAGACATTGTTGTTGTTAGTTGGTCATACAATAACTTTATCGTGAGACCTCTCACTAGAGTTTGTAGTTACTCTTTTTTTTATTTATCTTTTTGTTTTTTGTTTTAAAAGAGTTAAACAATAAGTCACACACCGTATCTTAGTGTGAGACATTGAGACAGTCTCTCTAGAGACCAACGGAGTCACATAATAACACGTGCAGATATCAGCAAGCAAGTGCTCATGAATGGAAATTATTACACCTTTAATAAACTTAGAAAGTGGAACTTTCATCAGGCAGCTCTGAAAAATTGCTCCACGCTCAATAAAACCCTCTATGATGAGGTGAATTAAATAAAAATTCTACCGTTGGTTCAAGTACTCACCTCTATTTCCCTGACACGTACATCATTTAAAAGTTGTTGCTGGGCTTTCTCTTGTGCTGTTTCATCCTCCAATGCCAGGCGCACACGTCTTGCCCGCACTCGAGCTTGAACTCTCACTAAAGCTTGCATGCATCGAAGAGTTATTGCAGCCTGTTTCCTCACAGCATGCCCTCTAACTAGCGCTTGGAGTCTTACCAATCCTTTCAGTGCTCTCAAAGCGCGCCTTGCCTGTTTAAACCATAAAAAAAATGACGTTAACTGACTTAACCCTCGATAAGCATCAACATCAGAGAAATGATCTAGGGAACATAGAGCACATAAAAATGACACAATTTTATCAATTCAAGCATGATGTCTTCTTCATTTAACTGATTTCGGAATCCAAAGGCCAACGGAAAACGATTACTGATTTTTATTCATTTCTATCTTTTACTATTTCTTCTCATTTTGTGAGGAAGGGAGCGAGGAAGGAGCATCCGAAGTATGCAAAAACATATAATTTGCAGTACCAGGAATCCTCGGAAAGCAGTTTGAATATAGGTAGCAGCCCATTCTTCCTTCATTCTCCGTTGGTCTTCAGCGCTACATTGTCCCAGAATAGGCGCAGATGGTGATGCAGCAATATCAGAAACTCCAGATGGTTCACTAGTTTGACCATTTTCATGTAATGCAGCGTCATTTATTGACATAGAACCGTTTCGACGATGACGTGCCTGGCTCCCAGCCGCTCCTCTCTGCAATACAAGTGATTCAGCAAATGAATTGAGGAAACTCAAACCGCCAAGAGTTACAAAAAGTAGATACATGTTAAACAACTACGTTGTAGATACATGGCCCTTTTAGAGCTCGACAGGATTTAGGGTTACGGTTACCAAATGCAAAGAGAAACTGACAGAGGAACTATTACGTTCATAAGGGAGTAATGCAGTACCCTAGGATGGAGACAGATAACTACTACAGTATCTCTCTTTCACTCAATTCTAACCCCCCTGACGACCACTTCCCTTCATTTTCTTGATCGATTGAGTTTCAGTATCCAAATAACGACTACTTTCAGTCCAAATGAGTCCTAATAGTGGTAATCCAAGAGTGAATATGAATGTCTCTTCCGCACAATGAATGAATATCACACAAAAAGTCCTCCAAAAATGTAATGGTCCTCGCAGGTTGCAATACACAACATGGCTCAATCAAGCGACAAGCTATGATTAACAATGTTATCAAAGATACCACAAGAGGCATGGTCTCGGAATGTAATCAACTTCACCCACATCACGAACCAGTAGAGAGGCCATTTCGTAGACCCCTCCGCAACTATTTTTAATTTCGAAACATAATATGAAACCCAAAAGAAAAAGAAGTAATTTGATAATCAACTGAAGCAATGTTAGCTGCAACAAGCCAAAAAGCAAGAAATACGCTCAACCTTGCACTCTCTGCTTCACCCTAACAAAATGCCACGGTAAAAGTCTGCTAATCTAAAAGCGGAAGAACTTAATGTCACTATCAAACTATAGCTAAATCAAATCAACAGGAATCCAACTTTTATATGTTATGAAGTAGCAAGAGAACAACAAAAGAAGCTAAGAAGAAGAGAACCAACATTCTCATCTTTCTCTGAAGACAGCGATTTATCCGATTTTTTAAAACCAACTAAAGCTTTTATCCATTTCTTGGGCACACCCATGTCACCAGCCGATAATGTAGTCGTGCCACGCCTGCACAGACAATGTACAGATTCAATGTTATCATACAAATGAACCCGTAAACTAACATGAACAAAGCAAACATAGTTGCTTTACGTAACCACCTTGCATATAGCCATAAAGCTTCTACACGCTCACATTACCGTAGAATACATTTCAATCATCCGAAGAAAACGAGAAAGCTCAAAACTTGCTAGCAGAAAAAGAATGAAAGATCGTGCCAACCATCACAAAAACGCTGGCCGCTGGTAGCTCAATTAATCACATTCTTTAGCGAAATTCAATGCGGAGACTAAGCAGTAAACAACTAATTTTTGGCATTTCACAGACTTATCAAAGCTGAATACTTCTATTGGTCCAATTATTCAAATTTCCGACATTTCGCGAACCAACATGTTCTCTACACCTGTTTAAACACACAATTTTCGACGAAATAAAGAAAAAGCTCAAGTTTTGACTGGTTGTTGAATTTCAGAGGTACGAAAATGAACTCGAAATCATCGACGACAAGTGTTAACCCTAATCAACTAGCTCAATTCAACTTCAAACAACTCAAATTCTACTTAACAATCAAAACAGCTACTAAAAACGCAGAATTTTAAACAAAAACATCATCGAATTCATTCAATTCACACCAAAATCCACAGATCTCTGCTTAAAGTCATCAAAAACACTACAACATCCTTCAATTCAACCAAAAAAACACAGAATTAATCGAATTCACACACACACACACACACACACACACACACACACACACAAAAAAAAAAAAGAGAAAATCAATTAACATCAAAACTAACTAAAATTAACATCAAGGTTAACACTTTAATTACAAACAACTAACCACAACAATGTAATTAGTCAACAAAAATGCCGTAGATATAATAACATCAAAAACTTAACAAAAAAAATTAAAAATTAACATGAAAATTAATAAGCAAAGTAAAAAACACTCACCAAAAAATGTAATTAGTCAACAAAAAAGTGAGAATTATATGATTTGTCACAGAAATTCTGACATTATTTTGGGTGTTTTGGAGAAAAAAGTAGAGAGAGAAAGCAGGAAAAAGTGGTGTAGTGAAGTGAAGTAGTTGGAGTTCACTTTCTCTCTCTTCGAAAAACTTTTTTACTTTTTTATTTATTATTATTATTATTATTTATAATTTTAAATTTAAATATTTTTTGGGGGGTGGAAATAATAAAAATGAGCGGCAGAAACAGCGGAAAGAGTGTGACGCGTCAATGAGTGTGGCCTGTGGGGGGTACTTGAGTTTTGAATAGGGGGTGTGGGGTTTGATGCGACGTCGTTTTGGATGGTGGACTAGTGTCATTTTGTTGAGTTTCTTTCATTTTTGCATGCATTTCTGTATATACCAATGAGTAATGACTCCTTCCACAAAGATTAACTTTTCTTTGTGTAAGTCTTTATGTGAAGCAGATGTCAGTTTCTTTGTAGAACGGCAGTTGAATATTAAGCGAAAAGACAAGTGGAAAGAAAGATGTTCTGCCGCCCTTTGTCTTTAATAATATTGACCGTTCTGTAACAAGTTCTGCTTCATATAATTGTGCTTTTCTTTAGGTATTTTATTTAAAAGTTTGCCTATTAGTAGGTAGATCTGGCCATGAGTCGGGTCGGGTTGGTTCGGGGCGACTAGTCTGTTTGTGCGATTTGAATTGATCTGTTAGATGACGGTCGGGCTGGACTTTTAAGTCAAAGCTCGAGTTCAACCTGTTAATTTTAAATTGGTAAAGGGGAGGCTATCAGGCCTCAAAAGTCGAGGCCCCATTTGCTCATCCTAACAAAGTAACAGGTCTCGTAAGAGCCCGCCCCAACCTGCAAGCAACGGGTTCTCTTACTTATTGGCCCCCTTAAAACACATGGAACGAACCGCTTTCCTATGGACCTATTGGGTCGGTTGGACGCTTGGGCTGACTTTGACCCACACCAACTATAAAATGTATTTGCGTATTAGTTTACTGAAAATCCATGTGACATAGTGGCTAAATTTTCTCATTACGTACAGTATGAGAGGGTAAACTTCATACTTCCTCCGTTTCAGTGAGTTGTTTACAGTTTGACCTTTTTTGTGAGACAGAGGAAGTATCAAAATGACTAACATAAATCGACTGTAACCAATGTTTCAATTATATAGTACTTTGAACAACAAACTAATTACATACTCATAACAAATTCGAATCACCTACCAAATAATTTACGTCCTAATTTAAAATTTACCAAACAAAATCGTTCAAATAATAATATTCTCATAAGAGTCCTAACTCCTAACCAATTCAAATCACCAACCAAATTGTCTTTCCTAAATTAAAATTTACCAAAAAGTCTCCAAAGAACAACCCTATATAAACCCTAAAGTTAAGAACCCTAAAACACACTCTAATTAAAATTTGAAGCCACACAAAGCACACTTCTTTTGTGTTTTACAAAACAAAAAACAAAAAAGCAGGAAGATGTTTGGAAGAGCACCAAAGAAGAGTGATAACACAAAGTACTATGAAGTTTTAGGGGTGCCCAAAACTGCATCACCTGATGAATTAAAGAAAGCCTACAAAAAAGCTGCTATTAAAAATCACCCTGATAAAGGTGGTGATCCTGAGAAGGTAAATTTCATCATATTTATTCATTAATTTGTTGTTTTTTTTGGTGGGTTTTTGATTTTGGTGTGAGGGAATTGTGTTGGTACTTGAAAGATTTAATTTTGATTAGAATTGTTGATGAAATTTGTGTATTTTTAGATGATTGATCTTAGATTGCAGCAATTTGTAAAATTTTTTTAGTGATATATACTGACATTGTGGTGATGGTGTGAGAGAATTATGTTGGAACTTGAAAGATTTTAATTTTGATTAAAATAATTGGAAAATTTGTGTAATTTTTTTGTTTTAGTTTGTGCTGATTTTAGAGGTTTGATCTTAGATTGCTTTGTTTTTAATTTTATGATGATGATGATGGTGTGAGGAAATATGTAGAAACTTGGAAGATTAGATCTTTTGTTAGAAAACATGAGAAAAATGTAAATAATATATTGGGAGTGTAGTTCAACTTGATTAGAAGATCCAGAAGTAGTACACATTCATATCTGTGATCTGTAACATTATGATCTGGTAAGGTTTGTGTCGTTTGGATCGTTGTTAAATTTAGTCGAGTTTTGGCTTCGAGTTTTGGCAACTAGTACTAGTAAAATGGGCACTTCAGAATTTGGATTTTGGATTGGGGAGTCTTTTACTAATTGGACACTATGTTGGAACTTCGAGGTTATGATCGTAGTACACATTCATGTCTGTGATCTGTAACACTATGATCTGGTAAGGTTTTGTGTCTTTTACCAAATGTTCAATATGTTGGAACTTCGAGCTTATGATCGTTGCACAAACAACATGAAAATTTTTAAAATAATTATTCCGATCATCAACTTATGATAATTTCATGTTTCTAGCCTTGTAAAGTGCCCTAGTATGTTGCCAGTACTTTGTACATCCTAGGAACCTATGTATATTCACAAAATATTACCGTTGAAGTAATGCAGTTTGTATAATGTTTTTCTGTAATGACGGGTTGAATTCTGTGCGTGTAGTTCAAAGAATTGGCTCATGCTTACGAGGTTCTGAGTGACCCAGAGAAGCGTGAGATATACGACGAATATGGTGAAGATGCACTCAAGGAAGGAATGGGTGCAGGTGGTGGCGGGCATGATCCTTTTGACATCTTTAGTCAATTCTTCGGAGGGAGCTCATTTGGTGAGATCCATAACTGGTTATTGTAAGATTCCGTTTGTTTCACATTTATTCTAGGTCGCTGGTGTAAATGTTGTGACTGTTGGTGATCAGGAGGTGGTAGTAGCCGAGGTAGAAGGCAGCAGAGGGGTGAGGACGTAGTTCATCCTCTTAAGGTATCGCTCGAGGATCTCTATGGTGGCACAACAAAGAAGCTGTCCCTCTCACGCAGTGTGATCTGCTCAAAATGCCAAGGGTAAGAACATACCTCGGCTTTTCAAATCTTTCCTAAATCATTCTTGTGTTGGAGAAATCTTCATCTACATTGTAATTTCAAAGATTCTCTATTTGATTTAGTGTAAATACTACTAAATGGAATTGAATGGAGTATGGGAGAGTGTGATCTACTTTTTGTTGATTTATTGATTTGATGTGTTGTGCTCATGGCAGGAAAGGGTCAAAATCTGGAGCTTCGATGAAGTGTGGTGGCTGTCGAGGAGTTGGTATGAAGGTGTCAATCAGACGCCTTGGCCCCTCGATGGTCCAGCAAGTGCAACATGCTTGTGACGAGTGTAAGGGAACTGGAGAGACCATCAACGACAAAGATCGGTGCCCTCAGTGCAAGGGGGAGAAAGTGGTGCAGGAGAAAAAGGTTCTTGAGGTTGTTGTCGAGAAGGGTATGCAAAATGGACAGAAAATCACTTTTGCTGGAGAGGCCGATGAAGCGGTATGCTCCAACAACATTTACCTTGACACGTGCTCAGTTATTCTGTTTGACCTATATTTGTAACTGTTTATGGTATGGTCTTCTGCAGCCCGATACTGTCACTGGAGATATCGTCTTCATCCTTCAGTTGAAAGAGCATTCCAGGCTCAAGAGAAAGGGTCACGACCTGTTTTACGAGCATAGTTTGAGTCTTACCGAGGCTCTTTGTGGCTTCAGATTTGTACTGACCCATCTCGATGGCAGGCAACTCCTTGTTAAGTCAAATCCCGGAGAAGTCATTAAACCTGGTTCGTGTCTCGATACTTAATAAGCAATTTTTTTAATTTATATTTTATAAATCTTCAATTTCATCGTACAAATGGGTCAAACTGGTCGGTTGTGGGTTGGGTCAATTGGGTCGGGCACGGTCTGGGTCATTTAGGGTGCTAGTTATTATCGGGTTGAGTTTATACCAATCGGGTCAGTTAGGTCAAATCAGTTTTGCTAGGTCGACCTTCGGTCTTAGATTTGTTGTTAATTTGTGGTTTGTTGTGCCATGAAGATTCATTCAAGGCGATTGATGACGAGGGAATGCCTATATACCAAAGGCCATTCATGAAGGGCAAGCTATACGTACACTTCACCGTCGAGTTCCCCAAGAGCCTTAGCCTTGACCAGGTCAAGGCACTGGAAGGTATTCTGCTGCCAAAGCCTTCAATGCAGCTCACTGACATGGAGCTCGACGAGTGCGAGGAAACCACGCTGCATGATGTCAACATCGAAGAGGAGATGAAGAGGAAGCAAGCGCAGGCCCAGCAAGAGGCCTATGATGAAGATGACGAGCCCCATGGTGGTGCTCAGAGGGTGCAATGTGCGCAGCAGTGATTTTAAAACTCGACGGCCAAAAAGTCGTAACGAGATTAGACTATGTATTCATTTATATCAGCAGATTATGTATTCTGATATACTGCTCGTAGAAAGCTGTTTATTTTGTCAACTTTGTAGTAATTGGGTTCTGGATCTTAATTTTTTCAGGCTGCTGAAATTTTGTCAGCCTGAATCTATGAAATTAAACTCTTTTTTGGATGATAATCAAGTTAATGACGACTATTTACATGCAACATAGTGCCTCTTACGGGTGGATGAACATTTGTGCAGACTGCAAGGTCTGCAGCCTCAGCCGTTTACGTGATTGTTCTTGCTCTTGTTTGCAGATGCTGTGAATGACGAAGACCAGCAGTAGGTGAAATGTAAAGTTGAACTGATTGCACGAACATGATTGATAATTATCAGTTACATCTGAAATCTCTGATAAAACTAATACGACCTTTACTAAATTGTCAGCCGATATACAAATGCCCAACAGTTAGTACAACACAAAACCTACCGTTTTCATCCAACAACACTAAAACTAGACAGCCCAACAAAATGTGGCCATAAACCTAAAACTTCATTGTATATCTCAACCTGAACCGTTAACTAATCAGAGCGTTGAATCTCAAAAGAGATAAGACTCAGGTGCCAAGTTATCGGCATTTATGGGTTTCTTCTGCTCAGTGTGATCAGCAGCTTCTTGGTTCCCGTTAACACCGTCGTTCTTTGACCCAACTGTAGAGGCAGCATCATTTACACCAATTTCTGTATTCGGCCCGACACTCTCAGTCGCAGGGTGCACTTCAGCTCCTTTCTCAGTTTCTTCCAAAGATCGTTCTTCCGTCACTTTAGAATTCTCGGGCAACGGAACATTAGCGTTACCAGCTTCTGATTTATCTTCTACAGAACTCTCGTCTACATCACCAGCATTTTCTTCTGGTTTGTGAACATCCTCTGGTTTTGTATCTTCCGACTTTATCTCCTTTGCATCGGAAATACGCTTTTCCACCGATGCTTGATCCAATTCCTCAATCTCATCAGCTTTCCCCACAGGATTGTCAACAGTATCTTGCACTTCTACATCTTTCATCTCGATATCTTTAACGGCCTCGGTATTATCAGCAGGTGTTAAATCGTCTGCTGATCCATTTTCTGCATTGGCATCCTCCTTTTTCTGTTCTCCCTTCTTAGAACTCGATCTCTTTTGCTTTTTCGATGAAGGCTCGCTTTCAGGTGTCTCCGCTTCCTTAGGTTTGCTGCTTAAACGGGTAGAACGTCGCGGCGTGTCACCTGTTTCCATTGAGAGCACAATGACAATTCATTGGTTTAACTAATATTCTCAGAAATAATTGTAAAATCAACTCTCCTAATATATCTCTTACATTAACTACTCGATATAAAAAGTCGAGAATTAGTACCTGTTCCCCAGTCGAACTCTGTCGCAGACGGGCCTCCAGAATGAGACTTGAGATACTGATCCAACTGCCTCTTGTTCTTGATCTCTTCACCTGTGGGTGCGATGAACACAACGTCATTCCTTCGAGGAGTTCCACTTTTCTTCGGAATCAACTGCTCACCAACAAGAGTTTCATTATACACCAGGAGTTAATAGGAGTAAGTCTCATATAACGGTCTCATAATAGATTAATGCAAGACTATCTCACAATTTAGACAAAGTATCACGAAATATCAGAAAATAATCACCAAAAATATTAAAATGATTACTTAATATAATACTAGTGACAATCATCTATAAAATGGTTACAAAAATTCTACTAAAAGTCTAAAACTATTAGCAAAACAAACAGCTTCAAATGCCACTAAAAGTAGTACGGATATCATATACACCGTAAATGGCAATAACATTGAGGCCAAGAAAGCAGGATCTAAAGAAACCTAGAAATAAGATAATCGAAACGGTTGGCAGTCTGCTGGTGGTAGCGGGAGATAATGACATGTGCGTACTGTATCTTCAACTGGACAGGCGTAGAGAAGCGAAATGTGGCCATGCGCCAATAGTCTCCAGTGTGTGTAGCATCGCACACAATCTGTGGGAGATCATATTGAGCCACGAAGTCATCGGACAGCACCAGATTAGTGTGAGACACAACAGCGTACTTTTCTGCAACTTCCTCGAGTTCATAGTTAGCATGACGAAATGTCACAGAGAAGATTGAGGGTATCTCACGCAGCGGCGCAAAGCGACTGGTTGCAAAAGGAGCTAAACTGTCGGCTTTTGGGTAGATCCAGTTGCGTGTGGACACATTGTTAGCAAGAGTGCCGTAAACAGCACAAGTGCCTAAACCTGTGAGCGCCACAGATTTCAGGGGTACAGACTCGTTGAAGTATTGAGCGTACTTCTGCATAACTATTGAAATCTGCTGAAACCAGTCGATTTGAACAGAACCATCTTGGCCTTGGAACCCAAAAAGTTGAGCATAATTAACAAGAGCAGATTGGTCAGGGGCAGCATCGATACGGGTGAAGCCGCAGTGAAAAGCGGAGCTCCAAAAACCGTAGGCTGCATCGAACAGAGAGCAACAAGTATAGAGAGAACCACAAAGCTGCGGTCCTAGTCGTTGGCGAATGTTGCCAGCGGATTGGGTGCGGTTAAAAATGTTTTTATACCACAAAAACGTGGCATAACGATTATTTTGGACCTCTGCATGATTGCAGGTCGCAAAGTAATAGAGTTGGTCGAGTATGATCGCAGGAACAGGGATTTGCCTGACGTAATTGTCAGTAGCGCAGAAATGTTCACCAGACCAAAACAGCGAGAAGTTGGGCAACGCCGGAAGGATACAACCGATACGATCAACTTTCACAGCAGCAAGAGCTTGGAAAAACGGGACGAGAGGTCCAGGAATCATACATTCATCGATACGGAGATTTCTCACATAATCATTCAGTATGGGAATGAACGCAGCACCATAGCCAGACTTATTAAAAACTCGGATAATCATGAAATTCCAAAGCACAGAGATATAAAGCTGAGAGACGATGGGGAGCCAAGCAGGATTTGACTTCAGAAAGCGGTCAGTGGTGTTCATCATACCGTCGCAGATGCCTAGAACATGAAAAAGCATCTGCGCATCAGGAACGAAGTAGTGGGGGATGTGACGTTGCACAGTATGCATAGGGCACACTCCAGCAAGTTCAAGAAGTGCAGGAGCACAGGATGAGGATGAGCCACTGTTGTACGCCACTGAGACGGGTCCACGAGGGACGCGACTGCGGCGGAGAGGTTCAGGGGCATCCCGTGAGATAGGTGGTGGTTCGTCAAGTTTGTTGAAATTCATGCTTCAAAATCTCAGTCAATTATTTTGTTGTAATCACTTTAATACCGGCATGATAATAGGAGTAATTGTTATTGATTTTAGTTAATAAAATTAAAATTAAGTGGCTAAATTTTAGGAATTAGTTTATTAGCTAGCCTTTCAGCAACTCTCTGTCTCTATCGCAATCGAGTTGGACAAGTTATTTTCTCTTTGAACTTTTTTTTTGTCGATTTGGTCTTACCAAAAGTTATAAATAAGAACATCTTATATAAGAATTTTGAGTATTGACATTGAATCATTGATAGGAGTAAATTTTAAAAACAATGACAGGAGTAGTCGTAGGACATCCACTGTTCTAATAGTACTCCGTAATATATTGTACTCTATTAAACATGATAAATGTGCAGTTTATTTGAGTATTGACATTAAATCATTGATAGATTACTACTCAAAGGACCTGTTCTTTCCAGCTTATTTTCAAAGACATTTCGCCTGGGCCACCACTTCACTTCGCCTGGGCCTATCTGGCCAAAGACAAATTTATGTTATAAAATCGAACTTCATTCGATTCAGTTCCTATCTGGCCAAATTTGGCTTTGCTCTAAAAAGTCCGAAAAAACAGGTCCAAAATTGACATTGATTGACCACTAAATTCAAAATACGGAGTAGTAACAACAGATAACGCCACTAAAATATGACCCGTCTACAGCGATCTCATTAAGACTATGAGACCACCTTAATTTTTGTTACTACTTCTAGAGGCTAAACAATAATTTTCATTTCTTAGAGGGTAATTGAAGGCAAACCATATACAAAAATGTCGGTCAATTGGAACTATTTCAGCGAATTGTTTACACTTTGACTTTTTTGTGGGGAAGATTTGAAAGAAGTGTAAACAAATGACTTAGACAGAATGGTAGTTTGAAATTATCACTTATAAAAAGACACAATTGTAATAAACGGACCCTTCCGATTTAAACTCAAATCAGTGGCAGATCTTTGTTGTGTTGGGCCGGAAACCTAACCCCCTCATCGGTGGCGGGATTATTTAATCCAATATAAGAGGTCACGAGTTCAAATCCAAGTCTACTCATTTACTACCACTGTAAATTTTTCCACCGACAAAATCACTAAAATATTTTTTTTTAACTTATATAAACGAAATATCCAAACCACAGGCATTTACCAAAAATGAGTACGTCTAAATTCAAAAGATTATCGTTTACATTCAAAAACATCGACAATAAATCGTCTTCAAATTTTCGATGATTCAAAATTAATCGTAGTTCCCACGGTATGAAACGGTTTCACAAATACGCCTAAAAAAAAAAAGAACTTCTAACACAGCACGACCAAAAAAAAAAAAAAAAAGCATAAAAAAGAAACGACGTCGTAAAGAGGGGGAAAGAGAGAGAGAGAGAGAGAGAGAAACCTTCTTGGACCAGCCAAGAGGAGCAGGGAGATGAAGAGAAACGACGTCGTTTAGAGAGGTAGCTTCGTCAACAAGCTTCATTTCAACGTTATCCATTATTCTCAAAAACCTTTTTCTTTTCTTTTTGAATTTTGTTTTAACAAGAAAATGAAAATGAAAAAGAAAAAGAGAAGAAGTTGGCGCTATTGAATTAAATGTAGTGAGATAATTTGGGGGAGATTTTTGTTTCTCTCAGATTTATCTGTTTTCTCTCTCACCAGTCAGTCAGTGAATTACATACACCTCGTGGGGAATTAATTTGTAAAAGTGAAGTCATGGACAGCGGACGTAACCAGGATCTATGTTAACTGTATTGGATATGCTGTCTTCACGTCCGTGCAACGTGTTGCCTTTTCACCGACTTCTTTTCTTCTTTTTGGGAGTTGTACACTAGTACGTCGGGCAAAGCCCGCATACGGGAATGTCGGTGGGGTGGGTCAATGCTGATTCCGTTTTACATCCATCTTACTTAGTGGTGATTTTTTTGGAAAAGAGAAAAGATTAAAAATAATAAAAGTTAGAAATGATTGGATTGATGACTTAGGTGGTGATTTTTTTGGATGGGAGAAAGTAAGTGGGTCAAACTAATTAAAGTGAGATTAAGAGTGAAAATGGATGGTGATTTAGTTAGTGTGATTTTTGGATGGGGATGGTCTTAAGGTGGAGGTTAGGGATATTTTAATGGGTCGTGGAGTAGAGGTGGATCCCAGGTGTTGTGAAGCGGTGGTGGATTTCATCAAAACACCGCCCCCTGCTTATATCCGCCTTATTCATATCCTTGAAAATATCAATACAATTTTAAAATTTAAACAAAGTAATATTCAATACTTTGAATCGGTTATTTGGATTGTGTTTTCTATGTGGTTATGTCGTTATTGAAAATTTTCAATAAAAAATTATTTAAATTTACGTTACAAATGCGATTATATGAGGCAGGTCTTGGGTAGGGAGGAGGATACAGGTTTGGGGCGGGTGGTGGAGCGATGGTGGATCTAAAAAATCCGCCGTTAGACGGGTGGTTATCCGTCATGGGTGATGGGGCGGAGATGGGTTTTTGGTGGTGGATGCGGTGATGGAGATCCTTCCCCCGTCCTCACCCCCGCTCCACCCCAATAACATCCCTAAGCTAAAGTCTATGGGGTTTACCAAATTTTAAAGGTGGATTAAGCTCTCCTTATGATATGGATCGGCTTACTTGGAGTCTTAGATGATATGGCCCATGTTTGTTTTCTATTTAATAGGTACTCCGTATTAAGTTAAATTTATGGGTGCAATTGAACTTATAATACTTAGATTTATAGGAACTACATTCATAAAAATTGAATTTATAGAAATATTTTGTACTCATAAAAAAAATCAAAGTGTAAATAATTTATTGAAACAGAATGGGTATAAACTATTAAAATTAAAAGTGTAAGAGCTAAACTAAATTTATGAAAAGGAGCTGAATTTTTAAAGAAAAGAGTCCTTACTCTATCCATTCTAACATTTTCTTATCGTTTTAATATGACACGATAATTTAGAATTGTAAATCTTGTGGATGAAATTAAAGTATTAAAAACTATAAGTAAACAGTGTGTATGAAATTGGTAGAAATTTGACAAAAATAGAAATGAAAATAAAATGATTGGTTTTTCATTTAGGAAAAATGGCAAAAAAATATTGGAAAGTAGGAAGTATAATTTTTAGATAGTGATTTTTTTTTTAATTAAAGGCCGAGTATAATTGTTCTACAAAATTGTTTTGTTATAATTATGGTTTATGATTGTGTAGCACAAAAAATACTCCACTATAATTTCAATATATCAAAATTGCAAAGTGCAAATAACAGTTTTTAAACAAAATATTTAAATGTGCTACGGTGTGAAGAAAGAAACAAGTTGGTGAATTGTAATTTGTTATGTTAATGTCGCAAATGAAAGAGAGTACAAACTACGGAGTACTTCGTATTAATTACTCGGATCCGTACTTACCATATGAGATGATCTTTTTTTTTTTTTTTTTTGTTTACTTATAAAAAAAAAACTAGTTTAATACTAAAAGGAATTAATCGTTATCTTCCACTTTTTCTAAACATAATTTTAAAATCTACCAACTTTTTAATTTTTTAAAAAAAAATTCCACCTTTTTTCAAAACATTTTCTTTAAAATTTCAACGAAACCTCATTTTAACCTTATTAGGAGTAAATGTTTATTTTCACTCATGAAAACATGAAATTCTCGTTTTATTTTTTCACATTTTGAGTTTTAGTGCACGATAGATTACACTCGTATTCTCGTAATAAAAATATTTTAAAACAAATCTTTAATTTTCACAAAAAATTGCATTTTAATTGGAGTTTCTTAAGAAAATACTTATAAAAGATTTTATGAAAATTTATAAAATGTGAGAGTTTTTAAAATTGTAGTTATAAAAGATGGAGAATATCATATTACCCAAAAAAAATTTACCATAAATTATTATACTATATAAAATTTTATTTTAATGTTTGAGTAGCTCGAACATTGGCTTTAGGCATTTTCTCTGCTGACTCTGCCTCTTCTTATTGTTAGAGTATATAAAATTGATCTTGGGCCTCCAACCATCAGCTTAAGCTTTTGGTTGAGTTGGTTTCTGACATGGTATCAGAGCCTTGTGACAAGAGGTCACGAGTTCGAATCTCACCGCCCTCCCTTTCACAGTGGATTATTTCGCACCAAGTATGGCGGGCCTGACACTTACCCTCAAAAACAGGATCACTTGAGTCCTTAAAGTGATAACCATCTTTTACCCAACTTAGTCTCTACGAAAATACTTACTCAGTTACTTGTTGAGTGTTGTCCGTTTGACTTACGCGGCTACGCTTTCGACATGATCGAGGCCCTAAGTCACCCTTCGTCATCCTGGACGACCTTGAGAAAGAATTCTTAGGTTTTTGGGACATTGGATTCTCGCCAATGTTTACTACTCAAGTCGACGTTTCTTCTCCGTTTTGTTCATTGTCGGTTGATGCCGCTACTTCCCTCTATACGAAATGCACCCCTACGGGCCCTACTGATAGTTTTTTACATCCCACAACTTTGGCAAACCACTTAACCTCATTTCTCTTTGATGCAAGAGTACTCGATCAGTGAACAGATACACACTTTTAAGAGTGGCTGCTTCTACGCTCTAGCCATACCTCCCTATCTCTGCACCTTACCTCCTTTGCATTGATCGGTTATTTTGGGGGACTTAGCTGCTGATCAGGGATGTTTCCCTCTCGACGTTGAAGCTCATACGATAATAGCCGACAAATTTAAGTCTAGTAATTTCAATTTAAAATTATATCTAGCCATGACAAAAATATAGGTTTCAAAATAAACTTAAATAATGAGAAAAATAAAAAATAAAAAATAAAAACACATTTATTCAATCTTACAACATTTCGTACCACGACGTATGTAGTACAACGAGAAGGACAATTCGAACATGTTACTGCTATGTCAAACTTAACAATTAGATGGAGACATTCTCGATATTATCGGAACTAATTATCATTAAAAGATCATGGACACAAATCATACCTAAAAATTAACAAAGCATAATAAAAGAAAACCCCACACTATTGATACTACTCAACTACTTCGTACATTTTATAATTACAAAACGTCAAACTAAATTGAGCAAGTCTTGTGAGACGGTCTTTTATAGACCACTACCATACACCTAAATATAAATACGAGTATGATTTAAAAAAAAGGGTTTTTCTACGGTATACCCCTGAGGTTTACCGTTTTCTATGATATACCCTCACTTTTTCAATATTCCATGGTGTGCCCCTAATCTTTAAAATTTGTCTATAATATATCCCTGGACTTCATATTTAGTCTATAAATTAACCATCCTTAAACCCTCTTTAGCTATATTTCTCCCGAGTGTCCTCCATTTAACTTCTTTTCTTATCAATTAACGTCAAGTGACCATATTAAATAGAAGTTTCTGAAAGCCACTCTTAATAACGCTTTTTTAGCATGAAAAATAACGTTTGTTTCATAAATCATTAAATAACTTTAACCGCGGATTTATAATCGTCTAATATATAATTAGACATGTTAATGTGTAATCGAATGCTATTATAAGCAAATGAATTGGTTAATACGCAAACGGTTGGATTAAAAAGTCATTTAATAGCTTAAATAAACGACTGCTCAACGATGACTAACAATTTGGTCATAACATGCACAAATTTTAAAGTTTTGAAAAGACACCACTGGAATATCAAAAGGTGAGGCTATATCATAGAAAACGGTAAACCTCAGGGGTATACCGTAGAAAAACCCTAAAAAAAAAAAAAGACCGACTTTTTTTTTGGTGACGAGAGGTTTAGTCCCCCGGACCCAGGCATTCCAGCGTCACCACCTGAACCATGTAAACCACCCCAAAGGGGGTGCCGAGATACCGCATGTAATTGCACATCCGTGGGTCTCGAACCTGGGACCTCACAATTTCTGTGATTGCAAGCTTTGGGGTTGCCCAAATCTACCACTAAACTGCAAGCACTTTGGTAAAAGACCGTCATTTTAATGAACTAAATTTACTACTCTTTGAAAAAACGTACACCTCTAAGTCTCTAACCTCAACTACCACCGTATCCATCTATTACTACTCCGTATATCACAACTACTTTGACAAGTCACAACTACTCGTACTTCATTTCCCAACAAAATTCCCCCTCACAAAACCCCCACCATTTCAACCCGAAACCGAACCCATGACCCGACCCATGAAGCTCCTCTCGGGCCTACTCCTATGCCTTGCAGTCTACTGCGGTGTTGACCCGTTTAACCACAGCGCAATATCCGGGTTTCCGGGCTTCGTGTCTCACATGGTGGACCTACCCCATTGGTCTGATATACCCGTGAAAAATGACCCGCATAACTTGCTTCAGAAGTCCGAGGTTAAGTTTACGGGTCAAATACAGGGGCCCGAGAGTATCGTGTTTGACCCGATGGGCCGTGGCCCGTATACTGGTGTCGCTGATGGTCGGGTTGTTTTTTGGGATGGTGTTCGTTGGGTCGATTTCGCTTACACTTCACCTAACCGGTCTGTTTTTTCATTACGTTTGTTTTTTTGCACGTCGTTTTTTGGACGGTTACAATTGAGTGAAATGGAGGAAGTATGATTAATACGAGTTTCTGTTGACGAAAAATGTTTTGATATTTTTGGCAAATTTTGAGAGTAAATTTGATGAAATTACTCGTGTACGTCCAAATTTTGAGTCTATAATAATGGTGTTTCGTTAGTTACTACTCGTATGAATTATGATCACAAATTATTAATTATAGATATAAATGGAAATGTATGTACAATTTTAGAAGGAAATCATGTGTTATTGAATGAAACGGAGGAAGTATTATTTCTAGGAGTTTATGTCGACGACAGATGCTTTAATGTTGTTGCGTTGTAGCGTTGTGACTACTGACTGATTGATGAATTGTATGTTACGATAATATAATATGGAGCAACGTAGAAAAGAAGTCGGACATTCAAATTAAACAATTTGAACGACGACCAATTTGATATTTAGAGTTCGCGTGTTCTCTAAACAATGTGATACTCAGTGCGATCAGGCTATTATTTGGATTGATAATACGGAGTAGGTTTTTAGTTATGTTTATAGGTAACATTCTCGTGAAACGACGACCTTATCAATTGAACTTGCTGATCAAACAACGGAATTTGTCTCCCTCTTTTTCCAAACAAGGGTTAAAGTTGTGTAGTCAAGGTGGTAGTTAAATAAAACGATAATGTCTTAGTTGTGGTGAGGTTGCGTACATCTGAATCGTTGGTTGGCTACGTACTTGAAATTTCTGATGAAGCGTAAGAAGTAGAATCGTCACCAATGCTACAGCCTAGACGTAGATACTTGACATACTGTTGTTTCGTTGTGTTTATCGTGTTGCATCTTAAATGTTCCTTGCTATTGTTTTTCTTGACATTGATGTGTGTATTGCGTACGTTACTGCGAAAAGAAGCGTGAAATCGTGGATATCATCCTTAGTTTCCAGAATTGTCGATATAGAGCATTATAATTTTAATACGTTGGCTTAACGACACTCAGTAAGGCCGTCTTCTGACGAGTTTTGCATACATGATTATGGCGAGTTATATGCAGTGATATGTTCACTTGACTAATGACAATTACTGGATATATTGCATGCTAATTGTGCTATGTAACTATGTTGTTGTAGAACTATACTCTGTATCGATTATGGAATACGTTTTTGAAACTACAGGTCTGCGCTCTGTGACCCACAGCCGTCTCCTTTGGCCTATCTGAAGAACGAGCACATCTGCGGTAGGCCACTCGGCCTTAGATTTAACAAGAAGACAGGCGAATTATACATCGCAGACGCATATTTTGGATTGATGAAAGTCGGTCCAGAAGGCGGTCTCGCAAAGTCTCTTGCAACTGAAGCAGAAGGCGTACCTTTCAAATTTACAAATGACTTGGATATAGACGAGGACGGGAACGTCTATTTTACTGACAGCAGCACCAACTATCAGAGAAGGTAATCATTCTAGTTTTTAACTTGTCAGTTGTGTTCGTCCACGTGAACTTCTATAACTTATCTTTACGTTTGTGCATGTTGTGTTAATAGTCGCAGAGCTCTAGCTTTAATACAATGGTTTGTTTCAGGAACTTCTTGCTGTTAGTTTTCTCAGCAGAGGATACTGGTAGAGTGTTGAAGTACGATCCTGTAACGAAAGAGACGACTGTCCTCGTGCGGAACATTCAGTTCCCGAATGGCATTACTCTGAGCAAAGACGGCTCCTTTTTCATTTTCTGCGAAGGTTCAATTGGCAGGTATTCTATTCTATTTTCAACTTCCCCTCGATATCTGAACTATCTATCGAGTTTTACTCTTGGCATGGATACAAGCGAATGTTGTGATAATGACCCATAATATTAATACGGAACTACAAACAGGCTGAGAAGGTATTGGTTAAAAGGCTCAAAGGCGGGAACCACAGACATATTTGCTATTCTGCCCGGATTCCCAGACAACGTGAGGACTAACAAAGATGGTGATTTTTGGGTGGCCTTGCACTGCCGAAGAAGCAGTCCCAACTACTGGATGTCGACACGTCCAAAACTCCGTGATTTTCTGCTACGACTCCCCATTAAAGCGAAGTATCAGTTCATGTTCTTCATCGGTGGGTGGCCTCATGGAATTGCTGTCAAGTACAGCCCTAAAGGCGACATTTTGCAGGTTTTGGAGGATCGTTCAGGGAAAGTTGTGAAAGCGATAAGCGAGATCGAGGAGAACGATGGAAAACTCTGGATTGGTAGCGTCTTAATGCCCTTTATCGCTGTTTACGACTTGGGCTCGACCACTTAAGATATTGGATCCGTTGCTTTCTAAACTTCGAGTTGAGCCCTCGTTTCTACGTTTGCATTAGATATCTATGGATATTTTTTCTTATTCTACTTTAGTCGCAAATTTTATTGTAATGACTTATGATCGTTGCAAATTACTCCTCGCTACATGTCAAATGAACTTGCAATACGTTTAGACCTCATTTAATAACAGCAACAAACACGGTGTTCAACTGTTCATAAATCATGAGACCGATATACATTATACGGCAATTTTGGCAATATAAACTGCATCTAAGAAATCGATATCTTTATAAACTGTATCTAATAATTTGGTGTCGAGGAACCTTCCTTAGATCCAACCATTGATTTCATGATCTTTTTCAATCATCTCTACTTATATTAACAATACACAAAAGGTCAAAGGAAAATGACATGATCTTACAGCTTATATTTGCCAGAAATGAGAATCATAATATAATTTAATTTAATGGTGGAAGAATTCATAAACTATTAATAAAATAGCAACAAGTTATACTTCCTCCATTTTGGTAGATTCTATACATTTGCTTTTTGGACACTATTCACAAGTGAGGAGAATCTTCGATATATCGTCTAATATATGAAATAAAAAAATAGTCATGTGAGATCTTGTTTTAATTGCATTTTGAGAAAGATTATTTATATGTAAATTTTATAATTTTCTAATTATGTAACTCAAAGATATAAACAAAAGAAACGTCAGATCGACGTGCGTCTGAAAGAAATGTATAGAATCCAAAGAAATGGAGGAAGTATATAATTAAGAAATTATAAACATAAAAAAAGAATCACTTTGATTGAAAATCACAACTAAATGTGTTGCCAAATTGTTTATTACAAAAGTCAGGTGTAGGGCAAAGTTTTGTTTTGCACCCCACACCACCTTCCCCCACCACACCCAAAAAAATAATTCCTCTTCACCAACACCACCACCGTCGACACCAACACCGACACCGACACCGACAATTTAAACAAAAAAAATTAATATTACAGTTGAGATATTATGACTACACTTTTCATGGGCTCCCCAAATATTATATTGCAAGATTTTGTTCACCAAAAGAAAAAAAAAAAACCGACGAAAATTGTATTAACATCACCCTGAATTACAGAGATCATTTTGGAGCTGTTCATTTTTTTATCCAGCAAATTTTACACCTGCATCGAAAATTATATATGTTAAAAGAACAATTATTTTTGGTTCGGAAAATAGATTTGTAGTCAAATGTACTTATGTAGTGGGAAAAATACGTTTCTTGTGAGACCGTTTCACTTTAAGAACAGAAACGAAGTCACCATAAGACCGTCTTATTTTTTATTTTATTTTTGAGGGATAAACAACTTCTACAATACTCACTATGAATCTATATGACCCTTTCAAATGAAGAAATACATCACACTCACCACCTAAAACTCCATTAAAAGCCTTAAAAATTAAGTACGGAGTAGTTGTTTGGGGAAAAAAAAAAAAAAAAAAAAAGCTTAATTTATTTGCAAAATATTAATGATAAAATTAAAAACAAAAGTTGCATTGTCAAATCAAGTATTAATATCTAAATAATGAACCAAATAATAGAAGGAAAGAATAAAACATGTAATAAATGTGAGGCCATGAGGAGAAAAGAGGGAAGAATTTTTCACCTTTGGGTTTTCCTGAGATGCCCTACTGCTAGACGAAGACGGAGACGACAACGGTTCCCTCATTCGCAAAACCGTCTTCCCATCGAGTCTAGCATCCGACACGTCAATTCTAGCAATTTCCCTGTTCAACACCAAATCGTGCTTGCAATTAGATTCAAATACAACTTCCATCGACGAGAAGTTACATGATCAATTAGACAAATACTATTGTATTTCAGGATAAATGTCAAATGTGGCTAAGTAATTGATATGGGACTTTTTCTACGCCTTTGATAGTTCCGAGAAATGTCAAATGTGGCTAAGTAATTGATATGGACTATGGAGTTTGATTCAAGGGATCGTACGAGTACGAGGTGTAGACGATTCTGTTGTTTGAGCAAATACTACCGTCTCAAACTTTGCAGAAAATTTAGATGACTTTCAAAGAATTCCAACATGTGGATGCCACGAGAATAACTAAACTTCAGACAATTCCATACTCAAGACGTAATATTTCAGACAATTTAAGACTACGGAACAAAATTGTGTATAATCAGCAAATACAAGTAGAAACGACTCGGTCTTCAGCACTATTAAAGGACAAAGCATCATCAATCCAAAAACAGCTGTAAACTTAGCTGTATCCCCCAAGTACCAAGCACATCAAATGACCGTCTATCACCGTCTACGCGTTATTTTTTTTGTAATAAGGTTACATCGAAGAAATTGACTGCGTCAAGGGTAAATTTTTTAATCAGTGTCTTGAACTTTAACCAAGGGAAAGTTTTTCAATAAACATGATTAGACAAACCAAGACTTATTGGCTTTTACTAACTTTTAGTAGTACAAATCGCTATCGAAACCTCGTGTGCTTTCTTCCACTATAGCTCCCTGATTACCACACCTCAAAAAGGAATTCAGCAGCCAACTATTCACAAACAACAAATCTTCGACAACACTCGTTTGTACTATTATTGATGTTGCCTAAGTCCAAAATTTCATCGTCTCTTTAGCGACATAGACACCCAAGGGATGAGTAAAGTCAATACATATGCATGTGAACCTTGTAAAGTTTATTATACAGTCCACAATTAGTGACATCTCGGAGATGATGGCGACTAAAAATTGTTGTACGGCAACTCACGAGTTCGATTTCCTCCCCTAAATTATAATCCGCTTACGTTTTTCAATAAGCATGATTTAGACACCCAAGCGATGAGTAAAGTTGATACATATGCATTTGAACATCGCAAAGTTTATATAGACATCTTGGAGATGATAGTGACTAAAAATTGTTGTACGACAACTCACGAGTTCGATTTCCTCCCCTAAATTATAATCCGCTTACGTTTGACTTTAGGCCGAGATAAAG
Organism: Dianthus caryophyllus; assembly: GCA_023091065.1. NCBI lineage: Eukaryota > Viridiplantae > Streptophyta > Magnoliopsida > Caryophyllales > Caryophyllaceae > Dianthus > Dianthus caryophyllus. The sequence goes on from CM041529.1 coordinate 29,078,249, forward strand.
TTTTCCCAATATTAACTCTTCCTCAGGTCCATTGCCCATCAAGCAACATACTTTCATGAATCACTAAAAAAAACATTCCAACTTACAATATGTATGCCCATAACAATGCTCGCAACTATTGTCGTACAAAACCGAACACTAACACAAATTATGAGCCAATCTTCGAAGATATTTTGTGTAAGGTGGTCTCATACTGTAACTCAATCAAAAGCTTAAGCTAAATTTGATGAATAAAACACCAATTAAACTCACTTCAATGAACTAATCCTAAAATTTTCAACACACCAATTAAATAAAATGTCATAAAACAAAGAAATTAGAGTACTTTTAGTGATTACCCAACAAATATTTCAGCAAAACAATCCCCCTAAATTGTCAAATTAGAACATCATACTGCATAATTTATCTAACAATCAACAAAAACGAATTATAAAACCGTCTATAACGAAAAAATTAGAGATATACCTCTTCTAGATTTGGGAGCAACTTTAGAAGGAGAAGGAGAAGGGCCTTTAACACCAGCATCACCATCATCCTTAGTATCCTCAATTGGGAACAAAATTCCATCAATCCCTTGAACCGAAATCCGACCGTCAGTAAAAATATCCGGGTCAAACAAATACGCCCAGCTATCACCCGACCCAAACCTGACCGACCCGTCTGCTTCCTCAGCGGTCAACTTATAAGGTAACCTCAAAGTATCATACTTGACCTTCCCGAACCTCCTCACTGCATTGTACATGCTTTCTTCGGTTTGGTACTCCGGAATGATGTGGTAATACACGATTTGCTCCGGAGCACCAGGTTCGGATAACTGATCCGTGCTCAGCTTCGCCATTGCCTCGTCGTTCGGGGCCAGGACTGTGATCACGTACCCTTCTGACACAAGTTTCCCCATCTCGGTCGCGAGCGAGGTTAAGTTTACTAGAATGTCGGCCAGCTCGTTGTAGCCGCCGTAGTGCAGCAGCGTGTGGATGAAGTCTTTTACTTGGGCTTCCCCGTCGAAGTGGCGGGTCGGCCCACCTGGGCCCGGCGCTGGCGCAGGCGCCAGCGACGGGCCCGGGGACATCGCCTCGTAGATTGACATTGACGAGGCGTGTCGTGGTGGTGGACCCGAGGATGGTGACGGTGACGTGGAAAGTTGTCTTCTGTTGGTGGTCCTGAGGTCCACCACGGGGGCGCCCTCGGGGAGGACGGCGGAGATAGAGCGGAGGTTGCGTCCCCGACGGTTGAAGTCTTCCAGAACCGACCGGGGAATCAACACCCGGTCTATCCCGTGAATGACACCGTCCGGCCTAACGATGTCGTTAGGCCGGACGAGGTCAAGGGGTCCCACGACGACCTTGTCGCTAGACAAGGTCGTGTGATGGGCGGGTTGGCTGCTCCAGTGAACCCGACCCCGGACAATGTGGGATAAGAGGAAGTTTTGGAGGGAGGCGAGGTTGCCGGGCTGGAGAAGGAAGCGCCTAAAAAGCGGGTCGAGGTGCTTATCGAGGGCGTCATTGGAGGGGGCGAAGATGGTGAGATTGTGACGGGAGAGGGAGAGTTCGAGAGTGGGGAGAAGGAGGGCCTTTTCGATGAGTTCGGCGAGGTCGGTGTAATGGGAGTCAAGAAGGGCGACTAAGACAGAGTTGGAATTTATTTGAGACGGTGTCGACGACGACGACGACGACGACGAAGGGGTTTTGGAAGGGCGGGAGGGCAATGCGGTGGCGAGGAGGAACAAGTTAAGGAATGTGGTAATGGAAAGACTTGTTCTACCCATGGCGGGTTTTGGGAGGAATGTGTTAGTTAATGGAGAAGTAATGTAGGAAGTTGAAGAAGAATAATAAGAATGAAAATAATTGGATGATATAGAAGGAAGAAGAAGAAGAAGAAGAAGTGGTGAAGAAAAAGGAGGGAAAGAGAGAGAGGAGAGAGAAGGGGGTGAGAGGAGTTACTGAGGTTTGGTGGAGGAACTCAGAGTGTCGGCTTCCTTTCTTTTTATTACTCTGCCAAATGGACGATGCTTAACTGTCGTGTGTTGTTCACTTTTTGTGTTATTTTTGGGATGTGCTATACGCAGTAGGTTATTACTTCGCGCAGTCGGCTTTTCTTTTCACTAATTACACTTAGTGAATTTCATAATTATTTTTTATTTTTGGTTAGTAATATTATTTATAATGTTTTGAATTACTTATTTTTTAAAATTTTGATATTTTCATAAAATCCGTAAATTTTATTGTCGTTATATTTAGATGATTGTTTAATTTTTTTGAGTTACTCTTAAGAAAAATTAATTCCTCGATTTTGAATTGTTCATTATTTGCAATAAATTGATATTTAAAAAAAAAAAAAAAAAAAAAGTAAATTACGAGTAATTGAAAATCGTTAAAAAAAAAAAAAAAAAAAAAAAAAAAAACCGAAAAAGGGACATCACCCAGGATCCCTGGGTGATGTCTCTAGGTGATCTTCCTTGACATCACCCAGGGATCCTGGGTGATGTCCCTTTTTCGGTTTTTTTTTTTTTTTTTTCATTTAACGATTTTCAATTTCTATAAATATAAATTATCGTTTTCAAATATCAATATTTAAAACTTTCTATTATCAAAATAAACTAAAAAAACACAAATATATATATAAGTATAAAAATTACCTCGCTCTCATCGCTTAATTTGTCGTCGGACATTTTAGAAAAAAAAAATTGGTTTTTAGAGTTTTTGGGTAGTGAGTGGATTTTTTGAAGTGTAAATGAGTGGTGAGTGAAAAGATTAGGTTATATTGTATTTTTACTATTTTACTAATACCGTGTTTAAAATTATACGATTTTTCGTAAAAGTTTAAAAATTTTCAAAATAATAATTCGAAACTTAATAATAGATATTAATAACCTAAATAAATAATTATTCATCAAAATCCTTAAGTGTAATTAGTGAAAAGAAAAGCCGACTGCGCGAAGTAATTAACCTACTGCGTAAAGCAAATGGCTTATTTTTCCTCATAATTTTCGTTTAGACGGGTTAAATATTACTCTCATTTACGCAAATTCTCATATAAAACGGGTAATCCGTCTTAAATTTAAAACGGGTCAAATAGTTAGGATAAGACAAAAGTAAAAAGTGTAAGAAAAAGTATGTTTTGTCTTATGTGTACAAGTGGATGAGTATTTGACCCGTTTTAAGCTTAAGACGAATAATCCGTCTTCAGAGATACTTATTGTTAAATTTAATACGGAGTATGGAGTAGTATCTAATTATCTTTTGAGAATTATTTATGTAGGTTAAAAATATTTGTCGAAATAACTTGCAATATATAAATGAGAATACAGTTATATGTGATTTATTTGAATTCATTTTGATAAGTAATAGTAGAATATAAATATCAAATTTTTACATTTTTTTACAATTTAGAACTATAAATATTGTTGTTTCAAAATGTGTATTGACAAGTGTGATAAAGTAAATGATACAGTTGGATTTGAATGGAGAAGTATCTTACTATCTTACATGTTTATTTAAGATTAAGATTGATTTATCTTTTGTTTTTCTTATATATTTTGTTTTTATATTACTTATAAATATACTTGTTAAATTAGGAAGTATGGTCTGGTCTTAAATGAAAATTTGTGTTAATTTAATAATGATTGCGAGGAAAATAAAATAGCACACACAATAATAATTTATTGTAAGATCCGACACACAAAATAACTTTTGTTTAAACAATGGTTTAGCAACTTTTTGTTTTGTTTTGTTTTTGTTTTAAAGAGTAGTCAATGAAACTTCATTAGTATAATAATCCCCTAAAAGAGTAAACGAACCTTACTTGTTAACACGTTTATTAACTCTTAATTTATTAATTAAAACCAAACCTCGAAACTTAAGCTAGCTGTTGTGTGGAGAATGATTAAGAAAGTTGATGACGTTTTTGGACTTACTGTCATTAAAAATATATTGGTTGGTTTAAACGTAATGTCATGAATAGATTTGCTACAAATTTATAATCCAACATAATTAAATTTTGGTTGTTGATTAGCATAATTAGTTGCTCATTAAATATATGACTAGTCATAGAATTTTTATAATTCTAATTAGTTGTCATCTTATTGTCGAATTTTTAGGTGAATATATGACTGTCAATCTGCATTATCAAACCATCAAATATACTCCATAATACAATTATCTATTCGAATTTACAATCTATTAATTTCTTTAGACTTTTTAAAACTAATTGTAATGATGTTTGATCATGAAAATTACGTACTTTCTTTCAAGGTATGTAATTGATGAATATTGGTTAATGATTTACAACTGTAATATGATATTTTATATCGACTGAAATTCATTGTCACCTACTTATTTTCAATGTCAAATATTATCAATGATGTGACCTATTTTGATAAAAGTTAGTTAATAATATAATTTAGATTTTAAGACATAAATTTTAGGATTAAATTAAATTTATGAATCACAAAGCTAACAGTAGACTTGTCAAGTGAATCAAATTCAATTAAACTACCACGTTCAAGCAACAAAGAGTTATTCGTTGTGCTATCATAATTAATTAATTAATTAATGGGTATTATTCTTGATTAATGATTAATGTGTTTTATCAAACCTGTATGCCTATATGCAAACATTTTTATCGTATTTTACAATAATACCGTCTCTATATTAATTTTGACCTATTTTAGAACTAAAATTTCGTAGATTTCATTAAAAATAAAATATCATATTGATGTGTGAAATTATTATTTTGATGTATAATATTCCTACGTAGTACGTAGTACGTACTATAGCTTTAATTCTCAACCTATAAGGCTATAACCCTCTACCACAGAATTGCATAGTAGTACGTCGTAGTTGTGAATTATTGAAGAGCTTGTGTCGGTGGAATTAGCTCTTGCTCATTTTTCATATTTATAGTAAATAAATCTTTCACTTATGCTCTTCATTTTAGTGCACCTTTTAATTATTTGTGCAATTGTCCCCATCAAATTCAATCACCCTTAAGTCTTAAGTTTAAACTTAACTATTCATCATTTACTTTTTAAAATAAGAAGAATTTGGTAAAATGGTGTTTTGGGGAAAAATATTTAGCGTTTTGGGTCGGGGTTGAAAATATTTAGTGTTTTGAGGTCCACGTAGGCTTGGATAATTCGGACCATAAAACGCCGTAGCGAATGACGTTTTGTGTGACTTTTTTGAAAACTGAAATTTAAAAAAAATAAAAATTGGAGCTTGAAAACGCCATTGGAGATGGCGTTTTATCAGACTATAAACTTTTGGGGGAGAAACTTTAGTAACGTAAAACGCCATTAGAGATGGCGTTTTACAGTATAAAACGCCATCTCCAATGGCGTTTTCAAGCTCCATTTTTTTTTTTTTTTTAATAAATTTCAGTTTTCAAAAAGGTCACACAAAACGCCATCTGTTATGCCGTTTTATGCTCTAAATTATCCGAGTTTACGTGGACACCAAAACACTAAATATTTTAATGCCGACCCAAAACGCTAAATATTTTCCCCTAAAACATCATTTTACCAAATCCTTCTTAAAATAATTCCCTAATGTGAGCTTTTTTAATCATATCATAGTCCTCATATTTCTTTACATTTTATGAGGAAGCTCATTGTGTTTAACAAGTTTTCTTCAAACATGTTTTACATATTTTACCTTAGCCGTTTTCTTTGAAAAGCTTAATTATGCTCCTGTTTTAAAAAATTCTTGTTCATAAAAATCAACATGTTAGGAATAGTAATTTAGATACTCGTCCTGATAATTAGACTAAAACATTTTGAACTATTCGAACGAACTTTAATTAAAGGAATTACACGATCTTTGTAGAAATGCTACTCGAAAGACACTACACACTAGCCTAAATAAAATGATTGAAAATGGGATGTGGCCATTCACCATTAACGTCTTATACTCAAAGCAATTAAGCAAATTAAAACCTTAGTTATGAAGTCATTGCAAGGCAACAACTATTAGTCTATTATTTCTTTTGACTGGTTAAATTGTTAACATTTGATCAAAATCTTTTTTATAGAATCAGTCAAATGTTAATAATTTAACTGATTGGAGAGAGTAGATGTACATAACATGTACGTACACAAGTGACAACTGACAAGTTGGTGTATGAATACTAGCATTATACTTCCTCCATTCCAATTCATTCTATATATATTCTTTTTTTGGCGATTTCATTCATTTGTATTCGTTTCTAATTTGATCCATACTTTATCAAATAAAAAGACTAAACTACCCTCACTTTATTAATATCTACCCACTCACCTAGTCACCTTAAACTAGTGGAAGGGCGTTTTAGTCATTGCATACCTCACCCCACATGTTTTTGTCTCACCTAAAATTTTGTGAAAAAAGCAAAGGTAGACGGAGTACTCCTAATGGAATGAAGAAAAAAAACATTCATAAATCATAAGTAGATCAGATCGTATATTCATATAATTGTAAATTTACACAAGCTTTTTATTTGACTCCACGCATTTTACTTTTTTAAAATGAATGTACGCATTAAATAATTGTGGTCACACCTTGTCACGTCAAAATTCACGAGTCACGACTATTTATACCCCAACATGTTGCCAATTATTGATTGGGTAACTCGAGTACATGTAAAAATCGACACTTTGTGAGGTTTATTATTTGTATAGATTTACTAGATTATGTACGGAGTATTTACGTGTATACGAAGTATAATTTCAGTAGACATATATCACGTTTAATACACGTACTTTATATATTTTCTTAGTGGTTACGATAAGAGATATAATATGACAAACAAGGTCAGTATATACATGGGACAATCACATCAGCTTCAGATTCGGAAGGTTCTCGTCATCTGATTTCGCTGTTTTGGCTTCATCTAGTTCATCGCAAATCGTAACTTTTTATGATTGTGGTCGGTAAAGTTTAATTACGGTGCTATAACTAATAAAAAAGAATTACCCTTAATGACATGCCACAAGATGCTCGCCCAAGGCCCGGACTTGGATCCGACCCTTGTGTGATGAGAGTCGGACTGGCTTTTGTGCTGGCCAAAACTAGGCCCGAAGGCATACGAGGTGGGCCAAGCCAACCTGCAAAAAGGGCCACCTCTTGAAAGCCTATTGAGAGAGTCGTCCTCATTACATGCAGGCATTTTTACTACTATTCTACTCAATGGGGAGCCTAACCTTGTGTTTTTACTACTATTCTACTCAATGGGGGGCCTAACCTTGTGATGTAATTGTTCCAATATCGATGGTAGACGTCGAATGAAAATTGTACGAGTTTTGAGTGTCGTTGACACTCAATAGTAAGCGATAATCAAGAACTAAGGATATTATATGAATCTTGGGTAATTAATTGACTCTCAATTTCGAGTAATTAGACACCAAAGAGGTTCACTGGACATATGAGCATATAAATGCGAGATTGAACCATCTATTCATAAGGTTAAATCTCATCGGATGTCTGTGACTATGTGAGGTTCTTAGTTCTCATATGAAATTTGTATCAAGTGTTCATAAAACCGTCATGAAGTATGAAAAACAGTTGCATACCTTGCATAATTTACAATCATATACTCAACGTATCATGTTCTTTGACAAGCGCAGATGAATCTATAACTAAGTTTATTTCTTCTGTAGATTGCAGCCACAAACAACGTTTTTTTTTTTTCCGTATGAAGAACTTACCTACCAGTGCGCCCCTAAGGAAACTGCATCAAAATCACATCATCGCTTTGAATCTTTGATTACGCGGCGTGTTCTACCTGAAACGAGAAGAAAATATCACTGTCGTAAGAGGATCGATGGATGTAAAAAGACTCGTGTTTCAAAAGGGAATGTCAGATGGTCATCCCGTTGTGAATTTACCGTTAAGTTATTACGGGGTATCAAGCACTACTAATTCATGCTACCAAACACAACCAAAACCACGTCGGTAGTAGAATTTTTAACAATAAGTACGACACCATTAATGCAAGAGCTTAATTATCTGAAATTGTCTATGGCACAAAATAATAATGAAATGAAATACGGAAATTACGGGAAAGTGTGAGGAAAATTTGAACAGAAAAAGGTTGAGATATTCTTCCACTACACCACAATCAATAATCAACATATTCAGGCGACATATAGTTCAGAATCCAGATTAGTGTATCCTTTCCCAATTCCCTCGAGATATGCCTTCTCTGACAACTTCTGTAGCAATCATCATAAAACTTCTCATACTGAAAAGTAAATTAGTGACTATCGATTACAGTTTCTCAAAGGTGTTGGAAGAATGGCAGTGAGCCGGTGACGAAAATCAGTGAAAGGCTTCTAGTGTCCAAACATGCAAACTAAGTACTCCATATCATTTTTCCTATACTTTCAGAAGCTAACTGAGCTGACGATTGAGTGTAAAAGTAGCAGAGAACAAACAATTAAATACGGAGTATCATTCAACTCATGATGCACATATAGGCAAACAGTAGAAGTAAAAAAAAAAAAGCAACAACGATCTCAGAAAAAAGGTAAGAGGAAATGCTCACCATCGAAAATGTCGCTACAATTTGTTGGCCAGCCATTGCTATGCTCACTCTGATGTAGATCCTGTAGCGCATGGGGGTTGTGTCCTGTTGTCGCCCAAATGATGATCTTCCGGGCTTCTGACAGAATCAGCACTGTGTTGAGTACCTGGATGATGAGCTGGACTGCTCCCTGAACTATTAGGAGCAGAGTCACCATTGTCCCTGGTGTCTAGACGCTCCATCATTCGGGACACGGTAGCTATTCCAGCATTCACTTCTCTCCTTACCTCGGAGCCAATATCAGACATGGGGGAGTTGCGGGAAAACCATTTTTCTTTCCAACTTCGAGTGCTCTTTGAAATAGACTCCTTGTATCTTTTCCAAAGATCGAATATCATAATGAGCAAGGAACACATATTTCGTGCTTGTAAGATGTGTTCTAATAACTGATAACAGCAAACATTAAGGGGAAATAATATACAGGGAGAATTCAATACCTCATAGACATTGTATTTAAACGGGATTTCAGGGTTTCTGAAAATGATTGGAGATCTGATGGACCAGCTCTGTCTTGGCTACTTGGAGAAGATTGATTCGGAGACCTGAACAAGAAAAATTATCTTTTAGATATATGAAATTGTCAAATTATTTATTTATCTTTTATTTCACATTCTCTTGAGTCAGTGACATTTGAATAAAGTGATGCATCGTTGTTGCACTAACCCGCTGCTTGAAGGTGAAGCATGTGGACCAGAAGAAAGAGCACTAATTCCTGAAGATGAAATGGTATCTCTTTGGGTTGAGTGATTCGACGAGGAATTATAATGAGACGCTTCTCCCCCAGTTCTGAATGGAGAAGAAGGTGCGCCAACCGACATTGCAGGAGTATTTTCCGCTTGCCCTCCCGCAGGATGAGAAACACTGTCAGCCTCTGCACCATTATGACCAGAGAAAACCAGAAATTGAGGACGGCCTTGAGCTGATGATCTACCACGATGGCCTTCTCTTCTAGCAAAATGTCGAGCTCGTCCCATAGCAGCAGCTGCTGCTAGGTGCTGAATTATGCGCTCCTCAAGTTCAGATTCATGAACACCGACTGGCAACTACATTGCACACAAAATTGGTGAGAATTAAAGATCAGAATTGAAGATAATAGCGAGAAGGAGATAAAATAGCTATGTAGTTTACATGTTGTATCTCAAAATCACCGAGTGCTGGATGATGAAATATCGCTGTGTTCCGTGGTGGGTTAAGCCTGAGATTTCTTTCCTCTACCACAGCATCAAATAGTTCTTGGCTGTAAACAAACGGAAATGGCTGGTGTTAAATGATTGACCTTTCAATGATTGATCAACGGGTACGTTACAGGACGAAGATGATCTCTCAAACCTTGTAGGATCCTTCAAACTGATGGGCTGCCAACACATTGGGCACTGAGAACTTCTCTGGCACCTGCACACAGATTGCAAACTTACATTATGGTTTCACGTTTGACAAAATGAAACCAGTATAGAACTTATAATTTCCATGAACTACTTATGAGTGATTATGGTTATATTAATACTGCATATTCCAACTCAACGCGTTCAGCCTAGCTAAGGAGCTACAAAGTCCACATCTAAACCAGCGTGCTATCCGAAAAGGTCACATACACAAGACTTAAACCCATAAGGACAGACTGGATGACATGTTCTTCTACAGTAGTATTTCACATAACCTTTCGTGTCCTTGGAGCTAAGGTAACCAACAATTCACAATCACTTATGTATATAAATGTTTCACAAACAAAATATTGAATAGTACATCAAGTTCGGCTCCTTTTAAGAACATAACAGCATACTGAGGACTACATCGTTGCAAAGATCGCTCTTTTAATTTATTTGACATGCAATCATAATGATCGCTATTGTATTAAATATTAAGTAGTAATGCTATCTATATGCAGTAATGTTCTCGGACGTTTAACAAGACAAATTACGACTTCATAACCCATGTCCAATATATAGCGTTCCCATTCCTATGTTTGAGTACTTGACTCCTCAATGATACATACGTTAACAGGAATAAGACATACATAATATTATGAAAATTACTGAACGCATCTAATCAAACGTAACAATAAAGGTCTGAAAGTTAGCAACATCCTTATATATCATGCTTCCAAAGTAATCTATTCATCTTAACTATTTTGTCCCCTTTTGGTTTTTGTTGTCAGTCAATCAACTTTCAAATATATTATCACAAAACATGATAAATGAAATTCTCTACAAAATGGCAGTTTGAAAATACTAGTTTTGATCAATCACACGTGAATAAATGCATCACAAGTAGTGGACTAGTACTGATTTTGCCTCAGAAATCGAAGCAAACTCAATTTTTGTTGTGATCATAACATCATCGAATCATTAGTATCTTACACTAATTACATATACAAAGGAGTGCTATGGCAACTTATAGGCTCAAATATCGAAACTGCACAGTACAATACCGAATTAAAATAGCTAAAAACAAAGCGATGCAGAAATTGCATCATCATTACCATTCGAGAATACACTGAAGGTGAAACTCATGCTTACACCCAGTCACCTGAAAACAACGAAAAAAATTTACAAATCAACTTTCACCATTTCACATTTTCAAGTTCCGTACAACACGAGCACAACCGAATAAGTACAATGTATTACCGTCGAGGGTTCGCTTTCACAAAACGACTCGAGACAGATACTGCAAGCATCATCACAAGCATCTTGAATGCCACCCTCGACAAAAGCGGCCGCAGAAGTCAATTTCGCTTCCTCTAATTTCTTGCTTTCATCCATCACTACGTTACGAGCCTATTACAATCAAACCCCTCATCAATCACCATAATCACATAAACCCTAGCTCTAAAATTAACAACGATTTCATCAATTATTCAATATCAAAATCAAAAACACATCAATTGAACATAATCAAATCACAGATACAACGAGTCAACGTCAATCATCCAAGTAAACATCAAGTCAATCCACACGATCAACTCAAAAAATCGAACAAATCAACAAAAAACACAACCAAAAACAGCTAAATTCAGCTATATAATCCAAAAAAAACGACATAATTAACAAAAACAATGACAAAATTAACGATAATCATCAACATACCTCCATAAAACAAGTTGAGCGAGTAGATTAAACGCAAAATGAAGAAGGAAAACAAGATTCAAACAAAATTATTTGATAGATCGATTGAAAAAGAAGAAGAAAAATCAAAAGAAAAAGGGGATAAGAAAACCCTAAGGAAAAAAAATGGGAGAAAATGGAAAGGAAAATGGAGGACACGGTGAGTCGGTGACTACTTGGTGACCAACCACACAGTGGACTAGTCTTCCTTTACTCCTTAATTTTTATTCAGTCTTTTTCACTCGCTACTACGAGTAGTATTTTTTTTAGTACAATTGAATTTATTAAATTGACTTTGAATATAAAATTTTGGTAATTTTATGTTGAAACGGTCTTATAATTTACAGAATAAAAATTATTCATTAACTAAAAAAATATACTCACAAGAAATCTTCTTACAATTAGTCTCTCTTAAACGGCCAACCTGCTTTTAAGTTAAGACAGTCAATCTTAGGGACTGTTTCTTCTGACTTTTTAGAATTTGAATCGAATCGAATCGAATCAATTGAATGAATCGAATCGAATTGGAATGAAATGAATGAATCGAATCGAATCGAATCGAATCGAATCGAATCGAATCGAATGCAGTCAATTTATAACATAATGACCAATCGAATCGAATCGAATCGAATCGAATCGAATGGAATGAATCGAATCGAATCGAATCGAATCGAATCGAATGAATCGAATCGAAATGAAAATAAATGGAAAGAAACAGTCACAGGACAAAGACAAGTGGGGTTAGAAAGGTGCAATAAATTTGTTTTTTATGTGCAAGTGGAGGGTACTTGACCCGTTTTAAGCTTAAAACGGGTATGTTGGTCTTAAACAAGAATTTGTGATCTTCCTATTTGAAAGCCGATTGGTCAGTAATATTCTACCCAAAGAAGAACTGTTTTTTCACTATTTTCGATTCATTTCGATTCGATTCACTTCACTTGATTCGATTCGATTCATTCATTCGATTCGATTGATTCATTCATTCGATTCGATTCGATTCAACTTTATTCAGCCAAAGACAATATATTATTTAATTGAACTTCATTCATTTCGATTCGATTGATTCGATTCATGCCAATTGATTCATTTCAATTCAATTGATTCACTCTAAAGTTCGAAAAAGAGTTAAGTCTTAGGTTCAATCTTATATCCTCTATTAAAATGACCTTGTGTAACTTTTTAGACCAAATAAAACTTGTTAATTTAAAATTTGGGCTAGATTTAAAAGTTGTAAAAAAATATACACACTAAATTCTAATTTTTTTTTTTTGGGCAGTAGTTAAGAGCACTAGGTTTTATTTTGTATGTACATGAAATATTATTTTTGTTTGGATGTAAATTTATAGAGTTTTATTAATGTTTTTTTTTTTCTTACTAACTTGACACTTCTTGTGATTTCGTACTAACAAAGTAACAAGTACAATGTATATACGGAGTATCACTCATTCTTATTTACCTTTTGTTGTTGTACATTTTATTTACTTTTTCTTTAGTTTTATTGTATCATTTGATTGTTTTGTACTAAGTGACTTGCTTCCTTGTTCCTTCCTTTCATTCACAGTGGCGGACCGAAAAATATTTCAATATGGGGTCCTAATTTTATTTTTTTTCAAATCTTTGTTATATAAATATAATAAAAAAAAAATTTTAAAATAAAATTAAGCAAAATAGACCGAAATAATTTACGACATGGTGTCCCGGGACCCCCTATGCTCCAACATACATCCGCCCCTGTTCATTCATATTGCCGGATCTTTCCTTTTTTTAAAATTTTATTCATTTAGTCTCATTACAATGTATAGTACTCCGTCAATTTTATGAATAAAAAACACTTTGTGTTTTTCCTCCTATATTGATCATAATATACATCAAAGCATGCATACGACTTTATAGTGAACTCATATATATGCAATATAATGAGTTATTTATTCTTACTTTTTCACTTTTTTTTTAACAATTGTATCAAATTAAAACGGGGTTAAATGAAATTAACGAAGAAAGTATAATAAAATTACATTGCTGTTTATTCTGTTACTTAAAAATATTTAGCTATGTTTATTCTTTTCAAATATAATATGATACGGAGTATGACGAATTGATGATTCTATGAAAGTAATATCATGTGTTACATATTGATGAAACAATAGGTCTTGTGTGAAACGGGTAAACCCGTTTCACACAAGAAACGGGTCGGACCCAATTAGGGTTGCTTAAATACCCTCTCCTCTCCTCTCCTCTCCTGCCTCCTAAACCCTCTCTCCCATTTCATTTTTTTTTTGTTTCCCTCTCTCTCTCTCTCTCTCTCTTTCCATTTCTCCTACCCTCACCCTCACTCATGTCGCCATTGTTGTTGATGTCGACACCACCATGGCCGCCGTCCTCCTTATCTCTGTTTCCAGATCTGTCGCCTTCAACCTCGGCCGTGGACACCACAGTCACCACCGTCTTCGACCTCCGTTGCCACCGTATTTGTTTTTTTTTTTTTTTTTCACTTTTTTCTTGTTTGTTGAATTTTTGTCATTTGATGAATTTTCTGGGTAAAAAATCTAAACTTTGGAGAAAATTAGGGTTTAAGTTGTTGTATTCGTTTTTTTTTTTTTGTTGTTGTATTCGTTTTTTTTTTTTTTTTTTTTTTTTTTTTCTGGGATTTGGGGGAAGAAGAAAGACGGTAACATTTTTGTTGTAAATGGTAACATTATTGTTGTAAATCTGATGGTAACATTATTTGTGATCTGATGGATTTAAATTAAATCTGATGGTAACATTATTGTTGTAAATGGTGACTTGTTTGCATAAATGGGTAACATTTTCTTTTAAGTAAAACAAACCAATGGAATAGCTGAGAAATAAAATGGTAACATTGTTTTTCTAAAGGGTGACATGTTTGTATAAAAGGGCAACATTTTCTTTCAAGGAAAACAAACCCATTGAAACTGAAAAATGAGATGGTGACATTGTTGTAGTAAAGGGTGACCTGTATATATAAAAGGACAACATTATCTTTTAAGAAATACAAACACTGAAACCTAACATGGTAACATTATTATACTAAATGGTTACCTGTTTGTAGAAAAAGACAACATTATCTTTTAAGGAAAACAAACCCATGAAACTGAGGTCTCATAATATGTTACTAATATAATATAATATGTTACCATTTTTGTCTACTTTGTTACCATTTTTAATTACCCTATAAAAACGATTTTCGATAAAAGATTAAAAAAAAAAAAAAAATTTGGTCTTAAAAAAATTTTCAAAAAAAAAAAAAAAAAATAGAAAAAAACGAAATTTTCAAAAAAAAAAAAAAAAAAAAAAAAAAAGAAAAAAAAAAAGGAGCAGATTGACCGCTTTCTAAACAAGCAGGTTCTTGATGCCTCAAACAAGAATTTGTGTTGATGAAATTGCTTAATTAAATAATTTATAGGAGTATATTTGATGTTATGGACCCACAAAGTATAATTCAAAAGTTTAAGCAATACTCCGTATATGCTTATAAAGTTCACACAAATGGGTTATTCAAGTCCACTTAAATTTAGCATGTGATGAAAATATTCACTTGTACGGAGTACTTATTCTTTGTATAGGGGCCAATTCTATTATTCTTAAGCCCCTACCATAACTCGATAACTACATAAAACTGAATTTTTATTAACTTCACCAATTAGTTTTTCAATTGAAAAAAACTAAAGAATATTTGGATGCATAAAATCATAAATCATAAATTGTGAATAAAATGTCAAGTTTCAACATTAACAAATCAAACCAGAAGTAATATATAAACAAATAATTGCTTTTATAATCTCTCACGTTTACTCTCATAATATTTCGACTAAAATAAAAAGTTAGACCGATAAATGGAGTTAAATGCAAAGTATCTGATTTTAAATTAAGATAATGTTGCATGTTATAATAGTGATATAAGTGGAGTATTTTACAAGAGATTTTACTCATAATCTTAATCTTACTGATTTATTTTCTACTTAATAATCAAATTTGGTGAGCGATATAAATAATAATCATCTTTTCTTTTTCCCATCTCTTCTACAAAGCAATAACCACAGAGCCACGTGGCGCTCTGTGGTTAATTGTTGACCAATTTGACCGGGGCCTACCACTATCACAGTGCTATTTAATTTCTCAAATTTGGCCTATTTAATTGCTCATTTACTTTAACAGTCCCACTACTTTTAATTGTTCATTATTAAATCCTATTTTATAGGGTGATACTTTTCATCATAATTTCTTTTATATTTCTATACTATATCATATATTTAATTTATTTTAATGAATGATAAATGATATACTTCCTCCATTCCGTTTGATTGTATACGTTTGGTTTTTTGACACTATTCACGAGTGAGGATAATGGTCGATATAATTTTTAACATATAAAATAAAACATAATCATGTGGGATCTTGTTTTAATTGTCTTTTCGAATACATTATTAATATCAAATTTTTATAATTTTTTGAAATACGTAACTAAAGATATGAACAAAAGAAAACGTGTATCGACGTACGTGCAAAAAGCAAACGTATAGAATCAAATGGAATGGAGGAAGTATATCATAGTCATTAAAATTCATAATCCCCATATTTAAGTACGTCAAATCTGAATATAAAATAATTAAAATTAAAATCCAACTTTTATAACATAAATTTGTATATCATGTTACTTCATATATATGATATGTGATATAAAACAATATAAATATCACAATACATGGAGAAAAAAATGAATTTTCATTTTGAATGAATTTGTTACTTCGTTTTTAATTGTGCACATGTTAAAAATTACCTTTACATCTTAAACATGCATGGATTAAAAAAATTCTTTTAAAATGTGCATGAGTTAAAATTTTCATTTTGTATTGAGTACGAGATGAAATTCTCAATTTCATAAAGAACATTTGATAATTTATTGTTTGAAGTGTATTATGCTCAATATTATCAAATAAAGACATACGGAGTACCCGTGTAATTTGATAATCATCATAAATTTTAAGACATACCAGTGCAATTTGATAACCATGCAAATTTGATACAAATAATGAAGTGTCATTAGTATGCTACTTTTATTATTTAAGTAATGGAGTCCATCATTGTCATATTTTCAAATAAAGTGTCATTATTTATACGTCATATTTTACAAATATGTGTGTGTTAGATATGAATGTATCTTTGAAATTACACACGCCTAATTAACCCCAAATTATTTCATGCAAAGTAAATAATTATGGTAAGGCACTATACCAAATAAAATATCACATAAATCCACATACAAAGACTTTATACTCACTATTTTTAAATGAATTGGTTACTTTGTTTTTAATCGTGCACAAGTTAAAAAAAAGGGATATTTCCCATGGTACCCTCGAACTTTGGCAGATTACACATGGTACCCCATTTGTGAGGTTTGTTCACATGATACCCCTAAACTTTGTAAGTATGTGCCCAATATGCCCATTTTGTGACGGAAAACTTGACGACCTTAAGTTTAAGAAAGAATGCACCAATTATGAGTTTAGGGTACAATTAAACCCACATTATTCCTCAATTAAATGCTATTATGAGTTGATTAATTAGTGTAAATTTTGTTGATTAGAGTACAAATAATAGCATTTAATTGAGGAATAATGTGGGTCTAAATGTACTCTAAACTCATAATCGGTGTCTTCTTCCATAAACTTAACGTCGTCAAGTTTTCCGTCACAAAATGGGCATATTGGGCACATATTCACAAAGTTTAGGGGTACCATGTGAACAAACCACACAAATGGGGTACCATGTGTAATCTGCCAAAGTTCGAGGGTACCGTGGGAAATATCCCTTAAAAAAATTACATCTTACACATGCATGGGGTTAAAATTTTCTTTTAAAATGTGCATGAGTTAAAATTTCATTTTATATTGAGCACGAGATTAAATTCTTATTTTAAACGTGCACGAGTTAAAATTGTACGTTATACTATAACATACCCGTCCAAGCAATTCACATTGTGAATTCTCATTGTATATAAATAACAATGTGAAATGGACGGGTATGTTATTATATACAACGTAAATTGCAAAAATTTATAAATAACATACCCGTGAATTTACAATTTGTATACAATGTGAATTGGACGGGTATGTTATTTATATATATTAACTTATTTATGTACAATGTGAATTGGACGGGTACGTTATTTATAAAATTTGGACGAGTATGTTATAAATAAGTGAATTGGACGGGTATGTTATTTATATACAATGTGAATTGGACGGGTATGTTATTTACATACAATGTGAATTGTACGGGCATAAATAACATATAAATAAGTTAATATTTATAAATTGGACGGGAATGTTATTTATATATATTAACATACCCGTCCAATTCATAAATAACATATAAATTAACTTATTTAAGTATGCTTAAATAATTATAAAAACGTAATGTGAATTTGCACGGCATACCCGTAAGTGTCCTTCAATGTTCATCGTTCCTACTTAAAAAACTTCTTATAACAATTTGCACGGGCATACCCTTTTAAAAACTTCTTATAAAACTCATTCAATATACGTTGTTCCTACTTGAACTACTAAAAGAACATACCCGTGCAATTTGCACGGGCATACCCGTAAGTGTCATTAACCCTATTATAAAGCAACTCCATTATTTATATTTTTTTACTTAAATTATAAAAGTAGCATACGAGTACTAAATTATAAAAGTAGCATACTAGAAGTGTCTTATCAATTAAGACATACTCCCGCAATTTGATAACCATCATAAATTTATTGTTTGTGTTTTTCAATAATACATATACACATTTGAGTTTAAAAGACGTCTTTATTAATTCTTTTATACAACGAATTCATTATTCGTACGTTCTTACTTGAATTTTATAAAGAACATGCCCGTGCAAATTGCACGGGCATAACACTAGTTTATAACAAATTAACTACCAAAGGAGATGCAATCCAAAATTTAATAGGATGGGAAGTAAGCAATTGGTATTTTTGAAGCAATTTTGTGGGCTAAGGATAATTCATTCCATCACATTGATCTACGATCGGATTGCCTTCAGGTTTTAAAGGAGCTTAACGGATCAACTGAAGCTAACCATTTAAATTTCATTATTTTAAGTAATATTAAATCTCTTTCTGTGTTTTTTCATTGTCTTAGGATTGAGTTTGTGTTTTAGATCTGAGAATAGGGAAGCTCGTGTTCTTGCGAGAACTGCAGCTAAATCCTAAATCTCGGTCTCCATCCGGCAAAAAAAAAAAAAACGGAAGTAAGCAATTATGTAGTTTACGATAGAGAATATACACGTACATAATACCATAAGTGTTTTACGAGACATAACCTTCGACTTAGAGAACAAAAAACAAATACGACGTATTCCATTGAAGCACGGTAAGTCTTAGTCTTAGAAAATACGGAGTAGCCTTATTGACTTAAAAACGAAGATATAAAGCAGAGTATGTTTTTTCATATGAAACATAATTATAATAATTGATTATGATCTACAAAGCGGCCCATTTTATATTTTATATTTTTTAATTAATAATGTTACTATCTACTAAAGTATAATCACATTTAAAATATTAGAAACTCTCCTTAGCTTTAATCAATCAGTAAC
Organism: Dianthus caryophyllus; assembly: GCA_023091065.1. Classification (NCBI taxonomy): domain Eukaryota; kingdom Viridiplantae; phylum Streptophyta; class Magnoliopsida; order Caryophyllales; family Caryophyllaceae; genus Dianthus; species Dianthus caryophyllus. The sequence continues at coordinate 29,097,533 of CM041529.1, forward strand.
AAATAATCGTTAGAAAAAAATGATTTTAGCTAGAAAATAACATCCCGGCTCCCGCACATTAGCATCCACATTGGTGGGGAGGTAAGTGTTCCCAACATCCAAATACCTGTCAAAATTCGACCCGACCCGAAAAACCGACCCGACCCGACCCGTTTTTTTAGGGTCAAGACCCGTAAAATTTGACCCGTGACCCGAAATGACCCGAACCCGAAATGACCCGTTAATTTAGGGTCAAGACCCGCCCGACCCGTTCGACCCGATGGGTCAAGTGTAATTTCGTGTAACAAGACTTTTTGAACCTACAAAATTAATATTTCATGAAAAAAAAAATTAATATTAATAATTATTACAACCTCAATATTATAAGTTGAAATATCAAAATGATGATGAAAATTATGATTGAAATATTATGAATATATTCATAAATAGACTATTTTAATTTTATAAATTACAAGAATGAATATATATCAACTTTAGTATTACATATGTACAATAAAATATGTACATAATGTAAAATAACAATAAAAGAATTTTTTTAATTAAAAAAATAATAAATAAAAAGGCGCGAAAAACGAATTTTTGACCCGAAACCGACCCGACCCGAACCCGACCCGACCCGTATTTGAGCCGAACCCGTATTGACCCGACCCGTATTTTGACCCGACCCGTATAACCCGAACCCGAACCCGACCCGCCCGACCCGTTTGACAGGTCTATGGGCAGGTCAATTGATGTGGAAAGTGTCTCATATCATGGGCAAGTGACCCAAATTTTGGGGAACCCCTTAAATTGGGAGAGTTCTCATTTGCAAAAATGGAATAAAAAACTCACTATTTAATTTTGTTAGTAGATTAAAAATAATACAAATAAATCTAGTGGACCAAAAAGGTTGAAATTGGGAGCCACATCAATGCACATACATGTATGTAAAATGGGAAAGATAAGTAAAAAGTTAATGATAATTGAAGAAAGAAATTATGGGAAGCCAGATCAATATGGAGGCGCTCTTAATTACTCTTTAGCTTATGTTAATAGACTAAGGCCTGCTCTTTTAGAACATAGAATTCTAACTTATAGAAATTTGAACTTATAGGGGTGAAATTTGAACTTATAAGAAATTGAAATTAACTTATAGGAAATTGAGCTTATAGGAGCTGAACTTATAGGAGCTGAAACTTATTGGAGTTAAATTTATTAGAATTTAAAACTTATTGAATAATAATAATAATAATGATAATAATAATAATAATAATAATAATAATAATAATAATAATAATAATTTAAATATTAATATTAATATTAATATAATATGAAAAAATTTATTAAATTAATAACAATAATAACAATGATATTTATAGTAATGATGATGATGATTACAATAATTAAAATCTTTTAATTTATTCAAAATGATTAATTTTACTAATAATAAACAATAGTGTTCAAAATCGATTTTGCGGTCTAGTATAGTTAAATATCTCAATTATAGAAAATGCAAGTATCGAAGGCAGAACCGACACAAACTTGGATGATGAAGACCGGAAAAATAGCATGGCTAAAGTGCGGCAAAAAATAGCTCAAAACATATGGCGAGGAAATGTTTCTCATGAACACATCGATAATGAATTACAAGCTGATGATGAGATTGACAATATGGATGATGAGATTGACAATATGGAAGACGATAATGACCTAGAAAACTAGTTAATATAATATTTGTTAATGTTAGGATTATTGTCTTTATCTATTACCAAAGAACATATGGTTAAGAAATATTGGTATTATAATGTTGGTATTAATTATAATGTTAGAATTATAATCTTTATCTATTCACCAAAGAAAGAAGAGTCGTGGCATAAATTTGTCAAAAGATATTCATCGTTCGTCAAAATATTTAACCGCGAATTCTAAATTAAATGAAATCATAAATCAAAATGAACAAGTTGAATTCCAACAATTTATTTCATTTTCTAATTCTTAATTTTTATTCCACAAAAAAAAAATATGAGAAACATATTATTATTATTATTATTATTATTATTATTATTATTATTATTATTATTATTATTATTATTATTATTATTATTATTATTATTATTATTATTATTATGCAATAATAATAGTTATATAAAAATAAAACATAATAAATTTATATGAAATTTGAACTTATAAGAAATTCTAACTTATATGAAATTTAACTTATATGAATTTGAAATTTAACTTATAGAAATTGAAATTAACTTATGTGTTCGAAATTAACTTATAGAAATTGAAAAGTTGAAATTGAAATTATATGAAATTGAAATTAACTTATGTGTTCGAAATTAACTTATAAGAAATTAAATTGTTCGAAAAGAATGTACTAACTTGTTGAACCAAACAACCATCCAAAAGGTTACGGAGTATTGCTTTTACTTTTCAAAACATACCAAATAAGAAACACAGTAATGACTAATGAGTACTCCATATATTTAATTTTTTGGCAATACTTTACATTTTGTTTGAAAACTTATGATTTTTACACTATTTATAATGTTCTTCCCACTTTACAGTCAATGTGAGAATATTTCAATAAAGTGGAAAGAACACTAAAAATGAGAGGGAAAACGTAGGATGCGCTTTTTAACATATTTGATCTCTCGTCATGAAGATTTGCCCTATTATAATTATTTTATAATATCTGTCTTACAGAGTAGTTTTCTAAATCGAAGAAAAATGAAAAAGATGAATTTTAGTACTGTAGAATATAAGTGGTACTAGACGATTACTTAAGTTATGTACCATTGCTACAAACTTACGGTACAACAAATAAAAACCCTAAAGGTGAAACGATTTCATACCAATAATAGTTTGTTGCTCTATTAATCACGAATAATCGATTTAGGTTATGCATCCTTGTCAGGTGTCACTATCACTTGTGCATGAGACATTGTAATGTTGTCATCCACTCCAATTATCATCGTCGTCGCTATCCTCTAAAAATTTTTACTGGGATCACCAAAATGATTAGAGTTCAATTACTTCGTATTGTGTACTGTAAGATGAACCGAAACAATTTTAAATTTAAATCTTAATTACAGACTTACAGTTAGTATGAGAGATCATATTTTTAATACAATGAGAGGAAATGAATATTTCGATTTTGTATCCCTTGTGTACACTAAATCAATTTCTATCGCGGTCATCAAAACTTATGCAATTTACATTTACATAAAGAAAGAATAAAAAATAAAATCATCGAAACCAAAAGCAATTTAAACCTAAAATACAAAAACTCGACAACTAAAAAAAAAATCAATTAAATTTAGGTGAACCGGTTCTCCAAAACCCGGCATCTTTAAACCGGTCCCACATAAGTTTATCCAACTCGACCGCTTCCGTTGACCCGTCAACCGAAACCTTAACAGTCTCGAACTCCCCCCAATCAACGTCTGACAGCTCATCAACTAGGTGCTGACTAGGATGGGCCCCACAAATCTGAAGATCTTTTCCGATCATCTTCTTCTTCTTCTTCTTGATCCGACGGACGACATTCGCCGGAACTTTATAGACGGCGAGGATTAAACACTCAAAAAGAACGCAGGGACAGCAGCAGCACGCGACGCACGTGTTTCCGGCGACTTCTCCGACGTTCGACGCTGACTTATTTGCCGGAGTTAATGTTCGCCGAGGATGTCTTGTTGTTGTTGTTGTTGCCGGTGATGATGATACTGTTATTTGATTTGTCATTCAATAAGTGGAGAATGTAGAGATTTATGATTTGTGAGATTTATTAATCATTATTATTATTATTATTTAAATTAAAAATTATTTGAGAGAGTTTTTGTTTGTTTTGTACTCTGTAAATTGTTTTGGTGGCCGAAAAAAAAGTGAGAGAAATGGGAGGGGGAGAATGGAGTTTATATATACTCCGTACTATTTAAAATATAAATACGGAGTATAAAAATAAAAATAAAAATAAAAATAAATAATCGAGAGTGTCAGTCTATGCATCTACTTTCGGTTATTAGCGTTAGTATATTTTCGGATTACAAACTTTTTGTTAAAATAATAATAAAAAAAAAAAAGATTTGGAGTACTTGAAAATAAGTAATTCGTACTCTGTATATTATCGAGACATATGGCAAAACGAAAATATCTACAGCTCTGTATAATTATAAAAAAAATATGTGAAAGTTTAATATTCTTATTGTACGCGAAAAGATGTATTGTACATTTAAAATGCCGCATGATCATATTTGTATCCATACTCTAAAAGAAATTTTGCAAGTACTACCCTTCTTTGAATAATGACGATTTTCTATTACGTGTGCTTATGTGAGTGAAGTGAGTAGGAAGGTAAGTCTCACCTTAGACCGTCTTGCATGTGAGACCTACAACAAAATAAGCAAAACTTATCGACAAAATATATTCCGTATAAAAATAACTTACTCCAAAAAAAATTTCTATAAGTTCGTAGAAGGTTGACTATCTGAATTGGGCTCGTACCGATTCACCCGACGTCCACATAACTTAATTAATGGATTTCCCACTCATCAACTTATAAACACCTGATTTCAATTATTCTTCATCAATGTGGGATGAACTCACAAACTACTCCAAATAGACAAAAGTCAAATGTGAAAAATGGACTTAAGATTTGAGTCATGAAAAAATAGACAAAAGTCAAATGTGAAAAATGATATGGATATTAGATAGTTTATTTGTTGTTGTTGTTTTTTTTTTTTTTTTTTTTTTAAAATATTAGAATTTTTTTTTTTTTTCCCTATTACTAATCGAAAAGTTAGAAGATTGGACTTAGAGATGTCAATTTGGCCCGAACCCGCAAAAATCCAATCCACCCGATCCAAATATATGGATGATAACCCGACGTAAATGGATGAAACATGGATGATGGACGAGTTGGATGATGGGTCGGGTTGGATTCGGGTGAGCCTTCATCCAATCCATCATCCACCCGTCACCCGTTAACCACCCAACCCGACATCCACCCGACTACAAAATGCTATTTTTGGAAAATTACCAAAATATTATTAAAAAACAATTAAATAAATTATTAAATAAAATAATTAATAAACACTAATAAAAATCTTATCTATAAAAATCTCCACAATAAAAAGAAAAAAAATAATGCAAGTGACTACTAGTCTACTACTAGTCTGCTCATCTGCTGCACTAATGCTCAATTGCATATAGCTTGCTAATGTTTGATTTCTTCCAAGTACTCTTACACGCCCAAGCGCTCCTACGGCTCAATTGTTTGTGTAATTTATCACCTTCAACCATCTTATCGTGAATTTTAGGAAATATTGTTCATATTTAATTTTTATATTTATTTTTATCGGTTTTTATTTAGTAACTTTAGCATCCAGTGGATCACCCGACTCACCCGATTCACCCGTGGATGACGGGTGGATTGGATTCGGGTGAAGGTAAATTGCGTGGATGATGGATTCGGGTGAAGTGGGTGGAGTCGGGTGACGGATTCGGGTGAGGCTTCACCCGACCCGAACCCGATCCATTGCCATTCCTAATTATTTGGACTCCCTACCATGGGCCCTAGGCACCCTCCCGGCCTCCCCTTCAACCTACCCTTAGAAGTTAGAACCGGCAATGCACACCATTCCAGAATTTGTGTAATTTTTTCGATTATTAAGAAATCGCTACATCAACTTTGACATTACAGAAACAATGTACATGAGATAATGATTCATGACGCATCATTTAAAACCTTACATTTCCAACTCATAAACTAAATCTATCCACAAAGATATGGTGGACAGTATTTATCTGACATAGTAGTTGCGACCAAAGGAACAACACTCGAAGGAGTACTGTCTATCTAACTACTTGGGACACAGAGCTGTCGATTTTTTGAATTAAGTTCTGAACATCTTGTAGCTCTTGTTTGATCTTTTCAGACGGGAGGTTGATTTGAATTTCATTTCCGTAGCACAGTCGTGTAGTCCTCTGCAGAACTTCTGATTTTTCAGACTCCAATATGGCCAACTTTGTCGATATTGTATACCAGTCTTCTTCGAGAATGATTAGCTCTTCTTCTCTTATACAATCCTCAAATATACGCTGCTGGTATTCAGCTACGAGAGCATCAATCTCGGTCTTCCCATTCTCTTCCACTTCATTAAGGGCCTCTTTTTCGTTAATCACGATCTGTAAGGCATGCTTTGTTTCGTCAACAGTTTTTGCAGCCTTTTGCATCTCCATGCCCATAATCTGAATTTCCTTGTTAAGCTTTTGGCTCTTTATATTAAGTTCTTCAACATTTTTCTTTATGGCGCCAAGCTTTTCTCGGGACTGCTTGATCTCATTTTGCAGTTTTGTTTTCTGTTCCTCGGACTTTAGCAGTTCAGTCGCTTTACTGCCTAGTTTCCAACTATTCTGTGCAGGTGGACCTTCATTTCTCTGAACATTGTCTATCGAAAAGAGAACTCGTTCATTTTCTTGTCTTTGATTCTCTTCCTCAAATTTGGCTTTCAAGTTCGACAAATTCTCCCTCATTTCAGCTTCAATCCCTTGAATCTCTTTTCTTTTGGCACTAATTTCATCACTTTGAGCCATAAGACGGCCTAATTTTTCCTTCTTTTGGTTGAAGGACAACACTGAAGCATCAACCCTTGCCTTTCCTCTTCCTACTCGCTGTTCATAGTAAGCAGTGGACGAGGCAATACTCGCAAGTGTAACTCTGATGGCAGCAAGCTTATTTTCAATAGGAGCTCTTCTAGATAAAAACTCAGAGGATATAGTTTTATGGGTCTCGATCTCCTGTTGCTTGAAGTGGATGTGATTTTTCTCGGTTTCTATTTCTTTTGAAATCTTATCAAGCTTGAGTACGGCTTCCTCAATAGCTCCAAACTCGTTGATAGAATTCGCCGAATTTGAAAGCTTTTCTCGGGCCCTGTGCAGTTCTTCTCTCAACAGAACGAACTCATCCTCCACTAGTGAGTTGTTAATAGCTTTAACAACTCCAGTAACTGTGAGATCCTCGGAATCACCAGGGAACTCAAAGGCTGTGTCTAGTTCATCCACCCCAACCGACGTCATCTTGTCAGTTATAGCCGTTCTGCACATAGGAGAGCTTTCTGACGCCTGATTCTCATGTAGATCTTGAGAGCTTAAGTGAATCGACTTCATTAAGGATGACCTTCGTGACAATGAAAACTGACGTTTATCTGACTCGGGAGTTGTTAGAAGAGACATTTTGCCAGCAGTCAACGGTGTAGGTGGGTATGCACCAGACACATTCTCCTGCACTTCGCATATGGAGGTTTCACCTTCGGCGAAGGCCTTTTCTTCATCAAGTGGGATTTGCTCACCGAACTCTTTGATGGTAGTTGTATCGTCCGAGAAATCAAAATATTGTGGATGCTCCACTTCATCAGCCTCAACAAGCTTTTCTGGGCACTCAAATTGTGCGTTCTCCACAGTGTTGTTATGCAGGGCAGACGAGAGCTCCCTCTTCAAATCATCCCTCTCCTGCATTGCTTTCTCATACAGACTCATCAGCTTCTCATTTTCTTCATGCAACTCTGCGAGTTGATGTTCGAAATCCTCCGAATGTTTCCCCTGTGCAGTTTCGATTACAGCATCCGTGTCGATTTCAGTATTTTGAGCTTCATGGTTGCCACCTTCAGCTTCTAAACCTCTGTCTTCGACATTCTTCTCTTCTACAGCCCTTTCGTACAATTCAATCAATTTACTGTTGTCCTCGATTAGAACCTTGATCTTAGCTCGTAACTCATCGTTCTCTTTAGCAACGGTTATGGCCATTTCATGAGCTTCAGCTTCTCTTTGACTTGCTGCTGCAATAGCATCCACCATTGCTTTCAGCTCTAGCTGATCAGTTGATGAGATATTATTGGCGGGAACTTCAGTTGGAAGTGTTTGTATTTCATTTTTCGTTTCAACAGCAGATCTAAGTGTCTTTAACTCCATTTCTAAATCCTTGATGTGCCTGCAAGATGAAACCCATGGTTCAGTTCGTCTCAAATGCCAAAAATGAACGATGTATATTTTCGTGGGCAAAATCTCCTTCTCAGAGTCGTTAAATCTGCGTCATATTAACATAAGCAATCACAGTCCAAGCATTATAATTGCTCTATCCAATTATCAAAGAGCTTCGAGGGACAATTACCTGTCCAGTTTATCTTTCTCCTCCATGATAGATTCAAGTTTCTTCCGTAGAGAATTAATTTCTGCTTGGTGTTGAATAGCCTATTAAAAAATGAATTGCATCAGTCAGAAATCCACATAACAATAAAAGTCCCGTCAAACAGATAAACTTGATAACGTCGTGCAACTTATATGTTGTAGAAGGGGCTGTAGTTATTAGTACACACCTGAACTCGCAAGAATTCATTCTCATCTTTAATGGCTGATAAACAAGGTGATGCAGATTCCTGAATAGAGGATAACTGACGAGTGAGAAGAGCAACACAAAATACAAAGGCAAACCAGAATTTCGGTGGAGAGAATGGCAAGGTCAATGGCAGGCATTTATTTTTCACGTCACTTCACAAATTCAATAATATCCGCTATTCTTGGATTATGATCAAACTTATATGCTTTATTTTTGAAATCTTGTATTCAAAGATTTGAATTTTTACAAATAAAGTAGGTCATGCAACTCAAACGCCTCGGAAGTCGAAGCAGTAGTTGTCGTGTGAGGAATGAAATCAAGCATAATTAGCGGTTACAGGAAGAAAATGCACATCTAACCTTATCTAAGTTTAGCTGGTCTGAGTCACTATCATCGGTAGTCAGCAAGCCAGATATTCCTTTCTGAAGATGGAATAAACAGAGATCATGTCAAATGAAACATATTCAATAGAAATAAAGCTTTAGTTCTGAAAAACTATGATACTGAAATGACTAAGAAATGAGGATCACAACCTTAACGTCTGACGAATCTGTTTTATGCATAAGCTTCCAATCAAGCGCCTCAAGCAACTGTAGATCAATTATTAAAGCAAAAGTTATATTAGTCTCAGTAATCATCTAAAAGGCCAAATAAATGGCAAGTTTATCGTCCATTAGCAGCACCTTGTTCTGCAAAGCCATAATCTGCTCGTTCATTCTCTCTCTTTCGCCTTCTTCGCAGAAAGATTTTAATCTGCCATTGTAACATCATACAGGAAATCGTTAATCCTATACCTTAATGTTTGAAACGATGCAAGTTACTACAATATCATTTATGTCTGATAGGGGGCAACGTGTACTATGTCATTGACGATAGGTTTAAAGCATGGATAGAGCAAATATTCAAGGACGGCTAAGATGCAAAGATAAATGGCATGCCTTCTAATTTCTTCTTTCAGATGCAGGTTTTCCATGGCAAATCTTGTCACTTCCTGACTCCGATCGACCTGAGCACGTAAAACTTCTATCTCTTTCATGTGTTCCTCCTTCTCCTTCAATAAGTGCGCCTCAGCGGATATTTTTCCCGAGGCAACACCTTCTAACCTCTTGATTCCTGCTTCTCTGAACCTGAGCCTCATTTTGAGACCTTGAATTTCATCTTCCCTTTGTTTCGCCTGATTAAAGTTTGTGAAAATATAATAATATAATAATATAATAATAAGTCACTAAGTGGGACTTTACGACAATCTTGAAATGAAGATTTAGACAAACTCAAACCATCACTTCTAGAAAAACAAATATCTAAACTGCCAAACACCATAAGAGGATTTCTTCTAACAATCTCGAGGAAATAATATTTTAAAGGCAACTAAAACTTAGATCAATGTAGTGGCTAATAAGGACATCAAGACAAAGCAAAACTTTACTACAATTAAAATTGGAAATTGATTGACAATACTTTAAATGCCCGAAAATTTAAAAGTATACGCAATATAGCCAAACAGTTTACAGAAACACACCAGGTGCATGGCTGCCTTGTTTTCAGCTGTCAGTGATTGCAAAGCTAAGTCTTTGTCCTTCTCTCTTCTAAATGCTCCAACAAGTGCAACTTCATATTCTTTTTTCTGAAGGATATCATTAGAAATCAGTGAATATCTAGCACTAACAAACTGAACTACTGAACACTACTTCGCCAAATTTAAGACAAAACAAACCTGAGATAGCCTTTTGTCCGATGCCAAAGGACTAAAATTACCACCTAACCCTTCCCACTTAAAAGCTCCTGGTGAACCAAGCAAACTCATTGACTGGGCTTCACTATCATGGTTCCCTGATCCTCCATTGGCTAAGCTACGCAGATGAGAAACTTCTTTCTGCACAATGGTGAGGTACGAAATCAGATTTTGTACAGCCAAACCTCTCAAAATTGCAATCAGCTTCCAAACCTCCATAAACCCTAAAACATTGCATTCCTATGACTTCTATTGGACATATACCCGATCACGGAACACTGGTGCAATTACAGTCACACATAGTCTTCTATACCGTCAGCGGCATTTTACACAGATAAATGAGATTGATTTTTGTGGTTAAGAGTTTAACTGCCAACTTAACGAAGGTACTCTGGTTTCACTTAAATAATACCAAATGAGTCCGAACCAACATAGATAACAAGACTTTACAGTTTGCATGCTCTATACAAGAAATGTCCATTTAAGTCTGATGGAAGAAAACGACGCAATACCTTCAGCTGCTGAATTTGCATTCTCATGGCAAGAACATCACCAGATGCATCTTCGTTTATAATTGCCTGATAAGAGATAACAAGCATAGCATAATTGAAAAGGAGAATGTAATATTTTTAGAGAAAAGAAGTTAACAAGAAACCAATATCCAGAAAACATACATTATTTTTAATAAACTTAGCACGCTGAGCAAATTTCAGAGTGCTTAATGTCTCCAGTGAGCAGCTGCAGGGATCCAGAAAATTTATACAGATTATTTTACGCTATCTTGAAATGCAAAGAAATTGTAATTGAGGTAGAGATGACTAACCCATTGGATGGGCTAATATTTGCAATAATAATTGTTTTGGAGTTTCCCCCCAGTGAATCCTGAACAAAATTTCAAGTCAGCCTAACTAATGGCTTAGAGTATTATCTTCACACAATAAACAAAAGGCTATTTTTGCATATACCTGAAGCAAAAAAGTTAACTTTGAATCTCGATAAGGCACATGCAAAGATTTCCCATTGGATATGCTCACAAGGTTCATAATCACTAATCTGAAGCACAAACCATAGAAAAGTTAGTAAAATAAACTTGAATCCGATGTGTGATGTTTATGCAGATCTGTGTGAAACTCAGAACATAAACTAAGGATGGATACCCTAGGGTTGAAAGTGATTTGTTGATATTAGTTGCTTCCTTAAGACGTTCACCTTCTGCTCCAGAACTCTTTTGCCTGTATACATCATAATTTGGTCAGACATATCATTGAAAAGTAGAAACCAGCATGAAACAATACTTAATAATCCTTCAAAAAAATTGCAGAATGGTTTTATATGTACAATATCTTGAGGAGCACATACCAGGAAAACCAATGGTTGTGCTACAATTCATTATTTTGCACCTAAAGAACGAATATATTGTGTTTGTCTTTGAAGTCCAAGAAGAGGGTAGCGGCAAATATTGATAATTTTCCTGCTACTACTTGTGAACCGAAGGGAGAATATAAATACCATACAAAGTAGTAAAATCGCAAGAACTAGTAACTTTACCTTTCAGAGCCCGCCAGGTCTACTAGATTTAGTCGAGCAAATCGATGATGGGTAACACCTTGGGATTCCCACTGCATATTCCGAAAAAAATATTTAGAATTCTAAGTTTTCTAACTTATGTAGCACAATCATTGTTGCACAAAATTTCGAGAGATAGACAATGAAGGGAAACACTTATTACCGTGCTTTCAATCACACATGTAAAGACACTATGGGAACGACTACTTGCACGATTCATGTTTGTGGCTGCCACCTTCCTGTTCGTGGATCCCTGACATATGGCAGTAATTCTGAATTAGTCATTTGTTGAAAAGCAAACGTAGTTTGTTGTGGAAGAACGAATAAGTGATTGAAGTGTATTATTACTTCAAGCAGTTGCTGCATTACATCCCGAGCACTTGAAACCTCTAGCTCTGTCAGGTTTTCCACGTAAATGCCTTTCTTCAAGTCCTCTCTAATCTGCAGAATTCGGTTAAAAAGTTCTGTCAGCTGAAGTGAAAGCAAAATTACAGAGTTAAGGTTTTAATGGCTTAAACCATACAAACACCGTTTGTTCATGACACTTACCTGTAAATTTGCCGAGGTTGGGTTCAAAAGATCTAGGATCTGTTCATTGTAGATTTCCAAAAATGAGCATTTACAGGTAAACCGAAACTTCTCTTCTCTACGGGCCTCTTTTTCCTGCCATGAAAAACGAAAGTTGAATGCAAGTACATCATACTAAAACATCTAAGGACTGTTGGAACAATAAATTCTTATTATTTCCGCTAAGAGCTATACCTCACATTACATTTTGGCTATTAAGGTGTATTTCATCTATCATTCTATTCTGAAAAAGGGTCTCGACAAATTATAGAACACAATAAATCCAAAGAATTGCATGAAACCGGTTGTTCAGAATATGTACCCTTTGAATCCTGGAAAACAAATACTCAAACACTCTAGGCGTCATCCCACAGTTAACGCTATGTCGTCGAGTGCCACCTTCAATATCTCCCAACATTGTATGAGTTTTCCCACTTCCAGTCTACAAAAGAAAAACAAAACAAGAAAAATCACATAAACCATAAGACTCATATTACTAAATGGACAAAGTCAAGAGCTTCATAAGATATCAAGTTACAGTTCTAGCTTCTTAGATAATCCAATTACACCCGTAGTTACGTCAGAACTAAAAGCAACATTTGGACATTTTGCATGCACATGTAACGGTCGAATTTATGATGCAGTAAGGCAAGACTCACTTGACCGTAGGCAAACATGCAGCTGTTGTACCCAGCCACTGTATTTTCCACCATAGGTACTCCAGCAACTCTAAAAAGTTTCTCCTGCACGACATTCACAAACAGCGTCATATACAAGTACAGATCACAAGTAACAAGTAACAACGTACATAGCAAGAAACAGAAGTTAGCAAACCTGTGAAACAGATTCGTCAGCAACAACATCAAAGGTAAAACGTGACTCGGGATGTCCAGTCCAAGTAATAGTTTGGGAACTTTCTTGCCGAACACATCTGCTATTACCTTGCAGTGATATCTCAGAACTGTTTAGAGGACGAAGTCTGATGATCACCTGTGAATCATCAATAGCAACATACCGTGGTCAAAATTATCGCAATTTAGTATGGATTACTAGCAAATCAACAGTTTTGATCCACATCCTCCATGTCAACGAAATCATTTCATTCGGCAGCTTGTCACTTGACCGATTAATGCAATTCCAAAACTCGAAAGATCCTGTCTCTTCTAGCATGGTTAACACGACTTTAAATTGTCTCTACATTGCAACTCATCCAATGCAAGGAATCACTAACTTTTAAAAATTCTGTACTGAGTGTTTTTTTTTTTTTTTTTTTTTTTTTTCCTCTTTACATAAAGGCCTTCATTGCAGCTTCAACGGCTTGCATACAACATGATTCATATTTGCGTTGCTTTGCTCGCACTTGTTAACGACGTTGCATATGTAGTCATAGCTCCATAAACGAAATCAATCGTCAAATTAACCGAACATCACAACATTTCCCCCAAAATTAACTCATACACGACTATAATTCCGACAAAAATCATTACATCACTTATCATAAACTCCTGCTTTCTTATTACAAGAAACAATCAGCTTCGATTTTCCTTCACTTTCACTTATCAGTTTACTCCGTATCAGATAGTGTGAAATTATAACGCAATAAACAAGCAGTTTCGATTTCACTTGTCGCCAAATCATATATGTAGCTATAACTTCATAAACGACATCAATCATCAAACTAATCAATTACGACATCCTTCCCCCAAAATCATTATTCAAAACCCTAATTCCTCAAAATTAATCAAAAATCACACAGCACATATCTCCTTCTTCAATGATCAGTCAATCAATCAAACAATCATAAACAAATATCAAAAATCAAGAGATAACGATAACAAACCTGGACATTGTGATCTTTCCAAAACGAAGGATCTTCAGTCAAATCGAAGCTACGAACAGTCAACGCATTGTTAGCAGAATCGCGAAACTCTTCTCTCTCACTGAAGTTCCGTGCTGTAGAAGACTGCAACAAGTTATCCCGCGAAACCGATCTCGCGAGACTCTGAGTCGACTCAGCCGCGTCATGGTACACGGAGCGAGTCTTCACCGAACTCGGAGTCTCTGGGACAAATGGCGGAAATTTGAACATCTCCGGCGAGTTAATCGGAGAATTGTGATGAATATTGTGTGTGATTTGAGGAAATTTTGTCGAAAAAATTGGGGATTTTGTTAGGGTTTTTGGTGAGTGAAGTGTTGAAAGATATGAAAATGAAATGAAATGAAACCAACGGTAAAGTAGAGCGTAGTGTGGAGAGAATTTTGGGAAAGACGTTTGAAAATTTGAATTTGATGAATTTTGAGCCACTTTAACAAGGTCATGTGAAATTACGGTAATGCCCTTCGGAATAATCATATTGGGCTTGGATTCTGGACCGAATATGAAGTGCAATACATTTCTAGTGAGACGATTTTACAAAAACTTATGATAAGAGAAAACGTACGACTTTTACAATTTAAAATCTCATTTTTTTACTGTCAACATTAACAAAAAAATTCCATCCGGCTTCACAAAGAATTGTCTTTTGGTGAAATTTTTTAAAAAATGATTTATAGACTTTAAATGTAAAAACTAAATTTAATGAAAGCCAAATTTGAGGCTAAATAACCGTATAACCGTTTAACGAAATAAAACTTATCAAGTACAACGTTTGGCGCCTTGGCGATGGCAGAAAATCAGCACTAAAGTTTAGGGGGAGAACCATAAAAGTCGTATTTCTATGAAATGAGAGGTACAACTAGAGGTGGCAATCGGGTCAGTCGGGTCGAGTTTGGGTCGGGTCAAGTCGGGTCGGGTCATGTCGGGTTCGGGTCATGTCGGGTCAAAGTGCCTTTTCGGGTCGAGTCGGGTTCGGTTCGGGTCGTCATCGGGTCGGGTCATATCGGGTCAAATAGTGTATCGGGTCGGGTCGGGTTTGGGTCGGGTCATTATCGAATTCGTAGCGATTTTATCGAATTATTTCAATTTTTAACCACTAAAATAAGTATTTTGGTCGTTATTTTATTTAATTACTTCATTATTAAGTCAAATATATCATTCTAAATAATAATTTGTTTTAAATCCAATAAAATTAAGCTTAATAATTATCGGGTCGTCAATTTAGTCGGGTCGATATCGGGTCGGGTCATCATCGAATTCAGATGCAGGTCGGGTTCAGATCGCGATTATCGGGTCATGTCGGGTTACGGGTCATCATCGGGTCGGGTCAGGTCGGTTCTCGGGTCACAATATTTTCGGGTCAATCGGGTCGGTTTTCGCTCGGGTTCGGGTCGGGTCACTCGGGTCGGGTCAAGCTTGCCAGCTCTAGGTACAACGGTACAAAAGAGAATAGACGAATAGTGAAAAGTACAAAGTTAACAATAAGAATTGAGAAGTTTCGAAAAAAGAAATTAACGAGTTATCTTTTTAATCTAAAGAAAAAAGTTAGTAATTGGCTATGGCCTATCACCTATGGATACGCACGTAAAATTTCGGTTCTTTTTCGTGTAGTTGTCGTCGTGTGCTCATGTCCATGCTGGTGCACTAAAATTGTGTAGCCCTCGTCGAGTGCTTGTGACCATGCTGACGCTGCACTGCGACAAGGTAGCTGGCATACTAGTGTACTTTGCGTAAGTCATCTAGAATATTGTCATATTGCAGTGGGGACTGGGGAGTGACCATTTTGATGATAAATTTCATCGTAATATTCCTCGGGATGATTATGTGGGTTCATGTTGGTTATGCGTACGGTTAACAACGACAACAGTAAAGACTTTGATACGGAGTATGTTTTAATATGTACAACAAAATTATTAAATTTTTAATAACGTAAAAAGATATAAATTGAAGGCAACAGACGATTCACCGTTGCACACTAATAAGACATGAGTTGGAGGCCCTCGAAAACTCTTTTACGTTATTCACAAATTGATCTAAATTAGGAGGATTAGGTACAAGCATGCGAGGAGGAGTTGACAAGCATAAAACTAATTCCTCGAGAACAGATGACTTAGCAAGAAGAAATTTGATTGTATTTAGTTCCCGAATACTACCAAAGCAACACTTAACGACGATACGTTTGAGATGAGTGAAGCGGCAGGAAGGAATCGCAAGGGCAGTTTTCCAACCCTCGGCTTCCAAAGCAGCCACTTCCACATCTGAACGACGGGCTTCAGCATAGACGGCATAGATACCCAAGAAGAGACCCTACAAAGAACACAAAATTTTGCAACACACATATGTCAGGTTTCATAAGTTGGGTTCAACTCTTACGGTAGTCTGTAGAACAATAGCTACGGAGTACATATTTAAGTAACTTGTGAACCAAAATTTCCATCGTCCGAACTTGCATAGAGAAGGATCGAGGCACTAACCTTCACGAAAACAAGAGTTTCTAATGACGGGGCACGATTGAGAATCAACAACAACACAATATCCCATCTTCCCTCTTGGATACCATCCAATTCTAAAGTTCTTAGGTTATGAAACATGGGTAGTTGATCGCTTAACTCTCCCGCGAAATATAAATTCTACAGTAACGATAATAAAGTAGTTATTAAGAAATTTTACATTAAGTAAATTAAGCATTAAAAAAAATGGTTTTTGGCATTAATATTTAATTACGGGGTATGCAAAACACTTCCATAGTTACACACTTACATGTGATATGCGAGGACGAGGGAAGTGGATAGACAAACCTTAACAAGGAATCCAAGTAGCGACAATTCCGGGACATGAGAAAATGCTGTGACAAGACTAAGCTCTGTCTCGAAACGATTGTGGTAATCAAAAATCTCAATGGAAGCTTTAACAAGAGCACTCATAGGTGCAATACAGTATTGAGTGGCAACATAGTCCTCATAGTGTAAACCACACAAATTAGGGGTGTTAATCACCAAAAGTTCAATGCTTTTCCATCGATCATTGTCATCTCTGCGAATAACCAAGACCAGATTCCGAAGAGAAGGAGAAGAAATGGAGACAAGATCCTTAATCTTCCACAAACACCGTCTGAGAGAGAGGTCTTCGAGAATAGAACAGCTAGAAACTAGCCTAGTAACAAAGTCATTGTCATTAAATACAAAATAATTGAGGTGAAGAAGTTTCAAGTTAGGAAGATTAATCATGGGAATTCTAGCATTATCGATCTCAAGATTTGATTCAAGCTTCAACACGTGTAACGATTTGCAAGTGAAAACTGAAGGGGGAAGCTCACATTGACGAGGACTCCTCACATAAAAGCAGAGGTCAAGCTCCCTAAGCCCACCAACTTGGGCTAACGCTATTGGATAAGAAATCCACTCACTTAGACGCGCAGGTAACAGGTCAGGGAAACAGTCTTGGTCACAATTATCATGGCCTAATTCCCCGGGAAAATGAGAGTATAAGTCCCCACCAAAATGAAGTCTAAAGCAGGTAAGATGGGGGGTATTAGGCAGGGAGAATTTCATCAATAAATTGTCAACAAATGACTCGAAAAGAGGGAAGCGATCAACTAGATGAGGGTATTTTATGCAATGAGATATCGGGGAATCATCCAAGTCAAAATTAGTCATCCAAGACAAAGCGTTTCTCATACGCTTAGACAGTATAAGGGTAGCAGCTGCGTCTTTGGTGGGGAGCATCGACAATACTCGACCCAATAATTCATCTGGTAAACTAGTTAACCTATCTGAATTACACGGTCGTAACGACTTCCTGCTACATGTTTTCAACTTCCAATCCATACTCCTGATTAAAAAAACACACATTCAATATTACATTCACTCATATTGTGTGTCGTGTATCGTGTAATTTCAATTCAATAGAATTTGATTACTTTAGATTAGATTAGATTAGATTGAGCTAACTAGTAAATTACTACAAACACAAAAATTTATTAAATTTGCAAGCATCTCTGAGTAAAAGAGTACATCAAATTAAATCGTCACGAACAAACAAATCAAGATAAACATGATTAGAAGATTAGAAGATTAGAATATTTTTGATTCACTTTAACCAAGCTTATAATAATTAAAAGGGAAAATTCACAGAAATTATTTCAACTAACACCTATCTTAATTTTAATTTTAGATAGAATAAGAGTGACATAAATTATTCATGTTAATTTTTACTGTAATTAAAACTCCAAATTTATCAAATTTGCAGGCATCTTTGAATAAAAGAGTAAATAAAATATCATCATCAATCAAATCAAATCAAATCAAACAAATTAAGACAAACATGAATAGAAGATTTCGATTCACTTGAAACAAGCAAGGGAAGCTCATAAATCATAAATGAAAAGCAAACCCTAAATTGAATTGAAAAGGATAGATAACAAGTAAAGTAATTAGTTAATTACCTGCTAAAAAGTCTGATAAAATTACAGAGAGTTTAACTTATGGTTCATGCCTTCAATCTCCAGGGTTCATTGTAGAGTCCAACGAAAAAAAAAAAAAAAAGGATTAATTTTCAAGAATAATCCGAACTGGTCCTCTTATTCCATAAATAATCCGAACTTGAATTAATTCACGAATAATCCTAACTATTGAAGTAGCATTCTTTGGCCAATTTCAATCAACTCTAACTTTACCTCACTCTTATTTTAAGTAAAATTCAAACCGTTTTCACTTATTTTTTTATTGATTAAAGCATGTTAAAATTGGTCAAAGTACATTATTGGGATGTTACCTCAATAGTTGGGATTATTCGTTGATTAATTCGAGTTCGGATTATTTATGGAATAAGAGGACCAGTTCGGATTATTATTGGCAATTAATCCAAAAAAATAATCCCCGTTCACTTTTTCAAAACACGACTTAAAAATTCTCATATATCGTTTTTTAAACGTCACTTTTAAGCGTATTTTTTCAAAAAAAAAAAAAAAAAAAAAAAAAATCTCCAAAATCTCATTTTTATCAAAATAACGCCGGATCGTATTTTGACTCAACAATGACATCAATTTTCGTTTTATTTTTTCAAATCTTGAGTTTCAATGACGACATATTACATTTGCGATGAGATCTTATATAAAATTCCCTCCGGCTTCACAAAGAATTGTTTTTGGTGAAAGTTTTTTAAAAATTGATTTATAGACTTTAAATGTAAAAACTAAATTTAATGAAAGCCAAATTTGAGGCAAAATAACCGTATAACTGTTTAACGAAATAAAACTTATCAGAGTATAACGTTTGACGCCTTGGCGGTGGCAAAAAATCAGCACTAAAGTTCAGGGGGAGAATCATAAAAGTGGTATTTCTATGAAATGAGAGGTACAACGGTACAAAGAGAGAATAGACGAATAGTGAAAAGTACAAAGTTAGCAATAAGAATTGAGAAGTTTCGAAAAAGAAATTAACAAGTTATCTTTTTAATCTAAAGAAAAAAGTTAGTGATTGGCTATGGCCTATCACCTATGGATACGCACGTAAAATTTCGGTTCTTTTTCGTGTGGTTGTCATCGTGTGCTCATGTCCATGCTGGTGCACTAAAATTGTGTAGCCCTCGTCGAGTGCTCGTGACCATGCTGACGCTGCACTGCGACAAGGTAGCTGGCATACTAGTGTGCTTTGCGTAAGTCATCTAGAATATTGTCATATTGCAGTGGGGAGTGACCATTTTGATGATAAATTTCGTCGTAATATTCCTCGGGATGATTATGTTGGTTCATGTTGGTTATGCGTACGGTTAACAATGACAACAGTAAAGACTTTAGTCCCAAAGTACTTCGGGATCCAAAAACCACAATCATATATGTGATCTTTCATATGTAATTCGACTTCACAAGAGACAGACCACATCAAATGATGTTGTTATGTAACGACGTTGGTTGATAGTGCATATACTTACGAATCAAGGAGTTCTTTCAGCAATTTCATTTTCACAGAATGAGTGCAAACGTAGTCCGTAATACAAACATAAGCTCTTAAAAACACAGCAGGGTTGAATATATCCGCCCATCGCTCCACAGGAGACAAAGTAGTCATGTAGCACCCTAAATTGCCGGAGAATATATACATGTGTTCGATTCAGTCGAGTGGCAATGGTGAAATTCAAAAAGGCCCTAATTTCTTCATAAAACGGTTACCGTATGCATTCATTTCTGCCCAGCTATTCTATTCAACTGTTACCTTTCATTTCATGGAATATGAAAATATGGATCCCGAGCAATACTGAAAACATCCGCTCGCTCTGCTTGATTGTATGTCAAGCAACGCCGTATCAACTCCTACATAAGCAAAATAATATACGGAGTCAAGATAATAATGGAGTAGAATATTACAAAGTACATAGAATACTATAAATTCAGCATACATATGACTAAGAGTCAAGGATATCACTGACGATTGAGATAAATAGAATGATGAAGAAGAGAAAAAACTTACTTTTGCCTCGGTTGAGACGCTGGGATTGGCTGGGAAGTCAACCTCCCTCGCATTGAGAATGGTGCCTTCACGTAAAATTTGCTCCTGGGAATGATCATGCCCAAATGGACGTCTTCCAAACAGCATTTGGTAGAACAAGACGCCCGCTGACCAGACATCCACCTGCGTTTCAATCATTAAAATGGTCACGGATTCCTTCCAAAAACGGATTTTTTTTTTCCCAGAAGAAAGCGTAAAAAAGTGCACACTAGTGAGACAATGCTTAAAGAAATCATGGCATACCTTTGAAGATATCAAAGGTATCTTAGTGAGTTCAAAGCATTCAGGAGGCAAATACCTGAACAAACAGATAAATAAGAGTTTTACGCTACTATGCCAAGACGATGAGGCCTTAGTTCATGACATATGGATATAAACAGTTTTATGTTAAAAACAATTTTCGACAAAGACTCACCAATACGTTCCAGCTCCTTGGGAAGTAAGCTCCATACCCTGTGGTCCGACATCCTCCTCGACTAATTTACTCAGTCCAAAATCGGTCAACTTAGCAACTCCAAGCTCATCAAAAAGAACATTCCCTGGCTTCAAATCATAATGGATAACCTTCTGTGTTCTCTTGTTCAAATAAACAAGTCCTTGAAATATTTGTAAAATTATTATTCTTGCTTCCTTCTCTGACAGCACAGGCGTAGCCTTGAGAACTGCGTCAAGATCTTTGCCTGACAAACAAACACACAGAAATATACCTTTAGAATACAGTAAGAAGGGAAGACGAAACCTAGAGTATAAAGAAAATAGCACACTCCTGTACACTCTTACCACTGCAAAACTCTAAGACGGTACAGAAAGTATTGTGGTCAATCTCAAAAGTATCCCAAAGACGAACAATGTTATCATGAACCAAGGTCTTGTGAATTTCGTACTCTCGACAAGCATGTCTGATGTAGCTTCGCTGCTTCTCTTCATTCCATTGCGGATTCAGACCATGAAACTTGCACGCAACGTACCTATGGTCTACCAAGTCATATGCCTGCCGAAAATTAACATTTTAAGTCACAGCATAAAACAAGTGTATGCTCTTATTGGTTATCATTTAAGAGAAATAAAAAGAACAAGTAGAGTATGCTGCCTGACCACTTATGGTATCAGGGTTCTGACCTTGTAAACCTCACTGAATCCTCCTTTCCCGAGAAGATTCAAAAGGGCATAACGACTATTAAGAATTGGAAATTTGTTGAATCGAGAACCATCCTCATCGCAGATTTGCTTCATCTGGCGCAGAAGCATTCCCTTCTCCAACTCATACTTATCCCTCTCACGGAGTAATTCTTCTTCCTCCTACAGATGACAGAAAAGCAAATTGGAACCATCGGGCCTCGCCAGGAGCAATGAAAAATAATCCAAATCCAAAGAACATCGAAAACTAACTCACCCGCTTTATTCTAACAAGACGAGATTGATAGACTTCATCCTCTATCAAAGAATCTTCCTCTTGATTGCCCGACTGCATATCACCTTCGTCACTCATATCTACAAGAAGACATCAACAGGTGACTGCCACGCCGTAACATATACATGTTTACGGTAGAGTAGATCTGTACTTTGAATATCAGTGTAGAAAGATTAATATATATACCAGAAATCCTTTCTCTCAACAATTTCCGTTGGCTCTCCACCGCTTCTTTTTCCTCCAACAATTGCCTCTATAACAAATTTTCCAGAAGTTAGTAGATGTATACAAGTAATGCATAAACATCTTTATAATAAAAAAATTATACGCACAAATTGTGTACTTACAAGACGAGTGTTTATCTCTTTAAACGCTTGTCCATCCTCCCATTTCATAGATATGGATATCCCTTCCCTAAAACCATTCATATAACAAACATGACCAGCAGATTTGATCTATGTACCTACGTACTACGGAGTATTTAAAATATAGACACAACAAAACGTCAAAACCCATATGACTCGATCATACCTTGTCACTCCAAGTTTCCCGAGCCTTTGAGATTCCTGACGTATTTTCATCCTTATATCTCGTCTCTCAAATTTTGAGACGGCTATCAGCAGATCGGTTATTGTTTTGGTTTGCTGTATAAATAACAACAACATAATCTAAATAACATTGAACCAGTGTTTTATTCGATTCAAAGAAAGAGCACACGACTATTATTCTACCTCCTAGCTTTCAGAGAAACGATAAACATAACATAAACAACACACAAACAAACACAAAAAAAAAAACCACAGCACAGATTATCAGATGATAAATTAACACAACATACTCGACTCAAGATTCGTAAGATTACGAAATTGTAGATACCTTTGGCTTCAACTCTTCAGAATCTTTACATTCCTTCTCCAAAACCCTAACTTTACTACGCAATGATGCTATTTCTTCCTGCAGAAACAAGAAAACAACAAACATATTACATATACAAATATATCGTGAAATTGATCCAAACATTTCTAAATAATCAATCATGTTCAACGAAACCCACCTCATGGTTGCACGGTGGCACCACCCCATCTCGATAGATTCGTAAGCGCAGACGAAATTCAGGTTCGTCGCACCACTTAAATTCCACCATATCGCCCGGTACAATTCTTCGATTTTGAACAAAATGACACCAATCCCCTGCTAACTGGTAATCGTAATCGCCTATTACATTCACCCGACAGAACTGAAACACGAAATTCGGTACCGTATCACCGTCAGACGCCGGAACTTTGACGGGAATACTACTTTCCAACATTTTCCGGTGTTCTGGGGTGAGACGTGGTGAGAAAAAACTATGGAACATCTTCAAGGGAATTCGGAATTTATCGGTGATTTCTGAATCGCAAATTGGTGTAACATACGCCATTGATGTGAAAGCAGAGAAATTAGGGTTTTGGTATTCGTTGTTTTTTTGGGTGGATAAATTCGTTGTTTGTTAGAATGAGCGGGAGAATTTTTTATTCTTAGTTATTTCATTTGATTTGAATATTTGATTTGATTAGTCAAAGGTAATTTATGCATTTCGATCAGACACTATAGGTGGTACCCGAGTCCCTAGGTCGATGGTAATCCTGTCTTTCGGGTCGGTTGGGATCGGGTCACTTGAATTTTGACGGGCATTAAAAATATGGAGCATACCCGATAGTTTTTTTTGGGTAGATTCGATCCACAACATATCTTGGGTCGGGTCAAACTTTATTGGTCGTGTCGGGTTACAAGCTGAGTCATATCGGGTCGCAAAATTTTTGGATCCTATCAACTCGAATTTGGGACAAGTTAGTGTCACTCAGATCGAGTCAAGCTTATACTTATCGGCTCTTCAAGTTGGGAGAAATTCAATCACTGACTAAAAGGATAACCTAAACAAGATTGTGATGAATTGGGTCGGTTCAAGCTTATCAGCTCTACGTATAGGGAGATTCAATTATTGCTAGTTTCTTTTTCGTGTAGGAGAAGTTCTAATTAACTAGGCCTGGGTAAGCAAATTAGAGAAATTAATTTACAATGAGAAATAATAATTAACTTGGCAATCAAATAAGTGTATACTAGTAATACTACTAATGTTATACTCCGTATATGGGATTTTTCAATTCTCATACTTTTGTAAGTGTAACCAAATAAGTTTGTGAATATATAGAAAAATCTCATAAATAGTTAATTTACTTGCTTTAGAGTGAAGTCGCGATTACACTCGTAACATAACATTAATTTGTCTCCAAAAACCCGATCCAATTTTGACCAAATCAACTCAACCCGCACTCGTAGAGTTGAACAGGAGTAGGACCCAAATCCAAATTCAAGACGCCCAATTAAATTTACCTGTATATTATTGCTAACCTCTATAACTCTATTCAACTATTAACAATCCTAAACAATTTATTTAGTTACTACAAAGTACAAACTCAAAATCGACACGAAATAAGAATGAACCGACACAACCCAATGCGACCTGATTACAAACTTTGTCAAATGTATGTTAGAATTGGTTATAAAAGTTTGTTAGAGATAGAGGAGGTTGTTATAAAGTAGTTATTCTGTTACAAAAGGTAGTTACTATAGCTAGGGTTTGATACACTCTGTTTTTCGTTCTCCTCTGCTCTTGTATTTGTTCTATAAATAGTGGTGTCTTCCTTAATGATTGTAATATTGAATATTCAGAAATACAAAAAGCTTTCATCTTTGATTAGTTTCTCTCAAATTCTCTCTCTTTTATTCATTCTATTTCTTCAATTAATTTCTAGGGTTTACCATTCCAATATACAGAAATCACTATATGGTTTGAAGCAAGCCTCAAGACAATGGAATGCTAAGCTTACCTCTTTTCTGAAGACCAGAGGCTATGTACAGTCCCTCAATGATTATTCTTTGTTTTCTAAATCCAATGGTTGCAAGACTTTGTATTTGGCAGTTTATGTGGATGATATACTCATGGTAGGGGATGATTTGGAGGAAATGGAGTCTTTGAAGTCTTATTTACATCAAGCTTTCAAAATCAAAGACTTGGGTGATTTGCATTATTTCTTAGGTTTGGAGTTTCAGGTTACATCCAAAGGCATGGCTGTGACACAAGCTAAGTATGCTAATGATTTGTTAAAAGAGTTTTGTTTCAAGCCAATGCCTTCTGTTGTTAGTCCCCTGGATTCAAGTGTTAAATTGGATAAGGATTCCACCGAGCTCTTGGATGATCCTTCTATATACAGAAGGTTGATAGGCAAACTAAATTTTTTGACACATACAAGGCCTGATCTTTGCTTTGCGGTTCAGTTGCTCAGTCAATTTCTCTCCCAGCCTAGACAACAACATTGGGAAGCTGGAATACATGTGCTCCAATATATTGCCAGAGATCCATCACAGGGTATTTTACTTAATAATGCTCCACAACTTCATCTTCAGGCGTTTTGTGATGCAGACTGGGCAGCCTGCCCGTTATCAAGGAGGTCTGTTAGTGGTTTTGTGGTTTTATTGGGTGGAAGTTTGCTGTCATGGAAGTCAAAGAAGCAGCCTACAGTGTCCCTTTCCTCAGCAGAAGCTGAGTATAGGTCATTACGAAGATTGACTGCTGAATTAGCTTGGTTAACTAGACTTCTCCATGAGCTACAAGTACAGGATGTTGAGCCAATTTCTGTCAAATCAGATAGCCAAGCTGCCATTCATATAGCCCCAGTGTTCCATGAACGAACAAAACACATAGATCTTGATTGCCATTTTGTTCGAGAGAAGCTTCAGTCAGGTCTCATCAGTCTGTCATATGTTCCCACAAGTGAACAACCTGCTGATCTTCTTACAAAAAATTTGAATGGTGTTCAACATAAACACTTCCTTGGCAAGTTGGGCGTTTTTTCAACACTTCCAACTTGAGGGGGGGGTGTTAGAATTGGTTATAAAAGTTTGTTAGAGATAGAGGAGGTTGTTATAAAGTAGTTATTCTGTTACAAAAGGTAGTTACTATAGCTAGGGTTTGATACACTCTGTTTTTCGTTCTCCTCTGCTCTTGTATTTGTTCTATAAATAGTGGTGTCTTCCTTAATGATTGTAATATTGAATATTCAGAAATACAAAAAGCTTTCATCTTTGATTAGTTTCTCTCAAATTCTCTCTCTTTTATTATTTTTTTTTTTTTGGTTTCCCAACCGATATCCGAACCCATTTGGGCCGACTAATTCGGTTTCGGAGCGTGTCCCGGGGTTAAGGTCTAGTGGTGCCAGGGGTTAGACTTGGTAGGGAGAACCGAGGTTCGATCCCCCGCAAGCACGTTGGGAGGAGTTTAAATTCTCTCTCTTTTATTCATTCTATTTCTTCAATTAATTTCTAGGGTTTACCATTCCAATAATGTAGCCCAAACTGCCCAACCCAAAGTTGCTCAAATTTTTTGACAACAAAATTTACAACTGAAAAATTTAAAAGAAAAAACCATTATTCATTCAACTGAAATTTTTTAGAAATTCTTTACAATATCCTGAATAAAATATAATAATACGACATCTTTGATACTCCCTCCCTTCATATCCAAAGCCTACATTTGCTTTTTCACATTTGTCGAGGCAAATGTCGGAACGAAAATATCTATAATTTCACTCGATAAAAAAATCTAAAAATTGGATATAATATTGTACCCATAAAGACGAATCAAACATGATCACACACGACTATATTTTCACTTATAGATTGTCGGGAATTTCAAAGATTCCCGACGTAGATGAATAGTGTCAAAAAGGTAAATGTAGTGTTTGGATTTGAAGGGAGGGAGTATGTTTTAATATGTACAACAAAATTATTAAATTTTTAATAACGTAAAACTCTATCTATCTACATATTTGAATGAAGTTGAAAGGGGAAAGTGTCTTCTTGACCACCATTTGACACGTCTAAATGTATAAATGTCAATTTTGCCTGTCAACTACATCATCAAACACTCTGAAATTGCAAAACATATGTAGATTGAAGGCATAAAACATTATCAAACTGCAAAAGATAATAAATTAAAGGCAACAGACGATTCACCGTTGCACACTAATAAGACATGAGTTGCGACAGACGATTCACCGTTGCACACTAATAAGACATGAGTTGGAGGCCCTCGAAAACTCTTTTACGTTATTCACAAATTGATCTAAATTAGGAGGATTAGGTACAAGCATGCGAGGAGGAGCTGACAAGCATAAAACTAATTCCTCAAGAACAGATGACTTAGCAAGAAGAAATTTGATCATATTTAGCTCCCGAACACTACCAAAGCAACACTTAACGACGATACATTTGAGATGAGTAAAGCAGCGGCATGAAGGAATCGCAAGGGCTGTTTTCCAACCCTCGGCTTCCAAAGCAGCCTCTTCAGCATCTGAATGACGGGCTGTTTTCCAACCCTCGGCATAGATACCCAAGAACAGACCCTACAAAGAACACAAAGTTTTGCAACATACATATGTTAGGTTTCATAAGTTGGGTTCAACTCTTACGGTAGTTTGTAGAACAATAGCTACAAACTACATATTTAAGTAACTTGTGTAACAAAATTTTCATCGTCCGAACTTGCATAGAGAAGGATAGAGACACTAACCTCCACGAAAACAAGAGTTTCTAATGAAGGGGCACGATTGAGAATCAACAACAGCACAATATCCCATCTTCCCTCTTGGAAACATTCCAATTCTAAAGTTCTCAGGTTATGAAACATGGGTAGTTGTTCCCTTAACTCTCCGGCGAGATGTAAATTCTTCAGTAATGATAATAATGTAGTGATTAAGAAATTCATATCATTAATGAATTAAACATTAAAAAAAAAAAAAGGAATCACTGACAAGAATAATCTCAACTGATACTCATCTTCCAAAAATAATCTCAACTTTCGAGAATAATCTCAACTAATGAAAACAATTCAAATAATATAGGCAACAGACGATTCACCGTTGCACACTAATAAGACATGAGTTGCGACAGACGATTCACCGTTGCACACTAATAAGACATGAGTTGGAGGCCCTCGAAAACTCTTTTACGTTATTCACAAATTGATCTAAATTAGGAGGATTAGGTACAAGCGTGCGAGGAGGAGTTGACAAGCATAAAACTAATTCCTCAAGAATAGATGACTTAGCAAGAAGAAATTTGATTGTATTTAGTTCCCGAATACTACCAAAGCAACACTTAACGACGATACGTTTGAGATGAGTGAAGCGGCATGAAGGAATCGCAAGGGCTGTTTTCCAACCCTCGGCTTCCGAAGCAGCCTCTTCAGCATCTGAATGACGGGCTTCAGCATAGACGGCATAGATACCCAAGAAGAGACCCTACAAAGAACACAAAATTTTGCAACACACATATGTCAGGTTTCATAAGTTGGGTTCAACTCTTACGGTAGTATGTAGAACAATAGCTACGGACTACATATTTAAGTAACTTGTGAACAAAATTTCCATCGTCCGAACTTGCATAGAGAAGGATCGAGGCACTAACCTTCACGAAAACAAGAGTTTCTAATGACGGGGCACGATTGAGAATCAACAACAACACAATATCCCATCTTCCCTCTTGGATACCATCCAATTCTAAAGTTCTTAGGTTATGAAACATGGGTAGTTGATCGCTTAACTCTCCCGCGAAATATAAATTCTACAGTAACAATAATAAAGTAGTGATTAAGAAATTTTATCATTAAGTAAATTAAGCATTAAAAAAAATGGTTTTTGGCATTAATATTTAATTACGGGGTATGCAAAACACTTCCATAGTTACACACTTACATGTGATATGCGTGGACGAGGGAAGTGGATAGACAAACCTTAACAAGGAATCCAAGTAGCGACAATTCCGGGACATGAGAAAATGCTGTGACAAGACTAAGCTCTGTCTCGAAACGATTGTGGTAATCAAAAATCTCAATGGAAGCTTTAACAAGAGCACTCATAGGTGCAATACAGTATTGAGTGGCAACATAGTCCTCATAGTGTAAACCACACAAATTAGGGGTGTTAATCACCAAAAGTTCAATGCTTTTCCATCGATCATTGTCATCTCTGCGAATAACCAAGACCAGATTCCGAAGAGAAGGAGAAGAAATGGAGACAAGATCCCTAATTTTCCACAAACACCGTCTGAGAGAGAGGTCTTCGAGAATAGAACAGCTAGAAACTAGCCTAATAACAAAGTCATTGTCATTAAATACAAAATAATTGAGGTGAAGAAGTTTCAAGTTAGGAAGATTAATCATGGGAATTCTAGCATTATCGATCTCAAGATTTGACTCAAGCTTCAACACGTGTAACGATTTGCAAGCGAAAACTGAAGGGGGAAGCTCACACTGACGAGGACTCCTCACATAAAAGCAGAGGTCAAGCTCCCTAAGCCCACTACCTTGGGCCAAGGCTATTGGATAAGAAATCCACTCACTTAGACGCACAGGTAACAGGTCAGGGAAACAGTCTTGGTCACAATTATCATGGAATAATTCCCCGGGAAAATGAGAGTATAAGTCCCCACCAAAATGAAGCCTAAAGCAGGTAAGATGGGGGGTATTAGGCAGGGAGAATTTCATCAATAAATTGTCGACAAATGACTCGAAAAGAGGGAAGCGATCAACTAGATGAGGGTATTTTATGCAATGAGATATCGGGGAATCATCCAAGTCAAAATTAGTCATCCAAGACAAAGCGTCTCTCATACGCTTAGACAGTATAAGGGTAGCAGCTGCGTCTTTGGTGGGGAGCATCGACAATACTCGACCCAATAATTCATCTGGTAAACTAGTTAACCTATCTGAATTACACCGTCGTAACAACTTCCTGCTACATGTTTTCAACTTCCAATCCATACTCCTGATTAAAACAACACAAATTCAATATTACATTCACTCATATTGTGTATCGTGTAATTTCAATTCAATAGAATTTGATTACTTTAGATTAGATTAGATTGAGCTAACTAGTAAATTACTACAAACACAAAAATTTATTAAATTTGCAAGCATCTCTAAGTAAAAGAGTACATCAAATTAAATCGTCACGAACAAACAAATCAAGATAAACATGATTAGAAGATTTTTGATTCACTTTAACCAAGCTTATAATAATTAAAAGGAAAAATTCACAGAAATTATCTCAACTAATACCTACTCTATCTTAATTTTAATTTTAGATAGAATAAGAGTGACAGAAATTATTCATGTTAATTTTTACTGTAATTAAAACTCCAAATTTGTCAAATGTGCAGGCATCTTTGAATAAAAGAGTAAATAAAATATCATCATCAATCAAATCAAATCAAATCAAACAAATTAAGACAAACATGAATAGAAGATTTCGATTCACTTGAAACAAGCAAGGGAAGCTCATAAATCATAAATCAAAAGCAAACCCTAAATTGAATTGAAAAGGATAGATAACAAGTAAAGTAATTAGTTAATTACCTGCTAAAAAGTCTGATAAAATTACAGAGAGTTTAACTTATGGTTCATGCCTTCAATCTCCAGGGTTCATTGTAGAGTCCAACGAAAAAAAAAAAAAAAAAGGATTAATTTTCAAGAATAATCCGAACTGGTCCTCTTATTCCATAAATAATCCGAACTTGAATTAATTCACGAATAATCCTAACTATTGAAGTAGCATTCTTTGGCCAATTTCAATCAACTCTAACTTTACCTCACTCTTATTTTAAGTAAAATTCAAACCGTTTTCACTTATTTTTTTATTGATTAAAGCATGTTAAAATTGGTCAAAGTACATTATTGGGATGTTACCTCAATAGTTGGGATTATTCGTTGATTAATTCGAGTTCGGATTATTTATGGAATAAGAGACTACTGATTATTATTGGCAATAAATCCAAAAAAATAATCCCCGTTCACTTTTTCAAAACACGACTTAAAAATTCTCATATATCGTTTTTTAAACGTCACTTTTAAGCGTATTTTTTCAAAAAAAAAAAAAAAAAAAAAAAAAATCTCCAAAATCTCATTTTTATCAAAATAACGCCGGATCGTATTTTGACTCAACAAAGACATCAATTTTCGTTTTATTTTTTCAAATCTTGAGTTTCAATGACGACATATTACATTTGCGATGAGATCTTATATAAAATTCCCTCCGGCTTCACAAAGAATTGTTTTTGGTGAAAGTTTTTTAAAAATTGATTTATAGACTTTAAATGTAAAAACTAAATTTAATGAAAGCCAAATTTGAGGCAAAATAACCGTATAACTGTTTAACGAAATAAAACTTATCAGAGTATAACGTTTGACGCCTTGGCGGTGGCAAAAAATCAGCACTAAAGTTCAGGGGGAGAATCATAAAAGTGGTATTTCTAAGAACACAAATTCTTGTTTAAGACGGGTAACCCGTCTTAAACCAAGAAACGGGTCAAATACCCCACAAAAGACAAAGGACAAGTGGGGGAGCAAGTTGTTCTCCCCCACTAGTTCCTTGTCTTTTTCCCCCCTATTTGACCCGTTTCTCCCAAGAAACGGGTAACCCGTTTTAAGGGAGACCAACACTTCTAAGAAATGAGAGGTACAACGGTACAAAGAGAGAATAGACGAATAGTGAAAAGTACAAAGTTAGCAATAAGAATTGAGAAGTTTCGAAAAAGAAATTAACAAGTTATCTTTTTAATCTAAAGAAAAAAGTTAGTGATTGGCTATGGCCTATCACCTATGGATACGCACGTAAAATTTCGGTTCTTTTTCGTGTAGTTGTCATCGTGTGCTCATGTCCATGCTGGTGCACTAAAATTGTGTAGCCCTCGTCGAGTGCTCGTGACCATGCTGACGCTGCACTGCGACAAGGTAGCTGGCATACTAGTGTGCTTTGCGTAAGTCATCTAGAATATTGTCATATTGCAGTGGTGAGTGACCATTTTGATGATAAATTTCGTCGTAATATTCCTGGGGATGATTATGTGAGTTCATTTTGGTTATGCGTATAGTTAACAATGACAACAATAAAGACTTTAGTCCCAAAGTTCTTCGGGATCCAAAAACCTCAATCATATATGTGACCTTTCATATGTAATTCGACTTCACAAGAGACAGACCACATCAAACGATGTTACGTAACGACGTTGGTTGATAGTGCATATACTTACGAATCAAGGAGTTCTTTCAGCAATTTCATTTTCATAGAAAGAGTGCAAACGTAGTCCGTAATATAAACATAAGCTCTTAAAAACACAGCAGGGTTGAATATATCCGCCCATCACTCCACAGGAGACAAAGTAGTCATGTAGCACCTTAAATTGCCGGAGAATATATACACATGTTCGATTCAGTCGAGTGGCAATGGTGAAATCCAAAAAGGCCCTAATTTCTTCATAAAAAGGTTACCGTATGCATTCATTTCTGCCCAGCTATTCTATTCAACTGTTACCTTTCATTTCTTGGAATATGAAAATATGGATCCTTGGCAATACTGAAAACATCCGCTCGTTCTGCTTGATTGTATGTTAAGCAACGCCGTATCAAGTCCTACATAAGCAAAATAATATACGGAGTCAAGATAATAATGGAGTAGAATATTACAAAGTACATAGAATACTATAAATTCAGCATACATATGACTAAGAGTCAAGGATATCACTGACGATTGAGATAAATGATGAAGAAGAGAAAAAACTTACTTTTGCCTCGGTTGAGACGCTGGGATTGGCTGGGAAGTCAACCTCCCTCGCATTGAGAATGGTGCCTTCACGTAAAATTTGCTCCTGGGATTGATCATGCCCAAATGGACGTCTTCCAAACAGCATTTGGTAGAACAAGACGCCCGCTGACCAGACATCCACCTGCGTTTCAATCATTAATATGGTCACGGATTCCTTCCAAAAATGGATTTGTTTTTTTCCAGAAGAAAGCGTAAAAAAGTGCGCACTAGTGAGACAATGCTTAAAGAAATCATGGCATACCTTTGAAGATATCAAAGGTATCTTAGTGAGTTCAAAGCATTCAGGAGGCAAATACCTGAACAAACAGATAAATAAGAGTTTTACGCTACTATGCCAGTATGCCACCACGATGAGGCCTTAGTTCATGACATATGGATATAAAGAGTTTTATGTTAAAAACAATTTTCGACAAAGACTCACCAATACGTTCCAGCTCCTTGGGAAGTAAGCTCCATACCCTGTGGTCCGACATCCTCCTCGACTAATTTACTCAGTCCAAAATCGGTCAACTTAGCAACTCCAAGCTCATCAAAAAGAACATTCCCTGGCTTCAAATCATAATGGATAACCTTCTGTGTTCTCTTGTTCAAATAAACAAGTCCTTGAAATATTTGTAAAATTATTATTCTTGCTTCCTTCTCTGACAGCACAGGCGTAGCCTTGAGAACTGCGTCAAGATCTTTGCCTGACAAACAAACACACAGAAATATACCTTTAGAATACAGTAAGAAGGGAAGACGAAACCTAGAGTATAAAGAAAATAGCACACTCCTGTACACTCTTACCACTGCAAAACTCTAAGACGGTACAGAAAGTATTGTGGTCAATCTCAAAAGTATCCCAAAGACGAACAATGTTATCATGAACCAACGTCTTGTGAATGTCACACTCTCGACGAGCATGTGTCAGGTAGCGTCGCGTCTTCTCTTCACTCCATTGCGGATTAAGAGCATGAAGCTTGCAGGCAACGTACCTATAGTCTTCCAGGTCATAAGCCTGCCAAATCGCAGCAGAAAATGTTATGCTCATATAGCTCGGAATAAAAAGAAACGGGTAGACTAAGATGATTTAAGCTCTTGTAGTTGACCACTTAGGGAATCACAGTTCAGACCTTGTAAACTTCACTGAATCCTCCTTTCCCTAAAAGATTTAGAAGGGCATAACGACGATTAAGAACTTGATAATTGTTGAATCGAGAATCAGCCTCATCACGGACACGCTTCATTTCACGTATAAGCCTTCCTTTCTCAGCCTCGTATCGATCCCTCTCTTGCAGCACCTCTTTTTCCTCCTAGAAATACCAGAATAACAAATTGGAACATAAGGCTCTTCAGAGAAAGTACCACGAGATAATGTACCAAAATCTTAAAAGATTCACCTTGTTTATACAATCAAGGCGAAATTTATAGACTTCATCTTGTCTAAGAAAATCTTCCTCTTGATTCCCGGACTCCGTGTCACCTCCGTCACTCTTATCTACAAGGAAAGATCCCCAAATGAATCGTCAGCAACAGAAAATACCATCTTACATTAGCATTTAGCAAGTTCTTGTAACAGCAATGATACTTTGTTAATCCATTTAAATGTGGAAAAACGTGATGACAAAAGATGAAAAGTAGGTAGTTGAAAGTGCAAGTATCACAAATACACCACTAACATATGGGCACAGAAGTATGAATGGTTGAACTTGCACAAAGTTCATTTGACACGCTAATAGTCTCCAAGCCAATTAATGCAATTATCTTCGCAGTTATCAAACACTTAACAGATAACAACGAGCCATAACTTCACTATAACACGCCATAATCCACAGGGCTTGTTGTAAAGTAATAACCGAAGTACTAGAGCTACATATAAAGAAGGATTTTGATATAATGCTAGAGATAAACTTCATATATGAAGGAACTGTGCATAGAGAACACACAACATAAAAGAACAATATTTCCAAAAGAAACCAAAATATCAAAGAAGAATGTGATACAACAATCGTAAAAGAAACCAAAATACACGTACGCTGTTCTCTCAACAACTTCTGCTGCCTCTCCACCCTTTCTTTTGCCTCCAACAATTTCCCCTGTAATAAATTTCCCAGAATTTAGTAAATGCACATAAGTAATGCATAAACAACTTAAAAAAATAAAAAAAATTATACACACAAATTGTGTACTTACAAGACGATCATTGAGGTCTTTAAATGCCTGCCCATCTTCCCATTTCTCAACTAGGAATCCCCCTTCACTTAACCCATTAATATATCACACGTGAATAGCATATTTGGTACTTGCACATACGGATTAGATCATATGCAAACAACAAAAGTCATAAGACTGATACCTTGACACTCCCACTTTCCCGAGCCTGTCAGAATCCTCACGGATTTTCATCTTTGATTCTCTTCTCTCGAAGATTGAAACAGCTTTGAGAAGATCTGATATAATTTTGGTTGCCTGTATAGACAAGAAATTGACGACAATATAGACTCTAAATTACATAGAACAGATAACACGGCTACATTAGCTGAGTATTTGATGCGAAAGAAAGACAGACACAGCATACCTTTGACTTCTCTGTGTCATCGAAATCATTTGCGCTGCGCAAAGAAGCGTCATCCTGTTGAAGAAATCAACACCAAATATTACTTAAACACAACATTAAAAAAATTAAAAAAAAAAATGATGAGATTTAAAAACAATACTCCGTACTATAATAGTGTTACCCTTACCCACCTCAGGGACGAGACCTTGATGAAAAACCCGGCAAAAAAGGCGAAAATCGGGTGGATTAGCCCATCTGAATTCAACCAAATCATTAATATCTAGTTTTTCAAACCTTACAAAATGACGCCAATCACCCGAAAACTTGTATTTCCATTCATCAGCCCTACTTAATCGCAAATTGTAGTCTCGATCAGCAGAACTCGCCGGAATGACTACGGCCTTGTCTGTTTCAACCGAAGCTTGCTGTTTCTCCGTTAAACAAGGTTCGAAAAAATCGTTGTATATTTCTTCAGGAATGAAGATGACATCGTCGATATCCAAAACAGATATCGGTTTGATGTATGCCATTGCAGGAAACAAATTTAGGGTTTTCTGAATGAAAGAAAGAAAGAAAGAAAGAAAAGAAAAAAAAAGGGGGGTTTTAGAAGAAATGTTAAAGCAGTGAAAATTTGAGGTTTGTATTGGACGGAAAATTTGAGTTTTTACTAAGTGGAAATAAAGTGCGATTAAATTTAACACTTTACTTAAATTTAGTTACGGTTTAGACTTACTTGATAAGTTTAAGGGTATAAGTGAAAATACGCTAAACGTAAAGATATTATTAGAAAAAGTGAAAAGTAGGAGAGTATAAATGGAAAAATCCTAAAAAAATTAGGTGTGTGTTCACAAAGTGGCGTAAATATTACGTGTGTTTTGCCAAAAAAAAATCATAAAAATATTTTTTTTTAGGGAAAACCCCTAAAAAAATTAAGTGTGTGTTTATAAAGGACGCCTCGAATTTTTTCCTCCCAAAATTCATTGATCATAATGAGAACTTTGTCGTACTCAAAATTACAAGCTTCCATTTTATAAGGTCTTTTTAGCTTTGCACTAATTATAGATGAGCTAAATTTAATAAGCGCATAATCTGAAAGTTGAATAGAGAAATGTTTTATCCCCGAGTCAAGGTATAGGTAAAGCCAATCCTTCGAGCCTAGAGCCTTATCCAACCTTTCATAGGTTTTCGCCTTCCCTTTCCGATTATTATACCATGTGAAAACGAGGGCCTAGAGTAGGCAATTTGGGCCCGCGGCCAGTGGGTGACCCGGCCCGGCCCAAGACATGCCCCGCCCTGGCCAGGCGCCGTGGCCCGTCATCCTCTTGGTCCGACCCGGCCCATGGCCCATCACCATGGGCTGTGGACACAAAAAAAAAAGGTGAGAAGTTTGGCCTGACCCGGCCCCGTGATCCGTTGAATTAACTTAAAATATACTTCCTCCATTCCGTTTGATTCTATACGTTTGACCAAAACACGGTAATTAAGGTAGAAGAAAATCAAGTGGGGTAGATAATGGAATTACTTAAATACCCCTACTTTATTGTTTGCAAGTGGGTTGAGTGGGTATTAGTGAAGGGTATATTGGTCTTTTAGTTTAATAAAGTAGAGACTAAAATAGAAATGTATAGAATTGATTGGAATTTCCGAAAAAGGAATATGTATAGAATCAAATGGAATGGAGGAAGTAATAATTATAATTTACAAATTAAATTTAGAAAATTAAAAAAAAAAAACAACTAAAAAAACACCAATCCCATGGGCCGACCTGAAGTGAGCCCATGGTTGCCCATGGGCTAGGCTCGGCCCGAGCTCGATGGGCCATGGCGCCAAAAATTATAACGGGTTTGGGCTTGGCCCGACCCGACGGCCCGAAAGTGTGGGCATGGACGGGCCAAAAAAATATTGTGGCCCAACGGGCCCGCCCATGGGCTGACCCACGGCCCGTAGAGTCATCTCTACGAGGGCCCTTGAAAGGAATATCTATCAATTCACATCCTATCTTCCATCTAGCGAACTCCTCCGCCCCATCTATACGTGTTGTGCTCGTCCCCCATTTATCCCAACTAAATTCTACCTGATTGAAATCCCCAAATATTAGATAGGGTGCGTCAAAAGTGTCAAACCAATACTCGAGCTCCATCCAAACTCGTCCTCTCAATTCAGATCGTGATTCACCACCATACAGACAATAAAGATACCAAGAACGATTAAAACCTTGATTAACAAAAACAATTACAAAATTCTGGCTCTTGGCTATTACATTCCTACGTCATCCTAGCCAAAGCCCTCTACTTGACCTTATCGCATCAACTCCATCAAACGCACAAAAACCAAAGGGTTTACAAACAGATATAACACTTCCTACATTACACTTAATTTCACTAAGAAAAACAAAATCATTTACTCCGTATGTTATTACTAAGGATCACTCTTAGCTTCGCAATTGTAGGGGTGAGCTGGTCATTTAACCCCTACAATTCCACGAGAGACCTTTCATGGCTTAGGAGGAGGTTGTCCACGGCCAACCTCCGCAAACATGTCTTCATTATTTTTAGACTTTTAGTTGTGTCTCCGGATGAGATTGTAGCCTCCTTTTCATCAATACCCATTCTGAATGGCCCCATTGACCCCTCCGCAGATTCCTTCACAATGTTCCTTTCTTGTTCCTTCCACACACTAAGATAAAGACATGAGATTTCTTTCGAGTCAAGGATGCAATCGGGTATGACAGCGACAGCCATTTCCGGGTCAGACACAGCAGTATGATCTTCTATCTATGAATAGTTAAACCCGGTCCGGTTGTTTTCCAAGAAAAAAAAGAATGAAACTGCAAAAGATATAAATTAAAAGCCGCAGGCGATTATCTTTGCACACTAATAAGACATGAGCTGGAGGCCCTCTGAAAATCTTTAACGTTATTCACAAACAGATCTAAATTAGGAGGATCAGGTACAAGTGTGCGAGGAGCAGTTGACAAGCATAAAACTAATTCCTCAAGAACAGATGACTTAGCAAGAAGAAATTTGATCGTATTAAGTTCCCGAACACTACCAAAGCAACGCTTAACAACGATACGTTTGAGATGAGTGACGCGGCATGAAGGATCCGCAAGGGCTGTTCTCCAACCCTTTGCTTCCAAAGCAGCCTCTTCATCATATGAATGACGAGCTTCATCATTGACGGCATAGGTACCCAAGAAGAGACCCTACAAAGAACACATAATTTTGCAGCATATGTCAGGTTTCATTAGTTGGGTTCAACTCTTACCATAGTCTGTAGAACATACTCCGTATATATTACGGAGTACTAGCCCATCTTTTTCCTCCCATTTACTTTTTGAAGGTCAAAACTATGACCATCAATAACTATAACTATAAAATAATTATATTATGAAACTAACATATTATGATTTGTCGTTATAATATCTTTTACAAAATACTTTTGACCGAACAAAAGTGATGTGTTGATACAAATAAATAAGGCCGAAGTAACGCCTAGGAGACCGTGAAAAAAATGGAATAGAGGGAGTAAGTAACTTGTGAACAAAATTTTCATCGGCCGAACTTGCAAACACAAATCTAGTATCATCAAAATGCATAGAGAAGGATAGAGGCACTGACCTTCACGAAAACAAGAGTTTCTAATGAAGGGACACGATTGAGAATCAACAACAACACAATATCCCATCTTCCCTCTTGGATACCATCCAATTCTAAAGTTCTCAGCTTATGAAACATGGGTAGTTGATCCCTTAACTCTCCGGCGAAATATAAATGCTTCAGTAAAGATAATAAAGTAGTGATTAAAAAATTCATATCATTAAGTGATTAAAAAAAAAAAAAAAAAAAGATGTTTTGTGGCATTGAAATTTAATTCGGGGCATGCAAAACACTTCCATAGTTACATGATATGCGAGGACAAGGGAAGTGGATAGACGAACCTTAACAAGGAATCCAAGTAGAGACAATTCCAGGACATGAGAAAACTCGGTGACAAGACGAAGCTCTGTCTTGAAATGATTTTGGTGACTATAGATCTCAACGGAAGCTTTAACGAGAGAATTCATAGGTGCAATAGAGTGGCTGGTGGTAACATAATCACCATAGTGTAGATACAGCAAATTAGGGGTGTCAATAAGCAAAAGTCCAAAGCTTTGCATTCCATGACTGCGAACGACCAAGACCAGACTCTGAAGAGAAGGAGAAGAAATGGAGACACGATCCCCAAACTTCCACAAACACCGTTTGAGAGAGAGCTCTCCAAGGATCGGACAGCTAGAAACTAGTCTAGTAACAAAGTCATCATTATTAAATACTAAGTAATTGAGGTGAAGAAGTTTCAAATTAGGGAGGTTAATCATGGGAACTTTAGAACTATTGATCTCAAGATTGGACTCAAACTTCAAGACGTGTAACGATTTGCAAGTGAAAAGTGAAGGGGGAAGCTCATATTGACGAGGACTCCTCACATAAAAGCAGAGGTCAAGCTCCCTAAGCCCACCACCATGGGCTAACGCTACTGGATAAGAAATCCACTCATTTAGACGAGCGGGTAATACGTCAGGGAAACAGTCTCGGTGACATCTAGTATGGCCATATGCCCGGCGATAATGAGAATCTAAGTCCCCGGCAAAATGAAGTCTAAAGCGGGTAAGGTCCGGGGCATTAGGTGGTGAGAACTTCACCAATAAATTATCAACAAATGACTCGAAAAGAGGGAAGCGCTCAACTAGATGAGGGAATTTTATGCAATGAGATATCAGGGAATCATCCAAGTCAAAACTAGTCATCCAAGACAAAGCGTTTCTCATACGCTTTGACAGTATTAGGGTAGCGGCTGCGTCTTTGGTGGGGAGCATAGATAATATTCGACCCAATAATTCATCGGGTAAACTGGTTAACCTATCTGAACTACATCGTCGTAACAACTTCCTGCTATATGTTTTCAACTTCCAATCCATACTCCTCCTGACAAAAAGGAAAAAAAAAAAAAAAATTACATTCACTCACTTAGTAAGTCTCTTGTGAGACCTATCTCACACCAAAGTACAAATTTGTGAGACGTATCTGACACCAAAGTACAAATTACAGTTGAAAGGGTACAACAACATAAAACTAATTTACTAAAGTTGATACTAAAAGGATTAATTGTCAAGAATAATCCGAACTGATCCTCTTATTCCATAAATAATCCGAATTCCAATTAATTCACGAATAATCCCAACTATTGAAGTAACATTCCAATAATAAGAGTGAAGCAAAGTTAGAGTCGATTTCACCATTTTTTTTACATGTTAGAGTCGATTGAAATTAGCCAAAGTACATTATTGGAATGTTACTTCAATAGTTAGGATTATTCGTGGATTAATTTGAGTTCGAATTATTTATGGAATAAGAGGACCCGTTCGGATTATTCTTGGCAATTAATCCATACTAAAAAAAAAAAATTAATATTTCATAATTATCACCAAAATGGTAAAAAACTATATAATCAAGTACAAATGAGTCGGACTTACAATAATTTATTGTAAGACCCGACTCACGCAAGAATTTGTGTCACTCATATTGTGTATCATGTAATTTCAATTCAATAGAATTCGATTACTTTAGATTAGATTGAGCTAATTGAAGCAAATTATTACAAACACCAAATTTATTAAATTTGCAAGAATCAAATCAAATCAAATCAAATCAAATAGTTACGAACGAACAAATTAAGACGAGAATGATTAGAAGATACCTGATTCACTTTAAGCAAAGCTTATATTAATTAAAACACCAAATTTATCAAATCTGCAAGCATCTTTGAATCAAATTAAATTAAACAACTTAAGACAAACATGATTAGAAGATATTGATTCACTTGAAGCAAGCTTGTAATAATCATAAGTGAACGGAAATCAGAAATCAAATCAAAAAACCAAAGTGACAGATAATTTATACAACAAAAGTAGCAAAGCAAAAACCCTGAATTGAATTGAATTGAAAAAAATAGATAATAAGTAAAGCAGTTAGTTAATTACCTGGAGAAAAAGTAAGTAAAATAAAATAAATTACAGAGAGATTAAGTTATGAATGTAATTGATTTATGGAATTTGGAGGATAAAACAAAGTCATGGTAGTGTTCGATAACTCATGGTTCATTCTCTAAGAGTATGATTGAGGAATAATTCGTAAGTTTGGTAGGTGTACAATGTTCATAAATAATTTATCGAGTAATTTTATTGGCGGTTTTATAATATAATTAGAGGGTTTTTTTTTTTTTTTTTTTTTTTTTTTTTTTTTTTTAATTTCCCACTAAATTTACGGAAAATTGAAATTCTCATAAAGTGGCAAAATAGTTCACTTGTAATTTTTCACGAGAAGTGAATTTTTCATTTTGTAGAAATTCACTTACCAACCCCCCTAACTTCCTACAGGAAGTTCATGCACCATGTCAACCAAATAGTATTTTGCACTTCGTGTGATTTTCTAGTTCATGTGATTTTAAAGTTCCCGCAAAATTAGTTTTCCTGCATCGAACCAAACGACCCCTTAATCGATATTACGGTTAAGGTTCATAAAATACAAGTAAATTTTTTTTTTTTGGGTTGTAATTGTGTAGACACTAATATTATACATTTATACCCGTGCAAATTGCACAAATAATTCTTAAAAATTCAAGTAAGAACAACTATTAGTAGATGCTCTTTAAAAGTAGTTTGTAAAAGACGTTTTTTAAAACCACCAATATGAGATAGTGTCATTTCAGAGCACTTAAAAATAATATTATATGACAAATGATAATAAGTACGGAGTAGTTTTTCTATAGAGTACCCTTAATGTTTTATATTCTATGTTGTACTTTTATCTTTTACTCCCTCCATTCATATCCATGAAAAGTTTCTTTTCACACTTGTCAGCCGTTTCTTGGCGTTAAATATCTTTAGGTACGTTTATTCAAAAAATATAAAAAATATATTTTAATTTTGTACTCGTAAAGACGAATCAAATAAGATCATACATGAATATATCTACATTTATGTATCGAGAGATAATTGAAATTGAATGTCAAAGTATGAATAGTGTCCAAAAAGCAAACTTGCCTTGTGGATATGAATGGAGGGAGTATGTTTTTTAGGTTGTACACTTCTTTATATGATGATTTTAAATTACTTACAGTAATTCTCATGTAAGGCACAACTCACACAAAATTAATGTGAGACCAAAGTATAAATTGCAGTTAAAAGGGTATAAAATCATGAAATAAATCTACTAAAGTCACCTACAGTGATACTAAAAAAATTAGTAACAATTAATCATAATTATCACTTAAATAGTAAAAAGCTACTCCGTATATAAATAGGTACAATTGAGGTGGACTTACAATAACTTATTGTAAGTCCTAACTAAAATTTGTGAATTATTTATAGTGGCTAATGACAAATTTGGTCTCGTTTAATATGACCATAAGTATAACCGTATACAGCCAACTTTTCCTTACAATTTTCTTAACAATTAGGCTCGTTAGTCTGAACTTAATTTCCATTGTTTGTATTAAAGTGAACCAAATGAACTTATCTAAATTTGATGAACTCTAGTTGAATTAGAGTGATTTTAAATAAATAGAATAAGAGGTACCTGTAATAAAATCACGTGAGATGTTGATAAGATTTAATAAATAAAATTGAATATAAATATGGTAATATTTGTAGTTACATTTTTAAAAAAAATTATTTTGGTATTTAATTTTAGTTTATATTACAAAAATTGTTTCTACAAAATTGAATTTCTTTGTATAGTACGGAGTACCTTGTTTCTACTCCAAGAAGGTCCACCATTATTATTGGTAATCAACACTTAGGACCTG
The DNA here is from genome assembly GCA_023091065.1 of Dianthus caryophyllus. Lineage (NCBI taxonomy): Eukaryota > Viridiplantae > Streptophyta > Magnoliopsida > Caryophyllales > Caryophyllaceae > Dianthus > Dianthus caryophyllus. The sequence goes on from CM041529.1 coordinate 29,140,649, forward strand.
TTCTTTCCAGCTTATTTTCATCACATTTCGATTCGATTCATTCCACTTGATTCGATTCGATTCGATTCATTCATTTGATTCGATTCGATTCGATTCATTCCATTTGATTCGATTCGATTCATTCATTTATATTATAAATTGAACTTCATTCGATTCGATTCGATTCGATTCATTCCATTCGATTCGATTCGATTCATTCAATTGATTCGATTCGATTCGATTCAAGTCTAAAAAGTCCGAAAGAACAGGTCCTTATAGGCATTTTTTATTGGTCATCAACTCATCATAGATAAGTACAGTGAAATTCATCATAAATATAAATTTATGAGTAAGTTTATTGTGTGATGGATTAATGTGTACGACGAGTTAAAGAGACTAAAAACCTGTTTTTCCGGACTTTTAAAATTTGAGCCCAAATCAACTACATCAGCGAACAATGAAATCAATTGAATTAACTGGCCGAATCAGCTGGAATCGAATGAAGTTCAATTAAATAATATAGTTGTCTTTGGCGAAGTGAGTTAGTGAAGCTGGCCCAATGGAATTGAATTAGGCCCGAGCTGAGTAAACTAAGCGAAATGAAATTTGAAAATAAAATTTGGAAAGAATAGGTCCTAAATGAACATTTAAAGCACTTAGCGCTTGTTCTCTTCGTCTGAAAGTTTCTGAACCAATTTTAAGTTTTCTGAAGTTTTCTGAAGTTGTCTGAAGTTATCTGAAGTTTTCTTAAGTTTTCTGAAATTTTTTGAAATAAAATTATTATTATTATTATTATTATTATTATTATTATTATTATTATTATTATTATTATTAGTATGGTTATTGTTATTTTATTTGCTACTTTTTTTTTTTTTTTTTTTTAATCGAATTTCCCCAAAATTTATCTTCTTTTAGAATAATTAACTTGAAATTTTTGTTCATTTACGATAAACTTTGAGGACAATATTTGTAATACAAAAAAATTCAAATCTTTATATATATGTTTTTTTCCACTAATAATAATAATAATAATAATAATAATAATAATAATAATAATAATAATAATAATAATAATAATAATAATAATAATAATAATAATAATAATAATAATAATAAAAAATTTTAGCATTTATTTTCATTAATATTTTATAAATAGAACCTGTTCTTTCGGACTTTTTAGAGTGATCGAATCGAATCAATCGAATGAATCAATCGAATCAATCGAATGAATCGAATCGAATCAACTAAATGAAGTTCAATTAAATAAAATAGTATGAATCGAATCGAATCAAGTAGTGAATCGAATCGAATCGAATGAATCGAATCGAAATGTCTTTGAAAATAAAATTTGGAAAGAACAGATCCATAATTATGCTAATTTTATTAAAAGTCTATATATTTAATTTGAAATAATTTTTTTTTAATGTTATCATTATTATTAGTTAGTTTATTTATTTAAAAATCTGAAGTAATCTAAAATTGTCTGAAGTTTTCTAAACTTTTCTGAACCAGAGAAAAATTTAAGATGAGGAGAACAAAGTGATCACTTTAGACGTTAAAGTAAACGCATAAATAGTCAAAGTGATCACATTTTAGTCAATAATAATCCCGTCGTACGTGTAAATACGTTGTATTCTAAAATTTGCCACGGATAATTGTTTGTCCAGTACATCAAACACTCCAAAACTTCAAAACATAAAATCAAGGCATCAAACTGCAAAAGATATATACTCCGTATAAAATTATAAATTAAACCCGGCAGGTGATTCATCGTTGCACACTAATAAGACATGAGTTAGAGGCCCTCGGAAACTCTTTTACATTATTCACAAATTGATCTAGATTCGGAGGATCGGGTACAAGCGTGCGAGGAGCAGTTGACAAGTATATAACTAATTCCTCCAAAACAGATGATTTAGCAAGAAGATATTTGATCGTATTTAGTTCCCGATCACTACCAAAGCAACGCTTAATGACGATACATTTGAGATGAGTGAAGCGGCATGAAGGAATCTCAAGGTCTGTTCTCCAACCCTTTGCTTCCAAAGCAGCCTCTTCATCATATGAATGACGAGCTTCATCAATGACGGCATAGGTACCCCAGAAGAAACCCTACAAAGAACACATAAGTTTGCAACATACATATTGTCAGGTTTCATTAGTTGGGTTCAACTCTTACCAGTTACTGTAGTCTGTAGAACATACTCCGTATATATTACTTCCTTCGGTCCATCTTTTTCCTCCCATTTACTTTTTGAAGGTCAAACTTTTAAAAGTTTAACCATCAATAACTAAAACTATAAAATATAAAATATTTATTATTATGAAACTAACATATTATTATTTGTCGTTCAAATATCTTTTACAAAATTATACTTTTGACCGGAAAAGTTTCTAATGAAGGGGCACGATTGAGAATCAACAACAGCACAAGATCCCATCTTCCCTCTCGGAGACCATCCAATTCTAAAGTTCTCAGGTTTTGAAACATGGGTAGTTGATCCCTTAACTCTCCGGCGAAATATAAATTCTTCAGTAAAGATAATAAAGTAGTGTTTAAGAAATTCATATCATTAAGTCAATTAAAATTTAATACGGCGCATGCAAAATACTTCCATAGTTACATATGATATGCGAGGACAAGGGAAGTGGATAGACGAACCTTAACAAGGAATCCAAGTAGAGACAATTCCAGGACATGAGAAAATGCTGTGAAAAGACTAAGCAGTGCCTCAAAATGATTGTGATGACCAATAATCTCAATGGAAGCTTTAACGAGAGATTTCATAGGTGCAATAGAGTAGCGAGTGGTAACATAATCACCATAGCGTAGATACAACAAATTAGGGGTGTCAATATGCAAAAGTCCAAAGCTTTGCATTCCATGACTGCGAACAACCAAGACCAGACTCTGAAGAGAAGGAGAAGAAATGGAGACCCGATCCCCAAACTTCCACAAACACCGTTTGATAGAGAGCTCTCCAAGGATCGGACAGCTAGAAACTAGTCTAGTAACAAAGTCATCATTATTAAATACTAAGTAACTGAGGTGAAGAAGTTTCAAATTAGGGAGGTTAATCATGGGAACTTTAGAACTGTTGATCTCAAGATTGGACTCAAGCTTCAAGACGTGTAACGATTTGCAAGTGAAAAGTGAAGGGGGAAGCTCATATTCACGAGGACTCCTCACATAAAAGCAGAGGTCAAGCTCCCTAAGCCCACCGCCATGGGCTAACGCTACTGGATAAGAAATCCACTCATTTAGACGTGCGGGTAATACGTCAGGGAAACAGTCTCGGTTACATCTAGTATGGCAATATGCCCGGCGATAATGAGAATCTAAGTCCCCGGCAAAATGAAGTCTAAAGCGGGTAAGGTCCGGGGCATTAGGCGGTGAGAACTTCACCAATAAATTATCAACAAATGACTCGAAAAGAGGGAAGCGCTCAACTAGATGAGGGAATTTTATGCAATGAGATATCAGGGAATCATCCAAGTCAAAACTAGTCATCCAAGACAAAGCGTTTCTCATACGCTTTGACAGTATTAGGGTAGCAGCTGCGTCTTTGGTGGGGAGCATAGATAATATTCGACCCAGTAATTCATCGGGTAAACTGGTTAACCTATCTGAATTACATCGTCGTAACAACTTCCTGCTATATGTTTTCAACTTCCAATCCATACTCCTCCTGAACACCAAAATAAAAAAAATAATTTTACATTCACTCACTTAGTAAGTCTCTTGTGAGACCTGTCTCACACCAAAGTACAAATTACTTTTGAAAGAGTACAACAACATAAAACTAATTTACTAACGTCGCTTATAGAGATACTGAAAAAATTTAATATTTCATACTGGTAATTATCACCAAAATGGTACAAAAACTATATAATCAAGTACAAATGAGTCGAACTTACAATAATTTATTGTAAGACCCAACTCACGCAAGCATTTGTGTCACTCATATTGTGTATCCTGTAATTTCAATTCAATAGAATTCAATTACTTTAGATTAGATTAGATTAGATTGAGCTAATTGAAGCAAATTATTACAAACACCAAATTTATTAAATTTGCAAGCATCAAATCAAATCAAATCAAATCAAATAGTTATGAACGAACAAATTAAGACGAGAATGATTAGAAGATACCTGATTCACTTTAAGCAAGCTTATACTAATTAAAAACCAAATTTATCAAATCTGCAAGCATCTTTGAATCAAATTAAATTAAACAACTTAAGACAAACATGATTAGAAGATATTGATTCACTTGAAGCAAGCTTGTAATAATCATAAGTGAACGGAAATCAGAAATCAAATCAAAAAACCAAAGTGACAGATAATTTATTTATACAACAAAAGTAGCAAAGCAAAAACCCTTGAATTGAATTGAATTGAAAAAAATAGATAATAAGTAAAGCAGTTAGTTAATTACCTGGAGAAAAAGTAAGTAAATAAATTAAATTACAGAGAGATTAAGTTATGAATGTAATTGATTTATGCAATTTGGAGGACAAAAGAACTTTGCGTTGTTAGTGTTCGATAACTCATGCTTCATTCTCTAAGAGTATGATTGACGAAAAATTCGGAAGTTTGGTAGGTGTACAACGTATCGAGTATTTTTATTGGCGGTTTTATAATAAAATTAGAGGTTTTTTTTATTCCTCGTTAAATTTATGGAAAATTGAAATTCTCATAAAGTGGAAAATAGTTCACTTGTTTGATTGTCCATTTCGAGAGAAGTGAAATTTTCTACAAGAATTCCATCCTCTCCATTTCTTTCTCTCTATTTCCTCTCTAATACACTAATATTTTAATATATTTTCTCTCTCCTTCATTAAAACATTATTTTTATCAAACAATTACAACCCTTAGATTTTCACAAAAACCGATCTCAACCGTTGAAAAGAAATGGATGTTCAAGAAATGGAGAGGATCCATACCCCTCACCAACACCACTAATTTCCTGCAGGAAGTTACATGCACCATGTCAACCAAATACTACGTACTCCCTCTATTTCTTTTTGTTCTTCCCATTTCAATATGGAACAAATATTAAGGTGGAGAGGTTGTGTGGGTGAGATTAAAGTAGAAAAATAATAAAGTAAATTGTGTGGATGAGATTGGTTAAAAGTTGACAAAAATAGAAATGGGAAGAAGATAGTGGAATTTCCTTTTTGGGAAAGTGGGAAGAAGATAGTGGAATGGAGGGAGTAGTATTTTGCACTTCGCGTGATTTTCTAGTTCATGTGATTTTAAAGTTCTCGCAAAATTAGTTTTCTTGCATCGAACCAAACGACCCCTTAATCGATATTACAGTTAAGGTTCATAAAATACAAGTAAATTTTTTTTTGGGTTGTAAATTGTGTAGACACTAGTATTATACATTTATACCCGTGTAAATTGCACAGATAGTTATTTAAGAAATTCAAGTAAGAACAACTATTAGTAGATGCTCTTTAAAAGTAGTTTGTAAAAGACGTTTTTTAAAACGACCAATATGAGGTAATGTCATTTAAGAGCACTTAAAAATAATATTATATGACAAATGATAACAAGTACGGAGTAGTTTTTCTATAGTGTACCCTTAATGTTTTCTATTTTCTATGTTGTACTCTTATCTTTTCTGTTTTCTTTTTATGTTGTACACTTCTTTATATGGTGATTTTAAATTACGGAGTACTTTATAGTGGCTAATGACAAATTTGGTCTCGTTTAATATGACCATAAGTACAACCGTATAAAGCCAACTTTTGGTTTCAATTTTCTTACAATTAGGCTCTGTTTGGGAAAACTAGCTGAAAAGGTAGCTGGAAGCTGAAAAACTAGTTGGTAGCTGAAAAAATAGCTGAAACTGAAAAGCTAACTGAATAGGTAGCTGAAAAGGTAACTGAAAATAACAGATTGATAAGGTAGCTAAAATTAATTATGTTGTTTGGTAAAACAAGCTGAAATAATAACTGAAATAAATTAATTGACATAAAAGGGCATGATTTTTATTTTATGGATGAAATTTTAAGGGTATAATAGTAAACATCTTGTAACCAGCTAGCTTATTTTTTAATAAACTACCTGAAGTAGCTTTTTATTTTAGTTAGCTGAAATAAGTTTTCACTTAGCTGAAAATATTTAGGTCAGCCTCACCAAACACTTTCGGAGTAAAGCAGTGAATTGAAATATTGGTTGAATAAATTTCTGGTCAAATAAGCTAGCTGATTTGGATAACCAAACAGGGCCTTAGGCTCGTTAGTCTGAACTTAATTTTCATTGTTTGTATTAAAGTGAATCAAATGAACTTATCTAAATTTGATGAACTCTCAATTGTCTGTCCAGTACATCAAACACTCCAAAACTGCAAAACATATTAAATCAAGGCATCAAACACTCTGAAACTGCAAAAGATATATAAATTAAACCCCGCAGGTGATTCAACGTCGCACACTAATAAGACATGAGTTGGAGGCCCTCGGAAACTCTTTTACCTTATTCACAAATTGATCTAAATTAGGAGGATCAGGTACAAGCGTGCGAGGAGCAGTTGACAAGTATAAAACTAATTCCTCCAAAACATACGACTTAGCAAGAAGAAATTTGATCATATTTAGTTCCCGAACACTACCAAAGCAGCACTTAACGACGATACGTTTGAGATGAGTGAAGCGGCATGAAGGAATCGCAAGGGCTGTTTTCCAACCCTCGGCTTCCAAAGCAGCCTCTTCAGCATTTGAATGACGGGCTTCAGCATAGACGGCATAGATACCCAAGAACAGACCCTACAAAGAACACAAAATTTTGCAACATACATATTTTAGGTTTCATAAGTTGGGTTCAACTCTTACGGTAGTCTGTAGAACAATAGCTACGGAGTACATATTTAAGTAACTTGTGTAACAAAATTTTCATCGTCCGAACTTGCATAGAGAAGGATAGAGACACTAACCTCCGCGAAAACAAGAGTTTCTAATGAAGGGGCACGATTGAGAATCAACAACAGCACAATATCCCATCTTCCCTCTTCGAAACCATCCAATTCTAAAGTTCTCAGGTTATGAAACATGGGTAGTTGTTCCCTTAACTCTCCGGCGAAATATAAATTCTTCAGTAATGATAATAATGTAGTGATTAAGAAATTCATATCATTAATGAATTAAGCATTAAAAAAAGGAATCACGGACAAGAATAATCTCAACTGATACTCATCTTCCAAAAAAAATCTCAACTCAAAATAATTCGAGAATAATCTCAACTAATGAAAACAATTCAAATAATATACTTTGGTCAATTTTAATAGATTCTAAGTTTCTAACATGTAATGAAGAGGGTGAAACCGGTTCTAACTTTACCTAAATCTTATTTTAAATAAAATTGAAGCCGGTGCGATTCTCTTTTTTACCTATTAAAGCATGTTAAAATTGGCAAAAGTATATATTATTGGAATGGTTTTTCGATAGTTGGATTACTCTCGGATTATTTTGAGTTGAGATTATTATTAGAAGATGGGTATCAGTTCGGATTATTCCAAAAAAAAGATGTTTTGTCGCAATAAAATTTAATACAGGGTATGCAAAACAGTTCCATAGTTACATATGATATGCAAGGACAAGGGAAGTGGATAGACGAACCTTAACAAGGTATCCAAGTAGAGACAATTCCATGACATGAGAAGCCGCTGTGACAAAACTAAGTTGTGTCTCGAAGTGATTGTGGTGACCAATAATCTCAATGGAAGCTTTCACGAGAGAATTCATAGGTGCAATAGAGTAGCGAGTGGCAACAAAGTCACCATAGCATAAATACAGCAAATTAGGGGTGTTTATCGACAAAAGTTTACTGCTGTTCAATCGATAGTCAGATTTACGAACAAGCAAGACCAAACTCTGAAGAGAGTGAGAAGAAATGGAGACACAATCCCCAATCTTCCACACACACCGTCTGAGAGAGAGGTCTTCAAGGATCGGACAGCTAGAAACTAGCCTAGTAACAAAGTCGTCATCATTAAATACAACATAATCGAGGTGAAGACGTTTCAAGTTAGGGAGGTTAATCATGGGAATTCTAGCATCATCGATCTCAAGATTGGACTCAAGCTTCAACACGTGTAACGATTGGCAAGTGAAAAGTGAAGGGGGAAGCTCAAACTCATAAGGCTTCCGCACATAAAAGGAGAGGTCAAGCTCCGTAAGCCCACCACCATGGGCTAACACTAGTGGATAAGAAATCCACTTATTTAGACGCGCAGGTACCACATCAGGGTAACAGTTTCGGTTACATCTAGTATGGCCAAATGCCCCATGATAATGAGAGTCAAAGTCCCCGCCAAAATGAAGTCTAAAGCGGGTAAGGTCCGGAGCATTAGGCGGTGAGAATTTCATCAATAAATTGTCGACAAATGACTCGAAAAGAGGGAAGCGCTCAACTAGATGAGGGTATTTTATGCAATGAGATATCGGGGAATCATCCAAGTCAAAATTAGTCATCCAAGACAAAGCGTTTCCCATACGCTTTGACAGTATAAGGGTAGCAGCTGCGTCTTTGGTGGGGAGCATCGACAATATTTGACCCAATAATTCATCGGGTAAACTGGTTAACCTATCTGAATTAGGTCGTCGTAACAACTTCCTTCTATATGTTTTCAACTTCCAATCCATACTCCTGATTAATAAAAAACACACATTCAATTTTACAATTCACTCATATTGTGTATCGTGTAATTTCAATTCAATAGAATTCGATTACTTTAGATTAGATTGAGCTAACTGCAGCAAATTACTACAAACATCAAATTTATTAAATTTGCAAGCATCAAATCAAATCAAATAGTTACGAACGAACAAATTAAGACGAGAATGATTAGAAGATATCTGATTCACTTTAACCAAGCTTATACTAATTAAAACACCAAATTTATCAAATCTGCAAGCATCTTTGAATCAAATTAAATTACACAACTTAAGACAAACATGATTAAAGGATTTTGATTCACTTGAACAAGCTTGTAATAATCATACGTAAACAAACAAAAGTAGCAATGCAAAACCCTAAATTGAATTGAAAAAAAAATAGATAACAAGTAAAGTAATTAGTTAATTACCTGGAAAAAAGTAAGTATGATAGATTACAGAGAGATTAAGTTATGAACGTAATTGATTTTTGGAATTTGGAGGAGAAAAGGATGTCGTTAATGAATGAATTTTGCGTTTTCAGTGTTCGACAGTTCATAGTTCATCATCTAACGTCTAATTCTCAACCAAAAAAAAAAAAAAAAAAAATTAAAATAAAAACATAAGTATACGGTGTTCTCACAATAGAATTGATCGATATTTACGGTTAAGGTTCATAGACTTTAAATGAGAAAAACTAAAATTAATGAAAGCCAGATTTAAGGCAAAATAACTGTCAAATCGTTTAATGAAATAAAATATATTTGATTATTTTGATTATATGTTCGATAATACTGATGAGTCGATGACTATGATGAGATATGCTGGATTGTGTGCTTGTTTCGTTGCTGCGGAGCTAAACTTGTGTAGCCAGCTTCGTGTATCGTGGCCACGTTGGTGCAGTGGTGTAGCTTGCGAGCGCTCGCTCGCTCGCATTTTGCCTAAGTCATCTAGAGTATAGTCATAGTGCAGTAGTGACCATTTTGGGATGATAATGTAAGATCATGCGGTTATGCATTTGGTTAACTTACTTAACTACGACAACAATAAAAACGTGAATCATCTATGTGATCTTTCATCTGTAATTCATTTTTGCAAGAAACTGACCATATAAAATGATGTTGTACTACCGAATCAAGGAGGTTCTTTCAGCAATTTCATTCTAGCAGAGCGAATGCAAACATTTAGTACAAACATAAGCTCCGGAAAACACAACAGGGTTAAAGATAGCCGCCTATCGTTCCACAGGAGACAATTTAGTCACGTAGCAGCCTAAATTGCCGGAGAATATATACATGTGCATATACAGGGGAAATATATCACTATACATCTTACAAAAATAAAGCTCAACAAGGGACACTCGTGTTCGATTCAGTTGAGCGGCAATGATGAAATTCAAAAAGGCCCCAATTGCTTCATAAAACGGTTACAGTATGCTTTCATTTCTGCCCGGCTGTTCTACTGAACTGTTACCTTTCCATTTCTTAGAATACGATAAATATGGATCTTGAGCAATACTCAAAACATCAGGTCGCTCTGCTTGATTGTATGTCAAGCAACGCCGTATCAACTCCTACATAAGCAAAATATATATATATTACACTATTTGTTGTTTCCAACTTCATATAAACGCGCTTCACATATATGAGTATATGAGAGAGAGTCAAGAATATTAATGAGAATTGACATAAATAGAATGATGAAGAAGAGATAATCTTACTTTTGCCTCAGTTGAGACAGTGGGTTTTGTTGGGAAGTCAACCTTCCTTGCGTTGATAATAGTGTCTTCACGTAAAATTCGCTCTTGGGATTGATTATGCCCAAATGGGCGTCTTCCAAACAGCATTTGGTAGAACAAGACGCCCGCTGACCAGACATCCACCTGCGTTTCAATCGTTAGTATGGTTGCGGATTTCTTCCAAAAGCGGATATTTTTAGCTGAGGAAAGTGTAAAAAGGTGCACATTAGTGAAGCAATGCTTAAAGAAATCATGGCATACCTTTGAAGATATCAAAGGTATCTTAGAGAGCTCAAAGCATTCCGGGGGCAAATACCTGAACAAACAGATAGATAAGAGTTTTACGCCACTATGCCAAGACGACGAGGCCTTAGTTCATGACATATGGACATAGAGAGTTTTTTGTTAACAGTTATACACAAAGACTCACCAATACGTTCCAGCTCCTTGAGAAGTAAGCTCCATACCCTGTGTTCCGACATTCTCCTCGACTATTTTACTCAGTCCAAAATCGGTTAACTTAGCAACTCCAAGCTCATCAAAAAGAACATTCCCTGGCTTCAAATCATAATGGATAACCTTCTGTGTTCTCTTGTTCAAATAAACAAGTCCTTGAAATATTTGTACAATTATTATTCTTGCTTCCTTCTCTGACAGCACAGGCGTAGCCTTGAGAACAGCGTCAAGATCTTTGCCTGACAAACAAACACACAGAAATACACCTTTAGAATATAGTAAGAAGGGAAGACAAAACCTAGAGTATAATGAAAATAGCACACTCCTGTACACTCTTACCACTGCAAAACTCTAAGACGGTACAGAAAGTATCGTGGTCAATCTCAAAAGTATCCCAAAGACGGACAATGTTATTATGAACTAAGGTCTTGTGAATGTTGTACTCTCTAAGAGCATGTCTGATGTAGCTTTGCTTCTTCTCTTCACTCCACTGCGGATTCAGACCATGAAGCTTGCACGCGACGTACCTATGGTCTACCAAGTCAAAAGCCTGCCAAATCACGGCATAAAACATTATGCTCATATAGCTCGAAATAAAAAGAAACAGGTACACTATGATGACTTAAGCTTGTGTAGCTGACCACTTAGGGTTTATGGTTCAGACCTTGTAAACCTCACTGAACCCTCCTTTCCCTAAAAGATTCAGAAGGGCATAACGACGATTAAGAATTTGATAATCGTTGAATCGAGAACCATCCTCATCACGGATACGCTTCATTTCACGTATAAGCCTTCCTTTCTCCAACTCATATCGGTCCCTCTCACGCTGCGCAACTTCTTCCTCCTAGAAATACCAGAATAGCAAATTGGAACCGTAAGGCTCTTCAGAGAAAGGACCAAGAGGTAATGCACCAAAATCTTATAAGACTCACCTTCTTTATACTAGCAATGCGAGATTTATAGATTTCATCTTGTATAAGAAAGTCTTCCTCTTGATTCCCTGATTCCGCGTCACCTCCATCACTTTTATCTATAAGAAAACATCCCCAAGTGAATAATCAGCAATAAAAAATACCATCTTACATCTGCATTCAGCAAGTAGTTGTAACAGCAATGATACTTAGTTAATCCATTAAGTGTGGGAAAACGTGATGACAAAAGATGCACAGTAACTACTTGAAGGGTAAGTCTCGCAAATGGACCACTAACATATGGGCAAGGAAAGATGAGTGGTTGAACTCGCACAAAGTTTATTTGACACGCTAATAGTCTCCAAGCCAATTAGTGCAATCATCTTCACAATTATCAAACACTTAACAGATATCAATGAGCCACAACTCCACTATAACACAACCATTGTCCACAGGGCTTGTTGTTGTTAAATTATAACCCAAGTACTATATATATAAGGTTTTTGATTTAATGCTAGAGATGTACCTTGTATATAAAGGAACTGTGTATAGAATACACATAACGTAAAAGAAACAACATTTCCAAAAGAAACCAAAATATCAAAGAATAATGTGATACAGCAATTGTAGAGGCCTTGACTGCCAAGTTGTAACATTTGGATGTTGTTTACGAGGTTCTTTTTACAGTTAAAGGTGAAGAGTTTAAGGCAGAAACCTTATAAATGCTAAGCTATCACAGATATGGAGGGTAAAATTTATCCTTTGAATGCAAGTGTAAATTAACTTATACCAGTTGGTCGCTTTCTCAACAATTTCCGCTGCTTCTCCACCATTTCCTTTGCATCCGACAATTGATTCTATAATAATATTTTTCAGCAGTTAGTAAATGACATATGTAATGCCAAAACATCTCCAAACAATTAAAATGTTACACACAGTTCTGCTGAAGTACAGCATCAAGCATTGTCTATAATTTCCAAAAGGAAATATGAAATTCAAAGTCATTCTTATCAAGAGATTTATCCACCAAAGAAAGACATTACAAACAGCAAAAGCTTTAGACAACAAAAATGAGACGTGGTAATCTTTTTTTAATCAAACATCAACTACATCAGTAGAGTGATCGTCATGCTACAGACTTTCAGTAACATAACTCTCACTAATTTACAAACCACAAAAACAAAAGTCAACAGCCGCATTCAAAAGTGAACTTACTATATGAGAGTCAATATCTTTCAGTGCTTGCCCATCTTCCCATGTCTCAGATATTATAGTCCCAGTCCTAAAACAATAAAAATGTGTAGAACATAAGAGATGAGGCTACATTCATTTATCAGAAGTAATCAACGACTGTGCTCAATATACATATTTTATCAGCTGCCATATGATGAAAACCTTATCACTCCAACATTTCCAAGCCTAAGAGAATCCTGGCGTACTTTCATCCTTGATTCTTGCCTCTCGGCTTTTGAAACGGCTATCAGCAAATCAGATATGATCTTCGTTCGCTGTTTGAGAAGAAGTTCATGACATCAATATCATGAGAATCTAACAACATTGGACAGTCCATAAACTTCATATGAATCAGAACTTCTCAGTGTTATATGCTATCAAAAAAACAGAATCTATATCTCCTCTAACTAGTTTCCCTCAAGGGGATGAGTCATCAGATGATGAGAACAGATAAACTAAACAGTGAACATACAAACCTAATGATGCATTGTTGATTCACAGCATTATGGATTAACATACCTTTGGCTTCATTAGCTCTTCAGATTCTTTATGTTCCTTCAGCTCCTATGGAAGTGTAAAAGGTTACAAAATCTACAATCTAAATTCAACAAAACTGACAGAAGCAATGTACGATTTATATTTACCTTCTGTAACTGATTGCACAGCTGCTGAAAATTAGTAACCTTTTCCCGTGATTTTCGTATCTCCTCCTCTAGTACACTAACTTTACTACGTAATAAAGAGACCTCATCCTGCTCAAGGAGCAAAATAGACATTGGATAATATAAATGAGAACCTTTCCAAAACAAAGTTTCAACAATAATTGACCAGGGCTAGTATGGAACTAAGGCATCACGCTCGACTGTTTATTCAACATTCACACTATTACTTGCCCAGCCGTGATCCTATCTTCTATTTGGAGGGAGTGCTTGTATATACTTTTACTTCTATTTTCTTTTCCTATCTTCCTTACGCTTGGAGGGGTGGAGGGTTTACGGAACAGTGTTTCCAAAAAAAATGACACAGCTAGACATGTAAAGTTGTAAACAATACCTCTACGGAAGGCCGCTCACCATTCCCAAACAAGTCTTTACTTTTCACATCCTGCAAAAGGAACATATAAAAAATAGTAAAGCACTAAGAGAAATACTCCTTTTATTGCATGCTTTTGCATCATTTGGGAAATTGTGATGAGGTCGGTGTGGTTGCGTGAGTGAGTAGGGAGAGAAAAAGCGGTGGCTGGGGTGGGTTCATTGAGTTATGCAAATAAGTGAATGTAATTTATAGAAATGTTGCAGCGCTGAATGAGACATAAATGGAAAATGTTATGCTTCTATGTAAACAGCAGTTTAGCTAATTATTAATATTAAAGCTAGAAGCGAGTTTGGAAAGTCATTTTGATATAGTTGACGAAGGTAAGATGTTTATCAATACAACTTTCTTCAGTATGGGACTTCTTGTCTTTCGCAACTAAACCAACATACAACTACCAACGTTAATAGATAGCAGATACTAAAAATAGCAACAGATAGCAGCTACTAAAATGGGCAAGGTTTTTCACAATAATAGAAAAGGTTGCCTATGTCCACACAAAAGATCACCTTGTAATTCGAGTTCTCCACATGACCATTTGCAGGAGCAGCTATTAAAGGATGTGTTTGAGCTTTAGAACGATCACTTGGTCTGGAACCACGTCCTCGTCCAGACGATCCTTGTGGCCTCCCACGACCTTGTTTTTTCTTGTTTGCTTCAATATCCACCCTGCCTGGCGTTCCACCTAGATTCTTCACCTTTTCATCACTCCCACCCTGACATGTTCGGTGAAAAGGTTAAAACTTGGAAAACGATTGAAACGTTGCAAAAGCACTAAACAGTGATGTAAGAATCAAGTAATTACATTAAAATTAGAATGATAGAATTCATTAACAAACATATATAAGAGTAAATATTCTGAGCAGATTAGCTATGGTTAGAAATAAGAGTAAAGGCAACACCAAAAATTGTACTGAAGCAGGCGGTGTACATAAAAGAGAGACAAAATACCCTTCAACAGCCAATTAGTCAACTACCCCAAGAGACCACTCGGTAAATGACATGCCATTTTGAAATTTAAAAAATAGGTTATGAAAGTATGTTACCCTTACGAGATGCTTGTCTAAACACTCCAAAAAAAACATTTTTAGTTCATTTGTGGTCAGGGTAACCACAATTGCAATGTAAGGATATCAAAACTAAGACACGGATGAAGCTATGTAATGGTGCTTACATTGGTTCAAGTTGAACTCTTACAACTACAATCCTTCTCCCTACCTTATTTCCTTTCCTGAACTCTTGTTAATATATCGTAGTTTATTTATTGTTAATATATACTTCCTCCATTCCGTTTGATTCTATACGTTTGCTTTTTGGACACTATTCACAAGTGAGAAAATTGTCGATATAACTTTAAATATATATAATAGAACATAGTCATGCGGAATCTTGTTTTAATTGTCTTCTCGAGTGCATTATTAATATCAAATTTTTATAATTTTTTTGTAATACGTAACTAAAGATATGAACAAAAGAAAACGTGCATCAACGTACGTGCAAAAAGCAAATGTATAATCAAATGGGCATGAAGAAGTATATTGCAAATATATAAATTTATTAAACTTTTCTCAATTATAGTAAAGTCTACCAACTCCACCATATAAAAAAACTCTAAAGCACACGAACAAGTCTTAATACATTTTCCTGCTGGCAAAAAAAAAAAAAAAAAAAAAAATTAATACACTGTGAACAAGACTGGATAAGCTACTATTCAACACTGGATCCCCGGCTAATTCAGCCAAAAAGATTTTCGGGAACGCTTATAAAGATTTGAGTCATCTTGAACTAAACAATTACGAAATCGAATTTAAAAGTCGGTCGTAGGTTACAGTAAAATGGTCCTCCCCTAGTCCCCAGAGTTCATTAACAAGATTATGTAAGAAACGGGGGTCTAAGCTCAATAACACGCTTCCAAGAGTATAGACAGAAAACACACGCAACATCAGTCAAACTCTAAGCTCACAGAATGCATATTTACTTCCCTTTCATCAAAATCTTACACTCCTCAAGGAGTATTCACCATATATTTAACTTCAACAGGGGTTTTAAATTAAAAAGCAAGAAGTAGTAGCTCAACGGAATATGCACATACCTCAACAGGATTCACACCAGAGCTATTGACATCTACAAGCTTTTGACGCTTCTGAGTATTGGCTTGTATAAGAAAGTCGTCACCATTCTTGAGACCAAACAATGGAGATTGAAAGTCAAAAATGGAAGGAGATGACATACAGAATTTGATACATAATTACATGAACATTCAATGCAATAAATTATGCTCTGTAATTATCAACTTATGGGAAGAGAGAGAGAGATACAGAGACGCAAGTCAGTGAGAAAGAAATGGCATAACAGCACATACAGGCCAATGAATAATCAAGAATAGATACACAAACAATCAGCATCCAATGTCGCACATTGTCACACGATATATATAAGGACGGTATTCGTGTAACATGACCAGTTTAAAAACATTAATTGGAAGAAAATTGTCATTAGAAAAGATAAGGCAAAAAGATCCATCAATAGTAACAACTCCTCATAGAAGTTTACAAGTACAGTTACACGATAATAAGCTACTAAATGATAACCGCATAAACTATAGCAACAACGATTCTCTCATTGCAATTTTCTAACAGAGTACCAAATTAAAACACGGTGGTAGCAAACGGACAAAATACAGAGAAAACTTCGAAACAAGGAAATCATTCTAGTGATATACGGGAGTACTCCATACCAAATAATTAGCTTTAGCATAGTCGGAATAATTCTGATGTTACACACAATTAATGAAGTCATTCATTGCTAAGAGTCTTTCCAAAGAAATATTCTACGACACCGATGTCAAGCACTTAAAGCTGAACGAATCACAAGTTCGCCACGCAGTCGTGAAGATAACAGAAGAATGTTATTCTTGCCGGTGACAGATCTCGGCCTAAATCTCCACGAGCTGGCAATCTGACCGCTTAATGACTTTACATATGCGTAATTTAACTTCCCATGTGAATCAAAAATTAAAAGCACAGAAATTCAATACACATATCCACTATTGACATAAATGCTATTAAAAAAAACGACCGGAAATACTACCATTACATTTTAAACAAGCAAAATAGCATCACAGCACAACAATCCAATACGACATCACAGCTATCTGTTATCATCATCGTAATTGAGGTTCAATAATTGATTAAAAACATCAACTTTACATATAAAAACGAGCAAAAAAATTACACTGATCGAAACTTACATCGTCATCAGAGTCACTAGAAGAGGAAGCATCAGGCACATTTTCGACAGCATCAAACCTCGACGACGTCCAAACTGGTTGGGGGAGCGCCGGCATTGAGCTCGAACCCGAACCCGAGCCCTTGCCCACCAAACGAGCTTCAAGCTTTGCGATTTTGGTGGGCAAAGAATTATCAGATTGATTACTCGAATTCGACGAGAAATGGATTAACATATCATCCGGCATTGTTTCGCCTAAATTAACTTTCAAACACGAGAACTGCCTCGAAATTAAGGGGAATAAAATACTAGTACAATTACAATTGACGACAAACAAACCCTAGACTACTATAGTATCAAAAAAAATTGCTACACATGGGAAGTAACCAACTGAAAACGCAATTGCAGTAGTTACTCCTGCAAATAGAGTTGAAATTCAAACACACATTCAAACTTCGAGCTCAATTAACTTTTGTGCGCGGAAATTTTTTAACAGATGTGAGCTGCAGAAAGTGTGCAAATTAATTAATACAGTGTGAAATTCACACTAGTTTGAGCAACATTGTTTAAGATGATACAGTAATTAGATTTTCAATAAGCTGGGAATTAAAGAGGAGTTGAATTAGGGTTTGATAACTGGGCGAAAATTAGGGTTTGTGGCGAGATTTGGGGGAAAAAAAACGATTCAATTGATCGGAGGAAAATGTAGCGGAAAAGGGTGAAAAGTGAGGGGGTTATTCTCTTTATTGTGGAATTTATTTTGTTGGATTTTTTAACGTGGTGGAGGGAAAACTTGTAGCTTCGGGTTATGTTTATTTTCGGTAGGGCATGGTAAATTTTGGTACGGCCGTTCACGTTGAAATAATGGATCTGGTAAATTTAGGTTTGGCCGTTCAAATTGAAATAATGGATTGTATATTTGTATTAAACAAGTTAATACAAATAATAACTTAAATTTTTTTTTCGCATATAAATATGTATAATTTTGGCCCATGTCGGTGTTAGTCCAGTTGAATTCAATATCAGGAATCGGGATAATCGAATTCAATTAAATGAATCGAGATTTTCGGCTTTGAAAGCAAATCTGTGTAAAATTTTAAAAGTTGTATTTTCTTTTTACTCTTTTAAAGCTTTTAGCTATATATTATTGGTACTCCAAAGTTAGAATTTTTTTTTTTTCCCCAAAAATCTAGCTTAGTGCATTCAAATTTAGTTATCGTTGTCATGAACAATGAATTGAATAAAAATTGGGTTTGTCAATGTCTAAAATCGGACCAATTCGAAATTTTTGGGTGCAGGCTGTCACAGACCAACTTTTATATTCAATTCACTAATATTACCGTATATACTGGGACTTTGACTCATCAAGTTTGTTACAATACAGTCTAATCTTGGAACGTTGTCTTGCACTAATTTTACTGCAAATAGTTTGTCGTGTGCATTTATTAGTCTTATTACTCAAAGAACTCTTGGAATAATGAAAACTAAAATACAAAGGTGTGTTCAATTGTGAGTTTCGGTTCATAATTCAAAGATGGTGATGATGTTTAGTTTACGCCTGTACGATCGCTAGTTGACAACTCAACGAGTGTGCAAATCTAGATGAGTTGGCTTTGATGCTTTAATTTGGGTTAACATGGTCATTTACCACCTTATAAGCACTAATTTGGCGTTTGTAAAAGTATGTCTTATGACTCTTCGCGTTCTTTGAAAGTTAGTGATAAGAGTTTATGGTTGGCAGAAGAAAAAGTTTGAGGAAAAAAAAAAAGACAAAGATGCCGCTAAGGTGCAGTTGGTTGGCATGCCTGATGTGGCGAAGTTAATTAAGAAGGACATCATGATTAAGAGGTCTCAACACGAAAGAGTTCGTGTTGTTGCTTTATATTAGTAGATCTCATTGCTCATACCATGGATCATTATTACGTTGGTGTTATCATTCCTTATCTGATCACCAACATTAAGGAAATACGCCATAATAATGTGTGTAGAAACACACGCGCGCGCACACACACCAATCTACTATTATATAAATACACATTGCTCATATTTGCCTTGTCGAATCAAGCATTAGTTGAACTCATAAACTTTTTCGTAAATTTGTGTTGATTGAGGTTAAAAAAACATAGTCAAAGTGATTTGGGCATGCGACAAACAAATGTTATTTTGTCATTTGAAATAGTACATGTAGTTAATAAGAAGGGCAATAAGTTTAGAGGGACATGGTAGTTAAGACTGATGTTGGCAAACAATTATTGGTGGATACGAGGTGCCGAAGTAACAAGAAAGCCAAAAATTTTAAGTGATAAAGTCGATATTAAAACAAAGATGTTTAAGGGTACAATGCAAATTTGATACATCGCTGAGTGTGTTAGCTACTTCATTATTAATCAGAAAAAATAAGTAATAACTTTATTCCAATAGTTTTGAGACGTTCATCGACCATGTCATTTTTTTCTACACACTATAACCAAATTGTAATTACATGAGATACTAAGTATAACATTTGAAAATGTAGTATGGAACGACCAAAAATTTGCCATATTTCTTATATAACAAGATATAGGAGATGAAATTGATCTTCAAATTCATATTCCGTACAACGATCTTAACATTAGTTTTAGTTTTTCAACAAGTTATTTTTTTAGGTGAACTTATACTCTCTAAATGTAAGACGAAAACTTATTGGTCGCTGATAATTTATTGAATTAATAGTTGCGTAGATTTTTGAATAAATGTATTTTAGTTTATAAGAACGCAATTAGTTTTATTTTTTCAACAATAAAAATGCACATTTATACTTTAAAACTTATTAACATATACTGTATTTACAATAGTTTTAATACATAATCACCCATAATATTGCATAAACTTGTTACAAAATCACCTATAAATATGAGAACAAGAGGTAGCTCAAGTGGTAAGAACACTCACTCCAACCATGCAGTTTGCATAGCTCGCTTATTTGGACAAAAAAAAACACCTATAAATATGAAAGAATCTCACAAAGTCATACCCTTCCCCTAATTTTCGAAAAAGTCTTAAGGCGTTCTAGTCTTTCTACTTAACATATAAGGCAAATATTTTGCATCATTCCAAAGTATTTTCCTTTTGTCTTATTCATAGTAGTTAACTCGTTTTAATTTAAAACGAATAGGTCTTAAATAAGAATTTGTGCTAATTTCCAACACCTTTCCTATGTCCACACCAATTCATTACTCTTTTTCTATCAAAGGGCTACCAATATATTTTCCTAATTTTCATTTTTATTTTATAACTGTCAAATGGATCATTTGACTATTAAATTATTATGGTATGTTCCAACTTATAACAATTTTTTCGAAATATTTAATTTCAATTATGTAATAGTTTAGATGTTTTCTCTATATATTTTGTCTTTAGATTGTACAGTTTAGATGCTTACTTATGCACATACATACTCCCTTCTACATGTCTTTGTCATTTAATTTGTTACCGATTTTGGTATTAACATATATAGTTTGTTTTGTTTGTATAGAAATTAAAATATAATCTAATGACATATATTATAAATCCATTCAAACAAGACGACTTCATTTCAAATAAGTGATCATTAACTTTTATTATAACAAAAAAGTACGAGTAATTTTTTGTCACAAAACAATGTAAATAAATAACTGTCACAAAAAAATATAAATATTGGAGTAATTAAAATGAACTAATGCAAAGTAATTTTTTTTTGGGTTATTCTATATGGTAACCCTGTTTTTTTTTTCATATTCTACGTGGTAACCCTACATCCAGAAAGATTCACGTGGTAACGGAAAGTGTTGTGGCAGATTTAATTTTGTGTTTTTCTATATGGTAATCTTGTGATTTAAAGAAATTTTACCTGATAACCTTATATTTGTATATAACATTTATACTTGAAAAAATACTCATTAAATTAATTATTATTTTTCTCTTATTCTTCATTGTATAATATGTAATATTTATTTTTTTACATCCCTGTGATTAAGGGCATGTTAACGAAGTGTTTCCACGTTCACTCTCTTGATGTTATAGATTAAATTATTAATTATTTTCAACTCCCGAACAATACACCTGTCTCTTCCCGATTGAGGTGTACTTGTTCATTCAAAGTCTCCTAACCAGCGAATTAACGAACTTCTATGTTGGAAACTAAGTTAATCACATTATAAACAAAAGAAGATGTGAGAGTGAGTCGTCTGAAGAAAATTAATTCTATCAAACACCTTTCATCGATGTCTTTCACATAAACGAGAATAAAACACCTGCTTAACAATTTCTAATCAAAATTTCAATTCAAAATAAAAGTAGGAGAAAAAAAAAGATGTGACTCAATGTGTAAATTTGAAAATTTATGGTGTAATCTAGTGAAAACGAGAAAAATTGTTGAACTTAATGAGTGTGTTCCATGCATGTTCTTTTTCTAAAAAAATTAAAGAAAAATAAGGTTACCATGTAAAATTTTGTAAAACACGAGGTTACCGCATAGAAAAAACCATAATCAATTCCGCCACATCACTTTCCGTTAACTATTTAACGAAAAACTAACAGAATACAAGTTTAGGGTCATGTTGATGGATTTTAATAAAGTACAAGATTACCATGTATACCTTCCTAAAAGTAGGGTTACCACGTAGAGTTTGAAAAAACACAGGGTTACCGTGTAGAAAAACCCTTTTTTTTTTTTCTATATCATGAGATTTATGTCCATTTTATTACTCCTTGTTACATTCAGTCCATTTTTAAAAAATTTTATCGCTACATTTATTATGAACATTCAATAACATGTCTGTTTAATTATACTGGCCATCTTACGACCGTTTGACCGTTTCACTCGTGTAACGATTTTATTAAACTCTTTAGAATGCCCAAAATACCCACCCTTGCAAAAAAGAAAAGAAAACACAAAAACAAAACAAGACACTCGCGAAAGGGCCGACCATTCTTCTCTTCCTCCTCCATTTCTCCCCTCTTTTTAACTTTCTCTCTCCTCTCTTCCATTACAACAACCAAACAAACCCCAACATTTTTGAGCTGCTCAAATGACTGTCATGGCTCCTACTCCTATCGATGTACGCTCTTCTCTCTCTCTCTCAAACCCTATTTTTCCTCTTTTTTCAATCGATTTGATTTATCGATTTTTTCAATCAATCACTTTTTGCTGCGTTCGATTCATCTTCGATTTTGATTTTGATTATGATTGCTACTGTTTTCCCTCACAATGTAGATTTTGTTTTGTTTTTAGATGTTTGTGATTGTGTTTGTGATTTTGGGAACTGCAATTGAATTTGAAGTGTTGTTTTTGAGATTAGGTTATCGTGTAGTTTTTGTTTTGTTTTTGAGGTGTATCGGTTTTTGGATGGCGGATCGGTTTTACGATTTGTGTCGTTGTTGCAGCGGCAAGAGGATGAGGAGATGCTAGTACCGCATTCTGATGTCGCGGAGAATAATCAGCCTATGGAAGGTTTGAATTTTTAGCAATTTGTCGTCGATTTGATCTTCTTTTTTCTGTTGCTTGATTTGATTTGTTTGAGGTTCTTAGGTTTGGGTAACTGCGCATTTTCATTTCGAGTATGGTGCGTTTTATGTGTTTTGAGAGTTTTTAGGTAAATTGTTAAATATTTGCTGTTTTCGTCGTGGCACGATTGATAGTGGTTGCACAAGCCGAACCTGCTATTGCTCTGGAGAATCAACCTGCCGAGGATCCTCCGTCCTCGAGGTTTACCTGGAAAATCGAGAATTTCACTCGGTTGAATGCAAAGAAGCATTATTCAGAAGTTTTCGTTGTCGGTGAACATAAATGGTACCCTACAAATTTTATACTAGTTTGGCTGTATGTTGGGTTAAAATTTCCGTTGCTAAGTGTGTCACACTTATACTGCAGGCGAATACTTATATTCCCTAAAGGAAATAATGTGGACTACTTGTCTATGTATCTTGATGTTGCTGATTCTCCTAGTTTACCTTACGGTTGGAGTCGGTATGCACAGTTTAGCCTCGCTGTGGTCAATCAAGTTCAGAACAAGTACTCCGTGAGAAAAGGTATACCCTTTTTATGTCAATAACCATTCTTTACTTGTCCTCTCGGTTTTTTATATGTTTTAAAGTACTTGTGAGAAAAAGGTATACCATTTTTGATGTCAAGAACCATTCTTTACTTGTCTTCTCGTTTGATGTAGGGTTTTAATGATGTATAAAGGGCGTTATAATTGAATTTGATGATTCCTTCTATCATATTGATGTTGGGTATTAATTAGGGGCTAAGCAATTAGGTATAATAAGGTTCAGTGACATCTTCTCCATGTTCCAGATTCTGATAAGTATGGGGAATGCATCTATTCATTAGGACATCAATATTATGCCAGGAATCAGAGTATAGTGTATATTTGTCACGTAGCGAAGTGTAATGCGATCTTAGCACATAGCTATCTATCACGTACATATATGGTTGGAGTAAGTTGTGAACGTGTTTCACATTTTTGGAGATCTGCTTGAAGTCTTCATCTTGCTATTGCTGTTTTAGATGATGGTGAACCCATGTTTAGGGTTCAGTGGTTACTTATATGTGGTCTGTTTTTATAGTAACGACATCGTCCAGCTCAATATGCAAACTTCATTACTGCTTTAAGTCAAAAAGTTTAATCCGTGTGTGTTTGCTTTACAAAGAATTATGTCCAGCAATAGTTTACATCTTGTGCATAAGGCTTTGATAATTAAAATTTCGATTTGAAAATCTGCAGATACGCAACATCAGTTCAATGCTCGCGAAAGTGATTGGGGCTTTACTTCTTTCATGCCCTTAAGTGAGCTGTATGATCCCAGTAGAGGATATCTTGTCAATGATACTGTTGTTATTGAAGCCGAGGTTGCTGTTCGTAAGCTTGTAGACTATTGGTCATACGACTCAAAGAAAGAAACTGGTTTTGTTGGACTGAAGAATCAGGGAGCGACATGCTATATGAACTCTCTTCTTCAAACACTTTTTCACATTCCTTACTTTCGAAAGGTTTGTTGTGGTGATTGGTAGTCTGCTACGACATGGTTTCATGAG
The DNA here is from genome assembly GCA_023091065.1 of Dianthus caryophyllus. Classification (NCBI taxonomy): domain Eukaryota; kingdom Viridiplantae; phylum Streptophyta; class Magnoliopsida; order Caryophyllales; family Caryophyllaceae; genus Dianthus; species Dianthus caryophyllus. Next base: position 29,165,006 of record CM041529.1, read on the forward strand.
TACTTTTTTTTTTTGTCTGGACAGCTAATTTGGGCATCCATTGTGATGCAGGCTGTGTACCATATGCCTACAACTGAGAATGATATACCTACAGCTAGTATTCCTTTGGCTCTCCAGAGTTTGTTTTACAAGCTTCAATATAGTGACAGCAGTGTGGCAACAAAAGAGTTGACCAAATCTTTTGGATGGGACACTTACGATTCTTTCATGCAGCATGACGTGCAAGAGCTGAATAGGGTTCTGTGTGAAAAGCTTGAAGATAAAATGAAGGTACTTTCTTTACATAAACTAATTGTTTTTTGTTAATTTGCCGATAAGTTTCAGAGTTGTTGATTTTGTTATTTTTATCTTTGTGGTAGGGTACTGTCGTTGAGGGTACCATTCAGAAATTGTTTGAAGGGCATCACATGAACTATATCGAATGTGTAAATGTTGATTACAAATCTACTAGGAAGGAGTCCTTTTATGGTAAGTTCTTTTAATGAGTATTTCCATGTGGATAAGGTTTTTGTATCCTTGAGAGTTTAGGCTTGACATGATCTAATATAACATATTTTGTGCAGATCTTCAGCTTGATGTCAAAGGGTGTCGTGATGTGTATGCTTCTTTTGATAAGTATGTAGAAGTTGAGAAATTGGATGGCGACAACAAGTATCATGCTGAGCAACATGGCTTGCAGGTGAGAAGTTTGAAAATTTGTGCATGTATTACATCTTATGTCCCTAATGTATTAGTATACTGTATATGTTACTTTCTGGATTTGAGAAATACCTGCAATCGCCTTGACCCTCCTTTCCCCTCAGTTGTCATTTTTGTATAGTTGCGAATGCATTTTTGGTTACTATTACACATTCTTAGAGCTTGTTAAAATTTGGCGATTTCAGGATGCTAGGAAAGGTGTATTGTTCATTGATTTTCCACCAGTGCTTCAACTACAACTCAAAAGATTTGAATATGATTTTATGCGTGACACTATGGTGAAGGTCAGTGAAAGCGAACTTTCATATGTTTCAGCACTTTGATCTTGCATATTTGGATTATCTGCGTGCTTTTGTAGCCAGTTGGATAGTTGACGTCGTCTGATTCCCTCATGTGTTTTTGGCCTTTTGATTCCACTTCTCTGTTTGGGATGCTTTGTAGATTAATGATCGGTATGAGTTTCCTCTCCAACTTGATCTTGATCGCGAAAACGGAAGATATCTATCTCCTGATGCTGATAGAAGTGTTCGAAATTTGTATACTCTCCACAGGTATGAGTGCTCCTGGGCATGTGTTTTATGCTATTGGTTATGAGCTCTAGTATGAGAAACCTATAGTCCTATACATTCACAATGAAGTTAAAAAGGATTTTCTGGTTGGCTAGCTAGTATGTGTCTCATAAGGATCTTTAGGAAAAGAAGTCACTCTGAAAGGGAATATATGAGCAATATATACAAAGTAGAGTAAAGAGAATGCTTTGAATTAAGAAAAATTGATCGACTGCACGATGTATCCACTTCGTAAGCATCAAGATTTCATTTTCTTGCTGCTTTCATGCAGTTGCAAATATGTGTATTTTTCCACCTATTATAATTTTCAAAACAGACCTTTTAAGCTGTCATGGGACTAGTCCTTTTTTTTTTTTTTTCAATTTTGAACACTTGGTCCAGTATTTTGTGTTCCTAAACAGATTATCTTGCAATCATAATCTTTGATTGTAAACAATGTGTAATGTTTGTTATATAATAATGTCGTATCCCTACTCCCTAGTGCCATTGATAATTTTTTTTCGAAGGCAAAGAGAGATATACACTTCTTTGATTTTAGAGTAAATATATTGAATCAGATAGGATGATTGTTTAAGCTTCTATATTATGTTGTAGATGTGAATGTACAATTCTCTGACACAAGCTGCACTGTTTGTCATGTGAAAATTCCCCATGTGTTGAAAGGTGTTAGGTGGAGTACCGAGTACATGTTTATGGGGAGAGGTTGCATACCTCTGACATCTACCTTGTAGTAGGTGGATGCGTTACAAGTGTTGGTTAAAGTTCTAATTTGTAGGACATAACATACAGGTGTAATAATGTTGAATTCTTTTAATTTTCTCTGCGTATTGTGCTTTGTGCTCTGTACATTGGGTTTGATGTATACGATTTCTTTGACTAGTAAATTGAATATTTGAGATAGCATGTCTTTTAAAAGGTAATATATCTGTTGCATTAATAGAATAAAGACGTCTAATTCTTTCTAATGATTTCTGCAGTGTTTTGGTCCATAGTGGTGGGGTGCATGGTGGACACTATTATGCTTATATACGGCCAACACTTTCAGAACAGTGGTATGCATCGACCTTGTGTATCGTTTATCAGTCCTGCATTGTGGAATTTTTTGCTTTTATTGCAAGTGTTGACATAGTATGTAAAAGTTGGGCTTATATGTATTTTGACCTAATGTCCTTTGACATACTAAAGCTGGGAAAATAAGGGGTTATCTTACTGATGAGGATAAACTAAAAGGAGCTGAGAAAGTGAAAAGAGAGAATGGAAACAAAACCTCTCTAACTATCGTATGCCTTTTGTTGGACAAGATAATTAAACCGCTTTCTGGAACAATGAACAATGGCAGACATTGCTCTCTCTTTCATCCTCTGTAGCTACCGTATACCTTTGTTGGACAAGCTAATTAAACCGCTTTCTGGAACAATGAACAATGGCAGACATTGCTTCCTCTTTCATCCTCTGTAGCTACTGTATAACTTTTGTTGGACAAGCTAATTAAACCGCTTTCTGGAACAATGAAACAATGGCAATGGCAGACATCGCTCCGTCTTTCATCCTCTGTAGCTACCGTATCCCTTTCGTTGGACAAGCTAATCAAACTGCTTTCTGGAAAAATGGAATAACGGCAGACATCGCTTCCTCTTTCAACTCCAGCTTTGTGGCTCCCTTTTCTCTCTCTCCAGCCAACATACAATATTCTTGGTTTGCCTAGTCCAATTCAGAGCAAGATAAATATCTGGATTTTTTAGGAATGTTGTTGATGTAGGCAATTAAGATGAGGTTTTGATGGAGAATCTGGGCGGGAGGCGGGGAAGTAGACCGGATCTGAGATAGGGTTAGTCATATCAAGGATGGTGGGGGACATGGACTTATTGTGTCTGAACAGTTGCGGTAGGGTGACGGAAGATGTGCGGACTGCGGAGAGATAGGCAAATAGAGAAGTGGGTGCTTGATGACTATGCGTGGTGATATTTTGGTCGTAGAGGGTAGATGCAAACGTAGTTATTTGATTTAGGGTTATTGAGTGTTGGTCCTGTTGGATACAGGGTAGTGGTTGCAGTCTGGTGTTGGGGAGCTATAGTAATGGGGTGCGTCTGTGATGGTGATAACTAACGGTTGCTGCGTTGATGATAGATCATAGGCGATATACGGAGTGGCAAATGGGCAATATTAGGGCCTGGAACAATCATCAACCAAAATCATGGGGGCATGGACCACGAAGATAGAAGAGAATTCGGGTACTTGTTGATAAGAATGGGGAAAATTGGACTAAATGCCATGAAAGGCAATTAGTGGCCAAGAGCAATGCGTTTTCTGAGTGATCTTATACCTTAATGGCTGTACGTCTTAGTAATTGCCTACTCCATTCTAGATTGACGGGTTCTCTTTTATCATTGTCTATAGTGTTAGGGTTGTGCCTTCTATCTGTGTCACCAATTTTTGGTTTTGCCATAGGAAAGAAGCTCTGTAGCATGCTCTTAGGAATGGTATTGCGAGTTACCTTTTAGAGAGTAAGATCAGTTTGGCGCCATATACTGTAGTTTGTTGCCATTTGAATGTAACTCTATAATGGAATCTGCTGCTCATCAGGGACATCATCTCTTGGTTTAGATGTTAGTTTGGTGTTTTTCTGTCTGTGATTTCTACTGTGATTATGCCTTATTTTGCTACCGTTCTAGTGCTTACAGTAATACTGGTACGTGGTAAAATCCTTTTGTTCTTTTCAGGTATAAATTTGATGATGAACGGGTTACAAAAGAAGATATGAAGAGAGCTTTGGAAGAACAGTATGGCGGCGAAGAGGAGGTGGTTATTTATTAGCATTGTCGCGCTGAGCATTCTTCATGTGTGAATCAACTTATGTTTAATATATTTGCTGCAGTTACCACAGACAAATCCTGGTTTCAATAACACTCCTTTCAAATTCACGAAATATTCAAATGCCTATATGCTGGTGTATATACGTGAAAGTGACAAGGACAAGATTATGTGTAACGTGGATGAAAAGGATGTTGCTGAACATCTTAGGGTAAGACTCTAGCATTATCCTGATGTTCTTTTGCTTTTTACATGCAGTATTTTCTGTAATATTTGCTGCTCTTGTTCAGGAGCGTTTGAAGAGAGAACAAGAAGAGAAGGAGTTTAAGAAAAAAGAGAAGGCAGAGGCACACCTCTATACTATCATAAAGGTAATTGTGATATTCCTTTCTAAAATCTTGTTCGTGTCTAGTCTTTGTCCGTTTATAACCTATTTTATGGTGACTACTTTTCAATTTGTAGGTTGCAAGAGATGAAGACCTTGCTGAGCAGATTGGTCGGGAAATTTATTTTGACCTTGTTGATCATGACAAAGTTAAATCTTTTCGTATTCAAAAGCAGATGCCATTCAATCTTTTCAAGGTGCCACTTTTATCTTTTGTTTTTCGTTGTTGATTTTTTTATTGCTTCTTTGTTGCTAATGCTATCTGCCCCAACTCCGCGGAAACACTGAGCTACTTACATAGCTACTTGAAGTCGAGGCTTTCATCAAGTGTAGACTCTTTATACAGTGCAATTTGTTTGCTGCTCTTTCTTAGCTAGTTACCATCATTCTGTCCATTTGTGCTATACTGGCCTAGTACTTGGTTGTGTGGTATATAACTAGCACATGTGAGAAATTCATGCTTATGCTGCATCGTGATTTACTCACAGGAGGAGGTTGCAAAAGAATTTGGTATCCCAGTACAATTTCAACGATTTTGGTTGTGGGCAAAGCGTCAAAATCACACTTACAGGCCGAATCGACCGTTGACGGCATTGGAGGAAGCACAAACGGTAGGCTCTTTAAATCATGCATTCCATTTTTAAGGGGATAATTGTGTCTGCTCTTGATGTGTAAGTTCAATTCAATAAGGATGAATGATAGGTTGGTAACACACTAACACTAATTAAAGGGACGCTCTGTCAATGTGGAATTGTGGATACTTCTAATATGAGCAAGATTTTTTTTTTTTTACTTAATTGTACTCCGTAATAATTTTTAAATCATAGGACATTTTCATATTAAATTCTTTGGGAATTGATTTCATCAAATTCTAGGCTACATTAGGTTGAAATGACTCATGGTTATCATCCAAGTAAGGTGAATTTACATCCTCTTCTTTTTGTGGTTGTAGGTTGGCCAGCTGAGGGAAGTGTCAAATAAAGTTCAAAATGCAGAACTTAAGTTGCTACTGGAAGTAGAACTTGGCCCTGTAAGTATTGTTGAAGAAGCATAATCCCTGCATCAAGCATGTACTATTGCAATATTATTACGAATTGCTTTATTATACTGCAGGACTTAGTACCCATCGCACCTGCGGAGAAGACAAAGGATGAAATATTGCTGTTCTTTAAGCATTATGATCCTGCCAAAGAAGAGCTCAGGTTTTACTTCGGACATATGTAGTGGTATCCTACCGTTGGGTTGGCGCTGTTCTACATTTTTTAAATTCAACATACATCTATCTGTTTGATGTGTGTGTACAGGTACGTGGGAAGACTTTTTGTCAAGGCTAATGGTAAACCAGGAGAAATTCTGGGGAAATTGAAGGAAATGGCTGGCTATGCTCCTGAGGAGGAGATTGAGTTATTTGAGGTTAGATGTCATTAAGTGTTCACTTTCTTTGACTTGTCTTTTCTGGCTGATTTTATGAAATGCATACTGATGAGGATGATGATGCCTTCTTGATCTGTATATAAGTGACATATTGTGGCGTTGGGTAATGAAGGCTTTTTATTAATTTTTTTTTTCACTCTCTTTTGATAACACGTGAAAAGTTTCTGCAGGAAATCAAGTTTGAACCGACAGTTATGTGTGAACATATTGATAGGAAGCTTACATTTCGGGGTAGCCAGGTGGACATTTTCTTTTCTTAATTAGCTGAGATTTTCCAGCTTTTATCTCTTTTCCTGAAAGCTGATACATATTTATTTTGCTTATACTACCAGCTTGAAGACGGTGATATAGTGTGCTTCCAGAAAACTCTACCAGCTGAAATTGCAGAAAAATACCGTTATCCTGGTGTCCCCTCATTTTTGGATTACGTGCATAATCGCCAGGTAAGACCTCTTCTTTTGTCTCTTAATCTTAAATTTAAAAGCCACTGAGCTTTGTATCAGTTCTGTTTTGTATTTTCCTTTTCTTACCTCTGAATACTTCTGTGATGACTCCATGTATGGTATCTGAGAATAGTGATGCATGGATTCATAAATAGATATGGTCGTCAGGCGTTACTGTTTTAGGCGAAATCTGGCGGCAAATATTATACTTAGCTTGTTTTTATTAATAATAACAAGCTTGCGTCTACGTTTGTTTTGTATTTGTAGGTGGTGCACTTCAGATCACTAGAGAGACCCAAAGAAGATGATTTTTGCCTGGAGTTGTAAGCTATTTTAATGATCTCTTAAGCTTCTTTGTTTATGTACGCTTTGTTTTTAATTAGAATGTTCAAATTGATCATTAAATCCTATTGATTTCTTGCTCGCATCAATGAACTCTAGATCAAGGCATCACACATATGATGACGTAGTGGAAAGAGTCTCTCATCACCTTGGATTGGATGATCCATCAAAAATCAGGCTTACTTCTCACAACTGCTACTCTCAGCAGCCTAAGCCACAGCCTATTAAACACAGAGGTGTGGATCATTTGTCAGACATGCTGGTCCATTACAACCAGGTACGTGGCTCTATTTTCCTATATAATCATTGCTTCCAAGTTCCCTATATGCTGTTTTAATTATCCGTGTTTTATTATTGTTTGAAAACTTGCAGACTACTGACATACTCTACTATGAGGTGCTGGACATTCCATTGCCTGAATTGCAAGGCCTGAAGACATTGAAAGTTGCCTTTCATCATTCTACAAAAGAAGAAGTGAGTTCCTTTTTTTTTTTTTTTTTTTTTTTTTCCTGTAAATGCTTGTTTCACTTTTTATTTATTAATTTATTTTTTTACTGGTCTTTTTTTTTTTTTAATCTTTTTTTATTTTTTTAAATAATTTATTTTTAATATTACATGGATGCCTTTTGTCATCAGGTGACTGTTCATACCATTAGACTGCCGAAACAAAGTACAGTAGGGGATGTTCTTAATGACCTGAAAACAAAGGTAAAGATTTGGTCTCATGTTGCTGTGTGTGGTTTGGTGGGGGTGTAATCCCTCATATGTAGCAGTAATGAAATTTCTTTTTCTTTAATTATCAACACTTAGTATAAGGGTGGAGCTTTGTGTTGGCACTCTTACGTTTACCACAAGTATTAGTTGTGGTGAACAACAGTTGGTTCAACAATTTTCAACTTCGCTAGGTGCAATTTAGTTCCTTCAGAATATTTGAAATTTCCTTTTTTTTCTGCTGCAAGGAGCCGGAATATGTAACATGTGTACTCTTCTTCTTTTTTTTCCTAGGTCGAATTGTCACACCCTGATGCTGAATTGAGATTGCTTGAAGTATTCTATCATAAGATCTACAAGGTTTGTCTATTAGATACATATTTATTCTTCCGATCCTTCAAAACGTTTTATATGGAAACTGCATTAACATTATTCGACTTTTGATTTCTACAGATTTTTCCACCAAATGAAAAGATTGAGAACATTAATGATCAATACTGGACATTAAGGGCTGAAGAGGTATTTTTATTTATAATTAACAGTTTTGGGATCAATATACTATTGGTTGTTCTGTAATTGTGGAAACTTCTTTATGTCTTATACTTCGTACTTTAAATTATGTTATTTTCAATGTAGATTCCTGAAGAGGAGAAGAACTTGGGCCCACAAGATCGGCTAATTCATGTGTACCATTTTACTAAGGAGACAGCTCAGAATCAAATGGTAGCTATCTCGCAAAATACTGTTTTATAGTAGAATATTCTATATTGCTATTTTATGTTTTTGTACTTCTTATCGTCACCATGAAAGGAAATGAAATGTACGCTTCTGATGCTGATCATAACTTTTCACGCTTCTTGAACAATTTGTTAAATTGTTTTTTTCGTTGCTGCAGCAAATTCAAAACTTTGGTGAACCCTTTTTCTTGGTGATTCATGAAGGGGAAACCTTGGCTGATGTCAAGGGGAGGATTCAAAAGAAACTACAGGTGCCAGTCGAAGAATTTTCCAAGGTAAGCCTTTTTCTGTGCTTGAGTCTTTGCCTTTGTCAACTTAAACTGTGAAAATTATGAGATTTTTTTTCCCTTTTTCATTACTATTGCCATATCTTATAAAATCATCTCATACATTTGCTTTTGTGGCCAGTGGAAGTTTGCATTTTTGTCATTAGGTCGTCCTGAGTATCTTCAGGACACTGATGTTGTGTCCAGCCGTTTTCAGGTTCGTTATACGGTTATACCTGCCTCTCTATGATGTTCATGGATTTTCTACTTGCGATGGTTGCCTTTGCCATCTCTCTTGTTACCGTAATCTTTGCTCATAGTTTTTCTTTTGTTCCCTTTATTTTCAGAGAAGAGATGTGTATGGTGCATGGGAGCAATACCTTGGATTAGAACATCCAGATAATGCTCCAAAAAGAACTTACACGGCAAATCAGGTGATGGACTTTCTGTTGCTATCTTTTCTCGTGCTGATGATTTTAGATATGTAATGATTTTCCTTGTGGCTGTGGCAAAATAGTGTGTCATATCATAGTTTGACCCGATAAATCAATCTGATATTGCGTTCGTAATTACCTAATAGTTTAGTTTGTTTTTCCATATGTTGGCACAATTGTTTCCTTAACAGGTGAATGAATTTTGTTTTATTTTGTGGGGGGTGAACTGGTATACTTGTATTTTGTGTTAGGACCAAAAGTAATCTATATGGTTCGCTTGGGATGAGGATAATTATTACGACTGTAGTGATATTCGGATTATTCGAGGTGTATATCCAATGCGCACGGTGTGCAATTTGGCTAATACCATGTTGGTAGAGACACTAGAGGTGTAGAGGGGGAAATCGTGTCACTCAAATTAGGATAACTTACCATTTACGTTGCCCTTGGGGGCCTACGAATTCTTCTTAGGTTACTTAATTTGCAAATTCCACTTCTTCCCTGGGTATAAATTCTCGGGAAATATATGACTCAGCAGTAGACAATATCACCGTCTTCCATAGATGCTAAAAAGTTCCAGCCGACAGAATGTAATTTGGTTCCAATCCCTTGCTGAATGACTACTCCCAAAATACGTAAATTGGAAGAGTTCTCAACCTAGTTCACTGCTGTTAAGTTCTGAAATTTGTTTTTAAAAAGGCAAAATTACAAAAAACTACCTTATAAAACCAACATTTTGCAAACAACTACCTTATATATTTTTTTTTGCAAATACCTACCTTATAACGCCATTTGTATTCAGATCACTACCTAAATGTTCAATTTTTTTCATTTCGCTACCAAACGGTCTAAAAATTCAAAATTTTCGACAAATATGAACATTTTTCTCTCATTTTATTCGAAATTACCTAGTTTAGGCTTACGAAAGATCTTTGTTGTGTTTGGGAAGTCAAACAACGAGTGGCAAAAAGGTACAAAAACATGTATTTTTTGGGTTAAATAGGTGTTTTAGGCAAAGAGGTACCATTATGAAAAAAAAAGGTGTTATAACTTATAAGGTAGTTATTTGCAAAAAAAATTATATAAGGTAGAAAAGTTGGTTTTATAAGGTAGTTTTTTTGTAATTTTGCCTTTTAAAAATTAGAAGTAACTCAGTAAAATTTTCTTAGGCCTTAACACCTGTTTGGATTGAAGGGTTTGGAGGGACGGTGTCGGACTGGGTTTGAGGGTTATTGAGGTGACGGAATGAAAGGATCCATTTTCTCTCCAAAGTGAATCGAAATCTTTCCAATTTTGAAAAAAGACATAAAATGAAAACATAGTTTCGCCACAGCTCAGTCTTTCCACTTCCTCTCAATGTATTTGGACACGATTATTCAAAACTATACTTGTTGAATTTGTCTGCTTGGCTTTCATTGTTTTCAAATGCAACTGCTTGCATTTACACAATCTCCTTTTGTCGAATCGCAGAATCGCCACACTTTCGAGAAGCCTGTAAAAATCTACAACTAGGATTGATTTGTGGATTATATTTTATGCTTGGGCTGATTCTTGTTTCCCGTGACGTCACGGGATTCATTTACACTCCCCAAGTGACCGACGTAGTTTACAAGTCAAGAACAAGCGGCCAAGAACATCGTCTGCATCTGCTGAGTATCGTTGCTGCGATGGTCCTGGTGAGATTAAATTATATAATTTTGTGGCTGTATAATTTCGGGGAACCTTCTGGACGCAGTCGCAACCCCCGAAGGTTCCATTTTTTTTCTAGCAATGGAGTTGGTTTCGATGGCTGTAGTATGTGTGTTGTTTTTATGTTTGCTCGCTCGCTCGCTCACCCTCAGTTGTAAGTTAAGACAAGTAGAGTATATAATTGGGATTTTTGGATTAGGGTTTTGTACACTTACAATCTTATATAGTTTCACTTTTGTTTATTTAGGCATTCTCTTCCCTTTGTTACTTTGATTTGGTGACGCCTATTATCATCAATGTAAGCTGAATTTTTACTTGTACAATATTTTTCTTTTTTGTTGGAATGTCGTATGCATCGATCATTTCATGGTATTTTCCTATAAAGGTAATGGACCGACGACTAGGTATCGACTTGAGAGTATGATGATCTTGGATATGGTTAAAAGATTAACATTTGATAGAAGATTGATCACTTGATTCACTTGACCATTGCAAGTATAGGTATTGGGTTTGACACAAATTCTCATTTAAGACCACAAGGTCCGTCTTAAGGGAGACTTTTAGTTGCTTTGATTGCCATCGGTTTTTATGTCCCATTTTCCTAGTTGCTATAGTCAAGCTTATCAGTTACATATGCTGAAGTCTGCAAATCTATCGTACGACAAGTTATGGAGAACAGAAGGGTTTTATACATATTTAAAACAATAACGCGATTACACGAACGATCATGGTAAAACATGCGACATAAAAGGGAAAGTTTCACACTACGCATACAAACTATGAAAGACACTTGTAGAATGTAGGTCGCGGACAACAGTAACGAAAGGTCAGTTGGCTGTTAAAACAGTGTGGGGATGATGTGCTTTGAAAGTGTGGGGATGACGTGCTTCGAAGTTTACGACAATGCACATAAGTTCGCGTCCATTTACTTGGTCGACCATCCTCATGAGTAAGGTCAGTGAGCCCTGATAAATATATAAAATAACAACACTAAGTTATCACATAATCCACGAGCAAAAGATTTTCATGTACTAATGATAAACGTTAAAGCAGTCACGACAGACTAAGGTTCAAAAGCGACGGTGTCATATACTCGTAGCAATCATGGGAAAAAAAAGCGCGAACTCACAGAATCATTCCAAGGAATGTTAAGTCTAAATTCAGCATCGAAAAGGTCACCACTTTCAATGGGACATTCGGTGTCGCTACAAAAGGAGTGAGAATTGGTGCTATGAACTCCTCTTATGCTGTCCGATGTTAGGAACGTGTCCACCCTTGCTCGTCCTTCTGGTATGCGCGCTTCTACAAAATATGGTTCAATTTTTCTTAATCGCTATAAAAATGCCATGCAAAAGTGTTGGATTACCGCCGTATGAGATTATTCTTACACTTTAAAAACTGTCGTATATAAAATTTTAAAAACCGTCGTATATAAAATTTTATACATCATGTACCTGAGTAGGCCATGTATCTGATTGATACATCATGTCCTCCACTAGTTGGTTCGGGGAATACATAAACTCTATGAATATTGACAGAGTAATCGATACTGTAATCTGCATTTCAAGAAATAGTTAATCAAATATCGCTATAATCAGCTTCTAATACCAAGCTTATTGTTGTTTATACGCATTCAAATTCTTACACTGAAAAAACCGTCTCATACAACCAACTCAATCAAAAACTTAATTAACGTCTAGAGATAGAACGAAGATCAACTTTATACTCTTAACAAAATAACAAATTTTACCCCGTATAATTTAAGTTATAAGAGTAACACTTACAACAAGGTTGAAAGTATGCAGCTTGTATAAAGGGCAAACTTAAGATGCAAATGCAAAACACAACAATTGGTTTGTAAGAAACCATAATTTTTCGAAACAACTGTACGAATACGTATTATAAACACAATTTCTCATTAATTAAGTGTATATATAAGAGTGATTATAAGTCACTTAATGTTAAATTTTATTTAATTATAATGCCAACATATGACAACTCACAAACAGTTTTATTCATCAACATACATGCTACCCATGTTTTTCTTATAAAGGAGTACTTCATTAGTCATTACAAATCTTTGAATGGTAATAGTATTGAGATTTTAGTTAAGTAAATCAATTTAAATGACATTATTACGATTATCGTAACTACTACTCCCTTTATCTCCGTCATTTGTTTACACTTCACTCAAATCTCCCTCACAAAAAAGTCAAACTGTAAACAATTCACTGGAACGGAGGGAGTAAAGAAAATTTATTTGTCGTGATTTGAATAAGTTGTCTGATGAATACAAAATATGTCAGATGAGAATTCAAACTACGAAACGCTAAGTTTATTCGCGATCTTCTTCTAACTCTTAAAATTAGGTTACGTTGTATTCGCTTGCATATATATAGCATGATTAATTATCGCGACTATGGAGTACAACATCCACCAATTTTCACACACAACGATCGCAACTACGTCTCAAGTACATACATTTTATTCAATGTTGGGCTTTATTACAAATTATTACGCGGCTTATATTTAAATCATTCTCTTGTGACCATTTTATTTAAGCTTTTGCGACGTCTCTTGTACTATGTTGAACGATTCGTGATTTTATACATGATTTTAGGCCTTTTGCGACCAATTTGGTTGGTTGCTAATTCGCCTTTTTCTTGTAGTCGTGGGGCTCTTCAATATTTGTCTTAAATTTCATCAATAAAGCTTTTAAATTCATTGTGCTAAACCGGAGGCCCAGTTCCCCTGCTCGTGGTTGCACGGGGTGTTAGACGCCCATTTAGGTAGCGTTCCATGCCATCTTTTACCGGTGTTAAAAACCTTTTTTTTTTTTTTTTTCAAGTATATGTATTGCGTTATAGGTGTCTATTTTTTTCGTTCCGTTTTGCTAGTTGCCATAGTCAAGAATTTGCTGGAAAAGCTATCTGAGTCCGACTACATGTTACTCCGTATGTAGAAACACAAGATTTTATACCGATTTAAAACGATAACATGAAAGAGCATGGTAAAACGCGAGCCATAAAACGGAGGGACTATATATAAAATATACATTTGTACAATAATGTGTAAATCGGATAACGGTCACAAAAGCTTGAAGTATCAAAAGGAAGTATTATGTCAGTTTATTAGTTGGCTGTTAGAGCAATGTGGCGGCATTGTATGTGTCGAAGTTTACGACAATGCAGGTAAGTTCGCGTCCATTTACTTGGTCCACCAGCCTCATGAGTAGGGTCACTGCGCCCTGAAAAAACAGCACATCACGAATTAAGGAAACGACATTATATATTTACCGACGGTTGCTGGTTGAAAAGTGGCCATTTGAGTTTTTGAAATGGTCACAGTACGCTTTAAAATAATCACTTTTCAAAAATGCATCCTCCGTTGTACGCGTAGATAGCACCGCCTTACATATTTGAGCCACGTCTTTACTAAAACGACCTTGTAAATCTGTGCTTAAGTAACGATAGAATAGACTTAAAGTACGTAGTGCGAACTTACAAAATCATTCCAAGGAACAGTAAGTCTAAATTCAGCATTGAAAAGGTCACCACGTTCGATGGGACACTCGGTGTCCTTACAAAAGGAGTGAGTATCGGTGCTATGAGCTCGTCTTATGCTTTCCGATGTTAGGAACGTGTCCACCATTACTCTTCTTCCTTTGGGTATGTGCACATCTACAAAATACAGTTCAATTTTTCTTCATCACGACTACACGAAAATGCAATGCCAATAGTGTTGACAAAAACCATAACTAAGCTTATGAGACCGTCTTATCATAGCTGCTTGTGAAAATTGTTGGCATTATTTTATTGTAAAACGGTCTCATACAGAATGTAAGCTTGTATATGTACGTACCTGAGTAGGCCTTGTATCTGATTGATACATCTTGTTCTCCACTAGTTGGTTCGGAGAATACGTTTAATCTTTGAATTTTGACGGGGTAATCGACATTGTAATCTGCATTTCAAGAAATAGCGTTTAGCAAATGTGGCTATAAGTCGGTCAGTTTCACGATAATATATATGATAATCCTAATAACAAAGGAGTTAAGCCCGTATAATAATTTACTGTACGAGTGTCTCATATAAGATCAGAATTAACGTTTTGTTAAGACACCATCACACTTTACGAGATTCGACAACATGCTTAATAAATAATTAGAACAAATGTTACAATAATATCTAAGTCTTAAGTTATAGAGTAAAACTTACAACAAGGTTTAAAAAATGCAGCTTGTATAAAGGGAACACTTAAGAAACAAATGCAAAACACAACAATTTGTTTGTAATTAGAAACCATGACTTTTGTAATGAATTTTGTTACTTGAGATTATTATGTGGCTAATTAATACAAGTATTATAAACACTACTTCTCATTTATAAGTATATAAATAAGAGTAATTATTTTAATTTATAAGTCACTTCATGTTTGTTTAATTTCATTTTTAATGCCAACATATAACAACTCACAAACAGTTTCATTCATCAACATGCTAACCATGATGTTTATTAGTAGTTCATTAGTCATTACAAATCTTTGAATAGTAAACGTATTTAGATTTAGTTATGTCAATTAAAACGACAGTAGTACGATTATCGTACCTACTAAAGAATATAAAGTTGTTGTGATTTCCGCCGATGAATACTCAATAATAACTAATTTTTTAAAAGAATTACCCGATGCATAGAATGGTTTTACAATGAGTCCGCTTTGGTTTGAAGAACGACAATACTGTTAGAGTATTAAACCGATTTTGGACTTCCAATCATCAGTTTAAACCTTCGGCTGAAGTGGTTTCTAATAAGAAACAACAACTATAAGCTGAGAACTCATACTACGAAACACAAAAGTTTCTTTGCGATTTTTTTCCTACTCTTAAAATTAAGTTGTATTCGCTTGCATATATAGCATGATTTTTGGTGTCCCAAATTGTCGCGACTATGGAGTAGAACATTTATAATTTACACACAAAAAGATCGCAACTACGTCTCAAATACCTAGTACATTTTATTCAATAATAGGATTTATTACAAAAAATTTACACAGCTTATGTTTAATACACAGAGTTACAAACCCACATTTTAAATCATTTTCCTACAACCGTCTTATTTAAGCTTTTTGCGGTGTCTCACAAATTATGTTGAGCGATTCAAGATTTCATACAGTATGATTTTGTCTAGAAATGTTTCGTTCTTTTCTATGTTTACTTATGGCGGTGCTAAGCAATGAAGTCACCTTTGTAGCAAATCGTCGGACTTAGAATCCAAAAGTGCATCAGAAAACAACAGGCGTGAACTCTTCAAGTATGCTTCGACAATATTCAATCCGCAAAGCTCCTTCACGACAGGCATGGTTGCCGGAACAGCCAGCTGAAATAATCCCGTGTCATCGCAGCCACCACTTAAGCCGCCCCAAGCCGCCAGCTGTCGTCTCGCTTCTTTGACTGCTGCTCTTACTGCGCAGTGTACTGACGCCGCTAACAGCAGTGGTGGCTCACCAGATGCTTCAAGAACAAAACAAATGTCGGGCAGACACAAAGTTATTCAGACATGAAATTATGAGAAATATTAGGCGTGGAGTGAAGGTAGTTGAAATGTAACAGACCTTTAGATGAGAGAACACGTTTTTGATGATGTCCGCTGTTCATAATCTCGACGTTAAACTGTCTTGGTATGGTGTCGATTGTCGGGATCTTGTATGTCCACGTGCTGTCAGAAACTACTAGTCCTTCGGAATTTGTTAGGTATTCCTCGAGCATGAAGAAGCCGATTCCTTGAACAAAAGCCCCTTCTATCTGTATAAATATTACTCATGTGAGACGGTTTCATAATAATTAGAGTGAGACTGTCATCAACAAAAATCATGTAAATGACCGCAAGTAGAATAGTCTTGCAACAAATTATAGCAAGACCGTCTTATACCAGAATTAACGTATGTTTTAATAAATAACATAATTTGTGTGATAGCAGGTAAAATGAACCTGTCCGAGGTCTACAGCAGGATTTAGGCTCTGTCCACAGTCGTAAATGATGTCCGACTGTAAAATACTGGTTTCGCCGGTAAGAAGATTTACCTCCACCTGTGAAAACAAGTCGTAATCAGGGTAAGAAGAAAAACGAAAAACCAATAAAAGGATAGAAACTTCCCTGGTATAAGTGTATAACTGTAAAATCGAAGTGCATAGAGTTATTTTACAGCAAAGTTACCTCACTGACAGCAGCGCCATAGTTCAAGTATTGCATAGAAGTAAAATCAGGTACATATAATGTGCTTGCTGATAAATTCACTGACTGCATCCCTGCCTGCAATTACAACATAAAGATGTACCCGATAAAAGAGCAGTCGAAAATAAACATTTATGGGAGTATTACGTGTAACATTTTCTGAAAAAGGAAGAGAATACGGAGTATCAGGTAACAAATACACGGAAACGAAAAACTCAACCTCAGGAATACTCGTAATTGTTTGTCTCAACCAAAAGGTTATCAACGGAAACGAAAAACTCAACCTCGGGAATCTAAAACTAAAACTGGACATACCAGAGAAATCAACGTTTTCCAGTCAATGTTTCCCATTTGTCCAAGTAATCTGTCTCTGAGAGCAGATAATCTTTCGACTAATGTGTCGCAGCAAATCCTGACAGCTTCACAGCTAGCTTCAGACGTAGTACTTCCAGAAGTAAAACCTCCTTGTATCAAACTTAAAGTATCTGCTTGTACAACACGCACTTTATCCAACATGTTCTCAGTTCCAGGACACTGAATTGAACTAAGAGCATACGCAGCCATCTGTTTAACCTTTGTCCACAAACCTTGCCCAAGCTCGATCCCTCCAACTTCCACGACAATTGACCCGTCTGGGAGAATGCTAACTTTTCCCGGTGTGGCTCTCAGCATAACTTGATGTACAATGGGTAACCTACATATCCCCCTTTTACGCCATTTATGAGTTTCGTTAAAATTTTCAACCATGTCTCTTCTTACGTAAAAATTGGACGATGATGCTAGCTTATCCCAAATAGAGGGTAACGTATATTCTACTGCCTCTCCATGACTGTGATCATAGAACAAGTTTAAGCTACCGAAAGTGTGGAGGTTTCGGTTTCTGACAAGGTCGACATCAAGAGAAAGTGTAGAGGCAACATGCTCGATTACAGCTTCAGCTATATATGACCCTTGAACCTCACCAGGGGCTCTCATTGCCGTTTTGCTTGAATGATTCGTTTTGCAAACTTTGATATCAAAGGATAACACACCCCAGTCGTACTTCTTTAATGTGCCAACGACGTTGTGCGGTATTATAGGGCTAATGTCGGGAGCAGTGCCGGCATTGATAAGTAAATCGAGATGCAGGGCGGTAATTTTTCCATCAGACTTAAATCCGACACTGTAAGTAACTTTCATGGGGTGTCTTCCGCCTGCCATGATCATATCTGTCTTGCGATCGAGATATATTCGAACAGGGCGGCCGAGCTTCTGTGCTGCTAGTGCACACGCTGTCGCAACCTACAAGTTTTAATGAAGAAAACACGCAGGCTAAGTCGATAAAAAAAAAGGAGAAAACCGTCTACTCATAGTTCATAGGGTAGAAATACTCACCGGCATAGATTTCAACGCCTTCCCACCGAATCCACCTCCTACTCTTCTGGTAATGACACGAATGTTGTTTTCAGCTACTCCGAGACACGAGGCAATTACGGAATGAGTATATTCTGGGGCCTGTGCAGAACTATATACCACCATGCAGTTATCTTCATCTGGAACAGCAAGGGCAGTTTGTGTCTCCATATAGAAGAAGTATTGTGATGGCAGACGTATCTATAGACGTTACAAACAGAAAATTACTCAGAGTTCAATTTAGGAGATTCATTCATGTGATTTTTATGTATGAATTCATTAAATACATAAGCCAACAATACCTCGGCGGAAAGAATTTTGTGCTCAGCCTCAGCCATACCCTTGTTGAAGTCACCGACTGATTTTGGATAAATGAAAGCTGGAACGTCAAAAAAGCTGGACTTCTCAACAGCGTCTTCAACAGTAAGAATCGGGGAATCCAAATTGTTTGTTTCATATTCCACAACAGCTTTAGATGCTGCAATATTTGCGTGTTTCTGTGAATCTGCAACCTGATAATGGTCACCAGAATTTAGACCTTACACAGCAACCCACGGAAACAATGAACACAGAGTTTTTAGCTAGAACAATCACTTACAATTAGTGCAATAAATTCACCAGTACACCTTGTAAGATCATCAGCAAATAGCGACTCGACTCCAAACAGTGTTTTGCTTCCTACATTCTTCCCTCCATCAGGGATATCTTTATGCGTAATAACCGCTAGAACTCCATTTGGAAGTGAATCGGTCTCAAAACACACAGACTTTACTTTAGCCAGTGGCTTTGTGCTGACCACAAATGCTCCATAGAGACAGTCACTCGGGGAAGGAATATCATCGACGTAGATGGCCTCACCTGTACAAGATTAAAACATATAAAGCTGCTCAATGCTACTATCACAGTTAATATTGACCATAAAACTCAGACGAGTATAGAAGAGCGGCACTTAAAACTTTAAACATACCTGATGCCTGTAGAGCTGCTCCGGTTTTTGTAATCGGTTCTCCCACAGGACGATATTCAATGCCAGGCACAATCACTTGCTTTGCAGGTAATAGCAAAGTCTTCGAGTTACTATTACTATCCTCAAATTTCGAGCCAGTATCAACCAAGATATGTAAAAACTCAAAAACAAACGCCTCCGCTAAGCTAATCCTATACAAATAATGTGAAGTGCTGTCTTCAGGCACCACAGCATCCCGAACTAATTTTACAGTTTCATATAGAACATCACGGTTAACTGTTCTTCCTTCCAAAAACTTTTCGGCTGTTTTAGCTCTAACTGCGTGCCTGGTTCCATAGGCACCGAAAGCCAACCGAATCTTGTTTATGATGAAGCCATCATCAGATTCGCGCTGAGAAACTTCGGCCAAGAAGGAAGAGTTTAAATATGGCAAAGCGTTACCTAAAGGTCGAGGAGCTGCTCGATAAGTATCAAACATAAGTTTAGATTTTGAGTCTGAATTAGTAGCGCAGCTTGGAATCTCGATACTCACAATTATGCTTTCAGTATCGAGAGGAGGCCTTCCCAAGAATTCCTCCAATGTTATCGTTTCTCTCCTGGAGCTGCTTAATATCACTAGAGTTGCATCGACAGATAAAAGCACAGTAGCAATGTCAGATGGAAATCCACACCTCTGTGCCATTACTAGATTTCCGCCTAGACTTGCTGAATTTCTGATGAATCCCGAGGAAATTTTCTCGAAATGGTCAGCAATTTTCTTAAACACCATGACACAGTCATCTTCATACATGATACTTTCTTTAACGTTCTTTAGTTCAATGACAGCTTTAGAGATTGAAACAGCAGCCCCAAATTTGACACCTGTCGATTTCTTCTCAATCATCGACAGTTCAGGAATGTTCTTCAGATCTATATATTTGTCGTAGTCTGCCAATTCCTTGTAATAACCCGAACCAGTATTACTTGCAACTAATTTCACACGGCTCACTCCATTCGCCTTAACTGACTGCAATAAGCTCTGGAGTTCCTCAATCGTAGACGGGCTATGCCAAGAGTACTTCGCCGAATCCAACAGCATATTATACTTCAACTCATCCTTCAAAAACTCAGGAAATGTCGAGATTTTACACTTGGAGTCATAAAACGGGAGCTTACTCATCTTAACTTCCTCGCTATCCTCCTTGTGCCAAAACGAGTTTAACCCCAGGTCCTCGATATCCACACCACTTCCGAAACTTTTGCAGGCATCGACAATAGGTCGATAGCCAGTACACCTACAGAGATTTCCGGCGACAGACATCTCTGCTTCAGAAACAATCATCTTCGAGAACCCAGGAGAAGGATCAACACGATCACTCTTCTCGGCATTGACAAGAGCTGAAAATAGAGAGACACACATTCCAGGAGTACAAAAGCCACATTGAGAGGCGTGAAAACCTGCGAGTCTTTGGTGTATTGTATGAAAGCCATCTTTGCTGCTTCCAAGTCCTTCAGTTGTGGTGATAGAACAGTTATGTATACTGCAAAGCAGCGTAAGGCAAGAATTTATTGAGTAATCCTCCACCTTATCAGATAATGGATCGTATTTGGATAGCAGAACGACACAAGCACCACAACCACCTACAAAATTTTAAATTAAATCAACAGCAAATCAGATCTTTAGACGAAAAAGTCATCACAGATTGATTCACTTTTACCGAGATGTCTTGGCCTAGTGGTTAAAATGGGATATTCTGGCGAAACGTTACATGTTTGAATTGTCTCCATGTTTCATTGTACTGCCCTCGAGACTCATCCGACACAATAAAAAAAATGAACATGGTGTATAAATGACACAAAAGAGATTCACCCTATTTCACATCATCAGTATGAATCATTTATTCACCCATTTTATTCAAAAACGACGACGAAAAATATACTACCTCCACCCTTTAATATCTGAACATAGGCTACAGTATCTAACAGAAATCTACAAAAAGTCAATGCTCAGTTGGATTACAAATTCAAGGTGACACGGTTTCACGATAACTTTATACAAACTGATATATGGAGAGCAACATCACCAAAAGATAAAAATTTACTCACATACTTTTTTTTTAACAGGAACTCAACGACTAAAGACGGTTTCACAGTAATTTTATCAAATTCCGAATATAAAAAAATACATTAAAAATGATAACACAACAACTGAACATACTAAACACTTAAACAGGGGAAAAAAAAAAGACCCCAATAAAAATACAAACAAAACAGTACACAAATTAATCAAACACAAGCAAATTTAATGGGGGGAAAAAAAAAAAATCAACTTTCCAAGATGTAAAACTGAAAAGGGTAAAAAAATTGACCTTCACCGCAACCAAGTTTGACACTTTTGAAACGAGTTTTAGTGCGCAAAAACTCCAGCAAAGTTGTTGATGGATCAACACTTGAAAGTTCAAATCTTTCTCCATTTACAGCAAAAACCAATTTACCACTACCATTTTTCACTGTGTTTTCCATATTTTTTTACAGCAAAAAGTTGAAGAATTTTGGATAAAGATTGAAACTTTGACTTTGATTCTTACTTTTAGAAACTGCAGTAGTTGGTAATCATACTGTAGTATTAAAAAAATGCATGCAATTTTGATAGAACAGTAGAAAATTGACTGATGAAAATGAAATTTTTAGTACTATGTACAGTTTGAACTGAAGTAGCAGAATATTAATGGGTGTCTAGTTGATTAATTATATATATATATTCTTATAATAATCATATGATCACAAATAGTACAAGGTGCAATTAATTTGATTATGATTTAGCATAAAATAATGGATTAAATTGGCAGATAATTACTCTATTATTTGGTGGCAAATTTAGAGAGTGATACACTATTATTTACGACGGGTTATATTCGTCTTAAAGTTAATAGTTAATACGCATCAGATCTAATCCTTTTGACTCATTTTTTTTTTTTTTTTTAACCAAGTGGTAGTTGTCCAGGTGAAATTTGGGTTAACCTGGAAGGTGCAACAAATTGTGTGAGGTTAAAGGGGTGGTGCGGGAATGCATGTGCCCGGGGGACTCAACCCCCTCGTCATCAAAAAAAGAAAAAGAAAAAAACAAGACTTAAAGCTGAGAATTTTGTCAATCATCGACAAATTAATGTCGGCGCAATTACTTGAAAATGACAAGAGTATAAACGTATTTTGATGGGTACAATTGAGTACGATTGAGCATTACCCTAGAAAAGTTATTAACGAATTAAATAAAATATAATATTCTTAGCAGATGTATTTCTCGTAGATTTTTTGCATGTCAAAAATGAAGATAAATAACCGAAATGGAGGGAATAAATCAAATATACAGTCTATGTTTAGGCATTGGAAGTTAATAAAAACAACAAAACACAATGCTAATTTGCTAATAATAGCTCATTTCTGCTGTTAAACCTCTGGAAGCCATGAAAAACACAGCATTCATTTCTCCATATAAATTTCTTCATCTCCCAAACAATGTTTCAATTCGGAACAAACAGACACAAGAACATGTCGCAAATCACGAAAATGGTTACCTGTTCGCCCATCTGTTTGTTCTTTCTTGCAACTGTTCTCGTGTTACAAGCCATATCGGTGTCGGCTCAGAGACGTGCCCTGTCAAAGCTGAATGCCATTGACGTTTGTTGGCGGCGCAATCCCAGATGGCGAGCTGAACGACAGCAATTGGCAATGTGCTCTATTGGTTTTTCCGGGAAAATGACCAACAATATTGGCAAAGGAACGACTAATTACGTAGTCACTGATCCTAGCGACGACCCTCTGGTGCCTAAGCCAGGGACGCTACGTTATGGTGTCACAATGATACCAGGAAAAGTTTGGATTTCTTTCCATAACGACATGAACATAAAACTCGAGAGAACGCTAGTTGTTGGAAGTTTCGTGACCATTGATGGTCGAGGCGCAAGCGTTCATATAGCCAAAGGCGGTTGCATCTTGCTACACAAGGTGACGAACGTTATCATCCACGGGTTGCGGATTCACCATTGTCGGGCCCAGCCCGCAGGCACGGTTATGGGCCCCGGGGGGAAGTTGATGCAGTTGAGCGAGATGGACGGGGACGCAATAAGGATGCTTGCTTCAACAAAAGTGTGGATTGACCACAACACGCTCTACAAATGTGAGGACGGTCTTATTGACGTGACGCTTGGGTCAACCAACATTACAATCTCAAACAACTGGTTTAGGGACCACGACAAGGTCATGCTCCTTGGTCACGACGATGATTTCAAGGACGACAAAAACTTGAAGGTTACTGTCGTCTACAACCGTTTTGGGCCTAATTGCCACCAGCGCATGCCAAGGTTTGTTCACGATGAGTTCCTACCTTACGTTTTATACGCCAACATTTCATAAATAAATTTGAGAAATTCTTAATATGAAAAATGTAATGATTTTGCAGAGTTCGTCACGGATATGCGCATGTTGTAAACAATCTATACTTAGGATGGGAGCTTTACGCAATTGGAGGAAGCATGAACCCTAGCATAAAGAGCGAGTCCAACCTATTTGTCGCACCAACGGAGAATAAAGAGGTAACACTTGTTCCTATCACAAGACTGTTCATGTTTACGACAGAGTTATTAAGTACCATATCTGTGGACTTTTCGCTAACTAAAATCCCCGATATTCATGGCAGGTTACAAGGAAGATCGACAAGGAGACAGGAAAAGGGTGGAACTTTAGATCAGTAGGGGATGCTCTGGAAAACGGAGCCTCATTCAACGACACAGGATCAGGCTATGTGAAACCAAACTACAACAGCGAGCAGGCTTTTACAGTCGAAAATGCCAGGGTTGTAAGGCCACTCACCAGATCGGCAGGAGCTCTACGTTGCAGAAAAGGGTCTTTGTGCTAACATGTATTCATGAGAATTAACGAATAGTAAAATTTATTGGATACAGAGTATATATTTACTATTCTAAATGTTGCAAGTAAAAACTTTAGTAAAAAACATGTGAAAGTGGTTGCATTGAAATTTCTATGGAAATAAAAAACATGTGAAAGTGGTTGTACGGAAATTTCTATGGAAAAACAGTAAAAGTAAGTTTACATGCCTTGAGATTGTTCGGTTTTAATGGGAGCAAGAACAGCCACGCTCTTCACCGGCGGTGGCTTTATTGTAGCTCTGTTCCCAAGTATCCGCAGGTGCGGCTTGAGCGTGAGGCAAATGACGAGGGTGTTTCTCTCGCTTATCGCCTTTAATTTGCTTCAAGCCGTGTTTAAGAGAAGGCAGCAAAGCTTCCATGCATTCTGCCACCGCGTTGGGATTTCCCGGCATATTGATAATCTGTACGGAAATCCAATATTTGTCAGTACTCAGTAGGGCAAATTTTTTATCAATAGACGGTGTCTTCTTAAGAACACAAAATTAAGTTGGACATACCAGTGTCGATCCCCTTATACCAGCAGCAGAACGCGAGAGCATAGCAAATGGTGTGACCTGCAAATGACGTAGCCAAACAGAATCAGATACAGACACAGATATCGATACAAAAAGGGCACGCATAACTCTTTGCCTACATTTATCAACTATGCTACGAGTAGAGAACATCAGTTTCAACACTAGGCTCGGTTTGGTTACGACAAAAAAACTCAATTTTCCAACCAAAACAAATGGCTTAGTTCTAAAGAAAACAAATAAACAGGGAATTTTACCTTTAGACTTTCTTGCATCATGACATATAGAAGACCAGGAGTTTCTTTCTCGATTACTTGCTTTGTCGCTTCAGGTGTAACATCTCTTGGCGTGCAACCGGTGCCACCTAGATTGATAAGTTCAAACTCAGAGAAACTACGTGTAGATTTACAAGTTTGAGCTTGGAATTAGAAACTACACGGAGATTGAGATGTTTGAATTTGGAAGTGAAAAGAAACGTAAAATTATGACTATCTAGTTGTATCCTCGTCAACACTTGTATAATGTTACAGATTCTAAACAATGGAGGGGGTAATCAAAATACACAAAAGTTCGGAAACGAGCGTGTGCATACCAAGTGTAAGTATAAGATCTATTTTATCTACGTCGCTCCATCTCTGTAAAATCTCCTTAATTTTGGGTACATCATCTGGAACAACAGCGGTTGAGACTACCTTCGCTCCTCCCAACTTCTCTGACGAGGATTCTATTACACTGATAGCCCTTGGGCCACTGCCAAGTACAATTAAAACTTAAATCAAAACGATTAAAAAAAATCTCATTATATATACTTCCACCTTTAAATCACACGTATTAGCAGTTCTTAGAAGTAAAAGCGCAAACGATATACAATGTTACGTGACTCTACATCGGTTGATGTCCGAAGTTTTCATGCGGGAAGGCAGGCAATTAATATGAGGAGGAGAAAACATTGACGCGATCATGAACCAGTTATTCTTATGAAATTGACTAAAACGGAGGACAACACCGTCCATAGATAGTCGGAAAGATCCTTTTTTGGGTATCACAACTCCCAAGTCACAACATCAATCAATATATCTTTTGTTCACATGTAAACAATTAAATGACAAGATTACGAAATGTAGCAACACTTTAGTACCCCCATGCTATGCTCCAACAAGGAGTAACACCATCTTTGCCAAATTGCTGTGGCATCAATGACGTGACCTATTTTGAAACGACGATTCAAAATGGCGTATCCAGATGCCGTTTTCCCATCTTTTTATACAGAAAACATACAAATGCAAATTAAAAATAAAGATAAGATGTTCATGTAAATGACTTTCAAAAGGGAGAAGGGTCCATGCTTAATATAGATGTCGCAACGAGCCAACAATTCTGTACCCCCGTGTTATGCTCCAACAAGGAGACACATTATCTTCGCTATATTGTTGTAGCATCAATGACGTGACCTAATTTGAAATAACGATTCAAAATGGCGTATCCAGATGCACTTTTTCCATCTTTTTAAAACAAAAAAAAAAAAGATTGCGAAGTATAAATTAAAATAAGATGTCCATGAGAGGGAGAAGCGTTCATGCATGAAATAGACTTCAAACATACATAAGTAGTGTACCTACGATCAGGTCCAGCTCCTGATGAAACTGTATCACTAACGGTCAGAATCGCAACTCTAACAGCAACATTATTATGGTCCACTGCAGCGGATTTCTTAGGTGTTTCATGTGATGAAAGTTCCTTCTTTATGAAAGAGCTGAGTAAATCGGAAATTACGATGGCTGACACCGAAGTTCCAGCAGGAAGTATTGTACCACCAACTGGCAGCTCTAACAATGCATTTGCAGATTTCATGCTTAAAAGACGGCTGCTCATCTGCTGGCCAGTGCTCTCCGCAACAAAACTGAAAAATGACGACAAATTTTACATGAAGATTTGGTTAACTGCAAATCTTTACGACAGAAGCTGTACTGCTGTATAATTGAACAGACTTCTAATATTAAAGCGCCAGAGAGTTCAGAAGTCGGGGATAAAAACTAGAATATTCGATAAGTGGAAAGCAGTAACATACCCAGGACTCCCTGATCCGTCATTAAACGTCCACTTGATAATAGCACGGTGAAATTCAGGTCTGGCAGGATCTGATCTGATGGGGTGCCCAAGGCGAGCATGAACCCTATACATGATACAAAGCGGGAAGCTGATAAGGTAGAATCGAACTGAACCAAGAACGACTCAGAGATGAAACCTAAATAGGTTTATAAGACTTAGGACATGTTCTCCTCATCTTATTTTATCGTAAGTTATCAATTCAGACAACTTTAGAAAACATAGGAGGAAGATGAGAGATTAGGAGGTCCTTATATGTACGTAACATCAAATTTGCAGAAACTAAATAATTTGTACAACTGTACCTTAGATAGTCAGGGTTTGTCCATCCAGAAAGATGGCGAATAGCAGGCACCACAAAGAGATGGAAAGTGACCAAACAACTCACTGGATTTCCAGGTAATCCGAAAGCCAAGACTTTCGCAACCTCGGTATCCTGCGTAGACTTCACATCCATCTCAGCAAATGTTAAAGGCTTCCCCGGCTTCATGAGAACCTAAAACATTCACAACTATCCCACAAATTAGCATCGTAGAAGGAACCAATCAGCATGTAACACCAGATGAGCTATACAGATTACAGAATAAGATCGGAGTACACAGCCACCTTACTGAAGTGCATTTTTCCTCGCCTCTCGAACAGTGGTTTCACATAATCTCGATCACCCATGGAAACGCCCCCAGAACTTAGAATGATGTGGACTCCAGCAGCAAATGCCTTGTCTATGATTTTTTCGAGCTCTGCTTCGTCATCACGAGCAATGCCAAGATCCAACACTCTGCATCTCTGTTGCACTGCGGCTGCTAGTAGCATAGCACGGTTGGAATCCCTAATCTACAGCAAAGTCAATAAACACCAGTGCTCTGACATCAGTAAAAGTTAAGACCTCTAGAAAAGTGAAATACAGGCACGCAAAAGACTTAAATAAATTAATAGGGAAAATTTCTCTTTTGTCAATATGAAGAGCAAATGTTTATACTCCCCAGACATTTCTGAATTTTATATACTCCAAAATGTGTCACAAGACTCACAACAGCGGATTTCTGCACACTATGACCATAGGTTGCAATAATTTTGATATGGCCACAACTATATGTGCACGATTGTGACAAGAGACCAAGATACAAATGAGGACGATATTTTTCATGATACTTGCTTACCCAATTTACCCAAGGGAAAGGGAAAGAAAAGGCCACCTTCAGTCCAATAGTTTACAACTTCTAAAATTAAGAAGGTCGAGAAGTTTTGAATAGAAAGAGAGCTGGTAATCTCATATGGAAGACAGTTTTTTGACATGGTTCCATGTCCCAGATTCCCCCATGACAAAAAGAACGAACCTTCGGCAAGTTAACACTCGATCACAGAATTGATGGGGGAAAAGAGAGGTAAATGAAAATATAAATGAGTATCCCATTTACCAAGGGGGAATAGAAAGGAGCAAATCGTGAACCAAATACCTGACCGCGGTCTAAATCTCTGGTCGTTGGTTCCACAAGTTCATCTCCAGTTGAAAGCACTCCAACTGTAGGCGTAGGGTAAATCTACCATAAAACGCAAATAGTTAGCCTTTGAAATTCAAAGAGAATTGGTCCCACAAAATGGAGCTTTCTATTACCTTCACCATAGTAACCCCCACAGTGGCAAGCAGACCAATTTCTGAGGCGCCAATAAGTGTACCCGCCTTCAAGACCATGGCGTCTTTTTCAATGTCACAGCCCTAGAAAAACAACAGTCAGGAAGAGCAGTACAGCAGCGATAGATACCTCGTCAACTTAATGAAGTACTCGCAGAGGCTACTAATTTCATTGATGTAAGTATTCATATGTAAATTATATATATCAACATAGCACTCTAGGGCATAATGACACCATAACAAAAGAGAAGCATGCAAGTTTGCAAAGATGTATACAGCAACTATATGATTCTGCAGACAGAAGTAACGTACCACAGGACGTATATCAACACCACGCTTAGTTTCCACCAGTATTCTCACTCGTTTCGACTCACCCGGACCACTTTTAATTGGTTCGGTATCCTCCACTTGTACAACCGCATCTGCTCCATCAGGGATAGGCCCTGAGTGCAAAAGTAAAGCCACAACTAATGAAGCCTCGAGAATTGCCAGCATTATACATTTAATTTACCATTATTTTGGACATATTATGAAGGTGAAAAATGATGCTCCTAAAAGGAAAGCTTGACCTATGTGGAATATGAAACAATTATTATCAAATATTTTTTTGTCCAATATGAGCCACAAAGGCAGTACAACGGGGAGGGAGATTCGAACATGTGACGCTCACAGGTAATGATAAGTAGGACACCGCAAACAAAAAAACATGTGCAAACTCATAAACCACATCTCTTACATTAAATCAGACCATCTTAATAAATCGAAAGTCTTTTGACCAACCAAGGATACACAAACATCTCCCATACAACAATAATATTCTTACAAAGTAAATCTTAAGGCACATGAAAAGGTTCTTCTCAATTTGTAGCAGTTCAAACCATGTTGTGTGTTAATTTCAGATAGAACAAAACTCGGCAGATAAAGTCAGATGCCCCAGTAAGAAATTTAGAGCCTAACCTCCAGTAGTCACATAAGCAACAGTTCCAGGAGTAACAGTTACCCCAATGGCATCATTTCCTGCCCTTGATTCAGTAATTACCGGATATTCCCCAGGGCCATCTCCAGCTACTACTGCATATCCATCCTGTAAACATCACAAGTTGCAATGGAATCATCAGCGACTCTCAAATTAGGGTTAACACGTAAGCCAAACAACACGAAATGCGGGCAACCTGACACTTCAGCTGGATAAATTGTGATTACTAAAAATTAATGCACTCGTTGAACGACCGGCGATATTGTAACAACAATCTCCACACGTTTCAGAGAACAGACACTGCATTACACACATTACAAACACCACTCGACCCATATAGATAATATTTTTCTTGACTGATCTATGCAATTAAGAAACAAGTCAGCTGTGTCCTATCTGCACCTATAAACTGACAAATCATAACTCCCAAATCTTGCGTATCAAGTTCAGCCTAATGAATGCCCTTAAACCATGTCAAATCACTAATTCAAGGATAATCAAACTCACCACCTGAAGTTATATTCGTTGAAAGCAACATCCAGCAAAAAACTAAAGCAATACCTAAAATCACCTTAACCCATAAAATTCAGCAAAAAAGAAGGGAAGATATAATGCCACGGTACTAATATCCTCTTCCACTGGATTTGCTTTGTTTGCATGAGGTGATTTGGCCATCACATAGGTAAAACTCCCGTGGCAAAGTACATTAGAGCAGTGGCAAAATGATGGCCCAAAAAGAAACCATGTCAAAAATACAATTTCAAGGAATGTCAACTGACAACTAGTAAGGTAAGTGGGGATGTGATGGTTTCGGCCTGACCCCGTGCTAAGACTGTTAACACAAAGTGGTTGTTTCCGAATGAACCAAAATGAAAATTGCATTGAACATTGCTTTGAGTGAATGAAACATCACAACAAAGAGAAGCACAGCCATTACATTGAGCCATATTACTTTATTTCATCAATATATAAAACCGAACAATATCGAGCCACTGGCTCCATTGAAAGTCGGAAATCGCCACCCCATTAAATTCAGCCAGATGAATGCCTATAAATCATGCCAGAAACACAAACTAAAGAACGATCATACCCAATAACTCTATGTTACAATCTTTGAAACCAAGTCACACATACAAATTCAAGGATCAACAAACCTAATAACTCAAAAGCTACAATCTTTCAAAGCAAAAATCCACCAAATTACAAACCCATTAACATAAAACTCATCAAATATAAGTACCAAATATTTTTTCATCAACCCAGATGAAGTTTTTCCACTTCAAACAAACCCAAATACACATTTCTATCAAAAACAACGAATATAGCATAAACATGCATGTCTAAGATCAAAATGAACAATAAAAATATTTTTTCATCAACCCAGATGAAGTTATCCACTTCAAACAAACCCAAATACACATTTCTATCAAAAACCATGAATATAGCATAAACATGCATGTCTAAGATCAAAATGAACAACAAAAATATAATAATAATAATAATAATAATAATAATAATAATAATAATAATAATAATAATAAAATGAAGAAATGACCTTAATGGATGCAGGATAAGGAGGGAGAGGATCAGGAGCAAGAATGTGATGAGCCAAAACTTTGCCAAGAGAATCTTCAAGTGGTATGCTTTCTGCTTCAAGTCTATGTGATGCATTTATCACTATTTTCAATGCTTCTTCAACTGATATCATCCTGTTTTACTTCTGATTCAAATTAAAATTTACTCACAATATATTTGCTGTGAATTTTTTTTTTTTTTTTTTTTTTTTTTTTTTTGTTTGTGAAAAGTCAGAAGAAGTGAAGGATTCCAAAATTTGCAATGTTGTTTGGGGTTTCATCGCTTGGGTTTTGGCAAAGGGCACCCTTTGAAATAGTTCGACCGAATTACTAATTCCGTAGGGTGATTAATACGAGAAATTTGAAAAAAATGTAAATAAATACTCCGTAATTGAGATAAAGGGGTAAATGTAAATCTAATTTTTCATTGGGTTTTGGCAAGGCGTGTGTGTTTGATTTGGTTCGCAGTATTTGAATGAACTTGGAGTGAAAAATTAATTCAAATGACCTAAAATCCGAAAACTAAACTTGAAATTTCCCCGATATTAAAAATGACTTCACCCTACTTGACCTAGACCTGACCTTGAAACTTACTAATTCAAACAAACTTAATCCAAAATTCAAATTAATCTGATTCAAATTTATTTTATCATCACATAGATTTTAATCACTCCGTACAAAACAATACAACTTTATTAATTTTTTAAATAAAAGTGATTAACTCGAATATGACCCAACCAGAGTTGAGCGAAGACCCCAAGTGGCCCGACCTACACCTGACTCGATAAATTCGATAGACCCAATTGACCATTGACCATAACCGAATTGATTCTAACCGATTCCTACTCGTTTCACCTGTTTGTCATCTTATTGGTAACTATGTGACCACCCTAACTTTTAAAATAACTACTCAGCAAATTATTATACACCAATTTTTAAGATCTGAAAGTAGTCACTAAATAAATATAATAAGCATAATTATAGGGTTATGTTCATTCATGTACATCATTTACTCAATAATGTACATATTTTTTCATAATTTTCCATTTTGTACCCTTCTAGGCTTCTCCCCTCATTGTCACTCTCTTCCCCAATTTTCTCCCTTATTCTAATTACTCATTTATGTCTTTTTCTTTTTCTTTCTTTATAATTATTTTTTTATTCATTTTAATTAATTTTGTGATAAATATTTTCAAATGTATTTATTTTATAAATATATTCTTGTTAGACTTAGTTATTAGTTTTGGAAATTTTTAATTATTTTATTTTCTTTAAAGTAGTTGTGTTTAAAGTAATAATACAAAGTATTAATTAAATAAAAAAATAATAGTTTTAAACATTTATTAATATAATAATAAAAAAAATCAAAAAATGATAGTGGGCACTCTGGGCAGCCCTAACATGGGCCATATCCACGCCTTCCCCGGAATCCCCTTCCCCTGCCATCGCCGGCACACCTCCGTCCCTCGTCGACGTTCTCACCGGCACCGCTTTTCTCCCTATTTCGACAATCTTCTCTTTTATGATAATAATTAAAAAACCCTAATTAATCAATAATTCAAATAACATAAATTTAATAATAAATCAATCAAATTATACATTGAAACATTGTAATACTTTGGTTTAACACAAAATTGTCAATATAATTGACGGTTTTTACATGAATTTAGCTATAGAATTGTTGAGGAAAAAAAGGAGAAAGAAGGAGGGGTTTATATGGGCAAAATACAAGAGGGGTAGTAAATGGAAAATTTTGATGAAAATTGTACACGAGTGAGTAAAGTGGTACATGATTGAGTAACACCGTAATTATATTGTAATCACAAATAACCCGTTATAAACAGAACACTGTTAATTTGAAAAATTGCTCTAACAATTTAAAATAAGGATTACCTCAAAGACAAATAGAGTAACAAATAATTAGCTCTAACCTACAAATTCGAGAAACGGTTCATTTTCATCTTAAAAAAAAAAAAAACAAAATCCCCAAATTACCAAACCCTAATCCTCTCTTCTCTTTCATCAACCAAAAAAAAAAAAAAATCCCCAAATCAATTTCACCACGTCAAACATGTCGGAGATATCGACATCGCCGACGACATCAAGGGTGGTGACGGAAACAGTAAACGGATCACACAAGTTTACAATTCAAGGATATTCGCTTGCGAAAGGTATGGGCGTCGGAAAACACATTGCGTCTGAGAATTTCATCGTCGGAGGTTATCAATGGGCGATTTACTTTTACCCTGACGGTAAAAATCCAGAGGATAATTCGACATATGTTTCGGTTTTTATTGCGCTTGCGAGTGAAGGAACTGATGTTCGAGCTTTGTTTGAGCTCACGCTTGTTGATCAAAGTGGTAATGAAAAGCATAAGGTTCATAGTCACTTTGATCGTTCCTTGGAAAGCGGTCCTTATACTCTCAAGTATAGGGGTAGTATGTGGTATGGCCAATTTAAATGTTTTCGCTTTCGTTGTTTGAAGTTTGAATTTTGATTGATTTGTTGTTTTGGATGTTTGGTTTGTTAAATTGTGGGTAGTATGTGGTATGAAATTCAATTTTTTGGTTTAATTGATTGTTTTATAGGGAAAATTGCTGCTATTTTTGCTTGATTTGTTGTTGTTTGAAAGTGTGTGGGTAATTTGTTTGCAAAAGATATCGATTTTGTTGTTGTTTTTATTTTTATGTGTTTGATGGTTTTTGTCGGAATTTATCAGGTTCGTGGAACATAGGAGATTGCGTGTGGCGTGGAATAAACCTTTCGATTTAGTTTCTAGGATCAATTGGTGGCATTGTTGGATCAAACCGTAGTTATTAAGCGTTTGATAGATGGATTTGTTGCTGACGAATTATTTAGGGTTCATTCTCTTCGTCTTTAGTTGTCTACAATGAAGTTATATGACGTTTTCTAAAGTTTTTGATAAGATAAGTAAAAAAAAAAAAGATGAGGAGAACAAACCCTAAATCTATAAATTTTTGTCTCTCCCCTGTGATGCTCTGTTAGATGCCACCTCCTTTGTGTTCGGTTGTCGGATCATGCTTTAGTGGTTATTCGTTATGAGTCTATTTCTGTGAAACTTCTTAGTTTATACATACATATTCCGCTTTGGTTCTTGTGATTTTTATTTGTTTTTCGTATTTTTTTATATTATTGCAGGGGATACAAGCGCTTCTTCAGGAGGAGCATGCTGGAAACATCAAACTATCTCAAAGATGACTGTCTGAAAATCAACTGTACTGTCGGTGTTGTAGTGTCATCTGTGGATTGTCCTAGATTGCATCCAGTTCGGGTTCCCGAATCTGATATGGGCGTGCATTTTGGGTCATTGTTAGAAAACATGGAGGGTTCGGATATTATATTTAATGTGGCTGGAGAGAAATTCTCAGCACATAGACTGGTATTAGCCGCACGATCATCTGTGTTCCGCTCTGAGTTTCTGGAGAGCTCGGATGATGGAAATGAAGAGATAGTTGTATCTGACATGGAGCCAGTAGTATTTAAGGTGATATATTTGTGCTTATTCTTCCGGAACACACACGTTAATGACGTTCTCAATTCTCATCATACATCTTTTTTTTTTTTTTTATTTTTTTTTTTATTTTTTTTTTTAAACTTATCAAAAATACTTCAAACAAATTCAAAATACTTAAAAAACATTAAACTTTAAAAAACTTCTTAATACTTGAGAACAGGTTGATTTTACGTTTATGAAGGGTGGACTGTCTTCTCCTTTTTTAAGTCTTTCGGAGGGCAGCTTGTTCAGTTCTTTTAGTTGTCTTAGTTGTTTGCTTGCGTGTTTTCTAGGTTGACTTTTTGGCAGTACTGGGAACATAGGTCAAAGTATAAATAGACATGTTTAGATGGATCCAATATTTCTTTTGCATTTTTTGCAGGCGATGTTACATTTTGTATACAGAGACACCCTCATGGATGATGGGGACCAGCCTCTCATGCCTTCGAGTTCCTTGTGTCAGCCCCCGGTTTCCGAATGGTTAGTTTCGAAGTTGCTGGCGGTAGCAGATAAATATGAGCTTGTGAGGCTCAGGCAGTTGTGCGAATCTTTGTTGTGCGAGAAGATAGATGTAACTCTCGTAGGGGAATTTCTAGCATTAGCAGACTGCTACCACGCCACTGAACTAAAGGCTATCAGTCTAAGATATGCAGCTGAAAACCTCGCAGGTATCTTTTTCGTATTTCCCTTCTAATCTTGTTCAATTTTTTCTTATAGCCATGGACGCGTCTGAAAAAAGCCTACTACTAACTGCATGTTACTAGCCTGTATATTGTTAATGCTATTGTTATTGTTTCTGCGTTCTTTGTTCTCTTTCATGGTTGCTATAGCTGTAAACATTACGCAAACACTCATAAATGTTGTATCAACTATTTTACAACTATATTTACAACTATTTTGCCTCATTTATGCAGCTGTGATGCGTTCTGATGGTTTTGAATACCTCAAGGAGCACTGTCCATCGTTGCAGTCAGAACTCTTGAAGACGGTTGCTGGTTGCGAGGATGATTGTAGCAGCGCAGGTGGCAAGTCTCGCAGCGTGTGGGCCCAACTGTCAGATGGTGGTGATACCAACGAAAGGAGGGTTAGGTCACGAACATGATGAATTTCTCGTTGTACGCGAGGCTTTGGCCCAAGCTTGAAGATTTCTGTATAAAAAGAAGGGCAGTTTGGAGCTAAGTGCCGCCTTCATTGTTTTGTCGGTCTATTTGCACTGTATTTGATTTTGATTGCGATATCGTCTGTATAAACTCGGTAAATCTGATAACCGCCAAGTTAGAGACGTATTAGTTTTACTTTAAAAAGTTTGCTCTGGTTAGATACAAGTCTGCAAGGGCTTTGAATACATTAACCTCCATTTCGAAATGGACTTGTAAATGTCGTCTACTTTATTTCTGAATGACACTGTTTCGAATTCTTGACTCTGTTGCCCCTTTATCGACTCCTTTTTCTCATTCACCACAACAATCGAGGTGATCGATTTGAATACGTTAGACCATTATTTTTCATGATTAATAGATTTATGTCCTTTGACATACGTAATAAAATTAGTGTCTCTTATCATCATATTTCCGGAGTACAACATTGCGACTAAAATTTATTTAAAGATTCCAGTCCATTTCCGTTGTTAATGAACCACAAGAGCATTGCAGGTTCACAGATTTATCATGCAACGAAAAAAATTGCGTTACGAGAAAGAATGCAAAGGCTTGCAGACTCGGGTAAAGTTCAACAATATATAAACTTCAGAAGTGCAAGTAAGCCTCACAATAATGAGATCATGTTAACTTTTGATTTGGTGCAGAACTTAAGCAGACGACATTATCGGTACTCATGTCCGCGTACAGAATGTTAGTAACTCTCCTAAGGTGTCGTGCTACAACGGAGTGACGATTCAGGTATGTTACTCAAAGCCACTTACATCCGTATATAGTGTGTAAAACCTCGACCCTTTAGTTAAGTTGAATGTTGGGTCCTGACAGTGCTCTGTTTTCGACACGATAGTATGACAGTTTACTTTGCTGCGTCGTATTAAAACACGACAAATTGATGGTTCTGTAATTGCAGTAGCCTTCTAACCAATGAACAGCAAACTAACACATTGACAGGTCTGCTCAAAAGCTGTCCTCTAAATTGTAACAGTAAAGTCATGGAAGTACGCTACTAATACATTTCGCTTAACACAAGATTACACAAAACAAAAGCCGAACTCTTCTGCACAAAATCAGAAAATCGGATCTAGGAAGAGTTTCATGTTAATTAGGGACACTACCACCCCTGTCTATCCTCCTCCTTTTGGCGGGAGGTTCATCTCCGTCATCATCGATTATGTGTTGTTCTGCTGCGCCTTCTTTGTTATCTTCTGCGTCTGTTCTTGCCTCGTCGTCTTCAGCGTCGCTGTAGTCATTATCTGCAAAATTTAACTAATCTATTATGAACGGTAAAAAAATATACACACGCATCCAAACACAGTAATATGTTACGACAGTTGTGTTTGAAGATAGAGGCAACGTTAGATAAGACCTTCAGTAATGACGATAAAATGCAATTTTTGAAGCATCCACCCGAATCTCATCTCTTGTCCCTCCATAAGTTCTCTGCTCTGACGAACATGACTCCAACTAATTATCGAGTATCGTTGATCACGATCTACCATAGTCAAGTAATGCTCTAGTCGGTTCTCATCATCAACCACCCATATATTCGCCCTATGATCTTCGTTCCTCAGCCTGTCTCTCATGTGTTCAGGCATGTTCGGAAGAATAAACTCCTCCACCGAATGCCTAGGTAACACCAATTGTGACGTAGTCATGTCCGACTTAGTCAGGATTTTGATCACCGGGTATTGATCTTTCGGTGCACAGTTCAAATCAATCCTTTTACGCATGATGAACTCGTTAAAACAAAAATGAAGAAATTTGAAAACGGAGTTTAATTTATCGTCGAAAATTACTGAATTTTTTTTTTTTTAAATTGTTGATTCACACTTCAGAGGGAAGTCATCCAAGTAGAAATTTGTATACATGTATCACATTAAGTTTACATTATTAACATTCCTAAATTAAATCACCCTACACTTCAACTCATTAATGTGATTATGAAACTGTTATTAAGAGATTTCTCTCAATTTCTCATGATTATCATTCATAACTTTACTTTCATTATTTACCATTTTTGGCATATCTTGGTTTCTGAAGTTAAACTCCCGTCTTTTACGAGTTAGTTTCTTTTATTTCGTTCAGTTCAGTTCAATTCAGCTCTTGCTAATTAAAACTTCACTCAAAGTTCCCAAGTAACTATACTTCTAGTAGTCCTTTGATACAATTAATAACTCCATGAATAGAGTTTGTTGGATTAATATGAAAAAAAAAAAAATAATTACATATGGTTGGTCCAAACTCAATTCTTACACTAATCGGTCTAAATAAATTTGTTAAGTTGAAAACTGGTTGCACGTAATAACAATAACTCGAAATTTCATAGCCCTCAATTTTAATTCATTTCATTTTTAAATTCAAAGTTTCTTTTTTAAATTTGTAGTTTATTAAAAAGTTGTTAAAAAAGTTTAATTGTTTTTTTTTTTTTTTTAGGTTGAATTATTCCAAGTAATCACATCTTAAATCTCCCAAGAAATTAGGAAACTATACAAAGTGTACACAAAACTCACCACACAATACCTATAATTAACAAAACCTTTACTAATACTATAACTAAATTAAATTAAATTAAATTAAATTAAATTTGAATTAGATGATTTAGATCAAAATTTTACTTTTCTCTCATAAAATCTAACAAATTACACCAAAAAAAAAAAAAAAAAAAAAAAAAAAAAACACCAATTTGTTTGTTCAGAAATTTGGTAGAAATGGATAGATTGCAATTATCACAAAGAACAGATATGCTAAGCATTGCTGTGTCTCTTTTGGCCATTGGTGTAGGCACTGCTTACTATTTCTACGTCTTAAAGCGTCCCAAACGTAATTCCTCGTCTCGTCTTATACGTCTATGATTTTCGGTTTTTATGTATCGGTTTTCTAGTTTTTAACTTTGGTAAGACAGTCTTTTCTGTACTATCCGGGGGCGCTGTTGTCGTGTGTGTGGCTTACGAAGGCACTTACAAGAACATTCCTAGCGAATCAGTCTCTGATTCATTCGTTTGCTTACGTTTGTTTAAAAAAAATTGTCGCAAAGAAAACTCAAACCCAAATAATTAAATGAATCTAAGGGCTTATACACTTTGACACTTTTTAATCCATAAAAATTTCAAAATAGGGATAAATGGTTGGAGTAATTTCGTTACAGTCACCGCGAACTGCATATTTTTTGATCAGTAATTTGAAGTCGGAAACTGTGACTACTTTAGGTTGCTTGGACCCTGAGATGTTTAAGCAATTCAAGCTCGTGAAGCGAACACAACTGAGCCACAACGTTGCGAAATTCAGATTCGAGCTTCCTACGCCTACTTCTGTCTTAGGTCTTCCTATAGGACAACATATCAGCTGCAGGTTTGTTCTGAAAAAAACGCTGTAATACTCCCGTAAATGCCTGTTTTTCTTACCTATAATATATATATATCTATATATATGTCGATGAGTTATGAGTACTATATATGATGCAGAGGTAAGGATGTTAACGGAGAATACGTGATCAAACCGTATACACCGACTACATTAGACTCAGATGTTGGATATTTTGAGCTAGT
Source organism: Dianthus caryophyllus (assembly GCA_023091065.1). NCBI lineage: Eukaryota > Viridiplantae > Streptophyta > Magnoliopsida > Caryophyllales > Caryophyllaceae > Dianthus > Dianthus caryophyllus. Next base: position 29,204,057 of record CM041529.1, read on the forward strand.
TATAAAGGTAACATTCTGCTGTGACTAGTAAAACATGTAATGCCATTGTTTACGAGTTTTTACAATAAAATATGATGATTTAGTTCGCGGAAATTATTTGGTGGAACAGATGTATCCCCAAGGAAGAATGTCTCATCATTTCCGCGAAATGTGTGAGGGTGATTACCTTGCTGTGAAGGGCCCTAAGGTTCGATATTCCGCCTTCTTTGTTAGCCACATCCTACACTCGACACTCTAGCGCGTGTGTATGACACTCATAGATGTTTCGAGCGTAGTTTGAGTGAAAGATTGAACCGCTTTTCAGGGACGCTTCAAGTATAAGCCAGGTCAAGTTAGGGCTTTCGGTATGCTGGCGGGAGGTACTGGAATCACTCCAATGTTCCAAGTAAGCCATTTTAGTGAAGAAATGAAAGCGGAAAAGACAAAAAATCGTTTACTATTATAGTCGCTCCGTATCATATAAACAGATATATCAATTTTGACAGGTCAGTAGAGCCATACTGGAGAACTCGAGCGACAAGACCAAGATTCATTTAATCTATGCAAATGTCACATACGAGGACATACTTTTGAAGGTAATACCGCATTCGTTTATAGGTCACAAAATTGAATACCTCTTCCATAATACGGAGTATGAGATTTCGTTAACATGATTACAGGAAGAGTTGGATGGGTTTGCCCGTGATTTCCCTGATCGATTTTCTGTGTATTACGTCCTAAATGAGGTGCGATCACTACATGTTTTTCTGAACTCAACATAGAATTTTCGTACGAGTATGTTAGAGCGGCAGAGGCATTTTGAAATTCAAGCTCGGTATATTTTTTAACGATATATTGACAGTGTTCTTATGCTAACAGCCGCCAGAAGACTGGAGCGGCGGTGTTGGATTCGTCTCCTGGGAAATGATACAAGCTCATTGTCCCGAACCTGCTTCTGATATAAAGGTAAACAAACACCTCACACAACACCTTATTCTATTTTGTTGCTTGTAGATTATCTGAAACGTTCTCGACTAATGAACTATGGGAGCGTATCAATTGCAGATTCTAAGATGCGGACCACCACCGATGAACAAGGCCATGGCTGCACACCTCGAAGCTTTAAAATACACTTCCGACATGCAGTTTCAGTTCTAATGGCTTCTCCTTTTTATCCGCTTTAAAATACCATATAATACTACCTCCATCCCAAAACAAATATGAATAATCAGCGATATTTTTAGTCAAACTACATATTTGTTCATCTAACTTAGAGCGTACGGCCGACTACATTCCGATTTCGTACTTACACAAAGCAACATGTAATAACTTCTTTGAATGTAATTGTTCTACACTAAGGCTCTCTTCCTTTGCATTTATCGAAATTAAAACATAACTTAACTACGGAGTAATAAAAAGACTTACTCCGTATAATGAGAAGATTTGAACTGAACTAAAGCGAGTTAATAAAATCTGATAGACTATAGCCTACCATAGTAACCCAACAATGTTGCATTGCAACAAAGTGAGAATCAAAACAAACAACATGACAAAACAACAAGCAATAACTTCTTTGAATGTTGATTGTTTCTACACGAATACCTCGAGTTATCGAAAAGTTAAACCGAACTAACTATTATCAGCTGAAATTAAGTCTAAAAGAACAACGGTCGACACAAGAATGAATTCCGAATTGCCAAAAACCAAACCCAAGAATCAAATACTAGACAATTCCTTAAAATTGGCTACAAGATTACACTTGATCAAACTCCCAATAGTGTTGAAAACCATCTTAGTATCTTGCAAAGGATTACCTTTAGCCAACCTCTTATACAAATAACTATCAAAAGTCATCCTTTGCACATACTCATCTCCACACAACTCAACCAAAGCTTCTCTACTTGCATTACTCCCATAAAACACATTTTGCAATAAATCCAATACCCTAAATGTACTCTTATACTCCTCATCCCATTTCTTCAAGTACTCCCTCCTCAAATCGGACTCCGTAACCGTCCTCGTCCCCCCCTCCGACGCCTCCACTATCCCCCGCCCGCACATCCGGCCTGACTTGGCCGCGAAATAGATCCCCTCCCCCGAGCATTTCGTCACGTACCCGGCTGCGTCCCCGACTAGCGCGACCCGCCCGCGGACCCTAATGGGCCGCGGGTGTTCGGGTATTGGGTGGGCCTCCACTTTAAAAACCCGTCCCCCTTTTATTTTAGGCCCGACCCGGGCCAAAACCCCCCTTTGGAACTTTTTAAGGTCCGATTTTGATTTAACCGTGCCGGTCCCGACCGCTACGTGGTCGCATTTCGGGAAAACCCACCCGTAAAAATCGGGCGACACGTCATCGCCCACGTACATCTCAGCAAGGTCGTTATAATACTCCATTTTATCATCCGGCAAATAAATACGCTCCTGAAACGCCATGGCATAAGCGTAACTTCCCGCATGAATCGACTTCGCGACCCTGCTGTGGGCCCCGTCGGCGCCGACGACGACGTCGACGTCAGCAAGGGTTTTCTTGGCGCCGTCGACGAGGTAGTTGACAGCGTAGGGGCCGTCGTCGACGGCGGGGATGTCGACGCCGGTGACGAGTCCGGCGACGAGTTTGGCGCCGGATGACTCGGCCCGAGTTCGGAGGAACGAGTCGAGGACTTCGCGGCGAGTCATGGCGATGAACTCGGAAGGTAGTAGAGTTTTGCCGAAGTCAATGGAGAGGTTTGAGGGAGAAATGATGCGCATGCGCGTGACTTCACGGTCGATGAGGGCGCGTGGGATGTTGAACTCGTCGAGCATGCAGAGAGGGATGGCGCCGCCGCAGGGCTTGGCGGCGGAGGGACTGCGTTCGAAGAGGAAGGTGTCGATGCCGCCGGAGGAGAGGGCTTCTGCGGCGGAGGACCCCGCCGGGCCTCCGCCGATGACGGCGGCGCGTAGCTTGCGGGAGTGGAGGGGAGTGTTTGCGGCGGCGGAGGTGATGGTTAGGGTGCGGTTGCGGTGGTTGAGTGGGGGAGATCTGGTGGTTGTTGCGGTGGAGAGAGAGTGGTGGAGGTTAAGGTGGAGTTTAAGAGAGAGTGCCGCCATTGAAGTGTTATTTTAAATGAAGTGGGGAGATTAGTGAGTGTGAGACTGTGAGAGTGGTTACACTGGTTAGTGAGAGTGGTTAGTGAGAGTGATTAAGCTTCTCACTAGTAATGACATGTTGTTTCCGCCTTATTTTTAGCTCATTTCAATTCACTTCATTCAATTTAGCTCTGTTCAATTTAATTCAGTTGAATTCAGTCAGTTCAGTTCAACCTAAAAAAGTCGAAAAAAACGTCTTCAGAGTAGAAGATTAGTGAGTGTGATTTAGCTTTTCATGAGTAGGAGTACAAGTGTGAGAGTATAATGAGGGGACGAGTTCTGAATGAAGTCGTCTTAAGCGGTTAATATAAATTTGTTACTCCGTATCATTTTATTTGAGGTGAGAAGTTAATGGACAGTAAAATTATTATATTGGTCGTCTACTCGTCTCACAAGATGATGCAACAATATAATTACTCGTATTAGTTGTCATGTAATGAATTGAGGACAAGCGAGGGTGCTTAAGCTTAATCATGACCGTTGAGGTTGTAATAGAGTATTAGTGAGAAATTATTAAGCAATTAATCATTTTAAATAAAGAAAAGTAGTGGATTAGTGAGCTAACAAAGAAGTTTGTCAGTTTATATCTGACATTAAATAACTTGTTAATTTAGGGTGTGTTTGGATAGCAAAATAAGAGGGAAAGGAAGGGGAGGGGAAATGAGGGAAGGGGAGGGAAGGGGAAGGAAGGGGAGGGGGGAAATGGTGGTGTTGGGATACCATTTTCCCTCCAAATCTCTTTATTTTGGAGGATTACTAGCTGAGGAGGAAAATGGATCACTCCAAATCCCTCCTCCATTTCCTCCTCCATTTTTTATAACCAAACGATGGAAATTAAATCCATCATTTTCCCTCCCCTTCCTTTCCCTTCATTTCCCTCAATCCAAACACACCCTTAGTTAAATACTACTCGTGGTGGTACTGGTGGATATTGAATGTATTTGAGGTGGGTTGGGGCATAAATCAGCTCATGAATCCTGCTTACCCACAGGTGAAAGGCCAAACTTTTACTTAGGTTATTTTTGCTTTTAAATTGTCTAAAATTTAGAGCATGAAATTTTTAATATTGTGACGATACTATATTTACGGTCCAGTAATAAATAAGCTTTCACAACATTATATTTTCAACTAAAGGCTAAGAGAAACGTAAATGGAAACATAACTAAAATGGAGCATAAAACCAAAAATGTTCAAATCATATACCCCGTAGATGAGTTTCGAGTTCACCGACTAATTTTTGCTGATCTAGCTAGCATAGAAAGCCGACGTCATTGTAGCACCGTATGGGTTTTTCCGGCTAAATTAATTTGCACATTTGTTTACTTTCTATTATTACCGGCTAATAAACAGGGAGGTTATATCGCAAATATGAAAAACAACTAAAGAAAACCACAAAATAACATAATTAAAAAAATGGCGTCGCCCGGGTTCGAACCGGAGACCTTCAGTGTGTTAGACTGACGTGATAACCAACTACACCACGACACCTTGTTGTCACATTTCTGAAACCAACAATTCTATTTCATTTATTAAAGTAATGATCAGTTAGAACAAATCAAAGTGAATGCTGAGTATGGATTTATTTGAAAAAAATGATCCCACAACTGTATTTGAATCCATCATTTTCTAGCAATTATCTACCGATTCACCGAAAACACAATCGAAGAATTAAAAGGAGCATTAGACATCGAAATTGTAGCGACTAACAAGTATCGTATCTGGGACACACTAGTTAACGATGCTGATAATCCACGAGGGTCTGCACGCTCACTGGACGACACATCTCCGTCAGTGACGTCCCTGACCACGCCGAGTTTGCAAGCAGCGAGTTCACTGCCTCTGTCGGGTTGTAGAAATCCCACCAAACATGTCGTGCTGTGTTGTTGCACGCCATTGACATAGACTGACACCCTACCGCTGCTCCTCTCCACCCTCTTCCGCAGCACGTTCCCCTCACATCCTCAAACCCTGTCAACCACAAATTTACTCACTCTCGTTACACGTTAACTACTACAGAAAAATTAAGACGAAATGAACATGTCCTAGAACAAGTACAAGCGATAAAAGTATTATACCGTAAGTTTGAGGATCAGAGATGATTTCCATAAGTCCTTGATAAACATCACAGAACACAAACCGAGCATCAGAAGCTTCCAAATTAAGGGCGATAATCCGATCATTAATCCTCTGATTATACTGCATAATCATCTGATTAATCTCACTGATACAGTCCCTCAGTCGTCGTCTACTACCATTTCTTCTGCTGTTGCGAAAGTACCATTCTACACCCGCCCTTGGAGCACACCCTAGAGGCAAAACCCCCATCGTAACCACCTTCCTCGCACCTGCGTTGTACAAACTTCTAAGAGCACTCGTCATCTCGTTACCCAACAACTCCCAAAACGCTTGTGAATTCGTGAGATTAAAAGGCGTGTTTTGGGTTACGAAGTTGATGAAGTCTTCTTTGCCTATGGAAATGTAGAAGATTGAGGACTTTATTAGGTGGTTTGCCTCGGTTTCCCCGAGCTGTAGTTGCAGAAGTTGGATTGTTTCGAAAGATTGTCGGAGTTGTTGGTTTAGAGACTGAAAACTCGGTCCAACTTGGTTCGGTAGGATTGTTGCGCCAGCTGAACCGTAGTTTAGTCCGCTTAGTATACCCTCTATTGTACCGTTTTGCTCGTAGAATGACGATATGTCTGATAATCCCATTTTCGTTGCTGCGCAAACATCGAACATGTATAACAAATTGACGGCAACAAACGAATTCTTGTACAATAAATTGACGACAACAAAGCCTTAGTCTCAAAATTATACTCGACAAATTATAACGAAAAAAACTTTTGTTCAGCAAAAAAATATTCTCACTGTTTATACAAGGAAATTCAGCAAAAACAATTATATGTTAAAGAAATTAAAGGAAGATTAAATCTTTCATATGAAAAATTTGAGATTCGACAGAAAATTAAAAACGATAACGACATCGACTGATAATTAAAACCGATAACAGAAACTTGATTAACAATGATGATTGAATTGCGAGTATACTAAAAGAAAATACAAGAAACAAACACAGATATAGAAAAATATATATGAATTTCTCAACAATCACAAAAGATGAACAAAACTATAATCACATCACTTAAAATCAATTCAAAAGAACACGACAACGATCAAATTCAAAGAGCGAAAAAAAAAATTAGAGAAGATACCAAGAAAATGATGAACGAGGGTATGATCAGAACCATTAGAACACGGAAACATGGACAAATTACGACGAAGAAGCGGGTAAAACAGCGTATTATCCCCACAATCGACAGACGAATCACCGATTATAAACATAGCCTGCGATTTCACCAAACTCGACAGCACACTACTCGTGTTGTTTCCGTTCTTCCTCTGTGACTGAGCACCCCGAACTGTCGAATCCTCGACAAAAACGACACGAGAAGCCGAGGGAGAAGCTGCACGTGAAGCGACATTGGTGGAAGATAGAACGTCTTGGGCAAGAACAACAATGAGCGCAATTACGCATGCTGTGAACATTGCGAGTATCGTTACTGCTACGACGTCCTTGTTTAGGTGCATTTTTTTCGGGTTTTTAAAGGAAATCGAGGGAGTTTTTCGGGTGGAAAATAGCTATGGAGTTGAGTTAGAAAGTGGGTAGTAAATTGTTGAATGAATGATAATGGAGAACGTTATGAGAATTGTGTGTGTTTTTTATAGGAAGTTTATGGTGTTTGACTCAACTAACTTGTAACTGCTTATATATATTGGATTATATATATTTGGCGGGAAGGTAACTGATTTTTACAGTGGGATTGTCGTCGGGTTTGTCGACGGTTTTTTTTTCTATCGTGATCTGTATTTTACCTGAACTAAAGACTCGAAATCTGAAGTGGCGTTGGAGGAATTAAAATCGCTTAGGACAAGGCCGTCTAAATTTTTATTTCGAAAATTTGATTCGTGTTATTGTTAATTTCTAGACATTTTACCCTTTGTCCTATCTAATTAATTGGCCCGTTTTATGCATAAAACGGATATACCTGTTTTACGCAAGAATTTGTGCTAAGATGTAATCTCAACCTTTTTATCAAGAGAGTAGACAGTATTGAAAATGCTAATAACTCGAATCACCAAATCGACAAATACCCAAATCAAAATTGGACTTAATCTCAACCTGACATCAAAGTAGACGATATTTGAAAAAACGTCTTACAAATAAATATTTCCGAGATGAGGGCCCTCAGTAACATACTAACATCAATCAGTTGCAACACCGTAACAAATGTTAAGTGGTTTTTGTGTTCAAAGGGAGAATGTTGCTACTAAACTGACAACAATATAATAAATTAGACTGAAATATAAACTTGATGCTTCATTCTTCTCTGCTGAAGTTTCATCTGCAGTTTAGTAGAGAATTCATTCAGTATATTATTAATACAGAATATTAATTAGACGCTACATCGATGACACACTGCATAATTTAAGATACGTCTGTAAGTTAACGAGTTATCCCTATTATCAGTTTATCACCGATTCAGGGGGCATAATAACATTGCTGATGAGCTACCTGACAACGACGATGACGATGGTTCTTGGCTTGGTAACGGCTCACTTGCTGGTCCTCCAATCGATATCCCTGCATCGTAACAATTATACACACTATGAAAAGTAGATTTTTTTAGTTAATTTATAATCGCTCGCAAAAATAGCCGTTACTGCGTAGCATACTAGCATAGTAGCACGACATGACTCCATTAGGTTAATTGTTGGTGCACGCCCACCCACGTGTCAGAAACCAACTCAACCAAAAGCTTAAATTGATGGTTGAAGGCCAAAGATCGATTATATACTCTAACACGCCCCCTCACGCGAATGCCCTTTGGGCTTGAGCGTGGAGCCAACTCTACGCCTGCAGTGCGAAATATACCACTTTGAAAGTGAGGGGTGGTGATATTCGAACCCGTGACCTTTAGTCACAAGGCTCAGAATACCATGTCAGGAACCAACTTTGGTTGCTTGGAGGCCCAAGATCGATTATATAGTCTAACACCACGCGTGAACCTTGGTTTGGTGAAAATCAGTGGTTGCCCTGGACAAATGGTTGAAAGAGCAAAAGCAATAATGGAGGGGTGCGGAGAATTGAACTTGTTATAATCCGAGTCGGGCCCTGCTACAACAACAGCTTTGATAATAACGCATAAGAAGTTAATAAATAAAAATTAACAAACAAAGAATAAACGACAAGCAACTTACGTGGTTCGCCAAGAAAAATCACCGACTACGCCCACACCAACAAGGAGACCAAATTTCACTATTGTGAGATAATAAGTACACTTTTATGAGCCTCTCTCACAATACATAGAGACTCAAATATTTTGGGATGATTACAAAGCAGGGCTCACGAAAGATCCTATATAATGAATCAAAATGCTTTAACTCCCAGACTCCATCACGCGGACGTTGATATCAACTTATATAGTAAACACAATCGCCCATACTTACTTGCACCATCGACATGACAAAACCACATTCTAATGCTAGTTCACAATTTAACTCAATCTCAAATACGACAATCAACTACTTTTCCAAACAAATCTCCACCTTGACATGAATTCTCCAACATGAACCCAGCCCCAAAAGGTGCAAGCAAATCAGCTCCAAACACTTTGTCGATTCTCAAGTCACTACTTGTCCCAAAGAGTCTCCACATTGACTTGAACTCAATGCACAAAACTGACAAACGAACCAAGTGTGCAGAACAACGTGACCAAATGTACTAAGTACCAAATGTAAAGTCGTGACCACTACACGTACCAAGCACTCACATATCAACATACCGACTTGGCCAAATGTAGCATATTACTACCAACACCAAAACAGATGTACGTGATACCAAGCGTCACTAATGATGGAATGGTGTACCAAACAATACACACAAGACTCAAACCAAAATCTCCTCCATAACAAATATCATGGCCAAATGTACCGTCTGCACTAAATTGCCCAAAAGGACACCAACGCCATGAACAAAACAACGCCTCACTGAGTAAACAATCTGCAGTCATGACCACCAAAATTTGCCTACACCAAGGCACAACTACTCAAGTTTCGAAACCAAGCAACATTCTTAGCGAGCCAAATCACCCCATCATAAGATGCCAACATTAGACTAACTAGTCTAATCAAAATGCTCCAAAGAACGAACCCCGTCAAGTTCCAAATGACCACCTACGCTGATCCCAATCGGCCTTTCAAGAGCCCAAAATGGCTCCACCAGCCCCAAACGCCCCACCACATGGGCGTAAACGCCTATTGAGGCGCTGGAAATACAACAAGTGGAAAGTTTGTCTTGAGTAACCACGCAGCCAACCCATATAGAGTAAGACTCCACCTCATCGCTGACACTACCATCGCCATACAAGCCTCCCAATCCCAAATTATCCATTTGATCACCAAATGATCCAAATTGGATGTGCCTCAAAGTATCGTCTAAACATCCAAGTCAGTATGCTCCCAACTTAGACTCAAGACTAATGTAAGAACGACTCAACGCACTAATAGCCAAAGACTTGACCTCATGAAGGACATAAGACCTTCTTTGATACCTTTCCACAAAGCCGATTTAACCTTTACTAATGCACAAAGATCCACTATCACCATGAAAATCAGAGCCTTGCTTCACCAACTTCCCTAAATGACACAAGATTTCTCTTCAATCGTGGAATATGTCTTACACCTCTAAGAAGATCACATTACCATCATATGTCTTAACCCAACATTCCCGACTCTACTATTTCACACATAGACCCACAACTGTGGTAACTCTTGTCCTCGCGAAGTTCATAGACTCGAACAATTCCATAAAAGGACACATACGGTAAACACAACCCGTGTCTAAAATCCAACTATCCACGTGAATGTGAACAACATCAACAACGAGAGCATAATCTTCCTCGTAATCACACTTGAGCACTTTATGTGCAACAAGAAGAACATTAGCATCCTTCAATCCTTAGGACACTTATCTTCCAATGACCAGGTTCTTTACAATAATTCGCATACACCCTACGATGACCACTTATTCTTGGCTTTACCCATTTTGTGGCCTCTCAACTTTAGCAACAAGTCCCATCTGACTCAGTCACAAAGACTACTAGACGCTACTCCTACAGAAATCCACCAGTGTGAAGCCGACTGACCTCTCCTCAGGTCAAAGAATCTTTACCAACAACGAAAGACTCGACAAAGTCTCAAAAGAATTTGGCAAAGATACTAACAAAATCAAAGCAAATAGTTCTCATCATCTACTATCTTAACTTCTATATTACGCAAGTCTAGTAAAATGTAATTAAGCCTGGCCTGAATGTTCCTAAGAGCGACTTCTGCATACGAAGATCTAACAAACGCGTTGCTTAAGCAACTTGTTGGTTAGAGTCTTAGTCATGTACAAAGACTCCAATTTCAACCACAACCTGCAGCAGCTTCATCTATGACCTTCAATAATCACATCATCGATAAACACAATAGAATCAAAGAACGAGCCTTCTCTCTAAGACTACCCTCGCTTCTTAGCCGTGTCTTGTGATTTTTCTTTTACCTTTTGACAAAATGGGCACATTCATTGCCTAAGCAAAGCTCTCATCTTTAATCGCCATAACCCAAAACTATTACTCCCGCCAACTTATCAACATTCAAAACTGCTCTGACATCTTCTCACCAAAAATTATCAAACCCAAAATACGCTAAAACCAACAAATGGTTAAAACCCCAGTCGTAACTCCGAGTCTCACGCGCTTTAATTTGTTGTAGCAAACCCAAGTCCCACATCCATGAGACAGGTGAAAGCGCTGGGCCTATATAAAAGTTATCAAAATATAATAAGTATGGCCTTTTGGGAAGGAGCTCAAGAGTAAATCCAGCGAAGTGGCTAGGCCCAAAGCGGACAATATCATACTATTATAGACCGTGTGACACCGATGCAATACAGATGCCCAACGTCACGTGGCCGGCCTGCTCCAACAAATGGTCATCGAGCCCAAGGTCGCTCTTGGGGTCGGGCACACCGGAGTAAGCATTTCAAAACTCTGTCTAAAGCGAGTCTTCGAGCAAGTTTGGTCCATGGTGAAATGGACAAGAAAGCGCGCTACAGTCAAGCGGAAGACCTTACGTGTGTCAGAATCGGCTGATCGTGGACCTTATCGATTGGGTGCCACGTGTCTAGTGGGTCCTTTCCAGTATCGGGACGCCAGAGACCATGTTCTGGACTGGGTGCCACCCGGCCCAGGGTATATTGATGCGTGGAGTTTCAGATGTCCGCATGGGAGGCTACCAAGTCTGGGATGAGAAAGGGTCAAGTTGGGTCAGCAAAGTGCGAGAGTTCTCCAAATAGTTCAAGGTCCGAGTCATAATGATGGTCTTGGCTTTGAGAGGATTTGTTAGAAGATAAACTCCAAGTCCCACATCGGTGGAGAATAGGTGAAAGCGTATTTATATAAGGGGTTATCAAATATAATAAGATGGCGCCGGCGAAATTTCAAGAGAATCCATAGTAGGCTGCGCCAAATGACAATATCTTATTACTAGGCATCGCTGACAGCGCAAACCGATGCCCAACGTCCGCCGTCACCGCCTGCTCCAACTAATCGTGACTCTAGTCTACACAGTTCAGATATAATGTCAGAAATCAACTTAACCAGAAACCTAAAATGATGTTGAATAATGACAAGATACATTTTATACTCCAAGCTAGCCATCAAACAAAACCGCGTCTTTCACTTTGACGGTCTTCCACAAGACTTAATCACTAGACATGTTCTTTTAGACTCAAATACAAGGCCATACAATTCAGTTTAGTTAAGTTCAGCTCAGATAAATTTCATTCATATAGGAGTAGCTTACTTTGCAAACTTATGCTAAATTACATTCCAATCGGTTCAGATGAGTTCAATTCCGCAAAATTAAGTCCAAAAGAATAGTATACCTGAGCATAAGGTGAGTGAAGGAGTTTGCAAACCACAAACATGACCCAAATTAAGAGCTCTATCAACATCCAACTCCACAGGAAAATCCTTAGATTTACCCAACAATTTACACAAACACACTGCTTTTGTTTCCAACATTGCTGCTAACTCTCCGCAACACGGTTTCTCGGGTGTACTCACATTGCTCCCCTTTTCGACGTACGTCAGGCAGTCCGACATGTTGTACACAAGTGTCGTGCAGTCTGCGTCCCCAGACGCAGGTTCTGGGGACGCAGACGGCACAATTGGTGACGAGATCACCGTCGCGATGCCCGTGACTACTAAAATAAAGAGCATGAGTAGACATTTTGAAGGAATGCTGGAAAATGCCATGATTGTTTGGATTTTGGTGTGCAAATGTTGTGATTTTGAGCTGCTGCTTTTTGAGGGAAAGAGTGGAGTGTTGGATTTAAGTGGGAAAAAGGGGAGCAAATAAAGGGAACATGTTCAAATCTAATTGGACGGTGGGTTTTTCGCGAAATTGGTAATTTGCGCCCTTAACTTTGTTCAATTGTTAAATTAAGTCCGTTAACTTTCAAATGTAGCAAATTAACCACATAACTTTAATAAAAAGAGAAATTCAATCCCGATTTTCAATTTTCTCTTAAATATCAACAAAAAACTCCATAATTAGTTTCTGTAAATAATATCAATTGTAAAAGACTAATTTAAAATTAATTTATTTATTTGAAATTAATTAGTCACCTAAAAAATAATTTTATATCCATCTATAATAACCAAATATAAAAATACGATAAAATTTTATGAACTATTATTACAATCATAATATGATAATAAATTGCCTAATAATTACAAAATTAAAAAAAAAAAATTGTTCTTATAGAAATTGTAACTTTATAAAAAACAATTTTTATAATGAATTAATTAATATATAAAATGAATTTTGTTGGAATTTCATTAAAAATCAAACAAATGAGCTAAATTTTACGTGTAAGTAAAGTTAAGGGTTTAATTGCTGCAATTGAAAGTCAAAGAATCTAATTTCACCATTGAGCAAAGTTACGGGGACAAATTAATACTTTCGCGTTTATTTTTTTGTCAAATTATAACATGTTCTGGATTTACCACGTCATCGTGTACAATAACAAATTAAAATGATATTGTGAAATTTATTCAATTCTTTTTAGAAGGTATAGGGTAATCTCTTTCTAATAGGTCAAGGAGTGCACCGGATACAATATACTCCCTCTATAACATTTGACTAATTTTATGAGGAGAATTTCAATTAAATGTTAACCATTTAACCGGTCAGATGGAATATTAGATTAAAAACTGTCATACTAAATATTAAATTACTCACTTTAACTCTTTAAGCAAGCGGTCAAGGCTAATTCTTGTGTAAGACGGGACTTACAATAAGTTTATTGTAAGTCCTCTCACACAAGAGTAGTTATTTATATTTTTACTTTATTTTTTTTTCTTTTCTTGATTTTTGTGCCTGTGAGGCTGTGACTTACAATAACTTATTGTACGTACGGTCTTTCAGGAGAATTACTCAGCGGTCAATCATCGAGGATAATGTACGCGTGAAACCGTTGTACAATAAATTTACGGGAAATATAATTATAATTATAATTATTTAACTTGAAAACAATAAACCCTAATAATCATTATATAAATTCATACTCGTAAGAGTGAAAAACACTCTAAAATCGACCTTGTATAATTTTGATTCCACCATTAGAGCTCGAAAACTGTACTTTCAAGGTAATTATATCTCTCATCTTCACCTACATTTTCCTCTATTAAATTAATTAATTTCATTCTTCTGCTTATTGTTTTTACAATTTCTATCATTTATGTTTGTTCGAATATTTATTTATTCTGAAAATTTGAAATTCTATGAATTCAGTGTGTAAATTACCTAATAAATTTCTTCACTATTAAAGCTGAGATGTGCGTGTTTATGTTAGTGGTTGTAATCGTCGCATTTTAGTCGCAATTAACCCGTCGTATGCGTAGTTTCATTTGGTAATAATATAATTTTAGTTTATGGCAGGTAATTAATTGACATGAGTGGATATTATTGAGTTAATTAAGGAGCAATAATCAGGTGTTTGGAGGGTCATACTTATTAATTAAGGTGATTAATGGTGTAATTTGTGTGTGAGTATGGATGAAAATCAAAATTATGGTGAAGCAAACAACCATGGAGTTAGGAGTGTGTTTACGATCGAGTCAGGTCGAGTCGGTTTTGGCAAAGACGGTCGTGATATGTTGGAATACTTTAAAAACAAGCAGGCCGAAAACCCAGGCTTTTTCTATGCTGTTCAACTAGACAATGATAATCGACTGTCGAATGTGTTTTGGGCGGATGCTAGGTCGAGGGTAGCGTATACGCATTTTGGTGATGTGGTTATGTTAGAGACTTCGTATGTGGTGAAACGGTATAGAGCACCGTTTGCTCTGTTTACTGGTGTGAATCATCATGGGGAACCTATTTTGTTGGGTTGTGGGTTGCTTGTTGATGATTCTGAGTCGTCGTTCGTTTGGTTGTTGAGGACGTTTCTTACTGCGATGGGTGGTTGTTCTCCGATTTCTTTTATGACTGACGGAAATCAAGGATTAGTTGCTGCTATGAGTCAAGTTTTTCCAAAGGCTCGGCATTGTGTCAACAAATGGCATGTGTTGAGTGAAGGCCAAGACAAGCTAACTCGAGCCTGTCTTGCGGATTTGTATGACTGTATTAATTTGACGGAAACTATTGAGGAGTTTGAAGCTTTGTGGGCATCTATTATTCGTAAGTATGATATTAGTGAAAATGATTGGGTTCAGTCGATATATGAAGTCAAACGACAGTGGGTACCGGTGTATTTTCGGGATTCGTTCTTTGCTGCGTGCTTTCTTAACCAGGGGATCGAGTGTTCATTTTTCGAGGGTCGCGTGAATCAGCAAACCACGTTGCCAATATTTGTCAGGCACTACGAAAAAGCTATGGATTACTGGTTTGAAAAGGAAATAGAAGCGGATTTAGAGATGGTTTCCAATAAACCAGACCTAAAGACGCCCTCTCCTATGGAGAAGCAGGCGGCAGACCTTTACACGAGGAAAGTATTTGCGAAGTTTCAGGAGGAATTAGTAGAGACATTTGTATATACTGCTAACAGAATAGGAGGTGATGAGGATAAATGCACATACCAAGTTGTAAAATTTGACGATGAACGTAGGGAATACACAGTGACCCTAAACATGCCTGATTTGAGAGCAAGCTGTAGTTGCTTGCTGTTCGAGTATATGGGTGTACTTTGCAGACACATACTAACGGTATTTGCTGTAACCAATGTGCTGACATTGCCTTCACATTTTATCTTGAATCGTTGGACCGTTAATGCCAAGAGTGTGACCGAATCGAATGAACTCAGGGTAAATCATGCACATGAATCTATGTCATCAAGGTATAATGCCTTATGCCGAGAAGCTATTAGATATGCACAGGAAGGGGCACTAACTTCCGAGACATATGACACAGCGGTAACTGCTTTGCGAGAAGCGAGGAGGACAATTGATCTTGTGATGAAAAATGCCGCCAACATTGCTCCTCAAACACCACGTGTAGGCATTGGGTATGGTGATAAAAGGATTTTCGGTCCCGAAACCCCATTATTGTGGCCCCCACAAGATGAAGCGGCTCATCAATTCAACCTTAATGACTCAACCATGAATCTTATTCGCGTGGCACCTGTGTCCCATTGCGATGATGGCTCTCCTGACAACATGGTATGATATGAATGTGTGCTAATTTTTTTTCTTGCTTAAGAATGCAGGTAGAGACGCTCAATGAAGTTTATGTTTATCGTGTTCTACTCATCAGGTTGTGCTTCCTTGTCTAAAGTCAATGACATGGGTCATGGAGCTCAATAACGCAGTACCTGCGAATAAAATTGCTGTAATTAGCTTAAAGGTAGTTTATTTCTTCTGCTAAATGCTTAGATTTTGATTAGTAATGCAAGAATGAAACGCTTTCTGTTCTGAAACGTGTGAAGTGTTGCAGGCTTGCAGCTACTCATTCTAACCTTCTGTGTCCTAGATAACCCACCGTGAACACTTTGCTACCTTTGTGATAAATCCATATAGCATTATTTACAGAAGTTGATAAATTCGTGAGCGAAAGAAAAAAAAAAAAAAAAGGCTGTTTGAGACACGAACAGGTGGACCAGCTGTTCCAAATGTATTTGAACCTTATCAAGAGCTTGCTGCTTGTGTGTCTTCAAGACCTTATCACCGAAAAATTCATAGTTATTCACTCTTTTTTGAAGTTTATTTCGCTTTTTCTTAGTATAATATGATTTTCTTCAGATGAATTATCGCTATGTTCGTAACTTCCTGAATCCTGATTGCTTTCTCGATACATCTTGTTTTTCATTCCTGCTCGTTTTTGGTACTCACTCTTTGCCGGTGTAGTTGCAAGATAATTGGAAGAGCCTTAAAACAGAGTCTGAAGTGAAGTTTCAGTTAACACGGATTACTTTGGAACCTATGCTTAGATCAATGGCTTACATTCGGGAGCAGCTCTCAGCTCCTGCTAACAAGGTTGCTATCATCAATTTGAAGGCACGTCATCGTTGTATCTTCTAAATCTTCTTTTAGAATGTCCCAATAAATATTTTAGTTTATTAATATTTCTGATTGTTCTCACTAAAAAAAAAAACAGATATGAAAAATCAGTTTATGGCACTGATTTGACGCACCAACTTAATAAATTGATTAAACCTAATATAAACTCAGTCAATTGAAGCTGCCCTGTTCTTTTTCTGGACTAGTTTATTTTGTTTTCTCTTCTCTTCTCTCTGCAATCCTATAAACAATGGACGATTAGCCACTTTTCGTCTAGTCAAGGGAGTCTACTATTCTGCTGTAGAATTCTAGACAATGTTTCTTACTGTTTCATTTCTCTTTTATCCTGCACGACACTGAAACCATTACTGGGGAGTCTGAGGTTTGCAAATAACCAAGTGTTCACAGCTTTTGCTTATATTTTCAGCTTCAAGACACTGAAACCATTACTGGGGAGTCTGAGGTCAAGTTTCAGGTTTCAAGGGATACGTTGGGAGCAATGTTGCGATCAATGACTTATATCCGTGAGCAACTATCTATTTCTGTAAGTGGTTTACGGGAATATATTCATCGTTGAAGTATTTGAATTATAGGTGTGATGGCAAGCTGAAAAAAAAAAACTGTCGCGTCGATTTTGAAAAGGTTAACTTGTGTTGTTTTTTCCGTGCATCCTCGTTAACATGTTGTCGTTGATAACATACTAGCATCTATGTCAATCATCTACCTCATATTTGTTGTGAGAATTAGGAAAATTCTTCGTTGTATGCTTCATTTTTTTGATTTTCTAGATAAACCCTAACTTCTCCACAATATACTCCTGGACTTCGGACATGATTGTATTGTTTATACTGTAGCCTGTAGGTGGTTGTTTGAGGTTGAAGACAATTGGTTGAACGTAGTGGTTATAAATGGAGGATTTTTGTTAGTCACATTTTATTGGTAATTGGGTACACTAGTAGGTAATTGGGTGGGTCAATGGCTGCAAGTTAGCTTTTGACGGATCAAGTTAGCGGCTTTCTTTGCTTAGGCTATTGTAGGGACTTTGTAATGGAGTTCAGGGTTATACTACATTTAAGAAAATTTAGGGGCATATAATAGAAAAATCAAAAACTCAAGAGTACACCATAGAATTTCCTTATATGTTACTCCGTACTAGAGCTGATCAAATGGCCCAGCCCGCTAGCCTGACCCGGCCCAGCCCAATTTTCCCCGGGCCTGGGCCTTGTTTTTAGGCCCGAAAAAGCCCACGGCCCAAGCCCGTGGCCTGATTCATTAAACTGGGCCGGGTTTGGGCCAACTTCAAGGCCCGAATTTTGACCCGGCCCGGCCCGAACATGTGTAAAATTTATGAACTTATATACGGAGTATAATTTAAAGACGTAAATTAAATGAGTGTTAGTAGAAAAAACGACCAATTGTAATCTAATACTCCGTACTCCGTATATATGAGCCTGACTTTTTGTGTTTTACACGATGAATGTGATATGACCTAATGATTTTGTTTACCACACTAGTCGTCTAATACTAATAATTTGTTTACCAATATATCAAGTACGATACTATAATTAACAATAACGTCAAGTGAGCACGGTAATTAATACTATACTACAATGCTAAAAATTGTTCATAGTTATATTATGAAATATGTACATGTACTAGCATAAGGTTCTTAAATATTACATTATCCTCTTACTTCTTATATTGATGATACTATGAAAAATTGAAATATTGAAAAAAACAAAAATAATCTAATTAAAAAATGAGTATTTCTAAAGTCATTTGAAGAGTAGAAGTTATAAGCTCAAAAACGGCCCGAATGAGCCCGAAGCCCGCATGGGCCGGGTTTCTTTTGGGCTAAATTTAATACTTTGGCCCGGCCCAAACCCGGCTCGGCCCATGATCACCTCTACTCCGTACTATGCTTGTTTTACAGGAAACATATTCAACATTGAAACACTCTTTTCTTTATGGTTTTGTGTTTATGGCAGGTTGCACCGCTTTCCAAAAAACAACGAAAATAGTGGCTTTCATGTATTTTAAGTACTCGACCATTCACTCAAGAGTCGAGGCTGCAATTGTTGGTTATCCAGTGACACCTGTTTCTTATCTGTTTTAACATCAACCTGGTTAATGGATTAGTTATTTTGGTGAGTAAATCATACACAGTTCTTTTTCGTTATTCTTTCCTTCTCTCTTTTAATTTCCGAACATATTATGCAATTATATATTCCGCATATATGTAGCTGGCCTCCGTTTTTGGACAGAATTTAGAGTTTCACTTTCCTTATTCCATCTGGACTTAATATAGCATGTAATACTACTCCGTACTATATTAGGATTTTTGGTAGGAGAAGTTAACTTTCTCATAATACTAAAAAGATATAAATAAAAGAGTCATATTGATCATTTTTTTCCGGTTTAGCAGACGCGAAATTTCGGATCATAGTGAAGACCTCCAATCTCTCACTATTTTTTACTGTAGTTTTTTAACGCTCAAAAAAATCCTTTTCTCCTCTCAATCCTTAAAATCAATTCCTTATAACTTAACTGATATACTCATCTGATATTGTAATTATCATACTTTTAACTAACTTGTTATTGACTTTAATTTATTATTCAATTCAATTCTTTTCAGTTAGGTAGTGTTTGGAAAGAGTCATTTCATTTGAAAATTCGCATTTCAAATCTAGATTGTAAAATATGGAATTTGCAAATGACATGAGGTGAAGGTGGAATTTGAAATCATCAAATTTAAGCTTAGATTGGTGAAGGAATGGATTTTGTTCAAATCCAAATCCAAGTCTTTGTATTTTGCCAAACAAGTTATTTGGATCAAATCCAAAATTTCAAATCAAATCCACTTATCCAAACACACTATTAGGGGTTTTGCTTTGCTACTTTTGCTGTATAAAGTTTCTGCAACTGGGCTATTGATTTGATTTTTTATTTTTGATTTTTGATTTTACTATATTACACGCTTGCTTAATGTGTAACAAAATTTCTGATGATCATAGTGTAACTTGCTTGTTACTAATGATTTGATGATATTCTAATTATGCTTTATCATAGATTTATTCTTTTATTCAGTGATGCTTACAAATTTAGTAACTTGGTGTTACTGTAATATACTCTGTTTGTAGCAATGCACTGTACTTAACCTAATCAATCTAATTGTGTTGCCACAGCCGTGTAACGCTAACACTAATACTAATGCGGATAGATTTACCAGTTTACCGGATGAGATATTGGGTCGGATATTGTCTATGCTCCCCACCAAGGATGCCATCGCTACATTAATATTGTCCAAGAGAATGAGACAGGCTTTGTCTTGGATATCAAGTTTTGACTTGGATGACTCCCCGATATCTCATTGTATAGAATACCCTCATCAAGTTGAGCGCTTCCCTCTTTTCGAGTCATTTGTCGACAATTTATTGATGAAATTCTCACCGCCTAATGCCCCCCACCTTACCCGCTTTAGACTTCATGTTTGCTCTAATGATAACTGGCTAGGCCATGATGATTGTGAGTCTTGTGACAAAGACTGTTTCCCAGACGTGTTATCCCGCATCTAAGTGAGTGGATTTCTTATCCAATAGCGTTAGCCCAAGGTGGTGGGCTTAGGGAGCTTGAGCTCTCCTTTTTTGTGAGGAAGCCTTGTCAATGTGAGCTCCCCCCTTCACTTTTCTCTTGCCAATCATTAAACATGTTGAAGCTTGAGTCCAATCTTGAGATCGACAATGCTAGAATCCCCATGATCAACCTCCCTAACTTGAAACTTCTTCACCTCGATTATGTTGTATTTAATGATGACGACTTTGTTACTAGGCTAGTTTCTAGCTGTCCGATCCTTGAAGACCTCTCTCTCGATCAGTGTTTGTGGAAGATTTGGAATTGTCTGTCCATTTCTTCTCCTTGTCTGCGGAGATTGAGCTTGTATGTTTGCGAAGCTGACAATAATCGTTGGAAAAGCGTCGACCTTTTGCTTATTGACACCCCTAATTTGCAGTGTTTACACTATGGTGACAATAATGCAGCCACTAGCTATTCTATTGCACCTATGAATGCTCTTGTTAAAGCTTCCATCTATCTTCATGGTGTCCACGTCAGTTTCGAAACAGAGCTTAAACTTGTCACAGCACTGTCTCATGTTCGGGAATTGTCTCTAAGATTTTTTGATCAGGTACGTCTCCACTAGCTACTATGGAAGTGTTTTGCCACAAAACATATTTTTGTTTTTTTTTTCTGCTTTACTCACTTGATGGTATGAATTTGCTAATCACCACTTTATTATCTTTACTGAAGATTTCATATTTTAGCGGAGATTTATGGGATCGACTACCCGTGTTCCATAATCTGAGGAACTTTAAAACTGGGTGGTTACTATAACAATAAATGGGATACTCTACTGCCGTTGATTCTTCATCGTACGCCTTCATTGGAAACTCTTGTTTTCTTAGAGGTTAGTGCCTCGTTTCTTGTCTATGCATTTTGATGATCCTAATTTTTGTTTTCTCAAGTTTGGAAAATGAAAATTATGTTTACAAGTTCTTCAAAATGTAGTTAATGTTCTACGTAATAGCTTTCTCGTCAGACCTAATTAATGAGCCCTAACTAAAAGTATGATGTAAAATTTGGTTTTCTTTGTAGGGTGCCTTTTGGGCTACTGATAAGATCGCCTACATTGATGGTGGTCTTCGATCTGTGAGAGTGGCTGCGTTGGAAGCCGAGAGTTGGAGAACAGCCGACGCGATTCCTTCGTGTTGCTTCACTCATCTCAAACGAATCGTCTTCAAACTTTGCTTTAGCAATGAGCGGGAACTAA
The DNA here is from genome assembly GCA_023091065.1 of Dianthus caryophyllus. NCBI lineage: Eukaryota > Viridiplantae > Streptophyta > Magnoliopsida > Caryophyllales > Caryophyllaceae > Dianthus > Dianthus caryophyllus. The sequence continues at coordinate 29,225,585 of CM041529.1, forward strand.
ATGCGATCAAATTTCTTCTTGCTAAGTCATCAATTTTGGAGGAATTAGTTCTACGATTCTCAAATACTCCTAAATTACATCAATTTGAAAATATCGTAGAAGGGCTTCCGAGGGCCTCTAACTCATGTCTTATCACCGTGCAACGGTGAATCGTTTTGGAGAGTTCAATCGTGCGCATGACAGCCAATTATCGATATTTATGCTTTTAGACGTATAAAATGACAGTGGAGAAGATATATATACGTACATATTGTTGGTTGAGACTTGAGACTACATTTGAGTATTTGACTATGTTTAAAATTGAGTTGAATTGGGTTATGTCGGTTTTTTATGTACATACGAGGTTGATGTTGTAATCATGATTCGATATGTCGTATTTGAATTATTTTCACTCATCCGTAAACAACTTCAAGTCACAATTTTATCTTAAAACTGAATAGTTATAAAAGAAATATAATCGAATCAAATTAGCAGTGGTTATTTATGGAGGATTTGTGATGGTGACTTGGGAGTTGGGTCAATGGCTGCAAGTTAGCTGTTCACGGATCACGTTAGCAGTTTTCTTCACTAATGCTATGGTTACTAGGTTACCGTATTCAACCTTTTAAGTTAAAACGTTCTGATCACTGTGTCGTGTTTATGGCAGGTTGAGCAGGTTAAACCATATTCCAAAAAAGCAACGAAAATAGCGGGTTTCAAGTATTTTTCAAGTACTTGCTATTCACTCGAGAGTCGAGGCTACAACAGTTGGTTATCCGGTATACAACCCTTTCTGTTCTGTTTTAATATCTTCGTCTATACAACCTAGTTGATGGATTAGTTAGTTTGTTGAGAAATCAATACTAAAAGATTTAGTAACAATTCATCATAATTATCACTAAAATGCTACGAAAACAATATAATCGAGGACAAATGAGGCGGACTTACAATAATTTATCGTAAGGTCCCGACCCACACAAGAATTTGTGTTGCTGTATTCTTTCATTCTCCCTTTTTAATTTCCGAACATAATATGTACTCCCTCTATTCAAGTCCATTGGCATCCCTTCTCTTTTCACATTTGCCGAGGCGCTTTTTGTAACGACAATATCTATAGTTCTAAATTGTATAAAAATATATAAATTTGATATTAATGGTGTACTTATGAAAACGAATAAAACAAGATCTCACATGACTATATTTTTATTTATACATTACGAGTTATACTGAAAATTCTTCACTTATGTGAATAGTGTCAAAAAAGAAGGGATGCTAATGGAAATGAATGGAGGGAGTAATTAACTAAATTATATGTATATACTCCGTATATATTAACATATGTTTTGGGAAGAATGAAGAGTTTCACTTTCCTAATTCCATGGGGTCTTAATGTCTTATTATACTACTATACTAATATAAAAGATTTTTCAAGAAATTTCGGATTATTTGTAGACCAAGTTGTAACCCTAAAATCAACGTCTCCATAACTTAACTGATATACGCATTTGATATTGTAATTATCGTACTTTTTCAAGGTAACTAACTATAACTAACTAACTAACTGGTTATTTACAGTATAATTAATCTGGAACTGAGCTGTTGGTTTGATTTTCGATTTTACTATTACACAGTTAATGTGTACGATGTACCAAAGATTTTTCTGATCATAGTGGTCTTAACTTGCTTGTTACTAATGTTTTTGATGATATTCTTCTAATTTTGCTTTATCATAAACTTATTGATGCTTACTAATTTAGTAATTTGGTGTTACTGTTCTGTATTTTGTTTGTAGCAATGCACTATACTTAACCTAATCAATCTAATCTAATCAAATTCTATCGAATTGAAATTACACAATCTCTGTGAATTCAGATTGAATGTCTTGTTTGTAGCAGGAGGACTATGGATTCGAAGTTGAAAACATGTAGCGGGGAGAAGTTATTGCCGCAGTCGTGTAATGCTAATGCTAAAGACGATGCAGATAGGTTTACCAGTTTACCGGATGAATTATTGGGTGAAATATTGTGTATGCTCCCCACCAAAGATGCCGTCGTTGCATCAATATCGTCCAAGAGAATGAGAAAGGCTTTCTCTTGGATATCAAGTTTTAACTTGGATGACTCCCCAATATGTCTTTGCATAAAACACTCTCATCTAGTTGAGCGCTTCCCTCTTTTCGAGTCATTTGTCGACAATTTATTGATGAGATTCTCACCGCCAAATTCCCCCCTCCTTACCAACTTTAGACTTAAGTTTGGCAACTACACATGCCCTCACTTTGACTCTAATGGGAATTGGCTAGGCCATCATGTGTGTGACGAAGACTGTCTCCCCGACGTGTCACCCGAGCGTCTAAATGAGTGGCTTTCTTATCCAATAGCGTTAGCCCATGGCGGTGGCCTTAGGGAGCTTGACCTTGCCTTTTTTTTGAGGAGGCCTTGTCAATTTGAGCTTCCCCCTTCACTTTTCACTTGTCAATCGTTACACGTGTTGAAGCTTGAGTCCAATCTTGTGATCGATGGTTCTAGAATTCCTATGATTACCCTCCCTAACTTGGAACATCTTTACCTCAGTCGCTTTATATTTAATGATGATGACTTTGTTACTAGGCTAGTTTCTAGCTGTCCGATCCTTGAATACCTCTCTCTCTCTTTGTGTTGGTGGAAGATTGGGGATCGTGTCTCCATTTCTTCTCCTTCTCTTCGGAGACTGTTCTTGGTTCATTTCAGATGCTACGAGGATCTATGGAAAAGCATCAACCTTTTGCTTTTTGACACCCCTAATTTGGTGTATTTTTGCTATGCTGGCGATGTAGCCAATCGCTACTCTATTACACCGATGAATGCTCTTGTTAAAGCTCATGTCGATGCTGAAGGTCACTGGCTTAGTTTCGAGGCAGAGCTTTGTCTTGTCACAGCATTGTCTCATGTTACGAAATTGTTTCTAGGTGGAACTTTTATTGAGGTTCGTCTCCACTTCCCCCGTACTCTTAGATCATCCGAAGTATGTAACTGTGGAAGTGTTTTGCATACCTCGTATTAATGCTACAAAGCATATTTACCTTTTTTATGCTTTTATTCACTGAAAGAATTTCCTAATCACTACTTTATTGTGTTTACTGAAGCATTTCGAAATTGGCGGAGAGTTAAGGGATCAACAAACTGTGTTTCATAATTTGAGAACTTTAGAACTGGGTGGTCACAATAATGGAAGACGGGATATTCTGCTGCTGTCGATTCTTCATCGTACGCCTTCATTAGAAACTCTTGTTTTTGGAAGTGTAAGTGCCCCGTTTGTTCTCTACAGCAATAGCTTTCCCTTCGAACCCAATTAATGAAACCTAACCAAAAGTATGCCGGGAAATTTTGTGTTCTTTGTAGCGTTTCTTCTTCGGTCTTCGTTTCCTCTACGATGTAAAAGTGGTTGATTTGGAAGCGGAAGGTTGGGAAACAGCTAACACGATTCCTTCATGTTGCGTCACTCATCTCAAACGAATCGTCTTCAAACATTGCACTGGTAGTGAGCGGGAACTAAATATGATCAAATTTCTTCTTGCTAAGTCATCAATTTTGGATGAATTAGTTCTATGCTTGTCATCCGCTCCTCTCGAACTAGATCAATTTGAGAATATCGTAAAAGAGCTTCCAACGGCCTCCAACTCGTGTCTTATCACTGTGCAACGGTGAATCGTTTTAGAGGGTTCAATCATACACTTGAAGGCCAATTATCGATATTTATGCTTTTAGACGTATAAAATGATGGTCAAGAAAATAGGTAAACATTTTGTTGTAAAACTGTAATTAAACTTTACGCCAATAATAAACGTGTAAATCGAATAGGGTTGGCTATACGAGTTCGTATTTGGTTGATTGGGGTCGAGGTGGATCGAATTTTTCAGACCAAATTAATCTACAAGCGTAACTGTATGTGAATATGAAGAAGATGGTGTCGTCGTAAAATGATAGAAAATGCACGTTATTAATTTGTTGGATAGAAAATGAAATGTTGTTTGGTTGCATATAAGAATTAAATTTTCAGGAATTCAAAAATAGGTGAATTACTTAATTCATGGAAATTGTTAAAATGTTGTTCGGTTAAAAACCTGTTCTTTCGGACTTTTTAGAGCTGAACTGAACTGAATCGAACTGAACTGAATGAAGTTCAATTAAATAATATAGTCTTTGAATCAAGTGGTGAATTGAATCAAGTGAGTTAAATCAATCGAATCAAGTGAGTTAAACTGAACTGAAATGAGTTGAAAATAAGCTGTAAAGAACAGGTCCTAAGACTAAGAATTGAAATCAGGTGGAAACAAATTGACAACTATTTTGCAACGCTGATCCAACCCGACCCGAGTGACCCGCCTTAACGCGAGCAAAACCCGACTCGATTAAACTCGAAAATATTGTGACACGAATCGACCCGACACGACTCGACAATGACCCGTAACTCAACATGACCCGATAATTAGAACTCGACCTAGACTTGACCCGTTTAAATTGATGACATGATAATTAGTAAACTTAACCCTAATTAGATTGAAAGCAAATATTTATTTTAGCGGCTAAAAATTGAAGTAATTCGATAGAATCGTGCATAATCGAAAACCACTCAGCCCAACACGATACACTATTTAGCACGAAATGACCCGACTTGATGACGACTCAAAACAAACCCGCTTAACCCTAAAAGAACATTTTAACCCGATATGACCCGACTCAAACCCGACATCAGAGACCTAATAGCACCTCTAGGCTCTAGCTGGTGGGTTTAGGTAATTAGACTCCTTGATTATGAGAAATAAGAATACAGAGTACATACAAGTATACAACCTGGTAAATCAGTTAATGGATTAGTTAGTTAGTTCATTGACAAATCAATACAAAGGTTGTTTTTGTTTATTGTTTGTTATTTTTTCTTTCACTTTTTGAATTTCCAAACGTATTACTTCGTAATTAATATACGGTTGCATTGTCTCATGTCCCCGCATTCAAGTCAAACTGTAAACAAATCACGAGGTTCTGTTTCTTACTTTCTTTATTCTTTCAATCACTCTTTTAATTTCCGAACATATTATGTGCTTATCAGTATATGTAGCTGGCCTCAGTTTTTGGAAAGAATTAGGAGTTTCACTTTCCTTATTCTATCTGGACTTATTATACTATGTATAATAATAAAAATAGTCGTACTATTTAAAGAAATTACACAATCTCTGTGAATTAACAATTTAGGGACTATGGATTCGAAGTTGAAAACATGTAACGGGGAGAAGTTATTGCCGCAGTCGTGTAACGCTAACACTAATTCTGATGTAGATAGGTTTTCCAGTTTACCCGATGAATTATTGGGTGAAATATTATCCTGGCTCCCCACCGAGGATGCCGTGGCTGCATTAATATTGTCCAAGAGAATGCGAAAGGCTTTCTCTTGGATATCACGTTTTCACTTCGACGCCTCCTCAAAATCTCATTGCATAAAACACCCGCAACTAGTTGAGCGCTTCCATATTTTCGAGTCATTTGTAGACAATTTATTGACGAGATTCTCACCGCCTAATACCCCCCTCCTTACCCACTTCAGACTTACTTTTGGCGAGGACACAGACCCCTTCATTGACTCTAATAAGGGGTGGCTAAGCCATGATAATCGTGACCACGACTGCTTCCCTGACGTGTTACCTGAGCGTCTAAATACGTGGATTTCTTATCCAATAGCGTTAGCCCGTGGTGGTGGTGGTCTCAAGGTGCTTGAGCTTTCCTTTTTTTTGAGGAGGCCTTGGCAATTTGAGCTTCCCCCTTCGCTTTTCACGTGTCAATCGTTAGAGGTTTTCACACTTGAGTCTAATCTTGTGATCGACGATGCTAGAATTCCTATGATTAACCTCCCTAACTTGAAATATATTGATCTTAGACACCTTGTATTTGATGACGATAATTTTGTTACTAGGCTAGTTTCTAGCTGTTCGGTCCTTGAAGACCTCCATGTCCGTCAGTGTTCGTGGAAGATTGGGGTTCGTCTCTCCATTTCTTCTCATTCTCTTCGAAGTTTGGCCTTGAGTGTTTGCAACTATTACAAGGATCGAAGGGAAAGCTTCAACCTTTGGCTTATTGACACCCCTAATCTGCAAAAATTACACTGTATTGACGATGTAGCCACTCGCTACTCTATTGCACCTATGAGTGCTCTTGTTAAAGCTGACGTCTATGTTTATGGTCACGAACTTAGTATCGAGACAGAACTTAGTCTTGTCGCAGCATTGTCTCATGTTCCGGAATTGTCTCTAGGTGGATCTTCTGTTGCGGTTCGTCTCCAATCACATATCTTTACGTTTTCTTTTATGTTTTATTCACTTAATGACGTTAATTTCCTAATAATCGCTGCTCTATTATCTTTACTGAAGCATTTATATTTTCGCGGAGAGTTAAGGGAACAGCTACCCGTGTTTCGTAATCTGAAAACTCTAAAACTGAGTGGTTACGATAACAAAAGAAGGGATATTGTGCTGCTGTTGATTCTTCATCGTACGCCTTCACTAGAAACTCTTGTTTTCGCAGAGGTTAGTGCCCCGTTTATTCTCTACAGAGATGGCTTTTCCATCGAACCCAATAAATGAAACCTAACCAAAAGTATACTTTAATATTTTGTGTTCTATGTAGAATCTCTTATGGGGTAGGCATGACATTTACGACGATCATCTTCCAAATTCGGAAGTGACTGCTTTGCAAGCCGAGGGTTGGAGATCAGCCGATGTAATTCCTTCGTGTTGCCTCACTCGTCTCAAACGAGTCGTCTTCAAAAGTTGCCCTTGTAGTGAGAGGGAATTAGAAATGATAAATTTCTTCTTGGCAAGTCATTAGTTTTGGAGGAATTAGTTCTACATTTGTCATCGTCATGTGTTCTTCCTAAATTAGATCAATTTGAGAATCTCGTAAGAGAGCTTCCGATGGCCTCAAACTCGTGTCTTATCACTGTACAACAGTGAATTGTTTCGGAGAATTCAATCATATACTTGATGGCCAACTATCGATATTTATGCTTTTGTACGTACATTTTGTGGTTGCAAAATGTGTCACTTGAGATTCAATAATATACTTTCGCCAATTTTAACCGGCTCAAACAGGTACATTATTTTGTTTCTCTACTCTATTCTGTCTGCAATCGTAAAAAGCCATGGACGAGTAGCCACTTCTCGTCTAGTTAAAGGAGGTCAACTTTTATTCTACCGTAGAACTCCAGACATCGTTTCTGAGGTCAAGTTTTCAGGTTTCGAGGGATACGTTGGGAGCAATGTTGCGATCAATGACTTATATCCGTGAGCAACTATGTATTCCTGTAAGTGGTTTACGGGAATTAATTCATTGTTGAGGAATTTGAGTCATAGGTGTGAATGTGTGTGCGATGGCAAGCCCGAAAAAACTGTCATGTCGATTTTGAAAAGATCTGCTTAAGTTAGCGACTTTATTCGCTTAGGCAATGGTACAGACTTCGTAATGGAGTCCGGGGGTGTAGTACATTTTTGAAATACTAGGAGCATATAATAGTAAACGCTAAATTTATAAAAAAAATAAAAGAAAATCAGGGGTACACGATAAAATTTCCTTAAAACTTACCATGCTCGTTTTTCACTAAACATGGTTTTTAGAGAATATATTTGAAAATAATAAAAGATTAAAGATATGCTCCGTATTATATTATATAATAGATATATAAATATATATTAGGAGATATATCCTAGGAAAAATAGGTGAATTCGATAATTCATGGAAATTAATAAAATGTTGTTTGGTTAAGACTAAGAATTGAATTATTCTCGGAGTCGTACAGACTATAACTTGTAAAACACTCTCTTTTCGATTGGCAAAAAAAAAAAAAAAAAAAGGGTTTTTTAAAATGCACTCTGCACTTTATTAGGTTTTCCCAATTGTACCCTGCGTATATCGTATTCCCAAGCTGTACTTTTGAGTTTCTTTAATTACTCCCAACCAGTAACTAATTATGCTTGCCGTCAATTATCAGATTAAATGCCAATTAGGATGCGTAATTTGCCTACGTGGAGCGCCTAATTTGCCTACGTGGAAGGATTAGTTGTAAATTAGAAGTTGAGTCAATTTATTAATCGAGATTTCTTTCTTTTGATTCAATTTTTTTAAAACCTTTGAACCCTTTTCACCTTCCTTCCTCTCGTTCTTCATCTCCTTCCTTTTCTTATTGAACTTTTTGCGATTCGTAAATCGTTCTGCAACATCTTCATCGTTGAACTTTTGCAGTCCTTCCTTCTTCTGTTCAATTTCAGGTATGATTAAAGAAACTCAGGGGTACAGTTGGGAGTAATTAAAGAAACTCAGGGGTACAGTTGGGAATACGATATACGCAGAGGTACAGTTGGGAAAACTCAATAGTACAGGGGTACAGTTGGGAAAAACCCCAAAAAAAAAAAAAAAGACTAAGAATTGAATTCAAGTGGGAATTGACAATTGCCTGGGTGGTGGATAGAGTTTGCAACCTAATCCGACCTGAGTGACCCGGCCTTAAAGCGAGCAAAACCCAAAAATATTATGACCCGAAATCGACCCGACAATGACCCGTAACTCAACATGACCCGATAATCAGAACTTGGCCTAGACCCGACCCGATATTGACCCGTTTAAATTGATGACACGATAATTAGGACATGTTCTTTCCAAATTTTATTTTCATTCGATTTCGCTCATTGCACTTCGATTCGCCTGGGCTTCATTCGATTCGATTCAACTCACTTCGGCTCGATTCAATTCAAAGACAATTATATTATTTAATTGAACTTCATTCGATTCGATTCGATTCGATTCGATCGATTTAGTTGATCGATTCGATTGATTCGATTCAGCTATTCAATTTATAAAAGTCCGAAAGAAACAGGTTCTTAGTAAACTTAACCTTGATTAGATAGTTTCTTTATTCTTTCATTCACTCTTTTAATTTCCTAACATATTATGTGCTTATCAAAATACGTAGCTGGCGTCAGTTTTTGGGAAGAATTAAAGAGTTTCACTTTCCTTATTCTATTGGACTTATTATACTATGGATAAATACTACTCGTACTATTTAAAGAAATTACACAATCTCTGTGAATTTCATTGAATGTCTTAGAGAGTTAGAGCAGCAGGACTATGGATTCGAAGTTGAAAACATGTAACGAGGAGAAATTATTACCGCAGTCGTGTAACGCTAACACTAATGCTGATGTAGATAGGCTTTCCAGTTTACCCGATGAATTATTGGGTGAAATATTATCCTGGCTCCCCACCGAGGATGCCGTGGCTGCATTAATATTGTCCAAGAGAATGCGAAAGGCTTTCTCTTGGATATCTTGTTTTGACTTGGATGCCTCCCCAATATCTCATTGCATAAATCGCCCTCAACTAGTTGAACGCTTCCCTCTTTTCGAGTCATTTGTCGACAATTTATTGATGAGATTCTCACCGCCTAATACCCCTCTCCTTACCTACTTTGGACTTAATTTTGGCACGTACACATACTGTCACCTCGACTCTAATGGGGTGTGTCTAAGCCCCATTACGTGTGACGAAAACTGTTTCCCCGATGTGTTACCTGAGCGTCTAAATGCGTGGATTTCTTTTCCAATAGCGTTAGCCCATGGCGGTGGCCTTAGGGAGCTTGACCTTACCTTTTTCTTGAGGAGGCCTTGTCAATTTGAGCTTCCCCCTTCACTTTTCACTTGTCAATCGTTAAACGTGTTGAACCTTAAGTCCAATCTTGTGATCGACGGTTCTAGAATTCCTATGATTACCCTCCCTAACTTGGAACATCTTTACCTCAGTCGCTTTATATTTAATGATGACGACTTTGTTACTAGGCTAGTTTCTAGCTGTCCGATCCTTGAAAACCTCGATATCAGACGGTGTTTGTGGAAGATCGGGGATCGTGTCTCCATTTCTTCTCCTTCTCTTCGGAGACTGTTCTTGTTTCATTTCAGACGTTACAAGGATCTATGGAAAAGCATCGACCTTTTGCTTATTGACACCCCTAATTTGCTGTATTTACGCTATGCTGGCGATGTAGCCAATCGCTACTCTATTTCACCGATGAATGCTCTTGTTAAAGCTCACGTCGATGATGATGGTCACTATCTTAGTTTCGAGGCAGAGCTTTGTCTTGTCACAGCATTGTCTCATGTTACGAAATTGTTTCTAGGTGGAACTTTTGTTAAGGTTCGTCTCCACTTCCCCGTTCTTGTAGATCATATGTTTTATTTTACGTTTTCTTTATGCTTCATTCACTTGATGAGATGAATTTCCTAATCACTACTCTATTATCTTCATCGAAGCAATTATACTTTCGCGGAGAGTTAAGGGATCAACTACCCGTGTTTCATAATCTGAGAACTCTAAAACTGAGTGGTTACGATAACAGAAGAAGGGATATTGTGCTGCTGTTGATTCTTCATCGTACGCCTTCATTAGAAACTCTTGTTTTCTTAGAGGTTAGTGCCTCGTCTTTTCTCTACAGCAATAGCTTTCCCATCGAAACCTAACCAAAAGTATGCTGTAAAATTTTGTGTTCTTTGTAGGATCTCTACTGTAGTATCTATGACTTCTACGACGATCCTCATTCAGAGTCGGAAGTGGTTGCTTTGGAAGCCGAGGGCTGGAGAACAGCCGATGTAATTCCTTCGTGTTGCCTCACTCGTCTCAAACGAGTCGTCTTCAAAAGTTGCCCTTGTAGTGAGAGGGAATTAGAAATTATCAAATTTCTTCTTGCTAAGTCATTAGTTTTGGAGGAACTAGTTCTACATTTGTCATCGTCATCGTCATCGTCATATGTTCTTCCTAAATTAGATCGATTTGAGAATCTCGTAAAAGAGCTTCCGATGGCCTCCAACTCATGTCTTATCACAGTGCAACAGTGAATTGTTTCGGAGAATTCAATCATATACTTGATGGCCAATTACCGATATTTATGCTTTTAGACGTGTAAAAAGGCGGTGACGAAGAGATGTATGTACATTTTGTGGTTGCGAAATGTGTGACACTTGAGTTTGGGCTACATTTCACGTCTATGTTTGAATCGAGTTATTTAGGTTATGTCAGTTTTGGTCCTTTTTTTTCCTTTTACTTTTTATCATATTATTTACGAATTGAGTTAAATAGAAATTGATATTATACGATGTTTTGGAGGGTTCAGTCATATATCGTGAAAGAGTTTCCGACAGCCTCCAACTCGTGTCGTATCACTGTGCAACGGTGAGTCGTTTTGAAGGGTTCAGTCATACACTTGACAGCCAATTATGATGCGCTTTTAAACGTATAAAAATGGCGATGAAGAAGAAATGTACCTACATTTTGTAGTTGCAAAATGTGTGACACTTTGGTTTGAGCTACATTTCACTATGTTTGAATCGAGTTAATTTGGGTTATGTCGAATCATCGTGGATTCACGTCTGTTTTGGCTTGTTTTTAAGTCCTTATTATCATACGGAGTACTTATTTAGGATTTATGGTAAAAAATGTACGATGGTTCTCTTGAATGTCTATCGTACTTGAGTTTGACTACATGAGTTAATTGGATCTATCTGGATCAATTTTTCGAGTCAAACTAATTCTACAAGTATAATCGCGTGAGACAATCGAGAAATTGGGTTAATGTTGTTTTACTGAGAAGATGATAAGATGGGAAAAGCACTTATTCGACTTATACGCGAGCTAAAATAATGAATTTGCATGAATCAGGCCTCGAATGAGAACAATTATACGGAGTAGTTTTATATAGCGCGGAAAAGTAATATATTGAGTACTGGCGCGAGCCGGTGATGGACGAAGCTAAAGCGAGAATGTCGGCTTGAGTATAGCAAACATTGGTGAGAATCCAATGCCTCGAAAACCTAAGGGTTCCTTCGCAAGGTTCATCCACGGAGGGTGAGTCAGGGCCTAAGATCAGGCCGAGTAATTACGAATTTTAAATACATTAACAAAAATACGTAAAGCTGGTACGAAGTATAAATGTATTATGTATAATAAGATAAGTACAATGGACCGTCGAACAATTCCATGAGGTAGGTCTGTAGTCATGACACAACATGACTTATTTGATAAACTAGGCGAAAGACATACATGACATAATCGATGTCACAAAACATTTATTTCCACTCCTTCGTGAACAACTTCAAATTACAATTCTACTATAAACTGATTAATTATTAAAAGAAATATGAATAACCTAAATACGTTGATTATTCAAAATAATGGGAAAAAGTGTTTTGATAATAATCCACATGAATTCGAATAAACAATTTGCATCATCGTTACTATAATATTTTTATTTTTTATTTTTATTGTTATTAAATTTGAAATATATAGTAGGATGAAAAATTTTGTGGCCTTGATGATAACAACAAAAATAAAACAAAAGAAAGCAACTCATGTGAGAAGAGACATAAAATTACACACATTATATAGCAGTATGCAGAATCTGCTTGTGAGAAAGCGGTCAATATTAGCGAAAGACAAAGACAAGTGGGAAGAAAGATGTTCTTTCCCCACTGTCATCTTTGTCTTTAAGCTAATATTTCGACCGTTCTAAGAACCAGCATCTGCTTCATACAAGACTTACACAAAATTACAAGGGAACGAAGGAGCATGTGAAACATGGTTTGTAACTTTAGGCATGTGAACCCAAGCAAATTAACGCAAATTCTACACAACAAGTTAAATTGTAATGAAACAAATGATTTTTTATTTTTTTTTCTATACAACAAATTATTAATGACTGAAATATAATTACTATAATTTTTTTCACTACTAAAAAAATATGATCAAATTAAAATTTTACTCTGTATAATTTATCATATAATAACTCTCATATTTTAATCACGATCAATTAGTAACAGTAAGAAGTGACAGGATAACATATTAACAGAATCAGAATAATTTTAAAAATTTTAAAAATACTATTCTAATTGATCGATTTACCATTATTTTTGAAATAAAATCGTCGTATATTTATTGTTCGTTATTACATTCAAGAATATGTGAGGTGAAATAAAATTAGCGGGGAATTAACGAGTAAGGATGCACCACAAAATGTGCATGTGATTGGATAAATGCAACACACCAAAGCAAGTTGTGTGGTATGAAGTTGAGCTCATACTTGCCCTACTTGTGTTATGGGCCTTCTCGTCACTCCAATGGCCATAAAAAAACTCTATTCTTCCTAATTTCGTCATTGTTTGCCTAATCTCATGCTAATCTATCCACTAATCATTGATTAGTGTATCGTTTAGTTCGTCATTAGCGGCTCCTATTAACTTTGTGTTGTTGATCTTTCACTCGGAATAGTGTGGTCCTTGTATTTGGACAAATAGTGTATGAGTGTTCAGAGTATGTTAAAATGCAGTTTTAGAATTGAAACTATTGTTACTTGTTCGAAAGAGAAAAAAAAAAAAAAAAAAGTCAATTCACAACAAATTAAATGGTCAAAAATAGTATCGCGTAAATTAGTTCAATTTCAGTAAGACAGATCAAAAAAATTACCAGCAGATTTCTGATAAGATCATTTTAGACCATAAAACGGGCTCAATAAGAGTAAAGCCCAAATATAACCATAAGCATTGAACATAAAGCCTTTGGTCAACAGTCAAGATATCGGACTTCATTATCATTGATGTTATAATATAAGACACTCTATACGATAATTTATGTAATATATGTACAATACTCCGTATATACATAAAGATGCATATTTTGACTTATATGTTACAGATCGAGTAATAATTTTTAAGAAATTACAACTAACTTAGAAAAGTTCCTAACTTTAAATTAATCCATATGCATAACAAAAATCAAAGAATTGAACCTTTCCATATTTCCAATAGCCTTAAATTGACTATACCCCAAAGGTTTTAGTTAGAAGATCACACTTGACAAGTAGAAACCATAAAAAAACACATTTGATAAGATTTTGACCTATCTACTATCTTAGATCTTTTTTATAGTTGAATTTCCTTTGAACCTAGAAAATTCCTTTTTGCTCAACTTTCCACCTTGCTAGAAATTTATGTTCATCCTTAACCTTCCAACACTTTTTTGCTCTTGCTTCATTGCTTACCTCATTAATACAATGTTACCGACCAAAGATAATTTTCTTGAAAATAATAAAAACTTCATCAGATATTATCATATTTGATATCAGGCTCTTATATTATGATAAAATCATAAAATTAAAATCCTAAAGAGGCCCTTGTGATGGCAAATATTAAACACCTTAAGCGCAAACTTTTTTTCATATTGATGCATAACGTAGCTAGTGCGTAAAATCTAACCGTCAAACTGAAGGTAATCATAATCACGTATTATCTAAAATATCTTACAAGGTATCATTTTTCACGCATTTTGAATATTTAATAAACTCATTGACGTCGCCGTTAATTTTTAACATAGATATAATTGAAGATATAATTGAAAGGTGAAATTGAAACATCAAGGAAGTAACTAAATGCACAAAATTGATCCAAAACCAATGTATTTCATTAATTTTATATACAAAAATAGCAACATTAGGTAGTCCAACACTTGTGGAACAATACAATGTAAACAATAAACACACCAATTCTAATACACTAAACTCCTTCATTACACCTGTCTTGTTTTCTTCTCTCCTCACCGTTTGCCGACATACCAAACCACCTTCAACCCACCGTTCTCCGCCGTCTCCACCGCCACCTACCACCTCCTCACTAATTTCATCCCTCAAACTAATCCACTTTTCTTCAACACTATCATTATTATTATATTCATTAAAATAATTTTGAATTTCCAAAATTGCCCCTTGTGTTGTTGTTAACTCACAACACAAGTCATCATTGGAATTATATTCGTCTTCCATTTTCCTCACGTCGATCCAATCCTCGTTTTCCCAATTTACCCTCGACACGGTTGCCAAATTTCCGATTCTACCCTTGGCTGAAATCTCGTTGTCGACTTGATCGCTTGCAGACGACCAGTGGTCGTCGTCGTGATCGTCGCTTGTAATGTGGAAATCGTCCCAATCAAATACACTTTTGGGCGAGTGTCCAATTGTTGTTTTTGATTGCGGGATCAAAAACGGGTGCTGCAGCAATTTACTGCAGCACCAGCGCTGCCCGGGCTGGCGAGCCAGACACTTATCTAAAAAATCCCTCGCCAGCTCGGACAGCTGGGCAGGGTACTCGGGCAATTCGTCCGAGTACCCTATTTTAAACAGGGTGTGGGCCCCCTCGTCTCGCCACGCTGGCATCCCAGTAAGCATCTCAATAACCGTGCACCCGACCGCCCACACGTCAGCCTCGTACCCCTGCGACTCTCCTCGCACCGTCTCGGGCGCCATCCAAAGCGGGCTGCCTTGCGCCGGGCCCATCTTTGGCCCCCCGGCCCGTTTAGCTGACCCGAAATCGGCCAACTTCAATAACCTCCTGGTGGGGTCCACCAGGAGGTTACTCCCCTTAACGTCGCAGTGGACGATACCTTCACCATGGACCGCCGCCAGCGCGGCCACCAGGCACCACGCGTACGACCGGACGACGTCCACGTCAGCGATCTTTCCGGCGGCCGCCACGTCACCGCCGGGGACATACTCCATAAACAAATTCTTGGCCGTCGCCGTCTCGTCATCTCCGTAATACTCCACCACATACGGCGAGGAAATCGACTTTAAAATATCGATTTCGTTCTCCAATGCGTTAACAGCCTCAACCGATCGCTTATCCGCCGTCTTCACCGCGAACGTCTCGCCGCCTCGAAACCCGAGGGATACGACGCCGTAGGAGCCTTTTCCGATCACCTTTCCATTAAACCACTTTTCCATATTTTTAATAATTAAAATTCTAGTTTTTTCAGTTGCTCTGTTTTTTCTTTTCTTTCTTTTTTTTTTTTTTTTTTTTTTTTTTTTAATTTGGAGGTTTTGTTGACAGAGAAGAAAAGGCGTGTGGAGGTATATATTTATAGGCGTGGGAAATTAAAAACAGAAAAAAGAAAAATAAACAAATAACAAATAAATAAATAAATGACAAGAGAAAAGGATGATGCTGATGATGACGTAAGGGAAATTTCCCGGGAAAGTTGGTTAAAAAAAAAAAAAAAAAAAAAAAAGGAAAAGTTGTCGTAGAAGTAAAATATAAAAGGGATATTTCGCAGATCTCAGCTTTGTAGTCTGCGTAGTGCACGTGTGAGAGTTTGTTCGCATTAGTGCTAAACTTGAATATGTACGATATCTTTGTTTGTATTGGAAAACTTGACGACGTTAATTTTATGGAAGAAGATTATGAGTTTAGAGTGCATTTAGGCCACATTATTCTCGATTAAATCTATTATTTGTACTCTAATCAACAAAATTTATACTAATTAATCAACACATAATAGCATTTAATTGAGGAATAATGTGGCTTTAATTGTCTTCTAAACTCATAATTGGTGCGTTCTTCTTTAAAACTTAACGTCGTCAAGTTTTCCGTCACAAAAATAATATTACATATTTACAAAGTTTAGAGTGCATGTGAACAAACCTCATGTATCTGCATACTGTAATCCGCCAAAGTCATGCATCGTGAAATATCCCAATATAAAATGTACTCCGTATTACAAATTTACAACAACTTAGTATTACGGACTACGGAGTACTACAACAACTAACTACAATAGTAACTTCATTTTTAGTTGTATCTTCTCTGCCTACTTGTCATTTTTCTACACCTTCCAATTATTTTCCTCCTTTTTTGTACTTTTTTTTCTTTTAACTTTTTTTTAAGAAATTTTAAAAAAAAAAAAAAAAATTAATTGCTAACTTATACTCCTATCTTTGTAGTAGGTGGCTCTAAATATTATAATAGTTGTTGAATAACTTGTGACTACGTAGTTTGAAGGACTGATCGAAAATCGATTAGGATTATTACTGTAGATACGTGTTGTAGTTTATTAATTTACGGGTTCAAAATTACAAATAACGTGTTGTATGTGTCGTAGAAATTCATATAATGGTGGTTTTATTAAATAATTTGCGGAGTACGGAGTACACGATATTTTTAATGTCAGAATGGGTAAGAAAGAAAGAAAGAGAAAACGAACAACAAAGAAAGAACGCATGATTTACGTATGTTCACTAACGCCGTGTTAGCTACGCCCACAAAAAGGTAAGGGAGAGAGTTTTATTAATTTGAGTATAGTTTTCTGACACAGATTTCAGACTGTATGATAAAGATATTTAAATTCAGGGTGCAGGTTAGAGAGCTTTATATAATACTCTAAACCCTAATACAAGTGATTGGCCTAATTTAGGCCAGACAGTAACTACTATTTCAATATCAGTGAGACTTCGATAGTCACTCAGTGGCAATGAGACAGTTCAAGCGTATATCTAACATTTAAATATGTTGGTTTTTAAAACTTCATTTAATTTTACGTTTATTGTTACATTTTGCGCCATACATTCTAAAAATTATGTGTATCATGTGGAATAAGTTTGGAAAAAAAATTATTAATGTCACGTAATTAATACAATTAGTTGAGAAATCAATTTTTTTAATTAATTTGTGATCTATTAGTATTACTAAAATAAATGAAATAAAATTATACTCCGTAATATTATATTATACCATCCCTTCTTCCATCAGCATGACTAATAAAAAGGCACACACACACGCACTCTAGAATTGTGAGGAGAATTATAAAAAGTTAGCAAATGTTGGTAAAATACATTAAATTTATAATTTTATTTTATTTTATTTTTAAAATAGAGTTTGACGTCGATATAATATAGTTGGTGGTATTTAGTTTACGTTTCCTATATAAATTTGGACACGTGGAGGAAATTATATAGGTGCAAAATTAAAGTTAGATCGATGGGTTATCGAACTACAACCAAGCAAATGTTGGATTTTTGAACACATAATTATATAAACACTACAATTAGTTAGTTGATTAGTGAGGTGTGTACCATATGACTTGGCTTAATCACTTGATTATGTATGTTTTTAATTATTATAAGTTGTCCAAGTAATACGTGTGACGTGCAACTTCTTGCTTAGTTGTCCCAAAGTTGCTCACCACCGTCTCATCACACAGTATATATCTTCTATTGACGTTAGAACTGATCAGATTTTAAAAATATAATATTCGTATTAGTAGAAATATTATAATTAAAAGAACTTATTACGGAGTATTATATTTTATTATATTTAATTGAGGTGTGATGATCATGTTTTTGTTAGTTAGGGAGCAACAATAATTAGTAAGATAATTTACTTGATTGTTGTTTAAGTGTATAAGATTTTGGAATACGAAAGAGATCGTGTATATTGGAAAATATATTTTGTTAATCTTTTGATGATCAAACATATATCATATGATTAATTAAGAGTTTGACTATATTACAACTTGGGTAAATGTTAAATACGTTGATTAATTATTCATTTGTGTTGATTCTTAAAATTATTGCATGACATACTAGCGTGTCTTGTAGATTTTGCGCATCTTTAGTGGATTTATGGCGTGAAATGCTCCAATTGAGGTACATTGATTTTGCGCATCATTAATCAGATAGTATGTCCGATGTACAAAATTAATGTAGATTGTTTTACCATATTAAAATTATAATATCTTTAGTTAACAAAGTTTATATTTGCGACATACTTCGTTGATTTAATTCATGTCTTACTTCGTATGTATAGTATATAATCTACTCCGTAATAGATTCTTCAACCTCTTACGGAGTACATGATTGTGATTTCGTTGATTAATCATATATATTTTTGACAACTATTAAGAAATGACAATAAATATATATGAAAATATTACTCGTACAAATTTTTGTTAAGCATTATTACAAAACAGAAATAAAACAATTAATTCAGAAAACAAATAAAAATCAAATCTAAACAATAAAAGTGGAATAAAGAGAGTATATGTAGAGTAAATGTCGTCTTTGTTCACAATATAAGTATAAAATATGCTCCCTCCGTTTCAGTGAATTATTTACAGTTTGACTTTTTTGTGAGGGGAAAAAAGTCAAACTGTAAACAAATGACTGAGACAGAGGGAGTATTAACAATACATGTCTTAGATATGGGATTTAAATTATTGAGCACCAAAAAAGGATATGGAATTAAAATTAAAGGCCTCTTTTTTTGGTCTTGTTTGAGCTAAACTTATACGAGCTAATCGAACACGTCCTGGATCTATAATTTTTTTTGTTTGTAGATTTGTGCTAATTGAGGTAGAGTTGTATATAAAAGTTAAGCCAAACCCACATGAGTTAAACATAATTTATACGAGCCAAAATTAAGTCGAAAAGAACAAGGTCGTGACATATCAGCTATTAAAAATCTGTATTAGTTTTAATGTCGTAAGAAGTTCTATAGTTACCTGAATTTAATGTCACAACTCACAATTAAGATTAATTTCAACCGTCAAACCCAAAAACATGTACGAAACTCACCGTCTTATTATATGACAAAGTCGGCTTAATTATTTAAGATCAATAAGTGGATGCTTATCTAGAAAAAAAAACAAGCTTCTTCAAAGTTAAGGTACTAAACAAATCTAGTGCGTTAAGAAAGAAAAATAAAAGGCACTAGAAGAAGACTGAAGTTGTGATATACTCGTACATATTGTGTCATCAATCACGTAATGTAAAAAGCCAACAAAAATAAATAAAAAATAAATAAATTGTAAATCCCTTAAATTATTCACCCCAACAAAAAATAAAATAAACAGAGGAAATTACTTGGAAGTCAGAAGTCAGCGTATGTACGTCTTTTTTTTAGATGCAAAGAATATTCTTTGTTTTAGATGGCTTTCAAGAGTTTTATTACTACTACTTAACTACTTCAAAGGTTTTCTTACTACTTTAATTTGCGAGGTTATCTACTTTACTTGCTTAGTTAGTTGCATGTAGTCATGTACCTTGTACGTTGTCTTTACTTGGGGCCTAGGAAGGGTCAATTGTACGTTTACGAGGAATGTTATAAACCGTTTTTTTTAAGACAGTTTATTTTACAGTCTCTTAAATTTTTCTTATAATTGTATTGATTATATCATAAGGTATTGATTATATCAGATAAGTGGACCTAAAGAAAAATATACAAAGTACGGAGTAATATTATAATTGATTGTGAGAGGAAAATGTTGGAAAAAAATGTTGAATTAAGAATATTGGGCAAAACCTCCACTACCTAATTATCGATGAGACATGATAAGATTCCCCCGAAACAGCTGGATTGGAATATGCTCAGGCAAATTCTGAAAGGCAGGACGGCACACCTCCCACCTCCCAGGGAGTGGTTACGTCCAATATGCTCTCCCTTATTCCCGACATGCTATGATGCCCAGTGGTGGATAGGAGCGGGTTTCTCATTGTTTTTGATATTATTTCATTTATTACGAGTATTATTTTCGTATAAAAAATTGAATATATTAGAAATATTTAAAACGGAAACATCCATTTTAAGCTAACCCATTTGAATAAATATGTTAATTATTCTATTTCCCTAAATAAATAGTCCGTATAACCGTCTTGACATAAGATAAATGTAACCGTCTTACGAGATATTTATCGAGAAAAATCAAGTTAAGTTAACCCGTAGGATTCGTTGAACCTTTGTATAGATTAAAGGGACAAGGGTTGCAAATTGATCATGTGTTGAAATGAAAATCCGATGTATAACAGCCGTAATTAGAAACGTGGGTCCCAAGAGAAATGGGCACACCAAAATTAAAGGAAAGGTATCCCACAAATAAAAACACCAAGGTTGACATTAACCACACCCTTAAACCAAAGGTCATTTTATCTTTCAATATTATTTTTTTTAACTATTATTTTTTTTTTTTCATTTTATATATTTTATTTTATTTAAGTGTTTTTTTTTTTTTTTTTAATAATTTTAAAGGGGTTTTCTTAGGCATGAGGTTAGAAATAGAGGGAGGTGATACTTGACGTGGTGTAAATGGATTGGTTGAAGAATGTTGAGAATTTTGATTGGTGTTTAACTCACTGCCTACTCATACCTTCCCTTTTACGTGTGTCAACCTTTGCCAATACTATTTTTCTTATTTCTTTTTTTTTTATACGGAGTACATGCCAACTGTATTTTACTACTCCTCTTTCATAAAATGCCATTGATTTGTTTACATTTCTTTATACTGGCGTTTATCGATGTGAGGATAGAGGTAGAAAAAAACTAATATAATAATAATATAAGTACAAAGGTTGCTTAAAATTATAAAATATAATTGGTTAAGGGTGTAGGTCACCTCTCACACGTGGCCAATTTATGGAAAGTGTAAACAAATGATCCGTAACCCCCTAAATAGAAAGTGTAAACAAATGACAACAAATGACTGGGACGGAGGGAGTAGTATTATCTTTTATATTTAAATGTTTACTACGGAGTATGTATTAACGGTAAAAAAAAAAATAAAAAATAAAAAAATCATTGAGTTGTTTTTACAGCGAAAAATAAAAGGGAAATTTAACAGAAATAATCCAAACTATAACTTTTCTTCTCTCAAAAATCCAAACTATTATTAATCCCGCAATAATCCAAACTATTATACTTATTTTCCCCCAATAATCCAAACTATTATACTTATCTTCTCAAAATAATCCCGCAATGATCATTTTGAGAAGGTAAATACTAGAATTAGGATTATCTGAATGCGATAGTTTGGATTATTGGGAGAAGAAGAGGTATAGTTTGGATTATTCCTGTTAAATTTCCCAAAATAAAATACTACTCCGTATGATCTACTTTATACTCATCTCATTATTCATTATATGACGTTTTCGGTTTACGGGTGAACTTTTGACTTTAATTTTTATGGAAATATATTGACTCAAAAAATATAAATATTATACCTTTGTGAGTAATATAAATCAAAAAAAAAAAAAAGTTAGATATATCGAAGAGTGGAGTGTGTGTCTCAAAATGTGAGAATGTCATGTATTGAGATCGAAAGCATTAACCTTTTAATATGATACCATGTGGCCTTATCAACAATATCACAAGATACTTAGCTTATTGAGTTATTGATCAACAATTCAACATCAAATATAAGAATGCAACGGTTTCACAAAATACTTTATTGATCAACAATTCAACATGATATCTCACAAGACAAATTATAGTTGTTCGTTTACATTTCAAGTGTGTTAAGGTTATACGTCGTACTCAGCAATATCGGAGTATAATACTTTTATAACTTGTTTATATTGTTATCCATTAAACGAGATCGGTGTATGCAAAAGTTAGGTTTCAAAAAGGACAGCGTATTAAATATTATATCGGAGCATATAATAACAGTTCTATTTAAAAATTAAATATAAATTGGTAGTAATATTTTTTCCTAGTAGATAAAGATATTATAAATAAAACATAGAGTCCTTGTTTTATTGGACAGAGTTGCATACACTTAATTTATATGGAGAGGAAACATATGGAGTGGAGTAACTTACGATGACATTGGTTTCCACCGTATTAAAGTAGTTATCTACTCCGTACTAGATAGTTAGTTTATTAACACCAACCATAATCCCACATTCAACATCAAATATATGATGTGTTGTTTTTAGTTGTATGGCCTATGTTTTTTTGTCGCACGCATATGAGATTCATCACAAATAATACTTCATCCGTTTATGTCATTTGATTAACTTTTGTATTTAAAGAATCAACGTAAATGAATATTTCCATCTGCCGATCGTTTGTTTACAACCTGCCAAAGCCGTACCATTAAAAAGGTTAAGCGTAACAATTATTTGAAATGGAGGGAGTATAATTTTTTTTTTTCTTGTACTATAGAAAACTAAAATTTTATTAGATTTTGTTCAAAATAATTCAGCCAAAATCAATATTTTTTCGATTCGTGATCATTTTAGATCAATATACATATACACCCTCCATTTCACTCATTTAGCCAATATTTTTTTCGGCAATTTCACCCATTTAGCCTCATTACTATCTATGACAACTTTATACAATTAAAATAATATTTTTACCCATACTAATATATGTATTTTACCAAAATACCTTACACTTTATCTTTTAAATTGAACCTCATTTAACCATACTTCCAATAATGCCCTTAACTTTTTTAATCTCCGTAAAATTTGTGCAAAACATTATGGGGATATTTCAATAAAATAGAGGGAGTATATGACAATATAAAGAAAATCACCATTTTATTATCTTTATCAAGATATAAAAGTAAACAAATGACGACTAAAACCTAATTAATATGGAGTAAAAGGTACTCCATATATATTAGAACACAAATTATCATACTCTGTATAAAATTATAACTTAAAGCTTAATTTATGATTCACTTTTATATTAATAACTTCTAAACCTATCTTATAATATGAAATTAACATTCATTTAAAAGTTATCCAAAAATAAAATAAATGAATATTCTAATTAAATAGTTTGTTCTAATAATTAGGGAAGAGTGACATTTGGTGGTGGTACGTAATACACTTGCCTAATTGCCACTACGTAATATGTATATACACAATGGATAAGGCATGTCAAGGATATCACTAACTCATAATCTATGCTTTACTATAAATATGTTATGTTATGTTCAAGAATATGACTCACTTTTTGTATGGATGTAAAATGTCCCTAACTATTCCCTTACACTTGTCTTAATTGTGGTGATATATATATTTCTATAAATTAACACTTTTTTTAATATTTATGTCTATTATCACTTAATTTTAACTGCGCATTTTAGACAGGAATATAAATATTATAATATTCTCATACAGAGTAATAGTTATGAAATATCTTGTATTTACTAGGACACGCTAACTAAAAGATTAATTATTAGGCTTTCACTACAGTAAATGTTTTATATAGTGTTTCGTATAAAAGACATTTATAATTTAGAATTGTTCAGATAAAAATATGTTATCTCATTTTACACGGGTAAATAATAAGAAATAAAAGTTGTAATTATGTCCGTACACAAGAAGAAACAAGATCCCTCACTTGATAAGTACTCCGTACAATTATTGGATAAGAGTCCTAATTATTTTGATGTACCCTTAATTTAATTACATTGAAGTAATTATCTTCTAATTGAGTGCGTCATAGGAGCACTTCTTAAAATAGTAACGAATGTACGTAGTCTTTGGAAGAACTTTACTTATCTATATGAAGAAACTTTTTAAGAGATCAATTAATTAGGTTAATACCATCAACCTAAATTTTCCTTTTTGACTTTATTCGAATATATCTCTTTGAATAATGAGGTCAACATGTTTTAAGCCCTTTTAATTATCAAATTTTATATGCATGCATGATAAGTATTAACTTAAAAAATACTCCGATCTACTTAAGAACAGTTTATTTATTATCATATACAGTATTACGATATATGTTCATCTTTAGTCTAATTTTTACTCTAAATTTACGTACGGTATTTAATAAAAAAAAAAAACATTTCAATTTCTAGTGAAAGTATCGGAAAACATGATAAAACAAGGTTAATATGGATCTTATCGACGAGCTGTTAAGGTTCGCAATCGCCCCTCCCCTACCCAATTAAGTTAGAATTTGTAAAAATTTATCAAAATTGTTTTACACTAAAACTGATTCGCCCCTCTACAAGCATGAAATTATGGGTGGAGTACTACTTTCTATTATGAGCGCACACTATTTTTAAATTTACATTCAAACTTAAACTGTATAACATAAAAAATACTCGGTATATAGTCACAGTATTCTCATATATGGAGTAAAACAATCTCATATAAAACAACCAAAAATTGATCAACACTATCAATCATTAAACAATACATTGCTTAAAATCTTTGGATTACATTGCTTAAAATCTTTAGTTTAAGACACACTTATTTTCTTAAAATGAGTGATATACATTATTGGCACATGTCACACACTCTTTTAGTCTCTTGTGAGTATGTAGGAAGCATTATTAATAGACAAGAAATTTAATTTACTCACGCCAAGTCACTATATAATGAGCCAAAATGATCGTTCCAACCAAAAAAAAAAGATAGATATGTATGAACTTTTCGTTTTTATGGTTGGAAATTTAATTTAGATTAAATAATAATATAAAAATAAAATAAAATTTAAGTATAATGGAACGTAAAATACGGTTCTCCACATAAAATGTAGACTTTATGCCACACTTTTCCCAAAGTACGTGTTATATCCTCAACCAAACATGGTTGATATAATACGACATGCAAATTTAATTTGGTATGGAGCAATAAAATACAAATTGAACATAATAATTACAAAATACATAAAATATGAATAAAAAAAAATAAAAGTTTTATAGTGAATTTTGTATATGTTGTTTAGATTTTTAAATTTTAATGTCTTTTATATGCATATATATGTCCAACTTTTCCATGTACGAAGAGTCACATCAAAAATATATCGATCTCATGAAGGAATTGGATCATGTTCTAATGTTTCAAAATTGAATTATTTTTAGCAAAATTAATTTGCTTGTAAAATATCATACACAGTTTCTGTAGGTTGAGCGCCCTTTTGAATAAAATCGAGAATAGCAGGAACATAACATTTAAATAAGTTTGATTTTTTATTGGATCATAAAAACCCACCTTCTGCATATAAATTACATACCGATCATATTTTTATTGGGTAAATTTATTAAAGCTGATGTTTGTAGTTAATTTCTAAAACTAGCGTCAAGCTAGTTCTTAGCTTTTTATACGGCTAAGACAATTAGTCTTCGGAAGAATACTATGGAGTAAATTTTTTTGATCAAAGATAATAATAAATCAGACAAGGATTTTATGATTTACTCCCTCCGTTTCATTGAATTGTTTACAGTTTGACTTTTTTGTGAGGGGAAAAAAGTCAAACTATAAACAAATGACTGAGACAGAGGGAGTAGTAATTTAATGAAGAATTATAATTGTTGACAGAGAAAGGCTAATTTATAAAAATAAAACACATGAAATTGATATATATATTCCTAGAAGAATTTTTAGATCTTCAGTGCAATCTAATCATATGAGCGCAATTTTTTTTTGAAGGTCCAATTGTCTAATAAAATAAAAATACTTTTTCCGATGTGATCGAGTTTACTAAAATTCGTACTCGCAAGAGTCTTATTTAAGTTATAAACCATAAATTTCTAAATTATTTTGTGTACATGTATGAAATTACATACGGAGTATTCTCTTTGCTTTGTCTTTATTCTATTTATATTTTTGTATATATACTTGCATAAAAATTTATAAACGACTCTTAATTGATATGAAGACAATTAGGGGCGGAACCAGGAATTACATATACCTAGCTAGGGCTGAACTATTGCTACGCTCGTCACAGATGCTAGAAACTGTCGGTCTATTAATAGAAAACATCATACTTTTTTCATGAAATAATTCGTACATATAGTTAATTGAGTAATTTTCAGTAAGACTAAATTTACACTAAATTAATCTGCATGCAAAGAGACAAATCAGAAGTTAAAAGGGTACAAAAACTTGAAACAAACATACTAAAGTCACTTTTAGGGGTACTAAAAAAAAAATTAGTTACAATTAATAATAATTATTACTAAAATGGTACAAAAACTATATAATCCAGTACAAACGAGGCTGACTTACAATAACTTATTGTAAGGCTTGCCTTACAGTAGAATTTGTGTAGTTAATTGTCTACTTTTGATGACTGAAATAATTACTTATGAAATATTATTTTGAGAAAAGGTTTAGTACTCCATATATGATAAAACATTTTTAGAATACAAAATTTTTGTTAAGCGACTATATTAACGCAAATACTTCTCGTATTTGTGAAAATTAAAAATATAAAAAAAAATACTCTGTAAGATGGAAAAATGAATTGGTCTGGCGGCACTGGCGCCGTTGTAAATTTATTCAAAAGACAAGTAAATAGAGGTACAATTTTACCCATCAATATGAGAAAAAAATCAAATCCTGCAGTCTCACAGGCTTGAACACACGACATTCAAAATCTTAAGTGAGTGTTCCACCAACTCCACTACCTAGAGTTTTGTGAAATTGTGCGCATCAAAATGTATTTATTCTTGAATGTTACCTGGGCTATAGCCCATACCGCCACCATACTAGTTCCGCCCCTGAAGACAATACATTGAAATTGATAAGTATTCGCTCTTATTCACTAAAGAATTAACGTTTTATTGCAAAAATATATCGTATATATATATATTCAATAAATGTTACGAGTAATGATTTTGCAGTAAATTGAAGAAAATGACACTTTAATTATAAGTTTATACTTACAATTCGATTGAAATTAAAGTAATTATAATTATAATTATAATTATAGAAGTATATATGGGCAATAAATATGTGGAATAAAATCATGAAATACATGCAAAGTGCAAAGCTTACAAGTAATTACAACCTCCACTTTTTTATGATTCACCCTTACACGTTCTATGTAAGTCTACCATGCAAATTTTGAGATTATGTTCTGTCAACAAGTTGTACAAATAAACGTTAACATGAT
Source organism: Dianthus caryophyllus (assembly GCA_023091065.1). Classification (NCBI taxonomy): domain Eukaryota; kingdom Viridiplantae; phylum Streptophyta; class Magnoliopsida; order Caryophyllales; family Caryophyllaceae; genus Dianthus; species Dianthus caryophyllus. The sequence continues at coordinate 29,253,090 of CM041529.1, forward strand.
TCATTTATCTTATACTTTTAATTTCGGATAAAAAATAGATTCGATTCCTTTAAATGATCACTTACAGTTGTATCTAGCTTTGTAGGGGACCCTTTAATTTATAGGACTTTTAATTTCATTGAAAGTCAATGTTAGTTTATGCAACAATTTTTATTTATCACATATCCGTCTGAGTCTTAAAACGGGTCAATTAGTAAAAATATATATGTTACAGGTAAAATATTTAGGGTAAAAAAATACGGAGTAATGAATGTTTATGTGCAATTAAGTGGTATATTAATGATAAGATATATAAAAGATAATGATTTAATAAAAGGATGATTTATTATGAATAATTGGTGTGTTCAATTACATGAGATATGTGAACTATTTATAATAATAGCTCACATGATTAGAAAAACTTAGATCTACCTAATTCTAACTTATTCTCTAAAATAATACTATATCATAACATATATGGTATATTCTAATAATATACCATATTATTTATTTTCCCTAATAATTAATACTCCAAAATACTATATACTTGATCCATTTTAAATTTAAGATAGATATATTCAATTCGTCTTAAACGAGAATACGTAAAGTTTATGATTGTAGAGGTAGACCTATTCTAGTTATAGTTGATTGATCATTATAGGAGACCCTTTTATGATTTGAAAGTCCCAAGAGATGTGGCCAATTGTTATTATCAAGATTAGGTCAACTTGATACATGGAGTACTACTTGTATGTTGTAATTGTCCTATGAATGGTTTATATGACATTTAATAAATTAATATCTATCTTTAGTTGAGATTAAGTGGATATGTTTAACTCCTAATAATAGATACTACCTTTTTTTAGCTTTTATGATGTCCATAATATTTTCTTAGATTTAATTTGTAACTAACAAGTGTATAATATTATGTGAAAAAACTTGTTTTGAAATGAAATGATGTTTTGTTTTAATACAGAGATGATACTTTGGATGTAAATTATCATATGATTGATACATTGTGATAATAATACTTAAAATTGACCAAAAAGAATAGAACTAAAGTATCTTGTAAAACGGTAGGATGAACTTGCCAGAGTAGCTAGATCCCTTAATTTTTATTTTTATTATACTCCGTGTAATTTATAATTATATGATTTCATTTTGATGAAGATAGTATTTTCAATCATATGTAATACACAGTATAACCAATTATGTACAAATTTACGTACAAATTAAATTAAGGTACGAGGTTAGAAATATAACACTCACAAAATTGTACTCTGTAATTTGTATAGTATGGAGTAATACGATCTTATCATCTTCTAATTAATAGCTTTATCGATGAGTATTGTTTTCTCCATTTTTTTAAAAAAAAATCTATAGCCATGCGAAATTAATTTCATCAATTTCTCATTTTTGTTAAGACGTGCATTTTTTTTCTCAAAATATATATTTTTGTATGTGCATGAATTATTGACGAGTGTCTGCTTCGCATACGATAAAAAAATAAAAATAAATTTATACTTAAATTCTTTTGTCTATTACATATTCATGGTTATCATAGTTTATATTATACGGAGTACTTATTATTCTAACTCTATTTCATATTCTAGCTAGGTCCCTTTATATATACTCTTATTTTGTGAAAAATCAAATAAAAAACAATAATATTGATAAATTGAGTAAGATTTGGTCTCTCAATCGAATAATATCATAGCCTTCATGAATCATGAGTGTTGTTTGGTGGCTTGACACTTGTATACATGCTCTTACCACAAAATATAAATACAAAATACTCTGTATATAAATTATGTTATCATGATTTATGAATAACGTACTATATAAAAAACAAAGGAACAAGTCAATTAAATAGCCAAATTAAATCATATACAATCAATAGTACAACAAATTATGCATTGAATTTGTCCTCAAATTTGTGATCAATTAGTTAATAATGCATTAAATTTAGACAACTTGGTTAATTTTGTTGTTCTTTTTTAATTGACTTGAGTCAAAATGTTAGGTCAATTAAAATAACAAATTAAATAATCGTATATACTAATTAAATTAAATTAAATTAGAAGAATCAACACCAAACCCTCAAATACAAATTAAACAAGTTGGTGAACAAGCATGCATGGCTGCTTCCCTTTACACACCTAATTGTGGAGTTGTTCTTCTAATTAGATTAGTTCAAGTCAACGTTGACTTTATTATTTTATTACTTTATCTTGACTTTTGGAAGTTAGGTCAATTAAAATATTATTTTCAAAAAGCATCTTCATATGTATATATGGATATGTTCTTTTTGTATAATAAGTCGTACTTATCCTTCTTAATAAATTATTATTTCCTTCTCATTTCATTTTTACACTTTATTATTATATGCGATATTTTAAGTGTTCTTTATAATGTAGTCATGTGATATCTTATTTGATTTCTCTTTACAAGTAGAATAAAAAATTTATTTTTTATATTATATTGTCTTATTATATACTCCGTAATTAGAGATATTACTCGCTGAAAATTAATTGTTACACATGTGCAAGAGGCCGGCCTTGTAACCTTTATTTTGTGTAGATGAGATGGAGTGTAATATTTCTTAATATTACAAAATATTACAAAAATGTTACTCATAGTCATTCACAGTTAATGTTATACGGTATACTCCGTATAACATTTGTTAATAATATATATTCTGTATCGGCTTGCAAGTGACACGTACTCTAGCATAAATAAATGTATAATATATATTAGAACTTTCAGATGACGGTAAATTTCACGATTATTATTGATGCAGTCCTAGTTTTCATTTTAAAATTGCTAACCTAAAGTGAAATTCTCAATTAAAAAATTATCCATCTAGACTCAAGAAGTTAAATAAACAAATATTGAAAATTGAGTGTGTTGACCGTGAAATAATAAGTGTTAGTCAAATGAGCACGAGTTCACACACTATGTTTAACAATTAACATCATTTGAATAATGAGAACACGTTATTAACAGAGCTAAACACGCGCATTTGATTTTAATCTCTATTATATGATTCATGTATAAATTTTTTATACCTCGTCTTTCTATATGTTCAACATAAAACTATTTTATAATACTTTATTTAATTTCGTGCGTTTATACACTTTTAATTTTATACGCTTATACTGACACAGCATATAACTATATCCTACGTGTGTTTCATTATATTTTTATTGTACCATATAATCGTTGATAGTAAGAGCTACTCAGCTACTGTACTACATATTTAGTACTCTGTAATAATTTACTATGTTACATTTAATTAATAAAATAATCTCACACACATTAATTTGTTATAAGTTCGTTTTTATACAACAAATTATACATATACTCTATTAGTTGACCATTACTATGTGTTGGTCAAAATGATACCCCTACACGTTACCTAATTTTAAGTGACTTTAAAAGTAGAACTATGAGCTTACATATCATATGCGGAGTATATATGTTGATAACGTATTTGCTAGGAAATGTGAATTCAAGCACACGTTTAATGTGGACACTCGTACGAAAATCAATTGAAATGCTTGTGTCGGCATCTATCAACTACGGAGTACAATTCTTTTTTTTCTTTATTTGTTTAACCGCCGCAATTTATCTGGTTGACTTTGATTATACTGTATACTGACACCGAGTTTTAATACAATAATCTTACGTATATATAACGTAGTTTTCTCAAAACAACGTGACATGATCATATTGTCATCAAATAGTGTCAATTTATTCAACTTTTCAATTATACATATCAGATTTTTCTAAACATACCTTATATATAAAGTTTAATAATATTACTTTCCCTGTCACGACAACCGTCACCCTCGTGTTTTACTCAAAATCAAAGAAATATTAATGCTATATCCATCCATTTGATATTTATCATTTGTATTCTATACACGTGTAAAAAGGAGAAGCTAAGCAAAGAAAACGTTTTAAAAAAACAAGGCAAATATTAGACGACATAAAATTCCAAAATTATAGTCAAAACTCAAAAGGGAATTGAATATCATATGCCATATTTAAGCACACTATTGGCTTACGAAATTACTTCGTAATAACTTTTAAAAATGTGAGACACATTTAAGAATATAATTGGTACAAGTGTAAAAATATTTATAAATATTTATGTATACACCAATTTTAATAAATAAATGTAGGTATGTAGTTTAAAGGGTTGGCAAACGATACGTGTTTGTTCATCTCGAATGATCTCATGTGTGTTTTTATGATGAGTTTATTCAAGTGAATTGAAGTGATTCTAATCATTACTCAACATCTTACACTTTGACATGTGTTATATGTTATTTTTGTAGTTTTAGTGATTGTAGAAGTGTAGTACAATTGAAGCTTATCTTACTCATCAACAACATGTATTTTTGTGAACTTTTTAAGAGTTGTAATCTTTCTTCCTTTTTGTCAAGCAAACCAAAAGTAGTTGAAAATATAGTTGAAAGTTGAAAAACTAGCTGAAAGTTGAAAAGTTAGCTGAAACTGAAAAGCTGGCTGAATAAGTAGCTGAAAATAACAGATAATATAAGGTAGCTGAAATTAATTATTTAATTATATTGTTTGGTAAAACAAGCTGAACTAATAATTGAAATAAATTAATTGACATAAAAGGACATGATTTTTATTTCATGGATAAAGTTATAAGGGTATAATAGTAAACAAACTTGTAACCAACTAACTTATTTTTTTAATAAACTACCTGAAATAGCTTTTTATTTCAGCAAGTTGAAAATTTTTACAGTCAACCTTACCAAACATTTCTAGATGAAAGCAGGTAGCTGAAATTTTGGTCAGCCCAGCTAGCTGGTCAAATATGTTGGTTGAAATGTGTTACCAAAGAGAGCATTAGTATCATACTTGTAAATTGCCGCAACTTAATTGAATTTCATTGGACGACCGGGTTAAACCGGTGAATCTAGGCTTAAATGTGGCCTTCACTTGGACGGGGTTAAGACGGTCCCTGAAATTAAAGGTCCTAACAAACGGGTAAATGTATGGCTCAAAATGCAAGTTAGGCATGTCTTATCCCCTTGATCGTCAACCCAGTCCGCCCAATAGGCTGCAATTTGGCGGGCTGGTCTTGACCTGCAAAAGGTTCAACTCGTTGAAGTAACGAGCCGTGCTAGGGTCATGATTTTTGAGACTTGGACTACCAGAGTTCTTTTCAAGTAATTTATTAATAATAGGCCGCACTTGGGTCTTGATTTGGCAAGCCCGACCCACCCACCACTCCAATGGGCCAGTTCGGGGTCGAGTAAAACAAGGCCCGACTTGTTATAATATTTAGAACCATTTCAACCACTATGATTACATTTTACTCCATAACATTTTTGAGCTTAGGTTTATAATTGTAATCCTAAAGATGATTAGATTCACATATTGTTACAATCTTATTCTAGAGAAAATTGAACTTGAACTACTCATACTCAGAATTGTCCCTGTAAATATCTTATGCATTTGGTCGTATCAAGGCAGTTCGGAATTTGAGTTACTCTGCTTTGTAGTAAGCGCGCGTATTGGCGCAAGCGTGGATGGTACTGAGAGAAGTCGACGAGTTTCTTTTCTTTTCTTATAAAGATACGAGGGAAATCTTTACAAATGTATGTGGAAAAATATAAACGAGAGGTACACTAAACTTCGAGTAATACTCGAATTAATTGCAGTATATCTACTGAGATTATGTCAGTTTAGAAGTATCACTAAACTTTGAGAACTATATTTACAAAGAATCATCAGCCTATCTAAGTTCTAAACTACTCATTATCAACATATTTACAAAGTCACTATATTCAGTCAGAAACCCTAGCAATTGTCGTCGACAACTGTCAATTGTCTCAGCTACTACATATACTGCTGTAATGGGATAATCATAACACTGATATCGTCGAGAGAACCTCTTGAAACAGCCGTGTCCACGAGTTTCTTACAAGCAGCAAGCGAAGGTGGCAGCGACTTCGTATTGCTGATGCACAGAGTGCGCACGATATTCACGGCTTCCTGGTTGGTTACCTTGTCCCATAGACCGTCTGATGCTAGGATTAGGAACTCGTCGATGGGACTGATCTTGACCGATTTTGTCTCGGGTTCCCCGATTACCCATTGTTTAAGCTGTTTGTCTCCGATACCTCTTGACACGGCAAGGGTCCCTTGGATTCTCCACACGCCATTGTAACAATCGATGTATCCACCCTAAAAAAAAGAAAGCAGCAAATTTAGAATCGCGGGAAATACAAGAAAATAGAGTCGAAAATTATGACACTTTCAAAATGAAAAATACGATAAACGAGGATGGAATAGCTACCTTAGACTCAATTCTGCTTTTCTCGTCTTGCCTAGAAGGACGGTGATCAGTCGTGAGCGCCTCGGCCACACCACTCTGGCTAATGACAGCACGACAATCGCCTGCATTTGACACGACAAGTTGTCCCTCGGTGATCAAGGCTGTGACGCAACAAGAACCGCCTTGAAGCTCGCCTTCTAAAAAATCAGCATCTGTTTTCAAGTAGGCTTGTTTAATTGCCGCCTCAGTATTATCTTCGTCGTCTATCCTTCCAACTTCTGAAATGATGTTTTTGTTGAGATTTTTCGCTGCGTATTCTGAGGCTTTTACTCCTCCATGTCCATCAAACACACCAAATATAGCCTGCACAAAATACACCACAAAATATATTAGACATCACTTGTGAGCTGAAATCGTTGTTACTTCGACACTTCACTTTGATGAAGCTTAAGCTGATGGTTGATGACCCAAGATCGATTAATATACTCTAACACGCCCCCTCACGCTAATGCCCTTTGGGCTTGAAGCGTGGACGTAACTACAAGCCCGCCTACTGGGTGCGATAAATACCACTTTGAAGATAAGGGGTGGTGAGATTCGAACCCGTGACCTCTAGTCACACTGATGGTTGAACTAAACTGATGGTTGAAGGCTCAAGATCGATTATATACTCCAACAATTTATAAGCTAAAGACACAAACTTTAGCACAAATGTTAGCACACCCTAAAAACCCAAATCAATTTCACATCAACCAAAAAAAACACAAATTAATCATCAAAATTCCACTCAATTGCATACATTTCTATAATTTTATCTAATTCTCATACAAATTACCAAAAAATTCAAAAAATATTTACCATTTTAGAATCACCAAGAACATCAACTTCAACTGAAAAACGATCTTCCAAAAAAGCTCTCCTACCCTTCTTACAATAAACAGAGTAAATTCCATTTTTACCCTCCTCAACCACATCAACCTCTCCCACATTCCTCGACGTCATTGCGCCAAACCCTAGGGCCATTTTCGGAATTTCAAGCTTACTCGGCCTCTTCCTCTTCCCCACCACCGCCGTCGACGGCGGCGCCACCTCTGCGGCGGCGATAATCCTCCGAAATTGATCGACTGAAAACGAATTGCAGAAATCTGATGGTGAATTTTGATTACAGTAAATGTGATTATGCGAATTTGATACAGTTACAGACATTTTATTATGAATTTTGATGGATTTTTTTTTGGGTTGAAAAGTTAATGATTTGAGTGAATTTTTGAATGGTGTGGTATTTAAAGGGAGGGGAAAAGTGGGTCAAAGTACGGTCAAAGTAGAAACTTGGGGCGTGTTGATGATGCGTTGATTTGGTTTTGATTATTTTGGATTTGAAGAAGAAAGTTTGATTTGGTTTTAGTTTTAGTTTGACCAAACTAGTATAACGGCCCCTAGAAACTTTGTATAATTTGTATACTTTCCATTCTTATCTTGTTTTTTATTTCTTAATTCAAAATTATAACTCGATTACGAATGAGACGGACTTACAATTCAGGGGCGGACCCAGAAAATATTTTTTGGCGTAGCACTTCGCATCTAAATAAATTATGTACAAACGATAATATGAACACGAAGCCAAATAAAGAGTCATCTCTAAGTTGTATTACTCTAAATTTTAATTTGTCATCTCTAACTTGTGATCGCGATAAGAAAAAAAATTCACTTTAATATTCGTACTAATATTGTGATGTTATAATAATTCTGTTCGATATATAGTTGGTATCTCTCAAAACTATATCACACAAAGTTGGTGTAAAAATCATAAATAAAAACTAAAATAGAAGGAATTCAAAAAATATAAAGCTTATAATGTACTCCGTAGTCATTTCACTCTCTATTTTTTGTAAGGAAATAATATATACGGAGTAGTTATTTGTATACAAAAGACCCGATAACAATTAAGAATGATTATATTAGCATTTGCATAATTACGTCAATAAAAAAAGGTCATTTGGATTTGAACCCCAGACCAAGAGAAGATATAATGCACTTACACACTCCTCCAAACCACTAAGCTAAATAAAGTTGCATGTTCATCAACTATCTGATTTAGTATATTAAAGAATTTTCAATTTTTTTTGGTGTTGCACTGGCAACACCAATCATGAACGTGGGTCCGCCCCTGTGACCTGACTCACACAAGAATTTGTGAACCACTATATAGCGGAGTACATTTGCTTGTCTTTTAATTTTTAAATTCAACATTATTCTTTTCTTCGAATAATAAAATAATTTGATCCAAACATGTCATTGATTTTGAAGGGTGTCAATTTCACTTTAATGATTTTAATTTATTTCTGAATGATATTTTAATAATGTTTTAGTTTTGTATAAAGAAAATTATGGATCTACGTCGTCCGATTTCAAATAAAAAGGAAAACAAATGATTAAATCAGATACGATAATAGGATACCTATTTATATGTATTTGGTAACTTGATGTTAAAATTTTGATGATTACTTTTAGCCAAGCAATGTAAGGCTTGTTCTAGATTACTTTTGTGCTTAATAAATAGTCAAATGGACCTTCTCAAGCATTTAAGTTTGTACTTTATGTACTTTGTTGCCTTTCATTGACCAAAACCAAATGTAGAAGCCAAAGGTTACAAGCTGTAGTAGAATAGTGTTGATTAGTTAATAAGTCAACAACCCTAACATACACTAATCAAATCAAGTGTAGTTGAACACTTTTTGAGAAGGCAAGTATTGCAAAACCTCCTAATTAAATATTGATGAGAAAACCATACGTGGTATTTTAATTTAATCTTTAGATTATTGAATTTAAGTAGGAGTTACAAACTTGCAAATTAAGTTCTAAATAACTTGAAATTACTTATCTAAAATAGTCTTCTAACAAAATTATACTTAGGGTTTATTGCCAAACACCACCTTTAAAAAACTAATTTTGTCAAACACCACCTTTAAAAAAAAAGTTTGTCAATTACCACCTTTAAAAAAAAAAATATTTTGTCGATTATGACCTTTTTGGGCAGGTTGGTAAATTGAAGCGTTGACTTATCGGAAATCGTGTTTTCTCTTCACTTTTTCCTTCTTAGTACTCTCAAATTCGAATTTCATCACTCAAATTCAATAACACACGCCCTCAAACCAAAAGTTCTACCCTAAAAATTTAGAAATTCATCCCAAAATTATGTGCTCCGGTGACAAAAAATCGGAATTTAGTTGACTTAGGTCAAACTCAGGCTAAAAGGTGGTGTTTAACAAAACAATTTTTTTTAAAGGTGGTAATTGACAAAACTTTTTTTTAAAGGTGGTGTTTGACAAAATAAATTTTTTAAAGGTGGTGTTTGGCAATAAACCCTTATACTTAATATAGAGGTGTAATAAAATGCGGGTTTGGGCTGGACATGGCCTGATGGGCTGGGTTTAACATGATTTTTCGGCACACGAGCAAGCGAATTAGCGGGTTTCAGATGGGTATGTGAACCTACCTGACCGTTGTATATTCCTGAAAATGTGTTGTTTGTATCCGCTTAACGGGCGGGTAGTTCCATAATCAACTCTACTGAATACCTATACAAAATCAACCTAAGCAATGACTAATTAAATAAGCTATTGACATCGTCATCATATAGAATCCACCAAAACTTTTCTAATGCTAAAGAGTAATGTAATTACCAAGTACATTACGGTACAATACTGGGTATTATATGTGGTGTTTCTTCAAAACAACCTATCAATTACCCGAAGCCTCTCCTCTCCAAAATTAAGTGACTTACTGCCCTCACAAAAAGTCAAACTGTGTAAACAAATCACTGAAACAAAATGAGTAATGTGTATCATGCATGTAGTAAAACATCACGTGTCACTAATTTTTTGAATCCAACATCTCCAATAACAAGCTTTACGAGTCCACTTTCCTCTCACAAAAAATGTTCACGAGCCCACTTTCCTCTCAAAAAAATGAACTGTTTCCCGTTGAGTCTAATTGAAAAGAATAAAGAGAATATTACTTTCCCATATTACTTTGATCCACCAAAAAAGAAAAATGGTTTGGTAAAAAACCAAAAAAATAACTCATTTGTCAACAATTTAAAAACTAACATGCGATTTTATTGCTACTCTCTCTGTCTCAGTCATTTGTTTACAGTTTGACTTTTTTCCCCTCACAAAAAAGTCAAACTGTAAACAATTCAGAGGGAGTACATGTACATATTACATGTCATTGCTACCGTCATTTTATGTGTAATGCATAAACAACTTGGTACGATTTTAAAACACTCGTTGCAAGCCCACCAAAAGAGATCAACCCGATAGAGTTGATTATCCTCAACTTATTTTTGAGTGTCTTATCAATTATCACACATTAACAAAAAAAAAAATATGTTAGAAAAATCCAAAAAATCAAATTAATTTATCTTGAAAACAAGCTAAAATTTAGAAATTCTATTGATTGAAATGATGTGAATTTCAAAAAACCAAAAAACCAAAAAAAAAAAAATGAAAATTCAAACAATGAGAACCAAACTTTTTACGAGACCGATTCTTTGTCCCATTTTCGTGTCCCATTTTACATATGATAATAAATCTCATTGATTGACAAAGATTAATGAAAAAATAATTACGTAAACTAGGGATTTATTACTATATGAAGCAATGAGACACCAAGTGGGACATAAAACGGGACAGAGATCCGACTTTTACTCCCATTTAGTAACTCATAGTGAATCCTTTGTAGTTTCTTCCACTTTATAACCCATTTGATGTTCCATTACTTCATATAATAAGAAAATTTTAATTTTTTTAACGTAATTATTTATTCATTCATTAATCTTTTATAATTAATGATATTTATTACCATATAGAGTAAAAATATTACGAGACTGCTCAATATTGTATAGGATCAACGTTTAAATCTTTTATACGGGAGTAATACGAAGTACATAAGATATCGGACATGTTTAGTTGTAAAAATATATGTCAAAAAAAAAAAGTAAAAATTATAGTACTCCGTATAGGCAAACAAAATACAACTGTATATATTAACCCGCAAGGATGTGGTCTACTGGTTAAAACATGGGTGAAATTTCCATGGGTCTCAAGTTCGATTCCCTCCAAGAGCAATCTTGTGGGGAGTTTAGAACCTGAGGCTATGCCTAATAGATCACGAGCCTGTCGCCCTGGTAAAAAGGTGATAGCGGCTGCGGGTTTCTCACGTTAACAAAAAAAAAAACAACTGTATGTATAAGAAAAAAGAGCTCAGTCCCTTAGATGTTCATAAATGAATTGCGATCATATTCGCATATCATTACAGGTCTGTAATTTACTCATCCTAGCTCTTATTTTCTTCAACAAAATTAAATTTACGTAATAAATTTAGCTGCTCAAGCGTACCCAAATCATCGATTAAATTTCAAATGAACGAGATTATAACACGAGAACAACACGTATTCATATTGCTTCAAGGGAACGAGTCAAATGGGAATTAAAATCCGCATAAACCAGTAAATGAAGCCTCTTTTATATACTTATATTGATCGATACTCAAAAACTTAAAATACAATCAAAGAAAAGTCGATAAACATGAAGAATTTTTGAATGAAACACAAAAATTTAAAATTCTAAATTGAGAAAATACAGAGATTAAAAGGGGTGAATTAATAATGAGATAAACCCTAATAAAAAAAAGCTGAATTTATAAGGAGGGAATTTTGTTGTTAATTTGTGATTAAGGGTTTAGTATTAGTGAGTGATTTTACGGCGCATTGATTATGGGCTTCTTCTTATGTTTAGGAATTGATTTAAGTTGGGCTGTGAACAGTGAATAGTTTGGGCTAATCGTAATTGTGATCCAATCAACTAGACTTTGAAAAAGGGTCACTCGAATCGAATAGTTAGATCACTTTTTCTTTTAGGGCAATTTAATTTCAACTTAATGATTAGGTCGATTTGATATTATCAAAGACAAATTCTGTGCAAGAAGATCAAGTTCAGCTCTTGTAAGTTCATCTCCAACTCCTATAAGTTTGGATTTATTTTTTGGGAATTTGTTTGAATTCGAGATTAATTGGGTATTTGGGTCGAGTCGAGTTAATTTACATCTAGATATTACGTATTAAATGTGTTTCTAATGAATTGTTTTTGGATAATATTTGATTATGGGTTGCTGTGTACGTCTGTGTATGGATGGATCGATTAGAGCGGGTTGAGCTTCTACAGGAGTTGGGTCAAGGTACGAGATAGGTTAGACTCAATCCATTTGAATTGTAATTTATAAGGTATTGTTTAATTTTAAATTTACGTCTGCGAAAAAAGAAAACCCTAATTTCATAAATATGAATATGACATCATGCAACTTGCAATAGTTAGGGATAATAGGGTTGTAAGATTTAAATTCAAATTAATGAGGCATCATGTTACTTGAACCTACTTAAAATTGCCACCATTAAGTAATACGATCGTAGACATTACATGAAAAAGGAAAAATTAAAGATGTCCTAAAAGATCCCAAATTACTAATTTTCATTAAAAATAAACAAATTTAGACTAACTTCAGTAAGATAAAACTTTATCTCTCATTTAATCATTTCTAAAATTAGAAGATTTATTCGATCTTACGTGTTAGATTTCCAAATTATTGAACGTAATTGTTAGAGTTAGAGTTTAAAATTAAAATTGATTACAAATAACTAGTCGTAGACTTAATAAACTCAACCAACAATTAAAATCAATGATTGATATCTAGGGATCAATTTTATATACAGTATATACTCACCATAATTACTATTTCCTCCATTCCAATAGGTTCTATACGTTTCACTTTTTGGACACTATCATAAGTGTGTAGAATTTTCGATATAACTTTTAACATACAAATAAGAAAACAGTCAAGTGTGATCTTGTTTTAATTGTCTTATCAAACACATTATTCAATTCATATCAAAATTTTAAAATTTTCAAGAATACGAAACTAAAGATATGAACGAAACAAAACGAATATTGATGTACGTACATAAAAGCAAATGTATACGAAGTAGAATATATTGGAATTAAGGAAGTACTCCGTATTATTCATTCCCTCTCATTCTCGGTATTCTTTTTGCTTGAATAAAATACTCCTCATACATGTATATGTTAAGTGGGAAAAACATCAAATTTGAGTGCCAATATAATTTCAAATTTATTTTTTTAACATTAATTACGAATCATTAATTACTAGGCCTAAGATCAATTTTATACTTTAACACGCTTCCTCATATAAATGAAAGACTGTTATGAATACTATGTCAAAAATTATCTCGAGTGAAAAATTAAGCTGATTATCGAAAATTTAAGATCGATTTTATATTCTAAGCTAGACTTAAACAATATCTTAGTTAGCCATTAATTTAGCACATTCAATAACATATGAGTATGCACTAAATTCAACGTGAAATAACCAATAAAAACTAAATCTAGGAAAATAAAATAAAATCAAATCTCACAAAAATAAAAAGAAAAATAATACGGTAAGAACATGTGGCAGCAGAGAAGGACAACGACGTGCATGCAGCCATGCACAAGGGATGTCTAACTCGGTGATCATTCTTTGGCTTGGAATTTGCGCCTTGTTTGCCTGCCATCTGCCTCTATACACAATTGTTTGTCAGAGACTGTTTTACGCGTGCGACGATTTTATTTACTATAATTAAAATATATGAGTAACTGTTTTTGTACTTAAGGTGATAGTTTTAACGTTTATAGTTATCGTTTTATGGTGTTTAAAATGGTTATTTTAAACGTTAAGATAGCTTTAAATATTGAAGTATTTACATTTTAATGATATGAACATAGTCACACTCGTAAGACAACCTTTTAAAAGACTTACAGACGTATATATTTTGTTAAAATAAGTTACACGATATTTGTCTATCTTTCATTTGGGAATGAGTGTAATAAGTTTCATGTAAAATTAAAATTTGATTTTTGAAAATTGTTGGTAGGTGTCAACATAAATTGTACGTAGATGATTGCTACTTGACGATTGAATAATCACATGTTGTTTAAAAGAAAAAAGTTAATTTGTATTAGGGAAAATTTATAACTCCCACCTATTCTATACCACTTTTTCAAAACTCCCACCTATTATACGAGTAACTTTTTTCAATAACTCTCATCTATTGTGAGTATTTTTTTTTCTAAAATTACCACAAATTGGAAAGTTTGTCTCTTTAAAGTTATTGTAATTTCAATTGACCATTGAAGTTATATTAAATTTTATCTCTATTTTAACTCACCCTATTCACTTATAATGTCTTTCGATGGGTCGGTGAAAATTTAACTTGATTTTAGTAGAGGAAAAGTTAAAGGATGGAACATAGTCGGTTTGACAATAATGACCAACTAAGCACCTTATAACTAAAGATAGACATAAGACCATGTTTATTGGTGATTTTTTGTGTATAGGTTGCCATATGAAAATAAGGAAAATAAAAGTAAATACATGTAGTATACATGTGGGTTGACAACCCATGTTTTTGTGGGTTGGTTGAGAGACCCATGACAACCTACAACTTGATTGGTTGAAGAAAAAAAGAGTGGGTAAAGTTATATTAAAATAATAGATATAATATAGGTTGAGGTGGGTTGTTGATAAAGTGTATCATAAATAAAAAAGGTTGAGGTTGTAAGTTGTGGGATTTTGTTGAATAAAATATTAATTTTATGTATAGGTTGTAGAAGAAAAAAATCACCAATAAAGGTGGTCTAAGTAATAAGGATAAAAGAGAATATAACATTGAATTACGATTGAAAATATAACTTAAACGTGTCGAATATTCAATTAGTAGTAATTTAAGAATAAAATACTCAAAAAAGGTGGGAGATTTGTACAAATAATGTTACAATAGGTGAGAGTTATGAAAAAAAGTTACAATAGGTAGGAGTTTTGAAAAAGTAGTATAAAATAGGTGGGAGTTATGAATTTCCCTTTGTATTATTATTTTGAAAAGTAAGAAGACAAACAAATACTCGTAATTAGAACCTGTTCTTTCGGACTTTAAATTTGAATCAATCGAATTAATCAATCAATCAATTTGAATCAATCGAATGGTGAATGGAATGAATCGAATTGAATCGAATGAAGTTCAATTAAATAACATAAATTGTCTTTGAATCAACTAAATCGAAGTGGAATCGAATCAGGCCCAGAATCGAATCGAATGTAATTAAAGTGAGTCAATCGAACTAAAATGTCTTCAAAATAAATTTGGAAAGAACGTGTCCTTAAATTCGATCAAGTAACTTCGTATATTTATGATAAACAAGTTACCTTTAAATTTTAAATATTTATTTTGAAAAATAATCACTTTATTTTATTTTTCTGGTATATATATACCAATACATTCGGTGCTTTACGTTGTACATAATATTTCTTACATTTCTTATAAGTTCCAAGGAAAATTTGTTGAGTGAGATTAATTAATTTTAAAAAAAAAAGAAAAAAAAAAAAAAAAAAAAAAAAAGGGAAACAAAAAGTTAATAAAAATGTGTGGAATACTTGCGGTACTCTGTTGCTCAGATGATTCTCAAGCTAAACGAAGCCGAGTACTTGAACTTTCTCGTAGGTATTAAAATGTTCTTTCCTTTACTTTTATATCCTTGTTTTAATATTAGGATTAAAATGAGTTAAAATGAATTGAACGGCTTGTAAAAATGAGTTAAAATAAATTGAATGAAGTTGAACTGAATCGAAATTATGTCCAAAAGAATAGAGCGTTTAAGATGTTTAACAAAGAATTTACGTGATTTTAACGAATGCAATTCTTTTATAGGGCCGTCTTTAGTTACGACGAGCCCTAGAGAGTAAAGTTCAAATTTAAAAGTGGAGATTATTGATTAATATTTTAGAAATTATTGTGTTAAATTTTGAGCTTTATTTAGGGTTAAGCTCATCATATAACACGTAAAAGATGAACCCAACTTATTATAAATTCTCACAATGTGATCCTATCTCAGTTATGAGATGATAGTTGAACACTTGAACTAGTTTATAAGGCCTTAATGGACCCGTAGAATTTAACATAACATAATGCCATACTATGGAGTACCGAGTACAATTTATTTTTAACCGGATCAGCCCATGAGCCCACCCAAAAGTGTAAACTAGACCCTTACGGCCTTACCATATTGATTGTGAAAGTAAGATCTGTTTATCTTATAAAGTTTAGAATTTACTCCTTTTACTCTCCATTTGGTTTTGAGATGAACCCTCTGAAATTTATAATGTGGACTTTTTCTCCTCCATTTTCAGTGTGACCCGAATCCGGCTCTGATTCCATAAAATATTGCAATTGGGCCCAGTTTATGTCCAACCCAAATGATCATTACTCACTCGGTTTTAGTTAATTGTCTACTTTTCCTTACAAAAAATGTAATTCTTCAACCTTTAAACGTTAATAATTCACTAGAATGGGGGAGTACAGTTCAAGGAGTATTACAATTGAACGTATTTATTTATGGATCACATTACAATTGTATGTTTGTACGAAGAAAACGATCAATTTACGCTCATTTACGTTAATTTGGTATTGTAGATTGAAGCACAGAGGGCCAGATTGGAGCGGAATATACCAGCACGGAGATTGTTACTTGTCGCACCAGCGTCTCGCTATTATCGACCCTGCTTCAGGTGACCAACCTCTGTACGACGAGGACCGAACCATTGCTGTTACCGTACGTCTTACGTCTTTCGTATTTCATTATACGGTGTACATTTTAATTCACATGAATTTGATTCGTACGTATCAAGTCACCCTTTTCACTTGAATAATGTGGTCCTTGTAACTGATGTGAACAGGTTAATGGGGAAATCTACAATCATGAGGAACTGAGGAAGAGTCTTTCGAGACACGAGTTTCGAACTGGTAGTGATTGTGAAGTTATTGCCCATCTTGTGAGTTTCTTGGCTTGGTTTCGAACCCAAATCTTTTGACATTTTCTTTACTTTGTTGTATGTAATTATGTTAAATTACACAAACGTAAATTATAGAAGTGTAATTATTATTAATCATGAATTGCATAGTATGAAATTACATCGACCGTCTATTTATAGACAACATAACATCGGGTACGGTAGTTATATCGAACCGGTACTTCGCCAAGAGACACAATCCCAAGGGACACTAACACCGTTCTTTGAATCTCGTGTATGCCTTGTTTTTGTCAATATACTCCAATAAATTAAATTGCTAAATGCTAGCTAGTTTACGACTTTTCGTACGTGCTTTAGTTGCCATATAAATTGAATGTTCTTTTCACCTTAACTTCAACTTCTATAAATTCAGTTCAACTTTTATAATTCAGCTTCTATAAGTCCCAACAAGCTTTAATTTTGACTGACTTCAGCTCCTATAAGTTCAGCTTGTATAAGTTCAGATCCTTAAGTTTAGCTCTTATAAGCCGAAAAGAACACGACCTTAGTAGGCGGTGTGATCATGTGTGCCGTCTTTCTCTTGTTTTGGAATTGTATTGGAACATTGCGTAGTTTATATTTGGAAAGACTGTGGATAGTTTAGTGAGTTATTTTGCTCCGTTTCCGTGCATGGCTCAATTATAGAAATTGATTTATGAAAGAATTAGGAATAATACATATGTCAATTGGCTTGGATTATTGAATTTGCGGAACCATAATTGCATTACATTTTATTTAATTTCTTGGGGACGGACCTAAGAAGCGGTGATTGTTTCTCTAAACTAGTTGTTTTTTTAATCATGTCAAACTTTAGTACGAGGAGCATGGAGATAATTTCATCGACATGCTTGATGGAGTGTTCTCGTTCGTGTTGTTAGATACTCGAGACAACAGCTACATCGCTGCTCGAGACGCCATCGGTGTTACCTCCCTTTACATTGGGTGGGGTCTTGACGGTATGTAATTTCATCTACTCTCGTGTTCACTCTAACCGTTGCTGCATTTTCACCCTGCAATACGATTGTGAAATGTTAACGTTGTTCGCGACTATTTAGGCTCGATTTGGATTTCGTCGGAGCTTAAAGCCTTGCATGATGACTGTGAGCACTTTGAATGTTTTCCTCCTGGTCATTTATACTCGAGTAAAACCGGCAGTCTTCGTCGCTGGTATAACCCTACTTGGTTTTGTGAGGATATACCATCAGCTCCGTATGACCCGCTTGTCCTACGACACGCCTTTGAAAATGTAAGCCCTCTTTCGTCTTAATTTGTAAGATTGACCCGTTTTTTATTCAAATGTTACCTTTCGCCGAGGTTAATTTTTTGAGTTTTGTGCGCAGGCGGTTAAGAAGAGGCTAATGAGTGATGTACCCTTCGGCGTTCTTTTATCTGGTGGTTTGGATTCGTCCCTGGTGGCCTCGATTACATCACGCCACTTGGCCGGCACAAAGGCTGCACGAACGTGGGGAGCGCAGCTGCATTCCTTTTGTGTCGGACTCGAAGGATCGCCTGATCTCAAGGCGGCCAAAGAGGTCGCCGATTGTTTGGGTACTATCCACCATGAATTTCACTTCACAGTTCAGGTAATTTCACGACATACATACTGAGTAGTTTTCACGTGAATATTTTTGAGAACGGTTAATTTGTGACTTGTAGGAAGGTATTGACGCTCTCGAAGATGTCATTTACCACATTGAGACTTATGACGTGACTACAGTCAGAGCTAGCACACCGATGTTCCTCATGTCGCGCAAAATAAAGTCGCTCGGGGTGAAAATGGTTCTTTCCGGAGAAGGCGCTGATGAAATATTCGGTGGATATCTTTACTTCCACAAGGCGCCTACCAAGGAAGATTTTCACATAGAAACCTGTCACAAGGTAATGTAACGATTTTAGTTGTCGATAAGGAATCAAGTATGTACTCCAGCACCCTTTGCTTTACGGCTGTGTTACAGATTAAGGCGCTTCACATGTACGACTGCTTACGAGCGAACAAAGCGACGTCTGCTTGGGGTTTGGAAGTTCGAGTGCCTTTCCTGGATAAGGAATTTATTAATGTCGCCATGTCTATTGATCCCGAATGGAAGATGGTACGTAATTCACATTCGAGTATATGATATTGATGTCGACTTCTTCTTTTCGTCTTACTTTTTATGAAGTCTGAATTCTTCTGAGCTCATCTAAAGTTTCGTGTTTTTTACTAGTTTGATCTTGGAGTTCTATGTAATCATCTAAAATTGTCTAAAGTTTAGAAAAGATAAGATGAGGAGAACAAGTCCTTACGTTGGTTTTATATTAAATTCAGCCGATTTTTTTTCTACTTCTCGTGTTTTAGATTAAACCCGAAGAAGGGCATATAGAGAAATGGATTCTTAGGCGGGCTTTTGATGACGAAGAACATCCATACCTTCCAAAGGTACTTCGACAGGAAATCAGTGTTTTTTAATCTCGAGATTTAATTTTGACGATTTTTTTAATTTAACTAATTTGCCTGTTTACAATACTCTTTCTTTGAGCAGCACATTCTATACCGGCAGAAGGAGCAATTCAGTGACGGTGTAGGGTATAGTTGGATCGACGGTCTAAAAGCTCATGCTGATCACCAAGTACCTCTCTGAGCACCAGAAATTATTGTTTTCGATAAATTCAGGTATCAGATTGATGCCGCTGATCTCCTTACAAACTTTTCGTGCAGGTGACTGATAAAATGATGGAGAAAGCCGCGCACATCTTCCCATATAATACACCGTCAACAAAAGAAGCCTACTACTATCGGATGGTCTTTGAGAAATTCTTTCCACAGGTCACCATTCTTTCGAGAAATTTTGATGCTGACGGTTTTTGCAATCGAGTCATCAATACCTGATTCTTTGTGAC
The DNA here is from genome assembly GCA_023091065.1 of Dianthus caryophyllus. Taxonomy (NCBI): domain Eukaryota; kingdom Viridiplantae; phylum Streptophyta; class Magnoliopsida; order Caryophyllales; family Caryophyllaceae; genus Dianthus; species Dianthus caryophyllus. The sequence continues at coordinate 29,273,221 of CM041529.1, forward strand.
TAAAAAGTGATAACTTTAATGATTAAGACTCTAATTAACGAAAAGGTGACCAATTTTAGCGCATTAAAGTGGTCAACTTTAAGTGGGCCCTCCCTTTTCCACAATTTTCTAACCAACAGGCCGGGCTTGGGCCATAATTTCAAAGCCCGACCCGAACCATGGCAAGGTCTATCATACACTAACTAAACACGTATTTCTGCTTTTAACAGAACTCTGCTAGGCTCACGGTTCCAGGAGGGCCTAGCGTAGCGTGCAGCACAGCCAAAGCCGTCGAGTGGGACCAATCCTGGTTGAAGAACCTCGATCCCTCCGGTAGAGCCGCTTTCGGAGTCCACAACTCCACCTATGAGCAGCAAGCCATTAGCTCAACGAAGATCCCGACTAAAGTCATCAACAATTTGCCTCAGATGGTCGGTGTTGCGACTCAATCATGAGGTTGCCATCACGAGCTAATGCTCGTCATACGTTTTACCATTCCACTAATACGACTATACATATAGTTTGTTTTTACCTTGTGTGCGTAAGAAAATGTTGTTCTAGTGTCTATTGTGTCGAGGCATACGAATATGTGTGTAACAAAATGTTGTTAAAGCGACATCTACGATGCATAGGAAAAGAAACTTGATATAGATGGCTTGTAAATTTAAAATGTTGTTAACAACGACGTCTACGATGCATAGGAAAAGAAACTTGATATTTCATGTCTATTACGAGGGGTGCTATCTTCTTTTTGCCTTCAACCTTCTCTTTTACTTTCTTTCTTTTCCTCTCACAATCAGTTAAACAATAATATATCGAGTGGGGTCGCTTTGCAAGTGAATGAGAAGTTAATATTTTTTTTTTTTTTTTGGATGACGAGGAGAGTCCCCGTGATTCCAAATACCACCACGACCACGTGAACCACCCCAAAGTGGTGATACCATACATGCCCACCCAGGAAATAACCCGCGACCAACTCCTTGCCATCGCAGCGCTGGCGCACTTTAACTCCACTTGGGCTAGAGGCATGCAGGTAATGAGAAGTTAATATTACGGAGTAATATTTTAGTTAATTGTGAGAAGAGAAGGTAAAAGAGAAAATAGAAAGAAAAGGTAGAGACGGATTATCACCTACTCCCTCCATTCAAAACGAAATCTCACTTATGCTTTATGCACAAGTTTTAAAAAAACGATTTTATAATATTAAAAGGACAACTAGTGGGGAAAAATCATAATATTTAATGTTATTTGTATTAAAGATGTGGGCCCTACTAATATAATACGGAGTAGTATTATTTGTATAACCAAAAAAGAAAATGTGCAATTTGAATGTGAATGGAGCAAAAAAGAAATAAGTGCGATTTGCTGGAGTTGAATGGAGAGAGTATTAGATAGTTTGTAAATTTAGCATGTCCATGACATGTGTCGGTTTACGGTGGTAATATATTTCGTAGTACAATCGCTTTACCAGCAGAATTTCTCTGGATAACATTTATACTGGAGAAAGTCTAGAAATAGACAGTTTGACGCATACAACGGGTTGTATATGTGACCAAATGTTATCATTATATCACTTAATGTAATCTGTTTATGTCTATGCGTCCACTTTAAGCTCTGTTAAAAGTGGCCATATTTTATTTTATTTTACACAAATAACTCGTTATATGCGTGATACCGTTTTACGATTAGATTTAGTTTAAGACGGTATTATATACGGAGTACTCCGCAATAAGGGCCTGTTCTCTTCGTCTGAAGTTTTCTGAACCAATCTTAAGTTTTCTGAAGTTTTCTGAAGTTATCTGAAGTTTTCTGAAGTTTTTTGTAAAAATCTGAAGTTTTCTGAAGTTTTCTGAAGTTATCTGAAGTTTTCTGAAGTTTTCTGAAGTTTTCTGAAGTTATCTGAAGTTTTCTGAAGTTATCTGAAGTTTTATAATAATAATAATAATAATAATAATAATAATAATAAAATAATAATAATAACAATAATAATAGTAATAATAATAATATTGTTGTTATTATAATTATTATTATTATTATTATTATTATTCTTACTATTGTTATTATTATTATTATTATTATTATTATTATTATTATTATTATTATTATTATTATTATTATTATTATTATTATTATTATTATTATTATTATTATATGGTAACAATAATAATAATAATAATAATAATAATAGTAATAATAATAATAATAATAATAATAATAATAATAATAATAATAATAATAATAATAATAATAATAATAATAATAATAATAGTAATAATAATAATAGTAATAATAATAATAATAATAATAATAATAATAATAATAATAATAATAATAATAATAATAATAATAGTAATAATAATAATAGTAATAATAATAATAATAATAATAATAATAATAATAATTATCATTATTATTAATATTATTGTTATGTATTGATTGATTGTTGTTATTATTATTATTATTATTATTATTACAATTATTTTTGTTATTTTTTATGTTAATTAGTTTATTTAGAAATGCAAGTTTTCGTTTTAAGTTATCCGATGTTTTTAAAGTTATCCGTTTTCAAGTTTCAAGTTATCCTGAAGTTTTAAGTTTTTATAATTATCTCGTTTTATGCTGATATCGTTTTACTAGAATTACTTAAGATGGTAAGAGCAGTACGCAAATAATGAAGCAGATAAGTGAGTTAATGTTGCATTAATGTGTTATGTTACGTGTACGACATCATAAAAAAGAAAAAAAAAAAAAAAACAGACAGTGACTGAAAAAAGGGAAAAAAAACTGCAAATCCTCCATGGCATTACACTCCTCAACTTTCACTTCTTTTCGATCCCAATTTCCGAAACCCTAATTTCCGTCAATCGAACAATCAATTTCCGCCACGTTTCTCTCTCCTACGGCGGCGATGGCGGCGGAGGACGGCGAGGTGAGAGAAAGATTAGTGAAGACCGATTCTATGGAGTCACGGTGGGTGTACCAGGACGACGATGATTCCGACATCGACGACGACGGAGGATCGCCGGAGAGAGTCGCCGGAGATTCTGATGATGAAGATGATGATAATGTTGAACAGCGCTTGATTCGTACTGGTCCTAGGGTTGATTCTTTCGATGTCGAAGCTCTTGAAGTTCCTGGAGCTGGTCGTCGTCACGAATTTGAGGTTTTTTATGGTTTGATTTTTTTTGATTCGTTTGATCATTTGTGTTTTGATTAGTTTAAGGTCATGTTTAGTGATTAATTGCTTATTTTGAGCTTGTATTTGTTTGATTTTTCATGAATTGCTTCTGTTATGATAGGTTTAATTTATAATTTAATGACTAATTTGCTTATTTTGAGCTTGTTTTTGTTTGATTTAAGTAGGTTTAATTAAGAGTTTGGTGATTAATTGCTTAATTTGCGCTATTTATGGTTCGAATTTTGATGAATTTGTTCTGGTGTGATATGTGTAATATACGAGTAAAGTTTAGTGTTAGATTATGATATGTCGTGTTTCAGCTGACGATGATGATCATACATATTGGAGTTGCTGAAAGCGTTGTGAATTAGTTTGATTCGGTAGTAACAGCAATGTGTTCCGTTAGAAAGTTAGATGAAGATGAATTTATCCTTTTTTTTGGTAAAAGATTTAGCTTTGTGATTGAAGGAGTACACTCTCTAGATTGAAAATGTCGTAGATATGGATATCCAAGCTCCTGAATTTATAAGGAAATATATATCCAAGCACCTGGATTAACAAGGAATTATCGTCAATCATTCAAATTTCAACTTCACTTTTTTGATAGGGTAAATTTATCGAATATATGAAATATCGGAGATATGGATATCCAAGCTCCTGAAAGTTTTAAGGAATTATCTTTGTTCGAAGTTCAATACCACTTTTGTGACAGGGTTATAAGGAATCTGAATTTTTTGTGCAATTCGACAGTTCTATGTTTGAACGTGGGCCAATGTTTTCTAGGAACTTTATTAAGAAAGTGGAGGTGAGAGAATGATGGAACCTTAATGTCCTATAGAATTAGATCGTTGACATCGTTCTGCCTCAGTTCAGTTCTTAGATCGTCTTAGATTTTGGGGACCTTTCTAGTTTCGTTATTTCGTTCCTTGATTAATGGATTTTTAATTTCCCTAAACGTATATGAGGTGTGTTAGGACAACTCTTTAAGTCAAAATAACTGTTTTAATTGCTTTATGATACGATTTTGAACCAAGAACCTAAAAGCCGTCTATTTAGGAATTTGGTCCTTGGAGGAATGTCGTACTTGTGCTCCAGACACTCGGGGTTGTCTTCGGCGATGTTGGAACAAGTCAATTATACACCTTTAGCGTAATGTTTGACAAGGCCCCAATCAAGGGAAAAGAGGATGTGCTTGGAGCATTATCTCTTGTCCTATACACGTTAATCCTAATCCCACTACTGAAGTATGTGCTCATCGTGTTGTTGGCAAACGATGATGGTGAAGGTTTGTCTTTGGCTAGATAATTCGTTTATACATCCATCTTCTATTGGAGACTTCATTTTAGTTTGTGGCATACCGCATATGTCTAATATGAATACTGTAGGTGGCACATTTGCATTGTACTCGCTGATTTGTAGACACGCAAAGGTCAGTCTCATCCCTAATCAACTTCCTTCTGACGCTCGTATATCAAGCTTTAGGCTAAAGGTACCATCTCCGGAGCTTGAGAGGTCTCTTAAGATCAAAGAACGTCTTGAAACTTCCTTAGGCTTGAAAAAACTCCTCCTTATGCTGGTTCTTGCTGGAACATCGATGGTCATAGCTGATGGAGTCGTTACCCCAGCAATGTCAGGCATGCTTTCCCTTTTGCTGCTGTTCCTTCTTTTATAACTGGATTATAGCCCAACTAAACAGGCCATGTGGCAGTATTCTCCTGACTTATATGTTTCATTTACTCATGTAGTGGTGTCGGCTGTTGATGGTCTAAAGGTTGGCATATCTGGGATAAACCAGGGTAACTGACAAAACTAGAATTCTATGATTCTTCTCTTCCTTCTCATAATTTATTCTGCTTACGACCTTACGTTCCAAATGCTCTCTTCTGCTGGGTATAGCCACTCTCGTTTGAATTTATTTAGTAGCTTAAATATTCCTCGTTAACTTTTCAATTCATGATCTTCCTTTTTTTCTTTTTTGTGTGCAGGGGAAGTTGTGATGGTTGCAGTGGCACTTCTTGTGGTATTATTCAGTGTACAAAAATATGGGACAAGCAAAATGGGATTCATTGTTGGCCCTGCTTTATTTATCTGGTTTTGTTGTTTGGCTTGGATCGGAATTTACAACTTGGTGAAATATGATCGAGATGTCTGGAAAGCTTTTAACCCTGTTCACATCTATTACTATTTTGAGAGGAACAAAACTCAGGCTTGGTATGCTCTTGGTGGTTGTCTCCTGTGTGCGACAGGTACACCATACAAACTACTGAGGCAATTCACTTCTGTATTCTTATCTTCGCATACAAGGGTTACTCATCGAAGCATAAAAAGAATATCATACTTGGAAATCTGGAATATGTACTGTTGTCAAAAACGATAAAATTTTAAGGCTACTAGAATATGGTTATATTTAATGGGTGAGGGACTGGGTATACGATAGTGTAAGTAGGGTAACTTCATGTGCATGCATTTATATTTTGCATCTTTATAAAGATATTGATGAGATGGATAGATTAAGCTAGAATTGATATCGAACACTGCAATTCAGTTACGTGTATTTTCGCCAGATTTCCTTCATATTTTGGCATTGATTGAACTTGGTTTTGGTTTAGGTGCTGAGGCCATGTTTGCAGATCTTTGCTACTTTTCTGTGAGATCGGTTCAGGTAATGTGGCGGCTTTAATTACTCCTTTTTAGCTGAAAATAGAAATAAGATGGTTAAATTAACTTTGAACATTATGTTGGAGCTGCAGAATTACAATTTTCTATTGGTTGTTGCAGCTCACGTTCATATTTCTTGTATTCCCATGCCTCATCCTGGGCTATCTTGGTCAAGCAGCTTACCTTATGCAGAATCAAGGAGATTCTGCCCAAGCATTTTATTCATGTGTCCCTAGTAAGTTACATAAATTCGTATCAACTGAAGAAGTAATTTCTGACACCAACCCGTCTATACATTATGTTGCTTCTTGAGTGCTTTTGATTGCTGCCCAAAGAGACTTGCAGTTTGAAGTGTCGTGAAAGTGGGAGGAAATAAAATATTGGGGAAGAGATAAGTTTCATCCCATCATATGTAATTTAACAATCTAACTGCTTGTTCTGCCCATTGAATCGTTATAAATTTACTTTGAATATCAGTAAAGAACTTATAAAACTTCTTGTGAAATTTTTCTAACCAGAAATGGCTTATTTGGTAACAAGATTGCATTCGCCGTAGAATGGTTTTGGGGATTCTATGTGTTGAATCTAGTTTTGCTTACAACTACTTTTCAGATGGCTTTCTTATTCTTTACTCTTTTTTGTTTACTCTTTCTTTTGTTATCCCTTCTGTTTTAGACAACATTCTGTTTACCTTTGAAATTAAGTTTGGTCATTCTGAATGTTAAGTGTTGACTTTTTCATTTTCAACTTCATTGACAGCATTTTGAATTGTTGTGGTTGTTTTTTTGTTCTTTACGAACTGCTCACAAAAGTCATATGTTTCCATTTGCTTAGGCGGAGCTTTCTGGCCGGTATTTGTGATAGCCAACGTGGCTGCATTGATTGCTAGTAGAGCAATGACAACAGCTACTTTTTCTTGTATAAAACAATCAACTTCACTTGGCTGCTTTCCTCGTCTCAAAATTGTGCATACATCTCGAAAGTTCATGGGCCAGATCTACATTCCAGTACTTAATTGGTTTCTGCTAGCAGCCTGTGTGGTGTTGGTTTGCGCTGTCCCGAGCATTACAGAGATCGGAAATGCCTATGGTACTTTCTGGGCCTGCCAACTTAAGTTTTTTTTTTTTTTCTTTTACTTTTTCTTCTTTATTTTTGCATCTATACTATTCAGCCGCTCCCTGTGTTCTCTCTCCTAGCCTTTTTAAACGATAGAGTGAATCTTAGTCGCTGAGACTCGAGAGCTGTCATTTTCGAAGGAGGGCTAAAGCTTGAGTTAAATTTCACATACAAAGATTGAATTTTGTTGCACACATTCAATATGTTACATTATGATTTAGAGCTGTTGCTGAATTCTTGAAAGTTGACAAATCATTTTCTTACTCCTCAGTTAGTGAATCGATCCTGCCCAAGTGCCCATAGTTCTTTTATATAATTATATTAATAAATGTAAGCTTCGGGAGCGGGTGTGCAAGGAAATTGAGGAATTGGTTCAAGGGTACACTGTACAGTGCACCTAACAAAATTCCAGTGAGCCTGTTATTCTTGAGCTACTGTTATGTGTATCGGTACTTGTTAAACCCATACGACGACACTATGGTTAGGCTTGGGACTTTGTTAGTTGTTATCTTCTCGTTATGGTAGGAAACGATCATTTAAATTTTATTTTTTCAATAGAAGTCTCTTTTACCCTTTCATTGAAGAACTTTTGGTCTAATACTAATCACAGTAATCACTGATGTCCTGGTTATGTGTTTTTAGCTCACTTAAAAGTTTCTAGTTCTTTCTGAATTTTACTTTTTTTTTTTTTTTTTTCCTCAGGCATCGCTGAGATGGGAGTAATGATGATGACAACGATTCTAGTAACGGTTGTTATGCTTCTTATATGGCAAATAAATATCGTTGTCGTCATAGCCTTTCTGTTGTTTTTCATGGGAATAGAGTCAACTTTCTTATCGTCTGTTATATGGTGCGTGGGCGATGGAAGTTGGATCATACTGGTCTTTGCTGTCGTTATGTTTCTTGTGATGGTTGTCTGGAATTACGGAAGTGAAATGAAATACGAGACTGAAGTCAAGCAAAAAATGTCCTTGGATCTTCTTAGGCAGCTTGGTCCAAGTCTCGGAACAGTTAGAGCTCCTGGTATCGGTTTGGTTTACAACGAGCTGGTTCGGGGAATTCCTGCGATATTCGGCCATTTTCTAACAACTCTCCCAGCTATACACTCGATGATTATTTTTGTCTGCATCAAGTACGTTCCAGTTCCGTCAGTGCCACAGAATGAAAGATTTCTCTTTAGACGTGTGTGCTCAAAGGGCTATCACATGTTTCGTTGCATTGCTCGGTAAGATTTTGTCTTCTGATATTATGGTTTCTTTCTTAATCTGATGCTTTTCTTCTTTGTATTGGGTCTCTTGATACTTCTTCATTTTATTTATATATTAGCGCTCGTGCAACGGCACGACTTACGTAATTGTGCAACTTTAGTTAATATTCGTATAACTTTAAGAAAAAAATCATTTGAATATTAATATATTTCATTAGTGTAGTTTATATATAAGATTTGGAATATGAGGGTATATTTCTAGATAGATACGGTTTAAAAATTAATTGAAGTGTTAGTTTTAATTTCAAGTTTATGATAAATTAAAGATAGAAAGGTAAAAAAAAAAAAAAGTTATGAAAAGATCATTACCATAATAGACAGTAGAGGAAGCATTTCGGTAGGAGAAAAATGAATGTAAAAACGACATGTGCCATATCAAAGTGTAATATAGGAGGATGAAAAATGAACCGATTCATTGTCTTACATGATACCATCGTGTTGTGGGCAGGTATGGGTATAAAGATGTTCGGAAAGAGGCTCATCAAACATTTGAACAACTACTTATCGAAAGTCTTGAGAAATTCATCCGCCGCGAAGCCCAAGAGCGGTCGCTGGAAAGTGACGGTGACGGAGATGGAGACACCGACTCCGAGGACGAGGCAAGGTTCGTCGTCGCTCCAAACGGAAGTGTCTATTCACTTGGTGTTCCGCTTTTAGCCGATTTTAGCGACATAAATAAGGGAATTCCACCACCAAGTAACCGCTCGAGAGAGGTTAGGTCGGAAACGGAATCAGAAACATCGGATCCCGAGCAAAGTCTCGAAAGGGAGCTCTCTTTCATTCGGCAAGCCAAGGAGTCAGGGGTGGTTTACCTTCTAGGCCACGGAGATATAAGGGCGAGAAAAGATTCTTGGTTTCTCAAGAAGCTTGTCGTCAACTATTTCTACGCTTTCTTAAGGAAGAACTCGAGAAGAGGGATTTCGAACCTGAGTGTACCACACTCCCATCTGATGCAAGTCGGCATGACTTATATGGTATGAATATCTTGTCGCCAAGGCATGAATCTAATTTGGAGCTCCGGGAATGTCTTATAAATTCGGTTTCCTGGTTGGTAATTTGGTACCAAAAACGGCTGCGTTGTTATGGAACTGCATAAATTCTTCTTTGGGTCATACGTTATGACTCCTTCCATTTTTGAACTCGATTTTATACGGTTCCACTGGCTTACAAATCCAAGACTCTACAGTCTACGTAAAGACGACACACGATTCTTAAATTATTTAAAGGCGTTTTTATCAGTGATGTATATTTTATAGAGAATTGTTGTATCTTGTGATATTCTTTCATACACAAGTAAATTTGGTGTTACTTGAGTTTGTAGCTTCAATTCCAAGCATCATCGGATGCTTTTCGGAATGTCTTGTAAGGTCGAGTTCAAAATTATTCATGCAAGCCAAAACTAAAAATCTTTCGGGCTTTTTGTGTCTTCGGCTGTTGTAGGAATCAACTGAATGGCAATATACATTGACAATAAAATCGTTTAGCATGATACCAGATGAATCGTTACAGATGGATACATATAGATATGTTGAAAGATTTTGAATTGAAGTTTCGGCCGAGAGCTCTACCATATGAAAATTTAACACGAAATTATCTCATAATGAATTGAAGTTTCGGCTGAGGGCTTCTACAGCGCGAAAAATTTAACACAAAATTAGCTCATTGAAGTTTCGGCTGAGAGCTTGTACAATATGAAATTTTAACACAAAATGAGTTCACAATGAATTGAAGTTTCGGCTGAGAGCTTTACAATATGAAAATTAACACAAAATGAGCTCACAAACCAATATACAATGCCAAAAGTTTAATGTCTTGAAACGGCGGAACTATACATGAGCTGAACAAATGTACGTTCGGACCAAATTCCTTAAGCTTCTTCGGTCCCTTTATGCACAAATCACACTGATGAACCCGGCAGTTTTCCATTCACCAAAAATAGTCGGCATACGACTAGTTGACGGAAATTGAGGGAAAGCAGCTTAGCGAGTATCCAGGCTGAGGAAACTCTGGCTTTGTTTTGATCTTTAATTTCAGGGACCTGTCATCGCGTTTCGACTTTTCATTGTCAGTACACTCTGAACTACTAAATGGTCCTCCATCGGCTTGGTCGGGTGAAACTACAGCAGTAACCATGGGCGACAAAGCAATCTGACTATCATCGTCGACAACGACAAGAGCTCTCTCATCAACAACACTATCGTCTTGAGAAACCTCGGAAATCTTACTGTTCTTCTGGTGTTCGAGGATGCTACTGTTTTTTTCAAGGTATTGACGACGTTGGAATTTGAGGACACCGGACATATCTCGAGACAAGAGGGGTCGAGGTGAAGGAAGCTTACTCAAGAGCTTTTGGCACATAGTCGTGTCTTGGAAGTACAAGAAAGTGTACCCGATAAATTCAGAAAGATCAGAATCAGTCATTGGTGAAAATCCAAACGACGTAGTCCAAGTGTCTAGGACGCTCGGCGCTGCCGGAAGAACTAGCTTCTGCACTCCCAAGTTCCGTAAGCTCTGAATCATCACAAACAAAAAAGGAAGGGCTAGGTGAATAAATATACCAAATACCAAGATACATTTATTATAAAAACTACGAGATAAAACATCGACATAAAATCTTTCCTATTAAAAAAACGAGGCGCTACACGGCTATATGACGTCTAAAACCTTAAAAAGCAAGTTACCTTTTCAATCTCGTTCATCAGTACGCGGCACATTCCAAGTCGACGATGCTGAAAGCGGGTGCCAATGAGTGGAACTTCCGCCACCTTATTGCCATGAATTCTAAACAACAGAAACTCGATTTTAGTACTCAAGAAAGTGTTTGAATTAACATGCCAGCTAGAATTAAGAGACGGAGTTGGTACCTTAAAATGGCCGCTGCAATCATCTCATCGTTTCTTTCGAGAATAACTGTGTAGAATCCTTTGAAGTTCAGTCGATTCAGTTTCGACCTAAATGGAAACAAATTAATTAACATCGTTGATAGATAGTCGACTAGAGACATGAAACCAGCATAAAATTTTCAATAAGAAGTATTTTTCAGTTGTGACAGGAAATCGGAGCAACTAACCCCTTGCAGAAAAGAGTATCTTCAACGAGATCTCGCCCACTCTGAGGATCTTTCACCATCTCGAAACACTCATGCATCACTTGAAGTGCAACACCAAGCTTAGAGTAAGTTTCGGCCATGGCGATGACTGAATTACGATCTTCATTATCGTCCACCAATTTGTTTAGCATTGGTTTGACCAAGGTACAAGTCAAACCATCGTGACCGACAAAAATGGGTCTGCTAAGAAGCTGCTGGAGGCCCCAGTGAATCTGAAATACGTCAAAAGATGAATCAGACCCGACAAAGCAAATGCAGTTGACAATAACGGACTTAACAAGAAACATAGAATTGTAGAACTCCGTACTCAAAGTTACCAACTTTGTAGACATATTGTATCATTTGATCCACAATAACGACTCTTAAATCATAATTTATGCTTTTACTCTACAGTCTACAATCACGATATTTTAGTCATATGAAGGTTGAATACATGCATACGACTAAATAAGTCAATTATTGTACTTATTGTAACAATAACTACTTATGCTCGCAAAACAGAATTTCCGACAGAATCAAGTCATCATCAACTACAGAGTTTCACCACTTTCCTAGTTTAAAAGAATTAGGTTACGAACTGCTCAAAAATCTACCACGTAAACACGAAACATACCATTTGACATGCATTACAGCAAAACCAATTTTCTCCGGGAATAGCCATGCCTCGATCTTCTTTGCAATGACTATGATCTGCAAATGAAAAATTAAACACAATCAGAAACTGAAAATAACCAATCCCCAAAGGTGTCAGAGTAAGGCTGCTCGACTTACATCGACGTTCACATTGAAGACAGAAGAGAGCACCGTCATCAAATTGACTGTCACCGCATGCTGCACAACAGCATTGTGGGCAGAACCATTCACCGTCAGGAACACTCTGTCGGAAAAACAAACATCAGAACCAAGACGAAGAATATTACAAACACAATTTCAACACCGAAAATCATTTCAAAAAACACCCACCGATAACTTAATGCATTCTGCATGATAAGACGATGGGCAACGATCACACAGCAATAGATCACCACCATACTGACAAACTGAGCAGACATGATCATTACACATTTCAGACGAATTTCCCGTCTCTTCTTCCACCATTTCTTCACCAGTACTTCTCATCCTCTCATGCATCAAATCGACTTGACAATCCATCAACGATTTCACGTCGTCCTCCAAGAACAAGTTTTCAGCCGGTCTAAGGATATTGTTTCCAGAAACATGCGCCTGAAAACCACTCAAACTAAACAACTTCTCGCAACAACGACACCGTATACCTTCCTTAAAAATCCTCCCTTCAGCCACAGGTTCAATACCCTTTTTCTTATAGTAAAAAACCTTCGACTTTGGAGCAACTGCATTGTTCTCAATCAACCACGAAAGAACCGTCATAGGGTTTTTCGACATATTAGACGATTCTACTCCCATCTGTCGCACTCGTTTGCCCGATCTCAACACACGACTCGACTTTTCATCAACATCACTACAAGTCCTAACCTTACCAACCACTTTCCTCTTCTTTGACACCAATCTTTCAGCACAATGTTTCTCACTTCTCTGCTGTTTCCTCGAATTTCGACATTTTTTCAACACTTTCTGCTGATCAACCAACACATCATCATCTTTCACAACATCAGACCCTAAAGAATCAATGGTATTAACTTCAAAACCATTTACAATCGCTTGACATGCAGTCATCAAAGAATAATACGTTTTATTCGGCGAAACGTACCGCCATTCATCTCTACCATTCTTAATTTTGGACCAAAATGTCCACCCAAGTGCAGACAAATGTTTCCTAGCATTGTTCCTCAAATCATCACAATCAATCTTCACACCACAACCTTTTGGACAATTCAAATAATCATGAATTGAACTTGGACAATAATCAGAAACAACATCAAAATCAAAACATTTATATTTAGGATGATATTTCTTAGTTCTACTAATTACACATTCATATTCTTCTTTTTGATAAGAACCCATCTTTGTTCTTCCCCAAAATCAACAGAATTCAGCAACTTTAATCACATGCAAGAACTAAAATCAAAACCCCCAAATTAAAACCCTAAAAAAATTGAACTTTCACACAAATTGACCCAAGAAAAACATGAGAAACTGAAAACGGATGAACAATGCAGAAGTAGTTATAGACTTGTAACACAGATTATGGAAATACCCAGTTTTTCAATTGATGTTTTTTTTTAAAAAAATAAAATAAAATAGATTTTGGAAAAATTCTAGGGTTTTTGATAGTGAGATTGAAAGAGTGAGGAAGTATATTTGACTATTTGGTGAAATTTTTGGAAATTTTAATAATGACGTCAACACATTGTCTGGAAAGTTGTCAGCATATTTTGTGTATCTTCCTTCCTAAAACGCCAAATAAGTCTTTTTTTTTTGTTGCAAATAATAATTACTTTTCACACTTAAATAGTTTAGTTAGATATAATGAAAACAATTACAAATTTTGAACATTAATTTTAATTTATAATGTAGTATGGAGTAACTCTATAGTAACAAATAAAAGAAAATTTTTACAATTCGTGTAATACTAATTTTTGTTGGTGTAATAGGAAGCACAAAGTTAGTACTTCATCTATTTTATTCATTTAGCCTCATGGTCCCACTTTTCTACTCACAAAAAGTGGACCCATGGGGCTTTTCTATTGAAATAAAGGGGAGTACAACATAACGGGTAAATCAAACCTATGATCTAGACTAGATATTTCTGTCTTCACTTATACAGATGTTGAGTAGTAATTTTTTTTCATTTGAACTAAAATAAAAGGAGTATAATATACATCGAAGAAACTTTTGAACTAATGTTGACATTCTCCGTATCATTAAACTGGTTATTATTTGAATATCGATTTATTTTAAATTAAAAAAAAATGATTTATATAAATAATGAATGAGTTAGATAAGTAGGCCGCAATGTTCAACTAATTCAACTATTTAACGTAATTGCTCTATTATACTCAAACGTTATAAAAAATATATATTGTAAAGATTATAACTTGAAAATTATTAAACTCAATAAATTATAAATCTTTCAGTTTCCTTAGAATCTTCCTCAATATTTCATTGAAATCGAATTAGTGTTCATATGTTTGACAAACCCGATAAATGAATTACACTATAATATACTACCTTCATACTACTCTGTTTTTTCTTCTTCTTTTTTTTTCACATTTTCCTTAATTGGAAATACCACTCATTTGTTCTCGTTTCTTTTTTTGACAATAAGTTTTTGTTAAAAAAATAGTTCACTTACACTTGATTTTCGATTTTTATATTCATTTTTTTTACTTAATTATTTTTATGCTTTAATTTTAGGAGTAAATGTATTACTTTAATTATATAATATATTTGTATTTATTTTTTCTATTTTTAATAAAATTTTCTTAATTCTTGTGTCAAATGCAAATGGGAAAAAATGAGTGGTTGAAAGACCCTACTAAACAAAAAGTAAATATAAAAGGATAAGGTCACTTTTGGTAAATAATTATGAGAACATATCATTCTCTTTGATTATGGAAGTAAATTATGTACTCCCATCATAAAATGGAGTTAAGTGCACTACAAGGACCTAAAGTATGCTGATAATTAGCTTTTAGGATTCAATGTATTAAAGATGAGCTATTAGGACCCCAAAACATAACTCCGTCTAGCGTCGTTACTTCATCTAACAAAACGTGGACTAACTTGTTCCCCTCCTTTAGCCAAAATCATTGCATGCAATTACCAACAATAAAATATAAGTATATAAACAATGTGCATTATTTTAGGGGTATGATTTTTTTCCATAAAATTTCAAGAAATTATATAAATGGAGCATTTTTCGTATTAAAATATTCATTTCATTTTAAAATAAGTGTCCTCATTACTTATTTTAAAATGGAGGGAGTAACATGTTATTTGTTCAAGTCTTTAAATTTTTATCATCTCCACCATTTGTGTTACCAGCCAATGCTGAGTCAAATTCTAAGGTAAAAGAAATTGAACTTCAAAACAAATAGTGAAAAAAATTAGAAAAATATACCACGTTTTACCCATAACTAGGAAAAAAAAACTAAGAAAAAATATGTAACTAAAATATGTCTACTATAAGATTTAAAGTGACTATTTTAATGTTTAAAGTGACAATTTTATGAAGCTTTAAAGTGGTCACATTTAGTGTTAAAATGGTCACCTTAAGTATTAAAATAGTCACATTTTACTCATATGGACTCTGTCGCACGCGTGAAACGATTTTATGCAAGGTTATATTTTTTCTCTTTTTGGTGCTCATATAAATCATAAACTTAATTATATTAAATCAATACCGAATTTTTACACATGTTGACACCACTTTTAACTAAAATGACATTAGCGCCAAGCCGCCAACTCATTTAAACATTCTAAATTAGCAAGTTTTCTTATTTATAAATTTAACATATTAAGATTAAATTAACATGCTACGGAGTAATAATATAGTAAAGAAATCAATACAACCCATTAATTTATTAAACTACTAATTCAATTTTTAATTATCCAGTGAATTAAAATTCAAAAATCAAAAGAGCGGTGATTTTCATATATGAAATTTAATCTTTCAATATACATTTTTAATTTTTTTTTCCATGTCTACCCTTTTATTACTTTGATAAAATACATATAGTCCTCTCTCTTTTATCTATTTAATTTTTTTAAATTAAAACTTAGTAAATAACCTGTGCCAAATTGAAGAAGAAATTTTACTCCTATTTTCACCATCAAAAACCTGATTTCGACATTGAATTGAAATACACAAAAATATTACGGAGTAACAATTAGGAAAAGATTTTAAATCTTATTTTCACTTAGTGAGTTAGATGAATTAACAAGTAATGTGGGGATGACTTAGTAAATAACTGAAAGACGTTTCAGTCATTTATGTTTATGTTTTTATTTTTTGCTAAATATGTAAGTATGTTTGTAATCGTGTAATAAATAATTTGATAAGTATAAAATACACAAAAATATAAACAAGTAGAAAAATTAAAACGATTAAATTTAACTCTAAAATATTTTCTTAATGTAATTTTAATGATAAAATTTCTAACAAGACTAATTGTAAAATATGTTTTTTAGTTAAATATTATACAATAATATAATGGGATGAGCAGTGGAGTAGTAACTAATGAAGGATTTCGTCATTTCGATGACATGTTAACATCGACATTTGACGGAAGTTTTAACGGAGGTGTGTTTAGGTCCTTAAAGCTCCCACATAAAAGTTGGGGTCCTTAAACCTCAAAAACAATAATGTTTAGGTCCTTGTATTAGTGTTAACTCTCATAAAATGTAAATAAAGTATGGAGATGTCAGATGTGTTACTATTTATATTAGGGTTTTTTGTCAGATAATACCTTTTATTTAGGGTCATTTGTGAGATAGTACTTTTTATTTTATTTTTTGTTTTCTAGTACTTCTATTTTTCAATTTTGTGAAAAAGTACCAAATTATGAATTCCGGTGAAAAAAGTCAATTTTCCGGGGAAAAAAAGTCAATTTTCCGGTGAGAATTTTTGTTTGGCACTTAAACCTAATAAATTTTGCCTCTATTTGTTAAAACCTACATAATTCTAATTCTAAGTTCCTCAAAACATAACCCACCTAAAATTGTTTACTCTAAATTCACTTTTCACCCCCAAAATTAAATATTTTCTTTCAACTCTTTCTACCCAAAGTTAAAGTTGTCAATTAAAAGTAATCCTTGAAAAGATCTTAAATGAGGATGATGAGAAGAAGTTTAAGAAAGTAATGAAAAAGTTAATTGATGTTGGCTAATCTGGAAGACTTTAATTGAAAGATGGTGAAAGAGGTTAAATTAAAGAAGAAGAAGAAGAAGAAGAAGAAGAAGAAGAAGAAGAAATGTCAAATTAGGTTAGTTTAATGATAATTATGAAATTGATGGAAGAATTTAACAAATTAAGCTTATGTTAACAAAATAAACTTATTGAAGGTATGCTTTAACAAGTAAAAAGAACAAAATGAAGAAAATTAAAGGTCAACAACCGGAAAGTTGACTTTACTTATCGGATTCCGTTATTTGGTACTTTTTAACAAAATCGAAAAATAAAATGTACTAGAAAACAAAAAATAAAATAAAAGGTACTATCTCACAAATGACCCTAAATAAAAGGTACTATCTGACAAAAAATCCTTTATATTAACCAGTTTCATTTATGGGAAAATTGACAAGGAAAATTAGTACGGAGTACTCTTTATATGATATTTTTGGTTTACAAGGCGAACCTTTAACTTTAGTTTTATAAAAATACAAAGATTATACCAATCAATCTATTGCGAAAAGAGCTTGCGTTTGAATATACGTTCGATGATGTTTGCATAAATATTTAGACATAATTGAAGAGAGAATGAAATTCATATATTAAAAATTAAACATGTTGAAATCATAAAACAGGTCTAATTAACTGGGGAGAGCAAGTTAACTTTAATTTATAAGTTCAAGGATAGTCCACATTTTCCAAAATTAACTGACAATAAAAGGAGGATTATTGGGCATTATATAAAGCACATAATACTCTCTCACACAATTAATGTGGGACTCTCACATATGGATAATAACACTCCAACATATTCCTTTATCTGAAATGGTACAGTTCCTTTTAAATATTCATAATGATTTTTAAGTACTATTTCTTACAAGTAGAGTTTATTCGGTCATTTATTTTAAGATTTTTGTGTGTTAAAAATGATTGGTCGTTGCATTTTTCTTGGATACAAGTTAATCGCCAATAAACATCGTTGATAACAATTTAGGATAATTTTTCAATTACTTAAATTCGAGCGAAAGATTATCTCAAAAGTGATATGGAGATCATAGTAAGATGTGTGCCAAGTTGTTATACTTTGTATATAGTATGAAGTAGCGAAGTAATATATATAATGAGCTAGTTAATTAGCCGGAGAAATTTTATTTGACGGATTATAATGATTATCAAATCATCGTATCGTATAATGGAGTATATTAGTATATATCATCAAAAATATTGATTGACAAAACACATTGGCTACAATAATTGTAGTCCGTGTTATTTTTGCGACGTGAAATAGAATTATCGAGAATTACTATCTACGAAATTTTAATATCTTAGTCAAAAACTTAAATAAATTTGAGCAATGCAAAAATTGTCGTAATGTTTGACTATATATGTAGCCTATCATCTGACTAATACTCGTATAGTCGTATATGTATAAGAAATCGGTTTACGTACGCTTGCAACATTTGGCGATTTGTACAACTAA
Organism: Dianthus caryophyllus; assembly: GCA_023091065.1. Lineage (NCBI taxonomy): Eukaryota > Viridiplantae > Streptophyta > Magnoliopsida > Caryophyllales > Caryophyllaceae > Dianthus > Dianthus caryophyllus. Next base: position 29,291,820 of record CM041529.1, read on the forward strand.
TTAACAAGTATCCGTACATCCAGAGAGTATTACTTCGTATAAAGGAAAAAATAGTGTCTAAATTATTACGTATATTTATTAGAACATAGTAAGTTTTCACGTAAAACGATATCACAAATGGAATAATACTCCGTATGAATTATGAAGTCGATATATATTATATTATTCAAGTTTAAAACTTTGAAGAGCGATTTTACGACCAACGGTCTGCAAATCGAGTTGAACCTGAGATCGGAAATCGTTGTAAGTGAAAGGCTTATAATTTGATGAGTGAATCAAAGTGTTGTCGTGTGGAAACACAAAGTAACATATTGATAATCTATCACTTTGCTTGTTTAGCTCGACCTTGTGCTTCACACTTGTGTACTTGTTATCACTTATCACCTGCAATTTCATAAATGTATATATATAACTCCGTACTAGACATAAAAACGATAATAAAAATAATCGTAAATTGATATATACTCGATATTTTCTACGTACAACAGTTTCATTAGAAAATTACCTGCATCATATCTCCGAGGTTGACTATTAAAGTGCCGAAAACAGGCTGAACATTGAACCACTTATCGTCCTTAAGAAACTTGAGACCACCCACTCGATCTTCACTCAAAATTGAAAGAACAGAACTATCGGTGTGTACGTGTAAACCCTTTACCTCATCAAAAGTATCGTGTCGTGGGTACCGATATACTCGAATTAGTCCTGTCGATTCGTCTAAGTAACCTCTAGTCGCTTGGTCATCGAGCTTTAGACACTTGATCATCGCTTTAAATATCGTCGACCCTATTTTCGTTAGGTGCTCACTATAATCTTTCAATAAGTTTCTGATAAGCATGCAGCATATATTAGTGAACAATAATTGAGCTACACAATTAATCTTAAAGGCAAATTCTAAAGTGAAAGTTTTTTAAGCATGAAACAGTCCATAAAAACAAGAATTCTCCCATGGCGCTAACTCACAATAAGCTTAACGTGAGGCCGACAAATCAGAAGCAAAGTGACAAAAACACGTGAAACTGATCTACTAAAGCTTACTTACAAGTGCATTCAAAAATTTAGTAACAATGAATCATAATTATCACTTAAATAGTACAAAACCTATATAATCAAATTAAGTACAAATGAGGTTGACTTACAATAATTTATTGTAAGACCTGACTTACACAAGAATTTGTGGAAAACTTATCGGTACCTCATTTAATGCTCATAATAAATAATAATTGTGTTGAAAAATCGTATTGATCATGCGAAAACAATACAATTATTCATTGTAAAAAAAAAAAAAAAAAAAATATTTCCCATGATACCCTCGAACTTTGTCAAATTACACATGGTACCCCATGTCTAAGGTTTGTTCGTATAATACTCCTAAACTCGGAGTTTATGTGCCCAATATGCCATTTTTTAACCAAAAATTTGTTGACGTTAGTTTTTATGAAGAAGGTGTCAATATACAGTTTTTCTAACCAAGAATCGAGGAAATGTCTATCAGTCAGGTGTAAGTATGTTTGTTAATATTATCCCCTATAATCAAGTTTTTTGTAAGAAAAAGAGTATATTGGGTACATAAACACAAAGTTGTGCATATATACGAACTAACCTCACACATGTAGATCGCAGTAATTGACAAAGTCAATGCACGCTTAAATATAATGTTATTCAAAAGGAATCCATCCAATGTCAAAATGGTTGACTACTAAAATCCAAAAGGCGCCCCTAAAAAAGCTTATTGAAACTCGTGGTAATTGTCAATTATTGGCTCCTTTAATTTTAGTCTTTTTATAGTGTCCAATAATTGTGAACCACTTTATAATTGCTAAATACATGGATTAATTAATTTACACCCTAAAATAATTATCGTGGTTATTAAATGAAATTATTCTTTTGGTCCAATATGAGTCAAAAGGTAGTACTCCGTACAATGATAGGAAAATTTAAACATGTGATCTATTGTCGCCTTGTCGATCGTCACTGTTATTTTAACCTTAACAATTATGCTAAAATTTTATTGTTTTTATAAATTTAATAGTTTAGTTATTTTAGCACAATAAATGGTGTCATAAAGCTTTTTAAGGCCTAGAAAATAATTTTGGAAATATCAGTATTAATCTATTATATCATGACCTACAAACAATATCAGTATTTAACTTCTGTGTCTAAAAACGGATATACAAATATAAAAGCTTATAAAATAAAAAAAAAATTAAAAAAACAATGTTATCGTGTATATAACTAATGAAATGTAAAACATTATGCTAGAAAAGGCCATTTAAACGAAAACAACTAAAAAATATTTTGAAATTGAAAAGAATTACACACCTGAAAGAATTAATTAATGGATGATCTTCTATTAATGAGTGATGATTAAGAAGTTGTGAAAAGGCCACGTTAAAACCTTCCATCCAATCCACATTACGAGATGACACTTCTTGAAGGGCTGCTCCATCTTTTGTTAGGGCAGGTGTGCCCCAAAAATAATTTAAAGGACAACCACTAACAAAGCTCTGTTTGAACACAAATTTAAGACAGAATCTGCCTTAAACCAGTTAAACGGCCAAATATTCACAAAAGACAGGGCAAGTGGGGAGAAAGTTGTTCTCCCCACTAGTTCTTTGTCTTGCTCCCATATTTCAAGCTTTAAGAACGGAACCTGCTTTAGCTTAGACCAACACCTGTTTGAATTCATACGATAGATTAAATATTTGTTTTGCATGCTCTTGTAATGCTTGTAGGAGGTCTATAGGCACCCCATGATTCACCAAACGAAATATTCCCCATTCCTTACATATACTATCGAGTTTCATAACGTCTAAACATTGCATATCAATTATAGGTAACAAGTCTGAGTCGCCGGAAGAATTGTTATTTGTAAATTGGTCATTTGTTGAGTCTGATTTTTGGGTATTTTTAACTGATCGGAATAAAGGAGGATATGAATCGAAATTCATTTTCAATATGATATTTTTTTTTTCCTTTAACCTATGGGAAAATGAAAGTGATAAAAGGGAGTTATAGAGTATTTCACATATAGTGAGACTAAACACGACCAAGTAGATATATAGTGATTTGTGACATAAACAATGTGGGAGGCACAATAATTTGTGGCTTGGAAACCACTTTTTGGTACTTTTTTTTATCCATACATAAAAGATTAATTTGAACTCTATAGATCACCTTTGAATTCTTTGTGGTGCCATCACATAACTTACATTTAGGTCAATGCTAGGCATTCACATTCGAAGTACACTAACCGTGGTGACCATGGATCGGGATGGGTTGAGGCTGTCGTAGCCACTACAGGTTAAGCTTTGATTTTCAAGATCGAAATCAAGCTTTTGAGGTGACAGGTCCAATCAATCTTGTCAAATTATTAAGGCCTAAGTCTGGCTCAAGTGGTTATAAATTTATAGACAAGGAGGGGCACAACAGGTCGGGCTTAAAAATATCATGGCCATGGAACAAACTGTTGCTTGGGCTGGCTGGTCGGGCCGGCGAAATTATGGCCCATTAGGCGAGTTGGACCGCTCAAATGGCCACCTCTATACATGGGGAAAAAAAATATCTAATATGACATAAATTAGCATGTAAACATATTTAGCAATGAATTATTATTATTATTAGAGTAAATTCATGACTTATACCTATTTTATAACCACATTTCAAAACTTATACCTACATAATTTTTTCTTCATAACTTATACCTAGTTTACTATTTTTATTCATAATCAATACCATTAATGAATTCCGACCAAAAAAACACAAACTTCCCGATTTACCCTTGTTTACTGACATCGGTATTTCTCCCAAATACCACCCCCAAATACATACCCCAAACAAAATTACTCTTAAAACACAACCCAAGTAAAACTAAAACCCCAAAAAAATTACTGACAAAATAAACCCCCAAATTAAAACCCCATCTCAATTTCCTCATGTTTCCCTAATTTTTCTCTGCAAATCATCGACTTTGCTTGTAATTGCCATCTATCCTTCAAGATTACAGCAGGTATGTACTTTCATTGAAATTTAATTTCAGTTTGAACTCAAAATCCCCCATCTTAATTGAACTCAAAATTGATTTCATTGAAGTTTAATTTCAGTTTAATTTTTGTTTGATTCGAAATTGTTGTAAATGACCCTAATTTAACTTCGATTCGTCGTCTTTGTAGAGTTTTTTACACCATCAAGTTGTCAGATTTTGTGCATTACATTTAATTGAATTTCGGGATGACGACGAAGTACTAATACTCGACATTTCTGCAAAAAAAATTAACAACCCTAATTAGGCAAGGTAACGAATTTTCTCAAGAAAAAATAAAAAGAAGAGTAAATTAAAGTATAGAATCGACAAATAATTAAACAAATTTAAAATTTAAAGGAACAAAAAATAGAGGAAAAAATTTAATGGAACAAAAAAAATTACCTGGAGAGAGAGATGACAAAGTGAGCAGGAACGAAAAAAAGAGAAGATTATGAATGAGAGGATAAAGGTGAGTTTATAACATTAAAGTAAGAGGGGTAAAATAGGAATTTCATAAGTTAATTAAGGGGGGATTCAAATATTACAATAATCTGGCTGCTTTTTTTGGTCGGAATTCATTAATGGTATTGATTATGAATAAAAATAGTAAACTAGGTATAAGTTATGAAGAAAAAATTATGTAGGTATAAGTTTTGAAATGTGGTTATAAAGTAGGTATAAGTCATGAATTTACTCTTATTATTATTATTATTAAATGAATGAATGAATGTTATAATTAATTGATCTGATACTCCAATAAAATAGTTGACTTGAGAGCATGAGTTAGGGCTATTTTGGCTCAGGTTGTTTAGAGTATGTCTATATTCAAGTAAATTCGAGACCAATAAAACTTTTACAGACTTTAGTAATGTTTTGGTTGAATCATCATCGAGAATTGAAATATTTCCTGATAACACTTAATTGAGGTAGGTAAGAATGTAAGATCATTTTGAGTTTCGTGCATATTCGATTTTGTCTAATCTAAAACGAGTTCGGTCAATAATTCTTGATAAAATTACTCGTATTTAATGTAACGATTAATAAAGGTTATGCGTAGTCGTAGGACGCATATAAAAAAAAAGAAGAAAAAAAAAAAAGAATAAAGTGCGATAAAATTACCTAGAAAAGAAGGGGACAGAAAGTGATAGTACTACAATTGACAAAAGAAGATGAATGTATTCGTAACATTATTGAAGGCACTTCGACAAGGCTAAGGCTATGTCATTGTACTACTCCCTTTGTTTTCACATTAACTTTGTTGACTTTTATTTTTAGTGTGTTTGATTCAGCTTAAAAAAAATTGTTTATTTGCTCTCATAATTAATAAGATTATACGGAGTAGTATACAGAGTAAGTGATTTCTCCCTCGATCCGGCAATAAACGTGCTCACAACCTTGCTAAAAAGGATATGAGTATCGTAATGTAATTGTAGGAACCGTTTCTCGCAGGAAAAAAGAAAAAAAGAAAAAAGAATGATGCAAGTGCCGATGTTAGAAACAACCACTAATTGTTGAACTTCTAATTAAGTTTTAGATCAAAGGCAGATCAGATACGAACGAGTAAGTAAGGTTCACAATATATTTATCAAAAATTGCTTTGCTCAACTGTTATTAAATATATATGTTACTAGCTAATTAAATACCCCGTAGTATAAATTATACCCTGTATAATCTTTGCAAGATATGTTTAAACATAATATATTTAGGTATCGGGATTCGTGAGAAGATAAGTTTGTAGAGACTAGAGAGTGAAATTGGTAAAAATGAACTTAATCCCTCTTACTTTTTACGGAGTACTCCTTAATAAATATTTGTACGAAAATGAGTACGATGAGTTTATGAAATAACACGTCGTGTATTAGTTAGGTCATATGGTACAAGACTACCCTACACCAAGCAATAGATTAGTCATAAGATAGTTGCGAAGTTTAAGTTACGGGGTTCACCCAAACTATGATCCTCACAGTGAGTATAATAATCATATTTTTCCATATAATAAGTTTATTTTTTATGTAATACTTACTACTCCCTTTGTTCTAAAATATAAGTCGTTCTTATTTTTTAGGTGACAACTTCTCTCTTCGATATCTCCCAAAATATAAAAGATAACATAATGAAAATGGTACTCATATGAAAACATTTTTCGTGAGAAATTTAATGGTATAATTTTTATAATTGTTCAACGAGTTACTTTTTGTAAAAACAAAAAACAAAGGCTAACATTAAAAAACAAAAACGACTTACATTTTTAAACAGATGGAGTAAATACTAGAAAATCGTCTCACACAATGCTACAGTATAAGAGTATAAGACCGTCTTACACGAGAACTACAGTTAGGGATGGCAATGGATCGAGTTCAGGTCGGGTGAAGCGTCACCCACATGGCCGCATCTATCCGTCTAAAAAAAATCTTCATCCAATCCACCCATCATTTGCGAAACTTGTCATCCATATCCAATCCGTCCGTCATCCGCGGGTGAAGCGAGTGGATCGGGTGACAAAGTGGATGACAAATTAAAGTGATGTGAAAATTGAAAAATAAAAAATGTCGTATTCCGTTGAAAAAACGAAACTAATTAGTGTTTAAATTAAATTAAAATGCGTCAAAAGTGAATTTCTTAATTAATTATAGGGATATTTCTTTCGAACTTTGGCAAGATTATTACACATGTGTGAGGTTTGTTCACATGGTATTCTAAACTTTGTGAATATGTCCAATATGCCATTTAGTGACGGAAAACTTGACGACGTTAATTTTATGGAAGAATGCACCAATTATGAGTTTAGGGTACATTTAGACCAACATTATTCCTCGATTAAATGCTATTATTTGTACTCTAATCAACAAAATTTATACTAATTAATCAACACATAATAGCATTTAATTGAGGAATAATGTGGCTTTAATTGTACTCTAAACTCATAATCGGCATTCTTCTTTAAACTTAACGTCACAAGTTTTCCACACAAAATGGGCATATTACATATTTACAAAGTTTAGGTACCATGTGAACAAACCTCACACATGTCTTATGTGAATCCGCCAAAGTTCAAGTGCATGAAATATCCCTTAATTATAGGTTGAATAGTGAGTAAAAAAACACTAATTCTTGTGTAAGTTAGGACTTACAATAAATTATTGTAAGTTTGCCTCATTTGTACCCGAAGTGATAATTATGATTAATTGTTACTAAATTTTTTTAGTACCTCTGTTAGTGACTTTAGTAGATTTGTTTCATGTTTTTGTATCCCTTTAACTGCATTTTGTACCTTTGTCTCACATTAACTTAGTGTAAGTTCAGCCTTACAGGAGAATTACTGGTAAAAAAATATGATAGTAAATTACATATAATTTATTTTGTATATAAAAAATATAAATTTTACATAGAAAATTTAATAATCGGGTGATGGATGGATGATGGGTTGGATGAAGCTTTATCCAACCCACCTTATCCAACCCATCATCCATCCATCATCCGTTACATCCATCATCCATATAAGTTGGGTTTTCATCCGTTTTTTAGGGTCGGATGGATCGAATTTGAGCGGGTTCGGGTGAAATTGACATCTCTAACTACCGTCCTTATATTGGTTGATCAATGGCCTCCAATTTTAGTGGGCTGAAGATACAAATTAAAAAAGATTAAGGCCCATAATAAAGCCCACAGTAAAGCCCATCACATAACAAAGAACATTCTTTCGCATCGAGTATATTTTTCATCCTTCATCTTCTAGCAAATACTTCAAACAAAATTTCTACTTTGCAGCTTTTTTTTTACCCGGCGATCAAATTGATTTTACCAATTTACCCTTCTGTCTCTTCTTGTAAGTTTTTCTTAAACCCTACAATTTAATTACCCCCAAATTGATTTTTTTTTTGGGTTTAGGGTTTATCAATTTGCCTTATGTAAGCATTATAAATTTGTTATACTGTGCTAATTGTATTGATTTTCTGTTATATGGGTTGAATCATGATTTTTATTGTATATAGTTATTTGAATAATAATTTCTGTCTTAGTTATGCTCATAGTTTTGGTTTGTATATCTGTAAATTGGAAGCTTTGTATTAATCTGTTGGTTCCGTCATTTGTTTACCTTTTTATTTTGTCGGGAAGCTAAAAAAGTAGAAAGAAAACTTGATTATTTTGCTTTTGTGTTAGTGGGCAAAGTATTGTAGAAGTTGTGTGTTTTTTGATAGGTACAAAGTGAATTTTGTGGGAGTTTAGATGTATTTTCTTGGGTTGTGATCTTTGTGTGAGATGGTGTTGTTGGATAACCCGTGTTGGGCTCTCGATACTCGAGCATGGGTGCGGAAAATTAGGTGGTCTTTTGGGCTGAACCATGGTTTTTTGAACATAGACGAGCGTGACAACTATGGATATGTTCTCTTCGTCTGGAGTTTTCTGAAGTATTTTGGCGAAGTTTAGTGTTTTATAGTACTCTTTAAGTTTGTAGTTTGAAGTCATTTGAAGTTTTCTTAAGTTTTTAAATGTTTTATGAATGATTTGATAAGTTAAGAAGATATAAGATGATGAAAATAGGTCCTAAACACAGACTGCATGAAGTTCGATACTTGTTTGCGGAGTTTGAACATCACACGTTGACCTTGCAGTATGAGCTTGTTAGGCATTGTCATATGCGTGTGAATTGCTTAGAATTTTTTTTTTTTTTTTTTTTTGCCTCAAGAACCCGTTTTGTACTCTCAATACGAGGTAGATGCTATGTTAGGCTACATCGTGATTGTTTAGACGTAGCCGAACGTGTGATCTGAACATGGAGTGCTCTGTATTAGATACTTGTAGGAGAGTCTGAGCATTGTACTTAAACCTTGCTACGAGAGGCCGTTAGTTCAAGCTTATTTTTCGGGAAGTTATATGATAAATTTTAGTACTTCATAATTTGTCCAGTGAATTCTAAGGAAGAGCTAATGTGTGTCCTCTTTAATGAAAGTGGAATATCCCGTGATTCTGAAATACTGGATTTAGTGGACTAGTTTAGGGTTTGCGAGGAATTTCTATTATGTTGCGAGCCATGTTTGTTGTATGACTGATTTGAAAGACGCACTTCATTTAGTTAGTGGTAAAAAAGTGATGTCTTGAATCAAGTGGTAAGACGATGGAAATCCATTAGTAACTGACTTAAGACATGGTCTCTTCGTCTCAAACTGTCTGAATGAAGTTGTCTCGCTTAGTGTTTTTTAAGTAGTCTATATATTCTGAAGTTTTCTGATAACATCAGAAGTTGTCTGACGCTTGACAAAGATTTCATAAGTGTTTGGTAAGTTAAGGTAAAATGAGACGAGAAAAACATGTCTGTAACTGTGAACTCTACGGAAGTTATTTAGTATGTCACTGATGGTTCTCTGTGATTTATCTCTGTTGGTGTGTGACGTGTAAGTGGTATTGACAACGACTTGCTAAATATCATCGTTGATTCATGCATGTATGCTAAGATAATTGTGGCAGACGTGAACGTCAACCATGTTAATATTTACGAAACAATACCCTAGGGCATCACTTTGCTGTAACAGACTTTTTTAGTATCGATAGCTCTATGTTTTAGCGTGAACTTGTACTAATCGTCTCAAATAAATATGTGCATGATGCAGGAACTATTAGTACGCTAAATTCTACAGAAAAGCCATGGCAAAGCACCACCCCGATCTTATCATGTGCAGGAAACAACCAGGAATTGCCATAGGGCGATTATGCGAGAAATGCGACGGGAAGTGCGTAATCTGTGATTCCTACGTTCGTCCATGCACACTCGTCCGAGTTTGTGACGAATGCAACTACGGATCGTTCCAAGGAAGATGCGTCATCTGTGGTGGTGTCGGGATTTCTGACGCGTACTACTGCAAGGAATGTACTCAACAGGAGAAGGACCGCGATGGATGTCCAAAAATCGTCAACCTAGGGAGTGCGAAAACTGATCTCTTCTATGAACGGAAGAAATACGGGTTTAAGAAACGATAACCACTTTGCTTCGACCTTCGTTATTGTAAGATTTAACTTGCAAGCTTTTCCTTCACATTATCTTGTAACTTTTGTTAAATGAACTTGTAGGGTTGTGTAAACTTTTGGCTTGCCCATCAAATTAGCTGACATAAAGCTTTTATGTGACTTTGATTTCAAAAAAGTGGTGTTTGTTTTTATGCTCTAATTCTTGTTTGGTTGACTAATTTCGATATTCGTATTCATGCATTGCTAGTATCGATCTTGCAAAACTATGTTGCTCATACTCGACTATTCAGCTAGTTTACGTTGCTCGGATCTAGGTATGAATACTTAGTCTAGTATGGGTCGGTATGGACTACTTTTTTCGATATCGAGATTTGGTGTCACGGGTGATCAAATATTGGTTTCGGTTAGATGTGGGTCATAACGTTAGTTTTGTACCGCACACATAACCTGAGTCACGTGGGTTAGTTTGTTCATTTCATTTAACTAGTTTCAAAATGTGTACGTGCATTCTTTGTTTTGTTCGTGAATAACTCTAAAATAAAATGTCGAGTTTGTTGTAATTATAGATAACATATCGTAATTTTTTGGACGATTCGACAAGTTAACTTGAAAGACAAGAATGAGTGGCTTTAAAAAGTTGTAAGCCGATAACATCAGACACTACAGCTTGCATGCTCGTTGTATAGATCGTATTTTATATTGTTAGACGAACACATATGAATAGTATATTATACGGAGTATTGAGTAACGTACATCCTCTATAATTTAGGCAACACCCAAAGGAAACTTGGTGCTGCTTGTACTTTAAATATCATAAATTTTTTTGTTGTCGATTTGTGATAGGTCGGGTTTTGAATGATTTTGAACTAGCCTTAGTGGTGGTCGTGTTAACTTGAGTGCCCGGTTGTTCGAGATGGAGCTGATTTGAATTCGTAATCGCTACCATGAAAAACGGTTGTAAAAGTGACTTCTAAGAAGCCGATGAAAAATATAAGGTACTTCATATTTTACTCGGTTCGGATTGATATAACTTGGGCCTATGCTATAAACTTACTTCGCACTTAAGATTACCACCAATTAATGTGACAACCTGACCCAAACTTGAGACCGAACATGTCAACCGTGATTGTTTTTCAGGCTGTGAACTTGGTCCACGATCCGACACAAATTCTTCTCTTACGAATCAGCACTAATCAATTGAGCTTATCAATATTTTTAATATACCAGTCTATCAGAGTAGTCGACTCGAATATTCATTGTTATCTATTAGATGTTGTGACTCGATACGTCATAAAAACTTTTAAACGGCGAAAAATTGGATAGTAGCATAAAGAGAGGCGTGGGGGTCCCATTGTCTTACCAAAGACGGCAAAAAAAAAAAAAAAAAGCGTTGACTAATTTTAATTTTTAACAAAAAGTCAAACATCAGAAGGTTTTTGTGCTTATATTAAGGACACTACCCTATGTTTTTGTGCTTATAAAGTCCAATTTCTCCCGATTTTGCTACGTAGTTTTGTTGTATATACGTACAATATTGTTGTTGATATTATTATTTTGTAACTTATAAAAACATTGGAAAAAAAATATTGCGAGACACAAGATGAAGTTGTATTTTCTTCTATTGTTGTTGTTGACGTCTTCCATTCTTTGTACCGCTTCTCGTACCATTTTTCGAGTTTCGGGTACGTTTTTCTAATTCTCGTATACACCTATAAGTATTTTATAGGAGTAATTCATTAAAAACTTACTAATATGACTAGTTTTGATTTTTCGTCTTAATAAATTGGCACGCATACTTGTCATAATATATCCTACAACTTCTCATCTCAATAGTTGTGGAGAAAGCGTATAAAATTTTAATTTTGCAAGCGACACAAAGAAAACCCGATAAAATACGTACAAATGTATGTAGCTTTAACATTTTGTTCGTACCCTTTATACTAATGTAACGTGGCTAATGTTCTATTATGTACTTCGTAAGTAAAATTATGAGAATTATTTGACCGTTGTTCGTAATTGGTAAATAATTAATGATATTTTGTGTGTTGGTTGTATTTTATAGAAGAAAATGTCGTGGGAAAGCCAAGAATGTTGAGGCGAATTTCCTTGAATGATTATGATGGTGTGACCGCCAACACCGGGCATGATCCTCGCAAACGAGCCAGTAGCCGTGGTGGTCGTGGTCGACCGAGGAAACCATAGAGGCATAGACTGATTATTGCGATACTTTCTTTAATCCATTCGAATTCCACATTTTTCATGTTTAATTGTGAAATTTGGGGATGTAATTGTTTATTCGTATTATAGTAAAATTATACGGAGTATTATATATATACTCCGTATATAATACGGAGTACTAATAGTCTAAATAAGAATGGATTATTTATTAACTATTTCTAATGTATAGTCCTTAAGTATTAAGTACGGAGTATTTATTTTCCTAATTATATTTATAGGCCTTATTTACCTAAAAAAAAAAAAAGAGTTATCCTCGATAATAAAGATAAAGCTACATGGTATCATGCATGTGAATGTGTCAATTAAATTCAATTATATACGAGTACAAAGTACTAATTTTAATTAGATATATAGGCATATAGCATCTAAAATCTACTCCGTATTTGATATAAACTGATGGATGAAGTTCTAATCGATTTTATTCATGCTTGATTTGTTATATGCATGAGAAAACGCATAAATAGATACGTACTCCGTAGTATATAGTATAGGATCCACAATGTATTCTGTTATAATATACATTCCGAAAGTTATGTTAAATTTCACGAGTCTGGGCCACACCCGGGATTATGATAGAGTCCGCTTATAAGGTTTAGTAGGTTTTATCCTAAAACCAATTGGCAATAGGATGAGTAAGTAATCTTAGGGCTTATAAAAAAGAGCAACTCTCATCTAACAACCGATGTGAGATCGCATGTGAGAATATATATTAGGTTGGATTCATCTCCAACACGCCCATCTCCAACAAGTTATTTACGGAGTTTTTAAACGTTAACCTATAAACCACTAAATTACCGTTTAGCTGTTTGGACATTAAAATAATCTTTAAAATAATTTTATACTCTGTGTTTTTTTTATACATAAAAATAATTTTATACTCTGTAACATACCACATTAAATATAGTTCAACAAGATCTCGTTTTAATTGTTTTTGTGAGTACATTAATACATAAATTCTAGTGTGTGTCGAACTTTACAATAACTTATTGTAAGTCTGACTCATTTGTACTCGATTATATAGTTTTTGTATCATTTTCGTGATAATTATGATTAAATGTCACTTAATTACTTAGTAGCCCTAAAAGTGACTTTAATAGATTTGTTTCATATTTTTGTACTCTTTTAAGTGCAATTTCTACTTTGATCTCACATTAGTTTCCTGTGAAACCGCCTCTCAGAAAACTTGTTGACATTAACAATATCAAGATACAGAGTACTAATAAAAAAAAATAATGTCCACAAACGTATCAAATGACATAGGTAAACTACCAATTTGGATCCTCTCCATTTCCTCTTTAATCATCAATATATATAAGTAAAAGAGGCTTTTTTCGAGAGCTCTCCTTAATTCAAGGAGATTTAGGCCAATCAAAAAATTTCATTAAAAAATAAATTAAATTGTGAAAATATAGTAATTTGGAAAAAAATAATTATATGAGAAATAATTCCCTTAATTAATTATGAAACAATAGAAAGTTTTTAGCTAAGTGTTTGATTATTATATTTCATAAAATGTATTTGTCGAAATAATATAAAAATAACATCATTAGTTTCGAAACGAAAAATGCTATCAAATGAGTATAAATATCAAAGTATTTCATCCACTAAAAAAAAAATCACTAAAAAAAAATTCATTTGAAAAATAGATTAAATAATTTGCATTCAATAAAATAAAAAATTGGAAAGAAACAATTATATGACACATAATTTATTTGTTTAATTACTCCCTCCATTCATATCCATTGGCATCCATACACTATTTGCCACTATTCATGTACTCGGAGAATTTTCGATATTTTGGTTGATATATAATTGAGAATATAGTCATGTGAGGTTTTGTTTTATTCGTCTTCTTAAGCACAATATTAAAACTGAATTTGTATAATTTTTTATAATACGTAACTATAGATATTACCGTTGCAAAGTACGCCTCGGCAAATGGACCATGACATCATGATGCCAATGGATATGAATGGAGGGAGTATAATACATAAGATATTTTATTAGGTAAGTCTTCAAACTTTTTTTGTGTGTATATATATCAAAAACTGTTGCTTTACACATAATTTATTTGTTTAATTATAATACATAAGATATTTTTTTAGGTAAGTCTTCAAACTTTTTTTGTGTGTATATATATCAAAAACTGTAGCTTTGTCTTCCAAGGTATCGGGTTAAATAGTTTTAGTTTATTATGTTTTAATTATGATTATGATTTGTGTTATTTTTATTTTTTTTACGTGTATTTGATTTGATACGTGTATTAATTTTGAAAAGGTTTATTTCTTAATTATCATGTTTATTATTTAACCATAGCTTAATTGAATTCATAATGATCTTTTTCCCTTTGTATATTGCAGATTTATATTTTAAGTTCAAGATCTGAGGTACTCATTGAATAAACTTGATTACAAAATCAATCGAAAATGTATCGTGAAAGGTAAAAGAGATATACATGACCTACTGATTATCTTATTTTCATATCAAATCATTATTTATTGTTGTATAATAATATTTACTATTCATCATACTTGATCTTTTAGTTAGTTTCATCGTATTAAGTTTTGATTTGATTGTTCATGTCAATTTTGTATGATAATATCTGAAAATTAGGTATAAAAAGAATGAACATGGTGTATTAGTTTGATGACAAATTTTCAAATTTTTATTTTTTACTATCCCCTTTTAAAGTTTTTCTTTTAATTCTTTTATAATTAGAAATCAAACTATATATTTCATATCTATATATATCTACATAAAAGAGAGTTTTGCTATAGAGTGTCCATACCATAATTTATTAAATTTGTATATACATTTTATTGATGATTAAAATATTTTAATTACTTATTAATAAAAGTGAACAGCATTTACCATGATTATTTGATAATTTAATAAAAAATAACTATTTGATAATTTAATAAATTCAACACAATTAGTTTTATATAAAATTAAAAGAAGAACTCTTCTAGAAATAAATTCAATTAAGAGCAATTAACTTTCACCAAAATTTAAAGAACAAAAAAAGTAAGTTAAAAAATACTAAGACCAGCGCTTTTCCTATTGTTATAATACTAACCTTTAACCTTTTTCCTAATGTTTTTCAAAGTATTTTAGTTCTCTATAAAAACTTACTTAAAATATTAAGACTCACATTAGGAAAAATAGTATTTTATTTTAATTTCCATAAGATACACTTACATTTTCATATAAATTGGAGAGATATTGAGTAACACTTATCATACTTATTTGATAATTTAATAAAAATAATATCTTGATAATCTAACAAAATTTAAAGAAATTAGTTTTCTATAAAATTAAAAGAAAATCTCTCCTAAAGAAAAATTTAATATAAAGTAATTATCTTTTTATACAACTTAAACAAAAACTTACCTAAAAAAATTAAGACTAGGAAATAAAAAAAAATCAAAAACTCAGCTGAAAAAATATTAAGACTAACCATTTTTCTAATTTTATAAAACAAAAAAAATAATCTAAAAAATTTTCTTATTTAGTTATCATACATTAGATAATTTTTAGGTGTATCTTAAATCCTCTTTATACATACAAATAGAATTATGTAAGTCCAACCTATCTTTTTAAATCCTACATCTAAATCTCAACTGTAGGATCTTAAAGATCAAATGATTCAAATCAAATCCCACTAATTAATTTACAATTCATGCTTATTTATACTTCCTCCATTCCGTTTGATTGTATACGTTTGGTTTTTTGACACTATTCACGAGTGAGGATAATGGTTGATATAATTTTTAACATATAAAATAAAACATAATCATGTGAGATCTTGTTTTAATTGTCTTTTCGAATACATTATTAATATCAAATTTTTATAATTTTTTGAAATACGTAACTAAAGATATGAACAAAAGAAAACGTGTATCGATGTACGTGCAAAAAGCAAACGTATAGAATCAAATGGAATGGAGGAAGTATATAGATAAAAAAATTAGCTTGATCTTCTTAAGTATTAGTTTAAGTTTAGTATTAATAAAATTTAAAGCAATTAATTTTTTTTCTATAAGATACAAATATTTAAATAAAACTCTCCTAAAGAAAGTTTAATTCAAAGCTAAGTCTTCTTTGAGACAATCTCAAACTAATTTATCGTGCATCTAAGAGAATAAATCATAGTTAAAGGGGTATAGTATAGGAATATAAAATTAATCAACTAAAGTCACAAACAAGGTTACTAAGAAAATTTAGGTATAATTAATAATGAAATACAAATACTATGAAAATAATAACGACAACATAGTATCATAATTCATAAATAAGCTAAAAACTGTACAAATTTATATAAACATTTTTACATTTATATAATTCTATATTCCTCAATATTTTTATATATATTACAATGAACAGGATATCAATAACCCTTCTTCATATTTATTGATTTTTTTAAATATTTGTACTGAATCCAAATTAAAAACAATAAATCATGCATTAATTATTAAATACACATTATTAAAACCCGTGCATCGCACAGGCTTTAACACTAGTATACTACTTCCTCCATTCCAATAGGTTCTATACGTTTCAGTTTTTAGACACTATTCATATGTGTGTAGAATTTTCGATATAACTTTTAACATACAAATTAAAAACAAATAAGTCATGATTCGTTTCTAATTGCCTTATCGAAAGATATTATTAATATCAAAATTTCAAAATTTTTAAGAATATTTAAACCAAATATACGAATCTAAACAAAACGCAGTATTGATGACGCAAGATAAAGTAAACGTATAGAACCTATTGGAATGGAGGAAGTAATATTTTAATATATTTTCTCTCTTCCTTCGTTAAAACATTATGTTACACATTAGTAGAATTTTACTACTCCGTACTACACAATTTCTGTTGATCTTACATAATTATAGGGTAACAATTTCTCCATTTCTTTCGCAACAAGCTCACTCAAATTCCCCTTGATCACAACAAATTACATCGATCTTCAAATTTTTCCAACAAAAAAAAGTTAAAAAGTTTCGATCTTTCAATCTCAAAATTAGGAAAAAACAAAAAAAAACAACAAAAAAAATGTCATTTCTTAGAACCCTTCTAAAACCCTCTTCAAATATCACTCTACCCCACCTCAAACCCCAATTTTCAACCACCCTTTTCTCCACCGCATCAACCACCGCAGCCTCCGCCGTAGAGGTGGCCAAACACGCCGGACTGGGCCCCACTGCGGCGGGGGAGAAGCCTAGGGTGGTGGTTTTGGGTTCGGGTTGGGCGGGGTGTCGTATGATCAAAGATATCGATACAAAGATTTACGATGTCGTGTGTGTGTCGCCGAGGAATCACATGGTTTTTACGCCGTTGTTGGCGTCTACTTGTGTCGGAACACTTGAGTTTCGGTCTGTTGCTGAACCCATTGGTAGAATTCAGCCTGCTATTTCTACTCAACCTGGTTCTTATTACTTTTTGGCTAATTGTATCAATGTTGATACAGATGATCACTCGGTAATGTGATCGCGTTTTTTGGGTGTTCGTTTGTTTACCTTTCTATTTTGGGAATGTGCGTTGATTTGACTTTGTTTTGTTTTGTTTTGTTTGCAGAGGAATGTAGTAATGATCAACTAATCATTCAAAATTGTTAGAGCCATATATGTTTATGTTGAATTGTTTGCCGTTTGTTTACCTTTTTGTTTTAGAAATGTGCGTAAATTGATCAGCTAATCGTTCAAAATCTTTAGCTAAATTGGATATCGTATGTGGCTTTTGAAACTAGAAAGTTTTTGGTTCAATATGTTGTTAAGTTTGATAAAGTTTGGAACTTTGGTGGTAATTGATCTTGCGCGTTGTCAGTAATGGTAGATCATTTTGGTATGCGTGGTTTTTGATGAATTTTGAATGTGAATGTTGATAGAGATGATCATTTGGTATGTTCTCGGTTACGTTTTTCAGTTGATTTGTTTACCTAATGGTGTTGGAAATGCGCGTAGATTGACCTCTTTCGTTTGCAGACAAGTAGGATTAAATAATCATTCAAAATCGCTAGCTAAACTTGAGATCACAGTTGTTTATATAGAGATTTGTCTATTTATATGGCGTTTTGAAAAAGAAAGGGCAACAAATTGTTGAAACAGAAGTGATTTTTTTTTTGAGGGAAAAAACACAAGTGATTTTGATTTGCTTTGTTGGTGAGTTTGATAAAGTTTGAGTCTTTGAAGATCTTTGATTGTGGGGTTTTGGGTGGTCTTCACAGATCATTTGGTAGGTGTGGTTTTTGTTTGGTTCTTCTGTCTTGGAGTGTATAAAGTTTGATACTTCGATGATTTTGAATGCCGCTGTTGATAGTCATATGATCATATGATGTAATTTATCGGGTTTTGAGTTGTGACAGTGGAAGGATCAAACTCTATGGCGTTAGAACTTCGTTACACTGATAGTCTAATTTGATGGCTAAGGCGCCGTTCAGTGGTTTTTGTGCCGATACTCTGATGATCTCTAATGAAACTTCTTGTGTTTTTACGTTGATTGTTTTTGTTGTTCAGTTTATAAAAGTCCTTTAAAGGTAAACATTTATGATTCTGATTGAGAAGATTACCGGTATTCATAGATTTAAAATTTTAGTGATGATTTTGTTCATGTCTAGTTGCACTGTGAGACTGTCACTGATGGAGCTCAATCATTAGACCCGTGGAAGTTCAAGCTGTCGTATGACAAGCTGGTGATTGCCTCTGGTGCCGAAGCCTCCACCTTCGGAATCCACGGAGTGCACGAGCATGCAATCTTCCTGCGTGAAGTTCATCATGCTCAGGAGATTCGGAGGAAGTTACTTTTGAACTTGATGTTGTCTGACATACCTGGTATGAAACTATGAAACTCGACTACTCGAGTGTCGAATACATTCATTTTGCTGTCAACTCTAAAGCTGCTGATATGTTGTACAACGGTTATGTTGTTTTGTCAGGTGTCGCCGAGGAGGAGAAACAGCGGCTTCTGCACTGTGTTGTTGTGGGAGGTGGGCCCACCGGGGTTGAGTTTAGTGGCGAGCTCAGTGATTTCATCATGAGAGACGTTCATCAACGATATGCACACGTCAAAGATTACATACATGTTACCTTGATTGAGGTCTGTTTTATTTTTCTACCTTCCGATCTTTTTCTCCCCTCGCCTCGATTGAGGTCACTTGTTATGATTAATTGAGCTGTAGGATAACTGTTTTTGCGCAGGCAAATGAAATCTTATCCTCTTTTGATGATCGCCTCAGACACTACGCTGTTAAACAACTTTCTAAGGTGACACATTTGAACCCGTGCACTTGTTGTTTCGCCTTTGATACAATTTCTAATTTGATTTGTCGTATATTCTATCTTTCAGTCGGGAGTTCGACTAGTTCATGGAGTTGTGAAGGACGTTCAGCCTGATAAACTAATCCTAAGTGATGGTAGCGAGGTTCCCTATGGGCTTTTAGTATGGTCTACGGGAGTGGGCCCCTCCCCTTTCGTGAAGAGCTTGGGTTTACCGAAATCACCGGGTGGAAGGTGAGTAGTAGATTTCAAAATGGAAACTGTATGGCCTACAATATGACTTTACTAATACTCGTTTCTCTTATGATCTCGACTTTCCGTTATAGGATTGGAATTGATGAGTGGCTACGTGTACCGTCTGTTGAGGACGTGTATGCAATCGGTGACTGTGCCGGCTTTCTTGAAAGTACCGGCAAACCTGTCCTCCCTGCTCTCGCGCAGGTATATTACATACTACACTTCACTAGCTCGTACCATGTTCGTATATGGGTACAAACTACAAAGACAATTTTAGGTTTAAAGTCCAAAAGAACAAGACCGAAAACTACGTGTTGATGTGTTGAACAGGTAGCAGAGCGCCAAGGAAAGTACGTAGCCAAACTTCTGAACAAAATCGGTAAAGCTGGCGGAGGACACGCAAACAAGGCCAAAGACATCGATCTAGGCGACTCTTTTGCTTACAGACATCTCGGGTCAATGGCAACGCTCGGTAGCTACAAGGCACTCGTGGACATCAGGCAAAGCAAGGTAACCACTCCTACACGCGGTATTATTAACACCAAAACCTCTAAGTTTCCTTTTTCCAAGCATCTTACATTTACGGTCTATGGCCGTCTGCAGGACGCAAAGGGTTTGTCGCTGAAAGGTTTTCCAAGCTGGTTCATTTGGCGGTCTGCTTACCTTACTCGAGTCATCAGCTGGAGGAACCGTTTCTATGTAGCCATTAACTGGCTCACTACCCTCCTTTTCGGCCGTGACATCAGTCGAATATGAATCCCGTCAATGCGGTACTTAAGACTCGTTCTCGATGTGCGGACCGTCCCGCTTACCAGAGGTGTTGCAGTTGAATGACATTAATAAAAGATGAGAATATAGTGTAGATGAGAATTGCTTTTGCAATTATGTTTTTTTTGGAATTTATCATACGGAGTACTTTTTTGGTTAGATAAGATCATTTAAGCCCAACTTATTAGAGAAAGTCATTGAGTCCTGAATCCGCTTTGAGATTTCAACACAAAAATTTGAGATTTTAACACAAAAATTTGAATGTTAAAATCTCAAATATTCTGGAATTTTGCAGTTCTAAATTTTTGTGTTAAAATCTCAAATTTTTGTGTTAAAATCTCAAAGCGGATGTCTGGACTCAATGACTTTCTCAAAACTTAGGGCTTGAAAGATCTTATCTCCTTTTTTGGTTGACCTATTAAATTTTTGGAAGTTGCGTACTATTTTCACACGTTTATATAAACAATTTGTAGGACTGATTTGGTATCTTGGTTTGTTTATAGTGTTGAAATTTACGGCTTTCAACCGTTCGATAATAAAATGGTTGCATAAATTGTTGTACAATAATGCTCAATTGTCTTAAAGAAAAGACCTTTTATAGAACCCTCTTATATCATAAGACGGACGGGTCTAATAGAAGAAAAGTCGGATATAATTTTAGGTTTTAGATCTAAAATTTTAGTTAGTAAAAAAAATTAGTCTATTAATTGGTCTTATAATATAAGACCGTCTCATAGAATAGTTTATATTTTGGCCTAATATGCCAAGCTAAGTGGCCATTAGACCAAACTTCACCTTATCAAGAAATTCATATGGAGTACTTGTTTTGTACATATGATCATTTTACCATGTTAAAAGTGTATGACACAACTTTTAATCACCTTATGCTACGATATAAGTATTAAACTAAACTGAATCCATTTACGTTAATTTTGATGATGAGAAATGCTAAAATAGAACCGTTGTAAATGTGCAGCAGTCAATAGGGTATTGGTAAACACTAAACACTAAATGACTTGCTATGTGATTCGATCAACCATTATACACATACAACGATCGCACAATAAAACTTACGATAATTACCTAAAATTATCATTTATCTCTTACAATATTATACTTCCTCCATTCCGTTTGATTGTATACGTTTGGTTTTTTGACACTATTCACGAGTGAGGATAATGGTCGATATAATTTTTAACATATAAAATAAAACATAATCATGTGGGATCTTGTTTTAATTGTTTTTCAATACATTTTTAATATCAAATTTTTATAATTTTTTGAAATACGTAACTAAAGATATGAACAAAAGAAAACGTGTATCGACGTACGTGCAAAAAGCAAACGTATAGAATCAAATGGAATGGAGGAAGTACTTCGTATTATATAGAGTGAGTAATAATATTATAATATAAGTAAATAAAAGACAAAATATTAGTCCTTTCATTTTTGTTTTGTTTGTCCCCAATTTTATAATTAAAATAATAATATAAAAATATTCAAAATATTCTAAGTCACATGAACACCAATGAGACTTTTTTTAGTTTCATAGCAGTCAACGTTTGACTCATTTCCTCACCACTTTCCCCACTCAAAAACTCACATAAACAACGCGGCATTTTCACACTCTTCTTCTTCTTCTTCTTCCTCTCCTTCTCTTCTCTTCAATTTTTTTTTCCCACGTAAATTGACCATTTTACCCTTCGCCGGAAAAATTACGTCACTCTAAATGCAAACATGACGTCACCAAAACGACAACCGCCGTCTCCGCCGCCGTGGGATACGATACTCCTCCTCCTCACCGACCTCAGCTCCACCGACGCAATCCCCTACGACGCGCCTCGCAGGTTCGTGTCGTACACTCGCCGACTTCACCTCCTCGTCAACCACCACCTCCGCCACGTGTCGCCGGAGGTTTCGTCGTCTCCGTCGGTTGTGACGGCGCTCAAAGGCATCTCCGGCGACCTTGCGAAGGCTGTTGAAACGGTGTCGTTGTATAGAGAGAGAAGTAAGATTTACGTGTTGATTAATAGCCGTTCGATGTGCTCTTCTCTGCAAGATCGGACGGCTGGTATTGGCGGTTGGCTTGCTTTGCTTGAAACCGGCGTTTCTTCTTCGCCGGAGCTCCGGAAGAAGGTTTCCGACCTTTCTAGAGACATGAAACTTGCTCAATTCAATGTACTTTTTGTTTCTCTAACTCTTTAATTTCTGTCGATTTTGTCGAGTAATTTTAGGTTTTCACTTTTCGATTACTTGAAATTGTTGATTTAATGTTAGTTGATGTTGTCAGTTTGATGAAAGAATCAGTTATCAGCTGTTCGTTGAATGTTAGTCATCGTAAAACCGTCTCACATGAGAATTCGTGTTTTTGAATGTTGAGCTAATCTTGATGCTATTTTTGATTTTGCTGGATTTGTAAATGTAACTGCATTTGTTTAATCAACTGGATTTGTAAACGGCTGGTATTTACACATTACTGGATTTGTAAATGTAACTGCATTTGTTTATTTAGATTATTGTGCAATTATTGCTTTTAGTACTACTGTAATAGTATTATAATCAAAGCTTAAAATTTATTAATGGAGCATATCCTTAGTGGAGTATTGGTAGGATTAAGATATTTCGTTAGAATCGAGAACTTCGTCGAGATATTTAATCACTAATTACACACAAATCACAGAGTAATTTCTATTATTAGTTTGTTTTGTATTCCGTGTTTGATGCGTATTGTCTGGTCTTTTCTAAACATAAACATGCTGGAATTTCGAAGTACCGTCTTTGGTTGTGTATCTACTTTATCCAGAAAACTCCTTATATGAAAATAAAACGAAGAATTATTATTTTGAGTAGTCAGTGACCAATTGTGTCGAGGATTAGCCGTCATGACTTGAAATACGAACTTAATTTGATTGCAAACTTATGTTGTATGATTTTCGATGCAGTAGGTAAAAGTTTGTAGTAGGGTGTGTAAGTGTAATGATAGCTCGATAAGTTAACGATTCTATTTTAAGTCCGACTTGAATACGAACTTATACGGTAACAGCGAGTTCTTAATTGCTTCTGATTTAATTGGGAGAAGTTTGCTGTGGAACTTTTGGTACGGAGGATTTAACAATAAGTGAGAGGGGACGTTTACTAGAACATTGATATTGTTTATAGATGATATTGGTTTTGATTGAGCATGTTAACTTGTGTTTCAAACCTAATTTTGAGGGTGCGGGAAATGATATAGGTGACAGAGAATGAAGAGAGAGTGTACTGCACACTACAGAGAGAAGGGCAAGGACGACCGACGACAAAAGCAGTTCAAAGTGCTATGATAATGGATTTAGCTCGAGCTTTAGGCATTGACCCTAGTAACCATGCTGAATTAGCAGAACATGTTACGCTCTTAAAGAAAGATCTTGCTCGGTCAACTTCAGTATCCGAGAGGCGGATTTTGATTTCGTTGGAGAGAATTGTTAACAGTTGGTCTTCCGAACCAAACATGTCGGCGCTAAGCTTAGATTTCGGTGTAGAAGACGATTCTCAGATTTCGCCTTTCAAGAGTTTTCTATGTCCGTTAACTAAGGAAGTTATGAAGGACCCTGTGGTGTTAGAGTCGGGGCAGACTTATGAGCGTACTGCAATCGATTACTGGTTTCAGCGTTGTTTGGAAGATGGTCGTGATCCTACATGTCCCGTAACAGGTCAAGTCCTTGGCTCATTGGAGCAAAAACAGAACATAGGCTTAGCAGGCGCAATCGAAGAATGGGTTAACAGAAACGTTGAGATTCAAATTAAATCAAACGTGAAATGCCTTAGCGAAAATCCTCCATCTGCAGAATGTCTTGAGCGTGTGATGGATAGCATCTATATGATTTCAGAGGAGCATCCAGTGAGCAGATACAAAATCCGAAATTCTGGAATTGTTGCTCTCATAATTAACGTGGTCAAGACTCGGTCCAAGAATCTCAACTCTAATTTAAAAACTAAGGCTCTTGCTGCTTTGCTCAGTATGGCGAAGGACGAAGACAGCAAGGTGAGCACTCTCGAGTTCATAGCACTACATTTTCAATGCAATAATGCGTACTTATGTCCCTTCCATTTGTGGTTAAAGTGGGATACATCGCTTAATACAATAAAGAAATAAAAATAAAGAGAAAAATGGCAGAAGCTGATTAGATATGCTAGTGCACCCGTAATACTGTTACTGTAGAAATCTTTTTGTGGATTTTTTCTGTTGGTTCCACAACATTGTGGCTGATTATACACTTAGAACTACTTAAAACTCAAGTTTTGTACTCACATGGAGGTTTAGTGATTAAACATATGATGGGATGAGCTAAGCAATTTGTTTTAGTATTCGTGTAGTTGACTATGTTATCATCGCTAATGCAACTGAATTGTTTTAGCGTTAGTGTAGGGGAGGGTGCTAAGGGGTTGCCTGTTCTTTAGATTGTTTTTCTTCCCGCGTTTCTGGTGCTTTTTTTTTTTTTTTTTTTTTGTTATGATAAGGTGACTCAATTTAGCAGCTTCTGTTTCGTCTGGTGATAACAAACTGCTAGCGATTGCTGTCTTTGTCTCTCCATGAATTTTCCTTTAATTTACTGGTCTACTGGGATTCTGCTCCCGTAATATTTAGTTAGATGAGTAGATGGTTATGTCTGCTCCAAGTTTGAATTCCGATTAACTGGCAAGGATGTCAGTGCTGTTGCCTTGGGAAAAAGTGTACAGTTAACAAGAACTCTTCATGCGTTTCTATGTCTGATGTACGTCTTCTGTCTGAATGCATTTGAAAATCCAGAGCACAATGATTGAGGAAGGCGTTACGAAATTGGCTGTGCACAGTCTTGTTGGAAGTACTGAAAAAGAGAAAGAAAGCGCCTTGAAGTTATTGCTTGAATTCTCAAGCAACAAAGATTACTGCGCAAAAATTGCATCCGAAAAAGGCGCTTTTCTTCTTCTTTCAAGCCTTGCAGAGAACTTGGAGCAACCTGGTTTGTCCAATTTAGCAGAGGATATGCTAAAATGTCTAGAAATGATGGACGAATATGTTGAACCTTTGGCAGCGGCAGGAAGATTTGAACCTTTACTGAGTCGGCTCTGTGAAGGTGGGTCCGTCACTAGTACGCTAATCCTTTTTTTTGTCTCGGTAAATAGTAATGTTGTGTTAATTTCTATCATAGGATGCTGTTAATCAAACGAGCCTGTACATTTTTATAGCTCTGATCCCGAAACTGATAGAGTTAAACATGGGTCAGTTTCAATTTTTCCTTCTTAGGTTGCATTGCTTATAAATTAGGTACCCTCGTTGACCAACGAAATCTTATCTTGTCATTTCATGGTAGCAGGTACCGAAAGCGTTCAAAAAGATATGGCTTTGTTGCTTGGGAAGATGACATTGACAAATTGTAGTAAGGAACGAATTGCAAGGCGGAGTGCAAAAATCCTTGTCGAAATGCTGTACAAATCGGAAGGGAGAACTGCAAGTCTCCAAGCGCTGCGCAATCTTTCATGCTTCGACGACAATGCAACTATTCTCGTAGAATCCTCTGTACTTCCAGCTGTCACAGACATTCTCCTTCACTCTCCGCACACCCTCCCCGAGCAAAAGGAGCTAGCTGCTGCGGTAATCGCAAACATCGTGTCGAACCCAGGTCACTGGGAATTAGCAGAAATCAACAAGCGAGGACATTCTCTGCTTTCCTCTCGTGTTATTTCCGACTTTGTGAATCTATTGTCTGAAGTTACGTCTCATTGCCAGGCATCTGTTCTTCAGATCCTTTGTGGAATCGCTTCTTCCCCTAAAGCTTCTGGTGAGAACTCCTCAACTTTTTGTTCTCGTTTTTTGTTTTGTCATGTTGGTGTGTGTAACGGATTATCCAAGTCGAGAAACCCGCCCTTTCAACCTATTTTTTTGTTGCTATTCACAGTATCGTATTTGACCCGTTTTAAGCTTAAGACGGATATGCCCGTCTTAAACGAGAATTTGTGAATTGTATTAGGTTGGCTAGTCTTTCTGCAGAGTTTTGTAGGATAACTTGTTATACTTTTTGTACTGCACTAATACTTGCGCAATTCACTCTGACATGTAGGCTGATAATGTTTATTGACTCAACTTTTGGTGTATCAGAAAAGGTTGCAACTCAAATAAAATCCGGGGACGGAATCGAAACTATGATACAATTTCTCGAACACCCCGAAACCGAACACAGAACATATACTTACAAGCTTATGAGGATAATATCTGAAAGATCTAGTGTGGATCTTTTACTTGAGCTCCGACATCTGAACAAACTTTCTCTTTTAAGGGATAAATTACAGAACGATAAGTCGACAAACAGTGAACGATCTGACGCTTCCTGTATGCTCGCCAACCTACCCCTATCAGAAGACGAAGTAAGAACAGTTTTAGGGCCTGGTTTCTTAAAATGGACCGTGACGACTCTGAAAGAGCCGCAGCGCGTCCCCAGCGGACGAGTTTCGAGATCATCGTCGAGCATGTCAGAAGGCCTTCTGGGCCTGTTGCTTCACTTTGTTCGGAGCACCGACGCCCAAATACTTTCTTGGGTCAGAGAGAATTGCCTCATGGCAATATTTCGGGAACACCTGTGTTCTGTTTCTCAACCGAGATGTAAACAGCTTTCGATCCTCGGACTGAAATACTTGTCGGAATCTGGTAATTTATTAAGCCTCCTCCTTTATTCATATTTTTTTGAGAAACCTCCTTTATTCATATTTTCAATCACTAAGATTTTGATGATATATAGTAATAATAAATTTTGGGCGTACAGGTAGAGCACTTGTTAACGAGGGTGAATCAGACCCTACACCGCCCCAAGGATTTTGCTCGTCGATGGTGTTCATATGTGGAAGAGCACCGCTCGAGACATCAACATGTCCGATACACAACGCTCCCTGCGACGAGGACAACCAACTATGCTTGCTCAAGAACAACTGCATCAAGCCTCTGATCGACTCCCTTTTTGACGACAACACTGACGTTCAAATCGCGGCAGTGGAAGCACTGTCGTCCCTCATTCCAGAAACGTCCCTAAATCTCAGGCGTGCCCTTGACGAGCTCGACCATCTCGGAGTCACAGAAGCAGTAATCAACCTTTTCATCGATGCTCGTCCCGGTGAACTCCAAGAAAAGTCAATATGGCTGGTGGAGAAACTGTTACGAGGAGAGAGCGCGAGCCAACGTTTTGCACTTAACCAGTCTTTGGTTCGGGCTTTAGTGGAAGCGTTGAAACACGGAGGCGCTAATACTCGGACGCTTGCTCAGGATGCCCTTACGAACCTGAAGCAGTTGTCAGGCGCCAGTGGTAAGATTTCCGGTCCTATACGTCCCTGGAGATAGTTTAGCATAACACGGTTGACTGTTGTAACATATTTGTATGTCGACATTGATTTAGTGAGTGTATTTTAGTAGTATATTTATAGTTTCGTGTAAAGTCGTCATATGTACACACAGAATGTAAATCGAACTTTTGGTGCAATTATAATACCATAATGTTGATTTTATGATAGAACTGTTGTGACATGCATTCGTGTTAACAATTTCGTACTGTACGTTTTTTTGGTCGCTTCTTTCTCAGTGTTCTGTTCTTGTTTTAAGCATATTCTGCCATTTCGACAGAATGACAGCCATTGATGGTTAGATCGTCAATGGTTTTGGGAAGATTGTCAATGGTGTTGCCTCAATTGACGTAGTTGTGAGGATAATGGTGTTGAAATACATGCCGTAGATCAACTCGATAGAATCCACTAGATTTAGAAACGAAACATGTGAGGTTCTAAGGCGACACAAAGAAGTTAGGACTTCATCTTCATTTATATGGGAGACTACGAAGTACAAACTATTTCAAGCTCAAAGATTAGAAGATGATGATTTTGTCGATTTCAATTTTGACAAGATCAACCCTTTACAAACTGACTTGAACGCTCATCCTTTCAAAGTTTAAATTGATGATATGAATATTTGTTATACATATAAGACCGATAATGTGTCAAAAAAGACAGATAAACGGATATGATACGACTCCATACGAGAAATAAAATTAGAAGAAATATATAAAAGTAAAAAATAAATAGAGACGTATTAAAAGCATTTATTCTCTTACACACTCTTAAGACCAAAAACACATTTTGGGTCAATTTTGAAGGCAAATTGCCACAATTTCATGAATTTTTATCATGGCTACAATTAGAAAGTGACATGAATAAAATAAATATTCTGAAAAATAATGTACCCCACAATTTGGTCACCTAATCAAAGTCATTAATAGACAAGAATATATTCAATTTTTGATGAGTCAAAAAATTAGGTTTGAGAAGATAATGACCAAATAATATGGTGCTTAAAGATAACTTTTTTAAGGACCATATAAATTGTCATCATAAGTAATTTTCTTATGATGTGATGCATTGTTATTTAAATGCATGCTATGTTGTTGTCAATCTTTTATTAATGTCAAACCCAAATTATCACTTTTTCATTCCATGTTTTGTTCTCTTATTTATGGCCGCTTTTGAGTCGGTCTTTTACGTTTTACTGTATATTGTATAAAATGTGATCACTTTTAAGCTGATTGTAACCACTATTATAGAACTGTAACGTGATTACTTTTTCACCTTTCAATAATGGTCATATAATGATCATGATTAACCTGAATTTGATTACACTTGGTGCATCAAAAGATTTGTTTTTTTTACTACGAAGTAAGACTTTGCTCAATATGAACAATGAGACGACACTCAAAACACCGATAAGCGATATGTTATACACGCCTAAAGGCCTACAATAAGCTTTATACATTTGTCTAACTATGCTCAATAGTACACCCACATACATACATACATACATCTATATATCCAAAATGCACCATATACCTAGCCAAAACACTAGTTTTAGTACTAAAAATTACGGTACTAAATATCGATTTTAACCTTATTACAAAGCGATCGCTACAGCGGAACCTCTCGGCTAATCCAGCTTCAAATTGATCGTGGTAACTTCCAAAACTTAACATAATGGTTGCGCAGCGATGTGGAAGACGGGATTTAACACCATGCTACAAGCATCTACAATACACTTACACTAGAACCAAAATGGGGGGGAGTACTCATATACTAAGGTTTATTCTTCTAGGAAGACGAATCTCGGAAGCCCAATCTTTGACAGGAACATCTGCACAAGAGCAAAGTCTCACCACCGACTCGTTGTTCAGATTAAACCGATCCCCAGCCTCTGACAGGTTCGGGCCCAAAACGTGGTCGATCCACTCTTCGACCGCTTCCTTCTTGTCGGCACACCACCCGGCTGCGAGAATTTGCTGCATTACTTCGTGATCAATTTCGAGCAAAATCCTTTGACCTTTCAGAGTTTCCTCCACTTTCAAACGTATTTTTCTTAATAAACTGTCGGCAAGAGCATCAAAATCAAAAGGCCTAAATGCCACGTTTCCGTCTATGTGACTGAAGAAATCTTGCAGCCAAGCTTTGGAGCTGTCGGAAATATGGTCGCCTTCGTGAGAATCCATCTCTAACGGCAGATTCAAGTCAAGGGACTTTTTAGTCAATTTGTTCGCTCGTTTGTTCTCATTTAAGACGTCAGATGTGTCACTAATGTCGGAAAGTTTCCTCTTGGATGAAGCACATTTTGGTGATACAAGTGACACGGTTGTCTCGTTGCTTTTACAGGCTCCACCTGATACACTTCTGATCGCTAGCTGCATTTCCCAGTTTTTAGCTTCGAGAATCTTATCCTCAAGAAATTTGATAAATTCCTTCCTAGGAGACAGATTTTTCGAGTCATCGGTCACTCTACAAGTCGTCACAAACACTACATTGTTCATCCCGACTTCCTTCCCCCGGGAATCTGGAAATTTACCCGTCTGTAAGGCACGCGTCAGGCTATTCTGCACCAATGGATCTGCCTCGTCTATATTTTCAAGATATACAACAGACTGCGGCTTTCTGCTTAACTCCCGAGCAATACGATCAACGACAGTGATCCTACCCATATTTACGTCAGACTCCTCCAACGCTTGGCAATGGAAAATAGAGTTGTGGGCCATAGTCGTATCTTGATAACTAGCATTCAAAGCAATTAATCGATCTTTACTCCCATGAATTGCGTTTGCTAGGGCTTGAACAACCTTCTTTTGACCTATTTTATCGGGTCCATTAAAGTTCAGCCATATATTCCCCCTCGTGTTGTTGGTACCCAGACGATGATGTCTATTTCCGCTTTTACAACGTGACACTATCTCACTAATTCTGCAAATTGCTTCACCTTGCCACGAAACCGTCTCACTTAATTTTCTTAAAATCGGTTTGTAATCACCAAGATCAAGTCCCTCTGAGTGACCCGATTCCTTTCTAAGAACACCATGGCTAGCCGGGCTGCCCAAGAAAGGGTTCAAGCGACATTCGAATTTGGGTTCATAAAGCATTCCCAGGCCAAGATCAGTAGTGACAGCAATATTAGAAAGCGATTTTTGTCTAGGAGATGGATGACATTCTTGCATTTCTTGGGTTATTTTGGGAAAATCAGGTCTCGTAACCTGTTTTTGAGGAGACGTGTTCTGTGCTAGGATTTGCACAGTGGAGGTAGCGTTGGAGCACGCTCTGTCGTTCACGGAAGAGTCGCCACTGCTGCTGCGGCTCTCTTGAATATTGGCCATCAGTTGAAAGCCCAGAGGCTGAGCAACCTGAACACCTGCTAGGGAAACCGATGCGGCAGAAAACGGGTACTTTTGATGAGCTACCAGACAATGATCATCCCATTTCTTCTGAAGGCACAAGGTTTTCTCGCTACTGACATCCTTGACCTGCACTGAATGTAGGAACATTTTCTTATAAAACATTCACCAAATATGATTTCAAAACCGTCAAAAGTTTTAACATAATTCAAACAAGAATTCCTTCACCACTTCCAAAAAATATTCTCCAATTTTTCCACAGTCTAGCAAGGTTTGATCAGCAAATTATGAACTAAGGTCACTTTGGCTCATTCCTTATGGGGTGAGGACGTGAAAGATACGCTACATTTTCATTTCAGGTCCTCAGTTTGAGTAACAAGTCTACATAACCGACTTATCGAATGTAAGTAAAAATATACTCCGTAATACCATAATCAAAAGAGCCATATAGACCTCTTGAAGAAATGTCCCCGTGCCATTGTTTTGCATTTTTAGAAACGACAGATTGGACACGCTGGTGTTCCCCAAGATAAAACAGATTTTTGAGTAGAGACCTATATATGGGCGCCACGGCTCATTAGGGAAACAGAAAGGTCCTGAATATTGCATTTTTAAAAATTGATGATAGAAAAGACTATTTTAAACATATTACATTTCAGGCAACTTAAAACAAATAAAATCAAACTTCAAACAATTTAAGATGAACAGAAAAGGGTCCTAAGCGTATGTTCAAGTATGGACAACGACAGGCGCTCAAAAAGGAGTTGCTCACCTTAGCTGCTACATCGCCTGCCTTGCTTGGATCAGTTTCTGCTCTCTGTAACCAGGAAGGCAAGCTTGATGACTGATCACCAGCAACAGAAACCGACAACCCTTCTCTTGAGGTAGCACGAAGCTCCCTCTCGCAGCTTTCATTGCACTCATTACACCGTGTAAACGGAGCTCTCATGGCAGTTAACGGAGCTCTGAAGTCGGAAGGTGTCGGGAAGAAACCTCCAAATGGAACAAAGGACCCCATCAGACTGCAAGTACATCATCATGCACAAAACAACTGTCAGATTAACAGCACACATTCTTGTTTCAACGTTTTCGCACGCAGGCCATCCATACACAAGTCTTAAAAAAATATATCCTAATAGATTAAATTCATGCAGACATGTAAGATACTCCTCCACAAACATTCTCCACGGTTTTCATCAGAAAAATGGTACTAATGAGTTCAAAAACAGCAAAACGATATTAGTCCATAGTATATTTCATGTTACTCCAACACAAGATTCAAACAAATCAAGATGGTACACGCGTTGGAGGATAGTTTTACAAGTCGGTCTTTTAAAAGACCGTCTTACACTCTTATACGATAGGACAAACGATAAAGGCATACTAAAAGATCGTCTTTTCGAGACACTGAATTTTAGAACAAAAGTTTGATGACATAAACAAAGGTCTTGGAACAATAAACCCTAATACGGAGTATATATTAAATGCAAGCAGGCATATAAAATACTCATCCATATTCCATAAACATTCACCATTGTTTTCACAAGTACAATGAAATTAATGTATTTATAAATTATAATCAAAAAATATGATGCAAGTTGACACAAAATCAAACATAAACAAAGAACACATTTATTAAATATACATGTACTACTCAAAACATTCTAGGAAATAGGAAACTAAGGCCCTGTTCTTTTAAACATAGAGTGAACTTATAGGGTGAACTTATAGAAATTTGAACTTATAGGAGCTGAAATTTGAACTTATAGTGGTGAACTTATAAGAGTGAAATGAACTTATAGGGAAATTTGAGAACTTATAAGTGAAATGAACTTATAGAGTTTCAATTTATAGGAGTGAACTTATAGAGTGAACTTATAGGAGTGAATCTTATTTGAGTTAAATTTATTAGAATTTAAAACTTATTGAATAATAATAATAATAATAATAATAATAATAATAATAATAATAATAGTAATAATAATAATTATAATAATAATAATAATAATAATAATAATAATTATAAAAATAATAATAATTTTAATATTAATATTAATACTAATATAATATGAAAAGATTTATTAAATTAATAACAATAATAACAATGATATTTATAGTAATGATGATGCGATTACAATAATTAAAATCTTTTAATTTATTCAAAATGATTAATTTTACTAATAATAAATAATAGTGTTCAAAATCGATTTTTGGTCTAGTATAGTTAAATATCTCAATATATAGTTGGTTATAAATAAGTTGGCTCAGGTTAAATATTTTAATATACTATATTTATTTTCTAGAATTTTAGTATTGCATTTTGTAGAAATGTTTTATAGGTGTCAATTTAAAGATAACTCAAAACGAGTCGGGAAAAAGGGTAAAAAAAAGAGATTCGAGATGAAAGAAAAATAAAACGAATAAACCAAAATAACCTACAAAAAATTATACTCTATATAATGTGGAAAAATAAAAAATAAAAAATAAAAAACAAACAAAGTAATGAACAAGTTGAATTCCAACATATTCATCGTTCGTCAAAATATTTAACCGCGAATTCTAAATTAAATGAAATCATAAATCAAAATGAACAAGTTGAATTCCAACAATTTATTTCATTTTCGACCCTTAATTTTTTTATTCCACAAAAAAAAAATATGAGAAACATATTATTATTATTATTATTATTATTATTATTATTATTATTATGCAATAATAATAGTTATATAAAAATAAAACATAATAGAATTTATAGGAGCTGAACTTATAAGAAATTTGAACTTATAGGAGTGAAATTTAACTTATAGGAAATTTGAAATTGAACTTATGTTTGATTAACTTATAGAATTGAAAAAGTGAAATTGAAATTATAGGAATTGAACTTATAAGAATTGAAATTAACTTATAGAGTGAAATTTGAACTTATAAGAAATTAAATTAAATTCTGAAAAGAAGTACTAAATCATTCATGTCATTTTTTTATGTATAAACAAACATACAACACTCAAAATAAAGAAAAGAAACATCACCCAATTTTAGAAATGTTTTGGAAAGCAATTTTTTTCCAGAGCTTTTAACTTATTAGGGTTAAGTTTGAGTAGGACTACCTAACAAACCTACATAACTTAGTAAAGTACTCTGTACTTAGTAAACTATCATAACTTAATATCGCCTCAAAAGTCGGTCAAATAATACTTCCTCCATTCCGTTTGATTGTATACGTTTGGTTTTTTGACACTATTCACGAGTGAGGATAATGGTCGATATAATTTTTAACATATAAAATAAACCATAATCATGTGGGATCTTGTTTTAATTGTCTTTTCGAATACATTATTAATATCAAATTTTTATAATTTTTTGAAATACGTAACTAAAGATATGAACAAAAGAAAACGTGTATCGACGTACGTGCAAAAAGCAAACGTATAGAATCAAATGGAATGGAGGAAGTAATAAACTGCTACTAACGCAGTCGCTCTAATTCCGTTAACCCGCTTCATCCGATTTTTTTTTCATCAAATGAATTCGCACTCCATAACAATTTCAGTAACTCTATTTCCGTTAATCAGCTCAATTCAGCCTTTTTCTCGGTACAACACTCCAAAATTGACAAACTCACGTAATACGTCCATATTTGGTCGAATAAACTATCAAATTCCCTCCCTTTTTCCGTTACTCAGCTTCTATTAACTGTCTTCCGTCTGATTACTTATACTCTAATAAATAATCCGAATTAACATAAAGCCTCGCTCTTTGTTAATCAGCTTCATTTGACTTTTTTCCCGCTAATTACCAAATACGGAGTACTCCACAAGCCAAGTAAGTACATCAAAAATACGTCCGAACTCCCTCTATTTTCGTCAATAAGCCTCATTTGACTAATTCTCGACCAATTACTAAACGCTTCTCACTAAACAACCCAAAAATCCATGAATATTAACACAATAAACAAATAAACATATCAAATTGAATAAAAAATCGCAAACTTTTACCTAGATTTAGGCTCAAAATTCGTACTACTCGAAGACGCAACGGTAATAGGTAAAGGTTGGAGATCCCAAACTTTCTCGACACTCGAAAACCTCCCCAAAAATTTACTATACGTCTCGTAATTACCCGCTTCCCCAATTAACCACAATCTTTTACCACACTTCTCCACCAATTTACTCACTTTGCTCACCACCGTCTCGCTATTTCTATCGTTATTGTCATCGTTATCGTTAACTAAAAATTTAATCTCCCCCAAATTAACCACGAATTTAACTCCGATTTCGCTCTCCACCGTCGATCGAACCTCCTCGATCTTCGAATCCAACCGTTCATTTCGCACATCACGAATTTCATCCTCCAAACTAATCAACCTCACTCCATGTAACTCCGTAGGTAACCCTAGATATTTTTTACTCAAAATATTCTCCGTAAATTTCGCGAGTGCATCTTTCGCACATACACCTACGAGCACCGGATTTCTCTCTCGACTCTTCGCCATCACCTCGCCGATTCTCCGACTGTTCTCATCTCCGCCGCTTCCGCCGCTGACGCCGGCGGCTCCGGCGGCGGCGAAATCCATGAAATTGCACAAAAACAGCGGCGGTCTACTCGTAATCCCCGTCGCCGGCGACCACCGCGGCGGATGAATGATTGAGAGCTTAATATCGGAGCTCCGAAACCCTGCCTCGCCGAAAACCCGACTTACAATCGGGTCATCCAAAATCGACAGCACAAAATGCTTCATCTCCACTTTTATACACGAAATCGACAACGCTCCATTATTATTATTATTCAAATTATTATTATTATTATTTAAATTATTATGAATTTGACTGAGGTGGTACATGTCAGGCTGACGTCGCTGGTGAGCTTGAGAGCGTTTAATGGCGGCCATGAGAGAGTTGGAAATCGGAGGGGCAAAATCGTCATTATCACCGGCGGCGGCGGACGAAGACGACGGCGTTTTGGACGACGGAAGACGGTCGAGAGAAACGCTGACGCAGAGTTCGAGGGCGCGTAGCTGGAGGCGAGGGGAGTACGCGCTGCTGCGGACGCGTGAGAGTGACTCGCGGAGTAGAGTGAAGGATGGTGAGAGTAGTGCTGAAATTGCGTGCAACGACGTCGTTTGCGCGTGGTTTCGACGCTTTGCTACTGAAACGGCGTCGTCGAGTGCACGCGCTGCTTCCTCCGTTAGACATTGCCTCGCCGCCGTCACCGGCGTCGGCATCGACCACCTCTTTTCTCTCTCTCTCTCTCTCTATCTCTTCTCCTAAAAAATCTGACGATATTTTGCTTTTTTTTTTTTTTTTTTTTTAATTATTATTATTATCGTTATTACATTTATTTATTAAATTAATTTGGAGAATTAAAAAATTGGATAAATATAAAGATTTTTTTTTTTTTTTTTTTTTTTTTTTTTTTTTTTTTTTTTTTTTTTGTGTGTTGAAGGTATGGAAATGAAGAGAGTTAATTTAATTTTATTTTTAAGTGGAGAGGTTGAGGTAGGAAAGACAAAATAAATAAATTAAATCATGTTTTATTTTATTTTAATTGTGGTCTGTGGTGGAAAAAACAATCGCTTTATGTGTAAAAAAAAAGGTTCGATAGTACTCACTAAGTCACTGTCCGTAAATTTATTGAAAGACGTTTTATGTGTTTAGAAATATATCTGTAATGAGAATGTTATCGTTTTAATTGACTATTTTCACATTTAATATAATCCGGTCACTTTAAGTATTTAAAGTGAACATATTAAACGTTCAAGCGATAATATTTATGTTAGTCATTGGTTGTATGTATGAGACGAACTTATTTTACACTTTATTGTGATTATTTTGTTTTTGTTTTTCTTTGTTGGACTTTACTGTGCATTTACTCAATGATCATATCTTTTCCTCCACCTTTTGTTTGATTGAGCATGTTTTTTCCAATTTTGATTGAAAGATTAGGATTAGTGCTTTTACTTGATTATTATGGAGATGTTGATTTGTGCTTTTTTTTTTTTTTTTTTTTTCTGATGAGGTTTGGTTTTTTGTTACGTGTCGATTATTTGAATTATTGTTGATTTAATAGTATTTGAGTGATAGTTGAATAAAATATGTTGTTAGTAACTTCATTGAAATTTATCAGTATTGATTATACTCCGTAGTTATATTTTCAAATTTTAAAAGAATGGTAGTCTAGATATTGAATATTATCTCGTGTTGATTAGGAAAATTTTATGGGAGATCCTTTGAAGTGTCTAGTTTCATTAAGAAGTTGAATGTTCCGGCATAATCAAATCTAGTTGTTATTCTACACTTCGTGATATTACTTCATACTTTATTAAATCTATTTATTCTTTAGTAAATACTGAAGAGAAACTATTTTCGTTGAAAGCACCTCAAAATGCGATAGCAATATGCGATGCTGACGTTATCCCACAACCCACGTTTAACAACAGTGTGTACTCAACTTCACTAGAAGTTTAGACATAAGAATACACTGACATGCAACCAATTTTAAGTAATAATGCCTTCATTTTTATTTTTCGTTATCTTTGTTTTTTATTTCATATGTATCAATAAATTGTCATTCAAAAAGCATATTTTACACCACCCTTAGGGGTGGTCTAGTTGTTCCTTGGTACAGGGCTGGTCTAGTTGTTCCTTGGTACAATAACAACCAAGGGGTCTCTGGTTCGAGCTCCTCCAAGAGCAATCATGTGGGGGTAATACGGCCTGAGACTTTCTGTACTAGATTTGAGCCTGTCTCCCTGATAAAAAGGGATGCCTTTACTGCAAGGTGTGGGTTTTGCAAGCGTATGTCCTGGTTGACCCAAAGGCACTAATTAGCAATGGTCATGATTCCACGTTTGACAAATTAAAAAAAAAAAAAAAAGAGCATATTTTACAAAATTAGATTCCTACCCCTCCACCTTATAATAATTCTAGTATGTATTCTACTTACAACGGGAACAAGAGAATCAATCAAATATATGATGCACCTTTACAAAATACTTCCACCCCGACCACTAGATCAGAATATATGCGATCCCGTTTTTTATTTTGTCTGAAATGAGACACTAGACCGACCATTACAACTGAAAAGTAGGGATTCAAACCTGAAATCTATTGCTCATAATACCTCTGCGGTGACCACTAAACCAAATAACATCTTCGGTGATTCGATTTTATAGTTGACATGATGAGTATGGTTGATGATTACAAAAATGGTAATGATGAGAAGTGAAGACTAAAATAGAGGACTATAGGAGGCAAGTAAAATGGCAAATTGGATTCTCTTCATTTTCTTTTGGTTAATCCACTAAGATTTTAATATATTTTCTTTCTCTTTCAATAAAACATTATTTTTATCAAACAGTTACAACTCTCAGATTTTCACAAGATTCGATCTTAACCGTCAATAAGAAACAGATGTTCATTTCTTTTCAAGAAATAGAGAGGATCCATATCTGGCAAATTGGATTCTCTTCATTTTCTTTTTAATCCACTAAGATTTTAATATATTTTCTTTCTCTTTTAATAAAACATTATTTTTATCAAACATTTACAACTCTTAGATTTTCACAAGATTCGATCTCAACCGTCAATAACAAACAGATGTTTCTTTCTTTTTAAGAAATAGAGAGGATCCTTACCCGTAAAACGGGGAAGAAAGGGGAAGATGCGGTGTCCACTAAAAATGAGTCGGGGGAGAAAAGGGTGGACCAAAGAATGCACTTGAGTCATTGTCAAGCTTTTCTGCGTGAAAATGATGCCTTCCCCCGTCCCCCCCTCCTTGCTTCTCTCTTTCTCTTCTTCTCTTTCTCTTTCTCAATCAATTTGTAAAGACTATTTTACATTCATTAGCATGCTCATTTTTGGTGGTCTTTTCTTTTGGGTGTGAGGGGCCCTAACTCTTTTTTCACCAAACTATTCAACATTTCCCTCTTCCTTTCCTCCAAATCAAATTTTACCACATATAAATGTACGTATTGATTTAACGGTCAAAACATAGTTAAGGTGCGAAATTTCTTACAATATATAGAATCAAACATAGTAATGCGATCCAAAGTCTCCAATTTCAGCGGAGTCAGGAGAATGCACTCAAACTGCAGATAGCGGGAATTGAGAGGTTCTGGGTTCGACTCCCTGGGTGGGCAATGACTTGCGGATACCTACCATCCTACGGGATGACTTACCTGGCACATGTGGTTTGCAGGGTATTGCAAGTGCCCGGGTAACTAACCCCTCGTTACCAAAAAAAAAAAAAAACATAGTAATGCGATCTTATAATAAAAGTTGCGGATTTTTTTTTGAAACTACAAATATTCTCGTTTCGATATTTGTCTCCACAAATGTAAAAAGTACTCGTATAAGGGATGCAAATGGAGTTGAAGGAAGACCGTACATTATTAACAAATTATGAATAATTGATATTTTCCCTACAGAAAATACATTAATCTAGTGGTCGGAACAAAAATATACCTATTTCTCACAATATATTGAGTAAAATATACTCGTATGAAATCAAAGAGATGGAGTACTATTCTTTCAAGTTTGGTTTTTTTTTTTTTTTTTTTTTTTTTACAGTAACTTTTTGCTTGATGTATACTCCTTCTGTTCCAGTGATTTGTTTACAGTTTGACTTTTTTGTGACGGGATTTGAGAGAAGTGTAAACAAATGACTGAGACAGAGAGAATGTCAAAAAGTAAGAATGAAGTATTCCCTCCATTTCAGTCAATTATTTACACTTCAACTTTGTTGTGAGAGAGATTTGAGAGAAGTGTAAATAAATGACTTAAACAGAGAGAATAATATTTTATTTTTTTTTAATTAAAATTGGACTACTCAATAAAGAAAGTAAAAGAAAATATTTTTTCACCGTAAAAAACCAAAAAAAAAAAGGGTAAAAGAGTGGTGGAAAGTGGAGGGGGGTGGTAATTGCGTGGAGTTGAAGCGTGGGAGGATAGCAGTCAGTGAAAAGTAGAAGTTGACGGCCCAGCCCAATTGGACAGACATTTGGGCCCCACTAAAAGTTTTTTGTGCTCTTATTATTATTTGCCCCATTTCTCACGGGTTTACTTCTTCTCTTTTCCAACCACCCTTCTTCAATTTTATTATTTGCTCACCATTTATAATATTTTTTTTATTAAAACTTTGTTAAAAAAAAAAACACTAAAAACTTAAACTATGTAAAAATGTGTTCATTGATTAGTTTATAAAAAGTATATTAACCCTCTTAAACTATCTGAAAATGTGTTCATTAATCATTAATTAAGTAAGAAAATATATTAATCCGTTTAAACTATCTAAAATGTGTTGATCAACCCAGTCTATCTGAGCTAAAAATTTGACTCATGTTGTAGTTTTGATAACTCGACAAACTCATCATTTTTAATGTGTTTTACTAATTGCTAAAAATATTATATTCGAATTGATCAGACCACACTTAATTTATCGGTTCGATCATATTCTAGAACCCTCAACTAATGAAAAGGTTACAAGTAGTGAAGGCTGAAGGGTACACCTGACCAACTAACAACAATAGCAAAATGAGTGAATCTCACTTTCTGTAGAAAGTGAATTGAAAGTAGTGCCACATAATTTATACGGAGTAATTTATAATTTATAATAATAATAATAATAATAATAATAATAATAATAATAATAATAATAATAATTAATAAATAAAGTACTAAAAATAATGAATAAATATGCTTGATTTGGAATTATGTAAGCAACTATTTAAGGTTGGTCTCTAAAAAAAATCTAGGAAAATTCTCATCTGTGCCCTCGAAGGAACGACTTTTCTCACTTGTACCCCTTCAATTCTCCTAATCTCAGTTATACCCTTGAACTTTACTAGTAAAGGTCATATGTGACCAAAATTGGTTTAAATGTTAATTGGAGCTGTTAAGTGTCACCTTAAAATCCAATTAATTTTGGCGAAAATTAGGGAAAATATCATAAAAACGAGTTTATTAATTGGTGGAGCATAATTAGAATCCATACCATGTGCATAATTAGTGTCAATAAGGCAATTAATTTACTCCAATTGATGTCTAAATCAATTTTGGTCATGCTTGATATTCAATAATAAAGGTCAGGGGTATAATTGAGATTATGAGGATTGTAGGGGTACAAGTGAGAAAAGTCATTTCTTTAGGGGTACAAATGAGAATTTCCCAAAAATCTAATACTGCTTAAATGGTGCCCTTTTGTTGGCAGACCACCATGGTTCTATTCACCAATCTTCACCGTTCTTTTTGTGTTTCGCCTAACTTCTCCAAAGTCTTGAGGAATAGTCTTAAAAATACCGTCTTAAAAAGAAAAAAAAAAAAAATACTTTTTTTACACAAAATATTTAAAAAACGATCACGACTAATGATGATCACTGTCGAGTATATCGTACTCCATAATTACTATTGAGATTTGAGATGTATAAAAATGATCGCATTTTATTAATAGTGACTATGATCAGCCTAAATGTAATCAGTTTTATGTATCAGATCACCAAGAAATGGTTATAAAGTGTCTAGTAAAATATTTCATACTCCGTACTACCAAGCTATAGTTACATATTTTTAGTGACTACATTAAATAAAATAAAGAGGAAAATCCAGCATAATGCTACAACTCTGTAAGCGTTACCAATTA
The DNA here is from genome assembly GCA_023091065.1 of Dianthus caryophyllus. Classification (NCBI taxonomy): domain Eukaryota; kingdom Viridiplantae; phylum Streptophyta; class Magnoliopsida; order Caryophyllales; family Caryophyllaceae; genus Dianthus; species Dianthus caryophyllus. The sequence goes on from CM041529.1 coordinate 29,333,657, forward strand.
TAAGTAGTAACTAGTCCTTTTAATTAGTTAAATGGTTAACGTTTAACTATTAATCGAGTTGGTTTTGGTCAATTGTTAGCAATTTAACTTATTTGAGAGAGTAATACAGAGTAACTAATTAAGACATGATACCAAAGAGAATAGAAGTTATTAACTTATTACAGAGTTATTGTAAGTAGGAATGCCATTGGGGCGGGATGGGGGTGGGGGGATGATCCCCACATCCGCACCCCCCAAACAAAAACTCACCTTCACCTCTACCCCATCACCCATGGCGAAGAATCACCCGCCCTCCACCACCCGCCTAACAATGACTATTTAAACCCACCACCCGCCCCAGACCCGCCTCCCTCGCCTCGACCCGTCCACCCGCCTGAAATTCGCCTCATAGAATTGCATTGTTGTAACGTAAATTTAAATATATTTTTTTTACCGATATTGTTTTTCACATTTTTTTAAGGTAAAAGCATTTTTTTAAATTAATTCAAATTTAAATTTTTTAACTCTTTTTGTATCTATTAAATCTTAATCCATACTCCGTATTATTTATATTTTTAAGGCTATGAATAAGGAGGGGTATATGAGGTGGGGGTGCGGGCGGGACGGGTGTGGGGCGGAAGCGGGTTCGGGGCGTGGCGGAGTTTTGATGAAATCTTACCGCTCCACGACCCGCGGCGGGAATCACTTTTAGTACTCAGTATCCGCATCGATCCGTCTCATTGACATCCGTAATTATAAGCATATAACGGTGAATAAAATCACTCAATATCTCTTTAGTTTGTCGTTATATAACAGTTTTATTTTAGACATTGACCGCGATAAATGAATGGAGAGCATTGTTCCTTTTGAATGAAAGCGTGACAAATGGACATTTATAAGTGCATGATATTCCATAATCTTTTGTGAATCCATATATTCAACTTTCCACTTGCTTAATGCATCAACATCTATTTTTTTCTCCTTTTTTTTTTTTTTCCTATGTCCCATCCTTTTCAATGTAAATATCAAATCTAATTTGAAGATCTTTTTTCCAGAATTTTTTGAGGTGATTAAAGCTTTTTTGTGTTTATTTTGTGCTAATACTTCCTCCATTCCATTTGATTCTATACATATTCCTTTTTTGGAAATTCCAATCAATTCTATACATTTTTATTTTAGTCTCTACTTTATTAAACTAAAAGACCAATATACCCTTCACTAATACCCACTCAACCCACTTGCAAACAATAAAGTAGGGGTATTTAAGTAATTCTATTATCTACCCCACTTGATTTTCTTCTACCTTAATTACCGTGTTTTGGTCAAACGTATAGAATCAAACGGAATGGAGGAAGTATATTATACTTATCGACTTCAACAAAATAAATTGTTTTGTTTTAAGAAAAATCGAATTTTAAACTTTGTATTATACTCGAGTATGTATGGTGTGAATAACTTTAAATTGATACGGAGTATCAATTATACTATACGGAGTAGTTGTTTATTTGTACTCGTTTGATAATTCAACTTTAACAATGTACTCCATTAATAATATACTGAGTAATACGGAGTATATAATGAAAATATTCCCTCCGTTTCAGTGAATTGTTTACAGTTTGACTTTTTTGTGAGGGGAAAAAAGTCAAACTGTAAACAAATGACTGAGACATAGGGAGTAATAAAGTTTGACAATATGACTAAGATATAAAAGTTGAATGATGGATCAAGTAACATTCTTTTTTTCGAAAATAAATTTTAGTTTAATCATATATACGTAGTAGTTAGCATTTACTTCGTACTCTCTCTATCTCAGTCATTTGTCATTTTTCTCAAATTCCTCTCATAAAAAAGTTAAACGGTAAACAAATCACTGGAACGAACGAGTATTATATTTGAATTGATGTTAATATACCATGCTAGAATACAATTTTTATTATTATATATATATATATATATATATATATGAGTTTATTTTTTTTTTTATTTTTTTTTTTATTTTTTTTTTTTAACTTGAGAGCTACTCTATTTGAAGGCTAAATGCCTAGATGCATATACACATCATTCTAACGTAACTAATTTACCGATAAGCTGACACATTATTTTATGCAGATTTTCACACTTTGCTAGCTCATTGCTGCTGTTAAAAACTTTGCATTCATACTACTACTCCATATTGCTTGCACTTGTGAGGAGATGTTACGATAAATGAAAATTACCGTTTATTATTACAACTTACAATAATCCATTAAACGCATACGCATTAATGCATACGAATATTCATACAAAAACCCATATTAATCGGACAATAATAAGTCTTTTAAACTGATATATTCATCTTAATTAAAACGAGTCAAGTAATTAATATCTCACTTGTGTAGTTACTGTACAAAATGTTATCATATCTATACAAATGAATCATTTTTTTAACTGTATTAAATCAAAGACGAGTATTTTCGTCTTAAATAAAAAATTGTGTTAATTTGAAGAAAAAGATGTAAAGTTTATATAATTTGATAGGTTGATTTTAGTACTTCATCTGTCTCAGTCATTTGTTTATAGTTTGACTTTTTTTCCCTCACAAAAAAGTCAAATTGTAAACAATTCATTGGAACGGAGGGAGTAGAATGAATGGTTATAATCAAAGAAGGTAAACAAAAGGGATCTAAGCATATCTTATCTTCTTTAGCCACTAAGGGAACATGGAATTGTATTAAGCCATCAACTTCCACAGATTTTTCTACTTTTTTTTATTTTTTTAAATAGCACAATCAATATATTATTCATGCTTATCCAATATCACGTGAGATCTTTGTTAACAGAATATTGTCTCTCTAATTGTCTTTTATTTTCGTATTTGTTCTCAACGAAAATATATAAAACAAAATGTATATATTATTCATGATCTCAGGTATTTTTGTTCATTTTTTATTTTATTTTTAAGGGGGCGCAAATTTAATCTTATAAATTCCAAATGGAGTTAACTTTCGTTTCTTTATGCAGCGTCACGTAAATCTTTCGTTTTGTTTAGTTCGTATATTTGGTTTAGATTCTAAAATTTTAAAATTTTGATATTAATAATGTCTTTCGATCTGACAATTAAAACAAGATCACACATGACTATTTTTTATTTTGTATTTTAGAAGTTATATCGAAGATTATACACACTTGTGAATAGTGTCAAAAAAGTGAAACGTAAAGAACCTATTGGAATGGAGGAAGTACTATGTATAGTAGAAGTTCATTTAAAATTTAGATTAAAATTTAATGATTTTTAAGGGGGCACAAAAGTTATTTAGATTAAAATTTAGTGTTATTGTAATGATATTGATTTTGACTTAATGATTTTAAGGGGCCGCAAATTTAGTTCATTTTTTATTTTATTTTTAAGGGGGCGCAAATTTTATTTTTAAGGGGGCACAAAAGTTAAGAAGATATTGACTTTTGACTTAATGATTTTAGAGTAAAATTTAGATTAAAATTTAGTGTTATTGTAATAAAATGGTTCATTAACATCATTCTTAAAAATAGAGGGTAATCAATTTAAAAAAAAAAAAAAGAGGGTAATTTTAGTTTTGTTTATTTCATTTGCTCAACATGTGGTTAATACTTAATTTTGAACCCATTTTTACCTCACACGTCGACCTGTCGTCTATCTTACATTTCTCTTCCTTTAATTTTGAGCCCTTGGTAAAAAGAAGGGATAACATTCAATTATTATAATACTGTCAATTAGTTGTATAAGCCAATCTTATCATAACTGAAATAATTTCAATGTTAAATATATTCAAAAGCTTTATAATGACAACCCAAAATTTTGTAATACTCCGTAACAACCAACAACCCTACCACGAATAACTTCAACTTGAATATATTCATATTCATAATTACGTTAAAGTGATAGGTCAGTAAAATAAAGCTAAAATACAAAAAAAAAAAAAAAATAATTTATTGGAAAAACAACCCTATAAAATGAAACGGCTAGTAGAATCTGTCAGCATCATATTTGATACCCCATGATATACAAAGTTACCTTTACCCGTCAGACGATCTTACGATAAACTTACGGAAAAAATTGTATTGGGCTGAAAAATTGAGCTACTCAATATATTGTCATATTAATTTTAAGCCCAAAAATTTCAAAAGAAAAGCCCAAATTTACAGAAAATTGCAGTCCTAAAACCCTGACTGAAAAACCTTCCCCAAAATTTTTCCGTCATTTTTGTGACCTCAAATCTCCTTCATTACGACGTCGTTTTGCACTTCTTCACTATCTTAAACTTTAATCTTTGCATTTAGTTTTCTGGTGAGTAAAATTAATTGAATTCTTATTGATTTGATTTGATTTTTTATTTTGTTTGGTTTGATTTTTATTCGATGAATTTTGAAATAAAGTATTGTGTTCTTCGTTAATCTAGATTGAAGTTGATTTGATTTCGTTGATTGATCGAAAATTCTCTTTATTTTTATGGTTTGATTTTCAGGAGAAAGAATGAAACTTGCTCGAGTAGCTTTACGATCTGCAAATGAGGGGAATTTTTGTCGTCGATTCAATCGAATGTTTTCGTCTTCTAATGATTTTGATGATCAATTTTCTGGTAATTTCACATATATATCTTTTTTTTGAAGGTAATTTGTTGTTATTATGCGATCATATTGTGTGTATTGTATTCGTATTCAATGTGTTGGGAGATCACTTGGGAGTTCCGATGCACGCAATTTTATCGCGAAATTATACTGTCGCTAATTCTCGAGAAAAATAGAAATGAGACAATCCTAAGTATTGGTCAAAGCTAGAAAATGGGTTGATTTTATCGAACGGATTTTGGAAAGGAAGCACTAGGTATTGATTAGTTTCGGGTGAATTGTTTATCTCGTGATTATTTAGGTATTGGTTAAAGGATGAAGCTTTTTGAAAGCCGTATTTGTTGGAATTTTTGGGTGATTGTGCTGTATAGAACGGTGCTTATGATGGTTTGTGGAATGTGGATCGGAGATTGGAAAAGGACTGATTGAAATCGATCAAGCAAGTGATAGTGCTCGTGTAAGTTGCGATGCATACTTCTCCCGGTTATTTTATACGATGTATAGGTTGTTGGTTGTGTTTTAGTGACGATGGTTTGTTTTTCCAAATAATTATGATATACTCCGTAATACTTTTAAAGGGTTATGGAGCCTTTTTTTTCTTTAGAATTGTTTCAAAAATATTTTTATAAGAGGTGAATAAATCGTGACATTTTTTCCATTTTTGAGAATGAGTGCTTAGGTATATGAGAAATTACTTGAAAAAGCAGTGACGGCATATAAAATAATTGGCAATATCAGAAGTATAAATTGGGTTTTGTTGGTATCATTTTCAACCGGACGACCCATTACTCCAACTGATAGAAGATTATAAATGGATTAACTTTTTTGATTTCCACTAGGACTAGATGGACTTTCGATAGGACCCATTTTATTGACGGGATTCATCACTACTTCAGCTATTTTAGCAGCTTTTCCAGTTATTCGGGATTCCCGATTATTTCACTTTTTGATGTTAGCAATGTACAGTGTGCAAATCGGATTATTTTTGTCTCAAGACCTTTTACTTTTTTTTTTTTTTTTTTTTTTTTTTTTTTCATAAAGTGGGAATTAGAATTAATTCCTGTTTACCTACTTTTATCTGTGTGGGGAGGAAAGAAACGCCTATACGTACGATAATGGTATAATGAAATGGTGTTTGTGTGCACTGGTTTTCAGTCGGTTCTGGAAGCAGTGGTAGCAGCGGTGCTAATCAGAATGAAAACTGGTTCGATATTTCCAATGAGAATGAGGATCGCATATTTGGTGAGACATCCCAAGACAAGTCAAATACATTCTACCGTGCCCTAGATAAGGTTAAGAAGGGTGGTCAAGGTTCTGGCATGGGTTTTACATCTAACAAAGACCCTTATGGATTACCTACCGGAGACGATGATGCTTTGACCACGTTAAAGGACGGAATGGACGGGAAGTTGAAGGACGCAGCTGCTTATTTTGAGATCGACCCTGATGAGATTGCATCACAGGATTACGCCTTCAGAGCTGATATGAACTTGAAATCTCGCATGACTTATGTCCCTGAGGTAAGCGGATGAGTATCTGATATTAATAACTTTAGCTTAGGATAATTGTCATCAGACATCATTTTCTTGTACTTCCATATACATTTGTTGTAATTTGATTACTCTACAGTATAATAATGGTCGTTTGTCTCCCTTGATATCTGTGAGTGTCCTCATCTGCGTCAAGTAATGTTTTAGTTTCCTCAAAAGTTGGCTCTAGTGCCCTGATATCCTCCTTGAAACAACAGGGGAGATCGTAATGTATACTTCTCCGTGAAACCTAGATCATTGTCTCCCCTTGTGTTTTGATTTTCACCTGCTACGGCTTCTCTATTTGTGTGGTCATTCACTTCTTATGTAATGTACACTTCTCCTTGAAACCTAGCTCATTGTCTCCTGGGTCACTATATTCCATCCTTTACGTATAAATGTTGCATACCCATTGTTTTCTTGTGTCTCTAGAATGGACAGTCGTAGTTCTTAAGTTTTGGGCCGTCTTTCTTGTTTTTGGGTTTCGGTTTCTATTAAAGGTGCTATGAGCATACTCCGTATTACTTAATTGCTCTACGAAAGCTCACAATTTAACCAGCTTTGCACTCTTCACAGGACTTGAATATCAGGAAACCAGGTGTTTGGAAAACATTCAAACGAACTGATTTTGAAGTGACCACAAAGGAGGTCCTCGAAAATGCCGATTTCAGGGTAAGCGTTTGGTTATTAAATGCGCTTGTGAGATTTCTTGTGGGTTAGATACAAAATACTTCCACTTGTTTCCAGGAGCTTTTGATACATTGGGATAATTTTGTTTCTGTACGATTGAGTTTTTCACTTTTTCCTGCCATGTAATAGTACGATAGACATTTTAACTTGTGATGGATATTTTTGATAGAAATCCCAAGCCTTTATCCTGTCACATGAAGTTGGAGGGCACTATGGACACAAACTTTAAAACTTGGGTACCACTGCAAATGTGTCAAACCTCAGGGGTACCATGGGAAATTTCCCTTCTTTCTTTTACGGCGAAGTACTAAAATTTGCAACATACCAAATTTAACAGTTATTCATGTTTGATGTTTTGCCATGGATTCGATAAAGTGAGGCGGAGAGTAATTAAAGGTCTGATGTCATTTAGGGTTGGCTCGTAGTTATCTCTCTCTATAGAGTTATGATTAGTCTATATGCTTTACTTCTGTGATTTGAATATTAATTAATCTGTTCAATGCTGCTTTGTGAGTAACTCGCTGAACTAGGATATGAGCGTGTCTTCCGGAAGTTTTTATTTCCCTTTCTTTCTGTGGTATGGAGTATAAGCTAAATGTGTTTTTGATTTCTTCTTCTCATAATAGTTGAACTTGTGTCTCAGAACGTGAGATTCCTCGCCAACTTTCTAACAGAAGCTGGAACAATAATCAAGCGGAGGCAGGTAAAACACAAACTTTGTACTGTTGATGTGCTTCAATTTTGAAAAATGGTTTCTGAGATTATACTTTGTGTCGATTCCCCAAGACTGGAATAAGTGCCAAGGCTCAAAGGAAAGTTGTTAGAGAGATCAAGATAGCCCGGGCTTTTGGTCTATTGCCTTTCACGACTATGGGGACCAAAGCTTTTGTGGTCGGAAAGACTATGGAGAGTCTTGACCAGGATTTCGAGTTGGACCCTTATGACATGCCACCTGAGGTAGACGATGTCCAGGAACCCGTAGCCGAATAGATTGCACTGACGACTACTGTATGTTTTCATTGTTTTTTCAAGTATTTAGTCAAAAAACGTACGTTGATCCCCTTTTAGCATGGTTGTTGGCGTATCATTTATACCGTGATTAATCTAGAGGGCTTTGCTCCCTGAATGTACCCCGTGAACTTGCCAGCATTGCCTAGTCGCCAGCTGAAATTTTTTCTCCAGGATGCTTCCTCAACTCCATTGCTATGTTAGTTAGAGAAGATAAATGTATGTAATATTGTTTTGTTAGTTGCTTTACGCTTTGGTTTTTGCACTATGGACTACTTTTATCATTTTGCGCGATCTTGTGTACACTTGTTTTTGGAATCTTGATTGTTAATAAAAAGGTAAAACGCAAATATTTGCGCTTTACTTGTTGCTACTATTTTCAAGGGTAATAAAACAAAGCACAGTCGAAACTCCCGTCTTCCAATTATATGGCACAATTATCTACGCTTTACCGCTCCTTGCACTACTCAGTTCTCACTGAATACTTTCGGAAATTAGCCATTGGTATCGCTGACAGCCTGTTGTAATATTAGCTACAACTAATTTAGGCCCGGGCCCAGCCCTTTTGGTTGGAGGGCCAAGTCAGACTTGCCAATTCTAGGCCCGTAGTAGGCCCTTTGGTTTTGAAAAATAAATAAAGTGCCAGTAGGGTGAGCCCTAAAAAATCTTGACTCGGGCTTAGCCCTATACTTGGGTTGCTGGGCCTGAGCCATTTGAGAACTGTGACGGGCTGGCCAAAATATGACCCGACAGGCGGGGTTGGTCGTGCCTGGCCGGGTCGGGCCAGCCTGTACAGCTGGCCCCGCCTTTAGCTACAAGTCTACAACCATTCTCGAAATGCATCTACTGGTGTAAGTCTCGTAAGAGTCGTAAGAGATCGTCTTACAATAAGAATCGAATCGCGCAAGACCGTCATGCTTTAGACTTTATTCATCTAATATAAAAACTCCTAAAATATTTGTTCGTGCAGGCCACTACAGTCTACAGAGGTTGCCAAATTGCTGCACTCAGCTACTTGACTATTTCTTGTATTTTTTGACAGCTATATTTGACAGTTAGAGGATTCTTAGATACTGAGAAATGCATAAAGTTGTAATTTAGTATGTTTTCTTCCCTATTAACAACCTGCACAGGGACAACAGTTGACCAATCTTGTCTCCTATAGTTTCCACCCGATATTCATCATTTGCTGTTGTTGTTCGCTTCCGTCAATGGGACTGCACTCGACTCTTTCGTTTTCCTTCCTCGTCTTTCGGTCTTTCTTTACGTACTTACTCCCTTGTCTACATATATATCTTCCTTGATACATTCCATGAAGAGAGTCGGCTATGTTTCGCACTGTCATATGGCGTCTGTCGTGTCTTGTTTAGTGAATGTTCTTTGTCTTGGAAGTTTTACGCTCTTTTCGCTTTCTATAAAGGTCAGCGGGTTTGGATCGTCCTCCACTATTGCAGTTAGCTATGGTTCTAACACCATCTGTGGAATACTTGCTGGAAAATCGTCTCAGGGAATTCAATGTTTTCAAGGGGGTGAAGTTTTTTCCGTCCTACCAAATGTTTCTTATGTAGCTCTTGCTGGTGGGAAGAACATGTTTTGCGGTCTGAGTGCAGGTGGCATTGATCTATTTTGCTGGGACACGACATTCCCCGACTTTAATTCTCGAGTTCAGAACATCTACCACAGCCCCGTGTTCCCGTTGAGCGATCTGACTGTCGGAAACGACCGAGTTTGTGCGTTGCAGGCCACGACAGGCTTTGTCCAGTGCTGGGAGCGAGCAAGTTTTTCAGGGCGACAACTCTTTCTACAGCCCGAGGAAGAAACTCCTTTCCTCACCATCACTTCAGGTGACGGGTTTTCCTGTGGGATCGTGAAGAACGAGTGGAATGTGCTGTGTTGGGGTGAAAGTGGGATGGGGGACTTTATCGAGGCTCAGTTCGACGGTATGTCAATGCTAAGCCTAGTTGCTGGGAAATCCCACGTCTGCGGGATTTCAATGTCGGGTTTATTAATCTGTAAAGGGAATAACGATTCAGGTCAGTTGAACGTCCCTTCGATAACTCCTTTTTATTATTCTGATCTCGCTCTTGGCGGAACTTACACCTGTGCAATTCAACGAACCAATGGCTCAGTAGTGTGTTGGGGTAACCTACGGAATGTATACATCGGTGGAACCATCTCGTTTGAGTCCATAGTTGGAGCAATTGATTTTACCTGCGGATTGAGAAGCGATGACTTAACGATCTTGTGTTGGGGTTCTGGCTGGTCTGCTAAGTCAAATTCTTCTCTCGGTTTGCCGACTATGATTCCCGGTCCATGTGTCCAAGACCCTTGTCAAGTTTGTGGTACGATTCCAAACTCGGACTCTCTGTGTAGTGGTGATATGAATATTTGTCGAACATGTGTAGTCGATCTTGAATTTCCCGAGGTGGAATTTCATCGAAAATCGTCAGAGATTTCTGGCCCGTCTATTTCACCGGCTTTTTCACCATTACCCGAAAAGAAAGACTCGAGACCTTTCTGGGTGTACGAGTTATTCGGGATAGTTGGTATCGTTTCAGGTTTATTTGCTCTTTGTTACTTCCTCTACCTAAAAATCCGCTCCTCTAGCGACGAAGTGGTGCAGAATGTTGTTAAACCGAAGGAGCTGCGTTCCATTGTTAGCAACGCTAGTAGTGGAATTCACCACGGCGATATAGCGTTTGTAGCGAGCAATGCTTCCAGCGCACCTCAGTCGAGATCATCGTCGATCACTCAACTCAGCTCTCTGGCGTCAGGACGAGAGAAAAACTGGGAAAACTCGCTGAAGCATGTTGAGAAGGCTGAGGTATTCACGCTATCAGAGCTAGCTCTGGCGACGAGGAATTTTTCCTCCGATAACAAGGTAGGGAGAGGAAGTTTCGGAACTGTGTACAAAGGAAAACTACCCGACGGTCGTGAGGTGGCGGTTAAAAGGGAAGTAATCTGCACGAAAGAGGGTAGAGAGTACGCCTTTGAGTCTGAATTGACGTTGTTGTCCCGAGTTCATCACAAACATTTGGTGGGTTTGGTCGGGTTTTGCGAAGAAAGTTGTGAACGGCTTTTGGTGTTCGAGTTCATGGCAAACGGTGCCCTACACGATATGTTACACAACATCGAGACAAACAACAACGGACGTCTCAATTCCTGGAAGATGAGGATTAAGGTTGCGTTGGATGCTGCACGAGGCATCGAGTACCTTCACAACTACGCGGTCCCACCTATAATCCACCGAGACATAAAAACCTCGAACATACTTTTGGACTCGAAATGGGTCGGACGAGTTTCCGATTTCGGGTTGTCCCTCAAGGGGCCTGAGACCGAGGATGGGAGCATGTCGATTAAGGCGGTGGGGACCGTCGGGTACATCGATCCCGAGTACTACGTTCTTAAGGTCTTAACGACTAAGAGCGATGTCTATGGATTCGGGGTTGTTTTGTTGGAACTTTTGACAGGGAAGAAAGCGGTTTTCAAGGAAAGCGAAGGAAACGGGCCCACCGGGGTGGTGGAGTATGCGGGACCGTTCATCGTATCGGGGGAAGTGTGGAAGGTGGTCGATAAGCGGGTGGAGCACCCGGTGACCAACGAGGCCGAGGCAGTGGAGTTGTTGGCGTACACAGCGATGATGTGCGTGAATTTGGAAGGAAAAGAGCGGCCGACGATGTCTGATGTTGTTTCGAACTTAGAGAGGGCTTTAGCTCTGTGTAAAGGAGCTGCGTCTGGTGTATTCTCTCCTAACTCGTATTCTTTCAATTAGATTGGAAAAATTGCTTAGATTTCTTTTCAACTTCTCGATTAATTTTCGTGTTTATTTCCGATTTGTTAGTTGTAAAAACATTCGAAACCTTAGTGTTATCGATTTACAAATTATAGAGTGTATTTGATTAAGACACGAGTTTGAGAATGCATTGCAATCTTAGCACGCAGAACAATGACGACAACGAAATCATAATCTGAAAATCAATTGGATTCGGTTGATAGAATTTCCTGCTGAAAACGGATGAGCAGTCGAGCAGCTTTACACGGTTTGCCGTTTTGTTTGTACAGGGGAACAGACCTGATACCGTCCTTGAGGAGCGACACGGGCAAGCACGTCTGCCCTCCGAAGTCGTGAGTCCTGTTTGAGTCGAATTCCTTGACTTCGATTATCAGCATTGCTATATCAGGAACCGTCAGCGTGAATTCAAACTCCTCATTCCACGTCGGTATCCACTGATCAATTGCTGGCACCGTCTTCTCCTTCGCCTCGTCTTCTGGGTGTCCGACAATCTCAAGCTGCGAAAAAAAAAAAGAACAACTGAAGTTAAACTGAAATTTCATAAGATGAGGTAAACGTTTCGGTTAAGTTATCATTAGACTTACGTCGACAAAGAAATCTGGTCGAGATGTTTTATCAAAATCGTCGCCACTGAAGTCCAAATGCCACCCAGTGCCCATATATACCTTTACCTATACGTTTACCATGTTAGAGAGAACCATTTCAACCACACGAAAAAACCGAGTAACTTTCCGAGTCACTTTTACCTTTAGAATCCTCTTAATCGGCCGCCACACATTCGGATCAAATTTCAGGTGTTTGATCAGAATATCCGGTTTTCGAGCGTATCCAGTACCGTGTGTGGTTTTATATGCCCTAAACAGGCCTTGCATTATCCAAAGGCACTTGTCTGATAAGTACTTGTCCAATTTCTGTTTCCAAGCGGTTTCGAAAAGAAATTAGGATAGTCTTAAATTGTAAACGTCTGACGCATGGGTGAATACTGTCAAACGTGGATAAACATATGACATTGTGAACTGTGTGGCAACAGTCTTCCGAGAAATCAAACTTACCTGTGTTGGGTGGGTATTAAATGCAACTATCTGTGCTCCGCGGAGCCAACCCAAAAACGGGTCATATCTCGACGACTCGATCTCTTCATTCGTGTGAACGGGCTCCTGATAAACTGCTAGCAGATTATTCTGCGTAAATCTGGAGAAATCGGTTAACAACTCAGATGTCAGATAGATAGTGTGGTACCGGTGTACAGAGTCAAATTAGAATGAAAAAAGACGTATTAGTATCAGAACGATTCACGATAAATGAAATCGAGTACTCCCGTGTATTTTCGAAAAAAGTTCTGTAGACCTGATGATATCTGCACATCTAACATTCTCCAGGACGCTTTCAGTTGAGCTTAAAAGTCGAGCGTTGACAGCTTCACCATCCTGCAGGTTTTGAAATTGATCTTCTAGATCCTCGACATGACCAGCAATCAACTTCCGGTACTTTTCGGATGATTCTGTGCCCTGCAGAAAGATTCATTGTACAGTTCTTGAGAACTTTAGACCGTCTTTTAGGATGTAGGATTATTTCAGGCAGTCGGAAAACTCAGAATTAAAAATGTAAGATGCGCTGAATTTAGGATTATTCTCGTTAAATTTCTCCGAAAAGGGAAATAATATTGCATATTTAGGAAATTCTTCAGATACCGTCATACAACTTAGGACGAAGAGAACAGGTCCTTACACTGCTGTTAGGGGTGTTGTGTCGATGTTTCATTTGTCTGCTCAATATTACGAACTTGCTCAACAGGCGGCGTAGAGGAACGCTGAACACGTCATCTGAACTGTACAAGTGGTCTCCAAGATATTTCTCGATCTTCTGTAAACACGAGGAAAAAAAAAAAACATTCTTCTCATTCATGTACTGCATTCTACGCTGTCAAGTACACGAAAAAGACCGAAAAGAATGTCAAAAAACTGTGCAGATATAGCTCGGAAAACTTACTGCAGCAGCCACGTCTTTGAGATGATCATCAATGTCTTCCATGAGAATTAGAATGACAGGTAATTCCGACTTATCGAAAGCATGCTCTGCTACGGCTTTCAAGCACGTGCTTAATTTCACTGAAGAATGAAAATACCTACATATTCAAGCAAGTTACCTCATGCCGAATTATAATCTAAGTACGCCTAGAACACGATAAAACTGTACAATACCCCCCGTTTTAAATTAAGCGTGTTACTTAACTTTAGAAAATTTCAGCAAACGTGTTTCTCAAGAATAACTAAGCATCAGACAATTTAAGACGAAGTTATAAACAAAACTGTGTTATTGGAGTTATAAAGAAACAAGAATTACCCTTCATTCTTTACTTTAACATCTGTGTTATTGGTGTTTTGACATAGATTTAATTCGATTACTCTGATGCCTCGCTTCAGCGCCTTCAGGACTGCGGAAACACGGCCAGACAGCTTGTAATCTTCTTCTTCCTTTGATGTCGAGTTTGCGACAGTGTTTGTCGATGCTAAGTCACTTGTCGTAAAGCTGATCATGTGATCTTGGATACTTTTATACTTTTGAAAGTAGGAGCTATGACTTGCGTGCACGAAATAATGAGGCAGTGGATCATTCAGCTCGTCTTCCTGTATTTGAAATCTCCGAAATATTTAAACAATTCGATGAATCGTAAATACAAACACAAAAAAAATGGTTGAATTTATATACTTGTTCAATGAGTGGAAGATTCATTTTGCCAAGAAGAAAGTGAAAGAAGTCTTCAACTTGACAACCCTTCTTGCTGAAAGTTCCTGATCTCTTGTAGCTTTTCGCAACGACTTTTTTCGCTATGACCGATGCACTTGCTTCGTCTTCTCCTTGTCTCCTAACCAGAAACTCGAGCAGTTCGTCTTCTGACAATATTTTTCCACTTTCCGACTGTTCGTTAAACAAACTTTTGATGTCTTCTGGTGGTGTTTCCGTTATTTCCTTGAACAACTCAGACACGCGCCTAATGAGGTAACAGATCTCATCGTATATGTCAGACATGATCAGTTTTACCTCGCCTCACGTTAGCAAAATACAAAAATGAATACTAGAGTCGATAAAATGAAGGGAAACAGAAGAGTTCACGACAAATATATATAGGTGAAAAATTTTCGGAAACACCCTCTGTGCATTTTCTACCTTATGTCGTTAACGACACGAGCTAGGGTCTACAAACATGTTTCAATTGAGAGATTTCCTCTTTACAAAAGTAAGAATATTTACAGCTTATATTATTTAGCTTGAGAATACAGTAAACAATTAAAGTGTGCTTTCTATTTATGAAGTAAAGAACTTAAATTTACAGCTTCATGAAAAAGCCAAAAACAATTAGTAACTCCCGTTTCAGACCGTTCTATGCATACAACAGATTTGTCGAAAGAGATCAACTAAAACTAATTTCGATGGAAGCGTCAAAAATTAATTTCCGACTGATAATATGATCACGTAAATACAAAACGCATCAGAAGTTTGACAGACTTATACAACTCCCCTTTATCACTAAAGAGTGGAATTGCATAAAATCCATGCTTAAGTTGAGAAATAGGCAAACAAGTTTGACCACCAAAATCATCCTTTTTATCACTGTCATGTTCATACACTTCAACTCTAAGCAATGCTAATTCCGGAACTGTTAGCGGAAACTCAAACTCTTGATTCCAAATTGGTGTCCATTGATCTTCCTTCACTGACGTCACGTGCATCACTTCATCTGCCCTTACTCCTGCTATCCCAATCTGTGTCATTTCAAAAGGAGAGTCGTAAGGTTGAATTGTCGTGTTTTTGTTAGAATATAAAAAACCGATCATGGACCTGTTCTTTCTGGCTTTTTAGAGCTGAACTGAGCTGAAAATAAGCTAGAAAGAACCGGTCCTTACCCGGGTGTAGAAATCGGGAGGGGAAAATTTGTCAAAATGATCTTTCTTGAAGTCGAGTCTCCACCCGTCTCCTAGGTATATTTTCACCTAAATCCATTTTCAACATCGAAGGAATACATCAAACAATGTTTAGGTTAATTGATAATCAAAGAGAGTAAACAATGATATCGAAAAAAGTACAATAGTTTAGTCACCTTCAATGTAGTTTTCAATGGCAATTTAGATCTTGGATCAAATATATGGTCGTCATTAATTAAAAAATCGGGTTTTTTGGTGTAACCACACCCACCATTTGCTCTGAACATTCCCTGCATCTGCCACAGAAATCTACCATGTCCCTGCGTAAATACGAAGTGTCATATCGTGTCGAGGTGTCAGACACGTGATATCGCACCAAAGTGAACTCTCCCACGAATCACGTGATATTTTGTCGATTTAAGAAGTATGTATGTACAAACCTGCATGTTAAACGCGACCATTTGAGCACCGTGCAACCAAGCAAGAAAGGGCTTGTAATTTGACGAGTTAAAACGCGTTCCTTTTGGATATATCCTTAGTATATTCCTCTGTGTAAACCTGGTATAGCAGAACCAAAATCACGTTGACACGAAAAACGCAGTCGAAGAAATATATGTTGGATTATAAATTCGTAGTTACCTGACGAGATCCTTCCCATGAGACTTGGCTGATTTCTCGAGTTTTTGTTCGCTTAGACTAACACGAATCGCTTTCAAATCGAGTTTGATTGCATCCTCCATGTTACACTTCTTCTGGTGAATCGATATCAGACGCTTATATACAAGTGGCTCTAACGTATCAACGCAACTGCAACCATTTTCGTCAATTTGTTCTTCATTCACAAACTCATCAATCTGCAAACTCATCAAGGTAACAAACATTTCACGCATTTTAGACGGTGCTAGTGAATTCGATACTACCTAATGACACACTATCGATATCCGTGATCGTATAGAGCACCTTACGCTGTGAGGGAGGTTCAAAATCGGAACCAACACGACTCTTGGAAGCGTTTTCCGCTTCTAGACACTCTTTAGGAGTCTTAGTGGAAATAAGTATTCTATGCTTCAGTTCTTCAGGAGATGGAAACTCCTCGAGGTTTTCTGTTTCGGTACAAAATAGTATTTCCCCAAATGTTTCCTTAATCATCTGCGCAATAACGTTCAACGTTAACCAGTCAAATTCTTGTTTAAGACGGTCGTATACAAGACTTACTGAAATAACATAATGTAGGGAGTCCTAGTTTACCTCAGCGGCTTTGGCTTGAAGTTTCGGTTTCAAATGATCTTCAAGAGTTATGATGACGGGATACTCGGATTTTTCAAATGCATAATCTCTTATTGATTTGAGACATGTTTGAAGGTCCACCGGAGTTGTCAATGTTCTGACAACATAAACGCAAAAACAAGGAAACGTATTCACTACTGCGTTAGTTCGTGTTTTAATCTAGTAAGTCTCTTATAAGACGGAAATTTCAAAGACTCATACGTCTGAGGGATTGAATATTATTATTATACCTGCCATGGAAAACTTGGATGTCGTCTTTGGAAGAAGTGGGCCATAAATCGAGCTCAATAACTCGAACACCACTCTGCAAGGCCTTGATGATTAGTCGGTCACTACAATCCCCGGTTAATTGGTTTCCGGTGAGGTAAGAATTGTGGCCGGTGTATATGAAATAATGTGATAACGGCGCTTTCATGTCTTGGTGAATCTACATTTACAAAACATTTTAAGTTATAATGATATTGTACGCGACTTTCCTGTGATTCAAAGTCATAGGTTCGAATCACATGTACTATGTAAGCTACCCCCGACGGGGGCTGCGGTGTTGGTTCCAGGTGGGATTTGAGCCTGGGAACTCACACAGTTCGTTACCCCTTCCAGGTTAACCCAAATTCCACCTGGACAACCACCACTTGGTTCCCTGTTTCAACATTGCTATATATGATCATCTACACATTACATGTCCTATGATTGCGCTCTTCTAAGCTGCATCGACTTTTTAAAAAAAAATCCGAAATTTTTAAAGAAAAATGTACTTACAATTGATTGAAACGGAGGATTAAGGTCAACAGAAAAGAGGTAATAAAAGAAATCATCAAGTGAAAGTGAATAATTCATTGTGTTTTTAACAATGTGGTGTCTCCTCTTCACCACACCCTCGATCACAGTTTGAGCCACGACTGTTGCGTTCTCGGGTTCAAAACCCTGAGTCTCGACCAAAAACCGCTCGAGTTGAGGCTGTGTCATGTATGCTCCACTTTTATCCGCGTAACGTTTAAACACGTCTTTGACGTCTGAAGGCGGTTCGAGTCCCATAATTCTGAACTTCCTTGTGTAACACAAGCATATTCTAAAACTACCCATTTTAATTATTTTTTGGTTATATTTGTGAGAGGTAATGTAATGTAATGTAATATAATGTAATGTGTATAATGTATGTATAAATGTCGTTGAAGAAAAAGGAGAATAATTGCGATGGTGTGTTTTATATGTAATATGTGTATAGTCAACCACTCAACCCCTTAGGTTTTTAGTAATTTTATATAAATTTTTGAATTTTTATATTTTTCTAAGTAACAATGCAAATCAGTTTTCTTTAGGGGGGGTGAGTGATCAGAATCGACTCGGCGAGCTCTCGAAATCAAATCAAAACTCGGTTTCAGTTTTCTTTAGGGGCGTGAGTGATCAGAATCGGGTCAGCGAGCTCTCGAAATCAAATTAAAACTCGGTTTGAGGTTGAGCAGATTTTGAGTTTTCACTTTTTAGGCTTGGTGAGCTTTAAGCCGATTTTGAGTTTGATAAAAAAAAAAATTCTAAGGCAATTCAAAGCTTACGTGAGCTGGATATCAAATCAACTCGGTTACACTACTCCTAGTTTTATTTGTTTAAAAATAGTGTTGGACGATGATTTAAATCTATAAAATTTGCTATATTATAGAGTATGTCTTAAATAATACTATGTACTCGGTATTGTGTACTCTGTATTATAAGTCTTATCATAATAATTATATTGAATGTCTTAAATAACAAGAATTATTTTGTTTACGAAAATAATATTTGACCATGTAATTTGTCATTATTACAGCACATAATCTTGCACAACTCAATCAAGCTAAGCTAAAACATACTCAACTTGCATTAATAAAAAACTTAAGAATGAAGTAGTCCAAGGATTAAACCCCAACATGTTAGCATTTGTTGGATTTTGGAAAGCGTCAAATCTCATTCGTACAACAGGTTTGAGTCCAGTAAAATTCATACGGCGTAGTATAAGATACGTTTGATTATGTCTTTACGGTTACAACAAAAAAAAACTCAATCTTTTATATTTTTTAATAATGTGTAAATATTTTTCGTTCTAACATTTGTCCTGGCAAATGTGACAAAAAAAATATGAATAAAGTTAAAAATAGGGAGTATAATCAGGGACGGACCTAACAACTTTTTATCGAAGTATCAAACTAATACGGATAACAATTTCTTGATTTTTTTTCATTTGTATGGGGTAGCGGGATAATGATTTTTAATTTTTTTTTTTTTTCTTTATATGGAATATCGGTTGTTACCCCTTAATTCTACGTAGGTCCGTCCCTAAGTATAATATACTTCAACTAGAATGCACAAGGTAGGAGTATATTAGTATAGCATGGTCTTAGTATCCTACGGTAGGGTATGTTGTACCAAAAACATGGAATGAAAAGTTAGTGCTTAAAATGCAAACACTTGGTAATATTTTATCAGGTGTTCAGGTCAACCACTACACAGTACACACTACCAACAACATTGATTAGAGGTGCATGATGACTGAAAATCTTACTAATGACATTCGAAATAGTATTTATATTCACAACACGTTTAATTTTGTGTTACGATGCAAGTTGGTCTTTGATCTCCTCACATTGACATTAACATACTTCGTAATAGTAGTCTCCGTGGAATTATATCAACTTTTAAATATGCTAGTAGTAGTAATCCAGTAGTCACGGCTTTAAACGCGCTCTTTTTAGTTCTTCCCCAAAAAAGGGCCGAACTTAGGTTAAGACTTTTTTTAAGGGCTAAGTGGCTGTCTGACTGACCCTTTAACAGTTTAACCCGTCATTTTTTTCCTATATTTTTTTAATAATTAAAAGAGTAGGGCCCTGGTCAAGTAAAAGAGGCCCGATCTTCTAATAGTTTTTTTTTAATATGACCATACTCGACCATCGACCAATTGTCCACCTCTACCTTTGGTGTATATCTCTTGTCAAGTCGATTCAGCTTGTCATCTATAATCGTCTGGTCCATCATTTTCTGCCGACAAATTTTATCCAAGTCATTACCAAAATATATGATCAATCCAGATAAAATTGAACTACTCCAACCAAATTCACAACTAAATCGAATACTCGAATGCCACATTAATCAAGTCTATATTAACTTTCATTTCGTCAATATCTCAAATCGAATCGACTTCATTATCGGGTCGGGTCATCACCGAACCATCTTCCTTAACAACTTAGCCCATCTCCACCAAGTAGCCTCAGCCCACCAGCCTACTCACTGCTTAAATCAGCCCAACAAATTCTAACCAATGACATCTCGCCAAATATACAACGTGACACGTGTCATATCCTCATTGGTTGGTTATTCTCACACATTACTCACTCACTAAATCACACTTTATAAAACCACACTGAAGGAAAAAACAAAAAAAAAATTCTACGCAAGAATTTCGAAACAAAAATGGCGAAATTAAGTATTTTTTCAGTTGTTCTACTTTACACTCTTGCGATTTCTGGATCATTTACCCTAATTCAGGTGCATTTGATTCACAATTTATCATCGTAATCAATTTTATTATGTGTTTTGATCGTAGTTGAAGTGGTTTAATTTAGGGTTTTAGTCGATTAAAATTGTTGATATTGATTGAATTTCAGTGAAATGTGTGTTAATATTTTGGAATTGAATTAGGCGAAGAAGAAATCGACGAAGGAATTGAAGGAAGTGACGAACAAAGTGTTCTTCGATGTTGAGATTGATGGAAAACCAGCTGGTATTTCTTCGTCTCGAATCGATTGTTTTACGACATTTGATTACGAGCAAAAGCGAAATCGTACTCGGAATTAATCGAGTTAATTTTTGTCGATCATCTGATATTGTTGATTACTTAGCTTAGTTGATTGATTTTGTCAATTTAGGGAGTATATGTGTTATCAATTTGATTTTGTGTTGCAATTTATGATATGTCATTTTTAGTTTTTTTTAGTCGAATTCATTATGATTTCTCAAGCTGTGAGGACGATTAAAATCAATAACGTCGTAAAATGGTTTGATTAGAGGATGTGGTACGTGTAGTGATTGCGCGTAAGAATGTTGAATTCTATTTTTTCGACAGTGTATTGATGTAAGAAATTTCAATCTTAGAAGTTCGAGCTGTTTACTAGAGTTGTGTTAATTGATCATTTACGATTTTCAGGTCGAATCGAGATGGGTCTCTTTGGCAAGACGGTTCCTAAAACAGTCGGTAATATATACATTACTCTCTCGTTCATTGATGAGTATATGATTTGGTGTATGAATTTGCTTATGATTTCGACCTTGTGTTTTTTGCAGAAAATTTCCGAGCATTGTGCACTGGTAATTTTGCAGCAGTTTCATAGCTATGAATTCGATATACATTAAATGAGTAGAGAAGTTATTTAAACTATTCTCGATAAGTTTTTCACCTTGTCGATGAAAACCAAAGTTTGAACGTTGGATGTTATCGTTGATTCGGTTTTCAGGAGAGAAGGGTATAGGCAAGTCTGGAAAACCGTTGCACTACAAAGGAAGCAAATTTCATAGGATCATTCCGAGCTTTATGCTACAGGGAGGTGACTTCACTCTCGGGGATGGAAGAGGAGGAGAGTCAATCTACGGAGACAAGTTTGCCGATGAAAACTTCAAGATCAAACACACTGGACCAGGTACCTATACTTTATTATAATTGGCGATGTTTTTGCCTAAAACTATACCATCATTGTCATAGCCTGACGCTCTTTTCCACGTACAGGACTTTTGTCGATGGCTAATGCAGGTCCAGACACCAATGGGTCTCAGTTCTTTATTACAACCGTAACAACGAGCTGGTAAGTAGACGATGCATTTTTTGATTAATATGGAACGAGCTTTACTCCTAGATTAATGATCTTGTAACACCCGTTGAGATTTGGATGTCCCACATTATGAAATTAAGAAAGTCGAGATATGTTTACGAGGGATTTCATCTAGTAACAAGGACTAATACTTCTGAGTTTAATTGAGTACAAAACAAGTCCCAAGAGTGGGTATCCTAATTATATTGAGGTGTCTTATAACCGTGGTAGTTCGGGCACTTCCATAATAACTTGACAAACAATTATACCTCATTTAACGATGTTACCAGCTTAGTGGTTAGTCCTTCAGTATGGTTTCTATGATACGTGACGTGTTTACTCCAAAACAACGCACCCTGAACACTTAATGTGGTGTATGAATGTACAGGTTGGATGGGAAGCATGTTGTGTTTGGGAAGGTACTATCAGGAATGGATGTCGTTTACAAGATTGAAGCCGAGGGCAGGCAAAATGGCACTCCTAAAAGCAGCGTCGTTATTGTCGACAGTGGAGAACTTCCTCTGTAGGTTGTAAGAAGCATAGTTCGCGCACTTTTAGAAATACGACGACTTTGCTTATGTGAGCAATCCTCGATTGGTTCCATTGACGAAGTAAGGATCATGATTTTTAACGATGAGTCACATTGGTGCATTTTTCTAGTTACGAAGCTTTTCCATATTCGATAGTGCGTGTTTCCTTTTTTTTTTTTTTGGCCAGTGGAACATTTCACAGGTGCAGTTTCTCAAGCCAATCGGTTTTCAAACTTGACGTAACTTTCCAATACTAGCAAGGCCACGTTCATTTGATCGAAATTGTCTGAACTCGAGTACAAAAAGATACATTTATACTTCGACAAGTTGAGAGTAAATCATGGCCATCAAAATCCCGGCGGACCAATTGAAGTCCATTTTTCCCCACATATGCATCATAAAATCTTCGAACATACGAGACTACCTCGATAAGTACAAATTCTTGCTTCATCAAACGGTTTCATGACACACTTATCACAAAACCATTCATATACTAAGCCAGTTATTAATTTCAGATTTTCATTTATCGTATTGAAATTTCAGACACACACAAAAATGTAGCAATCAGTTATTACACATTACTTGCAACTACTCGACTCAATCGACAACGCAAAATCTAGTTTACGACCACTGCATGCATACGACACACTACGACGAAGCTATTTAAAGACTTAAACGACATGCAAAATCTTTTTTCAGACGGCTGTATACGTACCACAGAGCTACTTAATCGTAAAAAACACACGTTTCTACGCAACCGACTGCTGCAAATCTACAAGTGATGAAAATCAAACGACACTGAATTTGCTCCAAAATAGTTACGTCAATCATTCACGAAGGTGTTCCTCTTTATTCGACATCGATTTGCGTTGACGAACAATACTGGTGAAATTACTCGAAATATCAGCATAAATCGACACAACTTTAGAAATATTTCTATTAATTTCGTTAATTAACTCAACGTTTTTCACCAGATTTTCAGGAACTTTCGACTGCTGATTCTCCTTCACTTGTCGAATCAAAGCGTTGTTCTGATCCAACACCGCTTCAACCTTCTCGATTCCGCAATTCAGTGTCTCCCACGCCTCGCCACCGCCGCCGGAGTTCGTTTTCCGGCGGCGGTTTACGGCGGATGATCGGTGATCGTCGTAAATTAGGGTTATGCGGTGGTTTTCACGGAAGTCTTCTTCTTCCATAAGTTTCATGCCATTTAATTGATTTTTATTTTCCGGTTTACTTTGTTTGTCTTATGTTTTCTTTTTATTTAAAGCAAACTGTACGGATGTTGAATTTATAGATTGTTAGACGTCACATGGTTTTCACGTGCGTAGTCTAAAATTAAAACGGACGAAATATGACCAATTTATAATAAAATGTACTCGTAAGTCGTAACTACTCCGTAATAATTTTAGGTGTACAACAATTAAAACCATTTTTTGCAGTTAAATGGTCACATTTTACAATAAAATGGTAATATGATCCGTCTTAAGTTAAGACGAAAAGGTCCGTCTTAAATGAGAATTGCCTTCAATGAATTTCATTGAATACAAATTACTATGATCATGCATTAATTTTGTAATAGACTTATTTAGGACATGTTTTCGTGAAATATTTCAAGTATTTAAAACGTGTTTTAAAAAGTTACAAAAAATAACACAAGAAAAAGAAATCTTTATTTTTGCAATAAATTTTGAACATTTCCAAACTCTACATTGTCAGTGCATGAAACGAAACCGTCCATCAATCGATGAAGAATTTCCAAACTTTATAGTTCAGATTATTCTTGTGATTTTTTATTTATTTTTAAGACCATATCATATAAACATTACTTCGCACTTTTCTCCCAAATCGATCTGACAGGAATAAAGCAATATAACAAACTACCTGGACGCTTCGGGGAGAAATGACGAGGTCGATTAAAAATTACCAAACAAATGACGGTGTGTAGACCGATTCAGCTTCTCTTAAACCACTATAGCAACAGAAGTAAATAAACATAGTAATAGTAATATGAACCGAAATATAGACCGAACGATAGACAAATCAAGAGTGTATTCTAAGAATGAACTGAAATTTGTACAACAAATTTTGGGCGCTGATGTTTTTTTCCCTTAGTTAAGAGTTGCGTGGCGCTCCCGAGACTAACGCTATATCTATCATCTGGCGAAATAAATACAGCTTACACCCCAAAATTACAAAAATTAACTCGACAAAAATGATACAAGTTGATTCTAATCGAAATGTGCACAGCTAGAGTTAGCATGTACTACGATGACATGATTACTCGACGTCGCTGTCACTTTCTGAATCGAGAAAGCTGAACTCTCTCGGTCCATCGAGCTTAATAAACACTGTTCCCTGGTTTTCTTCCCTCCACGGAACTCTTTCCTCGTCTAAAAGGTTTATCACCTGCGAAATAAACAATCGTAAGGTCTTTTGTTCTTTCAAATTGGAGTATGCAAGTATGCAACCGAGAGTCAGGTGGCATTGATTTCAGTAAAAAATAAATATTTGCGACTGTGACCCGTCAATGAACGAGTAAAGAGATACACTTAGAAAGTCCTTACCGATTGTTTAACGACAGACTTCCCCAAACCTCGAGACCCACATCCTGTAATAACTCGGATATATTGCACAGCTAAAAGAGAAAAGGAAAAAAAAAAAAAAAAACTAATCACAAGCTTGAAGAAAAAAAACACATTACCACGACCAAGCAAATAACGGTATGATGCAAACTACTTACATGAAATATAAGTCGCAAATAACAGATGAAGCTTCACAACTTTCATTGCCTGTTTAACGTGTTGTCCATGCAAATCAATTGTCAAGGAATTTTCTATTCCTTTGTTCCTGTAATACAGTAACACCAATTTATCAAATGCAAAAACTAAAAACAAAAAACGGGAAGTCTATTCCATGGTAGTTCATGAAGCAACCTTGCTTTGAATATTTCCATGCTCGCTTTTTCATCTGCTTGTCGAGCCATTTTGCTGTACAATTTACCCTAAAAAAAGCAAATAAAACAAACTAAGCAATACTCCGTACATCATTGATAGCAGAAAAATTGACGAAGCTATCAAAAACAGGCATTTTCTTTGGCGCATAATCTTTTCACATTGGTTTGCAACAAAACACAATATTATATCTCCGCAACTTTTCATAGAAAAGAAAAGACTAGCAATTCTTGGCTAACATTAGAAAAAATGAGGTTAAAACACGGTTATCAAATTTACACTGATTGGTAGACCCCATAGATAGAATTCCATTTGAGCGATCGGAAGAAGCAGTTACCTGCTCAGACATGTAGGTTGCATAGTTCTTTTCTCCATTGGAAAATGCAGAAGCAGCCTACACATAACATCAAATCAAAGCGCCTCAAGAGACAAACTATGTTGATCTAGATTGTAGGAAAAATAACAGAGTACAACCGACTAACTGAGTTAAATTAATCTCGTGAAAAGCTAGAAAAATAGATATAAAATTTTATCATCGTGGATGGCTGCCTACTTTTCCAGTTAAATCATATTGCAAACGTGAATGGAATTTCAATAAGCTTATAATGGGAACTACCATTCCTAAGCAAATACATAAAGAGTAATGATATAAGACATAGCAGCAAAAACGAGGTAAAGTGAAGGAGGTCAATAACCTTGTGATAACAAGATTTTGTTTTATTCCACCGTTGTTGTGCTGTTCCTCTAAACATTTGATAGTCAGTTCCGTTTGCAATAGCTGAAGAAGAATAGAAATGTTTGAGCAGGAGAAACAGTGGTGGTTTTTAAGACCACTGTGTTAACGATCATAACACGGAACGTATCATGACACAGATGCGGTTTTTACTGTATTTTTGTATCAGTCATTTAATATATCAATATATCCATCTACTTACGCTGTTTCAGTTATGCAATGGCCTAGGACTGGACCATACAGGTGAAAATAGACCAAGAACCAGACTAATTTATGTATACCTTGATTAACCATTTTCGGAGGAAGAGGGTCAGACGGACCAAGTTCGATTCGTTTCTGAGCAAAAGATTCCATTTGTTTAACTACACTTCTCCAGTTCATTGTAGATGGTTCATGCTCTGCACTCTTAGGCATATTAAATAAGGATTCCAGAAGTTGTTGTGGCAGCTCCTCCCCATTAGTACTCGTATTTTGCGCAGTTAACTTCCTTGAAGATTCAGAAGAAAGAAGAGCATCTGCATAATTCCTGAAACAGTCTTTATTAGTTAGACACTTAAGACATTACCAATAACAATTCCATCCAAAGCCGATTAAAATACAATTACCATAGAACAGGCGAACAGCAATAGAACGAGTCAAATATCATCTAATTTTTCGGTGCTTTTAGTCACAACAACGATCAAGCCTGCTGACTATTCATATATATTGAGCATCAGCCAAAAATAAAATAAAAAACAAGTACCTGCCAGTATAGTTGAAAAAAGGCATGTAATCTGGAACATCAGTTTCGGAATAATATGAATTGGAATCAGAGCCCCCATCAGTCGGCTGCCAAAACTTCATAGAAAGCAAAACAATAAATTGTGTCAATAACCTTCTCTGATGACATGAATACCATGTTTAACCTTCTATGGGGTACCAACTACGTTGCTCGTACTAAGTACTCCCTCCGTTCCACATTGTTAGTCCCGCTTTGACTTTACGCAGTCTCCAACGCTCCTCTTCGACCATGTTTTTCATCGCTTATATACGATTTTTTTGGGTGAAAATTAAATTTTGTGGAAGATATTTTGACAACAAATGTAAATATCTTATTATCGTATAACGATTATTAATATATTTTAAGTTATATACGGTCAAAGTTTTAAATTTTTGACTTTCTAAAAGTAAAATGGGACTAACATTGTGGAACGGAGGGAGTACTATTTATCAGAGTTGCCAACAAAAACTACACTTTTAAAAGTGTAGCACATAAAAATACTTGATCAAAGAAACGATTCTTAGCACAGAACCAATCAACTAGACTAGGCAGCCGAATTATTTAGGCTTTCTTTTAAGCCTAAAGTATCAAAGATTAAGATAACAGAGCAAATAATTAAAGTTAACTTCATGTCACGAACAGAGAATGTAAGTGTATAGCCACTTACATTATCACTAAAATCCAAGTTTCTTGAAAAACTATCGCTGTCTGAACCGAGGCTAGAATACTTATCACTTCCAGATGGTTCAGAAGGAGGAGCAGATAAATCAAGCAAAACCTCCAATGCCTGAAAAATAAAGGATTAAGATATGAATTAATTTACTCGTAAACATTAAGTACATGACATTTGGAGGGCAAACTGATCTTCATTTCACTAACACTTTAACAGTTTGGTCAGGAAAAATGGAATCACATTAATATAGCAGGAGAGATAAGAGGGAGCACGAGGACTGGTGTCTCACAATGGGGAAAATGATGAACAAGGTATGTCAGTGCCACAACGAAACAAATTCGGAAGTTTTAAGCAGGCATTTTCTTCGAGGCAATTAAATATAGCACTAAAGACTGTGCATATAGACAGTTCATTCAACAAAAGAAAGCATTGCATTTTGATGATAATAGCTGTACCTTCTCCACGTCGAAACCACAGTTACCTGTAAAAACAAAATCATATAATTTATCAGCATTTGTTACAGTCAACATATATATACTCGTACTTAATTAAGATGTTGCCTAAACAAAGCTAACATAAATAGCAATAACTGGACGTCTGGACATGCAATGAAACCGACATTCATTCACATTCCTCCATCAACAAATACAAGGTGTAATGAGCAGCACATGAATTCAACTGAAAACACAAATAAGAGGGAAATGTGAAAATGATGGAATAAAGGATTATACTAAACAGATCAAAGAGCAGCATAGCAGTTTTCCACTACGTTACTCGACTCAGCTACAAGTGTCGGACACGGCACATTGAGGAGTGTTACACACGCTTTAAAAAAAAAAAAAATCCCAATTTTTGGTCTAAGATGAAGTGTTGATGTGTCATGTTGTGTTGAGGTGTCAATTATTGGACGGCATTAAAAGTGAAGTATTTAAGCAACATCGGTTTTCCATTCAAAGCTATACATGGAGCTTTGGGAAAAGTCGAAAACAACTCGTTCATTTCACTGATATAGAGCATGAGAGGATGTTTACGGCATAAATCAAAATCACAGAAAACAAAAAAAGTCGTCCTTTTTCGAGAAAACCTAAATCTTAACGAGCATAATCAAAAAAACAATCCTTCGCTGAAGTACTTCCCTTAAGTACTCCGAGAGTCCATCCATAATTCAAATATTCATGCACATAATTTAAATATTCATGCACATACTACACCTACACAACTTACACCTGACAACAAAATCATATGAAAACACACCAACCCTTCTCTCAAGTTTATTACTTTCCTGATTACTCTCAATCAAAATGTCGATAAGTATTTTCGTTCAGCAATCCGGGATCCATAATTCAATTTTTTATCCACATAATACACCAACACGGCATACCCCACCTAACGAGAAAATTGAATGAAAACGAACCAACCCCAAATACGAACCCACATCTTCAACCAATATGTCAACTCCAAATCTCAATCAAACTTAAAACTTCAGCGATTAGCAAAAGGTCAAACACAAACAAGGGTAACAAAACATAACAATCTCAATCAAATTAAAAAAGCTCATCGACAAGAAACAGTCAAATATCAACAGCAAATTAAATTCATAACTTCAAAAACACCAATTATATAAACCATTCATTCAATCAATCCGAAACAAAAGTACATGATCATAGGGAGAACAGAAAAGCTCACAAAGCACATCTTTAACAACAGCCATGCTAAGATCACATTCATCACCGAGCATCGAGCACAAAAACTGCTCCGATTCTTCAATATTATTAACCTTCCCCTTCCCCAAACCAAACTCCTTCTCCCTAACAACCGTCTTCTTCGAATTAGGCGACACGTAATCTTTTCCTAGCAAATTCGACACGGTTCCAGAAGCCGCGACAACTTTCTTCCCTTTATTCCCTACAAACCCCCTACAATCAACACCTTCAGCATCACCACTACTACTTCCACCGCTCGAATCCGTAAAACCGTCAGACGAACTCAAATTATGACTCGAATTAGTATCAGTACCAAAACTAAAGTTTGAGCTCGAACAACTAGCTTCATAAGCCTCAGAATTATCGGTTTTTTCAGTCAGTATATCGACGGCTTTGTTCGTATCACCATTAGCTAATCTATAAGCTTCAACAACTTCTTCAACAGAAATTGACGAAAATACCTCAACTAAATTGTCGATTATCCTCTTCTTCTCCTCATTTTCACCATTGTTGTTCACACCAACCTTCGAAACGACGTCGTTTTGCTTCTTACGTTGATGAGATCGTGTCTTCTTCCTCGGTTGCTTCATCTCAACTACTCAACAAAAATCAAATCAAACAAACTAAAAAAAAAAGTAATCGGAAGAAATTAAATTAATTTGAACTGATCAACCACGAATTTGATCGACGAATCGATTAAATTTGGGTTGAGCAGAGAAATGAGGAAGAATTAAAAAAAAAAATTAAGGAGGAGGAAGTTCAAAAATGGAGAGAAGAAATGGAGAAATGGAAACCCTAATTGAAAAATAAAATTGGGGGAATTTGGAGGAAGAAGACGAAAGAGGAGAGAGAATATTGATTGAGGAAGGTAGATGGTTGAAATTGACTGCCATTATTAATTATTAATTATTTTTGATTAATTTTGGATATTCTCTTTGTATTTCCTTTTTCCTTTTTTTTTTTTTGAGGGGTTTTGTGGAAGAAAAAATATGCTTCGGATTTATATAGTGAAAAAATAGTGTTCACTTTTTTTTTTTTTAGATAACGTGGGGAGTAGTGATCGTTCACCTTTAGTCTTGTATTTGGGTAACTCAGAACTGCATGATACATGTCTGTTGGGTCACCCTTTTTACCAAGGCGACAAACTCGTGATCTGATTAGGCATAGCCTTAAGTTTCTAACATTTCCCACAAAATTGTTCTTGAAGGGAATTGAACCTGAGACCCATGAAAATTTCACCTATGGTTTTATACTTTTAACCACTTGTTTGTTCTTTGTTTTTTCTTGTTTGTTATTTGTTGTTTGTTGTTTGTATTAGGTTTATAAAGTAGTAGTGGTGAATTGGTGATTATGGAAAACTAGTAGTGGTGATTATGGCCAAGTTAGGCCCCATTTTTTCGGCTTTTTAGAACTCAACTTATACTTCCTCCATTCCGTTTGATTCTATACGTTTGACCAAAACACGGTAATTAAGGTAGAAGAAAATTAAGTGGGGTAGATAATGGAATTACTTAAATACCCCTACTTTATTGTTTGTAAGTGGGTTGAGTGGGTATTAGTGAAGGGTATATTGGTCTTTTAGTTTAATAAAGTAGAGACTAAAATAGAAATGTATAGAATTGATTGGAATTTCCGAAAAAGGAATATGTATAGAATCAAATGGAATGGAGGAAGTAGATGATAAGTTGAACTTATAAATGCTGAAATTTGTGTAAATTAGAACTTAGTGGGGTTTATAGGTGCTGAACTTATTAGACCTGAACATATAAGAACTGAGCTGAACTTATAAGAGTTGAGCTGAATTATAAGAGCTGAAATTAAGCGGCAAATAATAGGGCCTTAGCGTCTTATTAAGCGGATCATGTTTTAGGGTTTTTTTTTTATTTTTATTTTTATTTTATTTTTTTATTTATTGAAACTCTTTATCTTTTATAATACATATTTATAATTTTTTTTTTCTCCTTATAAGAGTAAAATATTACGGAGTATAAAATATCACTAAATAGTTATTTTGTGAAGGAATAATGGGGATTTAATGATGTGAGTTAAAACTAATTAACGAATAGATCGTAAGTTTAAGATTCACTTAAATAAAGTTAGGGTCCGCTATAACCGGAGCGAATTTTATTTCACGTTTTACAGTGTCAAAATGAGAATTTAGTGATATTTTTAAACATTTTGTTTATATAAGGCGAGAATTTTGTTAAAAAGTTATAATAGGTGAGAATTTCAAAAAAGTGTATTATAAAATATACTCCGTAGGAGTTATGAAAAAACCCTGTTTTATGTGTAAAATAGTTACTCTTATGAGTATGATAATATGTTAATTTTTTTTGTTAATTTCTAGATTTTTTTTTATTTTGTGTTGTTTAGTTATGTGGTCCGTTTTACATAAGAATTGGTGGGTTTTAGTTTGAGTCGGGTTAAGTTGTTAAAGTGAGTGCGAATGTATGGGTCGAGTTAGTCTAATTCAAATGTATGGGCTTATTTTTGTTAGAGATGACAAAAAGTTAGTCTGGGTCCGACGTTATTTAGGTCTACCACGATTTTTTCGCCAAAGGATAAGCATAATAACCGGTTTGGGACGGGTTTGTGAGGGCCGGGGTCAGTCGGGTTAAATGGACGGGATGACCCATCTTATTTTGTTAGCTTAACTTTGATTCCGTCATAGTTAAAAAATCTAAGTCAATTTAATCTTTTACCATGCGTTAATTTAATCTAATTTTCAGACGTCAGTTACTATATAAGTTATCTTGGTATAAACATTTACAAATTTTTTGTTGGTTGAACAAAAGCTGTGTTCCAAAATTGTGACCACCATTGTCGTGCCGAAATAAGCTTTCAAGTTAGTGGTTTGCGCAACTTTTGTTCTTTGTTTTCCTAAAACCGACAGTGTCTTTGTCCATAGATTTTGATCAAGTTATCAAAGACGATAGGTTCTATTTGCAAAGAGTTGAACTAAACCGAACTAAAACTACGTCCTCACAGGCTTAAACAAAGGGCAATCATAGTAATTAAACGAGTGCATATCGTCGTACACGTACATTGATCACATACAAGATTTTGTATTTATTTTAGTCTGTGCAAAATTTGACTGACAAGTTGAATTTGTTTTGCAGATACTAACAAAAATCCTGCTCTTCTCTGACGAGCTGCCGAATAATTTCTGTCGTACGCACACTTCCCGAGATATTGTTCTCAAAATCAGTTTAAAAACTGTTGAAATGACTGTGATCTTATCTCTTTTGAAAGTTGAGATATCTGATAGAAGCCATGAAGGCGACACAGAAAAGCAGGCCGAAACAAAGAAGTATTACAGCTGATAAACCAGCCATTTCCGGGGTGAACTCGTAAGTATGCTTCAGAAACTCTTGGATTGTTCCCTTAAACTCCTCTTCGTTGATCATGCTCTTAACGTCGCCTAATTGTGACATAATTAACCCTCGTAGTGCCCACGCTATTGGGTCAATATAATGAAACCAGTTCCACCACTTCGGAATGAACTGACAGACATTCATTAATAAAATTATTAGTGCACACGTAAATAATTTTACCCTCGAAAATCAGTTCGGATGGTTGTACACTTGTACTTACCTTCGTGGGAAGGAGAAATCCCGCCTGAAGATTCCATAGTGTGTAAATTGCGGAAGTAATAATTGAAGCAAGGTGGAGATTAGGCGAGAGACCAACGACCATCATTCCGTAAAACGTGAAGTTGGTGAATGTCAGGAACATGTAGACGATAAACAGCACAAATTTTTCTGCCAAAATCAAATGAATCATCATCGTTAGACTAAAAAGATGATTACTCGAGGAAAATCAACTGTGTATGGGAGACTGATAGTATCATCATCAGCTGACTTACTGAACGTTCTTTCAAAACCGATCATGAAATACGTGATGACGCCATACACAAGTGATTGCGCAGCAATGTAAGGGATTTCTACAAGAGCCTGTTTAAAATAGCAGCGATTAACGAGTGCTTATTCCAGCAGAAGTTGGCATTTGACATGGCGGAAATGATCAAAGGAGAAGCATACCTGAGCAGCTGCGTAAGCAAATGGAGAGTACATTCCCGCAGCTTTTTCTCTGTAGAAGACTGTCCTCTCAATTGTAATTACCGGTTGTACTGAAGAAGCGTTACTGGTGCCCAAGAACATGCATGTCGCGAAAAGAGCTCCCATGATGGAAACTAAGCTGACGGATGACTCCCTTCGAATCAAAGTGCATCCAATGTTATGTTATCGGATTCATGCTACGTTAAGTTACATTTTCGTTTAACAGCTATGTAATGTAGTACGTGAGAAATTTACCTTTTCGAGCCTATGTCCCAAAACAAAGAGCCGATTATCAATCCACATACAATAGCAAAGAAGAATCTGACAGCATTGTACTGTGGAGTTCTCCAATAAACAAGAAATTGCTTCTTAAGACAAATCTTGAACTGTGATATGATATCTTGCGAGAACGTGGTGTCAAATTTCAGTGGTTCTGATCCAGGTAACGGCGTACTCATCTGTTTTATGGAAGCCTCTACCTCTCTGAAGTCCATTCGTAGACAGGAAAACACGATTTAAAATTCGAAATTTCGAAATATATATTACGCAGCAGTATATAAAAATGACAGTCTCAGCTATTACCTGTATTGATTCGAGTTCCTGTATATGTCCGCGAAGTCCTCACCGATCCTCTCTTCGATGGCAGGGGTTGTTACCTCAAGCATCCAAGTGGCCGGATTATAACCGTCACGCATAGGAGGAACTCCGTTTATTCCCTGGTAACAAAAAACGTCTCCCAAAATAAAGCACATCGACAATTAATTCAAACGACTTGTTCTCCTCATCGTATTTTTTTCTTAACATATCAAACACTTCAGAAAACATTAGAATACTTCGGCAACAGACGAGGGATACAACAGACATGGGCTTGAAGAGTAAGAAAATCACCTGAAAATAATCTATCATCGTCTGAGAGTGAACGCCAAGCTTTCCTCCATAGATCACTTGTCCACCACGTTTCATAAGGATTAGCTGCGCATAAAATCATAAGTCATAACATGTCGTTAAACTGTCTGCTGGATGATAGTTCATGAGCATATAAAGCGTGTACAGTACACCAACCTCATCGAAAGCTTCAAAGATATCAATGCTCGGTTGATGTATAGTGCAAACAACAGTTCTTCCTGTATCGACTGTGTTACGCACTGTGCGCATAACAATAGCAGCAGCTCGTGCGTCTAGTCCTGACGTTGGTTCGTCCATAAATATTATCGACGGATTAGCCACAAGCTCAACTCCGATGGTCAGTCTTTTCCTCTGCTCAGTCGATAGGCCGCTTCTACCAGGCAAACCTACCAAAGCGTCTCGAAGAATATCAAGTTCTACAAGCCTCATAATTTCATTCACGAACTCCTACAATACAACAGATCTCAGCAAAATGATTACACGGTGTTAAGAGTATAAAACTGATCGTAGGCCTCCACTGGTCTGCTTTGCCAAGTATATAGTTTTGTGCAGCGAAACAAACCTTCTTGGTCTCTGCGCTGATCTCTTTCGGAAGGCGAAGCGAAGACGAGAACCATAGAGACTCCTCGACTGTCACTTGAGGCGAGTGTATATCAAACTGTTCAACATAACCTGAAACTCTTGCAAACGTCTGCTGGTTTTTCGGATAACCTGAAATTCTAATGTCGCCTTCTATATATCCACCGGTTTTTCTTCCCGCTAACACATCCATCATAGTCGTTTTCCCTGCTCCACTTGATCCAACTAACGCCGTCAAAACTCCTGGTGAAAAGACTCCGCTTACATTTGACAGCAGCTGCAACCTTGTTTCCGGAAGACCCTTCGCTTTCATTGCCTTAAAAGGAGATACAATTAATTGCGTAAGTGTAAGCAAGTACAACAGAACCTAACACGCACACACAAACATATAAAAAGACACGGAAAACCGTCTACCTTTGGCATGTCGACATAGTAGTTGACATTGTGAAATGTCAAAGACAGTGGTTGAAACGGAAGAATCATTCCCTTGTTTTCCACATTGCCAGAAGATGATCGTTGTGTGGATGATGGCTGTTTTTCTGTGTATACATGCGAATATGAAAACGGTTGATTACATTTGATATAGAAGTATTAAACCGACAGAAAAACGAAGATGAAATGAAAAAAAAATTAAAAATGAAGTACTGTCACGTGTAATAGAAAGGTCGCTGACCTCCATTTACCGCCTGATCGTCTTCTGACAGTTCAACAGGGATTACAGTCTGTGATTTCTTTAAAGCTGAAGAAACAGATAAACGATGGAAGTTTAACGAATAGTGTGAGAAGAAATAAAAACGAGTGAAGAACATGTTAAGAGAGAAATGGCTACTAAAAGTACACTGAACTTGACACAAAAAAAATCCCGAAAAATTCGAACAACGCCTTCAGAAAACTTCAGATTACAGACAATTTAAGACGAAGAGAGCAGGTCCAGAAAAAGAACAAAAAGTACGACATGAAATTATGATGCAGGGAACTCACGGTTCAAATACGCTAAGGCTAGTGTAGCGAGGCAATTGAAAAATATTGTGTACAGCGCCAAAACGCCAACTCCGATCCAATACCAGCTAGGATCTGTTGGTAAAGAGCGTTGTTTAAGGACTTGATGTCCCACAGTAGTGTTGCCTGATGAAAGTGTCTGACAATTCGGTCAAAGGTCAGTTCCGATTTCAAGGCACACACACTAAAATATGGAATAAAATGTTGATAACATGAGATAACCTTCATCCATCTTGTTGAAGTAAATTCGTTAACTGAGAGTGCCGACTGAGCATACGCCAGGGGTGAGACCCAGTACGCCCATATCCACCACGGCTTAATACTAGCTGAAATGAGGGAAGCTATTAGTAACGAGGAGATACGTAGTCTTTTTTTTTTTTTTACAATACAGTAAGAGAAGCGGAGGCATACCTTTTGGAAGGATGAAACCGCTCACACCGAAGATGACCATCAAAACAGTTAACGAAACTATGGACGAAATTGTCACGTCTCTTGCAACCGACGCCAGTAAACGGAAAAGACCCAATCCCATTTGGTGTATCCAAAAGAATAGAAACATATAGCGGAAAAACCTGCCGACAATAAGTTAATTGTCAAATCGTTTTAGGACTTGTTCTCCACATCTAACTTTTTCTCAACTTAAAAAACACCAAAATATCTCAGAAAACTTCAGATTTCAGGACAACTTCAGACAAAGAGAAGAGGTTTTCAAACTGTAAGATTAATTTAAGGGTATTAGCAGTACGTACCTCAACGGGGAAGGAGCAAAGCCGACAGAATAATACACAACAACAGACCATACAATCGATTCAAGGACTGAATACGGGACTTTCAGAATTGAGCTTGAAAGTGACCACGCCCACGCGGGATAAAACCGATTGTCTCTTTGCTTGTAGTAGACGGGAAGCCAAAACAACATGAGAGACAGTTCAGGAAGAGCATTTATCATCATAAACATGGTCGTGTAGAAGAGGCACGCAAGATAGTAGCTTCCGAATTTCACGCTTGTTGGTTTTAGTACCGCTCTCGAAAAAGTCGTCGCTGTAATAAATCCTGCTATTATGACCTGAAAATAGGGACGCACACAACGCAACTTAACATGAGACTATCTGAACATAAGGTAAAGAAGCAAAAGAAAAGACACGACGAGAGGGTGGACAGTAGTATATATATATCAATCGTACTTGGCAGGTTTTGAAAATGTACAGGAATTTATGCCTGCGCATCAGCATAAATTCTCGTGAAAGACACGCCTTAAAGAGCACCATTTTCGGTACTGCATACGTTGTCTGTGCCAGAGCTAGAGGATGACTCCTGGATTTGTCATAGGGAACAGATATCGTGTCACTGATTGCCCTTCCGAATCTAGATGTTCTAAATGCCTCGGCTATTTCTTCATCGGTGATGAAACGGTAAGGTTTTGAAGGATCGGCCCAATACTGCGCTTGATCCTTCCGCGAGGTAACCTGCATAAACAGCACAGCATCTTAAGAACTGTTTTCTTCATTAGCCTGAAGACGTTTTCTGAAGTTTAGTGTCTTAACACCTGTTCTAAAACTGAGATTCGAACCCGTGACCTCTTGACACAATGCTTTGATACCATGTTAGGAACCAACTCAACCAAAAACTTAAGTTGATGGTTGGAGGCCCAAGATCGGTTTTATACACTCTAACACGGACTAACGACTGTCTAAAAAACACTAAACTTCACGTGAGAAAACTTCAGATTCCATACAAATTCAGATGAAGAGAGCATGTCAAGTTACTTTCTGAAGTATTTTGAAATCATCTCATTTTTTTTTTTTCTGAAGTGTTTGATAAGTTACGAAACACTAAAATAAGAAGAAAATGTCCTAAAAGCATATTGAAGAGAAAAAAAATGAGGCAAAATAAATACCTCCTGTAGAAAATCTGCGACACCCTTACGAGGAGGCAACTGAAAGCCTAAGGATTCAAAGAATTCCAATACGTCAGCTCGGGGACCTTGATACACTATGTACCCTTCCGACAACAATATAAGATCGTCAAAAAGTTCAAATGTTTCAGGAGCCGGTTGTAGAAGAGCCATGAGAACTGTCCCTTCCATTTCATGAACAAAGTTTCCGACGCATTTCACTATTTGGAAAGTAGTCGAG
The DNA here is from genome assembly GCA_023091065.1 of Dianthus caryophyllus. Taxonomy (NCBI): domain Eukaryota; kingdom Viridiplantae; phylum Streptophyta; class Magnoliopsida; order Caryophyllales; family Caryophyllaceae; genus Dianthus; species Dianthus caryophyllus. The sequence continues at coordinate 29,371,312 of CM041529.1, forward strand.
CTGTCAAGTCCAGTTGATATTTCGTCCATAAAAATTGTTTTCTTAGGCCCTGCAACCATTTCTCCTGCACATATGTATAGCACAAAAAAGTCTTAGAAAAGTGTCGCGGTCTATATTTCAGATGAGGTACTCAAAATGTGACGTTGAAACCTGTAGTAACCCGCTTTCTCTGACCGCCTGAAACCCCACGAAGCATGTCACTACCGACAATTGTATCAGAGCAAACGTCGAGGCCTAGCACTTTGAGGAGATAATCAGTTGCTATGCTGTGCTTTTTTCCGCCAACTGAAGACGCCTGCACATTTGATGAAGATAAAGTGTATCAGCTTTACCGTCGACTCTTAAGACAAGTACACAGAGATCAAGTCAAAAATACAACCTTCATGAACGCATCGATTTCTGGGCTTGGACGTACTTTCGTCTGTTTTTCCAATTTACTGAGGTCCTTCATGTACACTGCAACACGGTCAAACGACACTCCATTATTACCAAAGTCAAACGAGAAAATACTGTCGAAAACACAATGAATTCGCTACCAAAAAAAAAAAAAAAAAAGCAACCTGAGTACGATTCACTGGCGCCCTGGCAACGCGCAGCAAAATCAAAAGTTTCTCTGACAGTAAGTTCTGCGATATGATTATCTGTTTGGCTAACATAAGCCGAGGTTCTTTCCACGCGAAATTCGCTCAGTTTGTGACCATTGTATGTAACACTCCCAGTTTTCTGAAACATCAACATTAGTTAAATTCTCTAATTCAAGGACCAAAAAATAGTTTCTGTAACAACATTTTTGTCGGGTGTAATAGTGTGAGCGACATTCGAGTAATTGTTCACCTGTAAAGAGTCGTCGAGCTTTCCTGAAAGCGCTAACAGCAGTGTCGATTTCCCAGCTCCAGGCGGTCCCAAAAGCAAAGTCATCCTGTATTAAAAAAACCCGTTACATGACGTCTGTTGTTATACGATTTCACAATAAAATTAACACGAGACATTTCGTTATCTTCTAAGACATAATAAAATTGTTTACTGAACAAACATAGTCCGCTGTCGACAGTAAATGGTGACTAATAAATTATAGAAACGATTACTAACTGAAAAATTAATCGGGTTTTAAGTTCGAATCTCCGATAATTGAGATTTGAGAGTACCATTTTGATCAAACGAATTACGAATATTTCGATGATTTAACGCTAAATCAGTAATTCACACTCCAAACTGCGACTATGATAATTGAATTGTATTAAAACAGTATCGGTCGGTTTAATTTGGGTCTGGTTGATTCGGCTGTTGCGGTTTTTTTGAGTGCGAAAGAAGCGCGCGCGATTCTGACGGTGGGGAATTCTAACCTGAGTATCTTCAGGGTAAATTTCCGTCACCACCATTGCGAAACATTTTTCGGTTATTTATTGCGATTTTGAGGGGGATATTTCGCGAAACTAAATTGAATGAATAATTCTATTATGAAATCGAATAAAATGTGAATATGAGAATTTGAACACATGTTGAACAAATCTACTGCCTACATAGTATGTAGGCAGTAGATTTGTTCAACATGTGTTCAAATTCTCATATTCACATTTTATTCGATTTCATACAACTTCTAACTGTATAAACTTAGCTTATTCCTTTTTATAATCATTTTTTTTAAAATAATTCTCTTATATGTTTTTTTATACTCCGTATCTTTTAAAACATTTTTACTTTAAAATCATCTCAACTTCAAATTTTGTTACTTAAAAATGACAACTAAAAACATTTTAAGCTACGTCCCCTTCGAGACACAACCATGAATGTCTAAAACATGTCAAAACTTCTTGAGAAATCCTTATTTAATGGTGTGAATATTTCATTCTTAAGTAGCATATTTCGAATTTAGGGGTGATTTCGAAACAAAACTGTTTTAAAATGGGTTATGTTATAAAAAAACAGGTAAGAAAGTTATTTGGAAAAAAATTGTTATAAAATGGGTTAGGTTTAATTAACCTTATAAACTTTGACGAATTGAATTAGTATATTTGTTCAATTTGGGTCGGATTAATTCGGCTGAGTTTAGTATCGCATAATTTTAGACAATAATTTTAATTTTTTTAGTGTTTTTCTAGTGATACACTTTTATTTAAATAAGACCCTCACTCACAATCATATTCAGATAAGGAAATAATGAATGGTGGACGTGACTAGACTTTGTAGATAAATACTTCATCCGTGTAATAAATTGTTTACATTTTGACTTTTTGGTGAGGGGGTTTGAAAAAGTGAAACAAATGATTGAGACACATGGAATACTTCGTAACAAAACTGTATGAAAAATCGTGTTACCTTCCAGGCTTGAGAACTCCAGTAACATTTTTCAAGATCTTTAATGTTCGTCTTTGAGGACGATGAATCCAACACATTGAAAGCAGACCCTACGATAGAAAAACAATTACAAATATATATAGTAAATTAAAGGATGCGATTATAGTTTTTTTACAAAGAGATATTCAAGTACGAGTGTACGACGTACTAAGTATTTTGTATCTTATGATGTTAGGTAAATAAATAATAAATAAATAATATTAAAGGAAAATGCTGTAAAAATAAATTATTTTGAAACCGTCTTAAATAAAGAAAATTACCTCAATAGTGTCACGAGTGTAGTTGATCAAAGTAGGCAAAGCACGTTTACCCGATTGAACTTGAGCCGTGACGCACAAATCTTTAAACCTCACCTCCACATTTGGCACCTCTAGTCCCACTCTACATACACATCATTGATTAATTAATTAATTAATTGATCAATTAAGTAATTATTCTCTCAAAAAAAATAATTAAATATTCTCTCAAATAAAAAATTAACTATGGAGTAATACCAATTGTAAAAGATTAAAAAGAATTATATAAATCATAAAAAGTAAAAACACGGTATTTTTATATAAAGCTTCAAAACGTCGGGTTTTTATTAGTATGCATGTCAGCGTGTACATCATCATATTCTATACGTAGTCTTATTTTTTGTAAATTAAAGGTTGAAAAATAGAGGAAATAATTATTACTTATACAAAATTTAAATACCATTTTCTCGAGTGCATTTAATGAATAAAATAAAACTCGTATCATAAATAATATATACTCGTACTTTGTAATACGTTCTCTGACACCGGAAACAAGTTTAATATTATCTTGTTCAGAAGTATCAAGAGCCTTGAGGACAATCATCTCCCTATGTCGTCGATCGAGTCTCCTAACATCGACCGTACTACCTGCTCCATTATTATTGTACTCAGACGACGAATCTCGTAAAATGGCCACATTGACCCGTTTAACTGTCGGAAGCCGCTCAATAGCGGCCCAAAGCAGTTCTGCCTCGTCATTTTCGGCATTTGACGGTTGTCGTGAAAATCCGTCGTTGCTTGCTAAATCTATCGACTCCAACACGGAATTATTATTTAAGTCAGCCATTTATTTATTTATTTTTTATATAATTTTGTGATCTTATATTTGTTTTATACAAATAATTATAGTATGTCACATATTATATTTATAGACTTAATTTAGTGACATTGTAGGGAGATTGTATGTAATGTGACACCAAATTAGAAACAGGTAGGCCAAGTGTTTAAATCTTTTGTGATGCATTAAATTTGGTGCATTCATTATTAATTAGAATTAATTCAAAAAAATTACCCATTATTGTCATTATATTAATTCTGACCTAAATAAGATTATTACTTTTCAAAAAAAAAAAAAATTAAGATTATTACTCCATATATGTATATGACGGATATTTATTTATTCATTCATTTATTTTATCAAAACAAGAATATTATCACGATTGTTATCATTATTAATTTATTTCACATTAAGTAAAATAATAATCACATTTTAATTTTAATTAAAAATAATCAAATAATCTATTATACACATATGACGATTTCTTTGAAAATTTAATACTCCGTATTCAACGTAGTCAAATGTACAATCTCCTGCAATATCATTAGAGTATTGCATTCTAATTTGAGAGTATCCATATGAATTGCATAAGATTTATACGGAGTATCATCTTATTGCTTTCTAATTTGACAGTATTGCATAAGATTTACTCCGTATCTAATTTGATAGTATTGCATAAGATTTACTCCGTATCTAATTTGACAGTATTGCATTAGATTTACTCTGTATATCATTATAGTATTGCATAAGATTTACTCCGTATCTAATTTGACAGTATTGCATTAGATTTACTCTGTATATAATTATAGTATTGCATAAGATTTACTCCGTATCTAATTTGACAGTATTGCATTAGATTTACTCCGTATATCATTATAGTATTGCATTCTAATTTATTCCATATAATAATTTTGTGCATGATACTTGGTTACTTGTTAGGAATTATATCATTCTAGACTTAAGTCAAAGTGAAAATCAATTTATATTATACGGAGTATTTCTTTACCAAAAAAAAAAAAAAAAAAAAAAGTTATATTTCTCCCATTGTAATCAAGTCTATATATTTCCATCGATATTTCAAATTCATGATAAATTTCCGCTATGTTATGGAACTCTAGAAGTCGAAAAAATGAATTAACATTTACTCCGTACTTAACATAATAAGAGGTAAATTTTTCATAAAACAAAAAACTTTCAAAACTAGAATATATTCTTCCTTAAATCACTGTATTTCTCAAAATAGAAATTTCCTGAAAAAGTAGTGTATTTACTCAGTATTTCTTGGAAAGTTATACTCATAAAGTTTTTCACAAAAATGTGTTATTTGACTAACTATCTATTTCGGGTTAGTTTGAAAGTTATTACGCTCAATGGGTCCACGTCATCACTTTATTTTTTATTTTTCCGTAAAAATTTGGAGAAACCTCTGTGGCCCACAGCGGTTTCATTAAAAATTTTGAAAACCGTTGTAGGCCACCACGGTTTGCCTTTGCTAAGTAGGGGTTGCGGGTGTGGGTGTACTGTGGTTGGTGGGCTGCCAGGGTGTGTAGGGGGTGTTACGGGTTTGTTGGAGGGTGTTGTGGAGTGGCTAACGTGGTCATATAGGAGGGGTTGGTGTCGGGGTTAGGGACGTGTCTTTGGGTGTACTTGCTACTTGAATCTGTCCGCTAAGTGGCCTCACAAACTCGCTCTTAAGTTCATGTTAATTGTAGTGATAATTAGTCTTTTTACCTTACATTGTCGTTAATTCATTGCCTTGAACTGTACAATGCATTAAAAAAAAAACTTCATCAAATTATATTGTCGTTGAAAGAGTGACTAGCTTGCACTGAACAATGCATAAAAAACTTCGTGGTATGATATAAGTAGTTACGAGAAGTATCTCTTTAAAATAACAAAAGAAAAACGAGCTACTCATCGGGAAGCCCATTAGTGGTCCGTCTTAGATATGTGAGGAGTGTCACTTATTCACGGAAATGAGTTGTAGGAACTGTTTGTCGGCATAAGCTTTTCATTCATTGGACTTCGTATGGGTTGCAGTTCAAAATGAGTAGTCGTGAGAAGGTTTATGAGGACGCTTAACAAACAAAATTCGGGTAACAAACGCACCTAAGGACACAGTCTTAACCTTGACACCAACCCCCTCCTATAAAATCACGTTACCCACTCCACAACGCACCCTGCACCACCCTCCAACGAACCCGAAATGACCCCTACTCACCATGGCAGCCCAGCCACACCCACACCCACACCCGCACCCGCAACCTTTACCGGGCAAAGGCACCCACAGCTTGCACTGAACAATGCATAAAAAACTTTGTGGTATAATGACGTGGACCCATTGAGCGTAATAAATTCCAAACTAACCCTATTTCGTAAAATAGTTTGTCAAATAACACATTTTTGTGAAAAATTTCCATATTTCTTGTAATTATTAAACCATTTTAATGTATATACCAAAGATATTTTTCTGAAATGAATTTAATTTCCAACAAATCAGAGAATTTCGAACTTCTAAAATCAATCAATTTGTTTACAAAGAAAGTCATTACACTGCGCGATACACGCCATACGAAATGGTTAGAACGAAAGTATATATCGTTGATAATCGTTCAAAATCTGCGTTTATAGTCTTATGAAACAACGATATCTAATCTACGCCACCATAAATATCCATCATTTACTTGTCATCGTCAAAATGCTGCATGACGAGCACTAGATGCTCCAGCCATTCATCATCACGAGAAGTCGAGAACATAAATCCACAATTACAAGTAAAATTGGTGCAAGAACACGATCAATTATACGAACTGGCAAACTCAATTTTTTACGAAATCAAAACTGACGCGGTAAATTGATCATCAAAAGGATCCATCAAGCGACAGAATAATGTTATCACTCTTTCTCTTGCTTTCTCGAATCAGCTTTTATGGAAGCGGACTTAAACCGAGGAAATGAGTAAATAAAACAGCAGGAAAAGCTGTACCTCTGCGTCATAGATACCGAGTTGTTTTCTGTACATAAGAGAAACCACATACTGTTGCCGAGCATAGTACTGATCAACCGTTGTGCAAATTAGACGAGACGGGCAAGGGACGATGTTGATCCATGAGTGGTAACTTATCAATGTAGATGAAGAGTCTCTTCACATTGTCTGTCGTGATAACGGATAAATCGACAATGTCGCTGTCATCAATGTAGATCCAAAGATCACCCGGCTTAACGTGGTTGAGAGTGTCTCGACAAAAGGGGCATGACTGAGACCGAGCATACCTGAAGTAAGCAGCGACAACGACTCAGCAGCAAAATACTTAAATCAAATTAGGTGCTCGCATACATGAATCGTTGAGGCAACACAGTTTAGTGAAGATTACGTCGATAATTGAAATTAATGACTACTAACTTCACAGTAAAAAGAAGTCTAACCAGTTTTAGTGAACCATTTTACTTTATTCCGACATATGCGACAAAGTAAAGTTAACAAAATAAATGAGAGAATAAAGTACGAAGAACAAGTATTCACCAGTCTTGGTAACATTTCAGGCACAGAGAGTGGTAGCAATTCGGTATTACAACCTTCCTGTTGATCTCCATACAAATACCACATTCGTCTTCGAGCTCTTTCTCTAATTCCGTCTTTTTACTGCTTTCACTGGCATCGTATCTGCGATACCTCGAGGCACATATTTCCTTCTGTTTCTTATCTTCCAGATTCGTGATTCCATTTTGTAGTTGCAGCAGTGAAGGGAAAATGACACCTGATCAAAGGGAAGAAACATCGCCATTTAATGTACACCGATAAGACAAGAAGGTATATATTGCGCAGGTTTAGAAATTAGAACTCACCATAGAACTGCCTGATGCTTGCTTTCTTTTCATGAACGAACATCGTAGTTTTCCCATCTGCGTAAGTCTGCACACGCAAAAAACGAAAAACGATCTCAAAGGAAGAACGGCATGAGAAAAGAAGAAATAAGCAGCGGTGCTGTACTGAGGGATGTACCCTGTAAATAAGAATACGGAGTAAACCGAGGGCACCAGCAAGGTAACAATCAGTCCATTGAACTAGAGAAAGAAACGTATGAGCAGCGGGACCGTAGGATAGTCTCATTTGGAAGGTGGCTTCATCGGTTTGTCTTCTATACCCCAAAGCGCTGTGGCAAAAGACGACATTTTTAGATAATTTCAGAAAAACTTAAAAGAAGACTTCAAATGACTTACGAAGAAGACTTCACAAAACTTTGAATTTCAGACAAGTTAAGACGAAGAGACCCTGAGAATAATATAACATACTCCGTACTTCTTATAGGATACGGAGTATCTTACAAGTTCACCAAATTGACGATAATCGACAAATGTGAAACCCAAAAACCAGAAACTAAAACCACAACCAAAACCTAAAGTACCGAAGTCCAAACTAATACTGACATGTTGAATGTCCCGCCAGGGTGATCAGTGAATTCATAGTCCGTCAATTTGGTTGGTTTCAAACTTCCTCTCATGTAAAGCTCACGGTCTTATTCTTTCTCGACCATGACTTGTATAATCAATAACCAAAATCTCTATGAGAAGCTTCTGAGTCATAGAATTCTAACTCAAACAAATGCATATCTTAGGGGAGAGGCGATTTTAGGGTGGCAAGAAATCCACGGACCTAAACAACTCTTCCATGGGATTTATAAGTGCAGCATTATGTGGGCCCCATTTTCCATACTTCACAAACCCCCGTGCCCCCATCCATTCCACCAGTGGAAAAATCATTACCCCGATTTTATAGTCTCCTCTCAAAATGCGTTCTTATTTTCATCTCATAATCGAATTTTGGAATCGAAGCACGCTGAATACCCATCGAACTCACGTTAGAAATCTATCTAACGTGTTCTATAAAACCCCGATCATCCAATGATAACAATTTTTTTCTCGAAAACTTGTTTTCAGTCATCACCTTAAATCTGACTTCATATTACTACACCTCCCTTGACTCTTCCAACATACACAAACACATTTACCTGACGTGTTTCAGCCGGCTCAATCGACAAAATTAAACCCTAAACAATACAATTTTAGGAAGATCGAATAACAGGAAACTTACTAAAATTACGAAATCCATAATCATCAACAACCATATCAAGTTTTTTTATAATCACCAATCATAATATCCACCAATTTTCACCCTAAATTTCGAGGACCCGATCATCAGTACTTAAATCAGTCTGATCAATTTCAGATTAAAACCGTCGACTGGCGAAAGAAACAGCTAAACCGTCGACTAGTGCAAATGATCATCTACAAGACTACAACCTCATTGACATTTTACGCTTTTCTTTTCACTCCAATTTTCATAGACACAATCGTCGGTAGCTAAATTCATTCCAATTTCAGCATTAAAACTGTTGAATTAAAAACTACAAAGTGCATATGATCATCTACAAGACTACAACCTCATTGACATTTAACGCATTTCTTTTCACTCCAATTTTCGTAAATACATTCGTCGTAGCTAAATTCATTCCAATTTCAGCATTAAAACTGTTGAATTAAAAACAAAACTAACGGCGAAACAATAAAAATCCAATTATAACAAAAAAAAAAAAAAAAAAATCAAACTTACTAAATTTACTCAAGTGCATGATCATCATCTATCAATTACCATCAATGAACACAATAATCAATCAACGGATGAACTAAACTTCACTTCAAATTACTCGAAATTACTCAAAATCAGTCAAAATTTTTCCAAATTACAGAGATTAACGAGTTTATCACTGATTAAATCAATACTATATATAGCTGCAATTTTTCAACGATCAAATTACAATTAGTAACACCAGAACACCAAAATAACTGAAAATTCGATGATTCCAGAAACAGTAATTCCATGCAAAATAAAATTCATAAATTAAAAAAAAAAAAAACAAAAAAAAGACAAAGATGATGAAAATTACAGAGTATTAGCATAATGAATATCAGCTTCAAGAGCTTTGATCGATTCACGAAAACTTTTCTTCATTGAATTTTTTTTTTTTTTTTTAATTTATTTTTAAATTAAGAACAAATTAGCAAGAAATTGTAGCAGAACAAAAATAAATAAAGTAAAAAAAAAAATATATAGAAAGAGTGTAATGCGGAGTATATTTTACTGCTATAATTTAGTGTGAGCTAAAACCCTACGATATTAAATTTACCACAAAAAAAGTAAAAAAAAAAAAAAATTGAAGCGTAATTTCGAGTTGGTATTAAATTTGGTAAAAAAAAATAAAATTGAAGCGTAATTTTAGTTTAGAATTTTACGGTAAAAAAATAAGCAAATAAATAAATAAATAAAAAAGGTGGCGTGAGAAAGATAGTGTAGAGTTTTCATGGGCGGGTTACGGGTAGTTGTAACCTTTCCCTTTTTTTCTTCTTTTTCGTCGACTGAGGTAGTCGATACGACGGGTGTTACCAAAAGTTATTTGATAGATTGAATTTTTTAGGAATACTGGAGTACATTGTATATAGACCCGGTAAACGGGTCAATTGGGCCGGGTTTGGGTCGGGTCATTTCAGGTTTGATTGAAGTATCATGCAGTCGGTCGGGTCGTTTCGGGTTTAGTCGATGTCGAATTAAATCTGTTATCGGGTCATTTCGGGTTCGGGTCAAATTGAGTCAGGTCGGGTCCCTTTCAGGTCAAAATGAAAACTTTTGGCAAAAGAAACATTTTTTTCGTCAAAAGGTTACTTTTTAAGGTTTTTACATACGGAGTATATAGTTGACGTTAATTGATTATACGATATCAAATATGTTATTTTTAAATCATTTGAAGTCACCAAGAATATTTTTTATCGGGTCAATTTGAGTTTCGGGTCAAGGCATAACGGGTCGGGTCTGGGTCGGGTCATTTTGAGTTCGGGTCAATTTCGGGTTTGCGATTGTCGGGTCACTTTCGGGTCTCGGGTCAGCCTTATCGGCTCGGGTCTGTTTTGCCAGGTCTAATTGTATAGTGACAAATACGATGTTAGGTTTCTCTAATTAGTGTTTAGTGCGTCGACGTTAATGGTAATAGTAATTCCTGAGGCGTTGAGAACTTTTCTTTTTACGGAATTATTTAAAAATATTTGTGATTTTGGAAATATTGGATGGACACGAGGAAACCAATATAATTTTCTATGTAAATTATGCAAACATATTGCCAAAATATTAAATAATTATGCAAACAAAATTGGTATATGGTCATATTTGTGGTAGAAGAGTACTGTACTATTTTGGTGGAGTAATTTAAGAGATGCTTTTGTGAAGTGTTGAGTAATTGACATGTTATAATTTCAATCACTTGTTAATGGAGTATATTTATAAGTAATTAAGTTCAATTTATTTTAATTCAGCTCAATGTACAAGTAATAAATTAAAGTTAGGAAAGTAATGCATCATCATGTAATAAAAAAAAAAAAAACCGAGATTGGTCTTATAGCTTCTAAGTACAAATCGAAATTCATAAGCAAATTATCAACAATTTAGATTGTAAACTCGATTTCATCGAAGATATGTTAGGAAACGAAAAAAACGGAGAGTAACAATGCAAACAAGGATCTACGCAAGTGAAAATAAGTAGCATATTGTTTCGAATTTCTCGCTATGAACTCTACAATCTAAACACGAGGAGCGACCAAACCTCACATCATCGGTAAGCGTAGCCCTAAACTGAGAGATTCTACAGATGACTCGTATCACCAAGATAATAACATTTTGTCACAAAAGCTACGACTCATCGTCGGTGTTACACCACTGGTAAGAAGATAAAATTTCCAAACAACACTACCTACGTGATTTATGGTAATGATCGTCGCGTCTTGCTTGATGGTGATCATCAACTTCTGAATCCTTATGACGTTTTGAAGAATGATACTTACTTTTCTCTCTATCTCGCTCTTCGTCTCGAACGTCTCTCCCCAAAGATTTTTTCGTCTCTTCCCTACCATTGCCTCTAGATCTTTTTGAGTCGGGTTCGTACCGCGATGATCTTCTCTCGGCGTGTCGTTTGTCACGATCTTCTCTGTGTTCCACCCGCTTAGGCCTGTCACTAGTGTTATGATCATCCGACCTAGCTTCATATTGCTTACGGTCTTCGATCATTTTGTTTCCACCAAATGATCTATTTGAAGCGTGACTCGGGGGTGGATCACGAGAGCGTTTAATATCGCCAGACAGATTATCAAACTTGTTTTGGGCTGATTTTGCCCTTCTCTCCTCCTCCGGACCCCATCCAGTATTTGCAGCTCTCTTAAGAACCATTAAAAAAAAAAAACAGTTTATATATGAACGTTAGAAGAGAAAGATTTTTCATATTATTTCTAAGAAATAGATACAAAATTTTCCTAGACCAAAAAACACGTAAAAAGGATGTCTTTAAACAGAAGAGAAGAGAAGAGAATCACGAGATCGTGAAAGCACGCACTTGTTCATCATGCGAAAATTTGCAAGAATCTCCGTATTTGCATTCACCCTTTTGGAAGGCACGACACACGCCTCTCTCCTCTCTTTTCTGCCTTTCAGTCTCTTCATCTTCTTCTTCTTTCTTCTTGTAATTGGAGACGTGATCGACTCGAATAGTTCTACCAGCTAACTGAGCACCATTTAGATTATCTACACAAAAGACAAATCTGAATCAGCAAGGTCATAGAAGATACTTTATATTCAAAAGCAGAAATCTAGAGAGCGAAGTGTTAAGGATTGATTACGAGAAAGAAAAGAGTATCTGACCTACAGCAAGGGTTGTGCTTCGCTGATCCTCGTATGCAATAAAGGCGAAACCTTTTGATTTTCCAGTGGATTTCTCTCTAACAAGATTAACATCGACAATCTCTCCATACCTGCGCAGCAAATTCATTAGAACCAGATGACGAGCAATGTCACCAATCACAGCATCATATAACAAGCGCAAAGTGAATTTTACCACAATATCAAACATTTGTTTAGCTTTCAATTTTTGTAATCAACTGTTTCCGTAGAAAATCTACTCCGTAATAATTTAACTCTTAAAACTAGATAGATGGGAAGAAATTCGGCATTGGATACTAATTTTGGGTGATAAGTTGATCAAACTATATATACGTCAGCGCAAATACAACTGATTTCCGTTCATTCCTAAAATAAAAAGGTAAAACTTGACTTGATCAAAGGGAGTAATTATTTAGTTTTGAGCAGGAAGCAAATGCACAAATTAGTAAACATTCAGAGCATAAACGAACTCTTAAAAAAAAAAAACCGAATTCTCCTCGAAGAATCGGACGCCAATTGAATACGAGCATAGCATAAACACAAAATATGGCATTCTCCTCGAAGAATCTTCTCTATCTATCAATTTCTTGAAGCTCATCAACATTCAACATACCTTCAATCTAGTTATATCGTTAGCATGGAGAAGTCTAATACTAATGTACTACGCTTCGTAAATTACTGAGTCGAAATTGAACACGGGATCAATAGGTCCCATTATCACTTACTACCCTCCAAGTTGCTGATACCGCAAAACCACACAAACTAACTAACCTACTCACTAACACAGAAACCGTCAAAAATCGTCTCAAAATCCAGTTTGCAAAGCGTCATACAATCATGAATAAATCGTGAAAACTTCAGTAATTGTGTCCTCTACAATAGCAATCAATTGCAATAAAACTACTCTGTACATTATTTCTACAATTTAATTATCCGCTATATTGCTGATACGAAACTGTCCACTCATCTCCCGGACAATCACCAAAATCGTGTGAATCGTCCTATTAACTAACCTTACCATTAATACAAAAGCCATCCAAAATCGTCTCAAAATCCAGTTTGCAAAGCGGTACAATCACGAATAAATCATGAAACTGCGGTAATTGTGTCCTCTATCATAACAATCAACTGCACTAAAACTACATTATTTCTACAATTTAGTTATCCTCCATAATCCATACTGCTGATACAAAACCGAGTGAATCGTCGTATTATCACTATCACAAAACCATCTAAAATCGCCTTTAAATCGAATTCTACTAACAAATCATACAATTCACGAACAAATAATGAAAAACACACTAAAAAACGTTCTCTGACGTAAACAGTCAACTACAATGAAACTACATTACTTCTACAACAACTCAAAACAAATCTTCAAACAAATAACAAACAAAAACTCGATTAAACAAAAAATAAAAAGGAGAGAATAAAGAAAAATTACTGAGCAAAAACAGCAAGAAGATCGCCTTCAGTAAGATCATAAGGAAGACCGCCGACGAAAACATAAGCAGAATCTTTGTAAGTAGCATGCCATGAAGCTTCATCTGAAATACCTAATTCAGCTTCCTTCGCGTTTATGTTCTGTGTTCTTCTCACTAACGTCAATGGATTCATCTTGATTCAATCAAAAATTGGTGAAATTCAACAGCAGCAGTAACTGGAATGAGTTGTTTTGAGTGAGAATTAGGGTTTCAATTTTCCGACGAAACCTAATCTAGGGTATTCAATTTGGTAATTTGGGGAGGAAATTGGGGCGGTTTTTATGCCTAACAAGCTACTCCGTATAGAAAAGACGGTTTAGGCCAGCCAAGTGATTTGGTTATTTGGTTAAGTTTCGTGTGATGGGCGAGAATCGTGAGATCGTCTCGTGGTGAAACGTTTAGTTGTAATTAAAAGGAACGTTTAGTGGTAATAAAAGGGTACTCCGTATTTTGTTAAAAAATAAAAATTACCTGTTTTTATATACCTCTTTCAGTCTTTCACCAATACGACCTTTGTTTTTAAAGTTTGAACTTATTATTTTAATTGTTTTTTTTTTTTTTTTTGGAAAAACTACCAAAAATAGTTTTTCAGCAATTTTGACAAATTTTTCTGACGCTTATGTCTATATGGCTGCTTACATGCATTCGTAATGAATTATTATTATTATTATTTTTTTGAGATTACCAAAAAGAGGAACACTAACAATTAATTGAAAAAAAAAAAATATAAAGAAGTTTATCTGGGAATAAGGAGTGTGAGTAAGAGATTAATTTGACATTAATATGGTAAATTAGCACGAGTAAAGAAAAACGAGTTACTCCGTAAGTGATTCCCAATTCTGCTTGGTTAGCAAAATGCTGCACACAACGAAAATTCTTTAGGCAAATCCTTCTGTATTCAAGATGTTCTTCTATTCTCTTGTCGACGAATAATCCATACAATTATTTGCCCACTTTGAAGTCTGAACAACCAACGGCAACTGTTTCAACGGCAAGTAAAAAAAGTAAAAATGAAAGTGCGAACGAAAAGGTTCACCCTGTTCCACATCGACTATTACAACTTACGAGAGCACATCAGGTTGCAATCTTACTGATATGATTTGGCATGATATACACTCCTACATCTAGACATGCCATTTCTAAAGGGTTGCTGTGAATAGCGAACGAAGTGCCTCGGAAAAATCTATTCCTCTTCTAGGAACGATGATTCTGCAAGATCAATGGCACGAGCAAGGCCAGCAGCCTTGTTCTCACACTCTTTCTGTTCATCGCTAGGGTCACTATCAGCGACAATGCCGGCCCCAGTTTGGAGGTGGGCCACCCATTCTCTTCTCTGGTTAATGTGCTTGTATGAGTACATTGTGTCGTGTCGTGTCGCTGTGGAGAACACGATTGTTCTCAGAGCAAGAGCAATGTCCATGTCGCCCGTGAATGAGATGCCGCCGAAGCCACCGCTGTATGGCCCTCGTCTGGTGACCTCGAACTCGTCTATCAGTTCCATAGCTTTAACCTACATGATGTCGATGACGATATGTCGACAAAGTAACTTAGATGTCTGATAAAAATAACAAAATTAACTATGTGATATTCCTACGTTTGAAGGATCGTACCTTAGGTGCTCCACTAACCGTCCCAACAGGTAATGCGGCTCGTAAAGCATCCCAACTCGATAAATTATCAAGTAGTTTCCCTGTCACCTGCAAAAATAAGTGCTGTTAGAATTTGCAGACTATCGTAGCTATTCAGTGGATTATTCCTGATATTTGCAGAGGATGAAGACTACATGGAAATATAACTATGTTAATACGGAGTATCAAAATAGAAAAGTCGGCCAGCTACATATTCTTCCATATTTTCATTACATCAGAAAGAGAGGAAGCCATACACGGTAGCAGGATCGGATGTATCTAGAGGTATAGGGGGTCCAAGGACACCATGTCGTAAATTATATCGGTTGATTTTGCTCAATTTTATTTTGAAAAATTTATTTTATTATATTTATATAACAAAGATTTGAAAAAAAAAAAAAAAATTAGGACCCCATATTAAAATATTTTTCTTAGTTTTTAAACTTCTATTCTTTCGCATTGACAGAAAAAAATACTCTTGAACCTTACTTTCCTCGACGGAAGTATTAATTATATCGGCTTCATTCAAGCAATGTTCACACAGCATTTCTGTACGAAAATGTTGGGGAGTATATAGTAGGAAAAGGAACTTGAAAAACCCTTCAGCATAGTAATACTACACTAAACTTTGGAGAAACAACACTAAACAGCATTAACGACTAATTTGAGGGGGTAAAATACTTACAGTGGAGCTGATATGCATCACATGGGAATATCGCTCAATATTCATGAGCTTTTCAACCTTGACGGAACCAAATTCTGAAACCTGCTTCAAAGCAGTGATCAGGACCCGAATAGTTATCACCGTTTTAAACAGATTAAGACGATAGATGAAATTAACATAAATTAAATACAGCGCTAATCACAGCATCGAAGTGAACTGTGAAAAGTCTAAATTGAGATTGGGAAAGAAATACCTTTCCAACGTCGTTCCTCCCCAAATCGACCAGCATGATGTGCTCAGCACACTGCTTTTTATCATTCAAAAGTTGGTTTTCCATCATGAGATCTTCCTTTGGCGTCTTTCCTCTTCTCACGGTACCAGCAAGAGGCCTATTAGTGACTTTACCCTGCAATATCACACTCGCAAACTCTAAATCTTGGACTGCATAAACTTACGCCACAGGACAAATCATCGGCTACCAAAATAAGAAAACCGATTAATTTCGGATTGAACGAAAATTTTCAAGGTTACCTTTTTGACACGTGTGAGAATTTCCGGACTTGAAGCAACCAAAATGCAACCGCGTGCCTGAGATTTCACATACACAAGAAAGGATGACAAAGAAGGCAGAAAGCAAATACCGAAGAACGAGACAGAAAACAGACACTTGCCTGCAAATATCCCATATAAGGACTTGGATTGACGATTCGTAACGCCCTATAAACTTCAAATGGATCGGCAAAAGTTCGTCTCTCAAACCGCTGGCTAAGTACTATTTGGAAGATGTCACCGGCCAATATATGTTCCTTGGCTTGCAAAACGGCGTCTTTGTATTTTTCGCTTGTCATACTCGACACCTTCAGTGATTTGCCAAAGAGATTCGTTTGTAGTTTTATAGAGCCGGGCGGTAATTTAGGCCTGTAATAGTTAATTACTCCGATAATCAGGCAAAAATGAAGCAATGGATAAAATTATAACACAGCAAACTTTCGAGGAATTCTCACGTGTCTACGTCATGAACGCTGGACAGCAAAGAATCTAGACGTTTCATTCCATCTTCATATGCTGCCTCTGCGGAGGAATACCGATCCAAGTGAACCCAGTGTATCACATAAGCTTTCTGTCATTACAAGGAAAATTACGTAAAAAAGAAGCCATGAGTGAAAAGAGATGAAATTCCGATTCCAATGCCAACATAATTTTCATGAAGAATCATGAAAATAATTTCTTCGTTATCAACACGTGAGAAAAGGTATACAGTCAACCCCCCATAACACTTCCCCGATACTTTCTAGTCATTCTAACTTGCAACTGTCCTCAATCAAAAGAAATATATATCAAAAAAGAACAATGTTTATTAACTTCATCATCTTCATTTTGATACTGCAACTAAAACTCGGGAGGAAGCAGATCATGCCTCATCTTATATTAATTAAGTTTAAGTTTTTAACAATCACAATGCAACAGATTACTTAACCATATATGCGGATCTTTACCAGGACTTGCATCTGTAAGAAAGATCAATATGAAAGCCTGTTTACGATGGTTCAGAAGAAAGGACAGACACCATTACATCATATACCTTTTCTACATTATCAAACACAATAACGTCGTCATACAATCCCAAGTGAACATCAGGAAGGTTCCTGTCATCTTGAGGTGCGCTTGAAAAAGGAAGCTTTTTCTTCTCCACGTACCGAACAGTATCGTAAGAGAAATAGCCAACCCATCCACCTGAGCAAGCCATAAAAGGTTCAGAACACGAGTTTATGATCAGATAATGAGATCAAAACTCATATAAATCAACTGATAAAAACAGATGGTCAAACTACGTAACGCATTTTTTATTATGGATTGAAAATTATATATCACATAAGTACATTTTCATCGCACTCAGCGAAAAGATACAATATCCTCACTATTTTCTCACCGCAGAATGCATCAGGAAGCTCGGCAATCAGCTGCGGCTTCCAATCATCCATAATTTTCTTGGGGATTGACATTGGATCATCCACAAGCTCCTCAGTTCGTTTCCCAGTGAGGTGATCCATGACAGTCACCGAATGCTCCTTGGCCACAATTTCCATGCTCGGTTGAGCCCCAACGACACTGTATCTTCCCTATGAAACACAACAAAATCATCGAGCGTCGACTTATTAGTCAAAAACTCGAGATAAAAAAAAAGATATGTGAATAACAATCATACGCAACTTAAAAGCAGAACTACGTTCATTTTCTCCCACAACAGCAAACAGAGATAACCCTAATGCACACTGGAATATTCAAATTTTATCTCGCACATTAGTAGAGAACATAAATTCTCACTAGTATAAGAGCAAGCTACCAGTAACGTATGTCTTTGACTCATCCAACTTCAAGCAACAATACGTGCACCACGTCACCCACAGTCTTACAGTAGTCTTCAATAATGCCAAAAATATAATCACAAATGAGACTTCTCGTAAACATAGTCAAAGTTGCATGCACTCAACACTCTGTATAATTAAACATATGGTCTCAGGTAAGACGATCTTAACCAATGCAGAGTAATCCATGTTACACTATAACTTCCAATCAAATATGCCTTTATTTACTAAATGTCATACAACATTTTAAGGACTTGCAAAACTTTAGATGATTACAGAAAACTTTATACTCCATACTTACAGAATAAATGTAATAAAAATAACTAAATTTCAGACTAGAAAATTTACGACAAATAGAAGAGGTCCAAAGTGTGAGATAGTTTCATAGTATCAGCAATCACGGTCGAGATGCTCACAAATTCAGAGAGAAACTATTAGAAACTGAATTGAAAATTTACTCAAAAGTAAAGCAAATCAATCCAATTAGTACTACTCCGTACTAAAGAAGAGAGAATCATCATACAACGCTAGAACTTTTCCCAGGCTCAACAGACTCGAAGAGAAAACTAGGCGCTTCTCGATCATCTTCCTTTACCAAACACCGATAAGCAAGCACAGGAGTCAAATGATCGGAAAATATACTCTTGTACAGCGGTATTAAATTCCCTTTCTTCGCCGCTTCCTTGAACTCTAGTGCATTATCAACTGCAGTCATTAACTACAAATCAATCAATCAAATGCAACTACAAGAATTAGTTTGCTCCTTACAGAAACAAACACAAATTATCAAATGAGATCAGTGCATGTGAATACTAAATCATTTTCATGTTACATAATTCATCTCATAAAATGAAATAAGTATTGATCATATGCATACAACAATCGCACGTAATACTAATTCAAAATTAAACAATTATCGTAGCACTTTATCGTTTTCACATTTCGCAATTCGTACCTTACTCAACAGATTTCTGTGTCTCTCAACTCACTGAGAAATTCTATTTTATTTTGAATACGAAATAGACCAAAAGATGTCAAAATTAATCGAATACATGAATATAAGTCCAATAAAAATCATCGTCAGCAAAACAAAGATCATCTTCATTAAACAATTCGACGGTACAAATTGAGCAAATATTGTACAGCACGCGCGTGTAAACACGCTTTGAAAGGAAAACGACAAACTAATTAACATTTTTCGTACAACAAAAAATCAACTAATTCAGCTATACTAGAGTATACAACATGAATTTTTCACAGTTTATGCAACAATAATGATCTACTAATTCAATTTCTGCAACTAATTAAAAAGAATAAAAAAAATCGATGAAATTCGGCAAAACAAGTGAAGAAATTACCGAGAGAATGCGAGGAGAGAGAAGGAGGCGACGAGGAGGAGCAGGTGACAGGGCGGAGAGTGCGGCGGAGAGAGAGCGAGAGTGATCGGCGGTCACGGTGGTCAACGCGACGGAGGTGGACGGTGGAGAGAGAAAGATAGGGAATTTGACGGTGGTTGTTGCGGTGAGGAGAGAGAAAGGAAGGATGAGTGAGTGAAGAATTGAGAGCTTCCATTTTTTCAGTGACTTGAGGAAATGAAACGCAAAATCGTGTTGAGTGAAAGCCAAAAGGAGTTTTTTTTTGCCGGAATATTTTGTAAATAACTCAATTAACGCATGCTAGTAATGATAGTTGGTACGAGTATATTAGAAGTGGGGTCCTATGAAAGGAAGTTGTTCTTTTCGTCAGAGCTCTTTTATAAAACCGTCTTACTCCGTGTATTAATAAAATTACCTCTGGTAACTAGGTAAGTTTTTCGTGTATTCATATAAACCTTGTTAAAATTGGTCGAATTGAAAAAATGGGCTCAAATTGACTTGTATCTATCAATGTAATTGTATCGGAGGTGATGATATTAGTACGGCCCAAATTTTGGATGGTTCGATCTGATTTCACTAGACCAATGTGCATCATTTGATTCAAATTGGGTCGTACGAGTATTTCAAAAGTATTGTACTTCGTAATAAGAATGCATATTGAACCAGAAATAGTCCGATTAGGTCGAAGTTGACTCATAATCAAGAACATTAGACTAGACATTGACACGGACTAGCATGTATATTTGATTCGAATTGAATAACTTATTTGGATGTTTTTACTTGACATAACTTCACTTTTCTAATTCGAAAATCGATTTAATTAGAAGTCCATAGTACTTTATATACTCCGTAGTGAATACATATTTCTCTCTATTTCAGTCATTTTTTTACCTTATTAGTTTTAGATTAAGCACTAATTAACATTCTTCGTTATATAATAAAATAAGTTGATACAAAATGGTAATTGATTTTGAAATATGTCGATTATGTCTAAATGATTTTAAGTTGAATCATAATTAGAGTATATAATTGATCTCAGACCTCGTCCAACCATCAGTTTAAGTTTTTGGTTGGGTTAGTTCTTTAGGCCTCTTAGAATATATAATTGAACTTCGACCTTCAACTATCAGTTTAAACCTTTGATTGAATTGGTTGGTTTGGTTCTTGAGATCTGTTAGAATATATAATTTTAATGATTTTCGTAACACCTCAAATTAAATGATTTTAGTCCAAAAAATAGTTGGACAACGAAACATATTTTAAAATATTTGCTGCATTTATGGGGTATACAAGTGATACGTAACAGACTAAGAATGGACACTACATTTATGTTCTTTTTTGTATTGATTTATCGGGTCAACTTTTCCAGAAAAAATATTTGGGTCAAGTTGCAAGAAAATGGACGTTTTAGCCCTACGCAAATCAACCACTCACCATCTGACGCTATTATTGGTCACGTTTTATTTAAAAATCATCTTAATTTCATTAGACTTATAAACGATAATATATATAATGCAAATGTAAATTGAATGAGTCGTAAGTGGAGTAAGTGTTATAAAAGTATGTACGTAGTGTGATTTGAAAAAAGATAACAACGTTTTATATGATCGACGATTTACATCACAAGAACATATCTTATACTTCGTATACCGTGTTGAACTAAAAAAAATGAAATTTACCCAGTGAAAATAAAACTACAAATAAAATTAGGTTGAATATATAATAAAATTGAAGAAACTAAGGTGAACAATAAGTTTGTGTAAAACATACATTATGATAAGATCACTTCGTTATATCTCATAGCTTAGGTACAGAGTCCTTAATTAGTTTTTTTCAAAGAAGAGTTGATCTATTAATAATATCAATCGAAGGAAGTCAATAATATTATGGAGTATCGATAAACAATCTCGATGATATTTAAAAATCAAGGTGAAGGAATAAAACCATTTACATATATTTAATAATTGATCAAACATCAACATTGATGAAAGTTTTTTAAGAAATGTAAGCATAAATTTAATTTGAAATATCAATTATCTAGTCATAGGGTTGAGTAATTCTTACGTAAGACCGGACTTACGTGTGTGAGATGTCTCACGATAAATTTATTGTGAGACTTCACACAAGTATTTGCCTAGGGTTTTTACCCAACAAATACAAGAAATATTTGCATTTTTTTTTTAACAAACAATCCATGATTCAAGGAAAAAATATACAAATATTCTCCTAAACAAACCCTAGAAAATTTCAACCATCAAAAATTTACCAATTTACCAAATCCCATATAAATACCCCCACTTCACTTGATCCACATTTCACTCCCACAGTAACAACTTTTTATTTTTACCACGGTAAAGAAAAAAGAAAAAAAGAAATGGCAGTAAAAAAACCAACCCTAGGAGGAAAACAAGGTTTAACAAAGCTAGATAAGAAGGAAATATACAGTAACAAGTTACGCAGATTACTTGACGAATACTCCAAGGTACTCGTCGTCCATGTCGACAATGTCGGGTCGAATCAGCTCCAGAAGATACGTACCGGTTTACGAGGCGACTCGATTGTGTTAATGGGGAAGAACACTCTTATGAAGCGTGCTATTAATGAGCATGTTAAGTCTACTGGAAATACTTGCTTCAAAAAACTTGAACAACTTCTTAAAGTATTTCTTTCATCTCAACTTTTTTTTTTTCGTTATTGTTTTTTTTTTTTTTTATAAAGTATTTTGTAACTGTTTAATTTGATTTTATGTGACGTATTCTAGTAGCGCAAAAAATTGTCTAGTATTATCAACCGTGAGTCTGTGACCATTTTAATGTTGTGACGTGTGTCATGTACGGAGTAACACGTTAGATATAATTACGGAGTAAACAGTTTGACGTAAAATTTATTGTATTAGTATAAATATCTTCGGCAAAATTCAAAAATAAAATGAGAAAGCACAAGTTTTTAGGTTTATGGCATGTTATAGTTGCCAAAATTGATCAATGCATAATTGTCACATATAACGGTAAATTAAATTCAGCTAAATTTACTTCCTTTCATTTGGTCATTTTTTTAACTTTTTATTTTAGAAATCAGTGTAAATGAATCAAATTCTAAGTATAAAACTAAAATTTAAACATATTTCCTCAAAAATCATTTAGTTAAAACCGATATCCTTTCAATTTAACAATCATTTTGGATCGACTTTATCAGAGAAAGTATAAATTAATTTATACTTTAGAATATATTGATCAACACGTAATTATCATCATATTAGTTGTACAATAATGTAAATTCATTAATGTAAATGTTGGGCCAAACTTCAAAGTACCTATTAATATATGGGTTAAACAAATTCGAATCGTTCAAGTGGTCACATTTAATTCAATAAAATAGAAAGAATTTCGTCTACATGTTTTTGATTTTATTATGTGGTGTTGTCTTATTGAATAGGGGAATGTTGGACTGATCTTTACCAAAGGTGACTTGAAAGAAATTAGAGAAGAAATTGCTAAATACAAGGTATGTCCACATATACGAGACAATCTTACGATAACTATATAATAAAATCGCTAATATATGCTTATACCTCATTATGTTATTATGTATATAACACAGAAGTATAATGCATGAGACCTGAATCGCTATTTTATGTCGCTACTAAAAGGGTCAAATTAACAATTTATAATATCTATTCGGTTCACACAAAAACACGTAGTCTAGTGGTAATAACAAAGTGTTATTCTTGTTACTTGGGCTTATAGATCGGTGCTCCGGCTCGTGTTGGCCTCATTGCTCCGGTTGATGTCGTGATACCGGTTGGTAACACCGGGCTCGACCCTTCTCAGACCTCATTTTTTCAGGTAATTAAATTCGACGAATCATTACATAATTGTTTTGTTTGTATAACGTCTGACAAATTATACATTAGTCTCAAACTAATGATGTTTCGACGTCTTTTGCTAGGTTCTGAACATACCGACAAAGATCAACAAGGGAACAGTCGAGATCATAACACCAGTGGACCTAATCAAGAAGGGCGACAAAGTAGGCTCGTCAGAGGCAAGTCTACTAACAAAGCTGAGCATAAAACCTTTCTCGTACGGTCTCGTGGTTCAGAAGGTATACGAGGACGGTTCTGTCTACGACCCTGAAGTGCTCGACTTATCTGAGGATGACCTCGCTGCTAAGTTTGCTGCTGGACTGTGCAACGTGGTTTCGATCTCGTTGGCTGTTTCGTACCCTACGTTTGCTGCTTCTCCGCACATGTTCATCAATGGTTATAAGAATGTTCTGAGTGTTGCTGTTGTTACTGAGTACTCGTTTCCGCTTGCTCAGAAGGTTAAGGAGTTTCTCAAGGTTTGTTCTGTCTATCTCTCTGTTTGATTCGATTTTAAAGTAAATTGAAGAAGCTCATTCAAGAGTTATGCTATTTCAATTTACGGTCAGTTACCCTTGTCAGACGGCCTTAAAACTTACGTTTTAAAATTTTATCACACAGGACCCGAGCAAGTTTGCTGCCGCTGCTGCACCAGCTGCATCAACGGCTGGTGGCACGGGAACAGCAGACACTTCGTCGAAGGAGGAAAAGAAAGAGGAGGTGGAAGAAGAGTCGGAAGAAGAAGGCGGTTTGATGGGGTTGTTTGATGATTAAATTTTGGTTTGTTCAACAAGAATAAAGTTGTTTAGTTGCTGAATTTCAGTGGTTCGACATCTTTACCAAGGAGTAGTCTTCATTGCTGCACACCACAAACTTATTGTGTTCCGTCTTTAATTAATTTTAGTTTAATTTTACGGAGTTTATTATTTCTTGCGTGCTCGATCACTTCACGTCGTCACTCAACCCAACTAAAACCAGCCCTCTTATGATTCATGAGCTTCCGCTTGACTCCAACGCCCCCGTGTCGGGTGTCGCCAGTGAATTTGACACAAGAGCATTAGTTACTAATGAAGACTTCGGCCTCGTGAATGTATCCACATGGAGCAATCATGTCAACCACATAAGCGTACAAATTCATACTTATGGGCCCGAATATGTAAATGTGTTTTGGTCAGGTTGGATTCCCGCTCTCGTCATATGTTCAAACAGCTTAGCACTCTCCTCTTGGTGACCTGCTAGCAGAAAATTCCACAGTATCAAGTCTGATTCTTTAATCGCAAAGAAAGCGGTTTGCATACAGTCAAATTAAACCCGCCTTCCCGCTTCCAAACCCCAGGATTTTGCATACATTCGACGACAACCCATGAAAAGCTGAACACCAAGCTCACTTGCATTCATCTGAGAGCAAATGATGCACCGATTGCAGTGGTCGCAACTCGCAATCAGAACCTGCAGTTCATGATTCTATTACCTGTTCAACAATCTCCTCAAGCTAATGACTGAGTTCACTCCAAGTTACCGATTGCGTTAGTCGACGCTCGTCCTTGAAATAGTTTAGTTTACTCCATGGATAAGTAGTACTCCGTATGTTTCGGTTTTGTGCAAGTGCTCATAGGTCTCATTCCATTGCTGCAACCAACTATTTTCCGCAATCAAGTTAATATACATCCCAAAAAGCCTATAAAAATTCCTGTAAATATTTGAGAAACAAAATAATATCCATCCATTCATCCAAAGTCGTGGAAAGTGATGGTACGATGATCTTACGACAATAAGATTCATTGGATCAGGAGATCGGGACGATTCTTTTTAAACAAAGGACGTATGATATGTATACGTGATATGTCTTAAAGGACATTTAGGGTCCATTTGCATTGAAAGAATTGAAGGGAAAGGGAGGGGAGCATTTTTCGGATACAAAATATGGAAGAATGGAAATGGAGAGAAAGACATTTGGAGGGATCCATTTTCCCTCCTCAAAACCTAATTGGAATCTCTCCAAAAATAAGCAAGATTTGGAGGCAAAATCTAGGGAAAGTAATAAATAATAATAAAATATTAAAAAAATGTTTGCCCAACCATCAAACAAGGTTCACTGTGAACCTTGTAAACCTACCTCACAAAGCTTGGGCAAGTAGACACTTTTTGTTTGGGTAAAAGGTAAGTTATATTAAAACCATAAAACCATTACATTATATTTGTATTACATACCATACTCATAAAGGGTACTAGATGATTAATTCATACACTCCTTAATGAATTAAACCATACAGTATTTCTGTGACAAATAAACATTTATGCCACATAAATAGTTAAACTTGTGGCAAAAAAAATTCATTTAGCCACATAAATAGTTAAACTTGTGGCAAAAAAAATTCATTTAGCCACAATCAAATTATTTATGTGGCAAAAACAATTTTGTAGCTACATATCAAGCCACGCATGTGGCAAAAACACCTATTTAGCCACAAATTTCACATATTTGGCAAAAAGTTATTGGCATTGTTAGTTAAAAATGCATAAACTACAATGGAAATTTGCGACGGAATATAGACATGTCGATAAAAAAAATTGTGACAAAAAAATTTGTTTGAGACGAAATAATTTCATGAATAAACTATATGTTTGGCGTCTTGATTTTACGATAGATTTTCCTTAGCAACAAAGTTATCGGAATAATAAATTGCATCCAAAGTTCATCGTAATTTTTTTGTGTAAAAATATAGATGAAAATATGATTGTATAAATATTAAATTTTATTTTTTAATAATACGATACCTTAAAATCACAAGTAAATGTCACAAGGAATTGGTTCAATTTTGTGCGGGACCATAGTCGAAAACCAAAGAATATTGAACAACATTCCAGCGACGGACCTCGACAGAGGTGAGCATGTCTGAAACCGGGAAGACAGGCTTCCTATTACAACTATGTCACGAGGAATTGGTTCAATTTCGTGCGGGACTGTAATCTTGTGGCGGGTGATACGGTTGAATTTAGTTGGCGGGGTAATGGTTTGGAGTTGAATCTAAGGGTGATTCGCACCGCCATATCTCGCAAACCTGATTCGGGAATCAAAATCGGGGCTGGTGGCTACGCCCATAAGACGAGATTTCGGGTGGTAAGTCTTGCATCATTTCTGTTTTTGTATTGTGGGCGTAGCCACCAGCCCCGATTTTGATTCCCGAATCAGGTTTACGAGATATGGCGGTGCGAATCACCCTTAGATTCAACTCCAAACCATTACCCCGCCAACTAAATTCAACCGTATCACCCGCCACAAGATTACAGTCCCGCACGAAATTGAACCAATTCCTCGTGACATAGTTGTAATATGAAGCCTGTCTTCCCGGTTTCAGACATGCTCACCTCTGTCGAGGTCCGTCGCTGGAATGTTGTTCAATATTCTTTGGTTTTCGACTATGGTCCCGCACAAAATTGAACCAATTCCTCGTGACATTCACTTGTGATTTTAAGGTATCGTATTATTAAAAAATAAAATTTAATATTTATACAATCATATTTTCATCTATATTTTTACACAAAAAAATTACGATGAACTTTGGATGCAATTTATTATTCTGATAACTTTGTTGCTAAGGAAAATCTATCGTAAAATCAAGACGCCAAACGTATAGTTTATTCATGAAATTATTTCGTCTCAAACAAATTTTTTTGTCACAATTTTTTTATCGACATGTCTATATTCCGTCGCAAATTTCCATTGTAGTTTATGCATTTTTAACTAACAATGCCAATAACTTTTTGCCAAATATGTGAAATTTGTGGCTAAATAGGTGTTTTTGCCACATGCGTGGCTTGATATGTAGCTACAAAATTGTTTTTGCCACATAAATAATTTGATTGTGGCTAAATGAATTTTTTTTGCCACAAGTTTAACTATTTATGTGGCTAAATGAATTTTTTTTGCCACAAGTTTAACTATTTATGTGGCATAAATGTTTATTTGTCACAGAAATATTTTATCTTGTGACATAAAATTGTTTTGTGGCAATTAAGATTGTTTTTTTTTTTTTTTTTTGTAGCTAAATAAAATGATGTTACATTATACAAATTTATGTGGCATAATTTGTAGCATAAATTCTTAGTTGCTGTAGTGCACGCCCACTACGTATATCGCTCAGTGATAAGATTCCTCCTAACCTATTTTACACAACTTATTAGTAACATTCGTCACATTTGATTTTATGAAATGTCACCACATTTGATTTTGCATAAAATAAATTGTAATAACATGGATTTTTAAATAAAAATGTAAAAATAAAACAAATTAATATAAAATATGGGCTAAGTTGGGCTAAACTTATACGGAGTAAAAGCTAAAATTAAGCAGGAAAAAATAAGGCAAGTCTCCCTCAAAATGTCAATTAAAAGAATTTTAATTTGTCATGCAAGTAAGTGTGAAATCAAAGACGAGCACAAGCCACACCCACAAGTGGTAGAGAGAAATCACACCTTGTAGACCCAAGGGATTCCATCCTAAAACCAATTGGCAATAGGGGAGTAACCTTTAGACTTTATAAGATGCACATTTTACATCTCCACAATCGATGTGGGACTTACATGTGAGAATTATATTAAGAGATTCTTCATAGTAAGATATGGAAAAGAAATGATTGATTTTTATTTTAGGCGATAAATTATCGTCCAAAATAGAATTGAACTTGCTTATACACACATTACGTGGGTAGCAAACTAGCAATTTTAACTCCACTTATGATCAAACAATGACCATCTGAAAGTGAGAAATATGTCACTTAAGTTGTGAATTGTGATGAAGATCAACTCGGTTATATATAGCTCTACGTTTATAACTCTAATAATTGACGTAAATAAATCTTACACTGGACCGTTGGCTCAATGAGCTACAGAGCGCTGATGAATCGTGTGAAAACGAGTTCCCCTCGTGAATATAAGGAATTACGGTGCGCAGGAAAACAAACTTATATGGACTTCTATAGAAATCAAATGGTAATATTGTCTTACACTTGGTTCTGACTGTCGGTGACATCACCAAATTTATTATCTAAAATACCATAATCGGGAGCTTCAAACCCTCTTTTGATAATTTTATGTAAGACCTAACTCACACAAAAATTTGTGCTCCCGCAAAATGTCAATTAAAAGAATTTCAATTTATCATCGTCTAATCCCTATTTACGTATGGGTTGATTTTTTACGTAATCACATGCAAGTAAAATATGGCTGACAAATGATTGATTATCATTTTAGACGATAAATTATCGTCCAAAATAGAACAATGATTGGATTCCTTATACACGTCTTACGTGGGTAGCAACTAGCAAACTAGCAATTTTATTAACTCTACTCCGTACTTATGATCGATCAATGACCATCTGAAAGTGGGAAATTTGTCACTAAATTGTGAATTGTGATGAAGATCTTATAACCCTAATAATCGACATAAATAAACTTTACATTGGTCGACTGGCTTAATGAGCTACTGAGCTCTGATGAATCATGTGAAAACCAATATTATTCCAATATTATTCATTTACTTCCTCTGTTCCACTAATTTGTTTACAGTATAACTTTTTTGTGGAGAGGATTTGACATAAGTATAAACAAATGACTGAGACAGAGGAGTAACAAAAATCAATATTATTCCAACTTAGTGACATTTTGGACCAATTTACACAATAGAATACGGAGTAGTATACAAGTTATAATATACAGAAAATCAGAAATTTAAAATTCTTTTAAAACGGTAAATAAATAATCGAATGGACGGTCCATAACAATGATCTTAACATAACAAAGTAAGATTTCAAATAAGAAATTCTTACTACGAGTAGTTATTAGCGAGTAGCTAGATTGACTCCAATATAATATGCTCTCACTAGCTAATAAATACACTATTAATTAATTTTTTCATCAAAATTAATGACACAATTAAAACCAAACAATTAATTACCTCACCCATTAATTTCACTTATTGACAAGGAATGTGAGAGGTTAAATCACCCACCTCACAATACAAACCGTTGGATGCATCATACACAATAAATCAACGGTCATTATTAACTTGATTAATTTACTTAATACTAGGCTTAGGACATGCATTATGCCCTTAATCCAAAAAAATTAGTCAAATCATCTCATTTGACCACCATAATTCTTGCCTTTTAACTTGCCATTTTTATCAAATTCTAAGGTTATTTTTAATTTTGCATAAACTTTCCAATATAAATCAATTTTTTAATAAAATTTTTATTTTTGATGGAAGGAGGAGTAACTTGTGGCTTTAACCATGCAAATTACAATTATAATTTGCATGCAAAAAAATCAAAGTCTCCTTTGTTATTATTTAGATCAACTCCTCCATTTTCAGCCATTAATAAGTTTTTAGAAGTTGCTCATGAAAAAAATAATTCTCCCTCAAAAAATAATAATATAATCGACGTCGTCTCCAGCACCACCACCACTACCACCGCGTCAACCACCATGGATGACTACGGTGAATTTTCGTCGTCGTCGACAACTAATAATACTCTCATGCATGAGAACAAATTTGTTGAAGGGTTGTTTTTAGATGGAAGTAGTAATAATAATGAGTCTACTCAAAATAGTGAGTTAAGTCATGAAGTTGAGCATAGAAATGAAGAGATTAATTCTTTGCCAAGTAATAATATTAATAATAATAATATTATTAAGGGATCAAAGGAGAAGAAATCAAAGGGTTTCAAAGATATGATCAAAGGACAATGGACTGAAGAAGAGGATAGGTTTATTATTTCTTTATTATATTATAATTAATTTTTATTGTTAATTTGTTATATATTATTATCATTTATATAATTTTATTACTAATTTAATTGTATGTTTTGATTTTGAATTCATTGTTTTTATTATAAATTTGTGTTTTATTTTGTTTTGTTTTGATTTTGAGTGTTTTTAGGTTATTATTGAAAATGTTATTATATTTATTTTATCAGAATCATGTTATATGGATTTATAAATTTGTTTTCTTCTATTTTTTTTATTGATTCTATGTACGGAGTATATTTTGGAGGGTTAAAATATAATGAGTAAAAAATTTCAATACGATTTTAAGTATGGTGATATACAAAATTAGTACATACAAGTCGTATAAAGTACTACTCCGTACGAGTACGTTATTATTAAGATGATTGTAAATATCATGCAATGTTAGGGTTTCTTTTGTTTTAGATTGTATTTTTGATGTTAATTTTGATATTGAATAAATGAAGGATGTTGAAAACGTTGGTGTTGAAATATGGAGAAAGAAAATGGGCAATGATTGCAAGAAGTTACTTGGTTGGTAGGGCAGGAAAACAATGTCGAGAAAGGTGGCACAATCATCTTCGTCCCGATATCAAGGTAATATTCATTTTCAAAAAAATTACGTTTTACTCGATAATTATCACGAAAAAATAGTAAAATATTATCATAATATAAAAACAAAAACTCACCAAATGATTTTGTTATAAGTGTTTGTGAATTTCTTTACTACTCTCCGTATTCTATATCAATTCTTTGATTAAAATTCGGTAAAAATTGATAAAGTATATATGATTTTTTAATTCTAATTAATTAATACTCCGTATTTGATTTTTTTGAATATCTATGCTAAATTCTTGTAGAAATGTACATCGTATATACGGAGTATATGTGTGTGCAATGTGTGCAATCGTATATAGGGAGATTTGTTATTGAATATAATCTTTGGATGATTCTATTTTGTGTGACTGACGAATTCCTTAATTAATCATTACGGAGTATGTTTTTTCAATTATCAATTAGATAAACGGAGTACTCATCATTTTATTCAGAAGTACTTACTCCGTACTTGTGTAATTGTGTTACTTCTTTTTCATGATAAAAGACGTCAAACGTAATACCTAAATTAGACTTTAATATCAAATTTTGTCTATAACGTTATGGATTATATTAAGTCATCGACATCCATGCTTGTGCTCAATTTCATCTATAGACATATAATTAGTTATCGTACGTTTTTTTTTTTAATAGACGAAAAAATACACCTATTGTTGTTATTATGATCATGTTGCATGTTACGGAGTATATTATACTCCAACTTTTTTTTTCACCATGTCAACATTTCCGGAGAGCTTTAGGTCACTATAAAACTTGACTCGTTTTCACTTTAACCATTTTATATACCATATATTTTTCTATATTACTCCATGTTATAGATAAGAACTCAATTATCGTCTCACTTTAAGGTTATTTATTCTATAAACTATACGCCCTATTATTTTCTCATATTTGCTTTTTTTTTTTTTTAAATAATAACATTGATTCATGCAAATTATTATCATGTAGAAAGATGCATGGGATGAAGAAGAAGAGAGGATGCTAGTTTTAGCCCACCAACAATTTGGCAACAAATGGGCCGAAATTGCTCGTAGAATTCCTGGTCGCAGTGAAAACTCCATCAAAAATCATTGGAATGCAACCAAACGTCGTCAAAATTGTCGTAAAAAATCCTCCAAGTCAACAAAAGTCAACGACAACGTTGACCACCTCTCCTCAAACCCTCAAAGTCAAAGTCAAAGTCAAAGTCAACCTTCTTCTATTTTACAAGAATACATCAAAGCAAGGTACCCTTCCAACAACAAAACCAACCACAACCACCCTACCACCACCGCCACGACCACCGCGGCCGTGATGTCACCGACTTCGACGTCCACCAACGTCTCGGTGGACCCACCTAGTCACATTGACCAGTATTGCTTTGACTCACCCACAAGTTTGACCACCATTGTGTCTAACCCTTGCCATGAAGAGGCCATTTTCATGCAACAACTCTTTAGCAATGAAAATAATAATAATGTTAATAATAATATTAATATTAATACTAATACTAATAATATTAATTATAATGATCCAAAATATTATTATTATTATCATAATTACGACGACGAAATTGTTGATTCAATGATAATGGACTCATTATCATTTGATCAACATAACAATGACCATAATAACAATAATAATATTAGTAATAATATTAATATTAATATTAATAACAACATTTACTCAGACAAATTTATGGCTAATCAACTTGATGGAAGATCACCATATGATGATGATCATCAGGGAGGATTAGGTGGCATGATGGTGAATTCTCAGCCGTTAGATCAACTTGATCAGAGATGTGACGTCATGGATGATGAGGTAAATAATAAGCAAGGGTTTTTGGCAAAAAAGAAAGATATGGATTTGTTTGAGATGATATTATCTCCTAATTTTTTACAATCAAGTAGTAGTAATAATAATTCTAGTTACTACTACTACTACTACTAGATTTAATTATATTTGTTGCTTAGCAATTGTTGTTTTTGTTTGTTTAATTTTCTATGTTTAGACTTTTTATTATGGCCATGTTTTTGTTTTGTTACATTACATTACATACTTTGTTAAATTGGAACACTCATTTGTGCCTATTTTGATTTGTTACATTACATACTTAGTTTTGATTTGTTACAAATTTTGATATGGTGGTTAAATTGTCTCGACATAAACGGTGTTTTGTATTCATAAATGTTAGCATGTCCTATATTAGCTTAATTTATTTTTTAATACTCTGTATGTATTTACGAGCAATTACACAAATTAACTAGTACTCTGTAACAAACTAAAAACATTTTACTCCCTTCATTCCACCATCTTCTTCTCACTTTTCCTAAAAGAAATTTCACTATCTTCTTCCCATTTCAATTTTTGTCAATGTTCAATTAATTTCATTCATTCAATCTACTTTATCATCTTTTTACATTAATATCACCTACACAATTCACTCACATTACTTTTTGAGCCAAACTAAAAGGGAAAGAAGATGGTGAAATGAAGGGAGTACTATAAACATTTTTATGGTTATTTTGTCAAACAATCGTGTTAACAGTGAATACTTTTACGATTATTTTATTAAAATTAAAATTTAGACTTAAACAAGAATTCTTTGGACAAATGCTCATACTCATAATTACACTATAGTTCAATTCTCTCAAAAATCAATTTCCATTTGAATTGAAGTCTACGTACTTATTCTAATTTGGTGAAGGAAGTCTACAAGTACACAACATCCACACACTAGATAAGTAAATGGATCAACAATTGCCACGTGTCGACCACACGACCATATTCACTAACATGACCTATCATAATTCTCTTTGCCACAATATTTTTCCAATATAATTAAAAATACCAAAAAATATATAAAAAAAAACTAATAAATTTTAAAGAGATAAGAAATTTGTGGAGCAATTGTAATTAAAACACTCCCTACACAATATTTATATACTATCCATATACTAAACTTCACTAAACAATTGCTTATTTTTCCTTACAATATCATATCATATCATTTGCATCATACACAAAACTAATTGTAAACCTTAAGAGCCTATTTTATTTTATTTTAATTAAATATTTGTTAATTTTGAAAAAGTAAGATGGCATCTTTACCTATGGTTTTCGGCCCGGCGGTAGGGGGACAAATGTACGCAGCGACAGCGGCCAAAGGCGGTGGCAAAGAAGAGCAAAGCCTAATTGATTGGGTGCTAGGCAAAGTGGCTAAGCAAGACCAATTTTACGAGACCGACCCCATCCTCCAAGGGACTGACGACAAAAAGGCCACTAGCGGCAATGGCACCGCTAGTAGCCGTGGTGGGACCACCGGTAGCCGTAGTGGGACCACCGGTGGCCGTAAAGGGACCACCGTGTCGGTCCCGGCTAAGAAGAAAGGCGGCAATGGTGGCGGCTTTGGCGGGCTTTTCGCTAAGAAATGAGTACCTGTGTTTCCTCTCTGTTTCAGTCCATTTGTAATATGACTATTTAGTTTAAACTATATATTGTTGATTACATTAAAAACATGTTTTATGCTTTAATTAATTGCTGAAAATACAATGTTTTCGCTATATATTTTAATTTCCCCTCCTTAGTTGCTATGGTCTCGCGCATCCTCATAAGTAAAAATCGAAAGGAAATTTTAGTTTGTATTGTTGAACGATAAATTATACGATTTTCAGATGCCAATGTAGTAAACTAGGTCCCTTGTCCATTAAGGCGACACTCGATTGCGTGATGCGCTACATACAACCATGGGCAGATACATGCATGAAAAGATATATGGAAAAGAATTCGGGATTCTGAAGAGAAATATCAAGCGTTTATACATAACAACATAATTATTAATATTATACAACGAAGTGAATCGTGTCGCCTCGAACAACGATGAGCATATTATTTAACGCAAATCAAGCGTTAATTCCGCTGCTGCAAAACCTCATTCCAAACACATTTCGAAGGTGGTTCCCAAGACGGTTCATGAATCGCATAGGCAACAACAACAAACCGTTCTTATTTTTCCTCGGATATGGCATTTTATGGCCGCCAACTCCCTTGATTGGCGTCTGCATCGGCAATGTGCGTTTATTATTCCTGATTTCATTCGAAGGAACGCGAATTTTCTCATTGCTCAACATCGTCAGATTTTTTTCCGAGGAATTCAACAAGGGGATTTTCAACGGTGTTTAGTGAAGTTTAGTGTAACTACGAGTCAAACAACTTATATACTACCTACTTAATGGGGGTACCACGGAACATTTTAAGAAGAGTTTCTGCAAGAAAAATTTAGGCAAAGATCCTCTGGCATATACAAGATAATTACCGAAATGAAGTAGAGAAACATGGAAATGAATCGTGTTTTCGATGCCAAAAAAGGGTAGATTTAGTACAAAAATTTGTGTATTATTTAGTGGTTCGGATTATCCCAAGTGTGAACTGGATCCTATCCAAGAGGTAAGGGGGTTTCCATGATTCAATGAACATAAACGGAGATCGATTTCGAGTTGATTCAATGCCTACATAAAATAGACAGTCAAATTACTTACCAAAGGTCTGCATCTCAGAAATGCAATGAGTAGTTCAATAAGATATGATACCGATAAAAATATTACACGGGGTGACTCACACGCAACATGTGTTACGTGTTATCCTAGTCAAAAACCGGAAAAGGGTATTGTCGCATAATATTAATTTTTGAAAAAATAGATCGCTGCAGCCGAAGTTCAGAGGGGAGAACAAATAAAAAAAATATAACGTTAACCTAAAATAGTATATTTTGAGTATAATTATATTGCAAGGTATAAGAATGGTTCACTATCTATATCGAGTATTATCACGACTTACGTATCCCCTTTACTGTACACTACATAAACTCCTACGAAAAACTCAGACGTGCTGTACAAGTCGCATACTTATGCTTGGATGTACTCCGTAACTGATACATAAAAAAGAGCAACGAAATGAAAATCAGATCAAAGCACTGACCAGAACAGCGGTGATTCAAGCTTCTATAGAATGGTAGGCGCAGGCCATGTGATTGTCGGAAACCAGGACATGCTAGAAAAATCACGACATTCATCGTAGGTTTCAGCATCGTAAAACCTAGGTCACCCTCAGATCGTTAATGACCCGAAACATGAACAACAACAAATCCTTTATCGTATTAGTCGTATTAGTTGCTCGAGAACCTAGCACATGCCCCCATATAGCCAACAACAAACCAAAGAGTACACTCGACGAACAAACTTTCACTCAATTTTGTTGTGTAGTACCATTCATTACGAGAAAAATCTCGCCACCATCAAGTATGACACGATCCAAAAACGCCTTCACATCACCAACGTCCTTGAAAACTTGAGGAGTTCTAAGATCACTATCCAAGTTATACCAAACCTCATTGATTTCTCTCAAAGTAACCCAATGTCTACCCTTCCAAAACCCGCCATATCGACTCACAGAAACATTCAATAAAATCCCCATCAACAGCCCATTTCTCGACCCATCAAATTCAATTGAATTTGACCCGTTTCGTTTATCGTGCCATACTACATGCTTACCCCTCCTTTCAAGTGCCGCAATCAAAACATTTACATCATAGTTCCCGGTAATCTGATTATGGTGAGGTTTAAATACAGCAGAAATTAGACTCCATTTCTCGGGTGTAGGATCATTATCAATTAGTTCTTCAGCGATTTTATTGAGATCTGACCTTGTAAATCCATCTTTCTCCTATAATTCATCAAAATTAACCAAATTAATCAACACCAAGTCACCAACATGAAAAATCTCAATAAAACATATTTGAGACGGTAATGATTCTATCATTGTGTGGGGGAACATGACTTCCAAATTCTAACTTCAAACACTCGATCCACACCAATTTTCTCATAATGGGGGCGAAATAGTCTTAAGGGCAACGATCATTAGGTCGGTAACAATTCCGACATTCAATCCACCAAAACTCAACCCGAAATTGGGACAAGTCGACAAGATAGCCTTAAAGATGATGTAATTATGTGCTTGAAGAAGTCGGTTCCACGTGTAAGTAATTCTCCTGTGAGACCGCCTCACATGTGAGACTTAGTTGTTATTAAAGAAAAAATCACCTATAAACTACCTCAGTAACTGCTCTTTTATGTGAGAGGTCTCACAACTACGATTTTGTTAGACCGTCTCACCAAACAACAAATTTGCAATATTATCACCTTGACCTTGTCCATAGCCGTTTCTTAAATCCACCCAAAATCAAAACTTCGACAATTAAAATGGAATAGAGAGAGTAGTTCATAGTTCTACATCTCAAAAACCAACAAATTTTTTTTTCACCATGAGCTTAGTAACACCAGAAACTAGGGTTTAACTATGATCAAATAAATTTTCACCAATTTCATCAATATTTTTGACCTTATATGTGAAATTTTCTCCTGAAAATTCATCAAAAATTCTTAACTAACTAATCAAAAGTGATCAAAGTTACAATCTTTGTACTTGTAGCAAATTGACCAACTAATAATTCATCAAAAAATCCACAATTAACTCAACAATTGTAATCAAAGTTACAAACTTTGGAGTTTTGGGAAATTAGTCAAACAATAAATTGAAGCATAAAAAACTAAAATATGAGAAATTGAAAAAGTGGGTTATACCTGAAAGAGATTGTTAAGAGCATGTAGAAGGCAAAGTTGTAATCTTTGACGTTCATGGTAAATTTCTGACTTGATTTTACCCTCCATTTTTTTTTTTTTGCTCTAAATCTTTTCAACAATGAAATCACTCTTTTAATTTAACAATTTTTATTAATTAATTAAGTGGTTGAATTTTGTTCTAAAGTAAGAACACAAATTCTCATATGAAACGGGTAACCCGTTTCATATGGGACTTACACAAGTAAGAAAAGCTGTAGTTTTTGGGAGAAATTTCGGAGGAAATTGTTCTATGTGCACAGCTTGCGGTTTATTATTATTATTATTATTATTATTATTATTATTATTATTATATTTTATTAATAAATAGTCGTAAGAAATCTACAACATGTGCCAATCGAATACAAATCGATTAAAGTCAAATAAAATGAAAACTTGCTTTGTTTTTTTTTTTTTGTTTTTTTATATTGCAACGGGAGTAATTTACGACTTTAGGGTCCTAGTTTCGGAGAAAATTGTTCTATTACGTTCATCCAATTTATTTATTATCGGTTTCGGATTACGGTCAAAAAATTTCGTTGTTAGAAAATTTTTGGTTAAAATATACTCCGTATTGTCTTTATTAATACAATCTATCATCCTTGATACTTTGATAGATTGTACTAATGGAAAGAAAATTGTGGAATAGATCGAGTATATTATTGATAAAGTTTTCTAAATGGCGGACAAATATAACAAAATAATACTCCCTCCTTATCATAATGTTTATTACATTTACCTTTTTGACAGTCAAATTTTAAAAAGTTTGACCGTCAATATTTTAAAATGTATAAATAATGAGAATATAGCAATAGAATATTCACATTCGTCGTTAAAACATTTTTCCAAAAATTATATTTTCAACGAAAAATGTCATCTACGGTCAAAGAAAAAGACGGTCAAACTATGACGTTGGAGACCGTGTATAAAGTAAGTGTGATAAACATTGTGATGAGGAGGGAGTACTATGTAGATTGATATCTTAAAATAACTCATAAGTGTACTCCATACTACAACAATTTACATCTTCATTACTTTGAGAATAGAGAATAACACGCTCGTATCGAACATATTGATGCTTAAACGATATTTCCCAACCTACGTCTTATAATTCTCGACACAATTATTTATGTCTACTGGAAATTATATTATCAATTTCTTTTCTTTTTTTTTTTTTAAAAAAAAAAAAAAAAAAAAAAAAAGATTAAGTTTCTCTTGTGATGGCCTCTTTGGATCTCTTTACAATTAACAAGTTAATAATGTTATTAATGACAAAATCAATAGTAATTACAACAAGACGGTTTGGCCGAGTGGTCTAAGGCGCCAGATTTAGGCTCTGGTCCGAAAGGGCGTGGGTTCAAATCCCACAGCCGTCATTCTTTTCTCTTTTTTTTTTGTCTTCTTTGAAATTACTAATTTTTAGTGAATAAAATAAAAAAGGGCGTTTGGTCTAGTGGAATGATTCTCGCTTTGGGTGCGAAAGGTCCCGAGTTCAATTCTCGGAACGCCCCAATTTTTTGTGTTTTTTTGCGGGATCTTCGCTGATTTGCAAATTATGGATTTTATTTGCATTCTAGCTTTTTAGGAAACTACTCGTATTTGTTAATTACATTAAATAGAAAATTTTTATCAACAATCGGGCATTTGGTCTAGTGGCATGATTCATGCTTAGGGTGCGTGAGGTCCCGAGTTCAATTCTCGGAATGCCCCTTTTTTCCAAATTTAGTTAACTTTTTTTTATTATTATTATTTTTTTTTTTAGCTATAAAAGATAAAATATACTCCGTATTTATATACTGATATTGCTTTAATTTTTCTTAATTAGCTTACCGTGAATAATTTAGATGTAAGGTTTCGTTGTTGTAGTATGTGATGTGATAATCGATTGAACGTTTTTCATTACACATGTAGGGGTACATACATCCTCATTACATACGTAAAAGTAAATACAATTCCCGAATGACAAAAATTTACAAAATTATCAGTTAACTTCTCCCACCAATTTTGTTGTTCTTATAACAAATTTCTACATTTTCTCTTTAATCAATTTTGCCTAGGAAAGTAAAAAAAAAAAAAAAAAAAAAAAAAAAAAAAAAAAAAAAAAATACCCTCTGTCTCTGTCATTTGTTTACACTTCTGACAAATTTTCCTCACAAAAATTAAACGGTAAACAATTCACTGAAACGAAGAACGTACAAAGCACTTTAGGGTCCTAGTTTCGGAGAAAATTGTTCTATTACGTGCATCCAATTTATTTATTTATCAGTTTCAGATTACGGTCAAAAAATTCCATTGTTTGAACATTTTTGGTTAAAATATATTGTCTTTAGTAGTAGTTAAGTACAATCTATCATCCTTGATTATTTGTCATTGAAATGAAAAGAAAATTGTGGAATAGATGGAGTATATTATTGATAAAGTTTTCTAAATGGCGACAAACATAACAAAATAATACTTCAGATTGATATCTTAAAATAACTCATAACTTTACTTCATACTACAAGAATTTACATTTTCATTACTTTGAAAATAGAGAATAACGCTCATATCAAACATGTTGATGCTTAAAGGATACTCCGTATTTCCCAACCTACGTCTTACAATTCTCGACACAATTATTTATGTCTATTGGAGATTATATTAAAAAAAAAAAAAAAAAAAAAAAAAAAAAAAAAAAAATAATAATAATAATAATAATAATAATAATAATAAAGTTTCACTTGTGATGCCCTCTTTGGACGTCTTTACAATTAACAAGTTAATCATGTTATTAATGACAAAATCAATAGTAATTACGACATGACGGTTTGGCCGAGTGGTCTAAGGCGCCAGATTTAGGCTCTGGTCCGAAAGGGCGTGGGTTCAAATCCCACAGCCGTCATTCTTTTTTGTTTTTTTTGGTTCTCTTCAAAAATAATATTTTTTGGGGAAAAAACAATTAAGGGCGTTTGGTCTAGTGGCATGATTCTCGCTTTGGGTGCGAAAGGTCCCGAGTTCGATTCTCGGAACGCCCCGTTTTTTTGTGCTTTTTTTTTTATCCATTTTAAAGTCTTCATTTGTGCCGACACAACTTGAAGGAGTAGTATGTGGAGATGTTGTTGCTTAGTGATTGATTTTTGGCGGTGGTAAACTCCGCAGTATTTTAGTGAACTTTCTGTCTTCAACTCCGTTGTATGTTATTCTTGATTTTAGAATTGGGTGTATTTATTTGGTATGTTTTACAAACATTTGATGGGTCTCGACTCTCGAGTAAGAAAATTTATTGGGTTAGTTTTTGATAAATTGTGTACATAAATTATAATTATGTGGGATCTTCGTTGATTTGTAAATTACGGATTTTGCATTGTACTCCGTAGCTTTTTAGGAAACTACTCGTATTTGTTAATTACATTAAATAGAAAATTTTTGCCAACAATCGGGCATTTGGTCTAGTGGCATGATTCACGCTTAGGGTGCGTGAGGTCCCGAGTTCGATTCTCGGAATGCCCCTTTTTTCCAAATTTAGTTAACTTTTTTTTTTTCCTTCTCTAAAAGACAAAATATACTCCGTATCTATATAGATATTGCTTTAATTTTTCTTAATTAGCTTACCGTGAATAATTTAGATGTAAGGTTTCGTTGTTGTAGTATGTGATGTGATAATCGAGTGAACGTTTTTCATTACACATGTAGGGGTACACACATCCTCATTACATACGTAAAAGTAAATACAATTACCGAATGACAAAAATTTACAAAATTATCAGTTAACTTCTCCCACCAATTTTGTTGTTCTTATTACAAATTTCTACATTTTCTCTTGAATCAATTTTGCCTAGGAAAGTCAAAAAAAAAATAATCTCTGCCTCAGTCATTTGTTTACACTTTTCTCAAATTTTCCTCGTAAAAAACCAAACTATAAACAATTCACTGAAACGAATGAAGTACAAAAAAGGACTATATCTTTTAACATTTGGGAAAATCACTTGGAGGAGGTAGTATAGTTTGATGAGGCCCTTTTCCATTTTCCACCAAAAATGCCATTTTTAATCCCCATGTTGTGTGAATTTCCAAATGACAATGCAAGAACCATACTCCTGCATATATAATTCGCATTAAATCCGTCAATGGTCATAAATAAACTATCAAAAAGTCGTGAAAGAGCGATAAATTTCACGGTCATGATACATATCCTAAAAAAAATCGTCTCACATTAATCAAAATAATAAATGTTACAATTTCACTGAATAACAGACTAAAAGTTCGGAAAATACCTGGATTATCGGCTCTAAAACGAATAGCAGTCCAACCTCCAGAGGGTACACCAATAGTGTTCCTTTCAACAGGATCAACAAGATTAAACTTCTTTGGATCTTCCTTTGGATTAAAATTTCCTAACCCTTTTCCAACAACAAAGAAATTAAATCCATGCAAATGAAATGGATGATTTTCTGCAGCAATCATAGCTGTATCTTGTAACACCAATTGAACCGTCGCGTTGTACTCTAGTTTATACACTCTAGTACCGTTTGTGGTCGCGAAATTACTAATTTGATTACCCGTGTAATTAAACTTGACCGGTGGGTTCCCTGGGAAGTCCTCTGTGTAAATTCCAGGGATTTTATTGTAGTGGGCTTGTAGTAGAGATATTTTAGGCATAACGAATGTGACGTTGTTGATGTCAGCGACGACTCTGGACCCGTTTACGCAGGTAGGGCATGGGTTGATCCCAAGCCCGACTGCGAAAAATAGGGTGTGGTTAATTATTTGTGGGACATTTGTAGGGTATTCCTTAGAATTAAGGCCTCTAAGGGAAGTAGTGAAGTTGTTAGCCACTTTCGTGGCGTTGATTGGTGGTGGGGCCGTGAGGGTTGTGGTTAGGGTGGCGGGTTTGGCGGTTGAGTAACGCACAGCGGCTATGCCCGTGACGTTATCGACCGGTATTGGTGCATCCATGAAGGGGGAAACAACAATTAAGTATTTTCCTGCGGCGGTGTTGGTTGTTGTGGTGTTGTTATGTGTTTCGAGAATTACGTTAGTTGTTTGACCGGGGGCGACTACAATTGCGTCGGTTTTGAAGGGTTTGACGTATGTTGCATCGACTTCAACGACGGTTAGATGATGTCCGGCGATTTTGAAGAAGAGTTCTTCGTTTAGTCCCGCGTTTATCACACGAAGCATGTATTTCTTGCCCGGTTTCACGTTTATGTGGAACATCTCTGCATAAGTAGCAGTTATGATAATAGAAACTCAGTTAATTGTCTGAATAATATGATTTATAGTATAATTTTATCGTACGCATACACACTAACAAAGTAACAATGTAACAATGTGTTAAAAAGGAGATTACTTCGTGAATTGCACCCGTGAATTGGGCCGGGATATCCGTTAATTGTGTGAGCATCGGATACGTTGTTAGCTAAGCCGGATTTCAAAGCTTCGTTTATCACAGCTTCAACATCTGATTTCCACCATTCACCTATCCATCCATTTCATCATCATATAAACATTCGTTAAACCAAATTGTTTTAAAAAAGACGATTTCAAAATACTTCATGGTTTGCAAGTTATCACGAGTGATTGGGACATAAAGGTATGACTTCCTCTTTATCCAAGTTTTCGTTTGTCAAATACCTAATACGACAACGGTTTCCTTGTGAGGTTTCGGGAAAGGATAAGGAACACCTAGCTTAGGCAAAATGACAATCGCTCCATGGACCGTAGCCCTAAGCCAAAGAATATGAGCATGCCAAAGTAGAGTTCCTCTTTGTCCGGTCAATGTGAAGTTGTACAA
Source organism: Dianthus caryophyllus (assembly GCA_023091065.1). Taxonomy (NCBI): domain Eukaryota; kingdom Viridiplantae; phylum Streptophyta; class Magnoliopsida; order Caryophyllales; family Caryophyllaceae; genus Dianthus; species Dianthus caryophyllus. The sequence goes on from CM041529.1 coordinate 29,414,706, forward strand.
GTATGCTTGCCCTGGCTGTATCGGGCATTGTGTTATGTATGCCGGTCCATCTGACCAGCCCGTCCTTATCTGTCTCACCCCGTGCCTGGCACAGTGTTTGTACATTAACCAATCAGTCTCACATGTAAAACAGTCTCATATAAGAATTCTGAATATCGAGAAAAATTTGGTGTAGTAACTGCTACTAACCAATGAATGCTAACATTATACTTGACATGGTTGACCACTTTGACAAGTATGGTGTCATCTTCCCTAGCTACTATTGTTGGGCCTGGAAACTGCCCATTTACTGTCACTATTGGTTTTGTTGAGCAAAGCTTTGTAGTGTTCTTGAGCACCACCTATAACAACAATAACCAAAAAAAAAAAAGGAAATTACTCTATTATTGTTGGCACAAATTCGAAAACGATTAAATGATCGATCTAAGTTAAATGGATTCGACTGTTGTATAAACTCGTGTTTAAATAATTTTGCAAGAGACTAGGCTATAACTAGCATCCAAATAAATAAATCGTCTCAGATTAAATATATTATAACTATATGAAATTCGACCAGACTTATAAAATCCGATGTGAAACTAAAATGTACTCATATTGTATCGCACTTACATTGAATTTGTAGTGACGAACACGACATTCGACCACCAATGCAGAAAATACACAAACAACGACAATAATAAGCCCTCTATTTATCCAAGTCGCCATCTCTTTAGTTACTCTTGTTTGGTTGAATTTCTTTTACTGCGACGTTTTTAATAACAACTTCTAATTTTATATTTTTGTTGTTATTGTTTACGTATTTGGTTTTCGGTTAAATGTGATTAGTAATTGATACAAAAACTACTATAGCTTATATAGGATTATGTAAAATGGGTACATTTACAACTAACATCATGCAAAAACGTATAATAATATGTCGATAAAATGTCACTATAACGTTGCTTAGTTGGGTAAGCGAAAAGGATACTTGAAATGAAAATACTTGGATTTTTGCTATGTAATGTTATACTCGTATGTTGGTCGTCGTTGCTTTTCTTAGCTTGTAGACTACACCAAAGTTGTTATTTCATTTAATTTAATTGTTAGACTTTTTCCTTAAAAGATACGGAGTATAATATTGTATTTAATATTATTCGGTTATCTTGAAAAAGTATGTGTCCCATCTTGAGTCAGAATCAGTTTCCTCTGATCAAAGAAAACTGAATCCTAATTTGACTCGGTCTCTCCTATTATTTATCTTATAACCACTCACTATTCTAGTAATCATCAACTACGCTTTGATAGCAACTGTAAGACTTATAAATTTAATCACTATAACAATACACACAATTACAAACATAGAAAACGAAAGGAGAGCGAGCATAAGCAGAAGTATCTGAATATTTAAAAATTAGAACGACATTCCCTTATTACCTCAAGAATTCTAGCAAATGACGAAGCCACATACAATAGGAAGTATTAGTATTAAGTATTATAAAGATTTGTGCAACAAAGTGTGGGCTCAAATCCCACCTGGAATCAAAAAAGAATAAAAAAACCAAAGCACACCATTTGACCACCGCAGTCGAGTGGCTTACATGGTAATACGTGTGGTGGTGCTTGAGAATCATGTCTTGGGAGGCTCAACCCCCTCGTCATCAAAAAAAAAGATTTGTAACATTTTTATATATAAGTAATCATATTGTTAATAATTTTATTATGTCGTAAAAAACTAAATATTGTCCTTACGTAAAAAATAAAAAAATAAAAAAATAAATTATTTGAAAATATTATTTCCTTATACCTTTGAAAAATGGGTTGGCCTAACACTCAAAAAACATTGGCTAAATTCTGAAGTAGAAGCCCACCAACAATTAACCAAACAAAAGCCATGGATTATTTCCTCTTATGTACGGAGTATAAATTAATACATTGTATAATAAGTTAATATTTGATGACATAAGAGTAGTTAAATAAGTTGTTAATATAATGTTCAATTTAGTAATGCTTATACAGTTATACAATTAGTTTATGCTATGTATAACTTTCTTTGTTTGTCCTTAATATCGTAAAGGAAAATGGAACAACATTAGTTGATAGCGATTAGCGATATCATTTCATACAATTTCTCGAAAATTTCTTTTCAATTTACGAGTATCGTATTACATATATATATGAGGTTGATATGAAAATTAATTAGATTGTTATTTCTTGTGAATTTGAATTTTATATTCGTATTTTTTGTGTCTGTTATCAATAGACCTTTGAAACTCCGATACGAGATGATGGTTTGAACTTTGAACCTTAATTAAGCATAATATAATATATACTATAATCACTAAGTCGTAGCTACTGATAATTTGGACACTTCATCAATAGTTAGTTCTTCATCAAAAGTTTGAAAGAGTACACTTACCAACTACTGTTGTGTTGGATAAGTTTGAAAGTCACAACATAAATGATCATATGAGACAGTTTTACGCTTACGACGGTCGCATTCCGCCCATTAATTGTCGTCGTTGTGCAAAACTTCAGTATCCGTTGCAATGTTGCATAGCTAATTACGATAAAATTGTTTAGCGACGAGGTACTTTCATGTGTCGGAAACTGAAGAAAACACGATATCAGAACTAGAACAGAAAAGCCACGCCTTGTTACGCCTTCTTCATAAGGCGTTTTAACTAACGTATATGTTCTTTTATATTCTTAGTCTTACCCTCGGCAACTCGAATCATTTGATCATACAAATGTTAAAGTCACTCAAAATCTTCAGTGAATGTAACAGTGTATAATTTCACAACATAAGCACAAAAACTACATTTGCAAGTTACACTGCATCCCTGAAATGTCGTTACTACTTGCAAACAGTTGCAATTTCAATTTTCGATAAACGAGATTCAAATCTGCTAAAAAGCAACGCAAGCAAGACCATGTTGAACATCGTAAGCAAATTAAAACTGAATTATATCAGTCGTCATGTGATATGTAGCTTCGTGATCGACACAACGTAGACAATTATTTGAAAACTTAAACAGCAGAGTTCAGCATTAACCCAATTTTCGACTTTCACTCGACATCGAACCCTTTCTCCTGCAGCTCAGAAAGCACTTCATTTTTCATCCGAAACCAGAGCTTCTGCGCTTCCTGATCAAACTTCTTGTCCTGCAACGCCTTCTGATAATTGAGACCGTCTTTGTCGTTCTCCATCAATCCTTTCGGTCCAATTGTAGTACCTATCATCCCACCCTTGGCTATGAACTCCTCCATAGCCTCTTTATCTCCAGGGTACGGAAATTCCCGTCTTTCGTACAGGTGGGCAAGCTCCCACTCTTCCTTGGGACGCGGCATCAACGTCCACCACCCAAGCGGTGACGTCTCGTTGTACAGCCACACGGCTCCGAACAACGCATAGGTGCACAGCAGCCCTTTCCCGACCGCCTTCCAGAACGGCCAATCGTGTTTTCCGATACCCATTTTGGCCATCACTTTATGCCATTGAATACCTTCAAAACCATAGCATCATACAAAAAATTATAAATGTTAGTGTAGTCTAAAAGTTTTTCAGTTAGGCATTTCATCAAACATGTTGTGCGCATTATTTTCTGACCTTTTTCGACATCTGGGAAACGCTTACGAACCATTGTGATCGTTGCCCTTTGAGGGAAAACTCTTGGGTATATCTGCGAGATTAATGATAGATGTCAGTAAATAAATTCGAATTAAAAGATAATTCAATTAGGGTTTCATAAAACAGTTGAAATTAAAATGCTACGCACAATAATTTTGTGTTTATACGGAGTAGTATTTAAATTTAATAAATTTCATGAAACGGAAAACAACGGAGTAAAATTAAGTTTATTTTTACATTTTACTGGGCAAAATTTACCGATTAGGCGGTAGGTGGTTGCGAAAGGAGGCCGTTGTCACTCGTGAGTTGTGGTTGTGGTTGTGGTGAAAAGTGTGACAAATGAAGTTATGTTTCAATGAAACACCCAACCTTTCAACACGACCAAATAAATTGACTTAATCGTACGAGACGCAACACGATACGAGGATAAATCTATTTGGTCACATTGATAAATTAAGCACGAGACACGGTATGACTAACGACACTGCACGACACGATACGACTAGTCCACAATTCTTGATAAATTATCATGAAATATAGAAATGTCGACCACGTAATTCTCAAGTGCAGTCAGATCGTCTCTGATTCGCTTAAAAACAATTATATGATCCAATTAATGATAGTGACCGTAATTTTGTTTATTGAGAGCAACAATTCTTTCGCGATACTCACGCTGAAAACTGCATCAAAAATTACATTGACAAATTCGTGGGAAGATAAAGCTCAAAAAACAGCTTACTAAACAGCGAATACAGTCACGTCGCACAGAAATGCACAGACGTTAACTAGACGGTAAAACTATGAGACAATTTAATCTGAAGATGAACAAGAAACAAATTACACAGTGTCTTTACAAAGAGGGTTGTGAAACTGAAAAACCCTTGAAAAACTGAATAAACTTATGCCTACATTTTCAATACACTTCTCGCTAACGAATGCGATTTCTTCAACCTACTTTTACCTAACCTACTTCTCCGGTGGCTCCTCAAAGGCGTCAAATAAAACCGCAAAAGTCCGTTGCTGTCGACCTGGTTTGGCGAGTACCTAGCGCTACGGTTCCTGTCAAAAATGCTGTCGTCTTGCCTTCTCTTCACGACAGCTTTCGAATCCACCCTACCCGACCCCACAACACTACACGAGCCACGTGAGCTCGAAGTGCTATAGCTTCGCATGAGACCTCCTTCACCTCCTCCTCGATTACCGTTCCTTGCCACGTCATCATGCTTTAATACACTCGCGTTGTTATCTCCTTTTCGTCGATTTAGCAAACCCCACATGTTCCACAACTTGCTCCATTGACGACATTTCTTCTCGTCCTTCCCCCCAACGCTACTACTCGACACCGACCCGAGTTCCTTAGACGCAGTCTCGAAACTCTCGGAACTACGACTGTCGTCCTTCAGTGACTTCAACCGCCACTCGTGCAACTCCTTCTCAGTAATCAGCAACTTCGCCCCATTGAAAATCCCGATTGCAGCGGGGGAAACCTTTGCATCCTCCGACATCACCACCGTCGTCTCCTTCTTAACCGAACCACACCGATCAAACCCCTTTCTCCTCCTTAACGAAGAATCCTTATCATCCCCATTCTCCAAAACTCGGTCATCAAACCCATACACAGTCGCCATAGCATTCTCGATGACCGAAACCACGGGAGCGGCCGTGGTATGAGGCAACGCCCGCGATCCCCCCATCAAATACCCATCCCACGAAGCCCTAGGCGCGTCAACAGCCTCGGTTTTACACTCATCGACTGACGTTCTACCTATATCGATCGAAAACCTAGGGTCGGAATCACAGGACTTTCTCCCAAACGCACCACAATCAATCGAAGCACGTCCTAAAACAACCGAACCTCGAGGATCGGTATCACACGACCGCCTACCTAAACCGTAATCACCTACCTCAGATTGCGTGTAGCTCAATCGCTTCCCTCTCAAATCCTCAATCCTCAACTCACCTAAACTCAAATCAGCGCGGTTTCGACTGAAATCAGCAATGTCGTTTCGATTGCGACGATAATCGCTTTCATTACTGTCGTTTTCGTGTTTTTTCCGCCATTTTCGCAGTTTCTTACTGAAAACAGAAGCTACACCTAAGAAACTACCAGCAATTTCCTTGAAATCTTTTCGATTATTGCTACTACTATTACTAGGTTTACTTTGCAATTCAAGATCTATAAACTCTTTCATCGTCTTTCCTTGCTCAAAATCAATCTCACCTTCATCGTTCCGAAAATCGGAAACCCTAGCAATCTCAACTTTAGCTTCAGGAACACTCTCATCATCATCATCATTATCATCGTTTTCGTCGTCGTCTTCGATTTCATCTTCCTCTTTGACCTCAATAACAGGACACGTCAGCCCTAGATTTCTCGATTCAACCTCAACATCGTCGTCATTCTCGAGGACAAACAGCGACGAAAGAGAGCCACTACCTCGAACGTCGCATGATCGGCGGCTAGCCTCAACGGCGGCGACAGCGACTGCGGCGGCGTTTTTTCCTGAGAAAGTCTTGCACCGCCGCAGCTCCGGCGGAGGTCCGTCGGCGGCGGCGGAGGAGGAGGCGGTAGGTTTGAGGAGTGAGAGGCGTTCGTGGAGGCAGGGACCACAGAGGCCGGTGGTGGTGGTGAGGTGAGGGTGGCGGTGACACGGTGTTAGACGGCGGAGCTTAGGGTTTTGCGACATTTTCCGGTGAAGGGTAATTAGGTCATTTCACACGTACAAGAAAAAAAAAAAAAAGGAAAAAAGAGTAGTATAGTGAAGTGAAGTGTGGGATATTGTTGTGGAAAAATAGAAGCAAAAGTTAAAGTGATAAGGTAATAAATACTCCGTACGTAAATAAATGAATAAGTTTTGTGTTAAATGATCATTTGAATGGGCAATTATTTTTATTTATTACGGAGTACGGAGTACCTTTTTTTTTTAATTTAACGTTAAAAATTTGTAGCCGTTAATTTTGATATGCACCAAGTAAATTACTTAGTGTAGATGAGAATTTGATCTATATTTTAACAATTACTTCGTAGATTAGTAAGATTACACTCTTGCGAATGGACAATTTTTTTCTCATCGAAGTATAGTTATTTTAATTTTAAAACGGAGTACTTAAATTAATATTATAGCGTATAACATAAATAATTTTAAATTTTCAAAATTGCCTTAATATTTATGGTTACTTATTGTGAATAATTTTATGAGAGTTTAATTTACAAAAAATACAATTAAAATGGAGGTGAAGTGAACTTTTGTTTTTATAAATTTGTGCTTGCTAAACATAAGAACTGTTGAAATGAGTTGCACTTAGTGTAATTGAGCTGAATTGACGAGCGTGTGACGGTCTAGCAATATAATGAAAATTGTGTGTGTTTATATGAACTTTTCGCGTAATACTCCCTCCATTCCACAATTTTCTTCCCACTTTCCTTAAAAGGAAATTCCACAATCTTCTTCCCATTTATATTTTTATTAATTTTCCATCAATTTCAACCACACAATCTACTTTATTATTTTTCTACTTTAATCTCACCCACACAATTTACCCATCTAAATATTTGAGCCATACTAATAATCCAATATGGGAAGAACATTATGGAATAAAGGGAGTATATTATTAAAGTTTTACTATCTTCATTAAGCAAAATAAATGTCATTTTTATACGCTAACAAAATAACTGTTAAGTACGGAGTATATTTTATTTTACGAGTATTTAAAAACTAGGGAGTAGTTTAAAACCTCAACACAAGAAAGGAATTAAAAAAGGTAAAAAAGAGTTGAAGTAAGTGCATAGGAGACAGTGCATTGGATTCGTCAGAGAAATTTTTACCCAGAGATTCTGTCTGTCAAATGTAAAAAATGTTAAAAAATACGGAGTAATTACTGTGAGAGGGCTTTTCTCTATTTACTCCACGTCTTGGGTTGTCTCTCTGTCTTTTTTTTTTGCAGTGGTCGTGTTATATTTAGTGGGGTACCATGTAGTACCAAGTAGAGTGGAGTGCTAGTACTATTTTTTTTTGTTTATACGTCTGACTTTGGTGTTTCTACTATCTAACATTGATTCCAAATTATGCTACCATGCTATACTAATACGAGTAGGGGTGTGCAAAAAAAATCGAACCGATAAACCGAACCGAAAAAACCGAGAACCGCACGTTTTATAGGTTCGGTGAACCGAACCGTTAAGAAATAATGGTTAAGACCTAACCGATTAAAATTAACGGTTTACGGTTCGGTTTAGGTTCGGCATTTTGAGTTAACGGTTAACCGAACCGAACCGTTAAGAGCAAAAATATAAATAAATTATACTTATATATACAAACTAAAACATAAAGTTTAACTTTACAACTTTCATCAAATTTCAAATATCAATTATTTATTCTACCGTATTTTTCTAGCACTCAAAAGCATCATTCTCGTAAAATAAAATCTCATATGCACCCCTCTCGCTTCAATTTTAACATGTTTATTGCTTTGTTATTGTTCAATACGCATTTTTGAGTTAAAACATTTATAAATTTTCTATTTACTACGGAGTATTATTTAGTTAATAATGGTATATTAGATGTGGCATTTGTAATTTCTCGTTTTTATTTTGGACCGTTAGTATGTTGTTAAAGTGCGTCGTAATTAATAATTAACTTATATTTTTTTTTTTTAATTTGACATAGTAAACGGTTCGCGGTGAACCGCATAACCGAACCGTTAAAAAGGCGAACCGAACCGTACAGTAACCGTTCTTAATGGTTCGGTTTAGGTTCGGATTTTTCCCGAACCGAACCGTACACGAACCGTAAAAATTAACGGTTCGGTGCACCGAACCGTTAATGAACACCCCTAAATACGAGTACTCGGTAAGAGTCTGCCCTCACTTTTTCTTAAAAAAAAACGGTCTTTTAGGTGTATGATGATCAATTTTGAGTAGTTAGTGACATTTATTTAATATTGATCTAAAAAAAAGACTATCTGCCGCAAGACTTACTCATTAATATTATGTCAGGTTAATGCTACCTTCGTCAATTTGATCAATGATTTACTTTTCTGTTCTAGATGTTATTCACAAAATACAATAATTTTTGAAATAGTATAAAATATGTATTCCCTCCCATTTGTATGTTCTTCCCACAGCTTTAATATATATGTGTAGGGGTGTAAATGATCAGAGCCGGCTCGACGAGCCCTCAGAATCAAATCGGTCAAAGTTCGGCTCAAGCCCAGTCAAACTGATCTCGAGCCTGAGCCCGAGCCGAGTTAGACCAAATCCGAACTTCCGATCCGAGCTTTACTAGCTCGGATCGGAAGCTTGGATTTGGGTTCGTTTTCAATTTTATACTCCCTCTATTCAAGTCCATTTGCATCATAGAGAAATTTTACCCTATTCATTCAAGTGAAGCGTTTTTGAAATATCTTTTTATCTGTAAATGAAAATATAGTCATGTGTGATCTTATATGATACATCTTCACGCGTACGACAACAATATGAATTTTTCGTAATTTTTCGTAAAGCGAAACTATAGTTATTTCCATCCCGACATGTGTCTTGGCAAACGTGAAAAAGGTGAATGATGTGAATGGAATTGAATGGAGGGAGTATATAATTTACTCTATGTATATACTTCGTACATTATATTTTCTACAAGTATATATATATATATATATATATTTTATTTGTAATATCATTTGATCGATTTTTTAATAGAATATTTTATTAAAATTGTTATTTAGATATTTATTTTAATGGATATTGGAAAAAAAAAAACGTTGAAAATAATATCCAACAAAGCTCGAGACTTCTTCTGAGTCGATTCCGTTCTTTGAATTTTTGAGCTCGGTAATTCAGAGCCGATTCCGAGCTCGAGAAAATTATTCGAGCTCAAGAAATTTTTTCCGAACCGGTTTCAAACCCTCCTGAGCTTGGTATCAGATCGGCTCGGTTACACTCCTATATATGTGAGGAGTATTATATTAAAGTGAGAAGAACTTTAAAAAAAATGAGCGGGAGTACCATAAATATTACTCCGTACTCCGTAACTGTCTAGTTTAAAATGTTGTTCCAATATGCTACCTACGTATAATAAGCCTAATAATAATAACCATACCTTAGATCCAGTTGCTTGATTATATTATCCATTTTGCAAGCTATATCATGAATTATTCTCTCTCTGTATATATGAATTATTTTCACGGCATCTTAACGTGTAACCCTTTACATATAGTACACTTCTTTTCGTATCGAATAAACATTGTCTTATGTCAATTGAGGAATGATTTTAAAAATCGAATCAACAATTTTTCAATAAAACCAATCACTCTCTAAGTTTAAATGCTTTGTAGTCATTAATTAAGTAAGAAGTACTTACATAGTTTTATTCTAGGATCTACTTTTCGCAGTCGACATATTACTTCGCGCAGTCGACATTTTATTTTACTAATTACACTTAACGATTTTAATAATTAAATACGATTTTATTATTAATATTATTTCTATACTTTTGAATGATTATTTGAACTTTTTAAAAAAAACCGTCAATTACAGAGACATAAATTATCAAAAACGAAAATTTAAAAAAAAAAAAACGACATCACCATGAGTCTCTAGGTGATGTCCCTGGACATCGCCAAGAGACTCTTGGGGATGTCTTCTTTTTTTTTTTTTTTTTTTTTTTTTTAATATTATTAGTTTTATTATTAAGATAAATTTGAATTTTATTTTCAACGTTAAATGTGTTTGATAAATAATTGAGTTTTCTGTGATTTAATTTTTTTTATGTATAATTGCAATCCCGTTTTTGTATCGACAACATTTTTTTTTTTTCTGAAGTTGGCTGTTTTTTTTTTTTTTTTTTTTTTTTTTTTTTTTGGGTTTTAAAATTACTATTAAATTAATGTTAAATGGAACATTATTGAAATTGTGGTAGTATAACGATTAGAAGATTAACTTTTAAGTCGTAAGGACAACGACAAAATTTTCAGATTTCGTGAAAATTTTAAAAATTATAATTCAAAATTTTGTAAATTATATTAATAACATAAAAAAAAAAAAAAATTACATATTAAAATCGCTAAGTGTAATTAGTGGAAAAAAAAAAGCCGATTGCGCGAAGTAATAAGCCGACTGCAAAAAGCAAATGGCTTTATTTTCTGGTACAAATTATCGTATGAGACGGTCCCAGAATAAATTATCGTAAAACCATCTTATTTGTGCTCATAAGTATAATTTTTGTACCACTTTTACGGATATTGTGATACCATATATTTATAATTATTTTAATATTATTTGTATCATTTTTATTGTTAATTATAATTATATTTTCTTTTAGTAACCTTGTTACTTTGTTAGTGATTTTATGTTTTTGTATTTCGTTAAGGCAAATACAGTATTGACAAATACTTGTGTGAGACAAGTCTCACAATAAGTTTATTGTGAGACCTCTCACACAATAATGGTTATTTATTTATTTTTATTTTACTTTTTTTTTTAATAAATTTTGTGTGTTGTCTTACGTTATATTAATGTAAGTACGGTCTTACACAAGAACAACTGGTCTTTTAAGGGTTATTTGATATTTTTCACTTTTTATAACCTTAAATTTAAAAAAAATTCTCACATTTTTTCAAAAACTCCCACCATGTGAAAATCAAAGATTTTTTTTTTTTTTTTTTTTTTTCAATACTTTCATTACGAATCTAATTTATCGTGCACCGAAATTCAAAATGTAAAAAGATAAAACGAGAATTTAATGTTTTCATAAGTGAAAATGAAGTTTTAGAGGAGATTTTTTAAAAAATATTCATAAAAAGTGAGGCATTTTTTAAAAATTAAAGAAGATAGGAGATTTTAAAAAAGGTTATCAAAGACAATTAATCTTATAAAAAACGGCTTATATTAAAAATATATTCCGCACCTATTAAAAATTGTGTGACCAAAGAGGTAGGTCGTGATTCGTGAATTGTGTGATTAAAAAATATTCCGTACCTTCTTTTATCAAAAACAACAGAAAAATATTTATGTTTTGTGCAATCAAATCAAATCAAATAAAAAATAAAATAAAATAAGTTCTAACAAACAGTAGTGAAAAATCGAAAGAAAATGGAGAAAGCCAAACAAGTTGTACAATTAAACGATCATGAGTCCGATAACGTGTCGCGGGTCGCGGTTAACCCGCACCAGTTCCAAGTGGGTCCCAGTTTTTACGAGGATTTCGCGCTCCATGGTATTCGGGTCGACCGTGTCGAACCCGGATCCATCTTTTGCACTTTCACTGTTCCTCCTCGTCTAATTGTATTATCTCTCCTTATTTATTTATTTATTTATTTTTTTCGTTATTTTAATTGTTTTTTTTTTTAGATTATTTATTCTTTTCGTTTATGTGTTTTGTTTGATTTAATATTTTTGGCTAAAATTATTTGGGAATTCGCTATATGGGCGCTTCGGAATCAATCTGATTAGCTCAAAGTGTGATATTCCAGTAATTTATTATTTCATTAAATTTAGTTTTAAGTTTCGGTAAATATAATTTTTAAAGTGTAATTCGGAGTATAAAAATTCTATGGAGTAGTTGATACTTGATAGTCGTTAAAAGGGCTGGTGATTTGGAGTAGAAGAAACTCATATTTCTATTCATTTTCTCGCGGTTTCAGATAACAACTGTTATCCTTTGTTCCTTTTGATAGTTTTCCTTGCTTTCGTTTAAACATTCTAGACTCACCAATTCGACAAATCAACTACGGAGTACGTTTCTTTTAGCAAGTTACGTAAAATTCAATACATAATACTCCGCATTTTATAGTCGGATATTGTGTACATTTGATCCCCTTACACTGTCATTTTCCGAGAGTCGAATTGTCGGATTAAATTGGAAATCATGTTGTGTGGCAGGATAGGGAGGGAAAATTGGCAGCAGGTGCAATAGCAAACCTCATTGACATTGTTGGGAATGCATTGATATATAGAGTTAACAAACCTATGAATGTGTCTGTCAACATGTGCATCTCATATTTGTCCAATGCAAAGCTTCATGTGAGTAATAAAAGCCTTTTAAATCTCCTATATAATTTATATATTCTCTTGTATCCTCTTGTTTTATGGTTTCGATTCGATATTTGATTTTAAAGGGGAAGTTACTTCTGACAGTTTTATCTGAACTATTAGGTCCAATCTTAAGCAGAGATGGACTAGTTTAGGCTGGATTAATTTCGAACCCGATCCTTTTAGACATAGGAATGAGTTTGATTAGACTGGTTGGTAAAAGTATTGTCTTGGACTCTTGGGCAGGCTATTTGAGTGACATCAAGATTATTTTATCGATTTTGACATGTTTGCAGGATGAGCTAGAAGTGACATCAAGATTATTAGGGAAAATCGGAGCGGTATATGGAACTTCCATTATTATCAAGAACAAAAAGTCCGGTGACATTGTTGCCGAAGGACGACATTCGTTGTTTAGCAAACTTTGATTGATCTATTTCTTTTATGTGCAGTAGTAGTTACAGGGGCGTCTTAAAACCATTAGAGGCCCGGTGCCAAAAATAAATTTGAGGCCCCTAAAACTTAAGATAAAAAGTTATACTCCGTATAAAAATATAATTTTTATTTCCTTTATGAATCAAAAGTACACATGATAATACATTCAAAATAATCTTTAATCTACTTGGAAATTATCTTCTACGAGCCTTTATTGAATCAAATATGTCGATCAAACTTTCGCAATCAACCTTGCTTAACAAATCTTTCTCTATTGCAATTAATGCTAATCTGTTGAGTCTTTCTTGCACCATTCTTAATTTAATCACCAAAATCCTTCACTAAAATAAAACATAAATTAGTCTCAAATTAATTAATGTTTGTAAAATTAAAATTTGCCAGAATATAAATCAGAAAAAAAAAAATTAAACAAACTTAAGCAGAAAAAAAAAATTAATTAAACTTAAGCATATAAATCAGAAAAAAAAATTACCTTATCTAAGATTTCTTCTTTTGATTTCAAATTAATTGATGTTAATTGAGTTCTTCCTCAAACGAAGTATTGCAAAGGGATTGTATGTGATTCATCAGATTCAAAGAAAAGTTCAGAGATTAATATTGATAGTGAATTTGTGCTTGAAATAGCAAAAATATATAGAAGCAAATTATTATAACGTTTGATTTTGATAAGAGTTAGCTGTTTGGAATTCCAAACGGAATTTTGGGAGAAGAAACAAACGGATGAAATTATGGAGAAATTAAAGGGTATTAATGAATGTAATTAAGGAATGATTTATGATTTGTGAGATATTCTAGGAACTTCTCGCTGGTTGCTTACTTGCTACTTGCTTGGCTTTTTTATTTATTGTTTTATTCTTTTTTTTTTTTTTTACATTGTAAACTTGGGCCTAATTTTTGGAGGCCCTGTTCGCTTGAACCTGGTTGAACTGGGCCTTAGCCGCCCCTGAGTAGTTATTGTAGTGGAGAGGATGTGAGAGATCGTTACCTCGACGTTTAGATCGTTATTGAATAGTTTATTAGCATTGTTGGACATAACAATAGTGAAACATATATCTCATACAAGTAAATTTTTAAGAACAAAAAAGTTTACTCTCAAATTGTTAAGAACAAAATTGATTACAAATAAGTGAGATAACTTTGTGATGTTTTTTAACATTACCCTTAAAGAGTCCACATGAGGAGGCCATAAGCCCATAATCAATCCGCAAATACACAAATTCTTGTTTGACTCATTTTATGCAATAAGAATAGAAAATAAATTTCAAACAAATTAAAAGAAATTAGATCCATGTGATGTCTTGTTAAGTTTGTTTATATTCAACATTTGGCCAAATTCGTCCTAACCTCTATAGATCAGATAAAGTAAATTTACTCATCCAATTGAACTAAAACGATCCGTCAAAACATTTTCCTAACTTCGGTTAATCGTCCCTTCATATTATCAACTATGACCCTATAATACAACACTAAAAAAAAAAAAAAATCCTCAAAATAAAAATTTCAATTTATATACAACGAATTTTAAAATCAAATTAAAACTAAATAAATGTAAAATTACAAAAAACTATCTTATAAAATCACTTTTTTTTTGCAAACAACTACCTTATATAATTTTTTTGCGAATAACTACCTTAACACGCCTTTTTTTATTCAGATCGCTACATAAATGTTACAAATGTTATGCATATACGAGTAACTATCAAGACAACTAAAAATGATTTAAAAATTCAAAATTTCCGACCAATTTCCATTAAAAATGGACATTTTCCCCTTACGAAACATCTCTGTAGTGTTGGGCAAGCCAAATAACGAGTAACAAAACGGTGATTTTTTTTTTTTTTTTTTTTTTTATAGTTAAATGAGCGTTTCAGGCGAAGTGGTAACATTATTATGAATAAAATAAACGTGGTAGTTATTTGAAAAAAATAAAATTATATAAGATACGAGTAGTTTTTTATAATATTGGCTAAAATAAAATAAAATTTGACAAAATATTACGCCAATTATTTCCCCTTTTCTCCCTCGCATTTTCCGTTATACTCCACTAGACTCCGACCAAACTCACACCACAGTCCACCATGACCACCGCACCACTGACCTTCTCTTTTCTCTCCTCCCTCACCTTCCGCCGCCCTCCGCCGCCGTCGTTCGCCGGAAAACCTCAACCTCACTTCGCCGCTCTTCTCCGCCGCGATTTGCCGCCGCCGTCACTCGCCTTGAAACCTAGACCTAACTCCTTCGGCGCAAATTCGCTCCTCCGTGCTTCGCCGCCGCCTCCGAGGGCGCAATCCGCCGCGGGCGGCGGCGTCGGCGGCGGAGAGGCGGCGAATTTGGTGGAGTTTGTGACGTCGGAGAGAGTGAAGGTGGTGATGATGCTTGGATTAGCTTTGGCGCTTTGTAACGCTGATCGTGTCGTAATGTCCGTCGCAATTGTTCCGCTTTCACTCTCGCATAACTGGAGTCGTTCTTTTGCTGGCGTTGTTCAGGTCTACTTTTCCTTTCTTTTTTTAACATTTTCGTGAATTTTTTGCTTGTTTTCAGTATTAATGTATTTTTTTTTTTTGGTATGATGCATGTACGACAGTTGTTTTGGAATTAGGTTAAGTGATTCTATTAGTTTATAATAATTTCGGTATTGTTTAGTGATTGTGGCGTTTGAGCGAAATTAAGTGGACCTCGTAACGATCATTCTGGTGATTTCGATTTCGTTATGGTGACGGATTTGCTGGACCTAGTGATGAACAAAGGTTCTAGTATTTTCAGCGATTTGTCGATTTATGTTTGCTCTGAGTATTCTGCATGTATCAATGATCATTTGTCTGATATTTGATGTGTTTTGTACGTGTTACGTTATTCAATTGGATTTTGAGCAATATTTGGTGGAGCTAGTGATGATCGCTCTGGTGTTTTAGATTTCCATGCGGATTTTCTGAACCTAGCGACGGTCAGAGTTTTCTGTATTCTCAGCGATTCGTCAATTTTATGCCTGTGAGTATTATGCGTGTATACTAGTTAGCTTGATCACTGTATTATGTTTGGAATTAGGTTAAGTGTTCTGATTAGTTCTTGATTTTGGAATATTATACGGAGTAGTAATTGTTTTTCTGATGTTTGGAATATTATACGGAATTAGTATTTTGTTTGTGTTCATCAATCGTTTGGCGTTAGAGGCTTAGAGCAGCATTTGGTGGACGTAGTGATTATCATTCTGGTGTTTCACATCTCCTTACGGGATCATATAGTGATTGTTCAAGTGATAATTAAAGTTCTTAGTGTATATGCTAATGAGTACTCTATTACGCATGTAAGCATAGCTTTATCATTGTGTTAACTATGGAGTATGGATTCATATCATGTTTTTTGTCCGATGTTTGATGTATTTTGTATGTATTTCGCTAAACATTTGGCATTTGGCCAACATTTTGTGGAGTTGGAGATGATCATTTAGATGTTTTGGATTTCCTCACGAATTTGCTTGTGTTGTATTTTTATTCATCGTTGTTTGATGTCTGAGTAGTTTTGAGGCTCTCTTTTTTTTGTTTTTTGGCAGTTGAAATTTTCGAATTATCTGAGATATCCGTTTTTTGTTCCCTTGCCTGTGTAGAACGCACATCTTTAAACTTGAAAAACTTTTATAACCTTAATATTCTTAGAGTAAGGATTGTAAACATTTCTTCAAAATGAAGAGAAGGTGCTTTATTAACAATAATAAGCCTGCGTAGTTTATTTTATGCTATGACTGATCGAAGCTTCATCTATTGGCAGTCGTCTTTTCTATGGGGATACCTCGTGTCACCGATAGCTGGTGGAGCTCTTGTCGATTACTATGGTGGGAAAACCGTGATGGGATGGGGTGTTGCTTTGTGGTCACTTGCAACCTTCCTTACACCGTGGGCAGCTGAGAAGTCTCTTTGGGCTCTACTTTTCATGCGAGCTATGCTAGGCGTGGCAGAAGGCGTAGCTCTTCCGTCAATGAACAACATGATATCAAGGTGCAACTTTATATAATGTTCAATACAAGCCGTGTTCTGTTTTTCAAAGTCGCCAAAAGCATCAGAAATTCTTTGGCTATGCATCTTGATTATGGAACACTAATGTCAATTACATTTACAACAATAACAATAACATTAACCGCAGTGTCACTAGGACTCCCGAAACTGTTGAGTGAGGGGTCGTATGTCCGCAGCTTTCCCTCTCGTGAGTTGACACAGAAAGACTATTTCTAGATGACCCAAAATGAACCTTGCATCGAACATTGTATCAAGTAATTGGTACTCCGTACTTCATAATTTATAGAACCATAACCATTTTAGTGACCCGTTTTAATTTATTCCATCAAAATAAAAAAAACCAAAGGATATTAAATCCTTGACTCCGTAGATAGATGGAAAAGTTGATTTCATGTTGATAATGTAAGATTTCCGAGTTTTCAGTTACTGAAATTATCTTTATTAGATGGTTTCCTCAGACAGAACGAGCAAGAGCTGTTGGCATAGCTATGGCTGGATTTCAGCTTGGAAGTGCGATTGGTCTTGTACTCTCTCCAATTCTCATGTCTAAAGCTGGCGTGTTTGGTCCGTTTGTGATTTTCGGATTATCTGGATTTCTGTGGGTTTTGGTTTGGCTGTCTGCGACGTCCAGTATTCCAGAGAGAAGCCCTCAGATATCTGCGTATGAACTCAAGTACATACTTGCAAAGCGGCAAACGTCACCCCAGTCCAATGCCAAGAAGACATCAAAGGCTGGAATGATCCCGCCTTTCAAGCGGTTGCTCTCTAAGCCACCTACATGGTCGCTTATGGTTGCTAATGCTATGCATAGCTGGGTAATGATTTTAATTTGATTAGTTCGTCTTTATGATTTACATTAGCAGCCCTAAAATACCTCAGAGCTGAGCATAATCATATGTTTGTTTCCGATTCATGTTGAAAAGAAATTCTTTTTCCTGTGCAGGGGTTCTTTATTATTCTTTCGTGGATGCCCATATATTTTAACAGCGTAAGACCTGTTCATAGCCTGTTTGTTTAGCCTATGGAATAATAATTTTCCGAAAGGCACATACCTTGATACATAAGAGATAAAATATGTAATGCAGGTGTATCATGTTGATCTTAGACAAGCAGCGTGGTTTAGTGCAGTTCCATGGACTATGATGGCTCTTGTCGGATACTTTGGAGGTGCTTGCTCTGACATTTTGATCCAACGAGGTCTAAGTGTCACTTTGACTCGAAAAATCATGCAGGTTTGCACTTAGCTAGCTTTCTCGATATTTCCCTTTCTTTTGTTGCATCATGAACAGCTTGCTTCCTGTCTCAATTTTTTGTCATTCCTTGGAGAATCTATTTCTTAATAATATTCATACGATGCGCACTGGTCAGAAATGATAATGGGTAAACATTTTTTTTATTTGATTTTGGCCTGATTATGTTCCACCACCTTAATAGGTTACTTTGCACTATTTGTTTCATTTGCGTGGTGAATTGTGAGACCTGAATGAGCTCGGATATGTTAACTCCACCAGCTTATATTGTATTCTTGCTGTTTTGAAGTGTACCAACTACCATGGTCATGTGATTTTTCTTCACTTTGTCTAACATTATGAAGCTCTACTGGTGTGTGAAATTGTAAGGCGTTAAATGTTATGTCTTCACCCTTGACCCTTCTTACCGTTTTAAAGGTGCACAAGCTTGCCTCGAAGAAGTTTATTCCATAATTTTTGCAATAGTAGTTGCCCAGTTTGTTTATACTTTGCATTTTATGTACATTTTACACCATCTAAAATCAAACAACACTTTTGCTACATGCAGTCCATCGGATTCTTTGGTCCCGCGATTGCTCTATTCGGGCTGACCACTGCCAAAAGTCCCGCTCTTGCTTCCGCTTGGCTTTCACTAGCAGTTGGGCTAAAGGCCTTCAGTCATTCTGGTTTTCTTGTAAATATCCAGGTTTGTGGCAACTGTAGCCCTTATTTCACCACTGACATTCAGTTTCTTGTGCTCGAGTTCCTATTAACTCTAACTTGCTCCTCTTTTGATGCTAGGAAATTGCTCCACAATATACTGGTGTCCTACATGGTAAGCGATTTGCTACCTTCATGTAATCTAAATTGGTTCTACTCCTTTATATTTTAAAGGAGTAGTCGATTAATGCTATGCTCACCGCAACTTTCATTTTGGGGCAATCAAAAACAGCCCCCCTTACTCGGGTAATCGGGTATATGTGGGAGTTTTTTAGGCTTCGGGTTGATATTGTTACCGGTTTCCTTTTTGTGTATAGTTTACTGACATTTTTATAGCACAAACCAAGGTTCAATTATATTTGTATTTCTATAGGATTGGCCAACACAGCAGGAACTTTTGCTGCCATTCTAGGAACAGTTGGAGCTGGATATTTTGTTGAACTTGTAGGATCATTCAGAGGCTTTTTGTGGCTTACGTCTTTCTTGTACGTCGTTGCTGCTCTATTCTGGAACCAATTTTCAACGGGGGAGCAAGTAAATTTCGATGAAACTGGTATGTATCAATTCCTTAGTTGATGATATTCCAAACAGTTTTTCTTGTCATTGGATTATTTTAGATGATATGATGAGCATCCTTCTCTACGTATTATATCTGTATATCAACAACCCTCTCTATGTCTATTGCTTTGAGCTTAATGCAGCCCTAATTTTGGAAAATAAAAAGAAATGTAAAACGGCAAAGCTGAAGATCTTCCCCGATTTAGCTAATTTAACGGTTCATACAATCTTTGATATGCAGATTCCTGAAGCTGATTCATACCCTTATTGACAGTTAGGTGTAAATATAAAGAACTCAACATACTGTAAAAAGGTTAGGGGCAGTGCAAGGTTCGGAGTGAGGGAAGATGATACTGGAGCATCTTCTCACAATTTCACTCATGAATTCGAGAAATTTTCAACTAGTACATGTGTAAGGAATAATTGTTGTAGTTCTTTCAGTCATGATTTTTGAAATTTTGACATTATTTTGCGAAGAAATCATTACTCTCCCAACAAGTGTGAAGCACCCAAGATCAACGGGAAATTAATACTATTAACAGTTTGTGAATGAATAGAATCGACAGCAATGACATGGCTTTTTTTTATATTTCATTCTCAGTTTCTAGTGTCATTAGTTGTTTTGAATAATGTTCCGTGTTTCTCACAAGTTCACAACCCCGAAACATATGGGATTAAGGTTTTGTTGTTCTCGATGTTGTTGCTGCTGCTTGTTGTTGTTGTTTTCTTGCAGATGTAAGGTGCACGAACATCTGAAGTCTTTCTTGACTAAAGTGTAAAACTGTTTAGCTGGCTTCAGTTGCTAAAATCGGCATTAATTTATGGCTGATTGCGCCTTCCTCTCTTTGATCAAAATAAAACGTTGCAGCTGCCAGTGGACCACTGTTATACGTCAAGAGTGTGATCGGACCATTGGAGACTTCACGTCATATCTATTTATGATATAACATGTTTCAGGCTTTAAGCTCTCAGTGTGATATCGTTGGTGATAAAGCCGTAAAGCTTTGAGTGATTAGAAAACAGGTCTTTTCTTAACAATCTTGAGCACGGGTAAGGAAAATTATGTTGGTTTTTACAGCTCGTAGGCCTAAGCCAGAAGGTACTGCCGTTTCAGAAGTGAGGTTCATGAATATATGTTTTGTTAAGTTTTGGGGTATGAAAGGTTTGTTTCCTTTACGTTTGAGTTTTAGAAAATGTTTAAATTTGTATGTCTCCTATTTCAGCTGATTTTTCGTCGAAGCTTATAAGGTAAAAAGTTATGAACAAATAAATATGACATATAATGTCAAATTGTCAATACGCGAAAGCTTTGTACTGCCTCCCTGTGAACCTATTATATGTTCCATGGTAAACCAGTGTCATTACTGCTTAAGAAATAACGTCCATCAATTGAGCAATTTTTTATGACAAGCCTTTCATGAATAAAAACTTACTGAATTTCGGATGCAATGCAGGTAATCAAGGATTTGGGCATAACGTCGAGAAATTGTAAACATCATTGCTGCACAGTTTACACGGTATGTGTTCCTCCTAATTAACAACGTTAGAACATTTAAAAGAATATTAGTTACTCATTAAACACGTGTTCTCATCATGGGCGCTGCCGTTAAGAAAGTGCACTTTGTTGTTATCACTATTAATATTCGTTCATTTTTAGCACTTGAGCTACTTAAATCTAGTCAGTAAAGTACTTCCTCCATCCCAAAATAAGTGTCCCCTTTCCCATCAAAATTCTTCCCAAATTAAGTGTCCCCTTTGAGTCTTTGACCGTTTCTATTTATAGTAAGTTTTAACAAAAGTATTTCAATTTTTTTTTGTTTTTACTAGTGGAGGGCTAATATCTCAGATAACTTAAATTCCAAGCATGAACTCTACCTGATTTGTAAAATTGGCTTCACATCATTCGTATAAGATGTTAGACTTGACACATCGTTACCCTACTATATTAATCTATTGCCAGTTTGCCACCAACAGTAATTGAAAGTACTCGAGGTTATGTTGTGTGGTGAGTCTGGTGACAGATTTCTGAGGTGCAGCACGATCGAGTTTTCACTCATCGTTATGGTTAGTTTTTTCGCGCTGAGAAAAATTGGGAACTTATATATTGAGTTTTTAGTAGGAAATTAATTTTGTCGTATTTGGATATTGTTCTCTAAATCTCGAGCATTGTTTTTATTTTCCTAATATACAAGTTTTCTATATTGATTGACCTCCCCGGCTCCCCATATGTAAAAAATGCATGACCCACTAACTTTTCTAGTTACCCTTCCCATTTCTAAAAATTTTCTTGCATTGATGGGATTCCCCAACAAAAATAAAAAAATTATTCTTTCAATGACCTACAAATTTCATTCATTATTCAATTTTTTTTTTTTTTTTATTATTAAAGGGTGGGTCATGCATTTTTTACATATGGGAACCTCCCCAAATTTGAGGGGTTCCTCGTTATTTGGGTCACCTATTCCATTATTTGGGACACTTACCCCATTGATTAACCTCCCCCATATTTGACTACATGGCATATTTGGGTCACTAAAAACCCATCAATGTGGGTGCTCTAATAATTAGATTTAGAAGGAAAGGTTACTTTGAAATTTGAGATTTTGTTTTACGCTATTTTATCTTTTTTTAGAGAAAGATTGAATCATGAAAATAATTTTCTTAATATCTCCATCATATTTAATTTTCACTAAGAAGAGATTACATTGTTTATATCAATCTCAACTGATTTTTCATTTTTTTAGTGATTTTGCTGATTTTATCCTTACTAAACCAGATTTTAAGAGTTTCATGCATTTGGATGATAACATCTAGTCACTTTATATATAACCTAAACTCCTAAAAGTATTATAGTACAACCACTTCCATCACATTTTCTTCGGGGATAGGAAAAAAAGTCCGATTACAAAAAATGTTGGGACAACTATTAGTCGTAATACTATGTATAGAATTGATTATGGGTGGCCCTAAGTTGGTGTGGGGCTACCCGGCCTTTCGTTCGCGATTTTGGGTCATCATAGAGAACGGGTTAAATGACCCTATAACCGTTCATTGCATAAGGGACAAGAAGGATTTAGGGTTTTATGACATTCCCGTTGGAAGAAGTCACGAGATGTCATTCATGAATAAGGTTATGTTCAATATTGTGAAGGTCAATTGTGATGTCTTTTGGAAGAAGTTGAACAAAACGATGTCTTTCCTTGCTTTTCTAGACACTAGTTCGTTTGTCGACGATGAATGTGGGGCACGTCATTGTAAATATGTAGTCAATACTCGTGGAATTCTTGTGTATAATATCAGGGATCGGGTGTTCTCTGACGTAGGATATTGGGGTAATAATAAATCGGGATGATAATTAAGTTGTAGAAGTCGTGTTTGTCATATCTTCTTGAAAACATTGGTTGTTATGGTTGTCACATTTTCTCGTACGTTGATTATATTTTCAGTTCTGATCATCTTACGTAACCTTTCATGTTGGCGCACACTAGTTCTCGTATACATTTGTCTGATTTTAATTTATACTCTGTAATAATAGTATATTGTTTAAATTTTATTGTGCCTATTTTTATGATTTTGCTGATATTTTTACTTTTGTTTGTGAACCTTCATAACAACGACGATATTTATAGGTTTTGTGACCGTTTAATTGTTGAGGATGCTTTGGGCTTTGTTCGACAGCCTATGCACGAGAATGCTATAAGAAAGGACGTTAAAGGAAGCGCTTAGTTTCCCTACAGATAAGTTCCTTTAACTGGAGAGCGAAATACGAGGTAAAAAAGTACGGGGCCCAATTATGCTCGCCAGTTGCAAGGTAAGGGTCTAATAAGACGGTTTTATGCGTATGATGAAGCTACATAAGGCATAAAAACACACATTTTGATGCCTTTTGTAGCTTTCCTGTCTGCAAACGATCGTCGATCTCGCATAAGATTAACTCATTCCCTCATTTGTAGGTAGAACTTGAAAACATAAGCTTATTCCACACTTAACTCGCGGCAATCTTTATTTACCATGTAGATGTATGACCTGAAATTCTTAGGTGCAGTGTTCTTCAACTCTTCATCTAGCTCAGGAAATTTATCAAGCATCTTTCTGGCGCTAATTAATACACGCAAGTTTATGATGTATTGATTTGACGAGGCAGGTTAAAATGGTCATGACTTGTGAGCACATAGAGTCTCCTGTATTAAACCCGAGTTCCTTGGGCTCAAGCCATGTACATGAAACCGTTGTATGACGTACCATGACCAGACCCAGCTACGGGCTGGGCCTCAAACTCTAAGGCTCGAGCACGGCCCTTTAGGGTGGCGAGCCGATCTTTCAAATTAAGACCTGAGCTCGACCCGTTGGTTATGAAATTCTAGAAAAGGAGAGGCCCGACGGATTGGTCCTTAAAAATCAAGGCTCAGGCACAACCCGTTGCTTGGAAGGGCTAGGCTTTGGCTTTGGCTGTGGCAGGCTAGGCTGGGCCACACAAATTGCGGTCCACTGACATTACAAATATAAATTTACACACACAAAAAATAATTTTAGCTCTTATAAATCCAGATCAGTTTCTATAAGTTCAGTTTCTATAAGCCGAAAAGATTAGGCATAGTACGAGTCTACGACTATCATACTTTCTCCATTCCATTTGATTCTATACATATTTTTTTTCGGAAATTCCAATCAATTATATACATTTCTATTTTGGTCCGTACTTTATTAAACTAAAAGACCAATATACCCTTCATTAATACCTCCACCCAACCCACTTGCAATGTTCTTTTTTAAAGAATAAAGTAGGGGTAGTTTGGTAATTCTATTATCTACCCCACTTGATGTTCTTCTACCTTAATTATCGTGTTTTGATCAAATGTATAGAACCAAACGGAATGGAGGAAGTATAAAGCAGGTATCACATGATTGTCTACCTCCCAAGTTGAAGGAAGAAGACGAGAATCCTCTGATACTTGTTCATTCACAAACATCGTTTTCATTTATTGGTTTTGGGATCCACAAGATTGGCTAAAAATATCGGAATGTGAGCCCTTCATGACTGACACGTGCCCCCCCATCAAAAAAAATTGCTTACCAAGATTTCTCAATCTCGACATTTCCTATACTTCCACACATTGTTTGCTTGCAAAAATTGCTTAAAAAATTGTATGCCCTCATACTCTCATAGTACTCATACTTTGTGAGAATAGTCTCTCAAGTGCGACGGTCTTTTTATTATTGAAATGTAAATGTGAATAACGATTATTTTAACGTTTAAGGGTGTGTTTGGATTGAGGGAAATGAAGGGAAAGGAAGGGGAGGGAAAGGGAGGGATTGAATTTTCATCGTTTGGTTACAAAAAATGGAAGGAGGGAAATGGAGGGGGAGGGATTTGGAGGGATCAATTTTCCCTCCTCTAAGCCTAATTGGAATCATTCCAAAATAGGCAAGATTTGGAGGGAAAATGATATCCAAACACCACCATTTCCCCTCCCCTCCCCTTCCTTCTCCTTCCTTCCCCTTCCCTCATTTCCCCTTCCCTCCCTTTCCCTCCTATTTTGCTATCCAAACACACCCTAAGTGACTGAGTGTATGTGTGTGAGAATTGGTTAAACTATAGTGAGATGATTTTATCAAAAAATTAGCTTTATTAGTTGGCTAATGGCAATTACTCTGTTAGAGCTCATACATATATTAATATAGAGTAATTTCTTTTTTTAAAAGCCTGTTTTATAATTCAGATTCGTAATCCTAGATATTTCGTGCATTAGTAATATGATTTCCATGTGGTCATATTGATAAATTGTCGAACAATAAGGATAATAAGCCATTCCATAATTATATACTCCGTATATCCTACAAAATTAAAAAAAAACCTTTTTCTCCCCCCAAGAAAATATAAAATCATTTTTTGTTCCTCTTACTCTACAAAATTACAAAAGCACATTCCTTGGTCCATCACTCTCTTCTAATGTCTTTATAATCAATAAATATCTTCCTAAAATTCATAAATTTCTCACATATTTTTAACGGTTCATTTTTTTTAAGCTGTTATAAATAGTATTATACGAAGTACTTCGTAATAAATAATACTCGTAATAATAATGATATACTCCGTATCATAATCATTATTACGGAAATACGGAGTAATTAAATTAGTTGCTCAAAATCTTCTTTCACTTGTGCTTCTTCAACTTCATCACCACACAATGTAAGATACTTTTACTCCTTAACTATCTATACTCAACACTCTATTTTTTTCTTTTTATTATTATTATTATTATTATTATTATTATTATTATTATTATTTTTAAAGTTTTATCATTATTACTGCAATTTATATATTGCATTGTTGTAGTGTTATAAATTTATTGTTATTTCCACTGTTCCATCATTTCTGGTTTAAATTTTAAGTTTTGAGGTGTCCGGTGACAGCGACACTGAACACAACATCAAAGTGAAGTGTCGAAATAACAACGTAGAATTATATTCTTCTTTTCATAATTGAGTTTGTAGTTTGTGTGCTTAAAAATAGATTTTTTTTTTGATGATTTAGAGCTGAAATTTAGGAGGTCATGTAATCATGTTGTATGCATTCCTAAAAATGTTGAATTTTCTCTTTTTTTTTTTTTTTTTTTTTCTGGGATAATGTTGAACTGTTTTAATTGAATTATATTAAATATTTATATTCAAAAATATGCTTAAGTTTTACGAAGTAGTAGTTTTCTTAAGTTTCTGCTTGAAATTGTACGTGTGTGATTGTAAACTATGGCAAAATTGTAATTTTGAGAATTAATAAGGAAATTTCGAAGCTTTTATTATTTTTGATGAATTCTTGTTTAAGACCGTCGTAAGTTACGACAACCCTCGCTACCTTATCTCGAAATTAATGTCGAATAGTATGCTGAAATGTTAGTTTTTGTGGCATTAAAAACATACTGTAACTGATTTTGTGGAGGAAAAATGTTTACAGAAAGTAAAATAATTTGTTTGGTGTTTTTTTGTGATTATATAGATTCAAGAATTGTTGAATTGCTGTAATGGGTACTGAGAAGAATGCGAATGGTGTGTCGAAAGATGTGATTACATCGAAAATCCCTGCTGAGGCGCATCCACTGTCAGAAGAACCAACCGAGATAGCGTCCAATATCAACTACCATGCTAAATTCACCCCTCATTTCTCTCCTTTGAAATTTGAGCCTGAGCAGGCTTTCTATGCGACTGCTGAGAGCGTTCGTGATCGTCTTACTCAGGTATAACCGCTGTGATTATCTAGTTGACATTTGCAACTGCTTCGTGAATTAGTTTGTGCAGGTGATTCAATGTGATGATGAGTGAGTGGCGTTTGCTGAGATATGTGTCTTAGATTTTGCTGTGTTGTAGGTGTTGCATTGTTCTTGTTTTCAGTTTTTGTAGGGAGTTTTCGGGTGGTTTAGTTTGTCTTTGTTTTTGCCATTTGTTATGTTTGTACTCTTTCGCTTCAGCTTTTTATGTGCTTTTGGAGTAGCGTTATGCCAATTTCCTCTCGCCTTGGACATTGTTAAAAACAGTTAAAAAGGTAACATGTGAAGTGATGTGTTTACCTTGCGTGTACTTCGCCCTATGCGAGGAATCCTCTGTACAAAAACTTATAAGTTAATGGTATGTTTTGGTGTGTATTTTCTTTTGAGCAAAAAAATGTCGATTTTATGGCGTGTGGATGGATGAATGTGATTTTATACGAATTTTTATAACTTTTTTATTAAATTGATTGATGGGCTGCGTTGCGGAAATTTTTTCATTGCAGCAATGGAATGAGACCTATGAGCACTTTCACAAAACCGATCCAAAACAGACATACTACTTATCCATGGAGTATCTTCAAGGACGAGCGTTGACAAATGCAATTGGGAATTTGAATATCCAAGATGCTTATGCTGATGCTTTGAGTAAACTCGGACATCAGCTTGAGGAGATCGTTGAGCAGGTAATAGAAGGATTGCCAACTTTCGTTTTCGTAATTGTTGTTTGTAAGCTCACTTATCTGTATTATGCAAATTATATTTTGTTTTCAGCAGTGAACATGGCTGACTGTTGCATAGATACTAATGTGAACATGTACTACGCGTTCTGATTAATATTCTGCATATTTCGTTTTTTTTTAACATGCCAAAGTAATAGGCACCTTCCTGTATCTAGTAAACTAAAAGAATGAAATTACATTATTCCTAGCTAAGTAGCATAATGGACTAATGGTCAGATTAATGTGGTATCTCTACGTGTGACTCTTGAAGTCTAGCGCAATAATACTACTCTGTAAAATTTCGTCACTGAATCGTACTCCGTAATTCTGATCTCTGGTCATATGGGGACAATATGAATGGCCTGATGTGTATGAATTCGACGAGCAAATAGGAGTAAATAACAATATTCAAAAAAGTGTTTATATGTGTCTCATGTCTGAAATTTTTAAAATCTTTGAGCATAGAAGTAAGATTAGTATCTATGCAACAGTCCATTCGTTTGGACAAAAATGCAGTTTGGAGGTGGTTTTAGGAAGGCTTTTAGCCTCCTAATATTCACATGTTCTGTCAACTGTTTTTGAAAACGTTTACGTGGCCTTTTTAGATGTAATTGCTAGTTGAATCCGTGTATGCACTCCTGATAGGAAAAAGATGCAGCACTTGGAAACGGTGGCTTAGGTAGGCTTGCGTCCTGCTTTCTGGATTCAATGGCTACACTGAATCTTCCAGCGTGGGGATATGGTTTGAGATACAGATACGGTCTTTTCAAGCAGAGAATTACCAGGGATGGCCAAGAAGAATTCGCTGAAGATTGGCTTGAGGTTTGCTCTCCTACAAACAATGGAACTCTGTAAAATGGTTGTTTAGCTAACATGTATTGTATTTCTACTTACATGGAATCATTTGAAACCGTGCAGAAATTCAGTCCTTGGGAGATCGTTAGGCATGATGTCGTATATCCTGTCAGATTTTTCGGTCATGTTGAAGTCAATCCTGATGGATCGTAAGTGTCCCTTGAATGCGAAATGTGAAAAGCTCAAGTTTAATTTTATTACATATAACATCATTAGCATGTGTTATGTTTTTGCTCTTTTCGCGGTTGCTCTATATACTGAGACTGAGACCGATTTTTTGTTGGGTATTTTAGACGTAAATGGGTAGATGGTGAGGTGTTTCAAGCTCTGGCCTATGATGTCCCTATCCCAGGGTACAAGACCAAAAACACTATAAGTCTTCGCCTTTGGGAAGCAAAAGCTTGTGCATCGGACTTCGATCTTTTCCAATTTAATGATGGCCAGTATGAATCTTCTTTGCAGCTACACTCCCGAGCTCAACAAGTGAGTCCATGCTTTTACTTTACATTGAACAGTAAATTTTCTGCCGTTCTTTGTTTGAAAATTTGTTTTGTCCGCTTCCAGATCTGTGCTGTTCTATACCCGGGAGATGCTACAGAAAGCGGAAAGCTGCTGCGTCTTAAGCAGCAATTCTTTTTATGCAGTGCCTCACTTCAGGTAATCACTTCTTTCCTCTTATGTATATGTATGATATTGAGCCACCGCGTGAAGTCGTCAGTACAACAGGCGTGTTTACGTGTTACAGGATATCATTACAAGGTTCAAAGAGAGGAAAGCTGGAGAGGGTCCACGTCCATGGTCTGAATTTGCCGACAAAGTAGCCGTTCAGCTTAATGATACACATCCCACTCTGGCCATTCCGGAATTAATGCGTTTGCTCATGGATGATGAGGGTCTTGGCTGGGACGAAGCTTGGGGAGTAACAACCAGGCATGTTACGGTTTATTCAAGTTATGTATAATTATCTAAATGCAGTGTTCGTCGATGATAAGAATGTGATTAAAACAGGGCTATTGCATACACAAACCACACTGTTCTTCCCGAGGCTTTGGAGAAGTGGTCTCAATCCGTGATGTGGAAGCTTCTCCCGCGTCATATGGAAATTATAGCCGAAATTGACAAGCGGGTAGGTTTGCTTAATGCTGACTTATTTTCTGCTATTTAAATTACTGCAGTTCTAAGGACCTGTTCTCTTCGTCTTATGTTGTCTAAAGTAATAAGAAGAATTTGGTAAGTTATGAAAACTAAGCTTAAATATCCTGAAAACTCCTTGAATAACGAATACTGAATGGGCTGTATTGTATTTTGTTTTTAATGCAGTTTGTGGAGATGGTACGTTCAACACGACCTGATCTCGAAGACAAGGTCAACTCTTTGTGTATCTTGGATAATAATCCCCAAAAACCCGTAGTACGCATGGCAAATTTGTGTGTGGTGTCTGCTCATACGGTGAGCTTTACTTTCAAGGACAACGGTTTGAACTGATTTTTATGTATTCTATTCTTTATATTGATCTCATCCAATCTCTGCAGGTAAACGGCGTTGCACAGCTGCATAGTGACATCTTGAAAGCAGAACTTTTTGCGGATTACGTCTCTATATGGCCAACTAAGTTCCAAAACAAGACCAACGGTATCACTCCTCGTCGTTGGCTGAAGTTTTGCAGTCCAGAGCTCAGTGATATAATCACAAAATGGTTGAAAACAGACGACTGGATTACCAATCTTGATCTCCTCGTTAATTTACGCAAAGTAAGCAGTATTTAAATCGTTATTCTTATAGCTACGTCAAGTGTATAACTCGTTGACCCATGGACTAATTATATTTGTCAATAGTTTGCTGACAACGAAGAACTCCAAGCTGAGTGGAGTGCTGCCAAAATGGCAAACAAACAGCGTTTAGCACAATACATACTTCAAGTGACGGGCATAAGCATCGACCCTAATAGTCTTTTTGACATACAAGTCAAACGAATTCATGAATACAAAAGGCAGCTTCTTAATATTCTGGGTGCAGTGTACCGGTACAAGAAACTGAAGGTATGAGTCGTCTTTACTCGTGGTCACAGTGATTTTACTATTCTTGTGAATTAGTTTTCTGCATCTCTTTTTACACTGAGAATGGACCGTCCTGTACCAACTAGCCTAAAACCTGTCTTGTTTCCAAAAGAATTTGTCGCTGCTCAACTAGAAGTCTAGAACCGTCGCAGGAAATTGTAAGAATAATGTTAGCACATCTGCTGATACAAAAGATAGACAAAAATAGAGGTAACGTAAGGCACAGCAACGCCAGTGTTACCAAAACAAACCAACTGTTTCCATAACCCTAAACTGCAGCCCGTGTTTATCTCGTCTACAAAAGATGATTAACCATCCATTTGTGAAAATTTGCAGCAACCATTGTACTGCATCCACGTTTGTGCTTTTTACGTTCATGATGAAGTTGATTGGTTTAACAGGAGATGAAACCAGAGGAAAGGAGTAATACGACACCTAGAACTATCATGATAGGTGGAAAGGCTTTTGCGACATATACAAATGCCAAAAGAATTGTGAAACTGGTTAATGACGTCGGTTCTGTGGTCAACACCGATCCAGAGGTCAACAATTACCTTAAGGTAATCAAGAGATTCATCTTTTAATCTCATGCAAAACTGGTCAATGTAACTTCTTACAAATAAACTTGCATCATATATAAGAATCTTTGATCATTTAATGTTCATTTGTGTTCGAGTAAACCTAATTCAGTTTTGTTTTTGCATAACTCGAGAAGTTAAATGGAAACTGAAGCATCCTTTTAACTTTATTTATCTTCCGTCATTTCAAGCATCATTATAAATTTCCGTGCTTTCGCTTATGGTAGATTGTAATTGGACCGCGTTATTCGACATGGATTCTATTCCATAACAAATTAAACTTCATAACCTTTCAGGTCGTTTTTGTGCCAAACTACAATGTCTCTGTGGCAGAGATGCTTATTCCCGGGAGCGAGCTGTCACAACATATCAGCACTGCTGGCATGGAAGCTAGTGGAACAAGTAACATGAAGTTTGCGCTTAACGGGTGCCTCATTATCGGAACACTTGACGGAGCTAATGTTGAAATCAGGGAAGAAATCGGAGAGGATAATTTCTTTCTGTTTGGTGCCACAGCAGATGAAGTACCACAGCTCCGCAAGGATAGAGAGAATGGACTGGTATTGTCTAATGTTTAGCGCTTTTACTCGAACCAATTTCACTTTCACAGCTCTGTGATTGCATATCAGTATATCACCTACTTCTAACTTTCTGTCTCGCCAACGAAATGCATAAACTCTTTGCGCTTAATTAGTCTAGTTTAAAGTACTCAGTATAACACACTTGATTTTGTTGAGATGTATGTTCATACTCAGAAACCCGTTTTTCCACTACCGTGATGTAAATTACGTGTTGATTGTGTAGTTTAAACCGGATCCACGTTATGAGGAGGCTAAACAATTCGTCAGATCTGGGGCATTTGGAATCTATGACTATGAACCTCTTCTCGACTCTCTCGAAGGCAACTCTGGCTTTGGCCGTGGGGATTATTTCCTAGTTGGTGTGGATTTTCCGAGCTATATTGATATGCAAGCAAAGGTTGATGAAGCATACAAGTAAGATTCATTAGCCCTTTTACATACTTCTCCCTAACTGATGCTGGTACTCTTTCCTACTTTTTTTGATTTTCAGTACGTCTCGGTAACACGTCTTACCGAGTAAGACCTACATGAGAAATCGAAAAAAACCCTTAACGAGGGAGACACAACTATCTCATTGTGAAAAGTCTTACAGTAACCTCATAACAAGACCGTATTATTTGAGAATTTATGTTATATTCTAGGCTTGTGGTAATTGGTAAGGCATAATGCCTTAATATGATACTTTTGTTCGCACACTCGATATGCTTCGGTGTAAACCCTCGAGTATGTACGATAGTCACCTGCCGTGCATGTTACTCGTAACAACGAGTGACTATTTCTTGTTCAAATTAATTGAGTCCCCAAGTTTCCGCGAGTATTTGCTAATATAATTATGCTTGTAATAATTTTCAGGGATAAAAAGAAATGGCTCAAGATGTCGATATTAAGCACTGCGGGGAGTGGCAAGTTCAGCAGCGACAGGACAATTGCTCAATACGCTAAGGAGATCTGGAACATCGAACAATGCTTCGTTCCATAAAGGCACGAAGTAGACTTTTGTTCATGTAAGTCCTCTCCGTTCCTTGGCTTCTATCCGTCACTTCAAGTAAACGTCTCTCAAGTGGAACAGTTAACTGAGACGTTGCTTTTCTCGGGTTGTAGGATCCTAATGACACGAGTCAACATATTGTCAGCAAGTAAAACCAGCAGAATTCGCTTATTTTCAAAAGGGGGTTTGGAACTCCCAAGTTATAGGATTTTAGATAATAAATCGGGTGCTGTCATCGACAGTCAAAACCAAACGTAAGACAAGAATACCATTCAATTCCTATATAACTCCATATAAGTTTATTCTCGTACATTGTACTCCGTAATTCTGTTTATTCACGACTTATTGCTTTGCGATAGTACGACTTACGGAAAATTACTTTTAGCTAAATTGTATCTCCTATAAGTTCAATTTAATTTTAAGTTTAATAATATTGTATTTTCATGTACTATATATATGACTTAAGTTGGTGAGGCACTATATTATAAAAATTTAATTTAAACATAAATGGAGCATACCCAATAATTGTAATACTAAGATAGGACAATCTTTTATAATCTTAGATATGCGTGAAGACAAATAAGACAAAAATAAGACGGGTATATCCGTCTTACGGATCAAGTATTACAAATAAGACAAAAAACAAGTGGATAGAAAATATGTAATAGATTTGTTTTTTATGTGCAAGTGGGGGAGTACTTGACTCGTCTTAAGCTTAAGACGAAAACCCGTCTTAAGTAAAACTTATTGGGCTACATATAAGGATGTAATTGGATGGTAACGTACCGTGATTTGGGTCTATAATTACCAATTTTGACCAAACCTTAACCTAGTCGGTTAAGTCATCGTGTCGAGTCTCAATGAAAGCGCCAAGACCAATTGGCCCGAAAGCACTTCGTGTATGGGCATTGTCGCTAGTCGTGTTATTGTGTCATGTCATGCATGCCACAATACTTTGAGTCATCAAACACTTGCTCAAATTTGATGGAAACAGTCAACAGCAGCAGTAGCACGGGGAGTTAACGAAGGGACGTGCTGAAACCTAAACACGAGAATTCGAGAAACAAGGGCTAAAGAAATGGCTAGTTGATTTTTAACAATTTTGAAATCAACGTTAGTCCCTAGCCCATCATAACATTGGCCACGTCAACATCCTGTATTTTCGTGCCTACAGTGTGTATGGGCTTGGGTCGTGGGCTGGGGAAGGCCGTGTTTCATCTTTTGATATTGCAATCCCTGTCACCTCGTTGCCATTCCCGAGTGTAGTGTAACTTCTAGCCAGCTACAATTGGCAAAGCAGAATCTACACCGATGTGGTTGATAAGAACGATAAAAGAACAAGCTTAATGCATACACGGCTGAGTACACGCTATCAAGTTTTACAGCCACCATTGCAAACAAAGCCGCAGTTTGATGAAGGGCAATTATACATCAGACTAATATACCTGCCATAGTATATCAGTTAATGACATGAAATTTTTACGAAAGTGGCTTTGCATGTAGCATCAAAACGCACCTAAAGGCTAAAGAAGCTAAGACGGCCCTATGTCGCATGCTACTATTTGATCAAAGCTAATATGTCATCATCAAAATGTGGCAAACTTTATCAAGGATAAAAATTTGTCATAGAATATGGATTTAACATAGTTTTGGAGGTCACTTCTCAAACAATCGACGCCCCTCCACAGCTTAACAAGTTAGCCTATGACATTCATACGCACATACTTCGAGGCTTTTAATATGCCCTAACCTACACAACTGCACAACATTCACGAGTCAATTAAGATACAACTACTACTTCTACTACACCTTGCAATTCAACAGTAAAGCTAGCTCACTCCAACATATCAAACGATTTTTTCATGCCCTTCAGCAAAACCTGCAGCAGCTCCAACATCAGTCTTCCAAAAGAAAACTTGAAAAACATTTCAAAACAGTCCTCAAATCCATGCATACTCATATTGTCGCGTAACTGGCCTATTTGCCATGTACAAGAACACGAGAAAAAAATAGCCAATTGAGGAAAATACATGCAATATGACTCCGGTAATCTGCTTCTGTTGTTAATATGAAGCTAATGAGCACAGAATATTCAACAATATATAATGTGGGGCAATGTCATCAAGAGTTCAAGCCTTCAACGCCATGCAAGAAAGAAACGATAAATCGTAATATCCACCAACTTAAACTCCAACAGCTACCATAGATTCATACGAGCCATCTCCTTTGGCAGTTGAGACACTGCAGAGGTATACTATGTATGTCACTAAAAGAATATTACTGTGGCCAAAAGTAATTTGTAGTACTGAAATGGGAGGTAGGTGTCGAGTTGTCGACAAAAACACATATTCACCTAATCTCATCACATACACCCGAGAAAGGTGACATCAGTCAAATATCGGTCCATTCACCGCCTTTCAGCTTGAAATTTAAACAACGCAAACAAGTACTAAGTCATCTGCCCTTACATTAATGATTAATCTAATCTACGGAATTGACAGCTAAGGGGAAGATGTGAATTAGAGTACGTTAAAAAGACAGTAATTTGCATCTTCATACGAGTAACTACAGATAGCAAATCACAAAAGCGGGAAAACACTCACCTCTTCACCAGTCCAAGAAGAACCTTATGCGGAGTTCAGATACTGATCAACAGTCTCTTTCACTGGATCCAGCTGGGAAAGAATATGTTCCAACTTCTTGCAAGAGATTTCACTCGACAACCTCGCACTGTAGTCACACTTCTCAAACGGCCGATACTCACACGCACTCTTAATTTCTTCGCGTAGCGTCAACTGAATGTCCTAATCAAGTACAAAAATTCTATACATCAAACAACAATAACATATATGATTACCACCAACGAAAGATCAGATCTTTACGTTCCGTCATCCACAACATACCAAATAGCGCCATTGCGCAGCAAACGCATATACTACAACTTGGTTTTATCATAAAGCTAAATCTTACCAGCACTCCACCCTAGTTTAAATACCATACGAACACACACCGTGCTCTTCACCTTCACATATTATCCTATGTTTCATAGACTCATTGAGCACGAAGAAGTTCCGCCGTGTCAGACATGGCCATTTTGTGAACTAAAAATCAATAACGAACCCTAAAAGTTGAATCTAACTATAGTAAGGAAATTAAATTAACAAAATAACAAAATTGGCAGTAACCAGGAAGCAAATGA
This sequence comes from Dianthus caryophyllus, assembly GCA_023091065.1. Classification (NCBI taxonomy): domain Eukaryota; kingdom Viridiplantae; phylum Streptophyta; class Magnoliopsida; order Caryophyllales; family Caryophyllaceae; genus Dianthus; species Dianthus caryophyllus. The sequence goes on from CM041529.1 coordinate 29,450,550, forward strand.
AACCTTGATTAATTTCATGAACTCGCCACAATGAGTGTTGAGCAAATCCTTGCGGGGGCCAGCAGGGTTAGAGAGTTCCTCCATAACTCCACCAGCTAACTCCAAAACCCTAACAATTTTCTGCATTTCAAAATTGTAACACAAATTAAAAGCTGCATGAAGTTGAAAATTAAGATGAATAGAGAGGTAATTAGGGTTAAAAATAGGACCTGTTCGACATTTTGAAGGCGTTGAAGTGAAGTGTTGTGGTTTAATTGGGGTGATTCCACATCCATGCTTTGTTTCTTTCCAGGGTTTTTTTAGCTTCTGCTTCAGTGCTTTGTAATTTGTATGATTGGATTCCAGCAATGAAATTACTCCCTAAATTGAAGACAAAAGAATTTCTAGGATTGGATGTCTATGTTTGTACACTATAAGTTAACACTAATTCTCAACTCGTTATTACGATAAAGAGTAATTCTCCTAAAAGATCGTACTTATAATAAGTTATTGTAAGTCACAAGCACAAAAATCAAGAAAAGAAAAAAAAATAAAGTAAAAATATAAATAACTACCTCTTGTGTGAAAGGACTTACAATAAACTTATTGTAAGTCTCGTCTTACACAAGAATTAGTCTACAATAAATTATTGTAATATTGTTTTATTTGTCTAAATTTATATACTTCGTAGTTTTTTATCATTTTTAATGATAATTGTGATGTTATATTTTCGTAATCATTTTGATATAATTTTGTATTCCTTTTATTGTTAATTGTAAGTATATTTTCAGTATCTTTGTTAATGACTTTAGTAAATCAATATTATGTTTTTGTACTCCTTTATTTGTGATTTGTATTATGGTCTCACATAAATTTAGGGTATTGATTTTCCGTATACGGATTTTACTCCCGTTATATACTTTTAACCTTGATTTTTCAACTATACCCTTTTTACTCTCACAATATACAAAAAAAAAAAGTAAAAAAACAAAAAAACAACAATGAATCAACAAGCTACTCCGACCACCATCACCTCCGGCCACCACCGAGTTCGACCACCACCATACCGGTCGCCCACCACGCCGAAGTTCACTGCCGACTACACATGGCGGTCCCACCCTCACCGGTGACCGGTCTTACTTAGTTACCCACAAAACTCACAAACTAACACAATAACTACACCACCATATTGACCACCAAGCCCACCCATGTCGGCGCCGCCACCTCCGACCACCCTCTCCGGCCGCCGCTACCGCCTCCTGCCACCCTAAGTCGGTGCCTACCGCCGCCCCAAGTTGTTCCGTGTGCAAACCCTAATTTTGATTTTAAATTAAATCCATTTAGAATTAATAAAAATTGATAATTTAATGACAATAATTGAAATTGAAAGTGATTATTACTTCATTGAATTGTTTATTGAAATTAATAATTGAATAATTGAACAATTGATTAAATTTGATTAAGAAAAATTTGGGAAAAAAAAATAGAGAATTTGTATACCATGGGAGTAAAAAAGGGTAGAGTTTGGAAACTAAATGAAAAAAGTATACAACGGGAGTAAAATCCGTATACGGAAAATCAATTACGTAAATTTAATGTGAAACTGTCTTCATGTGTTGTGTTTATATATGCTTTCAACCTCGTTTTACTAGCAATTTACATTACTTCTAACGTTTTTATTCGCACTCCCAATTTAATTACAGTGGAATGAAGCTGAATTCCAGTGTAAAAAAGGTGGGTTTTTGAGCAAAAAGATATGGTTTTGTTGAGTTTATGAGGTGATACATCATACTGTATATCTGAAACAAGTGATTTAATGTCATTTTCAGAATAATTATTTAAATATTTGAGGTGGAATAATAATTAAGAACTGTTAAACGTTGAGAAAAAGTGATTAGGGTTGAATTAATAAGTTTTGATTTTGATAGTGACCTTAAAGTGATCATTGTACTTTGACTTTATTGACCATTTTATTTTGGGAAGTAAAATAATGAATAGTAAAAGATACTATTGAAAGCCCAATTTAAGATTATAGGGCCTAAATAAATTTTAAGTAGCCTCCCTCGAAATGTTAATTTACCGTCAAAAAAGTTCAAAAAAGTCTACATTCATTAGATAATTTAATTAGATAATTCAAAAAAGTAGCCCAATTTAAATTCAAGTCCATTTCATTCAGTTCAAAAAAGTTTCATTCATTAGATAATTTAATTAGATAATTCAAAAAAGTAGCCCAATTTAAATTCAAGTCCATTTCATTCAGTTCAAAAAAGTTTCATTCATTAGATAATTTAATTAGATAATTCAAAAAAGTAGCCCAATTTAAATTCAAGTCCATTTCATTCAGTTCAAAAAAGTTTCATTCATTAGATAATTTAATTCCAACAAAAATTATGTCCACGAGAACAGGGCAAGGTCAGAAATTCAGATTTCCAATGAAAATTGTCGACAAAATATGTTAAGACTCCATAATGAACCACGACGACCTGAGAACGCTACTACAGAGAGTAGTTGTATCACAAACACGAGTACATTCGCAAAAAGACGCCTCTACAATCCTATATCATTCAATTCGAAAAGGACTCAAGGAGCAGCTAAATCATCACACCACACGCTATCGGAGAGGTAAATTCACTCGATTTTCGGTCTTTTCTACGGCTCTATTGCATAGAGTAGTAATAATTGTTGCTACCTACAATTTGCATGATACAATGCAAGATTTAATTGGTGAATAATAAAGTTGAAATATATAAATCAATAGTAAAAACATTGTTAAATTATGTGTGATGTTTACCACTTTACAATCAAAAAGCAAACAAATTAGCTCACTAAATAAGCAAACCAAAACCCTAAACCCCCGAAAAATAAAGGAAAACTGAAATCATTTTAGCATGAATTATCAATCATATGAATCTACAACAAACCTAAAAAATTAATTTGAAAAAAAACAAAAACAAACCCAGGTGTATGAATAGAAATAACCAATAATGCACATCAAAAATAACCAAAACAACATAGAAAATCATATGTAAAACATGAATCATAAACACTAAATTGTATTGATAGTACTGAACTTTGAAATTAAATAAAATAAAATTAGGGTTTTACCTGGGAAATGAAGAGAGCTAGAAAGTTTAGAGGGGTGAAATTGGGGAAGAAATAATATGAGGCGATGTTGAAGGCTTTTTGATGGGTTTGATTAGGGTTTTTTTTATCAGCCGTTGATCTTCCATGTAACGAACGGTCAGATTTGTTCGTTTTTATTTTAGGCTTGATTATTAAAGTTTGGGCTTCGTGGTACCAAAGCCCAAATATATTTCGTAGTAGTCCACCATGTCCAAACCAAAAAAAAATTATGGAAATTTTATTACTGTATTTTACATTGTTATTACTTGAATATTGAAAATTTTAAATTTACTTACGGTTAAAATTTTAATAATTTAAACTCTTGGAAAAAATTTAATAATTTTGTACAAGGTACTACTCCGTACTATTTAGTTCGTGGTAACGAATGTTATACCGTATATAACGGCCATAACGGTGATTCCCATATATTTACAATGTTTACGATGTGTGAAGTAAATCGGTGAATATCAGTTATTTGCGCATATAATGGCAACGGTTTTGAATAAAAATTACTCCGCAGTACCCAAAATATGAAATATTTGGCTAAACCACCATACCGCCACATCAAAGAACGTCGGAACCTATATATGTATGTTACCGAACTACACACCACTCAAGCCTCTACATCGTTTTTGAGCCATTACTCGTTATTTTGGAGCTCATATCATTTACATGTAATTAGACCTAAAAAAGGCTTACATATACACAATCCGGCCTACGAGTTACACAAACCGTCTAAACTCTAAACCAGTCTCGCAGAGCGACTCATCTAATCTTTATTTTGGTGCAAGCTTTGCCTCAGCTTTATGTGGTTCATGCTCGATAGTGTGTTAGTTCTCAGGGATGAAAACCGTACCCAGCCACGAGACTGATTATGGCTACCATGCAGACAAATAGTAGCGGAAAGCCGTCTTGCACTCTTCTCTTTACTTTTCTTTTTGTCAGAGTTGCCTGCACAGAAGTGACAAAAGAAATGTAAGTATGTTATGGAATTGAATGAATTCAGTAGCTCATCTAACTGAATGAATTCGCCGAAAAGTCGAAAACTGGATTAAACATAATTTGCCTCCATCCCCTTTACATCGTCCCCATTTGACTCAACATTGAAGTATCGGACAACATTTTCTCACAATGTAAACCAGGTGAAGCTCGTTGAAAATAAATATAATTTTCAAAGTAAATCAAATGTCACAATGTTGACACAAATTTTTTTACATATATTTGGAGAAATGGGGACGACGTAACTAGGATGAAGACGTGACTACAAGATCGATCGAAAGTGAGGATTGAGATTACCATTTCTTGTTGGAGTGACTCCCTCTCTTGAATAGCCAACCTTCTCTCTTCCGTAAGCTTCAAAGTCGTAGCTTCAGTCTGTGAAATTGATTAAGATAAGATTTGTCACAGTAATATTCAAGTGATGCGGAAAACTCGAACAACCAGCATTGTATACAATCTACTAAAATGACAGGGAAGATAATATAAGTTGCTTCCAATAACAATTCCACTATTTGTGCGAGATGTTGTGGAACACTTTACCTTGTTCAGCTTCGACTCAAGCTCGTGTAGTTTAAGTTTCATTTCTTCAACTTCCTTCAGAAGTCTTTGCTCACCTTCGCCCACTGGTTCTCTTGGCTCGATCGCCTGAACTTTAGCGATTTTTCTTGCAGAGGGTTTTATATCTTTAACAAATTCTGACTCCACATTTTTCGGCGAATCTGGATCAAGAGTCTCACTTCGTTCGAATCTCCCATTGTTAATTGGTTCAAATTTCACGTTGAAAATTGGTACAACCTCTGATTCCTTCACCGTTTTCAACTCCTCGTCGGTCACTGTCTTTGATTCCATATGACCATCGACCTATTAAAAATGATAAATTGCCGAATTTCTGTGAGATTCTGAATTTCTGATAGATAAAAAGGAAGACGAGAAAAAATTATTTGCATATAGTCGCACACTCAAACACACGGCTGTGATATGGAAACATAACTAGCAGCGGAAAAGGGCCAGATGACTGATCTCATAAATGAATGCGAATATCCCAACTTCGTACCTTGCCATTGACGGGAGACAATGAAGATGAACGTGGCGGAGGGCTTGTAAGAATCACTCTTAATTTTCTCTCTTCGATATATCTCTCGCTATCTCTAGAAAACTGCAAACAAAAATAGAATATGAAAATTCAACAAATATGATGAACCATGAAAATTGTTTCAGGTGAAAAAAGGACGATACCGTTTCCGATGTGATGTTCTCCTCCAATGTTCCATCAGGAACAATTGTATTTTGAATCAAGAACTTGTCTTTGCATGTCAAGTCAACAGGGACTTCTTTCGGTGCTTGCATAATGACTACGACATAAGAAGAAAAGAAAACAGTTGTGAAATCAGCGATGATTTCTATATGTTCATCATATCGAAAACAACTCGGAGGGTAGTGGTAGTGGACCACAATTAAACAGGATACAGGAGCATGCAGTCGATATCCTTCAATAAAGGAGCTTGTCGACAATATTGATCTAAACAAGCGTTCGTCAACCATATGCTGCAAAAACTCATATCGCTTTTCAGGTATATGCAAATCAATTCTATGAGTTTGAAACAAGAGGCCATTGCATATAAACTTTGGTCGTTAGCTTGAGAGGATATCCACCAATGGAAATCGTAATCAAGTCGACACCCTCAGCAATGGCGTCGTCGAAAGCTGCGAGAATGCTACTGTCCTTACACCCAAAGGAGTCGCAGACTTTGTACGCAGCAATTCTAGCAGAGGGTACGCCCCCTCGTGCTGTGCCGTTTGCTATGCCGTAAAAACTCGTGTTGCCTACGACTCGCCCTGCTGCGATCGATGCAGTGTGTGAGCCGTGACCCTTGGAGTCCCTTGCCGGTTCCGAAACGTATGACTTAGCACCTATGAGTTTTCTGCAAAAGTAGATGCATTTTGTTGTTGTGTATTACTATTGGATAAAAATGAATTGAAGTAATGTGTAAGGGAGCAGATTTGAACCTTGTATCTAGTGTACACCGTACACAGTATTCGATATAAAAACATGTATAAGGGTTAACTAAAATATTTTATAACTTATTGATTATCTTTCTCATATGAAAATTTGTGTATAATACATATTAAGGGCATGTTCTTCTCATCTTAAGTTTTTCTCTGATTCAGATAATTTCAGAAAAACTTCAGATAATTTCAGAAAAAACTTCAGATTACTTCAAAAAACTTGAGATTACTTCAGAAAACTTCAAATTTCTAAATAAATTAATTAATTAATTAACTAATAAAAAAAAAAAAAAAAAAAAAAAAAAAATAATAATAATAATAATAATATTATACTACCTAAGTTATCTATAACATTGATGTTATTAATAATAGGGATAATAATATTCTTAACAATAATAATTACTCCGTATAATAATAATCATAAAAATTTGAATAAAAATAAGACCAATCCAAAATCATTTTATTGCAAATCATAAACAAAAATATTATTTCAAATTACATATATAGACTTTGAATAAAATTCTCATAAATATTTATATATCAAATCAAACAAAATAAACATAAATATTAATTAAATATCAGTGGAAAAAGCGAATATATAAAGATTTAAATATTTTTGGTACTACAAATATTGTCCTCAACATTTATTGTAAATGAAACAAAAATTTCAAGTTAATAATTCTAAAAGAAAATAAAAGATAGTAAATATAATAACAATAACCATAATAATAACCACACTAAATAATAATATATAATAACCATACTAATAATAATAACAATCAAAATAAATAATAATAATAATAATATCATATTATTTCCAAAAACTTCAGAAAACTTAAGATAATTACAGAAAACTTCAGATAACTTTAGAAAAATTTCAGATTACTTCAAAAAACTTCATATAACTTCAGAAAACTTTTGATAATTTAAGATTGGTTCAGGAATGTAACACCCTGAAAATTTCGGCCATTTTAAAACTAAAATTTATAAATAATGAACGCCAAAACTCAAGGTATTATATTATAAAATAAAATATTACAAAGCCTTTGAAATTATAATAAATAAATAAATAATATAACAAAATACAATTTCGGCAAAAGAAACAATTTTTTTTACTTCAAAAATACTCGACATCTCTCACGACCCTAGAGCTACCTGTAACTGTCAGTTTATTTAAATAAACTGCCACAATCAGTGGGGAGTAACTAAATACCCTTTTATCATTTAATATGTATGATATAAGGCTATATATAAGCAAACAAGCATAATCAATTAATATAATAAATAAGTGCCAGCGGAAGTATATTATAAAATATAGGTGAGCGATTAAAAACAAGTACTCCCTTTTTATATCATATTAAGGGTCGATTATTATATAATCTCGACGTAACAAAAGTATAAAATTAACACTGAAGCATAGCGAATAGAACGAACATCGTTAGAGCGTATAACCACTACCTCTAACTACCAGAGCGTATAACAACTGCCTCTGGTTGATGGAGCGTATAACAACTGCCTCCACCGGGGTGGAGCGTATAACTACTGCCTCCACAGTACTATGTATAGCATATAACCACTGCCTATATGTCTAAGACCTGGTCAGACTCTCGGTGACATAACCGTACACCGAACGACACACGGGGATCAGAGCGTATAACCGCTGCCTCTGACTAAACCCGAACATAGCTCATAATAACTTGTACAATACTCAAAATACATACACCAACACAAAGCTCCAAATTCAAGCATCCAAACGCAACAATTCATATTAAAACAATCAAATACACTAGTTACTTAAATATGTTAACTTTTATATCACACGACGTTCTTACAACGTCCACCAAACTCACACTTTAAGTCCAAATGAAGTGAAAATTTACCACCCAAAGGTCGAGACTTATATCTACAACTTTCATGTTTTACACTTTAGCAAACAAAGTCATAAAAAGGGCCAAAATAATGCTCCAACGTTGCTGTCCAACTTTATTCAATTTACTGCACATCGACACTTCACGAAAATGCTTATTCTGAGCAAACGGTTAATCGTATTATTAATCCGAAAACCAATCTGAAAAGTACGCTCATAGGGCTACACTATAGAGTCAAGAATTTTGTTAATCGGAGTTCTAAAGCCCGAGTAAATCAGAGTCAAAGACGGCTAAAATGTCTGCGCGGATCAGTAAATTTACAGCATGTATAGCTGTTACGGAAATGCTAATAACTTCCAAACGACTCAACGGATTTCAATTCCGAAAACTGTTCTGAAATCTACGCTCGACGAACTATAGTTTAGACATATAAACAGCAACGATTGGACTTGTAAAACTCGTTTTATTGAGGCCTAAAGAGGGTCCTACGAATTTCCCAAAATTTGAGAATTCCCAATTTAATTTCAATTCACAAGTGAATCAAAAACTAATTCAATTCTCACCATGAATACACCATAATAATCCTCAATATCAAGCTATCATGAACACAATCAACCATAATAATTTCAGAACCCTAATATTTATGAACTCAATTTATCAAGTCCTACATCACAATTATCATCCTTAAACTACTTTCAATAAAAAACACACTTCATTATATCACAATCAAAAATCAATTGCTTATCCAATCATATGTAACCCAAATCATATAAACTAAATTAATAAAAGAGATTTTAGTTACCTCAAATAACATCAATTTACAAGATTATAAATCTTGATCTATAAAAAGCCCTCTTTTTAAACCCTTAATTTTATTTGTTGTTGATGATGATGATGATGATGATAGCTTCGAATTGATGACGATAATGATGAAGAACGAAAGTCAGTGAATAAAGGAATCCCTTAGAGAAGAAGAAGAAGAAAATTAGGGATTTTAGGTTAAGTAATATTAGGAGCTGTGTTTGAAGGAAATAACGTGGCTTGTAGTTGTAGTGTAATAACGTGTGGGTCAGTTGAGTAAGTCACTCACTCACCCATTTTATCAAGGCTCGGGTTTTTAATTTATTTCCATCCAATAATAATAATTTGATCTTAAGTAATATAAAAATATATGTATCCAATTTAAAATATAAGTTTGAAATGTCAATTAAATGAAATTGTGTCCATTATTAAATTATCAAATCAAACGGAGTAGTACTTAATGTTTAAGTAATTATATTGTACTTTAAAATACTTTAAATATGTTTATAAATCTTAACAATAAACTAAGTTTGTTGAAATAGACGACTTTACTTTATTTGAAAACTCAAAAATCATAATATTAGTCGGTTTTTTTTTATATATAACTTACTCCAAACCTGTGACGATACGAAAATAATAAAATAACTCGGTAAAATACGGGGTGTTACAAGGAAACTTTAGACGAAGAGAATAGGCCCTAAATAAGTAAGACATGTGTTACGGTTCACGTTATAATGATAATATGTGTCGATAAAGAAGAAAGTACAACAATTTACTTCCTCGTCATATTTCAAAGCCATTATACTCCTTTTATTCAGTAATTTCTAACATTAAACAATTTTTATAAAATAGAATTTTCCGCGAAAGTTAATAATTTGATCAGTGTACCATTTTGAAATTTTAGTGAGTCAAAGTGACACTTATTGCTAAAAAATAAAAAAACTAGAAAAAAATATTTTATAATATATCTCGTAATAGGTTCTATTTATATAATTCTTGTATAAATTTATTAGGAGTTGATATGAACAATTTATTAGGAAGACTATATTATAGTGGGACCTCTCCCATGTAGAGGTAGTTATGAGTAACATACTCTTATAGCTATGACAATGTGAGACTATTTCACATGATACTTACTCAACGTAAAAATACGACATAAAAATGGACATCATTGGCTTAAAACAAATGCACTAGTTATAAAAAAATCTTACTTGTTGCAAGTGAAATTTTTTCCACCATCACAACGACCTTTCCATTTCTTAGGAATTGGACCTAAGCCATCATCGTTAAAACTAGGTAATTCCGGCCATATTCCCGTGTCGATAACACCGACAATTACGTCGCTCTCGGCGTCTTGTTGTCGAAAAGTCGGTTGTGGAAGTCCTATGAAATCCCATGACCTTGTCGTTTGAATTTGAAGTGTTCTGCTTTGGAAAACCGATACCACATCGTCCATACCTATAAATTATTTAGCGTATCATTTTCTATAATTAATAGTCCAATCGATAGTAAACAGTCAATAATAATTACTCCCTCCGTCCTTGTGAATTGTTAACCTTTGACTTATTTGGTGAAGGAAAAATAAAACAAATGTTAATAATTGACAGGAGACAAATGGAGTATATTAATGTCATAATTAATATACACAAAATAATTTTTATTGAAAAATTTAATTTAGTTCATTTTTGAGTAAATTTAGGACGGTTTTTTTGATGTTAGAGAGTTTTAGAGAATTATAAAAACATCAAACTATACGTCTATACTCTATACCATTGTATTTATAGTTGTTTATAAAAGTACAAACATTTTACTATATTACTCTACTATATAATACGTCATCTATTCCATTTATTATTGTTTTTTCTTTTCTCGTGAATAGCTGATTTATTAGTTATGTCTTGTAGGAAACCAACTCGCGCGATCATCATTTAAACGTTATAATAAATGTAAATTTTACTTGTATTTAGAAATGTACTACAGTGCATAAAAAGATAAATGAAAAGGCCCGTAATCTCGCTTAATATATATATATATAGAGATAAGATCTTTCAAGCCCAACTTATTAGAGAAAGTCATTGAGTCCTGAATCCGCTTTGAGATTTTAACACAAAAATTTGAGATTTTAACACAAAAATTTGAAACTGCAAAATTTCAGAATATTTGAGATTTTAACATTGTTAAAATCTCAAATATTCTGGAATTTTGCAGTTCTAAATTTTTGTGTTAAAATCTCAATTTTTTGTGTTAAAATCTCAAAGCTGATGTCCTGACTCAATGACTCTCCCAAAACATAGGGCATGAAAGATTTTATCTCTCTATATATATATATATATATATATATATATATATATATATATATATAGAGTTAGGATCCGGTACATCCTAACATCTTGGTACATCCTACATCCTAACTGAGTAGTTAGATCAATGCAATGGAGGGTGAGATTAATCGAGCAAAAAAAAAAAAAAAAAAAGGTCCCATTTGACTCCATTGTCATTCAGACAGTACTACCTATATAAAAAGTGTTTTTTTTTTTTTTTTTTTTTTGTGATACTTTTAGCTCTCGGGAGTGATACTTTTAGTTATATTTAGTGATACTTTTAGGTCTCAGGAGTTATACTTTTAATTTTTTTTTTTTTTGTGATACTTTTAGCTCTCGGGAGTGATACTTTTAGTTATATTTAGTGATACTTGTTGTGATACTTTTAGGTCTCAGGAGTGATACTTTTAGTTATATTAAGTGATACTTTTAGTTATATTCAGTGTTATTTTTCCAGGCTGTAGCAGGATGTAGAATGTATTTTTTTTACTAAGGATGTACGTGATCCTAATTCTATATATATATATATATATATATATATATATAAACAAGATCAATTAAGTTGACAAATATTGGTACGCTGGCTACGGTGGTGAAACTGTTATTAATATTTTGTGAAACTGTTGTTCTTTGTAAATGAAACTGTATTTACTGTATTTCTCTCTTTATTAGTCTGGTATTAAATTTACAGTTTCATTTACAAAGAACAACAGTTTCACAAAACATTAATAACAGTTTCACCACCTGTAGAAATACTTTACCAATATGTGTCAACTTAATTGAACTTGACTCTATATATATATATATATATATATATATATATATATATATATATAGGGGTGGGATCCGGTGAGACCCTCTAACTCGGTGAGACCTCGTGAGACCCCATGAAAATTACATAGTATGATTAAACCGAAAGCATAGGCTCATCAATATCCATTATTTTAATTTGTTTTCACCATTAGTTGGGTTAAAAATATAAATTACATATTAAAAATTTTAATAAAATGTTTATATCTCGGGTGAATAATATACTAGATACACAAAATTGATCATCATAGATACATTAAATGACGTAGTAGATACACCAAAAAAAATTAGATACACAAATAAATGTCGTAGGTACACCAAAGTTATAAAATGCATTTAACGACGATATAACGTGACATGATAAGGTAGTTATGAACCCCAAATACGTTATGAACACTATATGATTTGAATTATTTATTTTTACTTTATTTTTTTTTTCTTTTCTTGATTTTTGTGCTTGTGACTTACAATAACTTATTATAAGTACGATCTTTTAGGAGAATTACTCTTTATCGTAATAACGAGTTGAGAATTAGTGTTAACTTATAGTGTGCGAACATCGCGAAAGTGGTAATTTGCCCCCTTAACTTTGTTCAATTGTGAAATCAAGCCCCTTAACTTTCAATTGTAGCAACTTAACCTCATAACTTTAACAAAAAGTGAAATTTAATCCCAATTTTCAATTTTCACGTAAATATCAACAAAAAATCCATAATTAGTTCATGCAACTAATATCAATTGTAAAAGACTAATTTAAAATTTATTTATTTGAAATTAATTATTTACCTAAAAAATAATTTTATATCCATCTTTAATAACCAAAATTAAAATATGATAAAATTTTATGAACTATCATTACAATCATAATATGATACGGAGTAATAAATTGCCTAACAATTACAAATTTATATTTTAAAAACAAAACTTGCTTTTATAGAAGTTGTAACTTTATAAAAAATAGTTTTTATAATGAATTAATTAAATTATAAAATGAATTTTGGTGGAATTTCATTAAAAATCAAACAAATCAGTTAAATTTCACGTATAACTAAAGTTAAGGGGTTTAATTGCTACAATTGAAAGTTAAGGGGCCTAATTTCACCATTGAGCAAAGTTAAGGGGGCAAATTACCACTTTTGCGGTACACATAGACATCCAATCCTAGAAATTCTTTTGTCTTCAATTTAGGGAGTAATTTCATTGCTGGAATCCAATCATACAAATTACAAAGAAGCTAAAAAAACCCAGGAAAGAAACAAAGCATGGATGTGGAATCACCCCAATTAAACCACAACACTTCACTTCAACGCCTTCAAAATGTCGAACAGGTCCTATTTTTAACCCTAATTACCTCTCTATTCATCTTAATTTTCAACTTCATGCAGCTTTTAATTTTGAAATGCAGAAAATTGTTAGGGTTTTGGAGTTAGCTGGTGGAGTTATGGAGGAACTCTCTAACCCTGCTGGCCCCCGCAAGGATTTGCTCAACACTCATTGTGGCGAGTTCATGAAATTAATCAAGGTTTCATTTGCTTCCTGGTTACTGCCAATTTTGTTATTTTGTTAATTTAATTTCCTTACTATAGTTAGATTCAACTTTTAGGGTTCGTTATTGATTTTTAGTTCACAAAATGGCCATGTCTGACACGGCGGAACTTCTTCGTGCTCAATGAGTCTATGAAACATAGGATAATATGTGAAGGTGAAGAGCACGGTGTGTGTTCGTATGGTATTTAAACTAGGGTGGAGTGCTGGTAAGATTTAGCTTTATGATAAAACCAAGTTGTAGTATATGCGCAACTGTAGTCACACTTCTCAAACGGCCGATACTCACACAAGAATTAGTCTACAATAAATTATTGTAATATTGTTTTATTTGTCTAAATTTATATACTCCGTAGTTTTTTATCATTTTTAATGATAATTGTGATGTTATATTTTCGTAATCATTTTGATATAATTTTGTATTCCTTTTATTGTTAATTGTAAGTATATTTTCAGTATCTTTGTTAATAACTTTAGTAAATCAATATTATGTTTTTGTACTCCTTTATTTGTGATTTGTATTATGGTCTCAATAAATTTAATGTGAAACTGTCTTGATGTGTTGTGTTTATATATGCTTTCAACCTCGTTTTACTAGCAATTTACATTACTTCTAACGTTTTTATTCGCTTTATGGTAAATGTTGTTGTATTGGGAGTGCACATAAGGTGTTCGATGAAATGCCTGAGAGAAATTCTGTGACTTGGAACTCTTTGATGTCTGGTTATTTGATTGCTGAGATACCAGAATATGTAATTGAGTTGTTTTTGAGTATGATTAAGGAAGATGTTGTGATCACTGCATTTGGTGCTTCATTTGCTTTGATGGGTTGCACTCAGATGAATGCAAGTGAGCTTGGTGTTCAACTTCATGGGTTGTTTTTGAAACACGGGTTTTCGTCGAGTGTCGTTGTGGGTATTGGTTTGGTTGATATGTATGCAAAATGCTGGGGTTTGGAAGCGGCGAGGCGGGTTTTTGACTGTATGCAGGAGAAGAATGATGTAACATGGACCACTATGATTGCCGTGTATGCACATTATAAGTTACCATATGAAGCAATGTACGGAGTATATGTTTAGGGAGATGAAGCGTTTCGGTCACAGACCGAGTAATGTGACATGTAATTGTTTGTTGAGCTCGTTTTGCGGGAGTGTGCATCTTGATCATTGTAAGCAAATTCATTGCTACATTGTGCGCGAAGGTTTAGACTTTGATGAGTATATTCAGACTAGTCTTGTGACTGTATACGCCGAGTGTAAATGTAGGTTAGAAGACTTTGACACGATTTGCTCATGTATTCAGAAATGTGACCAAATTTCATGGAATGCTGTTATTGGCGGTTTCTCGCATTTAGAACATAATGATAAGGCTATTGCGTGTTTCGTTGATATGAGACGCTCTGGTGTTGCCTGCGATTTCATGACATTAACGAGTATTCTAAGATCGATAGGAATGATTTCGTGCCTTGAATATGGCAAACAAGTGCATGCCCTTGCATTTAAGATTGGTTCTAGGTCCAATCTGCACGTACAGAATGCGCTTGTATCCATGTATGGCCGATGTGGTGCGATAACGGACACGAAAACCGTTTTCTTTGCTATTAAAGAACCCGACTTGATATCGTGGAATTCTTTGCTATCAGGGCTCTGCCATCATGGTTATGGAGAGGAGGTTGTTCAGCTGTTTGAAGATATGACGAGAACAGAAATCCAACCCGACCAGAACACACTTATATCTGTCGTTTCGGCTTGCAGTCATTCAGGTTTGGTGAACGAGGGAATCAAGTACTTTGACTTTATGAGAAAGCTTTGTCCTGGTGACCCCATAAGTATGAATCTGTATGCTTCTATGGTCGACATGTTTGCTAGGCGTGGGTACATTCACGAGGCTGAAGCCTTCATTAGAAACATGCCTGTTGAACCAGGACCCTCAATCTACAAATGTCTGCTTAGTGGCTGTAAGTTACACGGAAACCTCGAAGTTGGTGAATGGGCTTCACAGCGGCTTTTGGAGCGATACCCTGACGATGCTGCAACTTATGCTCTTCTGTCAAATTCATTGGCGACACAAGGGCGTTGGGGTGAAGTGGAAGGGGTGTGGAAGCTCATGAATCATAGGAGGGCTGAAAAAAGGGCTGGTTTTAGTTGGGTTGAGTGAAGTGAGTAGGCAAGAAATTAAATAAACTACGGAGTATTATAGAGCGAGCAATGAACATTCCTTGCTAAAGATGGAGAGCTTGCTAAGTTACGACATGTTCTTATGTGTGAAGTCTGAAGGTTTTCGATAAATAAGTAACTACTCGATAAGTTAGAAAAATAAGATGAGGAGAACAGTTTCTTAGTGCTTTCAGTTTTGTGGCTGGTCTAAAGGTATGATTCATATTTCACATTCATTAAGCCAGTGATATATTAGTATGTTTTTGCTCGGGTTAATTTATGGTTCAAGGATTCACTCAAGTATTGTAGGGAATCACGATTCGTCTTTGAATTTGTGTTGTATTTGCCAAATTTACAGAATTAGGAATGATGTAGATAAAGCCATAAAGGTAAGCAAATAACGTAGAGTTCGTGCTTAAAGGCGTCAATTACCAAAAAATTACTATAAAATAAAATGATAAAAACGTCGCTACTATTTCCTATACTTAGTTTATACTATTTGCAAAGTTTTTTTTTTTTTTTTTTTATCCCTATAAATAACTTAGAGATTTGATCAGCTCCAAGTTTTGATGTTTGTGTTTGTTTCAAGAAGAAAAATAATACGGAGTACTTTCTGAAGTTTTAGATTTTCGAACTCAGACTGGTTGACAGAGAGTTCGGCTTTATGTCGAAACAAAGAAGAAAACATGATACAATAATATTATGATTAAATCCATAGCTCGAAATCCTTGATTAAGTTTTCGATAGCTCAACAAAGAAGTTTGTTGGAACAATGAAAATGCTAAAAATAGTATTTGAGGAATAAGACATATGGAAAAACACAGAAATAAATAAGTGTTTCTTCCACTTATTAGTACTGCTAATTTATAGGAAGTTTTTGCTATTATAAGCTGGTTAAGTTATAGGTATAATTCTTGGCCTTCCATGTGGCAAATGAGAAGAAAATGTTTCCACATATTTTGCCATATGTTTCTGTACTCACTTGGGTCTGATTTACTATCATTTACTGTAAATCCTAAACCAAGGCTTTTAGTAATTTTGATTCTTCGATGCTCAAATCGTAACTAGAGCACGTAATAATATTCACTGGTGTCGACTCCCAACATGGCGCTGGAAGGTGTGCCACGGAATAGAGGAGCGGCTAAAACTGTTGAACAAGTGTTTCATTGTAATGCAGTCTGTTAAACTGTTTCCGTCTTCTGTTTCATTGTAATGATGTCTGTTAAAACTGTTGCCGTTGTTTTAAATGTAAGTGCATGTTTCTTCTCTTGCAGCTGACAATCCGACACTATGGAATGAATCATCGGGATTAGGAAGGATACATGACCCTGAAGAAAGCCACATACACAACCATGCGAAGAAATTATCTGTTTTGGCTAAAGTAAAGGAATATGCGAAGAAATGTCGACTAACTCTTGTGAAAAAGAGACACGGACATGATACCAATCACACGCCTTCATGGGGCGTCGCTTTAGAAGATTATGAAGTCGATGAAGATCCTGACCCTCATGGATATCCAGGTAAATTCATCTCATTAAGAACCTCGCTTCTTTCGGCTAGATCTGATGAGTTTGATCTTCTCCCGATCAGTCGGGATCATCTTTTAAATTGACTAGTTCATTATTTTGTGATTTCTATTCTGATTTATTGAGAAAGTAATCCGTAACGATATGTGAGTTCTTTTGGCGGCTGCGTAATATATTGGCAAGGAGGATTTGTATTGCTTATACCAACTGCTAGATCATCCCTATCAATTTTACTATATCTTCCGATTCGCTATATCAGCTATCACTCCGTAGAATGCATGACATCACTATATTTCGGATCCATGTCTTGAATTCAGTGGACGGTTTTCTGAATCAAGGATCGTATACAGTATATTAATTGTCAAGCTAGTTGTTGGTTTGCTTTCTGAATATGGCTTAGACGTGTTAGTATATTACGGGTTCTTTGTTTTGGACCCAATTTCATTTAAGCTCTTCCCAATACAATTTTGCTCTTACTTCATTTCAATGAACTTCAGTTCAATTTATGTGAGTTCAGCTTAGTTCAAAAGAACAGGGCTTACATTAGACAAACTTTGAGGGAATAGAGATGCATGTCGTGTCTTATTGGGGTATTCTACTCACGTGCTATTTTAATTTACAGCACATCAACCGCAGCATACAGACAAGAGTCCGAAGGACAACGAAAGGCACAATCCGGTATCAGATTCAATGTTCCCGGACATACATTTTGCCAGCAACCATTCCAACATCGGTCCTGGTAACCAGGATCTGGGTTCTCTGAGCATAAATAACAAGAACGCTCTGTTTAAAAGCTACTCGATTCATGAAGGAGGGACTCCTTCCTTACCTATAGCGACAGTTGATGAGACTCTTCGAGGAAGCCTTCGTCAATTTGAAAGAGAAAACCATCGTAGTCCAAGTCCAAGTAAATGTGATGATGGACAGAAAGGGAAGCTTCCGTCCTCTGATACGACTGATAAACCTGTACCCGTAAAAACCAGAGTTGTAGACGACGTCGAAAAGGGTCATGATGACAGTGAGACACCTGAAACTGAGGGTGGCCAAAATAGCAATGTTTCCGAGCTTATGGACAAGCTCGAGAAAAGATCTCCAACAAAGATGAAGGCAATAACTGATGCAGTGTCAGAAGCTACTTCAAAGATCACTTCCAAGATCCAAAGCCTGTCTACTGCTGAAAACGTTCGAGATGAAGAAGAGGATGGTAAGTGGGATAAAGGAGTTTCCGTGACAGAATACCTTAAAAGCAAGCTGGAGCCTGGTGAAGATGAGAGGGCGCTATCTCAGGTCATTTCTGAGGTTATCAGCCCACGGAGGA
Source organism: Dianthus caryophyllus (assembly GCA_023091065.1). Classification (NCBI taxonomy): domain Eukaryota; kingdom Viridiplantae; phylum Streptophyta; class Magnoliopsida; order Caryophyllales; family Caryophyllaceae; genus Dianthus; species Dianthus caryophyllus. Next base: position 29,469,003 of record CM041529.1, read on the forward strand.
GTCCGACTGAAAAGGGTGTGGTCGAGAAAATGAGAACTGCCGTGACTCTGTTGCTTCATAGTGAGGAGCCATCTGCATCTACGCCTTTGAAGACTTCAGATTCTTACCCTCGCATACCAGTGTCAACCAATGCTCATGAAGGTATCGACTTTCCCTTAATTTCCGGCGTACTAGCTAATGAGTAAATTTACCCAAGAGAACTGTTGATGCCTTTTTTCTCCACAAATGCTCCCCTCACTCCTGAGTTTTTAGTTTGGTTTTGTAATCGTTCTGAGTTTCAAGCCTCAACCCATCCTAATACTTTTCTTAACTTTACGTGCAGTCGAGGAAGAAAATCAAGAAAGGGTTCTGCAAGCTAACTGAAAAACCGGAACCATATATATTTCTATTATTGTCATCCTCTTCGAAGTAAGCTCTCATATGTAGAAGCAATGTAGCTGTTTCCTGCAAATGCGTTTTTACTCAGTTCATGAAGAACTCGATCGATACACTTGAAGCTTTTGCCTAGCACTGATGTCGGGTCATGAAAAACGAGTCTAATATAACTGATTGTTTGATTTGAACTTGGTGTTTTTGTTTTCTCATTCGTTTCAGTGAGGTAGGCAATATTGTTGCTCATTGATGCTTCCCTTGTTTGCGATGAACTCGTAACTGTTGATTTGCCAAACTGGGTTTCTAACCTTGAGGAGTAATTATCGCGTAACAAGTAGTTTCGTGGCGAAGTCGTTTTTGTTACTTATTGTTCATTTCTTCTTCTAGTTATGTAATGGCCACAGGGTTCAATCTTTCTCTATCAACATTCAACAATACAAAGTTTGCAAATTACTTTGTGACTAAGGGAATCCATTGTCTTCTTTCATACTATATGTGACTATATGTACTGACTCATAAATCACTTTGTAGAAGAAAAAAAAAAAAAAAAAACCACATGCTTTATTATTTTATTCGTTGGCTCTTAATTATGATGGAATAAAGTAAAAAAAATTCATTCTTTTGAATGTGAAATAATTAAATATATCAAAGCAATATTCATTATACCCTATCGGAAAACCAACGTTGCCTCGTCGACACACTGATAAAATCGTCCGATAAAAATATTGGTATCCAATATTATTACTTCCTCTGTTTCAGTCATTTGTATACACTTCTGTAAACAATTCACTGGAACGGAGGGAGTATTATTTTTTGTTTTGACGTACAGCTTGGGTTGGTAACCCTTTGATTTTTCTAAAACATCCTGTCACATGTTGGAAAATTTAATTTTCAGCACATGTCATTTTCCATAACCAAAACATCAATAATGTTCTATGTTCAAAAATAATGAGCCAAGGACTAATAATATCAAAATTATAAAAGTTAAGTTAATATCTTTATCTTTAGTGGTTGTTTCTTTTTTCTCTAGCCTCTTTTGACTGACTTTTCTTTCTTTTTTTTTTTTTTTTTGCTTTTTTGTTTTTCATATAGCCTTCTAGACAAAAAAGATCAGTATATTTATATGGAGTATATGTCATACATGTGATACCATTTCAAAAGCTTTGAACTTCCACAAAGTCTGCTCTTCATTTATATCTTTAGCATTTTAAGTACTCATCTGATTCATCTATTTCTTTACGTTTGTTTAAAATCTTCCGTAAAACAAATGTACGGAAACGGATGAAGTCTGTTCGTCGCTGATATAACCGTGCATGAATTTCGTTCTTCCTTTGATTCAGTCAGTCATGGGTATTAACATGCGCCTTATTATCATACCATTTCTTTTGTGCAGCATCTTCTGCACAACATTTGCTCAGAACTTGCAGCAATTCACCTACGACGGGTTTCTGCAGGCTAAAAAACTTCAGCTAGATGGTGGTGCAACAGTCCACCAAAATGGTCTGTTACAGTTAACCAACACTACCAAACAACTTACTGCACACGCTTTCTTCCCGAACCCTCTTCATTTCAACACATCATCATCATCATCCCTGTCATTCTCCACGACGTACGCTTTTGCTATGTTCCCTGAACTTCAGGCCATCAGTGGTCATGGAATTGTGTTTTTCCTGTCTCCAACCAAGGACTTTCACATGGGTACGCCTGGAAAGTATTTCGGGATTTTCAACGCCTCGACGATTGGAAACTCTTCAAACCATTTGTTTGCTGTTGAATTGGATACGATACAGGACTTTGAGTTTGGTGATATAGACAGCAATCATGTCGGAATTGATGTCGACAACCTTATATCAAACTCGTCTGCGACAGCAGGGTATTACTCTGATGCTGAAGGGGTTAACAAAACCCTGAATCTTATTGGAGCGAAACCGATTCAAATTTGGGTTGATTATGATGCCGTAGATATGCAAGTCAAGGTTACTATGGCTCCTTTAGGTATTTCTAAGCCAAGTAAGCCTCTATTGACCTCTCGTATTGATCTTTCTCGAGTCGTCTTAGACACCATGTATGTTGGTTTGGCGTCGTCCACTGGTTCGGTTGCTAGTAGTCATTATGTGCTTGGTTGGAGCTTTAGACAAGGTAGGTTGGGTTTAGCTCCGAGTCTAGACTTGTCAAAGCTTCCTACGCTTCCTAGGTTTGGGGAGCGGAAGCATGCCTTGAATTTAGGGTCGAAAATCGTGTTGGTTATCATATCGGTTTTGTTGTTGATTGTTGGGTTGGTGTTGTACTTGAGGTGGAGGAAGAAATTCGAGGAAATATTCGATGATTGGGAGAAAGAATACCGAGTTCAGAGGATTTCGTACAAGGATCTCTACAAAGCTACAAAAGGGTTCAAAGAAAAAGAGGTTTTAGGACATGGAGGTTTTGGGAAGGTTTATAAAGGAACACTACCTTCTAACAAAACTCAAGTTGCTGTTAAAAAAGTGTCACACGGTTCGAGTCAAGGGATGAGGGAATTTGTGGCCGAGATTGCGTGTTTGGGGAGGTTGAGGCACCGAAACTTGGTGCAGCTTCTCGGATATTGTCGGAGGAAAGGGGAGTTAGTCTTAGTCTATGATTATATGCCAAATGGTAGCCTCGACAAGTACCTATACAACGAGGGAGGAAAACCGAATCTCTCGTGGGTTGCGAGGTTTAGGATCATAAGGGGTGTGGCTTCCGCACTAGTATACCTTCACGAAGAGTGGGAGCAAGTCGTGGTGCACCGCGATGTGAAGTCTAGTAACGTCTTATTAGATTCAAGCATGAATGCTCGATTAGGTGATTTCGGGCTAGCTAGACTATACGACCATGGTACAAACCCTCAAACGACCCATGTCGTAGGAACAGTCGGGTACCTTGCACCAGAGCTAAGCAAAAAGGGTAAGGCCACAACCAACACCGACGTCTTTTCCTTCGGGATGTTCATCCTCGAGGTCGCTACAGGAAGGAGCCCAACTAGCCTACACGGGAACGCACAGAAGTATTTGGTCGATTTTGTGTACGATTGTTGGAAGAGAGGGGCGATTACTGAGACGGTCGACCCTAGATTAGAAGGGCACGTTGACCTTACGGAAATGGAACTTGTCCTTAAGTTAGGCATGGGTTGTGCACATCCAAGGGCGGAAGCGAGGCCGACAATGAGAAATGTTATGCAAATTTTGGATGGAGACGGTACGTTGCCAAAGACACTGTCCTATGATTTAAAGCCGGTTCATTCAACTTGTGATGATCAAACATTGCCTTTGTTTCCTTCATCTGAAGTCATGTCTACATCTTTTAGTTGTGATTCTATACTTGTAGTTGGGAGGTAAATTAGTTTGTTAATTAAATTTCGTAGTTTGAATCGTCAATGTTCGTTTTCAATTTGTGTTCATTTAGCGTGATTCTTCGTCAAGATATGCATCCAACAGATTATTAGTGACTAGCTTGTAATACGAGCATTTAGTACAATTATACAGTAACCCTTTTGTCCCTACTAATGGGTGGTGTAATTGTGATCAAACTGTTGAGGTAAACATAGAAAAAAAAAAAAAAAAAAAAAAAAAGCAAGTCGACATGTCAAGTAGCTCACCGAAAAAGACGATTTTGAATAAAAATTCAAACCGACTGAAATCGACGTACCCAAAAGAGAACTTGAACAAAGATAGTGAAAGGCATTAATAGAAACACATTTATGACAATTGACAAATCAAAGAGGGTCCTCTCTACACTTGCAATGTCATGAACTCCATGATCAGTGTCATTTTTAGGTCATTTTCTCAGAGAAAACATGTTCGTTTTCAATCAATAAAAATTCCAAGACTTTGAATCGATTTCGTATTGTTTTGCATAGATTACGCGTTATTTTACTCTCGGTAAGTTTTGGACTTTTTGGGTATCATGCATTGACAGCAGTGCATACCTTTGTCGCTGCTCTTCAATTGCCAATCTTGTACAGGGTAGTAAAAAAAAAACTTGGCATACAAGACGTGATGCTAGAAATCGACAACATATAGCGGCAAAAAAATGTTTTATATCTAAGTCGCAGATCGTAACATTCTCAAGTTCACGGGAAAATGGCGAAAATTAGCCAAAATCGCAGTCTACCAAGGCCATAACAGCTCTTGCATTTATATACAACTGGCCAACCGTGATGATCCGGTCTAGTCTCCAATCGAATTAATAATTACCGTTCATTACCCTTAGAAAAACTAAGATCTACCTAATGATAATTGGAACACGAGATATCCATAAGGAGACTTCAAGGACTTCCTTCTGAATGGATTTAGACTTTCGGAAGGAGAGGGCTCGTAAAATTAGAAGTCGAATTCACCTGATGCCTGCCAATAAAACATTGCAGACGTCAGTAAAACTACCAGATTTTCTAATGCAGAGTGTCGAGGTGAAGGACAGGAAAGTCTCGAAAAAATTTCTCAAACAACTGTAGAGACCATCTTCTTTTACATTATTGTAACTTGTAAGTACTTACGGAGTGTCAGAGTATATAATACGGAGTATACCTTTATTTATTGTCGGTCTAACACTTTAAAAGTAAAAGACAGTCTTTCACAAAACTTACTAAGCGAGAAGTACATGGATCCATTTTTTATTTTTTTTCTCTTTTCAAGAAAAATTAAAATCCTTTTAAGCAATGAAGTAGGAGAGAATTGGAAGGAAAACATAATACGAGTAGCTCAAAATAAAAAAGGCTCAAACGATCACCTTGTTGAACAAAATGTCCTTGTTGTTTATGCGCATGATGCCGTCCTTGAGGGTGCACTTCCACCTGTTTTTGGTACGGGTCACCTGACCCATACATCGATAAAATAGACGTGAAACGGTCAATAATTTTCAAATTGAAGACATTTTTAAGTTGTTACGGAGCAGATGATTTTCTACCAACTGACCTTGTCAAACTGCGACAAGACCAAATGTGTAGTGTTGAGCTCTTCTCCTTGATCAACTTCGTCCAAATCATCGTCATCATTCTCGTTCAATGGTGGCTCCTCATCGTCATCATTTGCAACGTCATTCTGGACAGGTGGGGCCGGGGTACCAGCCATGTCTATGCACATTTGCAAGTCTTTCTGATATGAGATTGAGACCCGTGAAAGCCTAATAAAATATCAGGAAAGTAAAAGTTTACTCAACGTACCAGGCGCAGGAGTGTTCACCGCATTGTAATCTTCACTGACCACACCTTGATAATTGTATATCTTCACCATTGAATACCAAACAATTAGTCAGTGCATGACTTTACTAAACAGCTCTTATAACTCAATATACATCGTCAAACACCAATCATAGGGATAGGACCGTGGGAAAAAAAAAAAACACGTCAATGGTTGTACAGTGCATGTTGAACATAGATACAGATAGAAGCTACGTACAATCTAATATTGTCTTCCAACTCATCTCTGAAACAATGTGAAGCACATGATATTTATCGACCAAAACAGCAGTGCAAGCCCAGAGTTTGATTTTGTCGAGCAGAAAACACAAAATTAATCAAAAATAAACAGATAATTCTAGTCTTCTCTTTCCACCAATTGAAATCAGCATTACCTCATGAATGACCTTTTGGCAAGAATATCCTAGAAAATACGTAGTAAATTTCAGTATTTCACAGCATTTTAACAGTATTAGCCTGGCTTTCAATGTATCAAATTTCAGAAAAACAAAATACACCCACTAGCTCAAAGCTACAGGCTAAAGCCATTAATGTGGCATTTCCATGACCAAAAACAATATGGAAGAAAAAATCTCTTTTAAAAAACAAGAGAGATTTCACGCCACGATAAGAATTAGAGCATATAAGACTGATATCTCATATCATGCAACGATGAAAAGGAGTACCAAAAGGTTCATCACATATTAGACTGATAACGAACGCAACTTAAAAACAATGAATGAATGCTTACGTTTGGAGTAGAGAGGATGTCATCATATGGATCAGGAATTGGCCCATCCAATTGTGGAATTTTTGAAGAGGATGTGAAGTTCACAGTGCCTTTTCTCGCAGATGTTTTGCTTTGGACAATCTAACACATAATCAAAAGATCATTCAAAAGACAAGGCTTTCAAGAGAATCTCGACGCAGATGAATGCTTCACAAACTTCAGATCTTCAAAAGTAAAAAATTTTAATACGTCGGCAATTAAGCATCAGTTCTCTAGAGTTATAATAGACTTACTACCAGCAAGATTAACTGTTTTTTACGTTCGTCATGTTCTATCACAGATTAACTATAACGCTGGTTTTCTGAACAACCATTACCTCTAGTTCAAAAACCACAGGGGGTGCGTCTCCAGCTCCATCTTGCTGTGGAATGTATCCACCTGACTGATACTGAGGAGGTGCGTCATCACGTTTTCGTTTCCCGGAAGCTCCAGTAAGAAAGTCCTGGATGTTTTTACCAAAATTAGAAGGAACAAAGACACATAAAAGCATAATAGACAAGCAAACTTTATGTTGATCACAATCGCAGTAGTCTGAACATCTGAAACAAACATTTTATTTCTAACTTAAATGTGTAACTTATTATCCTCACCTGAGTTCCTTGCTGTAAGGATCTTCGGTCTCCCTCTTCCCGGTTATCCGCATATACTATCCCAAAAAGGGAAAGAAAGAAGCATAAGTACTTAAATGGATATGTAATCAAACAAAGAAAGATAAGAGGACATGGCGATGATAGCAGATTTCAAAACATATTTTTTGTCGTTTTCATCGTTTACTTACCCAAATTGACGTCAACACCAGCTGAAGACCTCTGATTCATCCAGGGAGAAGGCGGTGGCTGCAATAAGATGAAAGGATCAACATAAGTTTTACGACAAATAAAACAACCAACTACAAAATTATTGAGCTAAGATCTAGTTAACCAATCAAATGCTACCAAGCAACCTTTACCCTCCGACGTCACTGAGGACATGTTCTTTTCGTTTTAAGTTGCTGAAGTGTTTCAGTTTTATGAAGTTTTTCTGAAATTTAGTATATTTCACGTAGTCTTTAGCTAGATTTTTCTGAAATCATTTGAAATTATCTCAAGTGTTTGATAAGGTAGGAAAAAAAAGACGAGAACAGATCCTGGGTCATCAACTACTCATTACCCCGGGACCTAAAATCACTATCCACAGCCACTAGATTGCAGGATGGTAACGGAAATACGTGAATGAAATCCATTAAACGTGAACAATAACTACAAATTAGAAGTCGGAATTACCATGTAAGGACTAGGCCTTCCAGCTGCGGGTTTAATATCAACGTTATGAGAGCCACTGACTTCATTCGAGTTAGGAGTCGGATAATCTGAATGTCCAGTAGGAATGTTGTACATCGAACTGTCAGCTGTTCCCGGCAGTGGAGTCTGAATCGGAGTCTGCATAGGTGTCTACAATAACAAACAAAGCTCGATAACTCAACGCTTAGAGCCAAAAAAACAAATCCCTCCATCAAAATGAATAAGCCCTTGTTTTAACTTATCTTCACCAAAGAAGTCAAAACTGGCTTATTCATGAAATTTCTGTTGCTTCAACACTTTATTTTAAGGCCATATCTCGAGTCTAGCACTCGACACCGGGGGCATAGCGATGTATTGTAGAGTGGGGTTTTAAATCCCCACAGTTTTATGCGGATCAATGTAAAAGTACAATGAATTATTATTAACATATATTGGTAAATTAAACCCACCACACTCTCACTAGTTAAATATTATAATTTAATTTATGTCGTGTATGACCCCAATATTCAAATTTTATGGCTTCCCCAGTGCTCGACACCTCAACGTTTCAATTTAGAGCAAAAACACAAAAACTTTCAAAAGATAGAAAAATGGCCATATCGAGAACTCGAATAGCATGTCGTGTATGTGTATGGCTCTTGTAGCCGAGTCTAAGTAGCATATTATGAAATGAAGGGGGTACTAACAGAAAAATTGCACCTACTTTCTATATGCCTAAAGCACTACAGCAGTAAGGCTTTCGCAAAATATACGAAATTTACCGACAATGTGATAGACACCCATCATACATTACATCCCTAATTTAAGCTGCAATTGAAATTTGGATGAATCAAACATAACACTAGAAGTAACAAACAACCAAAATAACACAAGCATTCTAGTTCACTCTAAAGTATCACCAAACCCACTTACAGGAGGAAAAAGCATTTCTGCAGTAGGAGTTTCGTACTCCTCGGTCCCTTCGTACGGAACATTTAGATCACGTACAGGCGTCACCCCAGCTGCTGGCACCATCTTTGGCACCACAGGTCGCTCATGCTGCGGTAAGACAGCTCCAGCATGCATCATTTTGAGCTCCCATAGCTGTTAACAAGCACGAATTCGTATCAGTTACGCCTTAGTTTAAATCGAATCACAAAAACCCTAACCTACACACCCTTCTGAGCAGAAATTCACAAACCCCACCACCACCACCGCCTATTACACTGCACATAAAACCCTAATCGACGGAATGTAGCTAACAGAAACCCTAATTAATCGATATAAGTCGATCATTATTGGGTCCAATAATAGTCCGAGAACACCAAATTGCGTCGATTTCAACCCCAATTATCCAATTCACAAAACCCTAACTCACATCCTTCAAATCACACAGAATCACTCCACATAAAAAAAAAAAAAAACCTGATTTACGAAATCTAACTAACCAAAAACCCTAATCAATCAACATAACCGAAAAAAAAAAAGGCAGCTAATTAACGAATATAAAATTCATCAAAACAAAATCAATGTCGTACAGATTGAAGTTCTTGAAGAACTTTCTCCCCAGGACCGCTGTCGGAGACGAACTCTTCTCGAACCTTCTCGATAACATCTTCAATTACGTGAATGTAGACCGCACTGGTAGTCGACATCGTCATATCGCCGGAAAATTTCTCTGAAACAAATTCCGGCAGATTATAGCGACGAATTTCAGGTGCGCAAGTAGAGTGCGGTGGTCGAGAGGGCGGAGGACGGCGGAGATGACGGTGGAGAGAGAAAGGGGGAAAGGGGTGGAGGAGAGCGGAATTGAAAAGTGAGAGAGATGTGATTTAAGAGGGGAATATAAATAGGTTTGCATCCGTTTGTATTGCTTCGGGTCCACGTGTCCTAATATATATAGAGTAGTTAGTTTCCTATTAATATTTTTATATTTTTTTGGAAATATTTACCATAAATAAACTATTAGTGTGAAATATCTCTTTAATTTTAATGTAATACAGAGTAATATTTAAATTATTTTGATTTTATTATTTGAAATTTGAAATGTAATTAAAATTCAAATCTATTTATACGATGCGGTTGTCATATATTTTGTGGAACGAATTTTGGTCTTGAATGAGATTTCAATTATAAAGGAGCCGTTGATATATAAGCTAAATTAAAAATATGCAGTAATGATTGATTAATTCGGGATTTAATGTTTTAATTGCTAGAGTGAACCTTTTCAGGCTAGTAAGTTCAATAAATCCAGTGTACTTTTTATTTTTTTTTAAAAAAAATATAATAATTGAAGATGCGGAGTATTTAAATTGCTAAATATGTCTCGACAAGGGGATAAACATCAATAAAGCATACAAAATATTTGATAGCAAGAACGACAAAAAAGAAAATGGAGTACTCAATAACACGTATCAAAATTCAAATATTAGTCTCATTTATTATTTATTATTGCCAAAAAAAAAGGTAAGAACAACAACTTATTAATAATAAGATACCGAATTTCCAAGCTAAAAAAAAAAAAAAATTCTTCCAACTCGCCTATTATCATTCACTGAAAATAACAACAGACAAGAATAAAAAAAACTAATAAACCCTATATATCAAAGTTACTATACTCCGTATAATTTATACCTTAAATTGTATAATAAGTCAATATTAATACTAAATACTCATAATACTAGGTTGAAGAAATTATAAATATCAATATATCACTTCTTGGCATCTTCGGTTTGGTCACGCTCATCACGTACGAAACTAATTGTACCAGCAATTTTGCGGCCGTGAACATGGTATACATGCCAATAATATTTCTCGCCGGTCTCAAATGTTGTTAGATAAGTTGCGGGACAAAAATCGCATTTAAATGCACAGTTTCCACCGTTGTCTGCCATCGATTTGAACTGAACTGAAATAATTTGAATTTTTTTTGAGAAAGTTGAACTAATTGCTTGTTTATTTTGTGATGATATACTTGTCCATGGATTGTGTATTTATACTATTATAAGAATTTAGTTTAAGGTAATAATAATTATTTTTGCATAAGGTCACAATATTGCAAATTTAATGTTTTGGAAAGATTTCGAAGAGGAAATAGTTGATCCTAACAATAATTTAATTTATGGTATAGCATTTGTTCATGAGCTCATAGCTACTTAAATTAGTAGCCCTAATTTCCAAAACTAAAATATAATTTGTTGTGATTAAATATCACGATCTAATTTGGGTCATATAATCTTCCAAAATCATATTAGAAGCACCATAGTACTTGTGCATGTGATATTGATTACATGCACCAAAATATATAATATGGAGTATCTTCATAACAAAAAAAATATATATACTTCAACTAAGATTTTTATAACGAATTTATTCGTAAAGAAACAATTTTGAATTTTTCATTACGTGCATGGGCTACATATGATAGCAATTTAAAGAGAAAATTTTCAGTTGAATTTTCCCTTAAAAAGACTAGTTATTTGTACTAATTAAATTTTTAATCAAATATCTTTGAAAATACTTCCTTCGTGGGCGTGTAATCAATCATGTGCATCCATGCACATGATAGAAAATACGACATAATTTCGCTAAGATTTTTCTAATAACTTTATTCATAATGATGTGTTAAAGTTATTTTAATCGTGCGTGAAAAATAAATGCTAAAATTTTAAAGTATATGATCGTATCTTACAAGACTAGCTACATACTAGTATACTACAAAGACGGACTCTAAACGATAATTTTAAAATAATGTCTTCACAAACTAATAAATGTCCTGGCAAGTTCGATACTTGAGTATGTACTCGTCTCCCTATTCCCCAGCACCTATACCCGAGTCAGCGAACCAAATACAACCATCTACGATCTACCGTATAAAAGTAACACAGGATTTACACGAGCTCGATTTTTAGGATGCGTTGAACATGCCTAAAAAAAAAAAAAAAAACAGCGCGTTCTTTGCGTACATAGGTCAACAGTGTTCTCATTATAGGCAAATTCAAAAGCTATGAAACTACATTACTATACAATGTACACCATTTTGAAATAAGACAGATAGTTTTACACAATCTACCAATAATCTCCACAGGAACAAACACCGTCACGAAAATGGTGAATTCGATTGACGTCTCTAACTACTATGTCTCTCCCCGCGAATTTCGAGATGAACTTGGTCACGGCGTGACAGTCCTCACATACCCTTAAGTTGTTGGTCACTCTTATGGTCTGCCCTTTGCTGGTGTTTATAAGGCCGAACGCAACAGCTAGTTTTTCGCTGTGTCCCAACAAAATTCTCTCTTTTTCCTCTTCCTCGAGATCGTACAGAACATATTTGGTCTGTGGGACGTACCCAAGTTGCTTCATTTCACCCAAAAGTTCAACCAGCAATGCATGAAGTTGTTCGATTTTAGGATTCAGCTCGTCGACTGACATAAATGTGTATATTTTCCGTCTGACTTCGATCCAACTTTGTCCAGGGACTTTAAGAAGTCCTCGGGATTCGAGGAGCATTTTTACACGTTTCACCTCATCCCACATTCTCGCTTCTGCATAAATGTTCGCTAATAACACGTAGTTTCCTGCATTTGTAGGTTCGAGATCAAACAGTTTCGAACTTGCTCTCTCAGCAAGCTCCACATTGCAATGTATCCTACACGAGCCAAGGAGCGAACCCCAAACTTTCGGTCCAGGCTCATCTCGCATTCCGTCTACGAAATCAGCAGCCTCAACTAATCTATTAGCACGGCCTAGAAGATCCACCATTGATGCGTAGTGTTCTTCAGTTGGTGAAATCCCGTGTTCTTTCATCGAATCAAACAGCTTTCTACCGATGTCAACAAGACCTGCATGGCTGCAAGCTCCAAGTACGCTAACAAAAGTTACAGCAGTCGGTTCAATTCCTCGACTAATCATATCCTCAAAAACCTCGACTGCTTTCAATCCAAGACCGTGAATCCCATAGCTCGAAATCAATGAATTCCAGGAAACAACATCTCGTTTATCCATCTGATCAAACACGCTTTGTGCTAAATCGAGTCTACCACACCTAGCATAAGCTGTCATAAGCGCGCTACTAACTGGCAAAATCGAGTCCAGATTCCGCCTCAATATATAACAATGCAACATTCTACCTAAGTCTAGAGCTGCAAGAGCGGCACACGCTTGAACAACGTTAACCATGGTCACAGAATTAGGGGAAAAATCAGTAATGCCCACAACCATCTCGTCGAAAAGGGTCAAAGCCTCAAAAGGCCTTCCATTTTTAGCATAACAAGCAATCATAGCACTCCACGAAACGACATTTTTATCAGGCATTGCATTAAAAACACGGGCAGCATAAGAAACGTGACCAAACTTCGCATACATATCGAGCAACGTGGTCATAATATGAACATGTGTTTCGTACCCATCACGCAAAACCCGCCCATGAATCTCCTTCCCTTTGTCCAACAACAATGTAACTGATTCCGAAACGACACAACCCTTAAGTGCATAAGTATAAGTAAACCGATCACACGGCGCTCTAACTGCATTCATCTCCCTAAAAACATCCAAAACCGCCACGCCACGCCCTGCAAGCGCAAGCGCGCGCAAAATTGCGTTCCAAATGTAAATACTTCTCCTAGGAATTTCCTCAAACACCTGGAGTGCACAATCAACGTAACCTAAATCAGAGTACATGTTAATCAATTTAGTCCCCAAAAAAGAATCATGAGCAAACCCATTACTAATAACGTGGGAATGAACACATTGAGCTTCAGAAATCGAGTTTCGAGACGAACAACAATGAATTAAAAGCTCAAAAGTATGCTGATTAGGGTTTGGTTCAAAGGGAAGAATTTGAAGAGCTTGATTGAGATTACCCTCTTTACAAAGTGATTGAATTACTGGGTTTTTGTCCTTGTTGTTGGGAATGAAGTTGATTGAAGAAGAAGAAGAAGAAGAAACAATGAATGAAGTTCTGGGTTTAGGTTTGATAGGTGGAAGAAATGTTGTTGTAGGTTGAAAAATTTGGGGAAAATGAAGTACCCACATCAAATTGAAAACTGAAAAGTGTTTGTTTTAAACAAATAAATTTGTTTATGAATTGAATTGAATGTTTGATTGATTGATTGATTATTGTTGAATGTGGAAGACAAATGAAGATAATCAAACAATATTGTGGTGGATAGAGTTTCTCTTTAGGCGAGGAGCGATGTCACCATGATATTTTTACGAGCAGTAATTAACTTACACTAAGTCAAAAAGATTTAGTAACCATTAACCATAATTATCATTTAAATAGTACAAATGCTATATAATCGGGTACAAAATAGGCGGGCTTACAATAATTTATTGTAAGTCCTGACTTACACAATAATTAGTGAAGTTGAATACGGAGTATATAACTTTGAAAAAAAAAGGGACAAACTCAGATACATACAAATTCCAATTCAATAAACCCGGATACATACAAACAAATACTTCGTAACTCATGATAGTGTTCAAAAGATAACTCATCGTTTTATTCTAGTTAATTTTATTAAATTACTTGATGTTACCCCCTCCGTCTCGATCACTAGTCTACTTTTTTTATAAATTAGTTAAACAGTCAGATCGGTAATTGAAATAATAAACAAGTTGAATTAGAGTCAAATGCTAGTAAGCAGTCACTCATAAAACAAACTTTTAAATAGACATAATTATTTGACTCGTTTTTTGCCTAAGTTTTTTTGTCAAAATTGGTCAGATTGAAGTAAAGATATATTGACGAATTTAAAAATGTGACGAACACAAACACAAAGACCCTATTCTAATAGTTATCGCATCTATCATATCTGTTTTATATTGGCTTACTTGTGGCCTTGTGTTGTCGTAAATGGGCATTTACATCAATCATATTGGTTTTACTTTAGCCTGAAGCCCTGAAGTGTTCACTTTTGAATTTTTAATACTACTCGCGAACAATTTTCTCTATACTCCCAGCTAGAGGTGGCCAAGTGTCGGGTCGGGCTGGGTCATGGCTGGCCCTCTAAGGGTCGGGCTCCAAAATTGAAGCCCGGGCCCGGCCCTTGGGTGGAGGAGGGCCGGGCCTAAAAGGACTGGACTCTAAATTTTAGGCCCTAGCCCGGCCCTTAGGCAGGCCAGAGAGGGCTGGGCCTATAAAGGCCCTTACAATTTTATTTTATTTCCTTTTTTTGGCGGGCCCTTAAGGGTTGGGCTTAAGCCCGACCCTTAACTTTTGGAGGGCCCAACTGAGCTTTGGAGCGTTGGTAAGGGCTCCAAAAATACGGCCCTCGACGTGACCCGGGCCGGGCCGGCCCGTTAAATTGGCCACCTCTACTCCGAGCATTTCAATTTAAATTTTCTTATGTCCCTAATTTTCTCAAATTAAATGTTATCATTTTCTTTAATATAATTATTAGTAAATTATTATTAACACTGCTTCATTTCCATAATCAATTATTAAATCTATGCAAAAATAAAATCAGAACTTTAAAAATAAAATGAAGGGAACAATATTTATGTTTCAAGTATATATTTACTATAAATCACAATTACAATTACGACGTTCCTACGTATATAAAGGATAGAACTAACCGGGTACACCCTAATCCCCAACAAATATGGAGTAATATGCTACGACGTCATATGTACCGGAGTAGTCAATTAGTCATCCTTAAGAGACTTTTAAATCTAAAGAGACTAGTTTTTTTTTTTTTTTTTTTTTTTTTTTTTGTTAAGGTTGCGCAAAGCTGAGTACTTAATTGGTTATATTTCATTTCGATTATTCGGTTCACGATTAAGAATTTTTTTAAAATCATATTTTTCTCAATTTATTCAGAAATCCTAGATTTTGTTCCCTAAACATCGATTTTTAAATTTCAGTTGACCACTTTGACCTTGTAGTCAAAGTTAATTTTCTCATAGTCGTGAACTCGTGATGCTTATTACATTTACTTTATTTATGATTGATAATGTCATCTAATCGTTTTCTTGGTCCACAACAAGTGCACAACAAATCAATCCCTTCCTTTTATATAGATTATAGACCCCTTCCCCCTCGTGCTCTCACAATAGTTTACGTACCAAGTTTCTGTTAGAATATATTTATATATTCGTACGGATATGGGCCACTAATGTAATTAAATATGTGTCGCACTATTATAAAATATAAACCAATAAATAAAGTGATCAATAAGGTAATATTGGTATTGGGTAATAAGGAAATATTGGCCACGACTTAATGTGTAAATAAGCAATGCCCAATATCAATGAGGGTAGATATTTGGCGAACTTTATTTATGGAAACCCTATAGTGCCTCACACTATAAATATAGGTTTCCCCATCAACACACCATCCACACAAATACAAATACAAGACTAAGGGGTTTTCTTTGGCCTCCCATCAACCATAAGAAAAGTGAAGGCGCTGTGTCTCGAGGAAGATCGGATCTCACAGACACTATGAATCCTTCCGCGACGCTCAGTATTCAGCCTAATTTATTCTTAACGATTCACACTGCATGCCGATCTGGGGTTTTTACAATTGGTATCGTGAAATGATATCGCAGATCGCAAGAATGGCCGATTAATTATTATCGACCCTAAGTTTTTCGTTGTGCGATTTATTTTCTGTATTAATCGCATGTGTGTTACGGTTGTTTGTATTGCATTACATCATGTTTACTTGGCACGTGTTCCTTACTCTTATGCTGCGTATTGTTGTTGTTACATCATTCATGATTGATTACCTTTGACATTATTCTTTAAGTGGTATTATGATGTATAAATCTTGGCTTAATTGATACGGAGTATTGAGATTTGTTTGGGTGCTTAGATAATGATGATGTCGTGCTAATTGTGTTTTATAATGCTTTTGCTGCAATTCCATATTCGGCCATTGATGTGATTATCGGAGGTTTTTTTTTTGTTTTGGTTTGTACTGCTTAGTTTCCTTTCTGGCTACTCCGTATATTACACTGTATTGCAGCGAGTTTTGAATTTAATCAGAAATTGTCATATGATTTGATGGTGATTAATTACACATGCATTAATTTTTTTTGCTTGTGTTACGGGCCTTACGGCTATTATTTATATATTTCAATGACGGTTTCTTTTACATTGAAATATTAAGGTTTAAATTTAATTCAATTAATGGTATAAATATTTGGGTCTAATGATTTGAGATAAATTGATCGGTAGGGTATGTCATTTCAGGAAGAAATTTACTTGTAATGATTAATTTATTGAGAACATTGGATATTGTGGAGTGTGTATTTTCGTGCGGGTGTGAGTCGGCCCAAAGGAAGGCTCATATTTGGCAGAGATACACACAACACCTGTGGTGGTGAACATGTGACAATTATATGGTTTTTAAGTGTAAATACTAGTCGGCCCAAAGGAAGGCTGTATTTATATGATTATTGTCAATGTTTGATCACTACGACAAGATTACCACTGACAGTTAGTGTTACTGTCCAAAGACTTGACACTAATGTTGTTACCGGTGTCTTGAGATGGGAAAATATACCTCTTATTTGAATTTAAATTTTAAATAAGGTTTATGAGCATGTTTCTTATTAAAGTTGTTTATTTTGTTCAGTTAATATGTCTGCTGCTACTATTTCTGGCAATTTAAGCTCTATTCCCATGCTAAATGGGACGAATTTTAAGGATTGGAAAGAGAACATGTTAATTGTTCTTGGCTGCATGGATCTAGACCTTTATCGAGTGGATTCTCCTACTCTCTTACTTACGGATGCAAGTTCTCCCGATGAAAGAGAGAATTTGAGAAGTGGGAGAAATCCAATCGCATTGAGTCTTATGATCATAAAGCGCGGCATTCCGGAGGCTTTTAGAGGTGCGGTGTCCTAAAAGATTACTAATGCCAAGGAATTTCTTCAATGAATCAAAAGCGCTTTGTTAAAAACGATAAAGCGTAAAACAAGTACGCCATCGCAAAGACTTGATTTCAAGGAAATATCAATTCAAGAAGTGGAAATATAAAGGAGTACATCATGGAGATGTCTCATATTGCTTCAAAACTTAAGGCACTAAAGCTCGACTTGTCGGATGACTTGCTCGTTCATTTAGTATTGTTATCTCTCCTACACAATTTGGACAGTTTAAAGTAAGCTACAACTCCAAAAGGAGAAGTGGACTCTAAATGAGCTCATTTCTTATGGTGTGCAAGAGGAAGAGAGGTCAAGCAAGATAAGGTTGATGTTGCTCTCTTGGCTAGTACCTCTAAAGGAAAGGGCAAGAAAAGAAAGTTTGAATTTAAGGCTGAAACTAAGGGTCCTGCTGAGCAGAAGGTAGGTGATGTACCAACCGGTTGTTACTTACGTGGAAAGCCAGACACATAAAGAAGAATTGTCTAAGATATCAGGCTTGGCTCGCTAAGCGAGCAAAGAAAGGTACAATTCTTAATTTGGTTTGTTCAAGTTAATTTAGCTTGATGCACTAGAAACACTTGGTGGGTAGATTCTGGTGCGACTACTCATATTAGTGTTTCTATGCAGGGTTGCCTAGCACACCAAAAGCCAAGTGAAGGCGAAAGATACATCTACGTGGGAGATGGAAAGTCGGTGGAAGTTGATGCTATTGGCACGTTTAGATTATTATTAAGGACTGGTTTTTATTTGGATTTGAAAGACACTTTTGTTGTACCGTCTTTTAGACGGAATTTAATTTCTGTATCTCTCTTGGACAAATCCGGTTATTATTGTTCATTCATGACGTAAAATTTATATTGTCTTTAAATTCAATTGTTGTAGGATCTGGTTCTTTATGTGGTTTCGATAATCTTTACATGCTTGATAATATTGCATCATACAGTGAAAACCTGCACGTAGAATCACGTGGTACTAAGCGTAAATTTAATCAAGAAAATTCAGCGTCATTATGGCACAAAAGGTTAGGTCATGTCTCGAAAGAGAGAATTCAAAGGCTTGTGTCTGATGGCATTCTAGATTCGCTTGACTTCACAAACCTTAATGTTTGTGTAAGTTGTATTAAAGGAAAACAAACCAAAGTAAGGAGGTTAGGAGCCAACAGAGCTACGGACGTCTTAGAATTGATACATACGGACATCTGTGGGCCATTTCCTACGGCTTCGTGGAATGGTCAACGGTATTTTATATCATTCATAGACGATTACTCTCGTTATGGCTACCTTTACCTAATTCATGAGAAATCAGAGTCTTTGGACGTGTTCAAGGCTTTTAAAGCCGAGGTTGAGCTTCAGCTCAACAAAAGGATTAAAGTTGTCAAATCTGATCGTGGTGGTGAATACTACGGCAGATATGACGGTTCAGGTGAACAACGTCCAGGACCATTTGCTAAGTACCTAGAGGAGTGTGGAATAGTCCCTCAGTACACTATGCCAGGTTCACCTAGCATGAACGGTGTTGCTGAGAGACGAAACCGAACTCTTAAGGACATGATAAGGAGCATGATTAGTCATTCTACCTTACCTACATCACTCTGGGGAGAAGCACTAAAGACTGCAGCCTATATTCTAAATAGGGTACCAACTAAAGCAGCTGCCAAGACACCTTATGAGCTTTGGACGGGTCAAAAGCCTAGTCTTAAGCATTTTCATGTATGGGGATGTTCAGCTGAGGCGCGACCTTATAGGCCGCATGAAAAATAAACTGGACTCCAAAACGGTGAGCAGCTACTTTATTGGTTATTCGGAGCGATCAAGGGGTTTCAAGTTTTATCATCCTGCTGTAAAGAATATATTTGAGACGGGAACTGCAACATTTTTTGAGGATGTTGAGTTTGGGGGAGAAATAAGGTTAATGACATTGTATTTGAGGAAGAATCGATTTCGATTCCTATGGTTGCTCCCGACGATGTGCAGGTTCCTTTACCTGTCACTACTATCGGAGGAGCAAATGAGGAACCTCGTCGGGACAATGTCAATATTGATCCCGTTCAAGATGATTTGTTTGTTCCACAAGAACAACCCGTTATTGAGAACGAGATCCCAGAAATTCAAACTCAACAACCTCAAGATTTAAGGAGATCCACTAGAGTAAGGAGAAGTCCTTTTTCGGATGAATTTGTATATCTCCAAGAACATGAGGATTCTAGTGAACTGTTGGAAGATGATCCTATCAACTTCCAGCAGGCCATGAAAAGTTCTAATGCTCAAAAGTGGATTGACGCCATGAATGAGGAATATAAGTCTATGCAAGACAATAAGGTTTGGGATCTTATTTAATTACCTGAAGGTGCGAAGCCTATTGGTTGTAAATGGATATTTAAAACCAAGAAGGATTCGAAGGGTAATGTGGAAAGATTTAAGGCACGTCTTGTAGCTAAAGGTTTTACTCAAAAGGAAGGTATAGATTATAAAGAAACATTTTCTCCTGTTTCTACTAAGGATTCCTTTAGAGTAATCATGGCGCTTGTTGCACATTTTGATCTTGAGTTACATCAGATGGATGTAAAGACAGCGTTTCTTAATGGCGACATTGATGAAACGATTTATATGGTGCAACCAGAAAACTTTGTGTCAGGAGACCCAAAGAATATGGTTTGCAAACTAAGGAAATCCATCTATGAGCTCAAACAAGCTTCTCGTCAAATGTATCACAAGTTCAGTGGGAGAAAGATTATATTTATGCTTTTATGTGTGGATGACACCTTGCTTGCCATATAAGGTACTAAAGAAGTTTGGCATGCAAGATTGTAAACTATGGTATACTTCGATCGTTAAGGGAGACAAGTTTAATTAGTCTCGAATAAAGTGCCCTTAAGGTAGCCTTAAAATTAAAGAAATGCAGGAGATTCCTTATGCATATAATATAGGGAGTCTTATGTTTGCCCAGATTTATAAAAGACCAGATATAGTAAAAGGGGGTCTTAGATATCCCAAGGCACTAAGGTTAGCATGCTCACTAATCGGAGGTCTGATGTTTCTAGAGATCATTGGTTATTCAGACTTCGATTTTGTTAGATGCCGGGACACTTGAAGGTCCACTTCAGGTTGTGTCTTTCTAATGGCTGGATGAGCCATTTTATGGTAAAGTGGGAATCATTTTATTATTGATTCCACTATGGAGACAAATTTCATAACTTGTCACCAAGCAACAGTTCAGGGCATATGATTGCGTAATTTTGTTGCTTGTTTAAGAGTTGTGAATAGTATCGAAAGAGTATTAAAGTTTTACTGTGATGATCGAGCAGCTATTTTAAATAGAAGCTCGAGTAAATCCAGGCATATTGAAAGAAAGTTCCTCATCGTAAAGGAACGAATACAGTGAATGCGGTTTGATTGAACATATAGGAACAAACTCCATGATTGCGGATCCGCTGACTAAGGGATTGCCTCCAAATAAGTTTGTAGAGCATACTGCTCATATGGGAGTTATATCAAGTCAGGATATTATGGTTTAGTGGGAGTACTTGTTCCATATTTATTTATTTTTCCCTTGTGTACGTTGTATACAGATATTCTGCAGAAATAAAGTTTAAAGTTTAAGGTTTAAAGTTTAAAGTTTTATCCACTCTAAAAGGTGATGCTTTTGCATTGTTTGATCTCAATTAAAGTTAAAGTTGGACCAGTTGGAAATAGGCATGTCAGATCACATTGCGTGTAATTTCCGACTTACACATCCATGATTGATCTATGTCATTTAGTTGTATTGGTGTATGTGACCAAGGAAGGTTTAGTTACGCTAATTGTGACGAAAGCCGCCTTGATCCTACATTAGTATGATTAATGGACGAGATTGTTAAGGAATACCCTAAAGTTATAATGGTGCATTTCAGTTGCGCGCTAAGGTTATACACATATAATTACATGTGTGTCCCAGTGGGAGATTGTTAGAATATATTTATATATTCGTACGGATATGAGCCACTAATGTAATTAAATATGTGTCGCACTATTATAAAATATAAACCAATAAATAAAGTGATCAATAAGGTAATATTGGTATTGGGTAATAAGGAAATATTGGTCATGGACTTAATGTGTAAAACAGGCTAGCAGCCAATATCAATGAGGGTAGATATTTGGCAGCTTATTTATGGAAACCCTATAAGGGTCTCACACTATAAATATAGGTTTGGTCCCCATTGAACACACCATCCACACAAATACAAATACAGTAATTAAGGGGTTTTCTTTTGGTCTCCCATCAACCATAAGAAAAGTGAAGGGTGTGTCTCAAAGGAAGATCAGATCTCACAGGACACTATGAATCCTTCAGGTACGCTTCTGTATTCAGTCTAATTTATTCTTAACGATTCACACGGTACCGATCTAAGGAGTTTTCTTACAGTTTCACCATAAAAAAATAAAAAAAAAAAAAAAAAAAAAAAAAAAAAAAAAAAAAACTTTCTCATATTGTTTACCCACTTAACTTCTCTACTCTTCCATCCTTACTCTTCCATCCCCTAACTTTTTCTCGTACTCTCACAAACTCTTGTCATATACTCATATACCCAAATAAAATGGCCGAAACCTCAACATGGAGGTTATGGTCGATGGGGAGACAATTGCGATTGGGGTCAAATTCGGATGGGCTTTGCAATTTACGGTCATGACCCCATACCTCCAACTACTAGGCATAGGATGAAAATTGCTCCCGTATATATGGACATGTGGGCCAATGTCGGGTTTATTGGCCCAACCTATGATCCAGCTCACGGTCGCCCGTTTTGTAGTACCGAGGTATGGGTGTCGGAAGCCACACCTTATCATGGGAACCTTAATTATTTGCACGGGGTTGTTATCTATGGGTTTTGCGTACGACATGGATGGGAAGTTGGAGGATGATCCCGAAAAGGACGTTCAGTCTTCGTGCTGCAAGTGAATATTTGTCTCAGGAGCCATTTGTTAGAGAGCCAGAATTAGAAGAAAATGTGGCTCAGGAGCCATTTTTCACCCATCTCCTAAATGCGTTGTGTGGCTTGCAACGACCTATGTGTCTACTTTTTCTCGTCACGACCATCAATTGGATGACATGGTGGCACGTATTGTCTCAAGCCAGTGATTGGATGGGTAGAGACGTATTTGAAGGTGACTCGAAATCTAATTATTACTTAGTTTATGCTTATGCGTATGGTGTTACGAGCGGTACATCGCTAATTTGTATGAGTGCGTTCTTGGCCGTTTTTTCTCTCTTTAAAAAATTCTTAGCTAACCTTGTCGGTGGCATGGGGAGGCTTTGGGGAATGGTTAATTTTATCTTAACCGTAGCTTTAATTTGGCCATGACGGCTTTAATCACCAAAATGGCTCAACGTGCGCGGGTACATGACCGTTATCATGCACTATTCCTCATAACTAAGATGTTCGCACCGATATGCTTTGCATTTATGGGAATTCCAATGGCGGTAAGTAATACTATTTCGAATTTAGAAGTATTTTCTTGGACAATTTGTTAGATGACTTATCGAAATATATTACAATATATAGTATAATGTATTTACAATATATAGTATATTGTACAAAGTAATATATAATCAATATATACTAGACAGTATAAAAGAAGTAGAAGTTATTAAACAATTATGCATTAATACTTAAAGCGTCAATTTTTAGAGATGATTTTTTTATGACTCATTATTAATTTATTGAATGTAAATTAATAGACTAATTAAACTTATTAAATCATTTTGTAACTCTTATCTGATTTAAAAGAGATGTGTTAAACATCCTTCTTATAAACATTTAATTAGGGTTTTATTACCTCATTTTAATGAGCTTTGACCATTTAATATCATGGTTTCAACCATGAAATGGAATTGGATGGATCGGATGATACTCATTCATGCCATGCGAACACAGTTGATCGATAAAACAATGGCAAATGCTGTCAAACAATGATTCAAATAAAACGATAGAACTAGTGGAACCAGTGACTAATTTTATATTGCACGTCAATTTGGTCCATGCATTCTTTTTGCTCACAATTTCATGAAATAAAAAGGTTAATTAAATGTACTCGAACAAGCTAAGAACAAAAGAAAAATAACTACAACTAAAACACTACACCGACGAAAATACTCCGCAGCGGTGACACGAGGTGACGATGACGGTAGTTGACCTAGGAACAGTAGAGGTGACACGAGGAAGCCCGATCCCTGACGCTGAAATCGTCCTGGGAACCATAGTAGAGGTGACACGGGGGAGCCCGAGATCCCCTGGCGCTGAAGTCGACTTAGAAACCGTAGAGCGTACACAAGGGAGCTCGAGAGGTGCCGAGGCGTAGGCCGTCCTAGGAGTGATAGACAGGACACGGGGGACCCCGAAAGCCGCTGGGCCAGAAAACGTCCTGGGAATGGTTGACAGGACACGGGGGAGCTCGAGAGCCACTGAGGCTGAAGTCGACCTAGGAACCGTAGAGCAGACAAGGGGGGAGCTCGAGAGGTGCCGAGGTGGAGGTCGTCCTGGGAGTGGTAGACAGGACACGAGGGAGCTCGAGAGCTGCTGGACCGAAAGACGTCTTGGGAACGGTAGTAGAGGTGAAACGGGGGAGTCCGAAAGCCCCTGGTCACATTGAGAATTTCGACATTATTCATCGTGTTAGGAAATTTTTTTGTTATTCTTTACAATGTATACGGTCATGTGTGATCTTATTTGAATAGTTTTCCCGAGTATAAAAAGAATATTAAATTTTTATATTTTTCTTTATATAATTAGAGATATTACGCTTCGAAAATTGATCTCGACTAAGGATGACAATTATGCCAAAACCGAATCGAACCCGACTCGACCCGAGCATAAAAATCCGATCCAAACCCACTTCATTAAAATCCAAATCCATATCCAGTCAAATATAATCCGATCCATATCCATTATAGAAAAACCCGATCCATATCTCGATCCACTTCAGATCCAAACACAACCCTATCTAAAATATCGTGTTTTAGAGTGGGTTAAGCTCAAAATTGTAGCTTTATATGCGAAAAATATCGTAAAAATTGATGTAGAATGTCGAAAAATTGAATTTAGACCGGATTTGGGTTGGATTTTGGATCGATTATAGGTTGGATTATGGATCGGATATGGATTTGGATATGAAAAATTCATAATGGATCGGATTTGGACTTTAGGGTTATAGGTTTGGATCGGATATGAATTTGGATCGATGATCCATTAGGAAAGTGGATCGAATTTGGATCATACTAAACCCGATTTGAACCCAATCCATTGCCATCCCTAATCTCGACAAATGTGCTAGTAGGCCATATCACCTTGAGTTTGGATGAGAGGGGTTACAAACGTATCAACCCAAATAGTAATGGCCCACCATTTTTCATCACTAACTTCAATTTTTATGATGAAAACATGAAAATTTACTTGGGCTTTCTTTTATTAGGTTTCTTCTTAAAGTATAAGGCGGCCTTATAGAAGGGTTGTTGATTTTCATAACTTGAACCCCCAATCAACCACCACCGCCAGCACACATCGGTAAACATCAGAAGTGTCGAGAAGCGGCCCATGTCACCCTCCACCGCCACCACCACCATCGTACCACTTTGCTGCCTAAGTGCAATTCAGACAAATTGGGGAACCAATGTCGAGATGACTCAAAGCCTTGATCATACGAAAAGCCCTTGAATAGATGCCCATTAATCTGAACAACCGCTTGGTACGCAAACTCGTCCTCACCGTCTTCCACAACCGTACATTTTGCATAATCTTTGTGTAATTCTCATATGGCACTAACGTCACAATTACAAGACGATTATGCGAATGTTGGATTACCTTCGTGAATTTAAATGTCGATCAATCCATTAACTAAGATAATTCAACATCCTCATACCCTTTGCCCTTTGGATAATTTCAATCGTAAGTCATGTTTGTTACATGGACAGTAAGCTTGAGATACATTTTCAGAAAAATAAGCGAATACATAGTACAGTCAGCGATAATAATACTCCAACCTTTGTACAATCTTTCAATGATGAATTTTAGAGAAAATAAGCACATATAAATTACTTGTATTTTTCAAATATTTATTTTCAACCTATAATTTTTATACAATAAGAGATATATTTAAATTGAAATAATTTAAGAGAAATATGTCTATTGTAATTTTAAAAGGGTGTTACTCAACTGTACCCGGCTTTTTCTCAGTTGTACCATTTTTTGTCATTAATTTTCCATCCCCTACCCCTGCTTTCCCAATTTTTCTCTCTTCTCTTTCCACCCAAAAAAAACCCTAAAACAATTTAAATCAACCAATTTCTTCTTCAATTAATTCAATTACTTATACAATTAATTCAATTTTTAACATATGGATCCTTGTGACGATATATTTCATGTAATTTACTTTTTTTTTTTTCATTAATTTAATTTTTTATCATTCATTTTGTTTATGTTTGTTTGTTTTTGTTTTTTTATTTTTATTTTTTATGAATTATTTGGGTTGGCGGCGGCTGTGACGGCGGGCAGTGGCTGTGGCGGCGGCCGTCGTGGGGGTGGGCTTGGCTGTGGTGGGGGTGGCAGTGGGTGGTGGGTGGTTTTTTTTTTTTATTGTTTTTATGAATTAGGGTTGATGGTGGGGAAGAGGACGGCGGCGGCTGTGGTGGTTGTGGGTGTGGCTGTGCGCCGGCGGCCGTGGTGGGGGAGGCCTTGGCGGCAGACGGTGGTGGCTTGGCGGTGGTTGGAAGTTTCTTTTGTTTTTTTTTTTTTTTATTGAATTAGGGTTTAGGTTGGGGTGGTTGATGGTGGGCCATAGGGTGGCCGAGGCGGCTGTGGTGGGTGTGGCAGTGGCCGAGGCGGCCGTGGTGGGGGAGGGGTTGCCGGCAGGCGGTGGTGGGGGAGGGGGCTGCTTCTTCACGTTGGTTTTTTTTTTTTTTTTTTTTTTGGTTTTTTTTTTTTTATTTTTTATTTTTTATTTTTTTATTTTTAAATTGAGTTTAAAATTTTTGAGGGAGGGTCGGTGGTGGTGGCCGAGGTGGGCTGAGGGAGGAGCGGTGGTGGTGGGCTGTGGGAGGGGCGGTGGTGGTGGGCGAGGTGGGCTGACGGAGGATCGGTGGTGGTGGGAGAGGTGGGCTGAGGGAGGGGCGGTGGTGGTGGTGGTGGGAGAGGCATAAAGTTTTGGTGGTTTAATAGAAGAGAAAGAAGAGAGAAAATTTTGATTTCTAAATTTGTGGGGAGGAAATGAAAAGGGCAAGTAGGTCTTTTTTGGGTACAACTGAGAAAAAGCCGGGTACAGTTGAGCAATTACGTTTTAAAAAGGGTTATGGCGTACGTTAAAAAATTCGAAAGCATGAAAGGGTTATGGCATAATCTGAAAGATGTTCATTTACAAGCGATTAAGTGCTATCATATTCTTATCGATCTTAATTGTAAGACCCGAGTTCGAAAGCATTTTGTTAAATTGAGTAGGACCAAATAGACGTTAATTTGTTGATAAGTGTGTTGTTTATAAGCGTGAAAAGTGCAGCAAAACGACTGCAAGCAAGCCGTAGTAAAGAGTAGGAATCCTGCAACAATTCAGCAACCCCTACCAAAAACAAGATAAATAACAATCTGTTCGGTACGAAGCAAACTATTTTAGAGCCCAACATAGCTTTTTTCGATGCCAAAAACGACGCAGCAAACAAACGAGGCAGTAGAAAAGCGGATCTTTTATGCTTTTTAGCCACGCTTCACAGCGAGGTTATAATACGAGGAAAAAAGAGCTGCAAAGTCTCAAAAAAACTCCGAGAGGTCACTTTCATTAACAATGTAACCGCCTATTAAATACTTTGTAATCAATAAAAGATGGTCGATAGCAAGACTTGCTTCTAGAGCAAGTAGAAAACAGCAATAACGAAAGGCCTATACACATATAAGACGTAACACGTAACTAATGCTGTTCTAAATTGTCAACACTATCAGATCACTCGGGAAATTGGATTCCAAACAAGATCACGGTATGTACAGATTAAAGTATAAGCAAAGGCAAACCAACAGTAACATAATGAATTGTCGGACAGAAGTTAAATTGCTCAATCAAGTCCCGAAAACGTGAATTTCTCATAAATAAGCATATCAGATGTACTCTAATTGTTTGCTTCAGAGAGAACGAAAATTGAAAGTTACGAGAGTACCGCAACTGACAAAGAATGACTACAATCATCAAATTTTGTGGTTATCAAAGAAATCTTCTTCTTTCTGACGGTTTCAAAATTTGAAATGAACACATCAAACTCTCGTCAACACTCATCATTGCGCCGGCATTATCAAATTCGCCGCAGTAGTTGGGAGCCGAAAAAATGGTGACAAGCTGTCGCTCAGCAAAAAACTCGTAGCCATCTTCTACAACCTGCAACGATATCCTCGTCGTGAGCAGCTGAGCATGTATTACGATCATAAAAATTGAAGGAATAAGGTAAAGCAAAAATGACCTGATGTGCACGACAAATTAGATCCATATCATTCTTCATTAAAAATTCTGCCACTTTGTCGGCGCCAAAAGTGTACGAGACTCCCCTATCGTTTATTCCCCAGCCTTTAACTTCTCTAGAAGGATCCGACCATAGCAAGTCACAAAGTACACCGGATTCAGGGATGTCGGTAGGACGCGATATACTCTTTATTTGATCCATGTGGGTTAAATCAGGAGAAAGGCCACCATGCATGCATAAAATTTTGTCGTCTATGACAGCCGCAACGGGAAGGCAGTTAAAACAATCGGTAAATGTCTTCCATAGTCTCACATTAAAGCGACGTTTACATTCATCGTAAAAACCATAGATCCTATTGATTGAAGCACATTCATGGTTCCCCCGAAGAAGGAAAAAGTTTTCGGGGTATTTGATTTTGTATGCAAGCAAAAGGCAAATAGTTTCTAAACTCTGCTTGCCTCGATCCACATAGTCCCCTAAAAACAAGTAATTAGCTTCGGGAGGGAAACCACCATACTCAAATAGTCTCAGCAAGTCACCATATTGTCCATGTATATCCCCTGATGATTTAAGAGGAAAATTGAGTTGCTTTTATAGCATTAAAATAGTAAATGCGTAAATGTAAACGATATAAATTTAAAATCGCTCATGAGAAAGCAAAACACTTGACTAGAAAGAATAACACCGCTACAAACTAAAGTGACAAAAGTGCGGCATGAAAAGCAATACCAGTTAAGAAAAATATGATAAATACAAGTCATTAGAGAGAATCAAAAACGAATATTATATCGCTTTACCAATTTTTATCTCAATCCTGTTAAAACTCACATAAGGTCATCAAAGAGAGCTAAACTAATCAGCGAAAGCTACACAACCGTCACCATTGTGTCACGGATAGCAACATATTATACCCCACCCAAACTTGAGTGCGAGACTCATTGGAATCCTGAACTACAAGAGACAACTTTCTTTGCGTCTAAAACAAGAGACAAACTGCTCTTTGAGTACCATCTTGATTGAACACTCACCGTTAGTAGACCATCCAAAAGATCTTCCCCCCAAACACATAAATGGGGTACAACAATATATGCCATTTAAGACAGTCACCAATCAAATCGACAAAAGTTTAGCGAAATCCTGCATAGAGACCAAAAATGTGATGCCTCTTCAAACAATATAATCGCTTGCTTAGGCCATAAACAAATCGTCCACGTAACCTTCAAACCAATGAGTAGTCCTACTTGCATGCTCATCATCAAAGTCGTCAAATACAACGGCATGCTATTCAGGTTTATTACGGTGTCAAAAGAACATTATGAATAAAAACATTCTCAAGTACTTAGATAACATTTCATTTACGCTCATTATTTCCCGTCTACCCCACAGTTGAGCTTCAACACCGTTTCTTCGACTTAAAGTAACAACAAAATACCCATTTTAACTAGAAACTTTACCTACACAGTTAAACTCCTCTAAGACCGTCTTACAGTAAAAAAAAATTGTGAGACCGTCTTAGGCTAAAATAGTTGTCATACACCTTATATACGATGATAAATAAAACAATATCACGCATGACTACGTCTTTTTCGATACAACAAACAATATCATTTCCAAAAACCAATGCAATATCAATCAAATAACAACCAATCATAACATATTAACCTTAAAAATACAATCTTCAAACTAAAGATACCATCTTTTTATCTAACAAATCAACAAACACACCTAAATCACACCAACTTTCACCAAAACTCATTAAAAAAAAATTAAAAAAAATTGAAATACTCCATCTAAATCATTCATTTCTTTACGAATTTCTTAACTTTCAACTACAATAAACCGATAATACAATAGAAAAGATTACCACAGATCTTAATAGGGGCTTCGAGCTCGAGAAGATTAGGTTGAGACAAAAAAATCTCCTTGGAAACCGTGCAAAGTTGTCGGATCTCAGCCTCGGATAACTGAACTTGACGCGCTGCACCTGCACGCGCGTTTCGAAACTCCAACAATCTGTTGATTATGTCGTCTAATACTGCTGCTTCCATAGCTTGCATTTCCCCAAAAAAATCAACGAAATCAAACCCTAATTGAAAAAATTGAAAGGTGCCCAGAAAAGAGTGTGATAAAATTTGCTGGAATTGTAAAAGGGTTGGGTGATGGTGATTGCGTGAGCACTGCGTAAATCGATTCACTACTTTTGATGCGAAAAAATAATAATAATAATTAAAAAAAAAAAAAAAAAAAAAAGATTGTTTGAATGATGGGAAATCGAAATTCGACCTTTTTGAGAAGGACGGTGGAATTATTCGTGCAAAAAAATTGATTAAAAATGATAACTTTATTGGAATTTAAAATACAAAAAAATAAAAATAAAAAAGGAAATGATAATTTAAAATTTGGGGGAAAAGTGGGGAAAATGAGAAGCGTTTTGGGGATGATGGCGAATTTTATATGTCAAGTTGTTGTTGTTGTTGTTGCAGATGAAATTGGAGGAGAATTTGGGGAAGAAATTAGGGCAAAAAGTGTGCTTTGAATGTTGAAATTAATTAATTCATTCATTAATTACCTAATTTTTCAATTGAGAGGGTATTATTAATGCATTTCCGATTTTCCGTCATCTTTGGAGTGGTACCATATTTTTGAGAAAAGATCATTATCATTAATAAAAAGTCATACGACATCTACAACATATGTCAAACTCAAACGGATACAACTCGATAACAAAAATAAATTCTTGTTCAAATACTGATCCACTTCAACAGAGTCTCCATCATCGATTGGCTGCTTTTGAGTAATTAGTGACACTCGTCTAACGCTGGTTTAAATAAAAAAACGTTTGTCGCAAAACTTACTCCATATTTTATTGATTTTATTTCTCCATTCTTTTGTTACGAGTAATATTTATTTTGGATCAGATTTTTAGGTGAGTGAGGTCTTTGTATTACTCGTATTAAAATGTCCCTATGGTGGTAATTGTTGACCACCACTAAGGATAGTCTTAGTTAAGAGGTTTAATTTCACCATTGAACAAAATTAAGGAGACAAATTACTGCTTTTGCGGTTTGCAGTCTGTACTTTTAAGTAAATGAAATTTATTAATGGCTTATCAAGGCAGATTGCCCAATACGAAATACTTTATTTTGTGGATTTAAATCGATCAGTGACCGTCACTGATCTTGACTGTTCGATCACAACTTAACGACATGAACATGCACATACGAAAGAGTTCAACCAACTTCAAATTTTCAGGTAAAAGTAGTTGTCAGCAGCGGACATTTGACGTATAGTCTGGAACTTGTAGCTGTCAAACCGCGATAACAAATGAAGAAAAAATAGACAACTCAATGTTCACAGTACAGCACACAAGTTTCACCAATTTAAGAAACGTATGAATGATCGATCATTCTTCTGAACTACGGCGTAATTAACAATGGGTGTGTACTTTTCCCCCAGTTTAACAACTCGTTGTCACAATAAATGAAAAGCATGTATACAAAGGATTTCATTGCCCGACCAGCCAAAAATAAAAAGAGAAAAAAAATTTGAAGACGGAAAAAATGGAGAAAGAAGAGGAGTTCGACACTACATAGCTTAATTCTCCTCATCAAGTGGAGCAGCACGTTCTCCTCTGATTTGCTGACGCATCAGCGACGTTAATCGTTGTACCTTGACCAGGAACGTTGTTAGCCGCTTCTTGTGCCGCTAATGCTTTCTTGCTTACTATGTGATAAATTTCCGTCAATATTGTTTGAAACGCTTTTTCAACGTTCACGGATTCCAACGCTGAAGTCTCAAGAAACGACAACCCTTCTGCTTCAGCGAGGGAATGTCCATCCTCTTCGGAAACAGCTCTGAGATGATTTAAATCTGACTTGTTCCCCGCCATCATGATGACAATATTAGAATCTGCATGGTCTCGCAACTCACGCAGCCACCTTTGGACATTATCGAACGTTTGTTTCTTGGTTATATCGTAAACAAGGAGCGCACCTACAGCGCCTCTGTAGTAAGCACTAGTGATGGCTCGATAACGCTCTTGACCAGCCGTGTCCCATATTTGTGCTTTCACAGTCTTTCCTTCTACCTATCGCAAACACATAATCCATGTTTCCGAATTAGCACGTGATAAACAAGAGAACCATCTTTGTAGCACAAATGCTTAAGTCAGACCGTCGACCATCGTCCGTCATATGTACAACAGTATGCTCGTGAGTCGTGACTTAAAGGTGACTTTAATGCTCATTTTGATATTTTTGGAGGGTATGTGACTACTTTTATAGGTTTAAAAAAAGGTCATAATAAGCGTTAAAGTGGTCGTTATACGCATTAAATGGGTCACCTTTAATCTTAAATTATCTGTCATACACGTATGAGCATTGCACACGAGAATTAGAATTACTCTATCAATAGAACATAATACAAAATATTCACAGAAACAGAGTCGTTAACTACGGATGATTGCATGAACACAAAAGCAACACCCGGCCCAATCCGAAACCAAATCAAAATTTATCCTATTGCTTCAATTTAAGGTACCGACAGACGGGAGTTACATACTCCGTACATTTCACTTCATGAAGAAACAACCAATATCTTCATATACAGAAACGCGAACAAAATTGATCAAAGTTCAATCCGCTTCCCAAAATTTACGACAGCCAAAACCCAGCACAGTACAAATTTGAGCTGTAAAAATAACGACTTTACCTTTGTAAAAACCTGAAACCAAATAAATCAGCACACGAAATTCTGATCCTAAAATGGCCATTTCAACTTCGTGTGGGATCTAAACTAGCTCAAATGCTGAATAGAAACCGCTTATGTTCATGAAATGGATCTCTCGACTTGTGATGATGTATAGATTGAAAACCCGAGCTTCGAACTAACTACAGTCAGCAAGTTACCACATATGAACAAACTATAGAATACACCAATACAATCAAATTTCTAATCCAAAAATCGTTACATGCGACGTCAACTGAATTTAGCTCAGCTGAATTACAACAAACTCAACTTCAAGAATTCGAATCAAAACAAACTGATTATAACTGAATACTCAACCAACTACTTGTTAAATGTTAAATTAACTGCTGCATGCAAGTATAACAGCCAAATTTCAACAATTCAAAGCAAAAATCAAGCTGAAAACAACTGCAAATCTCAATCATCTCCATCAAAGCACTACAGTCTACACATTGCATGCAAAATAAATTACTGCTAGAGATGAAGTATTTGGGATGAACCTGAAGAGTACGAGTAGCGAATTCGACACCGATAGTCGATTTCGATTCCAAACAAAACTCATTCCTAGTAAATCTAGAGAGAATGTTGGATTTACCAACACCTGAATCTCCAATCAACACGATCTTGAACAAGTAATCGTACTCGTGATCTACTTTGTTCGCCATTAAATTTTAAAAAACTCGGAATTCTCACTAAACCCTAGCTTCAATCGGAAAACCCTAATTCTGATCCAAACATAAGCAAAACAAAAATTGCGATTAGTACAGACTGTAATTCATCAAAATTAGTGTCGAATTTACAGAAATGAGTGAGTAATAAGAGGGAGAAATAGATCTTACTGATGAATTGAGTGAGAAATTGGTAGAAAGAGAGAGAAGAAATTGATTTGGGGAAATTCGAAGAAATTAGGGTTTTATTTTGGGGGTGAAATTAGGTGGTTTGATTGAAACAGTTACTTTTGCTGCTATTTATGGTCTTGAAAATTTGGAGGCAATGATAGTTTGACGACCGTTGCTGCGCCGTATTTTATATGGACAAATTTATCTTAAAATTGTCTCATTCGAAAAAATCTGGTAAACTATACGCCTTATTTTTCTCATCAAATTATTTTGAGATAAACAATAATTGGGATAAGATAATTATATATAATGATTGGCAGAAATAATCCGAACGGATACTCTTATTACATAAATAATCCGAGCTCGAATTAATGCACGAATAATCTCAACCGTTGAAAAATCATTCCAATAATATACTTTGGCCAATTTCACTTGACTCTAACACGTAAAAAAAAAAATTGGTGAAACCACTCTAACTTTACCTCACTCTTATTTTAAATAAAATTCAAACTGGTTTCAACTTTTTTTTATCAATTAAAGCAGGTTAAAATTGGCCGAGAGCGGATCATCTGTCCCATTTTTGTGTCCCACTTGGTGTCCCATTACCACATGTGGTAATAAATCTCATTAATATAAAAGATTATTGAATAACTAATTATTTAAAAGAGAAATTTAATACCATATGGGGTAATGGGACACGAAGCGGGACACAAATATGGGACAGAGAATCCGCATTCAAATTGGCCAAAATACATTATTGGAATGATTTTTCAATAGTTAAGATTAATCGTGAATTAATTCGAGTTCGGATTATTTGTGGAATAAGAGGGATTAGTTTGAATTATTCTTGACAATTAATCGTAATTATTTCTCATTTTTGTGAAACAATACTTTCTTTGTTCGACAACATTCTTCAAAAAATAAAAAAAATAAAAGCGAATATAGTTGGGTATGAACTTATTTAATTCGTCATTAAAAGTACAATCAAATGAAAAAATGACTAGTTACAAAACTCGGTTTCATCATTTTATTAATATTTCTTAATTGTTGTATCAATAAAAAATAAGAAAAACACGGTGAAATTAAAAAAAAAAAAGAAAAAAAAAAAGTATTCCGTATTAAATAAAATAATCCAAATAATTGTTATTCCAACACAAGCTAATCATAGATTCATAGGTTTAAAATATTGATGTTAAAATAGTTGTGCTTTACTCAATGAAAATCATAATGTCAATAATGATTGTTAATCTTATAATGATGAAATAATTTTGTTCAATAACAACTTAAAGTAGAAGACAAGTTTGTTAGCAACAAGCATTTAGTCATAGTAGAGATGTCTCTCCTCGATAAATTTTAGTGTTACGTGGATCATAATGTATATACGAGTATCTAGTGAAATTTTTTTGTTTAACCCATAGGTGATACGAATTACGAAGTATGATTAAGTGCGATTATATTGTAATGATATCTTCGGAGTAATTAGTACTCCATATCTTGTTCACCAAATTGATCAATTTTAACCAATTCATTAGGTCATATTGTATGCAACATTGTGTACTTGTATTTGATTCACCTTTCAGAATGCCACAACCTTGATCCCATCACTTGTTCCAGTATCCGTTACATTCAAAATTTTCTCAAACAAATTGTACTATACATCATGACGTGTCAAGCTAAATTTGTACGGAGTACAAATTTTAGAGAATTGAAATCATGTTCAACCCACAAAATACATTATCTTTAAAATTATAAAATTATTGCACTAGAATTATGCCTATTCTTAGGTTGTACTGGTACGTAATCCACAATCCACAATCCACAATCAACATTATATTTTTAATATAAGCACTCAATCACACACAAGAATCGATCCTGTACACCACATTAGTCCAATTGAATGTGATCCATTTTTTATTTTTTAAAGACTATCCTTGAAACTAGTTCAACGATTTAACAATTTCTGATTGATGCGAACCAAGTGCAAAATTGTCTCACAAATATCTTTATCTATTTCCCTACGATAGTTGTTCGCTAATGAACTGTTTGATATGTCTCCAATAGATACAAGTAGGTTATCATTGGACAACCAACTATTATTGTACCCTGCACAAAATATTTGTTTTCTCGTTTTTTTAGCTAGAGACGATATTCAACTACTCCGTACAATATAGAATTAGCGACACCCGAGAGCGAAATTGTGTTATCAATGTCCGACCGTCCGATATATTTCATTTTATAAAAATAACATTATTTGATTTTCAGTAAATTTATTTATTACTCCCGTCAATAATTTTTTTACGAAGTACTCCCTCCTCTCCACTTTGTTTATCATATTTCCTTTTTAAAGAGTCAAACTTCTCAAAGTTTGACCGTCATTATTTTAAAACGTATAAATAATGAAAGTATAATAATAGAATATTCATATTCGTTGTCAAAACATATTTCCAAAAATTATATTTTCAACCAAAAAAAAAAGTCACGTATGGACAACGAAAAAGACGGTTAAACGTCGATATTGGAGACCGCGCATAACGTAAATGTGATAAACAAATGACGAGGGAGTATTATTTATTTAAATCTTTATAATAATTTGTTATTCTTAAAAAAAAAGCGCGAAAAACCACAAGTCAGTCGAAAGATCAAATTCATACTCCGTACGATCAATAGAGAGGTTCTGGAAAATTAGGGTTCAAATGACGACAAACGAAAGTGTCAAATTAATTTACCGAAAGTTTCGAATTTTTGATCGAGAAACACACAAAAAAAAAAAAAAAAAAAAAAAACTGCAATGGTTTCTCAACATGCTCAATTCTCCAGGTATTTTAATTGATTTAAGTTTATCTATGTTCAATTTCGATGAAATTGTTCCCAAATTTACCGCATAATGTCATGATTTAGGAAAAATATCTAAGTAGTTGATGATTATTGCTTTGAAATTAGTCATGTTAATTCGATTTTGCGTTCACAATTTAGATGAAATTGCTCAAAATTTGTTGCATGAGGGTATGATTTAACTGTCTAGATAAGAATTCTCGAAAATTTACAGCACGAGTTTGTTATGATTTTGGTTAAACGGGAGTAGTTGATGATTATTATTCGGAATTTGTCGTGTTAATTTGATTTTGTTTGCTCAAATTTGATATACATGTCCAAAATTTGTTGTATGAGGTTTATGATTAAATGTTTGGATTGAAATTCTAGCGAATTTATTCCAGTGAAGTCATGATTTCAATGAAATGAAGGTAGTTGATGATCATTTTTCGAAACTTTTAGTGTTTTGGGTTTACGGTTTTGGGGGGGATTAGGGTTTAAGAATGTACGACAGCAAGTTTGGATAATCCCGAACTTGCTGTCTATTTTGATTCTCAAATTAGAAAGTAAAATGGTTGTTTCACGGAGGCGTTAATTTTGGATTCGTTGGAATTTTAACTGTTTTGCTAACAATTGACATTATGTTCTTTCACCTTTGTGTACATGTCGTGCTCAATTATCGTGCTTGATTTATTTCACTTTAGTGACTTTTTTTTTTTTCCTGACAAACTGATTTCACCCTTTTCTTTGTTCGGAAAAGTGGTAGCGGGGAGTGTTTGTTCTTTCTCATGATGGAAATGATTTGCATGCAGTGGAAAGGAGACGGAATTATATATTGAAGCTGAACTTACTTTGGAGCTGATGATGGCGGCTAATTACCTTCGTACATGACGGAATTTGCTTCTTGTCTCCATTGTCATTCACCGTCAATAGGTAAGCATCGAAAATTTATTGGTTTATGCTGAATTTATGCCATTTTTGTTAGGTAATCCATGTCCCCAGATAGACCACACCCTAGGTAATTAGCTACGTACATGGTCATACTTGAATTCCTTTGATTAATTCAGTTTTCTATGATTTTTCCCATCGCATGTCTAGGAACGCGTAAGGATGCCCATATTCTGAAAAAAATTCAGGAATTCAAGTCTCGATTTTAAGCTCACAGGTAAGGCACCTAATGTAGGTGTAGCCCATAGGACTATAGGAGCGATTCATAATGAGTGGTTGAACGCTTTAATTTAGTTTTCTAAAATGCTAGTATATACGGAGTATAACACTGTTCTTTTAGTCTGAGTGATTCCCTGAGCCGAACTTCTAAGCCATAGCTGTCGGAACCTCAAACTCTCGAAACGTGGTCGTCACTTGCTTCCCTCTGCCTTTTTTTTTTTTTTTTTCCAAAAATAAAAATCCGTCTTGCCTGGTATTCTATCAGCTGTGGATTCTTTAGGAGCATGAGTGTCTTTAATGTACACATAAAAGATGATAAACTTTTCCTGGAACCAAGTTCTATCTCTTTCAGTCGAGCGGGACAAGGTCACAAATTCGATAGTTTTTTCGCCAAATTCGATAGTTATTCGTGGAGGAAATGCTTATAATTAATTGATAATTTTAAATCGTTCACTTAGTTGCTTGTAGTTTTTATGCAAGGTAGTTTCACGAAAAAATTGGCACATAGTAGTTACGTTCTAATTTTAGATCTCTTTATATTCAAACAGTTATTTTCGTTAGATTCTTTGAGAATGTAGTAAAATGAGATGAACGAAAGAAATAATTTATAGAGTGAGCTATCTGAGACGGTCAATTTTTTATTTTTTTTAGAAGAGTTCCATGTCCTTTTGAAATCCAACATGGACTAGTTCTCAACTTCTCATCCATAAAGAACAAATCTTGTAGATAAGATGATAAGCCAACATGGGACCAAACTTCACAAATTACTCTTACAGTCGTAACACCTTATTTGTCAGTACCCTCCCTTCTTTCATCTCTGATCATTTACCCATGGCTTCCTCTACCTTGATCACACCAACTTCAAACCTCAACCTCCACTCCCCAACCGCCACCAAAACCAAACTCGTCACTGCCACTGCCACCACTGCCGCCACCTTAACCACTCCAACCTCTTCCCCGATCACCTTCCTGACCCGACGAAATGTTACTTTCACCGCCCTCACTACTGCCATTCTCTCCCCTTCCCTTTTCTCTCCGGTCACACCACCCGCCTATGCCGCAGACGAGGAATATGTTAAGGAGACTAAGGAAGTGATCAACAAGGTTCGAACCACCATAACCATGGACCGTAATGACCCTAATGTAGCCCAAGCAGTAGCTGACCTTAGAGAGACTTCTAACGCTTGGGTTGCTAAGTATCGTAGAGAAAAATCTCTTCTCGGTCGAGCTTCGTTCCGTGATATGTACTCTGCCCTTAATGCCGTCTCCGGCCATTATATCAGTTTTGGCCCTACCGCTCCGATTCCTGCTAAGAGAAGAGCTAGGATTTTGGAAGAAATGGACACTGCTGAAAAGGCCCTACTTAGAGGAAGATGATCATTTTTCCCAATCTCATTTTTTCATCGTTTGAATATCACTTACAAGTGCCATGTATATAGTGAGGAATTCAATGGACTGAAAATGTCGGAAATAGATCCTCTCTGTTTTCATCGATAAATGGAGGTCATGTTCTCGTTCACAGAATAATATAAATTAATGATAGATGCTCAGCGATCTTGAACTTTTTTTCAACCAAATTCTCTTTGATTAGTCGTCTTTTTTTTTCTTTTTTCTTTGTTTTTTTTCCCCAATAAATCATTTTGTCACGTTTGGCGACTCACTTTTTTTGATTTAAATTCAGAATATGGCGTAATAGAACTAGGCGGCTGACTGAAGTGTTCCTGTCCCTGATCACAAAAGTAGTACTCCGTAGATCGACATGCTAGGCATTAAAAAAAATATCTTCTTGTTGAGCAATACTCCGTAGTAATTATACTATCCCAACTTTGTTACATGATTTAGGCCTTAAACTGGGTTTCTGGAGCTCTGGCTAAAGGACACTTAGTAAAGTGATTCTTAGTAACAAATAATTCATAACCAATTTAGGTTCCAAAAGAATTATGATTTAGTACCTTAATTATCTTAGAATAAATTGAACTTAAATTGTTTTGGAACTTTTTGTCTCCCTTAAAAAAACGTACTTGCATACGATATAAAAAACGTACTTGCATACGATAGTCTGTTGACTCAACAGAGTAGTAATTTTATTTGGTGTGAAGTGAGTTATAAGGATGACTTTGATCCTGATATTTTTCTAGTTGAAGTCACGAGTATTACCTCGGAGCGATATTGTCAGTTAAGATCTGCATACGGATATTTGTCAAAGTAGAGAAACCCGTGCCCGAAAACGTGTTTGTAGATACGGCTATGCACCTTTTTTGAAGTTCATTGAGTCTAACTGAAACCAAAATACCAAATCAATACACCCAAAAACACTAACTATATTCAATAATTCATTTGATTAATTTCCGAACTCAGATTCTACCATAAAATCAACTGACTGATTTAAGTATTTTTTGATTTGATTTTGTGATAAATTAAAATTACGTATCTAACAAATTGATATCCAAACAGATATCAATCAAATTATCTATTTTTTACCATAAAATGTTAACGATTCTCAAATCCCACCTATCTTTTTACAGTACTTTCTTCTTTATAAACAGTATATATATATATATATGTTAAAACTTCAATAATTTCACAAATCTTCATCATATTTTTTGTTCACTCTAAAATTCAACAATGGTGAACCACAAAAATAATTTAGTTCTTTTTATCTTTACCTTCGGCATTTTGACTTTGGGACTGTGTGCTGAGGTTACCGATGATAGAAAGGCAAGCACATAAAATATCTGCTCTTTTTTTTTTTTTTTTTTTTTTTTTTTTTTTTTTTTTTTTTTTTTTTTTAAATAAATCTTGTTTGTTAGCTTTCAATTTATCTTTTAACCTTGTTTTGAGCAGACATTTTTTTTTATTAGAATTTTAACACGAGTACTTTTTACGTTGAATTTCGAATGTGCAAACATACGGACCATAACCAATGACCATGGGGACACTCATTACTGTATCTTGTTATGCTGGATCAATTCAATCGCAATAAAATAAAATAAAATCATTTGTCAACCAACTTGGACATTGATCAACAAATTATCTATATATGATTCTTTTTTATATATACACTAAAATTGATGTCATCTTAGCACCCTAATCAGATGAATGTAACTTAATGCGATATAAGGAATACGATGAGTTGATGATAATAATGAATCATTTTGTGCTGTGTGATACTTTGACTGCAAACTTTACAAAAGAAAAAGTTAACAGTTGTATACATGATGCAGGATTATATCGTTTATTTGGGTCGTACCACCAGCAAATACTCTGTTACATCGCAACATCTTAGCATTCTTCAAGATGTTGTACAAGACAGGTGATATCTATAATCACGTTATGCATGACACCTTCGAATTCTTTGATTTC
The DNA here is from genome assembly GCA_023091065.1 of Dianthus caryophyllus. Taxonomy (NCBI): domain Eukaryota; kingdom Viridiplantae; phylum Streptophyta; class Magnoliopsida; order Caryophyllales; family Caryophyllaceae; genus Dianthus; species Dianthus caryophyllus. The sequence continues at coordinate 29,509,886 of CM041529.1, forward strand.
TTACCATTTTTCAAATATCAAGAGATGATTTATAAAAATTCAGAAGAATTCAAAGAATTGAAGGGATATTATTTACTCGCTTTACTGTATAAAAATTGTACACTAAAGATGTTTGTTTTGAATGCAAAAGACCTGCAGAAGAAACTATCATTCGAACTTATAAGAGGAGTTTTAACGGGTTCGCTGCTAGACTTACTCAAAATGAGTATGAAAAGCTAAAAAGTAAGACGTATATCGAAATATTTTGTTTCGAAATTCATTTCGTAGTTTTAACGTTATTTATATTATTGTATATGTTGAATTGGCTTCAAATTAAGTGTTACTGTAATTTGTTTCATTTCCCAACGTTCATCTAAGATTTTTCGAAGAGCTAGTCATTTTCTCAGTGTTAGATAAAAGTGAAGGAGATACATGTTATGCCGTTAAACTGGCATTAGATAATCGCTTAAGTTGTCTTTTAATTATATGTTCAAAAATGTTACTAATGGGACATTAAATGGGGTGTTTTTTATTTTCATTGAAAAATGGTAGGTATGAACGAGGTGGTGTCAGTCTTTCCTAGCAGAACACTAAAGCTTCAGACAACAAGGTCTTGGGATTTCTTAGGACTTCCACCCCCAGATAGTCAACAAAAGATTCTCGAGAGCGACGTTATTATCGGTGTTATGGACACCGGCATATGGCCTGAATCACCTAGTTTTGTCGACCATGGTTTTGGGCCTATTTCTACGAAATGGAAAGGTGTATGTAACGGTGGACTAAATTTCACCTGTAACAAGTAAGTATTTCCAAACCTATTCATTTATTTAACTTCTTGGATCGATTCTGAGATACTAACCTAGTGGCGGAGCCATAAATCAAAGCGTATATTGATATTTTTAACTTCTCAGGATTTCTACCTACTCTTGATGCAATGTGTCATCGTTACTGTAACCGTCAATTTATGTTTACATAAAAGAGCCATGAATATTTAACACGCCAAGTTTACTCTTGATGAATATTTATTTATTTTTAATTTTAAAGAAAATATAAGATAAGATTGTATTAATTCAACACGAAAACACCATTACAATATCGTTTTCACATAATAGTATAATACTACCAATGGAAACAGAATACAGTCACAAAAAATGTGTCATATTCATATACTAACATGTTTTCATTTTGCAGGAAAATAATTGGTGCAAGAGTATACAAAGGAAAAACTGCAATGGACGATCAAGGTCATGGAAGCCACACTGCATCAACAGCAGCAGGGGGAAATGTTCATCATGCAAGTTATTTCGGAATTGCCAAAGGTACAGCAAGAGGAGCTGTACCAAATGCTAGAATTGCCGTGTACAAAGTATGTGATCATTTAGGGTGTCAAGAGACCTCCGTTTTGGCTGCTTTTGACGATGCCATTGCTGATGGGGTCGACTTTATCACGATTTCCATTGGAGGGGAACCGGTCCAACTATACGAAGATGGAATCGCAATAGGTGCACTTCACGCTATGGAAAGAGGAGTACTGACTCTACACTCTGCAGGAAATGATGGTGTTAAGGGTGGTGCTACTGGAAGCATTGCACCTTGGCTTTTTTCTGTTGCTGCTAGTTCCACAGATCGCCACATCATTAACAAAGTTGTCCTTGGCAATGGAAAAACATTGATTGTATGTACTCCTTACAGTACTCTTTTCACCGCTGTTCTTGGTTTTATTGTGATTTTGTTTTGACGATTTTTGGACTAAAACTCTGGCGATGGAGCATACTGTTTTATACAATACAGTACTTAAGAAGTGATGCAGTTTTATATATAGGGTGAAAAGCTGTTAAAAGGTGTTCCTCAACACCTAGGTTAAAAATCAGTCATCGCTGAATTAGATCTTTGGTTCTGGGTTATGATGAAAATAAATTGATCCAGTAATAGGCTGCGTTTCCTTTTTATAGTGAAGTTATGGTCACTCTGCAATATTTGCCGCAATTTTCATTTTGGGTCATCTGGATTATCCCTTACCCTACTACTTATGGAAGCGCCCTTCAGACGCTGGAGTATTGTAGTCGTTTGGATACTAATTCTGCCTTCTCGAATTTAAATTACAGGGAAACACTGTAAATTCATTTGAATCGTCACGGGAAAATATCCCTTTGGTATATGGAAAAGAGGTGACAAGCAAGTGTAGTGAGGCCAGCGCAAAGTAATATCTCGCCCACTATCTCAAGTGTGCACTTCTTACATGTCCCAAGTCTTTGTTTTTCTTCATCTTAATTTACCTATACTATTTTCTCATGTATTTAGGTTGTGTGCTGAAAATTGTCTTGATGGGAATTTAGTGAAGGGGAAGATTGTCGTTTGCGACAGTGTAGTTCCGTATGCAGAGGCTTACAAAGCAGGCGCCCTTGGCGTGCTCGCAATGTCTAGCAAGGCAAACGTTTCTTACGCTTTTCCTTTGCCTGCTGCATCACTGAACATTTCTGGATTTGCAGCACTCAAAGCATACCTTAACTCCACAATGGATGACTCCGATGCAGAGTAAGTTATGAAACTATATTTTATGAGAAAATTTCTGACACATACAATATCAACGATATATGAGTAAGTCGGGTGGACTAATCACATTGATTGTTTGCTAATTAATTTAGAACTCCTACTGCCAAAATCCTGAAAAGTGAAGTCATTATGGACAAAAATGCTCCTACTGTTGCCATGTTTTCTTCTCGAGGCCCTAATATAATTGCACCCGATATTCTCAAGGTTTGTTCATCAATCTCAGCTCAAGTAACTGTTTCTAGTTTCGACAAAATTCATCTTGCCAATTTCGTAATCAAGTCTTTTGTCGTGATCTTTGTGCTGTAGCCTGATATCAGTGCACCTGGAGTCGAAATTGTGGCAGCGTTTTCTCCACTAGCTAATATATTTCAAGAATATCCCAATGATAAGAGAAAGGTTACATACAATGTATTATCTGGAACCTCCATGTCTTGCCCTCACGTAGCTGGCGTAGCTGCTTATGTGAAATCGGTGCATCCTGATTGGTCTCCTTCTGCAATTAAGTCTTCACTAATGACTACAGGTTATTCCTAAAACATCAATCATTTACGCCTCTATGTTCCTTTATAATACCGTTTAACGATTGGTCTGCTGCTAGGCCAACCTAATTACGGATTTAGTAGTTGGGACCTCTTCTCCTCGTCTTATTTTTTCTTAACTTATCGAACACTTCAAAACAACTGTAGATGACGTCTGAAAACTTCTACGTACTTCAGAAACCTATTAAAATTTCAGAATTAGACCATCTCCCATGATACTTGGTGATTCATCTATATACCCTGTTGCTGTTATATATATGGCTTCAATTTTATGTGGAGTTATAAAAGGCGGTTTGACTGTGATCATGTAAGATGTATTCCACGTTTAATTACATAACACTGTCTTACATAAATATTTACGTTCAACATAAAGTTGCAGTTACGACTACTAAAATTATTTCATTTTTTGATGTGTACAGCTGACCCTATGACTCCTACGAAGAACCCAGATGCAGAATTTGCGTATGGATCAGGACATATCAACCCCATCAAGGCTACAAATCCCGGGCTTGTTTACGAAACCACACCAAGCGATCACGTTACATTTTTGTGTCAGTTAGGTTACGCTACAGACAAAATCGCTGCAATTACAGGCAACCGCACAGTGACCTGCCCAAGGAACCTTAAGCGGTCTCCAAACGATGTCAACTACCCTTCGATTTCAGCTATGGTTGACGCTGAAAAACCTTTCCTTCTGAAATTCAGAAGAACTGTCACAAATGTCGGATTTCCAAACTCAACCTACACTGCTGAAGTCAAATTTAGGCGAAAGATTCCGGTTAAAGTTGAGCCGAGTTCTCTGTCCTTCACGTCTTTGAAGGAGACCAAGTCTTTTGTGGTGACGGTTTCTGGCAGGGGATTTGAACCTGCGAGACTAATCTCGGCATCCCTAGTTTGGAACGACGGAGTTCATAGTGTAAGGAGTCCGATAGTTATATACACACCCTCTTTATAGCAGCCATAGAAAGAAGACGTAGATTCCATTCTTTGGTTCCGAGTAATAACTTGACTTGAATTATCATTGTACCGGTATTTCATTTGTGCGTTAGATGTCTAGATGAATAAGTGGCTATTTACGGCTCATTACACACGTTTCTTACGAATACATGTATCGATATATGTACTTCCAGATTCTCTGTCTCATTTTATCTCGCCCTATTTTCCCAATTTGGTACACCGCCTGTAAAATCTTTTAGTGATTTTTTTTTACGATCGCCTCTTCTTGACTTTACCTCCGGCTCCGGGAGTATATTTGTACGCAGCATGTAATTCGAACACCAATTTTAGGTCCGCATCAGTTGTAAGCCACCTCATCCACAACCAAGCTGCCAATCCCACCACCTGTCACGCGGCCCACACCCAGTCTCGGTTGTCGCCACCCTTGTCGACATCCTTTGCTCCGGTCACAGTCCAGCACCACTGTGTCCAACCCTTCCCACCACCGGTAAGGCGGTAACCACCCTCAATAGTTAATACCCCATATTCAACTAAAACCATTATACTCCGTATATTACTCCGTATATACAAGATAAATCAATCAATGAAAATAAAAAAACGAATTAATTATTTGATATACGTTGTTTTTTTAGATCCATAGTCTAAAAATTTAATGAATTGTAGAAAAAAACATGATAAATCCATAGTTTCTATGTATATACATTCTCTCTTTCTGTCATTTAATGAATAGTAGAAACTATGGATTCATCTTGGAGGGCCAGCCCGACCCGAGCCGGCCCTTGGCCACCTCTAATAACAAGATACACAAAACCTATACTTGTTGCCCGTATGAGCGTACTTAAGACAACCAAAACCACGTCGTTTATAATCTGTTCATCAATAATAATTTTGAATAATGAGAGACACTCGATAAGAAATGCAAGTAAAAATGTTACTATGAGATACGGTATAACATTAAGAATCGAAATAGAAATATAACATTATTATTACTCGTTAACTTTTAATTATTGTGTATACGTAATGTATACATATTACAGTAAAAACGAGATCGCGCATTAGATCATATTAGAATACTCCGTACTAATTAATTTTTGCGAAAAAGTCAAGATTTAGATGATCCATTAAAGTAGAATGAATGATCAAAATATAAATATAATTGATTATTTTTTTCCAAGTACAACGTAGCAATTACATCCAAAATATTAGTATTACAATGAATAGTTTTATTTGTTTCCAACATTATGATTCCAATGTCTATATTCCATTACTCATAATTAAGTTCAAAAAAAATGATATCATTCCATAATTTATTTTATATTTTATATTCTATAATTTCCTTAAACGGAATATTGTCAATTTTGTTATTTGTGTTTATATAAATAGCATGAAATTCTTTGATTTACTAAATGTTCATCGTTCGTATTATAACACAATAGTTACAAAATCATTAATAATGGTCACTCATAATATTTTTTCATTTGTGATTACATTTGCATTTTGCCTTTATAATTTGTCTTTTTCCATCGACGTTAATAATGATTTAAAGGTAAATAAACTTTTACATTTACATATAATTTACGCATTTTATTTTATTTTGTCTTTCTACGTTCAACTAATTATGTTTCTTAATATATTGTATTGTGTGAAATTAAAATATCTTTATATACGGAGTAAATGTTCATTTAATTTTAGTCTGTAAAACCCCATTCTAATTCAGTCCTTTATTTATTTTTTATTTCGAAAATGAGCGAAAATTTATTTATTATTGATACCTCATCTTTCTCGAGTGTGGTCGTGTGAGGTAACATGCAAAATATTTCAAGAACATTTCTATTATGTCCTTAGTAAAAAACTTGTAATTTACGTTGACTTATCTCTAAAAAATTTAATTATGTAAATAATGAAATTTTATTATAATTTCGTAGGATTATATCGTATATTTGGGCTCAACCTCTGATGATGAGTACTCGACTACTTCCCAACATATAAATATTCTACAACATGTTGTACAGGACAGGTAATATCGTACAATAATAATGTTATACAATAACGCCGTATTTGGTATCATAATCATATATTATTTTATTATTTCATCTGATTCAGTTTATCGATCTTTTTATTTTCCTTTAAAAAAATTAGTTTAAAAATTATTTTAAGTGAAATAAAAACGTCAATTTTAACTGAATCAGATGATGTGTTTGTATAACACAGATTTGCCCTAAATTTCAATTTTTTTTGCACGCAAAAGAACTGCTCAAGAGACCATAATTCGAAGCTACAAGAGAAGTTTTAATGGTTTTGCTGCAAAACTTACATACAAAGAGTATGAAACTCTCAAGAGTAAGAATCGAACTCGTATTGTTTAATTTATTAAGCGAGATTACGGGCCTTTTCATTTATCTTTTTATGTACTGTAGTACATTTCTAAATACAAGTAAAATTTACATTTATTATAACGTTTAAATGATGATCGCGCGAATTAGTTTCCTACAAGACATAACTAATAAATCAGCTATTCACGAGAAAAGAAAAAACAATAATAAATGGAATAGATGACGTCCATGACGTATTATATAGTATAGTAATATAGTAAAATGTTTCTGCTTTTATAAACAACTATAAATACAATGATATAGAGTATAGAGTATAGACGTATAGTTTTTGATGTTTTTATAATTCTCTAAAACTCTTTAACATCAAAAAAACCGTCCTAAATTTACTCAAAAATGAACTAAATTAAATTTTTCAATAAAAATTGCTTTGTGTATATTAATTATGGCATTAATTAAGTGATAAATAATAATTATTGATTGGACTATTAATTAACATTTATATAAAATGATACGCTAAATAATTTATAGGTATGGACGATGTGGTATCTATATTCCCAAGCAGAACACTTCAAATTCAAACGACTAGGTCATGGGATTTCATAGGACTTCCACAACCGAGTCCTCGACAACAAGACGCCGAGAGCGACGTAATTGTCGGTGTTATCGACACGGGAATATGGCCGGAATTGCCTAGTTTTAACGATGATGGCTTAGGTCCAATTCCTAAGAAATGGAAAGGTCGTTGTGATGGTGGAAAAAATTTCACTTGCAACAAGTAAGATTTTTTTTATAACTAGTGCATTTGTTATGTCATATTTTACATTAAGTAAGTCTCGTATGAAACAGTCTCACATTGTCATAGCTATAAGAGTATGTTACTCATAATTACCTCTACATGGGAGAGGTTGCACCATAAAATAGACTTCCTAATAAATTGCTATATCAACTCGTAATAAATTTATACAGGAACTATAGACATAGAACTTATCTTTCTATATTCTCTATCTATCTATCTATCTATCTATCTATCTATCTATATTAATTATATATAACAAAAACCATCTTACACAAATTTTCCCTCCAACTTTTTTTACCCTTTTATTTTATTTTATTTTATTTTACCCCTTCTATTTTATTTCCTTTTTAAAATTATGTCATATATGTAAGTCAATATCTTCTATGCACAACCGAATATTTTTTTTAATTTTTATTTCTTAAACTGTCTATTTTTATTTAATGTATTTTCAATATAACATCTTAAGCGCGTTTTACCATATTATTATAATAAATGATGTATTTTAAGATAATATATTGCGATACTTTGATCGGTTTTGCCACATTATAATATATTTTAAAATAAATTTATAACTATATTTGTATAAAAAAAAAATTAGAAGACAATAAATCAAAATTGACACTTTTGAACATATTAAACGGGTTAATTAGAAGACAATTGCGGGTCGAATATGCGTGTTACATGTTAAATAAATACGCGGTCGGGTAAAATACAGTTTGTTGTATTTTAGGTCTAAGAATACATGTTTATTTAGGTTACGTTTATATTATTACTACGAAGTATTTTTATATTAATTTAATATTTAACTCAATTACCAAAATTTTCAATTAACTATAACTTATTTTTGTACATCCCGTGCATTTATGCACGGGTATTATGCTAGTTACGAGAATATATATTATAAAATATCTTTTCTAGTTTATTTATTTTTCAGCAATAAGTGCCATTTGACCTCTTTGATTCACTAAAATTTTAAAATGGTACGCTGATCAAATTATCAACTTTCGTTTGCACCTAAAAAATTATTAACTTTCGACGAAAATTCTTTTTAATAAAAATTGCTTAATGTTAAAAATTACTAAATGAATAAAGGGAGTATAATGGTTTTCAAATATGATGAGGAAGTACTCCCTCCCATTTCTTTTAATCTTCCCACTTTCCTTTTTGGACCCATTTTATTTAATCTTCCCCTTTCCTTTTTGGTCCAAATCATATGGCTTCCATATTTTGTGACCCCACTTTTTTTTCTCAACTTCTAATCTCCACCCCACAATCCCTTTTCCTTATTTTTTCCCCAAAAAAGTTTTGGGAAGATAAAAAAAAATGGGAGGGAGTAAATCGTTGTACTTTCTTCTTTTTCGACACATATTATCATTATAACGTGAACCGTAACACATGTCTTACTTACTTAATATGTATTATACACAAATTTTCATATGAGAAAGATAATCAGTGACTTATAAAATAGTTTAGTTAACCCTTATACATGTTTTTATATCGAATACTGTGTACGGTGTACACTAGATACGAGGTTCAAATCTCCTCCCTTACACATTACTTCAATTCATTTTTATCCAGTAGTAACACACAACAACACAGTGCATCTACTTTTGCAGAAAACTCATAGGTGCTAAGTCATACATTTCGGAATCGACAAGGGACTCCCAGGGTCACGGCTCACACACTTCATCGATCGCAGCAGGACGAGTCGTAGGCAACACGAGTTTTTACGGCATAGCAAACGGCACTGCACGAGGGGGCGTACCCTCTGCTAGAATTGCTGCGTACAAAGTCTGCGACCCCTTAGGGTGTGAGGATAGTAACCTTCTCGCAGCTTTCGACGACGCCATTGCTGAGGGTGTCGACTTGATTACGATTTCCATTGGTGGAGATCCTCGTAAGTTTGACCAGGACAGTATCGCTATTAGCGCTTTCCACGCTGCGCAGAAAGGTATACTGACTGTACAGTCTGTGGGAAATTCCGGAAATCAGAGTGGTTCTGTAGGAAGTGTCGCACCTTGGATTTTCTCAGTCGCTGCGAGCTCCATTGATCGACGTATCATCGATAAAGTTGTCCTTGGCAACGGAAAGACGTTAATTGTATGCTCCCAGTCTTAAACTGCCTGATTTCAGAGATGTGTGAACTTTTCGATACTGATTTTGGTTCACTAAATGCAGGGAAGTGCAGTAAATGGATTCACGATGAACGGAACAAAATTCCCTTTGGTATACGGGAAGGGAGCATCAAAAACTTGTGATGAAGAGACTGCACAGTAAAATTTCAATCGTTTTCACATACAGCCCTTTTATCAGATGGGTCGTGTCTTTATATCGGTTTTATTTTATGACAGATTATGTGACGGATGCCTCGATGAAAGTCTAGTGAAAGGAAAAATTGTAGTATGCAACAGCTCAGGCGGGTATGAGCAGGGATTTAGAAATGGAGCCCTTGGTGTGGTGGGGAAACCTGATTTCGTCAACGTCTCTTCTGTTGTTCCTCTGCCTGGTATAGGGCTTCTCGAATCTGAATTTTCAGCAGTCTACTCTTACATCACATCCACAAAGTACACTTTCTGCACGCTACACGTACTAACTTTCATCGAGTTCTCTGAAAACGACCTCTCAAATTTGCCCGTTTAATGCAGATCTCCAACAGCAAATATTTTGAAAAGCGAAACTACTACTGACAAAGATGCGCCTACAGTCGCTGTGTTTTCATCCCGTGGGCCTAACACGATTGCATCAGACATTCTCAAGGTTTTGTCGTCTGTTCACTTCATCTTCCAATTTCGTAATCAAGCAAATATTATTTTTTTTTTTTTTTTTTTTTTTTTTTTTTTTTGTGTAACTCTGCATTTACAGCCTGACATAACTGCGCCTGGAGTCGACATTTTAGCCGGGTATTCTCCAGAAGCTAGTCCAACTGGGATCTTTGACGATAAAAGATCGGTGAAATACAATGTGTTATCTGGAACATCTATGTCGTGCCCTCACGTGGCCGGCGCTGCTGCATATTTGAAATCGGTTCATCCTAATTGGTCTCCTGCCGCGATTAAGTCAGCACTTATGACAACAGGTCACTCTTTAGTCTCTCTATTTGCTCAAATGTATTTCCCCCATTCTGTCCAATTCACTACAGTTCTGGGGTTTCTAGAATTGTGTAGTGGAATATGTAGACCCGTCCAACGGGATCATTCAGGTCGATTTTGGATCAGTCAATTTGGGTCAAACTTTATTACCAGATCATTCCGGATCGGGTCACTTGTGGAGTTGTGGATCAGTCATTTAGGTCTGGTCATTTTCAGGTGGGGTCAAAATTTATTCTGGCTTATATATTAGTGGGTCCGATTTGGGTCTATTGAGTCATTTTTGAGTTTTATATCGGGCTAGAGGGACACTTCTGGGTCGAGTCTTTTTAGCTGAGAGCGTTTTAGGTCTATGAGGTTATACTCGACTTCTGTTTAGAGCTTATTTTCGGGTCTCGGGTCAACCTTATTAGTACTGACACGATCTTATTTTTCAATGTACAGCCGATCCAATCAGTCCTTCACGCAACTCAGACGCAGAATTCGCGTATGGGTCGGGACATCTAAACCCCGTTAAGGCCGCAAATCCAGGACTCGTGTACAACGCTACACAAAACGACTACATCGCCTTTTTATGCAACGACGGTTACACCAACATTGGCGTATTTACGGGCAACAAAAGCGCCACGTGCCCAAAGAAGAACACTCAGTCTCCAAAAGACGTTAACTACCCTTCAATGTCAGCTCTGGTTACGGTTGATAAATCGTTTAGTCTGACGTTCAGTAGAATTGTGACGAATGTTGGAGTTGCAAACTCGACTTATACGAGTGAAGTTAAATCCGATTCAAAAATTCAGGTCAAGGTCGAGCCGAGTACATTGTCCTTCAAATCATTGCAGGAGACTAAATCTTTTAATGTGACAGTCGTTGGGAAGATATCGTCTGCTAATTCACAAGCCTCGGCGTCACTGATTTGGACCGACGGAATTCACCGTGTTAGGAGTCCTATTGTTGTTTATACGGTAGGCAGCCATGAAATAAGAAATGAAGATACGAGTACACTTATACAGGAAAAAAACCGAAGAAATTAATTTATACATAGGTCTCAAATTTTTTAGTTCAAATTATGCATTTATTGTTTCTCATTATATTATTAAAAATGTACTCCGTAGTTTCATTGTAAGTTTGAAAATTAAAAGGGTGATACGAGGAACCATACTCATTGAAGTCTTTACTTTTTTTTTTTTTTTGTTTTTTCTATTCGTCATATATTTACCAAAACTCAAAATTATACGAATATAAAAATTCCGCCAAAAAGAATTAACACGAAAAATGAGCTTTATTAACCTCGGTACTAGAAACTCGTCATCGCTCCTCCCCTAATTTTATGGAAAGTATAATTTTCGAATCCCTATAAAACTCTGGCGATGGAGCATACTGTTTTATACTCCGTACAATACATTACTTAAGAAGTGATGCTATGCAGTTTTATTAATTATTTGATATACGTTGTTTTTTTTAGATCCATAGGGTGTGTTTGGATTGAGGGGAATGAAGGGAAAGGAAGGGGAGGGAAAGGGAGGGATTGAGTTTCCATCGTTTGGTTACAAAAAACGGAAGGAGGGAAATGGAGGGGGAGAGATTTGGAGGGATCCATTTTCCCTCCTCAAAGCCTAATTGGAATCCCTCCAAAATAGGCAAGATTTGGAGGGAAAATGGTATCCAAACATCACCATTTCCCCTCCCCTCCCCTTCCTTCCCCTTCCTTCCCCTTCCCTCATTTCCCCTCCCCTCCCTTTCCCTCCTATTTTGCTATCCAAACACACCCATAGTCTATAAATTTAATGAATTGTAGAAACTAATTGATTGATTAGAGCTTAATTCAAGTGACTAAAGAGCAAGTGCAATGAAAGAACATTTTATAAAGTTCTTCCAATGCCAACTCATTCTTTTGCATATTTCAAAGCTTAAGAACGTTTTATAACAATGGATATACTTTGTAATTTATTCTTGTGTGGACCCACTAGTCTTATTCTCACCAATATATTATTTTATTTTTTCTTGTAAATTGAAAGAACTTATTGGTTCTTATTTTAACAAATCCAATACATTCTACAATAAAAGAACTTTATTTATAAAGTTCTTATTTGCAAATTCAATATAAAAAACTCTCCATTGCAATTGCAGAAAGAGAGAATGTAAGGATACACAAGGGCAGTCAATGGAAAAAAAATTGACCAGAAATGGTACACGCGAATAATTGTTGGGTACAATTGAGCAATAACTCATTTTATATGCTTTTGAATTTTGATACTATACGGAGTACAAAGTATGTGATATATAATGACATTTTCTCATTTTTGTCGCATTTTCGGGTGTGTGATTTGGTCTTAATTTAAGAGTTATTTGCCTTTAATTTTGTCAACCACTCAAGGGTAGTGAATGAAAAAAAAAATACATTGATGTTCTTTTTTAGTTCTAACCAAACAGACTTTCAACGAGGTTAAATTTATTGTTTTACAAAAATTTCTTTTTCTTTACATAGGTTTTATTTACAAAAGACTTAATTATCAAATTAAGAGTAAAGGTTTTTTTTTTTTTTTTTTCCTTTTTTTGTTGATAAAATTAAGAGTTGTTTATGGGAATAAGTTCATAATATTCATTATTACGAGAGGTTATGTTCTCCTTTCCAAACTCAAATGATTTGACCGAAAGACCGAAAATTAAACAACAAAAACCCTAGCACGTGACCCATAATTGCCGACAAAATAACACCAACATGAAACGACACAACAGCCAACATAACAAGTAGAGCTGCCGGCCCGGCCCGGGTCACGTTTAGGCCCGTGTTTTTGGAGCTCTAACCGGTCCTCCGAAGCTCGGTTGGCCCACCAAAATTCAAGGGCCGGGCCTGAGCCCAATTTTTAGAGCTCGGCTCTCCTAGCAGAGGCGGATCTAGACTCGAGGGTTTGGGGGTGCGAAAAAAAATTTGTACAGAAAAATATACTCCGGTAAATAACGTCGATTTTCAATGGGTAATAAATTTGTCTTTTAAGATTTAAATAATATTGTTACCCCATAAACACTTTAACATTTTTCCCCTAATCAATGAAAATTCTTTTACAGTTACCATCTTTTATTTTTTAGCGCTCATATGCATTTGTTTTTAAAATATGCATGGCGCAAATATGAAATTTAGATTTGATATAAATACAAAATTTAAATGTTAAAAAAAAAGGTGAAGTATGTAGCAAACACTATACACAAATTTTATTTTAAAAAGAAAAATATGCACAAAATATAAATTTGATAGTAGCCAACGTTTGCTACTTGCTAGTATCATTATAGAAAAAGTTGTGAAAGTAGGAATATAATTAAGAAAAGTATGCCAAGAAAAAAAGAAAAAGAAAATGCAAAAAGATAATTAGTTAGTGAGGCTTGAACCCTTGACCTCAAGTTCATTAATGACTCTCCTAACCAACAAATCACACTACAATTTTATGTCTGAAAAACTTTCTACAAGTATTTATTTTTGGACTTTGGGGGTGCAGTTGAACCCGTGGCACCCCCATTGGATCCGCCTTTGTCTCCTAGTCCCGCAAAAAAAAAAAAAAAAAATATTTTTTAAAGGGGCCTCTCGGCCCGACCCTCTCAGGCACGCCTAAGGGCCGGGCTAGGGCCTCAAATTCTGAGCCTGACCCTTGCCTCCGAAGGGCCGGGCCCGGGTTTCAATTTCGGAGCGCAGCACTTGGAGGGCCGGCCCGACCCGAGCCGGCTCTTGGCCACCTCTAATAACAAGATACACAAAACCTATAATCGTTGCCTGTATGAGCGTACTTAAGACAACCAAAACCACGTAGTTTATAATCCTTCATCAATAATAATTTTGACTAATGAGAGACACTCGATAAGAAATGCAAGTAAAAATGTTACTATGAGATACGGTATAACATTAAGAATCGAAATAGTAATTTAACATTATTATTACTGGTTAACTTTTAATTATTGTGTATACGTAATGTATACATATTACAGTAAAAACGAGATCGCGCATCAGATCATTTTAAACCCCGTACTAATTAATTTTTGTGAAAAAGTCAAGATTTAGATGATCCATTAAAGTAGAATGAATGATCAAAATATAAATATAATTGATTTTTTTTTCCAAGTACAACGTAGCATTTACTTCCAAAATATTAGTATTACAATGAATAGTTTTATTTGTTTCCAACTACTCCGTATAAGAACTCTACAGTAATACCATTGTCAACATTATGATTCTAATGTCTATATTCCATTATATAAATATATCATTCCATAATTGAGTTAAAAAAAAAAATTATATCATTCCATAATTTATTTTATATTTTATATTCTGTAATTTCCTTAAACGGAATTTTGTGTTCAATTTTGTTATTTGTGTTTATATATAAATAGCATAAAATTCTTTGATTTGCTAAATGTTCATCGTTCATATTATAACACAATAGTTAAAAAATCATTAATAATGGTCACTCATAATATTTTTTCATTTGTGATTACATTTGCATTTTGCCTTTGTAATTTGTCTTTTTCCATCGACATTAATATTGATTTAAAGGTAAATAAACTTTTACATTTACATATAATTTACGCATTTTATTTTATTTTGTCTTTCTACGTTTAACTAATTATGTTTCTTAATATATTGTATTGTGTGAAATTAAAATATTCTAATATATATGTTCCATTTAATTTTAGTCTGTAAAACACCATTCTAATTCAGTCATTTATTAATTTTTCTTATTTCGAAAATGAGCGAAAATTTATTTATTATTGATAACTCATCTTTCTCGAGTATGACTGTGTGAGGTAACATGCAAAATATTTCAAGAACATCTCTATTACTCCCTTTGTCTCATTCATTTATTTACAATTCTCTTAAATCTCTCTCACAAGTCACTGGAACGGAGGGGCTATGTCCTTAGTAAATGAACTTGTAATTTACGTTTACTTATCTCTAAAAAATTTAATTATGTAAATAATGAAATTTTATTATAATTTCGTAGGATTATATCGTATATTTGGGCTCAACCTCGAATGATGAGTACTCGACTACTCCCCAACATATAAATATTCTACAACAAGTTGTACAGGGCAGGTAATATCGTACAATAATAATGTTTTATAGTGACGGACCCAAAAACATTTTCTTATGGGGTCCTAATTTATATTTTTCAAATTTTTGTTACATAAATATGATAAAATAATTTTTTTTAAATAAAATTGAACAAAATTGATCGAATCAAATGACTTATTTTTATAACACGTTGTAAGGATTTGCCCTAAATTTCATTTTTTTTGCATGCAAAAGAACTGCTCAAGAGACCATAATTCGAAGCTACAAGAGAAGTTTTAATGGTTTTGCTGCAAAACTTACATACAAAGAGTATGAAACTCTCAAGAGTAAGAATCGAACTCGTAATTGTTTAATTTATAGTGATTCTTGTGTGAGACGGGCCTAACGATAACTTATGTGAGACAAAGATTAAAAAAAACACCAATTCTCATGTGAGACGCGACTCACAATAAATTTATGTGAGTCGATCTCACATGAATGGTAGTTACAATAAAATAAAATTAACTACTCCGTACCTTTCATGTGAGAGGGACTCACATTAACTTATTGTGAGTCCCGTCTCACACGAGAATTACTCTAAAAAAAATAATAAAAAAATAAAAAGTAACCACCATCTAAGAGACGTCTCACAATAATTTATCGTTAGGCCCGTCTCACACAAGAAATTGTCTTTAATATATTAAATGAGATTACGGACTTTTTCGTTTTTTTTGACGTTGTCATTTCTAATATAAATACGAGTAAAATTTACATTTATTATAACGTTTAGATGATGATCGAGTTGGTTTCCTACAAGACATAACTAATAAATCAACTACTCTCGAAAAAATAAAAAATAATGAATGGAATAGATGACGTATTATATAGTAAACAGTAAGATGTGTGTGCTTTAAACAACTATAAATATAAATATAATGGTATAGAGTATAGACGTATAGTTTTATGTTTTTATAATTCTTGAACTCTCTTTAACATCAAAAAATCGTCCTAAATTTACTCAAAAATGAACTATATTTTTCAATAAAAATTGCTTTGTGTATATTAATTATGACATTAATTAAGTGATAAATAATAATTATTATCGACTGCTCACTATCGATTGGACTATAAACATTTATATAAAATGATACGCTAAATAATTTATAGGTATGGACAATGTGCTATCTATTTTCCCAAGCAGAACACTTCAAATTCAAACGACAAGGTCATGGGATTTCATAGGACTTCCACAACCGAGTCCTCGACAACAAGACGCCGAGAGCGACGTAATTGTCGGTGTTATTGACACGGGAATATGGCCGGAATTGCCTAGTTTTAACGATGATGGCTTAGGTCCAATTCCTAAGAAATGGAAAGGTCATTGTGATGGTGGAAAAAATTTCACTTGCAACAAGTAAGATTTTTTTCAAATTTTTTATAACTAGATCGAGCATTTGTTTTAAGCCAATGATGTCCATTTTTATGTCGTATTTTTACGTTGAGTAAGTCTCACGCGAAACAGTCTCACATTGTTATGGGTTACTCATAACTACCTTTATGGGAGAGGTCACACCATAAAATAGACTTCCTAATAATTTGCTCATATCAACTCCTAATAAATTTATATAGGAAATATATAAATAGAACTTATTGCGAGAATATTTATTATAAAATATTTTTCTAGTTTATTTATTTTTCAGCAATAAGTGTCACTTGACCTCTTTGACCCACTAAAATTTCAAAATGGTACACTGATCAAATTATTAACTTTCGACGAAAATTCTTTTTTATAAAAATTGTTTAATGTTCAAAATTACTGAATAAAGGGACTATAATGGCTTTGAAATATGATGAGGAAGTAAATTGTTATACAGAGTACTTTCTTCTTTATCGACACATATTATCATTATAACTTGAACCGTAACACATGTCTTACTTACTTAATATGTATTACACACAAATTTTCATATGAGAAAGATAATCAGTGAGTTATAAAATAATTTAGTTAACCCTTATACATGTTTTTATATCGAATAGCGTGTACGGTGTACATTAGATACAAGGTTCAAATCTTCTCCCTTACACATTACTTCAATTCATTTTTATCCAATAGTAACATACAACAACACAATGCATCTACTTTTGCAGAAAACTTATAGGTGCTAAGTCATACGTTCCAGAGTCGACAAGGGACTCTCGAGGTCACGGCTCACACACTGCATCGATTGCAGCAGGGCGAGTCGTAGGCAGCACGAGTTTTTACGGCATAGCAAACGGCACTGCACGAGGTGGTGTACCCTCTGCTAGAATTGCTGCGTACAAAGTCTGCGACCTCTTAGGGTGTAAGGAGAGTAACCTTCTCGCAGCTTTCGACGACGCCATTGCTGAGGGTGTCGACTTGATTACGATTTCCATTGGTGGAGATCCTCGCAAGTTTGACCAGGACAGTATCGCTATTAGCGCTTTCCACGCTGCGCAGAAAGGTATACTGACTGTACAGTCTGCGGGAAATTCCGGAAATGCGAGTGGTTCTGTAGCAAGTGTCGCACCTTGGATTTTCACTGTCGCTGCGAGCTCCATTGATCGACGTATCATCGATAAAGTTGTCCTTGGCAACGGAAAGACGTTAATTGTATGTTCCCCTCAGTCTTAAACTGCTTGATTTCAGAGATGTGTGAACTTTTCGATACTGATTTTGGTTCACTGAATGCAGGGAAGTGCAGTAAATGAATTCACGATGAACGGAACAAAATTCCCTTTGGTATACGGGAAGGGAGCATCAAATACTTGTGATGAAGAGATGGCACAGTAAAATTTCAATCGTTTTCACTCTCAAATTCAATAGTTTCACACACAGCCCTTTTATCAGATGGGTCGTCTCATTATATCGGTTTTATTTTATGACAGATTATGTGTGAACGGATGCCTTGATAGAAGTCTAGTGGAGGGAAAAATTGTAGTATGCAACAGCACAAACACGTATAATGGGGCACTTGAAAGGCGTGCCCTTGGTGTGGTGGGGCAATCTGGTATCGTCAACGTCTCTTTTGTTTATCCTCTGCCTGGTATAGGGCTTCTCGATTCTGAATTTTCAGCAGTCTACTCTTACATCACATCCACAAAGTACGCTTTCTGCACTCTACACGTACTAACTTTCATCGAGTTCTCTGAAAACGACCTCTCAAATTTGCCCGTTTAATGCAGATCTCCAACAGCAAATATTTTGAGAAGCGAAACTATTACTGACAAAGATGCGCCTACAGTCGCTGTGTTTTCATCCCGTGGGCCTAACACGATTGCATCAGACATTCTCAAGGTTTTGTCGTCTGTTCATTTCATCTTTCAATTTCGTAATCAAGCGAAACTATTAATGTTTATTTTTTTTTTAACGCTGCATTTACAGCCTGACATAACTGCCCCTGGAGTCGACATTTTAGCTGGGTATTCTCCAGAAGCTAGTCCATCTGAGACCCCTTACGATGAAAGATCGGTGAAATACAACGTGTTATCTGGAACGTCTGTATCGTGCCCACATGTGGCCGGTGCTGCTGCGTACTTAAAATCGGTTCATCCTAATTGGTCTCCTGCCGCGATTAAGTCAGCACTTATGACAACAGGTCACTCTTTAGTCTCTCTATTTGCTCAAATGTATTTCCTTCATTCAGTCCAATTTACTATAGTTCTGGGGTTTCTAGAATTGTGTAGTGGAATATGTAGACCCGTCCAACGGATTCAGGTCGATTTTAGATCGGTCAATTTGGGTCAAACTTTATTACCAGGTCATTCCGAGACCGGGTCACTTGTGGTCAAAATTTTGACTCAAATAGTCATTTTGAGAGCATCTTATCAAATCAATTGAGTCATTTTTAGGTCCAATCATTTTTAGGTGGGGTCCGATTTGGGTCTATTGAGTCATTTTTGAGTTTTATATCGGGTTAGAGGGACACTTCTGGGTCGAGTCTTTTTAGTTGAGAGCGTTTTAGGTCTATGAGTTTATATTCGATTTCTGTTTAGAGCTCATTTTCGGGTCTCGGGTTAACCTTATTTTTAAATGTACAGCCGATCCAATCAGTCCTTCGCGCAACTCAGACGCAGAATTCGCGTATGGGTCGGGACATCTAAACCCCGTTAAGGCCGCAAATCCAGGACTCGTGTACAACGCTACACAAAACGACTACATCGCCTTTTTATGCAACGACGGTTACACCAACATTGGCGTATTTACGGGCAACAAAAGCGCCACGTGCCCAAAGAAGAACACTCAGTCTCCAAAAGACGTTAACTACCCTTCAATGTCAGCTCTGGTTACGGTTGATAAATCGTTTAGTCTGACGTTCAGTAGAACTGTGACGAATGTTGGTGTTGCAAACTCGACTTATACGAGTGAAGTTAAATCCGATTCAAAAATTCAGGTCAAGGTCGAGCCGAGTACATTGTCCTTCAAATCATTGCAGGAGACTAAATCTTTTAATGTGACAGTCGTTGGGAAGATATCGTCTGCTAATTCACAAGCCTCGGCGTCACTGATTTGGACTGACGGAATTCACCGTGTTAGGAGTCCTATTGTTGTTTATACGGTAGGCAGCCATGAAATAAGAAATTAAGATACGAGTACACTTATACAGGAAAAAAAACCGCAGAAAATAATTTATACATAGGTCTCAAATTTTTTAGTAGTTGGGACCTCTTTTCCTCGTCTTATTTTCTCTTAAGTTATCGAACATTTCAAAACAACTGTAGATGACCTCGGAAAACTTCTACGTACTTCAGAAACTTATTAAAATTTCAGAATTAGACCATCTCCCTAGATACTTAGTGATTCATCTATATACCCTGTCGGCTGTCGCTGTTATATACTCGTATATGGCTTCCAAACTCAGCCTACACTGCTGAAGTCAAATTTAGGCGAAAGGTTCCGGTTAAAGTTGAGCCGAGTTCTCTGTCCTTCACGTCTTTGAAGGAGACCAAGTCTTTTGTGGTGACGGTTTCTGGCAGGGGATTTGAACCTGCGAGACTAATCTCGGCAGCCCTAGTTTGGAACGACGGAGTTCATAGTGTAAGGTGTTAGAATATATTTATATATTCGTACGGATATGGGCCACTAATGTAATTAAATATGTGTCGCACTATTATAAAATATAAACCGATAAATAAAGTGATCCATAAGGTAATAATATTGGTATTGGGTAATAAGGAAATATTGGTCATGGACTTAATGTGTAAAACAGGCTAGCAGCCAATATCAATGAGGGTAGATATTTGGCAGCTTATTTATGGAAACCCTATAAGGGTCTCACACTATAAATATAGGTTTGGTCCCCATTGAACACACCATCCACACAAATACAAATTACAGTAATAAGGGTTTTCTTTTGGTCTCCCATCAACCATAAGAAAAGTGAAGGGTGTGTCTCAAAGGAAGATCAGATCTCACAGGACACTATGAATCCTTCAGGTACGCTTCCGTATTCAGTCTAATTTATTCTTAACGGTTCACACGGTACCGATCTAGGGGTTTTCTTACAATTGGTATCAGAGCGATATCGTGTAGATCGTTAAGAACGTCGATTAATATACTCGGCTTTTATATATGCACTTCAATTAATTGTGAACCTTTTAACATTCACGGTTAATTGAAATCGGTGGGATTCGTATTCCTTTGCTTGCTTTCGATCATGATATATATATATATGGTTCAGATGTCAGAGTTTTGTTTTTAGTATCATGATTGCTTTGCTATTTGAAGTCTTGGTATTACTATTGGCCTTATCACATACTCCGTAAGTTTTGTGGGTTATTGCTTTTACTTGGTTGACATCAGTGTGTTGTTAGAACACAATCTTGCTTTGGTGCTTAGTAATGATGATGCCGTATGTTTTGTTTTTGATGGTATCATTATTATTCTTGGCCTTTCTGTACTATCAGTTTAGGTCTCTGTTTTTTTTTTTTTTTTTTAGTGCCGCTTCCGTTTTCTTTTCATGGGCCTTGTGTGGTGTGGTATTATATACTATTATGCGTTAGTATTATCATTGTCGTTTCAAGTTTTCAGTCCCATGAATTGCTGTGGTGTTATTCTAATTGATACTTCATAAGTATATATGGTTATTGGCTCGTTGATGCACTGTGCTGGTTGTTTCAAGGTTTATATATTTCAATGACAGTGTTACTTTTACATTGAAATATTAAGGAAAATTTAATTTAATTGATTGGTATAAAATTTGGGTCTAGTGATTTGAGATAAATTGATCGGTAGGACTATGTCGGCCCAAAGGAAGGCTAGTCTTGTAATGATTAATTTATTGAGAACATTGGATATATATTGTGGGGTGTGTATTTTCGTGCGGGTGTGAGTCGGCCCAAAGGAAGACTCATATTTGGCAGAAATACGCACAACACCTGTGGGGGTGAACATGTGACAATTATATGGTTTATTAAGTGTGAATACAAGTCGGCCCAAAGGAAGGCTGTATTTACATGATTATTGTCAATGTTTGATCACTACGACAAGATTACCACTCACAGTTAGTGTTACTGTCCAAAGACTTGACACTAATGTTGTTACCGGTGTCTTGAGATGGGAAATATACCTTTTATATGAATTTAAATTTTACATAAGGTTTATGAGCATGTTTCTTATTAAAGTTATTTGTTTTATTCAGTTAATATGTCTGCTGCTACTATTTCTGGCAATTTAAGTTTTATTCCCATGCTAAATGGGACAAATTTCAAGGATTGGAAAGAGAACATGTTAATTGTTCTTGGCTGCATGGATCTAGACCTTACTATCAGGGTGGATTCTCCCACTCCTCTTACGGATGCAAGTTCTCCCGATGAAAAGAGAGAATTTGAGAAGTGGGAGAGATCCAATCGCATAAGTCTTATGATCATAAAGCGTGGCATTCCGGAGACTTTTAGAGGTGCGGTGTCTGATAAGATTACCAATGCCAAAGAATTTCTTACTGAAATTGAAAAGCGTTTTGTTAAAAACGATAAGGCAGAAACAAGTACGCTATTACAGCACTTGATTTCAAGGAAATATCAATTCAGTAAGGGAAATATAAGGGAGTACATCATGGAGATGACTCATATTGCTTCAAAACTTAAGGCACTAAAGCTCGACTTGTCGGATGACTTGCTCGTTCATTTAGTATTGTTATCTCTCCCCACACAATTTGGACAGTTTAAAGTCAGTTACAACTGTCAAAAGGAGAAGTGGACTCTAAATGAGCTCATTTCTTATGGTGTGCGAGAGGAAGAGAGGTTGAAGCAAGATAAGGTTGATGTTGCTCTCTTGGCTAGTACCTCTAAAGGAAAGGGCAAGAAAAGAAAGTTTGAATTTAAGGCTGCAACTAAGGGTCCTGATGAGCAGAAGGAAGGTGATGAACCAACTGGTTGTTACTTCTGTGGAAAGTCAGGACACATAAAGAAGAATTGTCTAAGATATCAGGCTTGGCTCGCTAAGCGAGCAAAGAAAGGTACAATTCTTAATTTGGTTTGTTCTGAAGTTAATTTAGCTTCAGTACCTAGAAACACTTGGTGGGTAGATTCTGGTGCGACTACTCATATTAGTGTTTCTATGCAGGGTTGCCTAGCACACCGAAAGCCAAGTGAAGGCGAAAGATACATCTACGTGGGAGATGGAAAGTCGGTGAAAGTTGATGCTATTGGCACGTTTAGATTATTATTAAGGACTGGTTTTTTATTTGGATTTGAAAGACACTTTTGTTGTACCGTCTTTCAGACGGAATTTAATTTCTGTATCTCTCTTGGACAAATCCGGTTATTATTGTTCATTTGCGGACAGGAAATTTATATTGTCTTTAAATTCAAATGTTGTTGGAACTGGTTCTTTATGTGGTTTCGATAATCTTTACATGCTTGATAATATTGCATCATACAGTGAAAACCTGCACGTAGAATCACGTGGTACTAAGCGTAAATTTAATCAAGAAAATTCAGCGTCATTATGGCACAAAAGATTAGGTCATGTCTCGAAAGAGAGAATTCAAAGGCTTGTGTCTGATGGCATTCTAAATTCGCTTGACTTCACAGACCTTAATGTTTGTGTAAGTTGTATTAAAGGAAAACAAACCAAAGTAAGGAGGTTAGGAGCCAACAGAGCTACGGACGTCTTAGAATTGATACATACGGACATCTGTGGGCCATTTCCTACGGCTTCGTGGAATGGTCAATGGTATTTTATATCATTCATAGACGATTACTCTCGTTATGGCTACCTTTACCTAATTCATGAGAAATCAGAGTCTTTGGGCGTGTTCAAGGCTTTTAAAGCGAGGTTGAGCTTCACTCAACAAAAGGATTAAAGTTGTCAAATCGATCGTGGTGGTGAATACTACGGCGGATATGACGGTTCAGTGAACAACGCCCGGGACCATTTGCTAAGTACCTAGAGGAGTGTGGAATAGTCCTCAAGACACTATCTGGGTTCACCTAGCATGAGCGGTGTTCTTTGAGAGGCGAAACCGAACTCTTAAGGACATGGTAATGAGTATGATCACCATTCTACCTTACCTATATCACTGGGAGAAGCACTAAAGATCTGCACCTATATTCCAAATAGGGTACCAACTAAAGCAGCTGCCAAGACACCTTATGAGCTTTGGACGGGTCAAAAGCCTAGTCTTAAGCATTTTCATGTATGGGGATGTGCAGCTGAGGCGCGACCTTATAGGCCGCATGGAAATAAACTGGACTCCAAAGCGGTGGCGGCTACTTTATTGGTTATTCGGGCGATCAAGGGTTTCAAGTTTTATGATCCCATTGTAAAGAATATATTTGAGGCAGGAGCTATGACTTTTTAGAGGATGTTGAGTTTGGGGGAGAAATAAGGTTAATGACATTGTATTTGAGGAAGAATCGATTTCGATTCCTATGGTTGCTCCCGATGATGTGCAGGTTCCTTTACCTGTCACTACTATCGGAGGAGCAAATGAGGAACCTCGTCAGGACAATGTCAATATTGATCCCGTTCAAGATGATTTGTTTGTTCCACAAGAACAACCCGTCATTGAGAACGAGATCCCAGAAATTCAAACTCAACAACCCCAAGATTTAAGGAGATCCACTAGAGTAAGGAGAAGTCCCTTTCGGATGAATTTGTATATCTCCAAGAACATGAGGATTCTAGTGAACTGTTGGAAGATGATCCAATCAACTTCCAGCAGGCCATGAAAAGTTCTAATGCTCAAAAGTGGATTGACGCCATGAATGAGGAATATAAGTCTATGCAAGACAATAAGGTTTGGGATCTTATTCAATTACCTGAAGGTGCGAAGCCTATTGGTTGTAAATGGATATTTAAAACCAAGAAGGAATCGAAGGGTAATGTGGAAAGATTTAAGGCGCGTCTTGTAGCTAAAGGTTTTACTCAAAAGGAAGGTATAAATTATAAAGAAACATTTTCTCCTGTTTCTACTAAGGATTCCTTTAGAGTAATCATGACGCTTGTTGCACATTTTGATCTTGAGTTACATCAGATGGATGTAAAGACAACGTTTCTTAATGGCGACATTGATGAAACAATTTATATGATGCAACCAGAAAACTTTGTGTCAAGAGACCCAAAGAATATGGTTTGCAAACTAAGGAAATCCATCAATGAGCTCAAATAGGCTTCTCGTCAAAGGTAACACAAGATCAGTGGGAGAAAGTTTATATTTATGGTTTTATGTGTGGATGACACCTTGCTAGCCATTTAAGGTACTAAAGAAGTTTGGCATGCAAGACTGTAAACCATGGTATACTCCGATCGTTAAGGGAGACAAATTTAATTAGTCTCGAATAAAGTGCCCTTGAGGTAGTCTTAAAATTAAAGAAATGCAGGAGATTCCTTATGCACGTGATATAGGGAGTCTTATGTATGTTTAGGTTTATAAAAGACCAGATATAGTAAAGAGGGTCTTAGATACCCTAAGGGACTAAGGACTACATGCTCACTTATCGGAGGTCTGACGTTTTGGAGATCATTGGCTATTCAGACTCCGATTTTGTTAGATGCCTGGACATTTGAAGGTCCACTTCAGGTTGTGTCTTTCTAGTGGCTGGATGAGCCATTTTATGGTAAAGTGGGAATCATTTTATTATTGTTGATTCCACTATGGAGGCAAAATTCATAACTTGTCACCGAGCAACAGTTCGGGGCATATGATTGCAAAATTTTGTTGCTTGTTTAAGAGTTGTGAATAGTATCGAAAGACCATTAAAGTTATATCGTGATGATCGAGCAGCTATTTTAAATAGAAACTCGAGTAAATCCAGGCATATTGAAAGAAAGTTCCTCATCATAAAGGAACGAATTCAGAGTGGTACTGTTTCAATTGAACATATAGGAACAAACTCCATGATTGCGGATCCGCTGACTAAAGGATTGCCTCCAAATAAGTTTGTAGAGCATACTGCTCATATGTGAGTTATATCAAGTCAGGATATTATGGTTTAGTGGGAGTACTTGTTCCGTATGCGTTTATTTTTCCCTTGTGTACGTTGTATACATATATTCTGCAGAAATAAAGTTTAAAGTTTAAAGTTTTATCCACTCTGAAAGGTGATGCTTTTGCATTGTTTGATCTCAAGAAAAGCTAAAGTTGGACCAGTTGGAAATAGGCATGTCAGATCACATTGCGTGTAATTTCCGACTTACACATCCATGATTGATCTATGTCATTTGGTTGTATTGGTGTATGTGACCAAGGAAGGTTTAGTTACGCTAATTGTGACGAAAGCCGCCTTGATCCTACATTAGTATGATTAATGGACGAGATTGTTGAGGAATACCCTAAGGTTATAATAGTGCATTTCGGTTGCGCGCTAAGGTTATACACATATAATTACATGTGTGTCCCAGTGGGAGATTGTTAGAATATATTTATATATTAAATGCGGATATAGCCACTAATGTAATTAAATATGTGTCGCACTATTATAAAATATAAACCGATAAATAAAGTGATCCATAAGGTAATAATATTGGTATTGGGTAATAAGGAAATATTGGTCTTGGACTTAATGTGTAAAAGCAATTTGTACCAATATCAATGAGGGTAGATATTTGGCAGCTTATTTATGGAAACCCTATAAGGGTCTCACACTATAAATATAGGTTTGGTCCCCATTGAACACACCATCCACACAAATACAAATTACAGTAATAAGGGTTTTCTTTTGGTCTCCCATCAACCATAAGAAAAGTGAAGGGTGTGTCTCAAAGGAAGATCAGATCTCACAGGACACTATGAATCCTTCAGGTACGCTTCCGTATTCAGTCTAATTTATTCTTAACGGTTCACACGGTACCGATCTAGGGGTTTTCTTACATAAGGAGTCCGATAGTTATATACACACTCTCTTTATAGCAGCCATAGAAAGAAGACGTAGATTCCATTCTTTGGTTCCGAGTAATAACTTGACTTGAATTATCATTGTACCGGTATTTCATTTGTGCGTTAGATGTCTAGATGAATAAGTGGCTATTTACGGCTCATTACACACGTTTCTTACGAATACATGTATCGATATATGTACTTACAGATTCTCTGTCTCATTATATCTCGCCCTATTTTCCCGATTTGGTACATCGCCTGTAAAATCTTTTAGTGATTTTTTTCGATCGCCTCTTCTTGACTTTACCCCCGGGAGTATATTTGTATGCAGCATGTAATTCGAACACCAATTTTAGGTCCGCATCAGTTGTAAGCCACCTCATCCACAACCAAGCTGCCAATCCCACCACCTGTCACGCGGCCCACACCCAGTCTCGGTTGTCGCCACCCTTGTCGACATCCTTTCCTCCGGTCACAGTGAGTAAAAGTTGAACAACACCCAAAAATTAAGAGTTGTTTATGGGAATAAGTTTTTTTTTTGGGGGAAAACCCATAAAGGGTATTATTGCATTAACGATAAATCAAACAAAACAACACTTTGAGCTCGAGGTGGTAGAAACCCATCCCAGACTTCTTTGCCGACAATTCGAGGAGTAACATGAGCGAGTGCATGCGCAACGCTATTATTTAATCTACTCATATGAGACCACAAGACCGACTCAAAATCAACGCTTAAGGCCAAAATGTCGTCAATCACTCGTATGGGGATAAGTTTTGAATATTCATTATTACGAGAGGTTCTCCTTTCCAAACTCAAATGATTTGACCGAAAGACCGAAAATTAAACAACAAAAACCCTAGCCCGTGACCCATAATTGCCGACAAAATAACACCAACACGAAACGACACAACAACCAACATAACAAGTAGAGCTGCCTATCTTCACGGGCCAGCCCGGCCCGGGTCATATTTAGGGCCGTGTTTTTGAAGCTCTGACCGGTCCTCCAAAGCTCGGTTGGCCCGCCAAAATTCAAGGGCCGGGCCGAGACCCAATTTTTGGAGCTCGGCTCTCCCAGTCCCGCCAAAAAAACAAATTAAATAAAATTTAAAGGGGCCGAGAGGCCCGGCCCTCTCAGGCCCGCCTAAGACTATCCCCATTGAGAATTTGTCTAATTGGGTCATGACCCATTTAATTGAAAGTCATAACTTTTCACAAGTTTGATCCTCCCATTAAACAAGGTCATGACTCCTCTTTTTCCACTTTTTTCATACCCCACTACTTTATATATCCTACTTTTATATTCATTTACTCCGTAATTTTTTTTATCAAAAGTTATATACTTTTATTGAATAATTTTAATTTCTTATATTTTTGGAATTTAGATTTTCAATTTCTAAATATTTTTTCACATAAATTTTTTTTTGTGATAATATTTGTGTGTTTATGTATTTTTTTTTTTTATTTTTTTTTTTTTTGTAAGGAGTGAAAAGTAGAAGTTAAAATATAATGATTTTTAAGATGTCCAAATAGTGTCAAGATTGGCCTCATTTTATAGATATTAAAAAAATATGGCCGTTGGTATACTTTTTTTTTTTTATTTTTAAAAATGAATTTAATAAATTAACAATGCTTTTACAAATATATGCTCAAGAAAATTACACAAGAGTCAAAAGGCAAAGTAATAGCAACTTTCCTATGTAAAAACAAAACAACTTTACAATAAAAAATTTAATATATTCCCTCCCCCATTCAACTCAACTCAAGTCACTCACTGACTCAAGTCAAGTCAAGTTCCCACATTTAACTCTTTTTTGGAGTGATTAACCCAATTAAATTGGGTCATGACCTCCCCTAATTGTTTCAATGGGGATAGTCTAAGGGCTGGGCTAGGGCCTCAAATTCTGAGCCCGCCGGGCCCGCACTTCATTTTCGGAACGCAGCCCTTGGAGGGCTGGCCCGACCCGACCCGAGTCAGCCCTTGGCCACCTCTTATAACAAGATACACAAAACCTATACTCGTTGCCTGTATGAGCGACTGAGCGTGCTTAAGACAACCAAAACCACATCGTTTATAATCCGTTCATCAATATAATAATTTTTGAAAGACATCAATATAATAATTTTGAATAATGAGAGACACTCGATAAGAAATGCAAGTAAAAATGTTACTATGAGATACGGTATAACATTAAGAATCGAAATAGTAATTTAACATTATTATTACTGGTTAACTTTTAATTATTGTATATACGTAATGTATACATATTACAGTAAAAAGGAGATCGCGCATCAGATCATATTAGAAACTCTGTACTAATTAATTTTTGTGAAAAAGTCAAGATTTAGATGATCCATTAAAGTAGAATGAATGATCAAAACATCAATATAATTGATTATTTTTTTTCCAAGTACAACGTAGCAATTACATCCAAAATATTAGTATTACAATGAATAGTTTTATTTGTTTCCAACTATAAGAACTCTACAGTAATACCATTGTCAACATTATGATTCTAATGTCTATATTCCATTATATAAATATATCATTCCATAATTGAATTCAAAAAAAAATTATATCATTCCATAATTTATTTTATATTTTATATTCTGTAATTTCCTTAAACGGAATTTTGTGTTCAATTTTGTTATTTGTGTTTATATATAAATAGCATGAAATTCTTTGATTTACTAAATGTTCATCGTTCATATTATAACACAATAGTTAAAAAATCATTAATAATGGTCACTCATAATATTTTTTCATTTGTGATTACATTAGCATTTTGCCTTTGTAATTTGTCTTTTTCCATCGACGTTAATCATGATTTAAAGGTAAATAAACTTTTACATTTACATATAATTTACGCATTTTATTTTATTTTGTCTTTCTACGTTCAACTAATTATGTTTCTTAATATATTGTATTGTGTGAAATTAAAATATCTTTATATATATGTTCATTTAATTTTAGTCCGTAAAACACCATACTAATTCAGTCATTTATTTATTTATTTTTATTGCGAAAATGAGCGAAAATTTATTTATTTTTATTTCGAGTATGACTGTGTGAGGTAACATGCAAAATATTTCAAGAACATTTTACTCCCTCTGTCTCAGTTATTTATTTACATTTCTCTTAAATTTCTCTCACAAGTCACTGGACCGGAGGGGGTATATTATCCTTAGTAAATGAACTTGTAATTTACGTTTACTTATCTCTAAAAAATTTAATTATGTAAATAATGAAATTTTATTATAATTTCGTAGGATTATATCGTATATTTGGGCTCAACCTCTGATGATGAGTACTCGACTACTTCCCAACATATAAATATTCTACAACAAGTTGTACAGGACAGGTAATATCGTACAATAATAATGTTTTATAGTGACGGATCCAAAAATATTTTATTATGGGGTCCTAATTTATATTTTTCAAATTTTTATTACATAAGTATGATAAAATATTTTTTTTAAATAAAATTGAACAAAATCGGCCGTAATAATTTACGATATGGTGTCCTGGGACCCTATACCCTCTAACTTACATGCATCCGCCTCTGATGTTATACCATTACGCCGTATTTGGTATCATATTCATATAATCATATATTGTTTTATTATTTCATCTGATTCAGTTTATCTTTTATTCTTCCTTAAAAAAAATTAGTTTAAAAATTATTATAGGTGAAATAAAAACGTTAATTTTTGTTTGATCTCAAAAAAAAAAAGTAAAATGACTGAATCAAATGACTTATTTTTATAACACGTTGTAAGTATTTGCCCTAAATTTCGTTTTTTTTGCATGCAAAAGAACTGCTCAAGAGTCCATAATTCGAAGCTACAAGAGAAGTTTTAGTGGTTTTGCTGCAAAACTTACATACAAAGAGTATGAAACTCTCAAGGGTAAGAATTGAACTCGTAATTGTTTAATTTATTAAGTGAGATTACGGACTTTTTCATTTTTTTCCTTTACGTATAGTACATTTCTAATATAAATACGAGTAAAATTTACATTTATTATAATGTTTAGATGATGATCGAGTTGGTTTCCTACAAGACATAACTAATAAATCAACTATTCTCGAAAAAAAATAATAATAAATGGATTAGATGACGTGTTATATAGTAAACAGTAAGATGTTTGTGCTTTTATAAACAACTAGGACATTTGTTTCGTGCATGGGTATGAGTTTGGAATCAGGAATCATATCTGGGTGGTATGAAATTGGGACAGTGGGACTCGATTCCTCATACCTAGTGTTTGTTTCGATTTTAAGTTGTATGAGTTTCAAGTCAATTATTGAAGGTTAAAATTTGTAATATAAAATGTTTTAAATAATACTTTTGAATATAATAAAATAAAGAAAACATATTTTTTTGTCATTTACGTATATATAAAAATTATTTTGCATTATGTTATACTCCGATCTTTTTTCCATATTTTTGTTAAATTTGATATGATTCCATGGGAATCAATCTCATACCCATCCCCTCATAGGGTATGAGAAACCCATACCTCATGGGTTTGAGATAGAGTATAATTAAAACCCTCACAAATTCCAAACAAACACATGGTTTGGGTTTGGCTTATTCCAAACCCATAGACGTATAGTTTGATATTTTTATAATTCTCGAAAACTCTTTAACATCAAAAAATCGTCCTAAATTTACTCAAAAATGAACTAAATTTATCAATAAAAATTGCTTTGTGTATATTAATTGTGGCATTAATTAAGTGATAAATAATAATAATTATCGACTGCTCACTATGGATTGGACTATAAACATTTATAAAAAATGATAAGTTAAATAATTTATAGGTATGGACAATGTGCTATCTATTTTCCCAAGCAGAACACTTCAAATTCAAACGACAAGGTCATGGGATTTCATGGGACTTCCACAACCAAGTCCTCGACAACAAGACGCCGAGAGCGACGTAATTGTCGGTGTTATCGACACGGGAATATGGCCGGAATTGCCTAGTTTTAACGATGATGGCTTAGGTCCAATTCCTAAGAAATGGAAAGGTCGTTGTGATGGTGGAAAAAATTTCACTTGCAACAAGTAAGATTTTTTTCAAATTTTTTATAACTAGATCGAGCATTTGTTTTAAGCCAATGATGTCCATTTTTATGTCGTATTTTTACGTTGAATAAGTCTCATGCGAAACAGTCTCACATTGTTTTGGGTTACTCATAACTACCTTTATGGGAGAGGTCGCACCATAAAATAAACTTCCTAATAAATTGCTTATATCAACTCCTAATAAATTTACACATGAATTATATAAATAGAACTTATTGCGAGAATATATATTATAAAGTATTTTTTTTTAGTTTATTTATTTTTCAGCAATAAGTGTCATTTGACCTCTTTTTTATAAAAATTGTTTAATGTTTAGAATTACTAATAGAGGGAGTACAATGATTGAAATATGATGCGGAAGTAAATTGTTGTACTTTTTTTTTCCGACACATATTATCATTATAACGTGAACCGTAACACATGTCTTACTTACTTGATACTCCGTATGTATTATACACAAACTTTCATATGAAAAAGATAATCAGTGACTTATAAAATAATTTAGTTAACCCTTATACATGTTTTTATATCAAACAGCGTGTACGGTGTACATTAGATACAACTATACACTAGATACGCGGTTCAAATCTCCTCCCATACACATTACTTCAATTCATTTTTATCCAATACCAACACAACAACACAATTCATCTACTTTTGCAGAAAACTCATAGGTGCTAAGTCATACACTTCGGAACCGACAAGGGACTACGAGGGTCACGGAACACACACTGCATCGATCGCAGCAGGGCGAGTCGTAGGCAACACGAGTTTTTACGGCATAGCAAACGGCACTGCACGAGGTGGCGTACCCTCTGCTAGAATTGCTGCGTACAAAGTCTGTGACTCCGCAGGGTGTGAGGAGAGTAACCTTCTCGCAGCTTTCGACGACGCCATTGCTGAGGGTGTCGACTTGATTACGATTTCCATTGGTGGAGATCCTCTCAAGCTTGACCAGGACAGTATCGCTATTAGCGCTTTCCACGCTGCGCAGAAAGGTATACTGACTGTACAGTCTGCGGGAAATTCCGGAAATCAGAGTGGTTCTGTAGGAAGTGTCGCACCTTGGATTTTCACTGTCGCTGCGAGCTCCATTGATCGACGTATCATCGATAAAGTTGTCCTTGGCAACGGAAAGACATTAATTGTATGTTCCCCTCAGTCTTAAACTGTCTGATTTCAGAGATCTGTGAACTTTTCGATACTGATTTTGGTTCACTGAATGCAGGGAAGTGCAGTAAATGGATTCACACTGAACGGAACAAAATTCCCTTTGGTATACGGGAAGGGAGCATCAAAAACTTGTGCTGAAGAGACTGCACAGTAAAATTTCAATCGTTTTCACTCTCAAGTTCAATAGTTTCACGTACAGCCCTTTTATCAGATGGGTCGTCTCATTATATCGGTTTTATTTTGTGACAGATTATGTGTGACCGGATGCCTCGATAAAAGTCTAGTGAAGGGAAAAATTGTAGTATGCAACGACTCAAACGCGTATCAGGAGGCACTTACAAAAGGTGCCCTTGGTGTGGTGGGGCAATCTGGTATCGTCAACGTCTCTTTAGTTGTTCCTCTGCCTGCTGCAGCGCTTCTTGACTCTGAATTTTCAGCAGTCTACTCCTACATCACATCCACAAAGTACGCTTTCTGCACTCTACATGTAGTTTCATTGAGTTCTCTGAAAACGACCTCTTAAATTTGCCCGTTTAATGCAGATCTCCAACAGCAAATATTTTGAAAAGTGAAACTATTACTGACAAAGATGCGCCTACAGTCGCTGTGTTTTCATCCCGTGGGCCTAACACAATTGCATCAGACATTCTCAAGGTTTTGTCGTCAGTTCATTTCATCTTCCAATTTCGTAATCAAGCGAAACTATTAATGTTTTTTCTTTTTTTGTAACGCTGCATTTACAGCCTGACATAACTGCGCCTGGAGTCGACATTTTAGCCGGGTATTCTCCAGAAGCTAGTCCATCTGAGTCCCCTGACGATAAAAGATCGGTGAAATACAACGTTTTATCTGGAACGTCTATGTCGTGCCCTCACGTGGCCGGCGCTGCTGCATATTTGAAATCGGTTCATCCTAATTGGTCTCCTGCCGCGATTAAGTCAGCACTTATGACAACAGGTCACTCTTTAGTCTCTCTTTTTGCTCAAATGTATTTCCTTCATTCAGTCCAATTTACTACAGTTCTGGGGTTTCTAGAATTGTGTAGTGGAATATGTAGACCCGTCCAATGAGATCATTCATGTCGATTTTGGATCGGTCGATTTTGGATCGGTCAATTTGGGTCAAACTTTATTACCAGGTCATTCCGAGACCGGGTCACTTGTGGTCAAAATTTTGACTCAAATAGTCATTTTGAGAGCATCTTATCAAATCAATTGAGTCAATTTTTAGGTCCGGTCATTTTTAGGTGGGGTCGATTTGGACCCACCAAATTTTATTTCGGCTCATATATTAGTGTGTCCGATTTGGGTCTATTGAGTCATTTTTGAGTTTTATATCGGGTTAGAGGGACACTTCTGGGTCGAGTCTTTTTAGTTGAGAGCGTTTTAGGTCTATGAGTTTATATTCGATTTCTGTTTAGAGCTCATTTTCGGGTCTCGGGTTAACCTTATTAGTACTGACACAATCTTATTTTTCAATGTACAGCCGATCCAATCAGTCTTTCACGCAACTCAGACGCAGAATTCGCGTATGGGTCGGGACATCTAAACCTCGTTAAGGCCACAAATCCAGGACTCGTGTACAACGCTACACAAAACGACTACATCGCCTTTTTATGCAACGACGGTTACACCAACATTGGCGTATTTACGGGCAACAAAAGCGCTACTTGCCCAAAGAAGAACACTCAGTCTCCGAAAGACGTTAACTACCCTTCAATGTCAGCTCTGGTTACGGTTGAAAAATCGTTTAGTCTGACGTTCCTTAGAACTGTGACGAATGTTGGAGTTGCAAACTCGACTTATACGAGTGAAGTTAAATCCGATTCAAAAATTCAGGTCAAGGTCGAGCCGAGTACATTGTCCTTCAAATCATTGCAGGAGACTAAATCTTTTAATGTGACAGTCGTCGGGAAGATATTGTCTGATAATTCACAAGCCTCAGCGTCACTGATTTGGACCGACGGAATTCACCGTGTTAGGA
Source organism: Dianthus caryophyllus (assembly GCA_023091065.1). Classification (NCBI taxonomy): domain Eukaryota; kingdom Viridiplantae; phylum Streptophyta; class Magnoliopsida; order Caryophyllales; family Caryophyllaceae; genus Dianthus; species Dianthus caryophyllus. The sequence goes on from CM041529.1 coordinate 29,544,754, forward strand.
GTCCTATTGTTGTTTATACTATAGGCAGCTCTTAAATCCGAAATTAAGATACGACTACACTTATACAGGAAAAAAAAAAAAAAACGTAGAAAATAATTTATACCTACGTCTCAAATTTTTTATTTCAAATTATGCATTTATTGTTTCTCATTATATGATTAAAAATGTACTCCATAGTTGGGACCTCTTTTCCTCGTCTTATTTTTTCTCAAATTATCGAACAATTCAAAACAACTGTAGATGACCTCGGAAAACTACTTAAGGGTAGTCAAAGAAAAAAAAAATACTTAAGGGTATAAAAGGCGGTTTGACTGTGATCATGTAAGTGTTATTTGCCTTTAGTTTTGTCAACCACTTAACTACTTAAGGGTAGTCAAAGAAAAAAAAAAATACATTGATGTTCTTTTTTGTTCTAGCCAAATTGACTTTCAACGAGGTCAAACTTTATTGTTTTACAAAAATTTATTTTGTGTTTGTTTGGTCATGGGAA